>CM038224.1:69327850-70776369 GCA_021442155.1 Cymbidium sinense | reverse complement strand
ATATTGTAGGTCTCATCACCATTTCATAAAAAAATTTCTTAGGACTAAGTGGTACTTTTATATCACACAATATGCCTGATACATTCCTCTCCACTTCAACCATCCAACTTAAATTCTACTAATGACATCCCCATCTATTTCACCATTACTTTGAACAATAAATCCCAAAATATTTAAAACATTCACTCTTTTTAATAACTATCACTCATTGTCAGAACACCACTAATAAATTTACAACTATTAAAATTACATTACAGATATTCAATTTTAAATATACTCAAATGAAAACATTTAGCTTCTAAGGTTGACCTCAATAATTCCAATTTTTCTTGAACTCCCTTTCTAGTATTATCAACAAGAAGAATATCATCAACAAAAATGATATATCGAGGCACATCCTCCTATAAATGTCTAGTAAGAACATTCATAACTAAGGCAAAAGATATGGACTTAAAACTAATCCTTGATGTAATCCAACCAAAAAATAGGAAAAAATTTGTCAAGTCATTAATATATATATAAATATATATATTAATGACTTGAATATACGCAATATTATCTCCATTTTATGCTAGAACTCTTTAAAGTACTTCTCTTGCCATTTCATCATATGATTTCTCAAAATCAATAAATATCATATGTAGATCCTCCTTTCTCTATACTTCTCTATCAAACCTTTCGACAAATATATAGCATCCATGGTAGACCTACCCAACATGAATCCAAATTGGATTTGAGAAACTTTTAGATTATGTTATAACCTATGCTCAATTATTCTCTCCTATAATTTTAATGCATTAAACTTAATTCATCTATAATTAGCATGCTCATGTGTATCACATTTATTCTTAAAATAAGAACCAACAAACTCCTCCACTCATTTGACATCTTTTGTTTTAAAATAATATTAAAATATTTATAAGCCAAGAAATTTCTTGATCCCTAAACATTTCCACACTTCTACCAAATATGATTAGATCATACTACTTTAATAAACTTCATTTTCTTTAAGTTCTTCCAACTTTGAATTTACTAATAACACAATAAAAACAAAAATCTTTATTTTCATTAAGAAACTAAAGTTGCTAAAGTCAATCACATTTTAATAACCTTTATTGAAAAATTTATCAAAATATCGCGTCCACCTATTTGTTAAATATCCTCTTTTAAGAAAAATATTTTTTGATCGTCATCTTTAATGCACTTTGCTTTAACTAAATCTTTACTTCTTGACTACCTTATGCTTACATCTTTCGCCCTCTTTACTATCCAATCTATAATATAAATCACTAAATGTTGAATTTTTTGTATCACATATTGTTTTCTTAGAATCCTTGTAACACACTCTATCTTTTTCAATTTTTTAAACTTCTACATCTAAACTAATTTTTATAACAAAATTTTTTATTTTTGATCTTTTCTTGCACATTTTTATTTTAACATCAACTGTTTTTTACAAATAAGAGTTTTTTCTCTTCATTCTACAAATACATTTTTTTGCAACTTATTGTTGACCTACACTCTAAAAAAAAGGAAAAAAAAATCATATATTCCCTGCCAAATCCCACCTCGGCTATTGTAGCTGCCCAAATCACATAAAAGCAAGCCTTTTTCCCATCTCCATCATCACGCAAGAGCCTCCCATTTCAATTGCTTTCCTCTCCCTAGAGAACGGGCAATCGTTCCTCCCCATCCATCCCATCTACTCATATCAATAGCCTAAAATCTGCATCCCACTCTCCATCCCACCTCACCTCTCAAAATCATGTACTCTCTCATCTGCTCATCCATTGATGACTAATCCGCTCACACGTTGACAATCTGCTAACTCATTCTCCATCTTGGAATGCTCTTCTCCAGATCTCAACCTCACTATCTAGTTGAAAGTTGTCTCCTCTATTCTCTAGTTGAAGATCATCTCGCTTCAACATTCACATCAGTGATCCTTACTGTTTCTCTCCTCTCCCATCAGAATCTCTTATTCTCTCCTCTTTCTCCAACATCCAGAACTCCCCTCTCCCACTCAGCTCTACCTCTCACTCTCTCCTCTTCTATCTCTCCCTATCACACTCTTGTTGGCCTATACATATGTTTCAAAAAATCAAATTAAGCATACAAGTTAAAATCAATGAATATCGAGCAACGTTGCTTAAATTACATAAAAATGCATTAATCGTGATCAAAATCGATCAAAACATCATCAATTCTAAAAGTTAGTTGTATCAAGGCGTTCAAAATATAAATATTAATCAAATGAAACTTGTTCCATCGATTAATGATCGAAATTAATTTTAATTGTAATTACGTGCGTATCAAGATCATGAAGCCCTAATGACGTCCAAACGACCACCATTCGTGAAATTGACTGCAGTATTGTCGCTGAAATGTTGAAATCAATCAAACAAGACCTTCCACGATCAATTCGGCTAAATCTACATGAACGTTGAGCAATTCAAATGCGGTGTTGTGCAATTTAAGGCCAGTTTCAATTGTCATCGAAATTGTCCAAATGATCCCCAATTGTGAAACGAACATCATCATCATGTCCGAAATATCAAAATTATCTATAATTGATGCCCATATTGCCTATGGTTGTTGCACTACAAAATTCGCATGAATTTTGAGACAAGGCATGTAACGTGAAGCAGCAGATTAATAAAAATTCTGCAGAACAATATATCACATATTGATTATATGAATATTCAAAAATTAAGCTTAGAGCTAAAATTTTTATTAGGATGGTACCATTTTTTTATGTTTCAAATATACATCTAATAAAACTAAACCTGATATCAGCTTTTTACATCCTAATCCACCGTCAAAATCAGCCAACCATTATTGTCGTCCACATCCTCTTATCCTACTACTGCAGCCACTTAATTCATCTAATAGAAAACCACACCTCCCATTTCCTCCAATCAGAAGACCGTTTGCAGCCATTATTCCTCTCCATCTGTCCGTCCAACTTCACAAGGACATCAAACCTCGATTCCCCACAGCAAGCAGCCAAAACTCATGTTCTACAAGATCGTTCTACACTTGAGTTATAGGAAGTATCCGAAAGAAATAAATTTATGTTCTACAAGACAATTCTACACTTAATTTATAGCTTTTGAAATACGCACATATACTTAAATGAGAATGATTTCATGCATATGTTTTAAAGTGATTCTTTATTTTATTCACTTATTGAAAACTTGTGCAAGTTCTATATGAAATGAATAAATAGATACATACAACCATTCAAAATTAATCAATTATCCGCATGTATCCCGACACGTGTTAAAAATCTAAATTTAGTGTCTGAGAATGATGTGTGGATTGATTCGTGATTGGGTCTGTGGTCTGGGTCCGGATTAACAAAACCTAATGATGTTGTTATAACTATCTTAACTTGATAAAATCTTTGAGCAGTTAATTCTGTCATACAACAGTAGAATGACTATCTCCTAATTCCCTAATAATGACAACGTTGATTGTAAAATCCAACCAAAGGGGATCATCATTGTTTAAATCTTCAAAACATTGATGTTAAATCACCCTAAATTCAAGTTCATTAAATATAAACTCTAGACTCGATTCTCTACTAGCAAACAAGTAGAGTTAACAAAATCTACTCCAATAGTGATTGTGTTGACTGAATATTTCAACTAGATGGGTTATCACTATCAAATTTTCTTAAAATTTTAAAGTCAAATCATTACGTATTCAAATCTAAATCAATAATGAAATGGTCATATGTTAAAAGTCAAAGATATAATTGAACGAAATTAATCATTTAAATATTAAGCTAAATTTATTCACCTATCCAGCATTGTTTTCTAGTGACAATTAAGAAAACCTTTACTCACAAAGAGTCAATGTCAAATCAAATACATTACTATGTTCACACTCAAATAATCTCACGCTAGTAAGAATATGGCATGTGTTCTCAGTCCGCGTGATTTTGCCGCCACGTAATACCAAATAAATTATGGATACGACTAGAGCCCTCTAACAGGGTGATTCACCGCTAAATGACACTATAAAATTACGATCACGGTTGTAGCCTGTATGTTCCTCAATGGCTTTGCTCTTTGAGTTGTAAATTATATGATGCATTTGACTAGACAAAAAGTCTCATATTAGCTAAGGTTGACTTATATTTGTCCCCTTAAATAAACATCAGCCCAAGTCTACAAAGACACCTTGGACAATGCAACCCATAGTTGTTGACAAGGATCATTCGATCAGGTTGAATTGACTACCTCCTTTGACTAAGTAGACTAGGTCCACAACAACTCGAGATGACGAAACCATGAGATCTTGATCGTGCACGTCATCATTGCCCCCAACATATGCTTTATGTTAAATGATAAATTTCATAAATTTAAACTCCACTCACTACTACTATATACAATGCATTTAGCGACCCATCGACTAGTCTTAATTGAAAGTTCTCTCAATATTGCGAGGGGTAATTAATTATAGGTGTTTACACCTATAGGAAATGTAAAATTAGATCTAAAGTCCGCGCAAAATGAGGGTGAAATCTCTGGATAGTGTCTTATCTACGAAATGCATCTGCCTTCTGAAAATTTGATCGACATCGAGAGGTTAGTGGCGAATTTTTAGAGCCCACAACTCTCTCTCATCAACTCTCCCTCTCTTTTTGTCTCACTCCTAGCCCTTTACCCTTCCCCACTCTCTCTCTCTCTGTCTCTCTCTCTCAACCTCTCACACACACTCTCTCTACCTTTCTCTTTCCCTATCTGTTATGCAAAAAACCATAACAAAAAAGTAAAAAAAAAAGAAACAAAAAAGAGGAGAGAATAACAACAAGTCTTTATCCTACTAAGTGGGGTCAACTACATGAATCTTTCGTTTCCATTGTGTCTTATTATGTGTTAAATTCTCATTTAATTCAAGTATACTAAGGTCATTTTTTATACATCTTAACCATGTCTTTTTAGATCTACCTCTACCTTTTCTTAACATAAGAAAAATCTAATGCATCTACTCTCCTAATCGTCATTGATCTAGACACTTTATCTAAACCATCTAAGGCGACTCTCTAATCTTACACCGAGTTACTCCAACTTTTTCCGAACATACTTATTTCAGATTTTATCTCTAAGAGTAAAGCCACTCATCCACGAGCATCCTCATCTCGAACACATAACTTAGTCTTATGCTTCTTTTTATTGACCAACATTCGCACCATAAATCATGCGGTGTCTTACCACCATCTTATAAAATTTTCCCTTAAGTTTAAGCGATACTTTTCTATCACACAATAGGCCAGATGCATTCCTCGACTTCAACCATCCAATTTGAATTCTACTAATAACATGTCCATCTATTTCACCAGCATTTTGAACAATAGAGCCTAAATATCTGAATCGCTCACTCTTTTTAATGGCTTGTTCACCTAATGTCACAACACTACCACTATAACTTCTACAACTAAAATTACACTCCATATATTCGCTTTAGATCTACTTAAACTAAAAGCCTTTAGACTTGACCTCCTCCATAATTCAAGTTTCTCTTGGACTCCCTCTCTAGTCTTATCAACAAGAAGAATGTCATCTACAAAAAGCATACACCAAGGTACATTTTCCTGTAAATGCCTGAAAAAAGATAAGGGCTTAAAGCTGGTCAATGATGTAATCCAACTGAAATAGGAAAATATTTTGTCAATCCTCCTTGTGTTTGGACACAAGTAACAGCTCTAGTATACATATCCTTAATGACTTGAATATAACCAATATAACCAATATAACCAAAAAAGAGGAGAGAACATAAAACTAAAAATAAATAAATACATTTTAACTTGCTAATTTCGTTGTTCCGTGAATCACTTGTATAAAGGTGTAATGTGCAATGTAAAGTCATCAAAATTGTAAAATATAAGTACCCATACATGCCTCTTTTAGCGTGGCGAAAAAATGTACTTTTTTGTACAAGTTTGAAGATCTTATACACGCTTTTTTTTGGCATAATAAGATGGTGCTCCTTATCATCGTGTTCACATCACTCATACACGCCTCTTGGCATTGTGGGCAGGCCCAATATTCCTGCGCTACTCCCCACCTAGGGAGATGACGTCGAAATGTTATTAGAGTAACATTAAACAACAAACATACAGAGGACTAATATTAGACTAAATGGATGAAACCACCTAATGCAAAATCAAGTAATAAATGAAGCAATCATGATCTTGAAAATAAGATAAAAATACAAAAGATAAAAGACTTAGGACACTTGGGAATGACAACACGAACTGAGGATTCCCTAATGTCTTAGCAAACCTCCACAAAAGATTTGAATGTGGATGTAAGGAAGAGAGAGTGGTGAAGGGTGAAACATCTCACCACTCTTATTTATAGAAGGAGGGCCATGTGTGTGGCCCACCTCACTAAAAATAATAAATATGTGGAGATAAAGATCATTTAATCAACAATTTAAGCAAGCATGATTTGCATAGATAAGCATTTAAAATCATCCCTTCGAAGTGTGTGCAAAAAAAAATAAGAATCAAATTGGCACACATACAAAGCAACATTAACATCATTGAATTGGAAATATATACAAAATAATTTGAAAGAGCACACCTACATACATTTGAAGATCCTTAATAGCACTTACACTTTTTACATCATAACATTAGCTTCTTTATGAACATCACAAATCCCAAGATCTTATAGCTTACTTATAAAAATATTTTTTATTAGTGTTATTTAAGTTCGCTATAATCTTAAGACAATGTTTTGTATGATTTTTCATCTTTCAACCCTTCATCTTAAAATCCAAACTTAATAATCAATGTTAAGTATTTTTACTTTCACTTGACCTTACAATAATTATAACCTAAACAATCAATTTTTTTATTTTAAAAAAAAATCAATATATGTTTTATTAGGTTCATTCTTAAAGTGAAAATATACTTCTCTCTTTTCTTAATAAAAGTATTAACAATTACAAAGTCATAAGCTAAAGTAAAATCTAATATGATCCTACCTTCTTCATTAGTCACACTAAACTTATAGTCACCATGAATACTTTTAAAATCTACTTCAATAAATATTTTTTTTCTTCAAAAGATATCATTTATATTAATTCTTGTGTCATTTCAAATCTTTCTTTTGAACATATACCCAAACCTATTTGAGGAGCATAAATACTTATAATATTAATAATTTAAACATCAATGACAATCTATAATGTTATAATTTTATCTCTAATTCTATTAAATTTCATAACATTATCCTTTAAACTCCTATTAATAATCACACCTACATTATTCTTAGTATGACTCTTACTTGAATACGAAAGTTTTAAATCTAAACTATTAATCTTCTTAGCATTTTTCCAATCAATTTTTTTCTTGAATACACAAGATATTTATGTTCCTATAAACCATAATTTCTATTAATTCCATTGATTTACCTGTAAAAGTACTTGTATTCAAAATTTTTAGTCTAATTTTAGTTTTATGGATTAGTTTCTTTACCTGCATTTGCCCATAATATAAGAACCCTTATTTATTTAGCACTGCACTTAGGCATTGGTGT
The DNA here is from genome assembly GCA_021442155.1 of Cymbidium sinense. Classification (NCBI taxonomy): domain Eukaryota; kingdom Viridiplantae; phylum Streptophyta; class Magnoliopsida; order Asparagales; family Orchidaceae; genus Cymbidium; species Cymbidium sinense. The sequence goes on along the minus strand of CM038224.1, from coordinate 70,768,813 downwards.
AGTGGCCCTTGCAGACTTTTCACTGTAATCAATTCATACATCGTATCGCTTTCAGAGAACGCCCTAACAATAACACAATGTATTAAACGATTCATGTTATGATTTTTTTATAACTTTTATGTTGGTTGTTGACTACCTTTCTCATTCGGGATGAATCGTTTAATATATTGTGTTATTGTTAGGGCGTTCTCTGAAAGCGATACGATGCATGAATTGATAACTTATATGTTGGTTGTTGACTACCTTTATCCCACTAGGTGGGGTCGACTACATGAATCTGTATTATCCATTGTGTCCTATTGAGTGTGAAATTCTCATGTAATTCAAATAAAATAAGATCATTTTTTATACTACTTAACCAAGTCTGTATAAGTCTATGTCTACCTTTCTTAACATAGGTCAAACCTAATACATCTACTCTTCTAACTAGTAATCAGATGGTCAACATTTTATATGACCAAACCATCTAAGGCAACTCTCTTGAATCTTATCTGCCATTGGAGCTAATCCAACCTTTCCACGTATATATTTGTTTCACATTTAGTCTCTAAGTGTAAAGTCACTCATCCACCTGAGCATTCTCATCTCTGGAACACTTAACTTAATTTTATGCTTCTCTTTTATTAGATAACATTATGCTCCATAAATCATTGTAGGTCTTACCATCATCTTATAAAATTTTTCATTAAGTCTAAATCGTACTTTTCTATTACACAACAGTCGATGCATTCCTACCCTTCAACCATGTATTCAACTTGAATTCTACTAATAACATCTTCATCTATTTCACCATCATTTTGAATAATCGACCCAATATATCTAAAAGGTTCACTCTTTTTAATCAGTTGATCAACCAATGCCATAATGCCACCAAGATTGTTTACAACTAAAATCACACTCCATATATTCAGTTTTAGATCTACTTAAATGAAAGCTTTTAGATTTTCAGGTTGACCTACATAACTCAAGTTTATCTTCAACTCAGTCTCTAGTCTTTATCAACAAGAAGAGTATATCAACAAAAAGCATATACCAAGGTACATCCTCCTATAAATGTCTAGTAAGAATATCCATAACTAAAGCAAAAAGATATTAGCTTAAAGTCAATCCTTGATGTAATCCAACTGAAATAGGAAAATACTTGGTCAATCCTCCTTATGTTTGAACAAAAGTAATAGCTCTAGTATATATATCTTTGATGACTTGAATATAAGAAACATTAACTCCTTTTTTTTCTAGAATTGTCCAAAGCACTTCTCTTGGAACTTTATCATATGCTTCTTTTAAATGAACAAATATCATATGTAGATCCTCCCTCCTCTCTATATACTTTTCCATCAAACCTCTCAACAAATGTATAACATTCATAGTAGACATACCCGACATGAAACCAAATGATTTTGAGAAATTTTTGTATCATAATTTTAATGTATGACACATTAATTCCTCTAAAATTTACACTCTTATGCACCACCTTTATTCTTAAAAATAAAAATCAATAAACTTTTTCTCCACTCATCAAACATCTTTTTAGTTTTTAAAATAATATTAAAAAGATTAGTAAGCAAAAAAATCTTCATCTCCTAAGCATTTTCACACTACTATTAGAATGTCATCAGGTCCTATTGCTTTTCCACACTTCATTGCCCTTAAAACCTCTTAAACTTCGATTTTATCAATACGATGATAAAAAATTTTTCACTATTTTCATTTAGAGTACTAAGGTCACAAAAGTCAATCATATCTACAACCTTCATTGAAAAGTTATCGAAATATTTCATCCACCTATGTTCAATATCCTCTTTTAAGAAAAGAATTTTATGATTAATCCTTAATCAATTCTACTTGAATTGAATCTTTAATTCTCTTATGTATTTATTTAGTTAACTTATACATACATCTTTCACCCTCTTTAATATCCAATCTATCATGTAAATTACTAAAAATTAAATTTTTTTGCATCACATAGTGTTTTCTTAAAATTTCTACGAGCCACTTTATATATTTTCCAATTCTCTTTAATTCTCTTATCACTTTATTTAGTTAACTTATACATACATCTTTCACCCTCTTTAATATCCAATCTATTATGTAAATCACTAAAAATTAAATTTTTTGCATCACATATTATTTTCTTAGAATTCCTACAAACTACTTTATATCTTTTCCAATTCTCTAAGTTTTTATATCTAAGCTAATTTTTATAATAGATCTTTTTATTTTTTATCTTACCGCCAACTTATTTTACTAAAATGAGCATTTCCTTTTGATTCTCCAAGAACATTTTTGCAACCCATTAGTCTCGCTTACTTAGATTTTTTCACGATTAATTTTCTCATAAACATCACAAATCCTAAGATCTTGTAGCTTATTCTTAAATATAATTATTCTTTAAGTACTCCCATATAATCTTGAGATAATGCTGAAATTTATTTTTCATATTCCAATCCTTCATCTTAAAATCCAAAACAAGTAATCAATGTTGGGTACTTAAACATTCACCCGAAATGACTTTATAATTTTTATAATCTAAATTATCTATTTTTCTTATTAAAAAATAATCAATCTGTATTTTACTAAACCCATTCTTATGAGTGATAATATGCTCATCTTTTTTCTTAACTAAATTATTAGCAATTACAAAATCAAAAGCTAAAACAAAATTCAACATACTTTATCTTTTTCATTAATCACTTCAAATCGACAGTTACTATGAATGCTTTTAAAATCTTTTACCACTTTATTAACATGTCCATTTAAATCTCTTCTAACAAATACACTTTCTTAAGTAGTATCTTCTGTATTAATCCTTCTAAGTCATTCCAAAATTTTATTTTGAGTATACATCCAAACCAACGAGGAGTATAAACACTTAGACGTTAATCTTAACATCAATAATAATCTTTAAAGTTATAATTCTATCTCCATTCTTATTAATTTTCACAACATTATCCTTTAAACTCTTATCTAATAATCACACATATACTATTTCTAGTACGATTTCTATCAGAAAATCAAAGTGTAAGACCTAAACTATTAATCTCATTGATCTTCTCCCCAACCCATTTAGTTTCTTGAATACATAAGATATTTATCTTCCTATGAATCATAATACATATTAATTTCGTTAATTTACCCATAAAAGTACTTATAGTCTAAGTTCATATCCTAATTTTAGTTTCATGAACTAACTTCTTTGCCCGCATCCATTCATAATGTCGAAACTCTGCTTATTTAACACTATACTTAAGTGTCATGCGTCCCTTACACACTTTTTATTATATTCACCGCCTTTGTCAAATGAGAAATGTGGTTGGTTGTGTTAGTCAACAACTAACATAAAACTTCTAAAAACTAATGACATGATGTATTAATAAAAGATAATAATAATAATAATAATAATAATAATAATAATAATAGTAATAATAATAATAATTGGTTGCAATTAAAAAGAAGAATAAAAATAAGGTCATAACAATGAAGAAAATTAAGCAGAAGAGAAAAAAAATACTTGTAGCAATAAAGGCTTGTACGTTTAAGGCAACATAAAGATAAAGATTGCAACTTATGAAAAGCCAAGAGGAAAAGTCTAAAATTATCATACTATTAAAAGAATTGGAGAATTATTGTGTATTTCATTCCACCATTTGTGCTCAATTTATACAAAGTCTATGGGAACCTCTAGTATAAACTATACAACATTTAGGGGATAAAAAATAATAACAAAATCAAATACAAATAGGACAACACAATAATTAGTGAGGTGGTAGAAATAATCCCATGAACCAATAAGACAGTATAACAAGAATAAGAAAGGTAGAATGCTTGACTAGAATTGTCTTGGTGGCATTGCTAGTGATGCCTATTAAATGGGCAGCGTTGAAGGCAGAGAGCTGGCGGGAGCCAACTGGGCATGCATTTAGGCTGAAAAGTGAGATCTGAGGAGCATGTCCTATTGTGGGTAGATAGGGGGTAAAATTCGAAGAGTTAATCATGGATTTGATTTTCCATAAATATATCAAATGAATCTACATCATCAGTAACTATGAATCCTTATTTTTCAAATAGCTTTTGTAAAGTGTCATCTATGATGTTAAACTTATTCTTCATAAATCATTTTGAACAATTTCAATTGCTACAACTTAAAGATCATATCTATTCACCCCTAGCTATGAAGCACAAATACTTTTGAATAAAACCCATATTTGTGTTGAACACGAACATTGCTCCAACATGCCTTAACATGTGTCTGAGACACAACTGTCACAATTTTTTGCTATAAATTTGGCTACAAGATGGTAGGGACACAACAGGACACAATGGGGGATACCAAGATGTAGAGCATGAGATGCGGGTTACGAGCAAACTAAAAATTAAAAAAAATATTGCCCTAACTTAATTCTCCTCACACTGAAATGTAGAAGACGATGGGGAAGTTAGGACCTCATTCCAAGCTCATTTTGTAGAAAATACAAAGATGAGAAGCTCATTTCAAAGCTGGACGCCAGGATGATGAAGATGATACGGAACAAAGACAACAAGGGTTGATGAAAAGCCAGATTGAGTCTAAAGCTCTCTCAAAACCACAATTGAAGGCATGATATGAGGTCAAAGGCGAAAAAGCCTATTGCTTCTCAGCAATCGAGACTAGGGCTTGAAGGTAAAAATAAATAAATTTCACTATGATTTATGAAAATCATGTGTGAGTGCATTTACTATACCCTTTATTTCACTATGATTTATAGTCATCAGATGTTTTAAGTTACAATTCCTCGTGGATTTATTCAAACCCTTATTTTACTATGGCTATTGTATTTAAGGAAGCTCGTTCAAATGCATTTATAATTTTATATTAAATTTTCCTCTTGTATGTTTCATGTTAATTTTTTTGCTGCTGTTTTTATGCAAAAGTCCACTTATCTAATATGAAGTTTACTATTGTTTAGATGTTCTTGGCAATCTCATTGATTGCATAGAAAATATATATTTTATATTAATAATTCATTAAATATAAAAACATATCTATGATGTGTCATGTCCTACTTTTGAAATTATGCTATCGCAGTGTCTGTGTTATGTTGTGTCCATATTTTATAGCTTCCTACTCTGACACTAATTGTATATGTATGTTGCTGTACAACAACAACAACAAACCTTCATCCTACTACATGGGGTATATGTATGTTGCTGTAAAAAATAAAAGTTAACTGGCGGAAATTGGATTTCCCATGTACGGCAGTTCATCCCTACTTTGGCTCTTAAGCCAAGCAAATTTAAAGGTGCCATAGACTTCATTAGTGCCGATCCAACTATGTAGGTCTAATTCACTGGAGAAATTAATGCAAATGATAAATTGTTTTCCCTGTGAGTCATAAATGCAAGTACTGGTTCTTTACAATGACTAAATTGCTAACAATACATAAATTGTCACAAACATATTTGACATTGACTTGACACATTGATCAATGAAGATATAATAGACAGTTGAATCCAAAAGACAAACAAAACTCTTTATAAAATTATATCCTGAATTGCACCTACATATTTTACTTTCTCCATATTACCATCAAATATGCATCAGAGGAAGTCTCTGTGGAATGCTATTATCATATTAAGATTCAACCGTGTCACTTGATCCCAGATTTTGTTAAACATATACCATATGCATACATGTGCGACATAAAAAACAGAGGCATGGTGTTCCGCAAATAGTTTAGCCTACAGATTCATGTAAGAACTATGAAATATGTAACTTAAAAAATCATGAGCACGAGTAGCAAATAAGATAAAACCTTCTAACTCAATTCCATGCCCATGCATATCACATGAAATCATCTGGTCCTTCAGCTGTTCTGATACTATAAAATAGTCAATCCTCATTCTCCTTCCTCGATACCTGCATGCATAGAAACAACTTAGTTTTCAGACTGGTATTGAAGCTATCTAGAATATCGATACCCATTCCGAATATACATGAGGGAAAAGCCATAACCATAAATTGTAGTAAGAATTCTAAAGAACATTATAAAGAGGTGAACTTTAGAAGTAGTAGATGCAAAAACCTTCAAATAAAAAGTATAGGATGAAAAGTAAAAAGTGAATTGCCAAATTTTCAGTCTTAAAATAAGCAAAAGACAGCCATTCATTGTCAACTAACTAATTAGGAAATGAAGATATTCCATGATAATTAGCGGAAAACAGATCCAACAGCATTTAACTGAAAATATGAACCTTGTCAAATGCCCAAGAAGGAAAAGGGGTTTCACCATGGATTTGCCAACCTAAATATAAAAGACAGAAGTTAACGAATGGAGTCTCAAAGTCAACCCAAATAATTTAGATAAACCTAATGACAAGACTCCACATTTTCAGGGAATAGCTCATCATCGGTGCATAGTACCATTGACCAAGTTGCTGCACTCATCCAAGTCCATGTGTGCACCTTCATGCCAGCGTTCTTGGTGGCACGGGGCCATGATAGATCCTCCAAATTGGACACTATGTCCTACTACACTGTCGATGGCTTCAATTATTTCAGAAGCACCTTCTACTGCATAGATTTCATCTAACACTACACCTTATGCTACTTGTGTTTTTTTTTTGTTTTTTGTTTTTTGTTTTTTTTTTTTTTTTTTTTTTTGCTTTACAAAGGTTGTGGGTAGACCATTTGACTAAAAAATGCATCTCTCTCCTTAATCTATTTTTATTTTCATTTTCATCAAGACTCAATTCCACTGCAACTTAAGTAATCATCTTCCAATCAAGGCAAATACACGCTCATTTTATCTTGGATATCATTCACATATTTCTATCAGACTTTATACATAATGGATGACTAATCAGCTCGGATAATTAATCCTCACCACATATAAGACTATTCTCATATGCAAACTACACGACTCTTCTCTAGATGTATTTACTATTCTCAAATTGGACACTATGTCCTATTCCACTGTCGATGACTCCAATTATTTCAAAGGCACCTTCTACTGCATAGATTTCATCTAACACTACACCTTATGTTGCTTGTGTTTTTTGTTTTACAAAGGTTGTGGGTAGATCATTTGACTCAAAAATGCATCTCTCTCCTTAATCTATTTTTCTATTCATTTTCATCAAGACTCAATTCCACTGCAACTTAAGTAATCATCTTCTAATCAAGGCAAATACATGCTAATTTTATCTAAGGATGGGTCATCCAAACATGGATGTTATTCACATATTTTTATCAAACTTTATGCATAGTGGATGACTAATCACCTCGGATAATTAATCCTCACTACATCATTATAAGACTATTCTCATATGTAAACAACACGACTCTTCTCTAGATGTATTTACTATGTTAGTTGTTTTCTAACACATGCTTAAGAGGCAGTCCCATTTTGAAATATTTGTGAAACCACCTATAACCATTTCCTCAATTTTGATTATATTTATTCAACCAATATACTTTATACTTGGGTTCTATCTTTGGTAAACCATTGTAGGTGTTAGATGGTTCAATTCTAGTAGCATTACTATTATTCATTTTCAAAATCTTCTGTGGCTAGATTCTCTTTGAAATAGATATTAATTTACTATTAAAAAAGAGCATGTGGATTGGCTCAAAGTCTAGTTGTATTAGCATAAGGTAGTATTTGAAAGTATCCCTGATATTTGTTCATTTGTAAATTTTTTTGGTATGCCTCTGATTATTTCAAAGCTCATTAGGATCTAAAAAAAAATCAAATGTTTTAGCATAAATTACATAAAAATGTTTAGACCTAGTTACTCTCATATTGGTTTCTACTCCTTTATCTTTACTCCTTTATCATCAATTCAAATTTGCACCTAAAATTTTGAATCAATTGACTTTCCTTAAGATCCTGAGACAATAATGACTACCCATGTGAGACCTACAAAAATGATATCTATAACATTTGAAAGCAAGATAATAGAAGTTGATTCTCTAATTTTTGGAAGTTCTTCCTCTCCCTCATATTAGCAAGCAAAATGATCATGATGCCCAATAACGTGATGATTCTAATAAAAATATTATGAGTTATAACAACTTAGGGGATAAGACCCTATTTACTAGATAGAATCATACAACGACAACAACAACAACAAGGATTAATCTCACATTGTGGGGTCAGCAACATAAATCCTTTTTTTTCTATTGTGTCCTATTAATTCTCATTTAAGTCTAATAAAATAAAATCATTCCTATACTTACTAAGTCTTTTTAGGTCTACCACTATCTTTCTAAAGATAGGGAAAATTCCATACATCTATTCTTCATCAGATGGCCGACATTTTATGCAACCAAACCATCTAAGGCGACACTCTGTAATCTTATCTACCATTAGAGGTATTCTAACATTTTCACGTATGTATTCGTTTTACATCTCGTCTTTAAGAATAAACCCACTCCATCTGAGCATCCTCACCTCTACAACACTTAATGTAATGCTTCTCTTTTACTAACCAACATTCTACACCAAAAAGCATTGCAAGTCTCACCACCATCTTATAAAATTTTCCCTTAAGTTTAAGCATCTAGCATAATTCAAGTCTAAGATTGATCTTCATAATTCAAGTTTTTTCTTGAAATCTTTCTCTAATCTTATCAACAAGAAGAATGACACCATGCAAGAGCATACACTAAGGTGCATCCTCCTATAAATGTTCTAGTAAGAACATCCATACTTGAAAAAGATATGGGATAAAAGCCAATCCTTGATGTAATCTAACTAAAATAAAAAATAAATAAATAAAATAAAACCCAGTAAAAATCCTCCTTGTGTTTGAACACAACAACTCCTGTATACATATCCTTAGTGACTTGAACAGAAATAATATTAACTCCTTTTTATTTTAGAACTCCCTAAAGCACTTCTCTTGGAATTTTATCATATGCTTTCTCTAAATCAATAAATATCATATGTAGATCATCCTTACTCGCCATATACTTTACCAACAAACCTCTCTATAAATGTATAGAATCCATAGTAAACTTACTTGACATGAATCCAAATTGGTTTTGAGAAACAATTGTATCACGTCGTAACCTATCACCAATTACTCTCTTCCATAATTTTAATGAATCTCACATAAACCTAATCCTCTATAATTAGCACACACTCTTGTGCATCACTTTTATTCTTAAAAATAAGAACTAACAAATTCTTTCTCATAATATATATATAATAAGTAGTTTACTAATGATCAATATAAATAGGATTATTACAATAGATGTCCTCAGGCATGTGCTCTTAGAAGAGCTTCAATGGCTATATGAGTTGTAAAGAAGAGGAGAGCTAAGAGTTTACAAGAGGAAACTCAACCTTGAAATTTGATGAAGAAATCAAGGCTATTTATAGAATTTTTCAGTTTTCTTTGAGTTCACATCAACTGTTGTCAATGGTAGCAACTAGCAACTATTAAGGACAATGGCTGATGGCTATCAAGGATGGCGGCTAGCGGCTAGCGGCTAGCAAAGATGGTGACTGATGGCTATGAAGAAGAATGGCAACTGTCTACTGTCAAAGATGATGGCTGGCAATTATCATGGATGACAGTTAACAGCTGCCTCCTTTGCATTTTTCCACTACAACTAAACTTCAGATTACTGTATAGGCTACACCATCGAGGTTACTGTCCCAAACCCCACTTCTTGGGGGCATTACCCTAGAACCCCAACTCACGCCTTCGATGCCACTAACAATCCAATGATCTCATCCAATGTACAAGATTACAAATCTGCCGATGTTCTAAATCAGGAAAACATTGTTAGAGGGGTGTGGACATTGATGATATATCTACAAAGACATTTTTTTAATCTTTAAAATTACATTAAAAAGATTAATAAGTAAATAAATTCCTTAATCTCCTAAACATTTTCACACTTCTATTAGAATATCATTACATCCTATTATTTTTTTATACTTCATTTTATTTAAAATTTCTTCAACTTTAGTTTTACTAATACGATAATAAAAATAAAAACCTTCATTTTCATTTAGACAAAACCATAATTAAAAAAATATCACCACTCATATTTTAATTCACCATGCATCAAGTAAGCCAGTCCAAATGAAATTTTTTTTTCTCATTATTGTATTGCATAATGTTGAATGGTACAACCTTAAGCTCATGATATATATATATATATATATGATCTTTTATATTTTTCTTTGTACTTGTGCAATTCTAGATAATTATGCTTGAGCTATAATCAAATTATTTTCTTGTTATAATATTGCAATTTGAACAAAAAAAAAAAGAATAGCTCATACAATTTTATGAATTCCAAAAGAAATAGCTCAATGTATTGGATCTTAGTGTTCATGAGGTGTTAAAACTTATTTTGCATAAGTACCAAAGTTAACTTTGACACCATTTCTTTATTGCATGTCCTCTAACATTATTTTTTTTCCTACCACTACATTGTCTTTTGTCCTTCAATATACATGTGCAAACCACCTAACTATATTTTTCACTACATTATCTTTAATAGGTACTACTTTCAACATCTCTCTAAGATAATCATATCTTAGTACATCCTAAATTTCTTGCAAAACCATCTTAAACACATTCATTTCTATCATGTGCAACTTATTTATGAATAACAAATTACTATCCAACACTCAATTTCATATAGCACAACTATCCTAATTTAGTTGCATAAAATATACCTTCATATATATATGATATTCTTTTATTGCGTAATACTCTAGAGACATTTCTTCATATTAATCTCCAATTTTTAACTCTAAAAGTTATCCAACTTCCATCTTCTCTCTCCTTTGTCTTTCAGTGCTCGAACAATTTAGGTTTTCCTCTATAGCGCTCTTTCTTGGCTTTATGCCAAGAATTTAGATGTCTTTTCAAAGGATTTTTCTAAGATCAACTTGGCCTTAGGCCATCAGCGCCCTTTTCAAGGAGCGGTGTTGCCTCTTACGGCCTCAACAAGTGTGAATCCATGTGGTAATCTTAATCATCATGAATATCTCACTCATTTTAATGGTTCTTTAAATCGATCAAAGGCTCCTGGGGCTTTGTGTCAAGATCCTTTAAAGATGTGCTTGCAAGTAAAATTCCTCTTCTGATCCTCAAATTAACTTAATCCACACCACCTTTTGTGGTGTGCCGGCTGTTATGTATTCTGATGAGGAGATTGAAAGGCTTGCTGCTCCTTATGCGTTCAACCTCATCGATAACCTCTCTCTGAAACACCCTAACTTGGATTCGATTAGGACATTCTATCACAATTTGAAGTTATCGAGCACTTTTTTTCGAGCAGCCTTTGAGCTGTGGTTATTCAATTGAATAACAATCTTGATTATAATTGCATTTTCGCTCATCAAACTTATTACATTAGCAATGCATTTGTTGAAATGGAATCCTTTCTTCGATGTGAAGGAAGAATTCCCAATCATACCTATTTGGATTTTTTTCTAAATATGCACCTTCATTTGATTAATCACCAAATTCTTCATGTTGTTGGCTCGAGTTTTGGTCATCCATTACAAACTGATCATGCTATAGCCGCTAAAACTAGACCATCAATCGCTAGGGTTTTAGTGGAGTTAGACGTTACAAAAAAATTCCCAAAGGATATTTGGGTAGGTTAAGAAAATTATGATTCTTTGTAAAAATTAGAATTTGAAATCTTCCCCATCTTCTGTACTTATTGTAAAATGCATGGACATGATTTTGATGAATGTTTCATTGCCCACCCTTATTTGAGAAAAAAGTTACCTAAGAGGGACAATACCATCAGACAATATAAAGAATCGAATGGATAAAATATAGATGCTGCTGATCTAAATCAAGATAGAAACAAAGAACGATTATTGAATAATTCGGTTGAGTCAATCTTGAATACAGAAAATCTCATTGAAAATTATGTTCCATCTTATCAGGTTAAATTTGATAAAACTGATGGCAATTGTTGAGTTTCAAAGGACTTGATTTCTCCTATCACGAATCAAAAAGGATTGAACTTTGCATCAATCAAATAAGGTTTCAACTCCTTGTGATTCTTTGGATTCTGACCATATTCCAACTCAAGGTGAATGTCAAATTCATAAACCTATTTCGGATCCTCTTAACCCATCAACAAATAATTTTGTTGAAGTGGAAAATTCCCTTGTAAAAACGTAGAAGATGGAGAATTAATCTCTAATCAATCTACTGTGGTTCCTAGCAATTTTCCTAATAGTCTTCCTAGATCCCTTTACGATAGAGACCAATTTGATTTGATTAATGGATTTAAAACAGTTTACAAAAAGAAAAAACAGTCATAACAATTTTCCACCAAATCTGCCTAGAGCTACTAGGTCAAACACTTTTATATCCTCCCCCTAATGATAAATTCTATTATTTGGAATGTTAGAGGGATTGGTTCCCTCTCTACAAGATATTGAATTAGAAATCTCTGTAGTATTTATAATATTCAATCATTGCCATCTTGAAGCCTTAGATTGATGCTATTGATGCTAATAAACTGCAATCAACTGCTGGAATGCTTAGCTTTTCTAACTATTATGCGAATTGTAGTAATAAAATATGGATTTCCTGGAAAAATCAGCTCAATGTTTATATTTTAAATGATTTTCATCAAGTAATCAACATTCAAGTTAATATGGTTGATCAAACCAATTTTGGTTCGACGCCAGCTACCCACTGCGTGTCATTCCCCCATCTCTCGGTTCGATCGGCCCCTCCCCCATTCTAGCTCTCAATCTCCTTCCCTCTCCCGATAACTCCTCCCGCTCTCTCCCTCTGTCACACACAACAAATTGAATCGCCTACCTCACCTCCACTATGCTGCGCAATCCAGCAGCCATCCTCACTCTTCGAACTCGGCATCCCCGACCTCCCTATAGCCAAATCTCGATGACCTCATAGGCTCAACCCTTGGTTACCTTGCTCGCCTCATCTCCCCTCTATCTCTCCTGCTCCAATTTCAAAATGCCAAAGCTAAAGCTTAGGCCACACACGTCGCTCAACCGAAGCAACTGACCTCCTTACTTGCCAGCCCACTCACCTCCGATCTCCACTCCCCAGCAAAACTCACCATCCCTCTTTGTCTCGCATAGAGTTTCGTGCCTTGACCATGCTGCCAGTGAGCTCCATCAACCGATGAACCCAGCAATCGCCCCCTCCTTTTCCTCTCTCCTGAACCACACCACCCTCCTCTCACTCTCCCTCAATCCTTCTAATAGAAAGAAGGCTCTCCCTCTACTTACTTTTCTCTCTTAAAAAATTGCAAAAAAAGAATATAGTAGAGAGAGGAAATCACCTCCCCCTCCCCACCTCGCATTTGCATTGAAATTCATGAGTTTCACACTTGCCTCAAAATCAGGTCAACGCCTCGATTCGCGTGCTAAAAGTATAAACACAAAATGTCGAATTATTTAAGTGCACGTTATTCCAACGTGATGGAGAAATTTGTAAAAATAAATACTCTGCGCATTATTCCAACGCAACAAAAAAATTATTGTATTTTCGTGCAGGTGAAAACCCCTATAAGTATTTTTCTTGGCGCAGTGGGGACGAAGATAATTGGCTGCCAAAATAAATACCCATACACATCTTTTCGTTTGTGTTTGTTGGCAAGTATATAAGTACCAGTGCACATCTTTTTTAGAGCAGCGAAAAAATTTGTGAGTTTGTGTAGGTACAAAGACCCATATACGTCTTTCTTGGTGTGGTGAGAAGGTGCATTTGGTTGTAGTGTTTACACCACCTCATACATGCCTTACTTGGCGTGGTGGGTAGCAACAATCCGTGCGCCTCCTAAAGGGAATAATGGCGAGATCTTTGAACTATCAAAATGACACTGGATTTTACACTGACATAATGTAATATCCAATTAATCCAATTAGCTTATTTCCTAATTGCCTAATTAATTTTGTCGTTCTTCGTAATTCGTAGCACTGGGCTAAGCATGCGGATTAAAGCCCGGCGTGTATGGGCGGATCGTTCATCTATTTCATTCCTTCCATAGCCGCGGCCTCAGTTCATTCCGGATCAGTTCTTTCCCTTCCCTCGGCGTGAGCCCGACGGATTGCTCCTGACGCATAAAGACGAGCCGCGATCTGCCGATTCATCGAATCCGGCTCCCTTCCCTCGGCGTCGGCACAGAACTTCCATCTCCGTGTGCGGGCAGCCGTCGTGAGGATTCGCGTCGCCTTCCTCCGCGTCTTCTTCCCGTTCCGCCGTGCCGACCGGTGTGAAAGACACCTGCTGGGAGTTCCAGAATCGGTTGCTGGATTGGAATTGTCACGATAAGACTAAGCACGGGAGTTCTGACTTCTAATTTTCTTTCCTATCCCTCTTTTCCGAACCTTCCTTAGCGTTGAAATGCATGATTGGGTTACATTTTTGTTTTGGGTAGTTCATATTGAATGGGGATTTAGGATTGACATTGTTTGTTAATTTTAGTTTTGGTGATTGAAGCAGGTAATTAATATTGGCGTTAGTAGAAGTTTGTTGATTGAAGCAGGTAATATTGGCGTTAGTAGATTACTTTGACTCAGGTATTTACTTATGAGGAGATATCAATTTCGGGTAAGATTACGTTTAAAAGGTAATACTCTAGTGTTAATTATGGTTTCATATTAGAAGTATTTAGAAGAGTTATTTCATTATAGGTTTGTGTACTCGAGGAGGAATCGAGGAGCACATCACGACACTAACCTAAACAGGGTGAGACATAATTCTAATTTAAATTCGGGTTCTATTCATGTATATGCATTGTTCTACGATTATAAATTGTATGAATGACATATAGATATTTACATATGTGAATCAATACAAATGTTTATTACTTGACCTTGTAGATTTAATTTACAGTGATTATAAGCCAGCTAGTTCAGCATATGATTTCATTGGCATATAGAAATATTTTAAAACATGTTGTTAAATGCGTGCGTGATAAGCAGGAAATGTCGGAAAATTGTGATAGGAAATATGTTATAAATCAGATAGGCAAAGTTCGAGATGAGCCGTGATTAGGGGATCTTAGTATCCCGACTCATTTTGAGGTTGGAGCCATTAGTCTAATTAGTGTCGGTACATTAGGTAAAGTAGTATGGTTCCACCTTACCTTGACTTTAGGCCGACGGTAGGGTGTGACACCTTTTGTTATGAAGTCAAACCTATCGATTATAAATGACATTTCTAGAAAATATTTGATATAGGCTGAAATGATTTTAATGAAAATCCGCTTTTGTCTGATATGAACCTACATATTGTTGATTATATTGTTACATTTCTTTTCAGATATTGTTGATTACATTGTTACATTCGCATGTTTACCAGTTTTGTAAATTTACATATACTGCGATTGTTCCTCTTGTATCTTGAGCTTACTTTAGCATTCTTGTCTCACAAACTTTATGATCTTCTGGATTGATAATTTCGGAAAAAAAAATTTGGGTAGAAGGCTAGTTTGTTGAATTGCAGTTTTGGGGTGTATAGTTTGGGAAGATTAAAGACTTTTTTGGGTGCATAAATTTTAATACATAGTTCTTTGTATTTATTTACAAACTTAAAGATTTCGCTTACGGTAATTGTGATATGAATTAATTAGTATATGAATTATAAATTTTGTGATGGTTTGATTAGATACATTTCACTTTTCGTTCGGAAGAGGTTGGAGCGTGCCGGTGAAAATCATGTCTCATCATCATATTCTACATTGACTTGACCAGAAAGGGTATGGGGTCATCTGGGGTGTGACACATAAGACCTAAAGTGAACTTAAAGCTCAAATCGAAGTATAAATTGATAATTAAACCTTGTAGGTACACTTGAAGATTCATGCGCCTCTTATAAGTGCGGTGAGTTGGAAGACTTTGGGTTGCAATGTCAGACCAATCCATGCACGCTTTCTTATAAGCATGGTGGGAAGAAGATCAAGTACTCCCAATGCAACCCTCTATATAGATTAATCGAACTTAAATGAATTAGAAATAAACCCAAGGCAACATTCCAAATGAAAATTGAACTCAAAATGAATTCATGAAATATTTGATGAATATGAATATCATTAACAAATATAAACGAATATTACAATATTTCACTTCAAATGATCCGAAAGACAAATTAGATTAGACACATAATTGAAGCATTGAAGTCTTCATGGAACTAAAATCTCTCCTTCAAACATAAATGTAATAAAAAAAGGATTTTAAAGTGAGAATGAATTGCAAGATTTGAACACTTAAATGAATCATTCACCAATGAATATAATTGATGGGTTTCAAGAGACATTTAGATTACATCACAACAAGCACCAAAACAATCAGAAGAATTTGGGTCAGATGTGGACAAATTAATGATTCTTATTATGTCTACACGAGATCGTACAATGCAAATACAATCCAAGTCCAAGTTAAAAGCCAAATTAGATTGATCTTAATAGCTCACCTACAAAAAGAATATCATTGGATAGATTGTTGATAGATATAAATGAAAATTATTATGAATGTGACCGCCATCTTCAAGTACAGAAAGAACACATGATACACTCGGTGAGACTATATAATCCTCCAATTTATATGAAGTGTGAGCCTTCGACGAGGTAGGTAAGACATTGAACAAACTGAAAGTAGAGTTGGTAGTGCACTCGAAAGCTCATATACAAGCATAAACCATGCTCCATTAAAGCTTAAGAATTCAATAAATTATAGACTAAGCATGAGCAGATGGGTGTCACTTCAAATGATTAAAGAGAACTAAAATGTCAACGAATCTGCAACACGTATATACAAGTGGACAGAAGACGTTATTAAATTTTAAATGAACGCTTGCATGTATTACATAGTAATCCCATATTCAATTCAAATTTTATGTAATTCAAGTATTTGAATAAGGTGAAACATACATACATCTCAAATTCACCTTGTAATTAAATGTATTGCACTACAATACATGCAAATGATTGAATGATTGAAGTGCTCACATATCTCGAGGTAGATCTACATTTGAATTATCACATTAAAATACATGCAAGTACTTTAAGAAGTGAATAGATAACTATGTGCAATTATAACCCACATGAGCCCTGGCACTTGAGTTAAAAGCCTAAACTTAGTGTTTGAAGATATTGCGCGAGTTAACTTGAGATGAATTTAGATCATCTGCATGGGCTCCGACCAACATATTGAATGCTCAATCACACGGTCTGAAAATATAGCACAAGCTAAAATTAAAATTAATCTAAACTTGTTCTAATCTCGAGAATCTTGTAATTATTTTCAATGATTAGCTAATATTTTCATAAAATATATTACCTCTTTTTTTAATAACTATACTCAAGTCTATCAACCATGTGCATTGAGTGATCATCACATATATATAACGAATTATAAATCTCAGTTGATTTATCTGATCCTCCTCTTCATAAGGATGCGATTTGAAAGGATTACTCACAACTCAATAGTCACTCTCAAGCTAAAGATTCTATTTTACATTTGCATATGATCATCAATAATAAGAATGAAAAAACTTCATATTTAAAACTTAAATTTCAAATCAAATTGGAAACACCATTTTGTATCAATAGTCGATCCTTTCTTGGTAAAGCAGAGTTGTGAATCCTGCAGATGATGACCATTGAATGAGATTTCAACCAGGAAGGGATATCACCATCAAGCTATATTCAAAGTTCAATATCAAATCAATATAAATTCAAATTTCATAAAAATACGAAAAATACAAATAAAACTAAACTTAAATGCTTAAATGAAATCTATCACTCAAGAGTTAAAGTAAAATTCAATTCATTCACATTACATTTTTTATAAAATGATAAATTAAGAAAACTTCAAAAAGCAACCAAATCAAATGTATCATATATGTTACTCTCAAACAATCTCATCAATAGGGATATAATCCAGTGTATATGTCCACGCTGATTTGTCCATGGACATCCACATCTGATTACAGTAATCCTCTGACCAGGTGATTTGACCTCTCAAAGACCTCAATATACTTACTATACTACGTTCACGATTATATCTCGTATATTCCTTAATGGCATTGCTCCTTAAACTATGAACTATGAATTATAAAATGTATTTGATAGGACAAAAAACTCTTTGTTAGCTGATATTGATTTAGATTTGTTTCCATAGACAAACATCACCCAGTATATGATTTTCTTGGGCACGCTGGCGATGCGATAAGAATCGTCGGGTTGGGTTATCTATCTAAGTATATTATGAACCATAACATCCCGAGACGACGGAAACATGAGATATTGATCGGGCCCATCATAATTTTCTTAGTCATCTAATATAAGTTTAAGAAAGATAAATTTCATAATTTATAAACTTCAAAACTCCACCTGCTACTACTATACACTAAGTACTTAACAACTACTCTTAATCAAAAATTCTCTCTCAACATTAGGATGGGTAGTTAAATATAAGTGCTTGTGCCTATAAGGAAACTTAAAACCAGATCTACCCTCACAAAATGAGTGTGAAATCTGCAAATAGTGTCTTATTTACTATTTCATCTATCTTCTAAAAATTTGACCGACATTAAGC
This sequence comes from Cymbidium sinense, assembly GCA_021442155.1. Lineage (NCBI taxonomy): Eukaryota > Viridiplantae > Streptophyta > Magnoliopsida > Asparagales > Orchidaceae > Cymbidium > Cymbidium sinense. The sequence continues at coordinate 70,750,262 of CM038224.1, read as the reverse complement.
AAACCCGCTTAATCAAGAGGTCGGGTGCGAATTTCTGGAGTCCACATAAACTTTAGCAATGAACTTTTGTGGAAATATTACTGAACTTAAGAGGTCATGATGACTATGATGTTAATCACTCCTTTTGAGAAGGATGATTGCCTTCCTAACTTTTATTCTCGATTTTTTTATTTTGATAGCTAACTTTGGTCTGTTGACCTTTCTCATTTATGATGGATGTCAAAAGAATGCTATACAATTGATCTAATATCTAAAATTTTTTAATATTCTAATCGAGTTGGAAAAGAAAATCCAACGAGAGATAAGCTGCCCATGAGCATCATGGCATAATACTAAGCTAGAGCCTCTTAGTTTTGATGAAATTTTTGTTTCACCTAATAAGGAATCTTAAATTACTTGTATTTTCAGTTTATGATTTTAAAATTCTAATACTTGGATCAATTTCCTTTGTGGATGAAAATGATTTATGCATTTATTTTGAAGTTGTTATTTAATTTTGCTAGATATAGTTTCTTTGAAGGTAAATATAAGTACTCGTACGAAATATATGTACTCTTATAAGTAAATTAATTAAATTAATAGCTATTATGGTTCATAAGAAGATAAATATTTTATGTATTTAAGAAGCTAAATAGGTTGAGGAGAAGGTCAAGGAGATTGATAGTTTAGGTTTTAAACTTTAATATTCTAGTATGAATCGTACAAGAAATGATATTGGTGTGATTAAAGATAAAATTTTGAGGATAATATTGAGGAAATTAATAAGATTAAAGATAAAATTATAGCTTTAAAGATTGTTATTGATACTAAAATTATTAATGTTATAAGTGTTTATACTCAAGTAGATTTAGATATATAAAAGAAAATTTTGAAATAGCCTAAAGAGATCAAAATAAAAAAATACAATTGAAAAAATTAACATTTATTAGAGGAGATTTAAATGAACATGTTAATAGAGCTGTAGAATATTTTAAAACATTCATAATGACTATAGATCTAGAGTAACGAATGAAGAATGTATGACCATATTATATTTTACTTTAACTTATGAATTTGTAATTGTTAATAATTTATTTAAAAAAAGAGATGAGCATATTATTACTTATAAGAATGGACATAGTAAAACACAAATTGATTATTTTTTTATAAGAAAAAATATATCGTTTAGATTGTAAAATTGTAAGATCATTCATATTTAAGTCAACATCGATTATTAATTTTAGATTTTAAGATAAACAGTTCGAAGATGAAAAATAAATTAAAATATTATCATAGAATTAGACGTGGGTATTTAAAGAATAATAGCAAAAGTATATTTAAGAGTAAGCTACAAAATCTTAGGATTTACGATGATCATGAGAAAGCTAATACTATGTGAGAAAATAAATCAAGTGAGATTAAAAAGTAGCAAAAAATATGCTTGTAGAATAAAAAAATCTCCTTTTAATAAAAATAGTTGATGGAGTTAAAATGTGCAAGAAAACATTAAAAATAATAAGCTTTGTTTTAAAAGTTGATTTATATGTAAAAGCTTAGAGAATTGGAAAAATATGAAGTGGCTTGTAGAAATTCTAAAAAGATAATATGTGACGCAAAGAATTTAGCACTTAATGATTTATATAATAGACTGGGTATTAAAAAGAGTAAAAGATATATGCATAAGTTAGTCAAACAAAAAAATAGAAGAAATAAAGATTTAATTCAAGTAAAGTGCATTAATGATGAAAATCATAAAGTGATTTGCTTAGAAGAAGATATTAAATATAGGTGATTGAAATATTTTGATAAACTTTTCAATAGAGGTTGTAAGAGTACGATTGGCTTAAGCGACTTTAATACCTAAATGAAAATAGTCCCTATTTTCAAGAAAAGGTGATGCACAAGAGTGCAAATTATAGACATTAAATTAATGTGTCATACATTAAAATTATGGGAGAAAATAATTGAACATAGGTTATGATGATACAAAAGTTTCTCAAAATCAATTTGGTCTCATGCCAGGTAAGTCTACTATGGATGCTATACATTTGTTGAGAGATTTGATGGAAAAGTATAGAGAGAAGAAAGAGAATCTACATATGATATTTGTTGATTTAGAGGAAGCATATGATAAAGTTCAAAGAAAAGTGATTTGGAGAATTCTAGAAAAAAAAAGGAGTTAATATTGCTTATACTCAAGTCATTAAGGACATGTATACTAAAGTTGTTACTTGTGTTCAAACACAAGGAAGATTGACTATGTATTTTCCTATTTTAGTTGGATTACGTCAAGAATTGACTTTAAGTCTATATCTTTTTGCATTAGTAATGAATGTTCTTACTAGAGATTTATAGGAGCATGTACCTTGGTATATACTTTTGCTAATGATATTCTTTTTTTTTATATATATATGACTGGAGAGGGAGTTCAAGAGAAACTTGAGTTATGGAGGTCAACCTTAGACTAAAGGCTTTTGTTTAAGTAGATCTAAAATCGAATATATGGAGTGTAATTTTAGTTGTAAAATATTTAGTGATGGAGTTGTGACACGAAGCGATCAAGTAATTAAAAAGAGTGAATGTTTTAAATATCTCAGGTCGATTGTTCAAATGATGATGAAATAGATGAAGATGTTATTAATAGAATTCACGTTAGATGTTTGAAGGAATGCATTTGGTCTATTGTGTAATAGAAAAGTACCACTTAGACTTAAGGAAAAATTTTATAAAATAATGATAATACCTGCAATGATTTATGGAGAAATGTTGGCTAATAAAAGAGAAGCATAAAATTAAGTTAAGTGTTGCAAAAATGAGGATGCTCAAGTGGATGAATGGCTTTACAGTTAGAGACAAAATGTGAAACAAATATATGAAAAGATTGAGCGGGTAGATAAGATTGAGAGAGCCTTAGATGGTTTGTATAAAAATATCATCCTGACAATTAGAAGAGTAGATGTATTAGATTTGACCTATGTTAAGAGAGGTAGACCAAAGAAGATTTGGTTAGGTAGTGTAAAAAATGATGTTATTTTATTAGAATTAAATTAGAATTTGATACTTAATAGGACATAATGGAGAATAATGATTTATGTAGCGTGGGATAAAGGCTTGTTGTTATTATTGTGGTTGTTTTTTTCTTAGATTTAAGTGTGGAGATGCAGAGCATTAATCTCAATAAAAAAATATTATCAAAAGACATCTAAGCTAATCAAGAAAGGATTTATGCATAATTCTAAGATGAGATTCAAATTTAAAGTGAAGATTGAGGAGATAAAGGATCGGCTAAGTCCTACTAATCATTTTTCTTCTAAAATTTCATAAACTTGAAAGAAATTTCAGCTAAAATTAATTATTTTTTTATGCCTGTAATCTCTTGGGGTATGCAGGGATGTTTAAGGAAATAATCCATCAATCAAAGGAGTAAGAATATAGGCACTATCTAACAATTGGAGACTAAAAGGCTTGAAGATAACGAATATTACATTTGGAGGACCATCAAACAAATACAAATTTCTTCATGCATTATCAATCATATGTGGCACATAATTCTTTAACAAAATTAATATCTCAAAAGAGATATTATATTTCAATTCTATGATTTTTTTATGGAAATATTTCTTTTTAGAGCTTTTTGCCTTTTGGTGTCAATCTCATCTGGTGCTCTAGCTATTGTTTAATGATCTTTAGGAACTTTTTTATTTTTAGAGGGATTGAATTTTTTTTTTTTTTTTGAGCCATTTTCTTAAAGGGTTTAGACTTTGTTTTTTTTTTCTTTTGTGAATTATCAATAAAGTCTTAAATTTGTCTTTAAAAAAATTTAAAGTTATCCTTATCTATATTTTCATTCTTTTGTATAATAGATCAAAGAAACTAGATACCCAAAGCAAGCATACCAATATCTCAATTTATATCCTAGTAATATTAGTTAATAATTAGTCATATCTCAACCATTAAAATTGCATATTTTAGTACTATATACTAAAACTTTGCTCCATTAATTTTAAACAATATATCTTCCAAATAATTTTCATTGTACTAATTTTTTATTTATTTCAATAATTAAAAATATATTCTATGAAAAGCATTTGACCAAGTTACCTAACCTAGAATATCTATTATGAATATCATCATAACCAATTAAAGCATCTCACCTAAAAAAATGAAGAGGTGCACACTTCATATTTATGGTTTGCTTTTAAAAAAATAATTATAATTAAGATATATTAACTAAAACATCTTTTATTATTTCTTCTTTTCTAGTATGCTCGACACTCTCACTCTCCCTCATGGCCTTACTTCATCCACTTAGTCTCATAACTCAATAACTACTTTTCATTCTTGTAACACCTTTGGCATTGCCATCTCCTTTCTAAATCACCACCGCTATTGCTACTTCCTTGTCAAGCCTTCTATCTCTATAGGACCACAACATCTCTTTACTATATCTTCTTTTACTAATAATATAGGCAATATTTTCTTTCCTAGACTTAAAGTATTTGCATTATTTATTTAGGTTTTCTTATTTTATGAACATTTAATGTTGCATTTTACTTGATTTGAGAAGAAAGAGATTTTAATGAATTTATTTACTTGTTATGCCTACAATATTTGATGATATTTCTTTACAATTTTAATAAATATATTAATTCATTCTTACCATATTCTTGATTTGATATAATGCTTATTGTTTTCACAAAACATCTTGAGATATTTATTAGAAAAAAACAAAAATATTAATATTAATTGATTTAAACTATGCTAAGATGATTGAGAATTTCTTCTATCACTCATTATATAAAAAATTTATTTTCAAAAAAATTAAAAATTTTTTCTTTTATAACAAATTAATTAAGATAACATATTGCAAATTAAAAAAGTAAACATTTATTTATTAAAGATATTTTCATTAATTTGATAAAGGTATACAGATTTTATTTTTTCAGAAAAGCTAAATTATTTAGATATACATTAATTTTCATTCTCTAAAAAAATTCATTATAAGTAAAATTTATTCCTTATAATCCAAAAAAGAATATTCTTTGTTCTTTAACAAGACCAAAGTTTATTTTGACTATTGAATAAACAAAAAAGTAAAGTAGTTTATGAAACAAGAAAGTAAGAAACAATGATTTTGACAAGATGATAAAGGTAATAACATGCTAAAAAATTTTAGATCTAAACAGAAAGTTTAATTTTAAATGAAAAGAAATGAAGAACAACTAGAGAAACTTTCAAATCTTTAAAAAATAAGTGATAAGTTATAAAATATGTAGACATATCTATAAAGGTCCATATGGTACCTTGTAGTCAACCTAAATATACACAGCAAACCATGTAAGTAGTTCCATATGAAGGCATAACAAGCTAATAAGGACAATTAATAACTCGATACTAGCCAGATTAATGCTGATTTATGTTTGTTACATAACTAAATATGCTTCAATGTGATACAAGAAATTTGGTGCATAATTGAACAAGCATGAATATTGTTGTGCTTGTTTCTTTGATTTCCAAATAAATCTAATTATCGCTCATCAAGTAGATAATTGAAATGCTCATTTAATGCTTTCCTAGAAGCTTATCTAGTAATCCATTTAGGTGCTTCCCTCAAATTTGATTTGTCCAACGTACGCATTTTTCTTCTTAGGATGAGAATGATGATTGTCCTCATATTTAGATGTCAATATTACAACCATAAAGTGTAAAATTAAATCATTCATTCTCTATAGCACAATTAACACAAGTAGCATATATGATTTCAATAAATTCTAATATCGATTGATCATCCATTAAGCATAAAAAAAACTTGCATTTACAGTGCCAATCGGAAGAGAGGATAATTGTGATTTAAGGTCTAGAGTCTTTTAAATGAAATGGAATTAAATGCATGGATTGTTTATGCTATTTCAAGTGTATTTATTATTTTGATTGGTGAAACATCATTAAGCTAGAAGTGAACTTCTATTTGCAGTTTGATTTTATTTAATATGTCATATCTTTAAAATTAAAAAAAAAAAAAAAACTAAACTCAATCCAAAAAAAAAATTCATATCCAAGATCACACTCAACTGTGATTAAATATAAAGAATATGTAGCAATAATAACAACAACAACAACAAGAAGAAGCTTTTATCCCATTATGTGGGGTCGGCTATATAAATCTTTTTCTCCATTGTGTCCTAGTAAGTGCTAAATTTTCATTTAATTCTAACAAATTAAGGACAATTTTTATACATCCTAACCAAATCTTTTAAAGTCTACCTCTACCTTTCTTAATATAAGGCCCATCTAATACATCCACTCTCTCCTAATCGAACGGCTCACATTTTATGTAGCAAAACCATCTAACACGACTCTCTACATTTTATGTAGCTACTCCACCTTTATCACATATATATTCATTTTGCATTTTATCTTTAAGAGTAAAGCCACCCATCCACCTAAGCATCCTCATCTCTACAACACCTAACTTAATTTTATACTTCTCTTTTACTGGCACCATAAATCATTGGTCTTACCACCATCTTATAAAATTTTCCCTTAAGATTAAAAGATACTTTTCTATCACACAAAAGGTCAAATGCATTCCTCCACTTTGACCGTCCAACTTGAATTCTACTAATAACATCCACATTTATTTCACCATCATTTTGAATAATAGACCCAAGATATCTAAAACACTCACTATTTTTAATGATATGATCACCCAATGTCACAACCCCACAATTAGATCTTTTACAACTAAAATTGCATTCCATATATACAATTTTAGATCAACTAAACGAAAACATTTAGATTCTAAGGTTGACCTCCATAATTCACGTTTCTCTTGAACTCCCTCTCTAGTCTTATCAACAAGAAGAATATCATTACCAAAAAACATGCACCAAGGTACATCGTCTTGTAAGTGCCTAGTAAGCACATCCATAACTAAAGCAAAAAGATTTGAGCTTAAAGCCAATCCTTGAGGAAATAGGAAAATAATTAATCAATCCTCCTTATATTTGAACATAAGTAACAACTCTAATATACATATCCTTAATGACTTGAATATAGCCAAAATTAATTATTTTCTTTTCTAGAACTCACCAAAGCACTTCACTTGGAACTTTATCATACATTTTCTCTAAATCAACAAGTATAATATGTAGATCCTCCTTACTTTCTCTATACCTCTCCATCAAACCTCTCAACAAATGTATAACATCCATAGTAGACCTGGCCGGCATGAAACCAAACTAATTTTGAACAAATTTTGTATCACATCGCAACCTATGATCAATTACTCTTTCCCATAATTTTAAAGTAAGAACCAACAAACTCTTTCTCCACCCATCTATCATATTTTTAGTCTTTAAAATAATATTAAAAAGATTAGTAAGCCAAGGAAATCCTTGATCTCTTAAGCATTTTCACACTTCTATTGGAATATCATCCTATCTTACAGCTTTTTTACACTTCAGTTTCCTCTTCAACATCAATTTTATTAATACAATGATAAAAATAAATTTCTCTATTTTCATTTAGGATACTAAAATCGCAAGAAATAATTATATCTCACAACCTTCATTGAAAAGTTTACAAAAAATTTCATCCATCTATATTTAATATCTTCTTCTAAGAAAACACTTTATGATTTTCGCTTCTTAATGCATCTCAATTAACTAAATCTTTATTTTTTCAATCTCTTTGGTTAACTTATACATACATCTTTCACCCTCTTTGGTATCCAATATATTGCATAAATCACTTAAAATTAATTTTTTTTTTTGTATCCTATATTACTTTCTTAGAATCTCTATGAGCCACTTTATATTTTTCTCAATTCTTTGAGTTTTTATATTTAAAGAACACATAAAGTAAAAGGAAGACTAAAATTAGTAGTATAGTTACTACTCTCCTAAAAAAGAGAAAGGTAAAGAGCTAAAAATAGGAATATGAATTATCATAAAAAACTTCTATTTCAAATAAGTTTACATTGCCAAATTGTTTGAGAATTTGAAATAATTCAAAATTTATTGCTTTGATGATATTAGAATTTCAAAAATATCAAAACACAAGAAATTATATCAACTTTCGAAACAACTATGAAGAGGTCATGTTCAATAATAAAGGTATAAGTTTAAATTATTAGAATCTCACATGATTATTTTTGTTCGATTAAAATTTTATTTTTAGCATAAGCTCAATAATAAAACAAATAAATAAAATTTTGAAAAAATTTAAAACTCAAATCATGTTTGTGCAGTTCAAGTTGAATAACCTAGCAAATAAACTAGCTTAAAAAGGTAATGTTTGGCTAATCTTGGATTTTTTTTTTAAATATATGTTTCATTTATACTCTAAAGATTTCATGTCAAATGAAATTTAATTGTTCATGAAGTGAGATGATCCTTTTAGGTTTGAACCCCCCAAACCCATAATAGGTCAAAAGTGATGGCCTTCTCCCTTCAGAAGCAAGAAATCTATTGGACCATGTATAGGTCCATCACCACATTGGGAAAGTTTCACTAGGTCCCATAGTTGGTCACTCGTATTTTATGCACACAAAGAGAAAAAAAAATCAGTTGCTGAAAAGAGAGTGACGTTTATGCTGGGAAAATGCAAATAATAATAATAATAAGGTTAATTGATTTTACAGAGCATCATCTGGATTTGGTGTCATTGATTTTATCTAGCTAATAAGCGCAAAACATATCAAGGATAAATCTGGTTTGTTTTTAAGACATGAGTTGTTCATCAATAAGTGGAGAAAACATAAAATAAAAAAAATCCTAGTTAGCTAAGAACATAAGACGATTAAAATCCCCAAATATATGACGTAAGTTGAAGTAAATTGGAGAAGAAAAGGTGCAATAAAGAAGATGACTTCATCAATATTCACCCACTGGGACAATATGTTGCTGAAACGGCGCCTCTCAGACAACGTAAATCCTGGTTGCCCACAATCCTGTGTCACAAAGATATCGAACATAATACTTACCAAGCTTCTTTACACTAAAGCTAATTGAACAAGGCATTGAATAAAACATAACCAAACCAATTTTTAGAGAAATTTCAATCACATTTACATTGTCACGTAGATATTCAAAATATTTCAAAAATAAAAAAATAATCATTGCTCTAGCATATCAAAGCAATCTTTAACCAATAAAGTGGCATGGGCAGTAAATTATGGCAAACTTCCAACTGAGCATTTACTAGAAATTGGATGTATGTTTTGAAAGGATGAAATGTAGAACTATAAAATATATTGAAACGTGTTTTAATCAATTTTCAATCACCCACTCACGCAAATATTTATTAGACCTGTAGAGACAACAATTTTCAAAGATAATAAAAAAGCGATTTAGCAGGGAATAAAACAAGCATATTTGTTCCCTAAAGATCAGTATGCCAGATTCATAGAAATTAATAACTATTCAGGTTTGTGTATCAGGTGCTAGCTAGCTTGGCCTCGTAATTGCAAACAAAATATAACACAGAAAAATAAAGCATAAACCAGTTGAAGTTCAAAACAATAAAAATTGTACAATGAAGCTTGGGCACTTATTAGAAGGTCCTTAATCATTGACAAATGTCTGAAACTCAACCATGGAAAATCTCGCACAAGTTTAACAATTGATATTGTCTCTCATTACCAATAGTTTCCCTAATTTAGTTTCCTTAGGAGCTAACACCAAAGGATCTTCTTACCAATACTTACTAAAAGCATGAAGCTAAACATCAATTATCTATTCATTTTACCTTCAACGTTTCTCTTCTTTCTTTATAAACAAAATTTTAAACTAATATGTATTCGAGTAAGAAAAATGGTTGATTTTTTAGTTTCTTATTTTTTTTTTTTTACAAAATTAAGACCAACGGCAGAGTTATTAAGACAAGCCAGAAGAAAAAGAAGTAAGGCTTATGCCTTCTTCAATAAGATGATGAATCAAAAAGCATTAATTAAGAAAAAACTAAATTAGGGATTCATCTTGGTAAAGTAATAGGTCAACAATCATCTTATACAGCGTAATTTTAAAATATGAAAGAAAAATATGAACAAAAAAAGTAAGAGTGAAAAAAGATGATGAAGAGTAAGAGGATGGGTGATATGATGGCTTCTCCCTGGTGAAATAACTTACTAAAAAAATCAGTTATCATATTAAAAAGAAAAACAATAAATAAAGAACAAAAAAGATTGAAATTAATGGAGTAAATCATTATAGCTAAATACCAATCAATATATGCTGTACAATAACTCAACTAAAAGATAAGAGAAGAAAAAAAGCAAATATAAGGAGACTAAAATGCATTCATCTAAACAACCAAGGCAACTACCATTCTAAAAGGCACTCCCCAGGAAAAGAAAAACATTTCGGTGGCATCTTCGCTCACATGACCAGCTATATTATTCAAAAATTATAGCCACAAATAAGTATGACTAATAGGAACTAAACCTCAAATATAAACAAAGTGGTAACTTATAAACGTATCACAATTAATTGCCTCAAACACCCAAAATCAGGGAAGCTACGAAGTAGACATGGTACAGGAATATAACAAATAATACAACATCCTAACAATAGCTCTGAAAAATAGCTTAAATTATCCGTGAATTATACCAGTACTATACTGACATATGGACACCAGATAAATTAAGAAGAGAAAGGAATTATAGTGCAAGAAGTTCAAGGATTTTATTGAAATGAGTTAAATACTCCAGAATGCATGACCCGGGCTACTCCCAATATCTCCTATTTATTAGTTTGGATCAGAATTTAAGCCAAATTCCAGCCCAAGCATTGAAACTAGTAGCCCACCTGCCGCTAGATAGCAAACAGGCTAGCTCCTACTATGCCGTAGAACTCCCTATCATAATGCCAAATGCTTGCAGCCTCTTCATAGTTCCTAGCCCTCTTCACAAGCTGTTGCAACTCTGTCTATGGCCTGCTAGGCTATTCGCTAATTGGCTGCAACCCCTAATATCCTGTGGCCAGCAGAAACACTTCTTTATGCATACCACTAGCTAGAAATCCAACAAACAATTACATCTTGGGTTGTTGTTATCCATGACCTCTATTCCTACTGTAGATTAAATTTTAAGTTTTACATAAATTTCATGGTTATAATAATTAATTAGATTTATTTCATTCATTATTTTTCTTTCTATTTTAGACCACTAGTTAGTTGTTTCACTTATAATTATTATATTTATTCTACCCAATGCAACAAGAAAATGAAGTATTCTTCTCTAATATTTTTCAACATGGTATTAAAGCCATGCCTCGCTAATTCCATTCTTCTCAACTCTTTATCTTTCATAATATTCTATCTTCAACATCCTTGCATCATAGGCTTTGAAAAGAAGATCCTCCTCTAGTGTCACCTCATGCTATGAATCAAAACCCCATGACAACAATGGTATTCAAAAAATCCTCTCCCAAGTTGTTGATTATCTTGTACGAATCAAGACCTTCTACATCCAAAATCATCATTGATGCTATTGCTCAAAAAAGTATGATCCTAATACATTCAATGTCCAAAATAAAATCACAATATAGATCATGGGCATTGAAGCCTCTGATCATATGATGGGGGATACCTCTTTATTTCAAACTCTTCATCAATGTTTAAAGGGCTATAAAATCAAAACTATTGATAGATTAATAGCACAAGTAGCTGACATTGGGATTATAAATATTACCAGCTCATAGGTTCTTAACAATTCTATTGGTTCCTAAGCTTTCCTGTAACTTATTATCGATCAATAAAATTATCAAAGATAAGAATTGTACTACTAACTTTCTTTCTACTTATCATAAATTTCAAGATAGGGATTCAAAAAGGATAATTAGCAAGATGAAGGAAAATGTTGATTTTTATCTCCTCAATTGTGAAGGAATATGCTCAATATGTATCTTCCTCTAATGGAAACACAATCATGTTGTGCACATTCGACTCAATCATCCAAATATTTGTATTACATTCTTAGAGAATATATCCTACAATAAGAAATTATTCATCAAACTTTGCATATCCATATCTTAAATAAATTATGACAGTAAAGAAGAAAAAAAAAATAGTTATTGCTAATCAATTATGATCACTAATAAAATCTCAAAATATTCCTTAAACTGCAAACCTCATTTATGTTATGTCACCAATAAACTTAAGATTCAAAAACTCCTTGGCAAACTCTCACCCAAGCATATCCCAAATGTAGGGTTATCTCCATAATTCTTCCTCCAAAGATGTCTGACTACATTGCTATTATGTATTTTCCTCCTTATCAAATGAATAAACTAAAACCATAAAATGTATTTTTTATTACTCTCACCAACAAGATAATATTTTTCCAATACTAAAAAAATATTGCATCGCCAAACCTCACTCAAATTAATCATTCTTCCTAAAAGCTCACATTTAGGAGGCAAACAAAAACTCCCACAAATATGAGTATAGTGAGCATATCAATCCCTCCTCATTGGCATCTTAACATAGACCTAAGAAAAAAACCTATATGAATCTCAATCATCCTTTCAAAGATCTATATAAGTCACCGACAAGATACAAAAAGATTTATATACATATGTACATTTATATATATAAAAACTTAACATTTCTCCCCTCTCAATTTCTAAAATTATTGAAGGACATAGAGGTCTACATATTTATTTATATATACATACATAATGATAATATGTAATATAATAACAATAGTAAATAATAATGATATAATATAGATAACAAAATAAAAAATAATATAATATTAATTATAATAAATAATAAATAATAATATTATTAAAATAATAAACATATTAATATAAAAATAATTAAAAATAGTATAATAGTATAATAAAAATAAAATTATAATTATAATAATAATTATTTATAGTGATAAAGACTAATTATAATATTAACATAATTATAATTATAAATAATAATGCTATTAGTAATAAAATAATAATATAATAATGATAAGAATGATGGTGAATATAATATTAAACAACATCCAACTAATTAATATTTGTGCACAATTTTAAGTTTTCACGACGAGAAAAATTTTATTTAGAATAAAAGAATAGTTGAACCTTATTAAAAGTGAATAATTATATTTTTTTTACTTTACAGTAATTACTTTCTTTCCTCCAACAACAACAACAACAACAACAACAGTTTTAATCCCACTAGTCCATAATGAATCCTTCGTCCATCAGTGTCATTATGTGTCAAATTCTCATCTAATTCAAGTATACTAAGATCATTATTTATACATCTTAACCAAGTTTTTAGGTCTACCTCTACCTTTCTTAACATAAAGAAATCTAATGATCTACTCTCCTAATTGTCATCTGACCGACGCTTTATGTGGCCAAACCATCTCGACTCTCCCTAATCTTATCTACCACCTGAGCTACTCCAACTTTTTCCAACATACTCATTTTGCATTCTATCTCTCAGAGTAAAGCCACTCATCCACCTAAGCATCCTCATCTCTGTAACACTTAACTTAGTCTTATGCTTTCTTTTTATTGGCCAACATTCGCACTATAAGTCATTGCGGGTCTTACCACCATCTTATAAAATTTTCCTTTAAGTTTAACTTTTCTATCACATAATAAAGCCGATGCATTCCTCCACTTCAACCATCCAACTTGAATTCTACTAATAACATCTCCATCTATTTCACCATCATTTTGGACAGAGCCTAAATATCTCAATCGCCACTCTTATTAATAACTTGATCACCTAAAGTCACAACACTATCACTAAAACTTCTACAACTAAAATTACACTCCATATATTCGCTTTAGATCTACTTAAACTAAAACCTTTAGACTCTAAAGTTGACCTCCATAAATCAAGTTTCTTGGACTCTCTAGTCTTATCAACAAGAAGAATGTCATCGAAAAGCATACACCAAGGTACATCTTCTTGTAAATGCCTCGTAAGCACATCCATAACTAAAGTAAAAGATAAGGGCTTAATGTTGATCCTTGATGTAATCCAATTGAAATAGGAAAATATTTTGTCAATCCTCCTGGTTTGGACACAAGTAATTCAGTATACATATCCTTAATAACTTGAATATAACCAATATTAACTCTTTTCTCGTTCTAGAACTCTCCAAAGAACATCTCTGAGACTTTATCATAAGCTTTCTAAATCAATAAATATCATATGTAGATCCTTCTTACTTTCTATGCTTCTATCAACCCTCTTAACAAATGTATAGCATCCATAGTAGATCTAGGCATGAAACCAAACTGATTGTCGAAACTTCGTATCACATCAAACCTATGCTCAATTACTCTCCCATAATTTTAATGTATGACATTAACTTAATTCTCTATAATTTGCACACTCTTGTGCATCACCTTTATTCTTAAATATAGGAACCAATAGACTTTTCTCCACTCATCTCGCATCTTTTAGTCTTTAAAATAACATTAAAAGATTTGTAAGCCAAGAAATTCTGATCTCCTAAACATTTCCACACATCTATTGGAATATTATCGCCCCTGCCTTTTCCACATTTCATTTTCTTTAAAGCTTCACTAACTTGATTTACTAATACGACGATAAATGAAATTCTCTATTATTGTAGATAGGTTGCTAAAATCAATCGTACTCGATCCTTCATTGAAAAGTTTATCAAAATATCTCATCCACCTATTTTCAATATCTTTTCTAAAGACTTTATTATTTTCATCCTTAATAATCAATATGTTTACTTCTCCTATCTCTTTTTGCTAACTTATACATACATCTTTCACCTTCTTTGCAGATCTAATCTATCAGATAAATCATAAAAGAAATTTTTAAATATATATATTTCTAATCTCTACTACTTTATATCTTTCCCAAATTCTAATTTTTACATCTAAACCAAGTTTTATAACAACGCTTCTTATTTTTATCTTTACATACTCCACCACCAACTATTCTTATTAAAAGAAGATTTTCCTTTTGATTCTCCAAGCACATCTTTAAAGAACTTAATTTCACTTGATATTTTTTTACATAATTAAGATCTTTAAACAAAATTCTAATATCTTGTAGTGCTCTTAAAAAATATTTTATTTGTGTTTTAAGTGTATCTAATCCAGACAATAATTTAGTTTACTTTTTCTCTACAACCTTTCATCTTAAAATCTAAAACTAATGATGTTCTTAAAATTTCACTTATTTTTACAATCTTTACAAATTAAACGATCTATTTTTCTTATCAGAAAATAAAAATAAATTATTTGTTGCACATGATTTATATGTGAATGTTCAAATGATATTTGCAATTGCTTTTATGCTTTCTTATGTGTATTTTTGACACAAAATTGCTATTATAAATAATTCTCTTTCCCAACTAAAACTCCACATATTGATATTTGATGATCATTTTATAACCAAATCTTAACTAAGCTCCCTAATGATAAACTAAAGATACTATTAAAATGATGATGAAATGCATAAAAATGATCATGTTATAGAATTACAGCATGTACATGTTGATTGATAGAGTTCACCTTCCAATGGTACAAACTAAAAACGCAATATACTCGTGCATATAAATGAAAATAAAAAAGACTGCCTCCCTTCTATGTCAGGTTAAAAAATATTATCTCCCCTTCAGAGTTAGTTTGAAAAAGGTTATGAGATGATACCTTTCAAGTATACATTTAGATGATAACTCCTATAACAGGTTTATTTTAGTAAAAATAAAATATAAAATGAAAAGAAAAAAAGAATAATTCTTAACATTACTCTTTTATGAATATATTTTTTTTCCATAATTAAAAGATGATATCAATATACTGATAGAAACCAGCATACATACTATTTTTTGATTTTTTAATTACTATAATTTAGAGATATAATTATTCATTTAGTTATTTAACTCACTCTTTAGTTAATGACTCATTTTAAAAAAAGAAATCAATAATGTAAATAGATGAAAGACAAAAATTCATGTACAGAAGAAAGTTTTCTTCGGGAGTTAGATAATATAAATAATATTAAAGTAGTATAGGTAATGTATTTTCCTATAAAATGACTTATAAATTAAAAACTAAATTATGCTTTATTCTTGTCTAAACTATTCTTTAATACGTTGTAGTTAAAACTTGCCTACTTCTAATTTCCGTATTATATTACTTGTGAGTGATAGTTTGTTTACTAGTGCTATATGCTTCATTGATATTATGGTAAGTGATAAAATATTAATGTCTAATTTGATTTTACTACTTTTGTCTAAATTTAATGTGATTTAAATATTGTACTACCACTGAATATTGAAAGAAGGTAAATAAGTTTGACTAATCTAATGATAAGACCTATTACTTTCAGTGAAACAAGTGGGTATTGATATCCTTAATTATCTTTTTAAAAGTGAATAAATGGATTAAAGCTGGTGAATTAATATTTTTGGTTAAATTAAAAGTCATTAGTGATATGGTTGGTGATGTGAGTACTATCCTTGTGATGATTAAGTATATTAATGTTTTGTCTGATGAACTGTCTGATTTGCAACAAAAAAAATTATAGATGTTCAACGTGAAATCACATCAATTGATAAAACTTGTAAATTGCTTTCAAAATCTCTTCCTATTTAAAAACAAATAATATCACGTCAATTTGAAGGACTCAATTATGTATGTGATCACTTTCTTAAATTCTTAATTTAAGCTTGGCTCCAAAATAAATTTTTATATTCAACCTCTAAACTCACATGAGTGTTATTGATCTGATGATGGGCCCCTTGCTTGCCTGAAGCATTGAAACTTCCACTCCATTTTTTTATTCATTCCATTCAATTTTTGATTTCTTTTTTTCACTTATTCTTCCTCTTGATTATATGAAAGTTGAGCAAGCATCAAATGAACAACATTGTGAGAAGCCAACATCATAATGATAGAAATCTTTTAGATGCCTAAGTTCATCTTAGATTATATGGCAGGAGAATGGCCGTGAAAAAAAACTTGCATATTACCTGTGTCATTCTAAGGAAAACCTTACCTCTTTGTTGGGAGGAACATATCCATTAAGCTTTGCGTTGCTGAAAAAGTCAGGATGGCTCACATCAATGTCTTGGTGGCTGCAGATGGTAAAATAAAATATGTCATGGCCAGATATCAAGATAGAATGAATAGAGACAAGCAAGCCTCGAGACTTGACACCTTCAGTAACTTCAACGTTATGATCTCTATTCCCATGCTTGAGGTTTCACGTACAATTCAACGAGGTTTTAGCAATAACTTCAATGATATTGTTTCAATAGACATTGAAAAGGTAAAGTGGATTCTCCAATGAAAGCTGAGCAGGTGGAACAAGACAAGTAACCAACAGGAAAAAAGAACACGAACAAACTAGTGCTAATATACATGACGTGAGTACAAAAAACAATATACCATTTTTACAAAAGGTATAATGACAAATTATATCAAAGAAACAGATAGTAATCCGTTGAAATATAAAGAAAGAGAAGGAACGGGAAGGTGGCCAATTGGAGAAGTTGAAATAGAAAAAGAAATGAAAAAAGTAGTCCTCTCTTAATCCTATAATTATAGAAAATTACCTTACATTAAGATCCCCACACCATATTAAAGGTTTCTCTAACTGGACAACAAAATCGAGCATCCTTTTGTCCCACTTTCTTCTTCGTTGAAATGAATTTTCATCCTCTTTCCAACCATTATTCGGTACATAGGTATTCA
Organism: Cymbidium sinense; assembly: GCA_021442155.1. Lineage (NCBI taxonomy): Eukaryota > Viridiplantae > Streptophyta > Magnoliopsida > Asparagales > Orchidaceae > Cymbidium > Cymbidium sinense. The sequence goes on along the minus strand of CM038224.1, from coordinate 70,732,584 downwards.
ACAAAAAAAATGATTCAAATTCAGCTAAAATCACCCGCCCATCTGGCTCATGCTTTGAAGCTGGAAACATAGAAGAGAAGTATATAGCAGTTGCAAAAAAGATGTACCAGAAAGTCAATATGAATAAACTATGAAGTTAAATTGTTAAAATGGGAAATTACAATTTGACAAAAAAAAACATCTGGGATGAAAAGTTTAATTATCATGCCACTATAGAGAACACAATACAAGTTCCAAATCTAAATGATAAAAGTTGAGGTTTGATATTAGGCAATAATTAATCTATCATGGAGTGCCTTGACAGGTAAATTCAATTTCTTTGAAGGGATCATTGCCTCCGAAAGAGAGAAGTTAGAAGAGAAGAAGAGGTCAGATAGTCATTTTTCATTGATTTCATGTGCCAAGAACTACATCATTTATAATGGGAAGTCATCCTAATAAGGTTAGGATGGCTATTGATTTCCCAATGACCCTTAAGGAAGAATAATTAGGAAGACAACCGTCAATCCTACTGCATTAAAGAAATCCGATAATTAGAAAAACAGGAATGTTTGGCACCATTCCACCATTCTTCCAATAAACCTTGTTCTCAGGTTAGAACTTTGAAATTTCTCTTTCACTTTGTGCCAAAATTCTCAGGTCCCATTTTTCAGGTGGCAAATGGGCCCCTATTGAACCAAGACCATGACAATGGCCCACTTCTCATACTTCACCATTAGACATTCGTAATCGGTATACTTAAATATTCCTTCTTTTAAATAAATGAATGAGAGTCACATAAACAATGCCAACCTTTGAAGCAAGATAATAAAACAAAATGAATTTTAAAACCTACAACTTACATGACACAATACTTAATTTTGATAACTTTTTAGGGACCATAAAATTGAGCCAAACATATTAAACATGGGATCGAAGCTCAATTAATGGCTCACAATGAAGCTATAGCCGATAATAAACCATATCACCAATTTTAAATTCATGCCCAGTATGATGTTGGCTTGCTGGTTCATTTGATTTCTAATGCTTAGAAATGTTCCTTTATCAATTTAATGATGCAATCTCGAGGTTTCAATCTATTTGGAGCAGCTGCAGTTATCTAAAAAAATAATAATAGAACTACTATAGAAGAAACTGTTGTCTATGAAGCTACGAAAAGTATTATAATTTTTTGCTATTTTAAAAAAATTAAACAACAATTTTCTGGCAATCATTACACTCTGTCAAGTCAAGTTAAAAAACAGCTTTCTCACCACAGCTTCTTCAAAACATAGTCAAAACACAATTTTTCAAATGCCACCTACAGTACTGCTCAGAATGCATCGTAGGCGGAAAGCTACTCCAAACGCAACCTCAATTTCAACATGATGTACTAATGCTATGTCCATAGGAGAGTACAACAGGTGATGATTTGCCATAAATTGCTTCTTAGGGAACCATCTAAATTGAAGAGTAGGAGCTTATGGTGTACTTCCATTTGCCCAAGGAAGCCATTTACTGCAAAGCCAAGTTGTTGAATAGAAAATAACAGTCCATATAAGTTTCCAATTAGTTGTTGACTCTTCTATCTAGCCATCACATTGCTGATAATAGGCTGAAGCACATGAATAACTTTATCCTTGAAAGTAAAATAGCTCCTTACATAAATTACTTGTGAATATCGTGTTTCATTCTTGTATAATAAAAGCTTGTCAGCTTTGTGATTTAACAATATTTTCAAAAAAACACTTGATCTATTTGAAAGATCATGTTAAGGGTGTGCTAGAGAAATAAAGTGGGCATACTTAGCCAATCTACAACCACTATACTACAATAGTATTCTTTACCTATAATAGGAGTAGAACATTTATGAATCATGGATGCATCTATCCAAATTTTACCCAAAATATGCAAAATTTGAAGAAGATCGGAAGAGCCAACAATCTTTCCCTGCTTCACCAACAAACAACATATGAAAAAAAAATATTCATCACCTTTTTATATGCTTTATGGAATCTTGATTGTCTGCCTTCTCTTAATCATGCTGACACCTCCATAACTTATAACTTCCACCAAATATAATTAAACCCTTATGCCACAAGAGACAATTCATAAAGAAATTAAGAGAATCATCAAAGAAGGAATCCTTAAGCTATTAGATCATTCGATAAAAAAGGGGTTTTTCTAACGTCACTTGCTGGACTATATGTGCCTTCATGAATAAAGCATTCGCAGCAAAATTTTATGTGCCTTTCTTATAACAAATTACATTGTCAAAGCCAATAATCTTTGTGGTCCATTTCAATAATACCTCAAAATAAAGGCATTGATCCATCACATAGTTAAAGCCTTTTATGATATATGCAAATGAAAAAAATATATATGGCGGCAAAAGATATTATCTCAATTTGGTAACAAAATGAAAAACTTTCATCGTTTCCGAAGTTGTAATGTTGGAATGCTTCAAGAGAATATTTTGTTAGCCTAAACCTAGGAATGGCTTTCCAGCATGAGAACTACATCAAATTCAAATCCTTAACATATCAGATTCCATAAGGCCTTGGAAAAATCTACCAAGAGATGGACTATATAAGTAGACATAGTACACTAAGTTTAAAGACAACTCAGCATAATTACTATATTAAAAAAATGTCATTAAAAGAATGGTTAAAGGAGTAAAGATTTTAGCAACCCATAAAGCCATCAAATACATGTAACCCGTTCATATTGATTGGAATGGGCCAATTATTCATGCAAGCAATTTTTATGACCAGCAGCAACTCCTATGAACAAGATATTTTACATATAGCTAACCAAAAGGTCACTATACTTCTGATAAAACACTGATGAGCTGCAATGTTTAGAAGACAACTTTTACATAAGAAAGATCATCCTCCCACGCATGCATGCAAACCAATGTCAACAGAGAAAACCAACCGAAATTTACATAGAAAAGTCTAGAAGACCACTTTCATGAGACTTAACCATACATTACCCCTCTTACCACAGTAGGAGAGCACTCTCGATTAAGATTCAAAATAAACATATATTTCTGATATAAATGAGTGTCGAGCAGTGTGATGTGGATGACTATATAAAAAGAAAAAAGAGGGTAATCCCAATCAAGATTCTATGATTCCGTCATCCCGAGACTACATTATTCCAGTTTACCAACATCATAGGTATTAATCGCAATGTCCTGGGAGTCTGATTAGCACTCATGTGTTGCCTTGTCTTAGATATCCCGAATATATTAGAATTATAGTGCAGGTATTACTGTGATTGGAAGTGTTTATTGAATTATTTAAGCTAAACTTAATTTATAAGTCTACCAATAAATCAATTTTATAAAGTCTGCATTTGCAAATGTACATAGGGCTTACATCCATAGGAATGTCAGGTATGATTTAGAGTTCGCATGGCGAACAAGTGACAAGGCTTGCATCCCTTTGTGCTTGCATCCATTGGAAGCACAGGACGGGCTTACATCTATTAGAAAACCATTAGATTTAGACTATGCTTGCATTGCAAGCACAGGTTGGGCTTACATCTATTAGAAAGCAATTAGATTTGACTTACATCTCTTTGAAATGTCATGTAAGGTTTTAGAGTTCACATGGAGAACGAATCAATTAGACTTACCTCCCTTTGGAATGTCAGATAAGATTGATGATGTTCATATAGCGAACAAATGAGTTTAATGTTTGCATTTGTAAACGTTAATTTTTTATTCTTACTTTTGGTGGGCAGCACCTAAACGCTAAAGAGGCTGCTAGAGAAGTAGTGCCTAGGCGCCAAAGGGAAATCGCCTCGACACTGGGAAATCAACGTCGCAGCACCAAAAGGCAAGAATTTTGGTTTCAAGAACAGAGGGGATGGTGCCTAGGCGCTAAAAGGGCAGCGCTTGAGTGTTAGGTGATCAACGCACCAACGCTACATGATAATGTAGATCATACAGAGTCAATGCCGAAACACTATCACAGAAATTTTGAAATATAAAAAAAAATAGGTTGACTAATTGATCAATGCCCAAGCGCTACCAAAGTAGCGCCGCGACGACAGTCAAAAATCCATTCAAAAAAACTGGCAAGTGGCGGGCACATTTAACAGAAAGGATAACTTTTGACCAACATCACGATGCTAAGTAAGAACGTCGAGGTGCTCCATCAATGCCTAACACGCTTTAATGTACTGTGTCGGTTATATAATTATGGTAATAAATATTATAAATGCATCTTTTTGAAGGTTATAGTAACCGTCTTGATCGACTGACCAGTGCCTAAGCGTTGCATGCAACATTGGCCCCGCATTCTTAAAACAAAGGCCAACGCCTGGATGCTGCAAAATCGATGCCATGGCTAGGTACAGTTTATAAATAAGACTCTTAGGCTCTTAATTTTCATTCTAAAGCCTTTATTCCTCTAGGATTTCTTACAATCTTTCCCCTTTAGCCTTCGCCTACATCTAAGAGAGCAAATATGTGATCAAGTATGTTAACAAGGGAGAGAAGGGGACCTTGAGCGACACTAATCGATTTGTTAGCGTTGATGCAGAGGAGAGGTACCAACATGCTATAATTCACAAGCATCTTATCCCAGAAAGGGGATTCCATAACCCGGGTGAGAGCGTGGAAAGGATCATCAACGAGCGAGGCTCGAAGCATTTGGCCTATGACAACAAAGCTTGTGTCGTCCTTGTGATGCGGGAGTTCTTCACCAACGCAAAGGAGTACCAAGATAATAAAGTATTTATAAGGGAGAAGTAGATGTGCTTTGATAATGCTACCATTAACATATATTACAATTTACAAAATTTTATATATGGTCAATATCTTTTTTATTACAATAATCATCCCGATTTTGATGAAATTCTTAATTTTCTCACTACTAAAAATGCAAATATTCAATGAAAATGGCGGGAGAAAAAGATTATCATATTTCTTATCATCGACTAGCTACCGAGGCTAAAGCTTGACACTATTTTATTTTATTTCGTTGATGTCCATTCTAATATCAATGAAGTAACCTACGGATAAAAGCTTTGAATTATAAAATTCAAATGGGCTTTACTATAGATATAGGAAAGATTATTTATAATTCAATTTGTAATATGATTAAGAATAGTACTACCCTAGATTACGGTCATTATTCTCTTATTTATTCTTTGTGTTACGATTGGTGCATTGGGGAGCTAGATGAAGAAGTCCTTATAAAGCCTCTTCGACTAAAAGAGCAATTAAATTTGGATTAAAAATGGAAGTAGGAGAAAGCTCGCACGCTCCTCACTCCAGGTCCAAATCATCCAAAACTCTAAATGAGCAACTCCAAGAAATTGGAGAAGTCTCAGAATTAAGAAAAGTGGTTGTCAGCGTCGACAATAGAAATTAAAAGGAATTTGATCATCATATGGGTCAATAGTAGCAATAATTTTCTTATATGACCGAGTTCAAGCGAAGACTACTTTAAATGTTTAAAATTACAACTTTAATGCCGGTGAGTCAAGTTTATTTTCCTATAGCCTCATCATCATCCTTATGTTAGCACCCTGCCAGGAAAAAAAGAAGAGGACTACTATGACTACCATATATATATATATATATATATATATATATATATATATATATATATATATATATATATATATATATATATATATATATATATATATATGTAATTTATATTGTTTAAGTTTCTTTATGTATTTTCTAAAAAAAAATTTTTGTTTCATATTGATTATTTGTCATTTCAAATATTGATTGGATGCCCTAGAATTTAATTACAATTTAAATTTTCTCATATTATAATTTAAATTTTACCATAAGTTAGAAATTTAATTTGAATAAAAATTTCTAACAAAGTCAAGAAGTCGAATGCTCTAGAAAGTTAGCGTCTCAACACTACATGATAGACTTGGACTTAAAAATCAAAGAAGACAACATTTAGGTGCCAAAAAAGTATCATCGCAACACTAAAATAGCGCTCGGCACTTCAGGACAACGTTGCAAGTAGGCATATTAACTTTATAACCCGAGAAGGTAGTGTTGTGAGCTAGGAAGCAACGCCACAATCTGGTCTAGCATGATCGCAAGTGAAGAATTCATAGTAAAAATTCAAGGGATCGATTCTCGACCTATAGCCGAGTTAGAGCATAAAGGCTTAAGAGGTAGCAAACCCCAAGTTAGGATGATTCATTTTTAGGCAATTTTATGCCATTTTTTGTGCATTTTATTAAAATCCTTTAAATTTAATAAAATTTATGAAATTTTGATAACATAATGAATTAACAATGTGATATTTATAAAATTCTAAACTAAGTTCAACAGGAGGCCTTCAATTTGACTTGAAAAGCAGTGAGTAATTATAAATAATTTCATTTCAAAATTTACCTAAAATCAGTACTTCAAAAGCCTTTTTCTTTGTTTTGGATAGTTTAACCCTTATCTAGTTTTTCTTAAGACTTAAGAAGAGGGGGAAATTTTGGAATTGTCAAGGAAAATCTCTATTAGGGCAAAGAGGGGGTCGGCTCAACTTGCCCCTCACGAGAGACAAAGGAGCGCGACTCTCTCACGCAAGAATGGGAGATTCTCAGTCGTTAGGGTTTCGATCAAGCAAGCAAGGGAGGTCAACAAGTAGGACACATGATGACTAAGCAAGGTAGGTTTCTTCTCTCTCGATATCTCTCGTGTGTTTGTGTGTGTGTGTTATGAAGAATGCATAGAGTTTTTCTGATGAGCCTCCCCTCCCTTCTTATAGGGGCTAAAAGCCCTAATCGCTCCTGCTCCCCTCTCTTTGAGTGATTTCGCTGACGAGGATGGCGGTTGCCAGGAGCAATTAGGCTTTCAAATTTACCCCTCTTTTTTTTTCTTTTCCATCTTTTTTTGGATTTAGTCGTAAACATTTGTTTTTGCATGTAGGAGAACCGCAAAGTTCTTATGTAAGCTTATCTTCAAGGCCATTTTGGGTTATAGTTTTATTCAAAAGCTTTCAAGTTCAATGGTCATTTATGTCTTGATAGGTTTCAAGTCTTGCTCACATTTAAATTGAATTCTACTTGATTGTTTCAAGTATGATCCAAATGTTCATTGAAATTTTTCATTTATATTCATTGGTCAATGTCTAATTGATTGTAGAGGCTGTTTCAATTTAATCTTTACAAACTTGTTCTAACTTTAGGGATTTGTATTTTACACTTGATTCAATTACGAGTTTAATATCATATTTAGTTTCAAATACTCTTTTAGTGCGACTTGTTTATGTCCTTTTATTAGTTCATATTTTGAAAATTTGACAACATGCTGACATCATTCCCATTAGAGGTCATCAGCGTATGTGGGCAACACTAAAAGACATGCATGTGTAATGTTTTAATACCACAACCGTCGTCATCCTACTTATCCGCTTGAAGGCATAGGTCTTTCAATACCAACGCAACTTAATTAAATTTAGTTTTCAATTTTAGACTTTAAATTCATTTTATTTTAGTTTATTTTGAGCCATCTATCAGTGTAAGGTTCGGTGATATATGGCAGCCTCCTTACATTGTCTCCGCGTGGGAGGCTCTATTGAGAGCTACCAAGTCAAGAAAGACATGTATAGATGGTATAAATACCATGAGTAAAATGTGTCATCCACCATACTGAGAAAGGCATGTATAGGGCCTTCATCCCTAGAAAAAAAAAACACAAATTTATCCACCACGCCAAAAAAGATATGTACAGGTATTTATTTTAGTGGTTAATCGTCCTCCTCCCCACCACATCAAAAAAGGTGTGTATGAGGGTTTTTACCTGCACAAAAATACGCAAATTTCCCTACCACATCAACGGAGGTGCGAACAAGAATTTATTTTCAACATTTTTATGTTTATACTTTTTGCATGAAAAAGAACGCAATATCAAGTGGCATGAATTTTGAGCCAATGCAAGGTAGGGAGGAGGAAAGATCTTTTCCTCTCACTCTCTACCTTTTTTTTTGATTGATTGTTAGAGAGCAAAAGTGGTGAGAGAGCTAAAAAGAAAGAAAGATAGGGAGAATATTGAGAGAGGGAGAGAGAGAGGGGGGTGAGAAGTCTCTCTATTTAGATAGAGTTTTCTGTCTCAACTAGAGTGAAAAGAGGGGGAGAGAGAGAGACAATTAGAGAGTGTGATTGAGCAAGGGTGGTTAGCGGTTCAAGTAGGGAGAGGGAAAGTAGTTTCGTGCAGTATGAAGCACATGAGAGGGGATGGAAGGCCGGATAGACTAGAGTTGTGCGACTCTAGTTGCATGCAAACCAAGGGATAAAGGCAAACAGGGGAAGTTGGCAGGTTCAGCAAGGTTCATCAACAAGGAGGAACTTGGCCTAGGGGGTCAATTCAACCAAGTGAAGGAACGGGAGGGATTGACACAAGCAAGAGAGGCGGTAACTTCTTGATGTCGAAACAGGATGAAACGGGAGGAGAAGAGTTTAGTGAGATGCTCGAGAGAGGAGACCCCTTAAGAGAACTTCGGGGCAGCAAGTCAACGAGAGAAGTGTTAGGGACAAGAGAGATCAGAGAGGGAGAGACAGGAATAAGATATTCTAACATGAGAACTAAAAGGAAATGGGAGCGAAGAAAAGATTGTGGGATGTGAGAAAGAGGTATAGACTTCACATAGATCGGTAGGTGTGCAATTGAGGTGGGGATTTGACTACAATTAAGTGAGAATGGGTGAGAGTTATGCTAATTTCCTCAATTTGTGCCCAATTTAATTAAATTTCTCATGTGATGAATCCAATCAATATGGGTCTCCAATTTAGATAATTTATGTTGGGCCAGCGACACGATCGTTACGCGTCGACGTTTGAATAATTTCAAAGTCGATCAAGGCAATTTCAGCTCAAATAGCGTGATGTCACATCAACTAGCTTGACATTCGTGCAAACTCGATTGAATCGATTACGGATGATCTCATTTGATAGATTTCGACTTTTCAACCATGTCGGCGAGATCAATTTTGCGAAGGAGCATTTGCGTTGTTCAGACCTTCTAACTTCAATATGTGTGAAATTACTTTTTATAGTAATATGTGTGCAATAAACATATGTTAAGGTCAACAAGAAATAATTAGAAACTCACAATGGCCTTTATGTGTTTAAATTATTAATTTGGAAATGTCATCGTCATGAACTCTAACTTCTCGTAGATCTCAAATAAAGGATTTATTTGAAGCGACTTCTCACTACTTTAATATTCAAATTGTTGTTATATTATATTTTGGTAAAGATATTTTTATGATGTGAAATTACTTTTATAATAAAATTTGTTAGTGTAAAAAAAGTAAGAAAGCTATTGTCTGACCTTTTCAAAAAAAATATTTATAATACTCACAAAAGCTTTATAATCACTTTTGCAAAAAGTTGCAGCCACCTCAAATGAATAATAGTCATGATCGTAAAACAATAGCATCATTTTGCAGCGAACTGCCTGGTCAAAATACTAATTATGACCGCTACTTTTAGTAGTGAATTTTGCGGAAAAAGTAAGCAGATAAAGGATCCACATTTTTACTAACAAGAGATGATTTGAGTGTGATTAGAGATGTGCATTCAATTGGTTTGGATGAATCAATTGACAATTTTGTCAAAACAAATAGTTCTAGAACCAAAATCCAAAAGAATTTGAACCAAATAAAATCGAAATATAATTCAAATTTAGTTTAATTGGATTTCGAAATAAAAATAAAAATTTGATTTTGATAATACAAAGACAAAAAATCAATTTATAATATAAGTAAGAAAATGAGAAACCAAATCAAATACTAATTAGTATACATAAATCGAATCAAATAATTATACATATATATATAAGAAAATGGTATTTTGGTTATATGCAAGTACATATTTATGTTTGCCATCTCAGTTTTTAGTTTAACTGAAATTTTTTTAGGTAAAATCTAACCAAAAATTGCAATCCAAATAACCGTTATTACAAAATCAAAAATTGAACCACACTTTAATAAACCAAACCAAATCAACCAAAGATAACTTAGTTCAATTTCATTTTTGAGTTTAGACCAATTAATGCACGCCCAAGTGTCATCATAAACATACTCTTAATACAATATTGGCTCTTTGTGGGCAAACATACCACGTCTGACAAACTATAGCGAAGAGTAGATGAATTGCACTCAATGTTTTAAGTGGTGTGTTTCATTTGAATATTTTTATATTTTGTGATTTTCTTTGAATATTATAGCGAAGAGTAGATGAACTATAGCAAAGAATAGTCTGACAAACTATAGCAATGAGTAGATGAATTGCACTCAATGTTTTAAGTGGTGTGTTTCATTTGAATATTTTATATTTTATAATTTTCTTAAATTTTTTATATTTTATCAAAGTTTAAACCCAAGATTGTTTGCATTAAGACTTGAGACACTTTCATGATAGCATCCCCTCTATTTGAAATTTTCAATTAATATGATCATCATCAAGGTATTTGAATATTTCATTTTATTATATTGGACCTTATCAACTCTAAATACTTATTTGTAAAGATTATTTTCATAATTTGAGTATGATTTAGGCTTCAAAAAATTTTCACGTTGCAAATCTTATCAACTCAATCTCAAATATAAAGGTTTCATATGCACATGATTTAAATTTATTTTGAAAGTTCTTTATTTTTTAGACTTAATCAAATATACTCTATATATAAAGGATTGAGCCTGTAAAGCAAATGGATTAAATTTATCTTGAGAATTTATCATGTTATAGACATTGTTGACTTTACGTCAAATATAGAGGATCGAGTCTATTAATTTTAAAGCTTATGAATATGTCCAGTAGGTGCAATGTCAATAGTCGCAATTTAGAATGAATTTCATTTTAACACCATTCGGTCCCAAGTCGATGCAAAAGTGGATGCGTTAGGTTATGAGCGAAAAATTTGTAAATAATCATGACAAAAGCGTCCTCAGATGACCCTTAGGAGAGTAGATGCATTAGATTTGATGTTAAGAAAGGTAGAGGTAGACCTAAAAGACTTGGTTAAGATGTATAAAAAATGATCTTGGTATACTTGAATTAAATGAGAATTTGACATATAATACCTGATGGCGAAGGATTCATGTAGACCCACTAGTGGGATTAAGGCTTGTTGTTGTTGTTGATTGAAAATTATATGCAAATGTAAAAATAAAATCTGCTCTTTATGAGGTGTGCTTAGTTCTCAACCAATTGTGTCAACTCTAACCCTTATAAAGAGAAAGATTGGACAAAATGAGACTTACAACTCTACACTATGGGCAAAGCAGCCTGCTCGTGAATCTACATAACTTGATACAATTAAATTTGACTTTGAGAGAAAGTGAGAGAGAAAGAGAGAATTTGAATATTTAAAATGGTTGTAAAATCTTTCAAAATGCTTGCACATCTAAAAATTTAAGAGATTGGGACTTGCATTTGCCAACAACTAAATTTACATATAATAGTATCATCTCTAAAGCAACCAAAACTTCACCATTTGAAATAATTTATAGCTATAATCCTAGAAGAGCTATTCATGTAACTAACATCTCATCTCATGTCCTTTCTAATTCTACATTCTCATTTACCCAAGACTTTCAAAACTCCGTAACACCATAACATAGCAAATTATTTTAAGCAATAATAAATATGTTTCGAGAGTCAATCATAATCAATCAATAAAATAATTTAAAGAAGGTAACTATTTTATTCGCAACCGCCTTAAGCAATACTATACCACTAAATTTAAGAAATTACATGCAAAGGCTTGTGACCCATTCAAAGTACTTACACCTGATTGTTATTATTAAAGATATTATATTATATGAAGGAGTTAGCTAACATCTAATTGTTCATTCTAACTCTAAAAGACATAGCTCCTCACTTGTTAAATGCATCATTTATGAAAGTTGATTATATTATCACTGAAGAGGGGCCCACTAGTCTATAGCTATTGAACCCCAATTTTTAGTTAATTTAAAGAATAAATCATCTACTGATGATGCTTGGCTGATCTGCATTGACTTGTAGACCTTGGCCCCACAATTAATAGAAAGCATTTTATATTTCATTTTTATGGAGCAGAGTTCAATTGTGCCCAAGGGTGTTAATATATTCAAAAATAAATAAAAATTACATGGATCAAGAAAATCAACTTAAAAGTCTAATTATTAGAGCTAAAGATAAAGCCCAAGGAAGAGATCAAAGAATAGGTCCAACTATAAAGCCTAAGCAAAAGCCCCAATAAAAGGCATATACACACGAATATTTTTAATGTATTTTATATTTTAATAATTTTATATTTTTATTTATTATCTAAAAGCTTAATGGCCAACCATGATGATTGGTATTTTTTTCATAAATAGCCACCAACCCCTCTTTTTCCTCTATTTTTTTTCCATTTTTCCTTCAAAAATTTGCCTTAAAGTCTTGCAATGCCTATAAATATGAGCTGAAATGCTTGTAACTTCAGTTCTTGAATAAATTATTTTGAGTAAAATTTTTCTCTTCTTTCTTTAGCTTTATGTATGGCTAAAGTTATCTTTTTTAAGTAAGATAAGATAGCTTTCTTTATTACATTTTATATTTACATTTACTCACTTTATCTTTTACTCTTAACTTTTTAGACCTCTTTCCATGTCCTTAACATCCTCCAAGACTAGCAAACACCATCTTAAACATCACATCCACTCTTAAATTCTACTAAAACTCTCAATCAAACTTAGACAAAACTAAGACCTAGTTTTGTTCTCTACCTGCCACCACCTTTATAAACTTCACTAAACCTAATCATTTACTCAAAATTATTAGCACACATCTTAAGCTAAACATCAATAATTAAAACCTATTTCCTAAAAAAAATCATTCAAAGTCCAAACTAGCTTAATTCGAATTAATCTAAGTTTTTCCAAGAGACCATACTAAACCATTTAAAATTTCACTAAAACTACATATCTCACTTTTAGATATTAATCAAAAGATTCATGGCCTTTCATACCCCTTAATTTTACTAAAAAGACTACCTTCCACCATTAGAAAGAGAAAGAGAAAGAGATTAGAAGAGAGACAAAGGGAGAATGACAAGGGTTGGGTGAAGAGAGAAAGAGAGATGAGAGATTGAAAGGAAGAAAAAAAGGGGTTGAGTAAAGAGAAAGAGAGGGAGGAGGAAAAGGAGAAAGAAGAAGCACAAGAATAAGAAAAGAAAGGGACCCAAAAGGTGCACCTGCAGGATAGAGATCGCATGAGAAAGAGAAAGAAAGAAGGAATGAGATAGTAAACATGCCTGTCGAGGAGGGGGTCTTGCAAGTACATTAGGATTTTTTATCAATGTTCTTACACTACGGGTAGATTTACTATGGATGATATACATTTGTTGAGAGGTTTGATGGAGAAGTATAAAGAAAGGAGGATCTACAATTGATATTTGTTAATTTAGAAAAAGCTTATGATAAAGTTCCAAGATAAGTCCCGAGTTCTAGAAAGGAATTAATATTGGTTATATTCAAATCATTAAAGATATACATACTTGAGCTATTACTTGTGTCCAAACACAAGGAGAATTGATAATATTTTCATATTTCAGTTGGATTATATCAAGGATCAGCTTTAAGTCCATATCTTTATGCTTTAATTATGGATATTCATACTGGGCATTTACGAGAGGATGTACCTTGGTGTATGCTTTTTGCTAATAACATTCTTCTTGTTGATAAGATTAGAGAGGAAGTCCAAGAGAATCTTGAATTATGGAGGTCAACCTTAGAGTCTAAAAGTTTTTATTTGAGTAGATCTAAAACTGAATATATGGAGTGTAATTTTAATTATAGAATTTCTAGTGGTGATGTTGTGACATTGAGTGATCAAGTCATTAAAAAGACTGAGCGTTTCAAATATCATGGCTCTATTGATCAAAATGATGGTGAAATAGATGGGGATATTATTAGTAAAATTCAAGTTGGATGGTTGAAGTGGAGGAATTCATATGGCCTGTTGTGTGATAGAAAAGTACTGCTTAGACTCAAGAAAAATTTTTATAAGATGGTGGTAAGACCTGCAATGATTTATAGTGCAAAATATTGACCAGTAAAATGGAAACATACAACTAAATTGCAGAGATGAGAATGCTCAGTGGATGAGTGCATTTACTCTTAGAGATTAAATGCGAAATGAATATGTTCAGGAAATGGTTAGAGTAGCTCTAGTGGAAGATAAAATTAGAGAGTCGTCTTAGATGATTTGGTAGACAAGAAAACTTCATAACCTCCCAAAGGAATCATATACAAATTTGTATTGAATTGAAAATTTAAACAAAAATTGACTAGCTAGAGCGTCTACGACTAAAGACCAATTTATCTCCATTACAATCATCACCTACAATGCAACACCACCTATGATTTTGCATTGGATCATCTTCACCAAATTATGATCGATGTTGTTATGGATGATTCATGAAACATTTAAAAAAGTGATTAGTTGTCGATTGACTAAGTCAATCACCATCATAATTAGTGGAGAAGTAGAACCCATAATCAGATGTATGGAGATTTCTTGCAAGACTTCACCAATAGTTAACTCTTCATTCAATTTTACGGCAATGTCATCTATCTCTTGCTCTAAGTTTTCTCCATCACCTTCAATTAATAAGTTGGGTGCTCTTGCACTTAATTTCAGAGCTTGAACTTTTCATCACCATGGCAACAAGCTCCCTCCCTTACTATTTGAGTTTTGTAGTCGAGCACTCACTAAGGGAATGTATTTCTCGAGTTGAAAATGTGTATGATTGTTGTTCAATTCATGCTTATACCTTCTTATGTTAAGGTGATACAACATATGATCCATTATTGAGAATTAAAGCTAGAATAAAAGCCTAGATTAAACAAAATCAATTCATGTAATTTAAATTATATTTTTTTTAATAAGGTTTATTTTAATTTAAATAAAGATTTATGAATTTATTGTTAGTAAATTAGGATGAATCAAACTTTTACATAAGCTTAATTTTAAATTAAAATTATTTTGTTAGGATAAGATTTAGCTTATAAAGGATTAGATTTACATTCAAATTAGCCTATTTTTATCTTGTATCCTATTTCTCTAATTATGGGTTTAGCATGTGCAAAATGCATGTGTGTGTGTAGATAATAAATATCATCTCTTTCTGTTTCAGGTCCCTCCCTTTGTACCTCATTATTCTTCTCACTTTTCGTTGACTTAGCTCTATGCCATATGGTATCAAACACAAACGAGATCATGCATCATCTGGGTTTCCGTTCAATCATATCCTTCTGCCAAACAACTTTTGCACACATGCTCATCATATTCCCACAACTGTACACAGATTCACTTTCATAGTGTCACTATATCATGGTGGATACTTACATTGTATTCCACAACTTCTTCCACACAAATCTCACCGATCACAACTTCCACTAATTTTCCTCGTCAAAGAACTTGTTTGCATCTCATTCCTTTGTGCCAAACCAAATTAATGGAGCAGAGAGAAACAGAAGAAAAAGTAATTCTGCATCCTTCCATTATCATAAACTGGTATAGACATATTCAAGATAGAAGTTTACAATCCCTCACATGTGATGACAACCTGCCATTATATGAGAATTAAATCAAAAAATATGCTTTGTCATGTATGGAAAGTGAATTAGGCGACTTAAAAATGAAAATTATATGTTTCCAAATCGACTGAGATATGATTTTCTATACGTGGTTGTACAGCATTTAGCTACTTTCATTTCAAGTACATATAAACTATGATCATGGTTCTTACTTGTGTCAGACAAATATCCAAAAGGTGAATAGTTATAATGGTACAAACTGACAGAATCAATGGTGTCAGAGGGATAAAATTGAATTGATTAAGTACAATGAAGTGCTTTCATGTGATTTATTAAATTTGTAATTATCTAGTATTTCATGAAAAAGATTATAAAAATACATCACTGTTTTCTAATGCTCACCACAGACATGTTAGTTATTTTACAAATCAACATTATCAATCATATATTATAAAAGACTCATAAAGAATAAACTAAATTTAAATAAATACCGTTCCCATCTAGGGAGAATGAAACCTTCTTTGGCATGCATTGGTTTTTTATTAACAAAGCAGTTCCAGCATACTTGGAATCTGAAAGAGACCACCACACACGATAATTTTGAAATGGTGGAGATGATAACGCATAATCACCTACATCAATTCATTAAAGCAATCTATTTCAATGAGTCGTGATTGAGATTAGAGAACTGTTAAAATAACACCCAAAAGAGCTTATAATGCCTTATGCTAATGTAGATCTATAATATTGATGCAAGGTCTATAAGATCTTGATGATGATGGTAGCAACATAAATGGCTTAGGATGGTGATGGAGGGTTATGTGAAGTAGGAAATTTTGGGATTTTAGATTTGAGGTTGAAATTTTTAGGCTTTAAAAAAAGTAAATATTTTTTAAGGAAAAGGATGACATGAGAAATTCTATATCAATGGTTGGATGTGTTTTATGGGTTTTGGATCAGTGGTTAAGGAGATGTGAATTTTCTTAATCTTGTGGCTCACAGCATAAATTTGTCTCCATATACTGGGCTTTGACTAGATTATTTTTGGGTTAATTGGGAGTTGAGGCCTTCTAAAGTTGTAAGAATTGTGGGGGAATATGTAGGAGAACCTTAAAAGGGTTAGAAGCATCTTGGGCTTGAAGGAAGCTATGATCATGGGTTGAACAAGCCCAGGTATGAGGAGAGGGGAATTGTGTTGGGAGAGAGAACTACGAAAGGGAAAAGATAACTAAGAACTCACCAAAATCCTAAGGGAATCACCAACAAGATACCTCAAATAGTAGAGCAGCCACCAAGCCTTTTCACACAAAACTAAACAAGAAAAAAAATAATTTTTATTTAACAAAATCAAAAGAGATTAAGTAAGGTCCTATTTATAGGCTCTCTCTAAGCCTATCAACTTTAGAAAACTTAAAAGCCAATACACTACTATTGCATTGATTGATGACTTGTTCTAATGAAAAGAAAAATAAAATAAATGAAACATTAAAAAATTTGAAGTTATAAAAAAGATAAAATTCAATAAATCAAATAAGGGAGGTGGAGTGATCTTGAAATCAAACAATATTTAAATTTCTTTACTTAATTATTGTCGTTAGTATACACATCAAAAGATCTCAAATAAGTTTCTTAATCATTCTTCATTGATTTTGAGGGTTAGATGGGTCGGTCTGTTGACTTGCTTGGAGAGTAGTGCAAGATGAATACCTTGATGTGGTGTCTATATGGATTTTTTGTGCATGTGAAAGAGGAAGCTGCAGTCTACATATAATTAAATTTCACTGTACTGATTTTATCTCTACAGAAAAGAATACTATGATGGATAAAACTCTCTTAGCATTTTGTAATGTTTAATGATGCTTTTAAAATGAAACACAAGGAGTTTTCAAGCGGATACAGAAAGAATCAAAACAAAACAGTATCTGATATGCAGCATAAAAGGATTTGTTCCCCAACATGTAGCCTATCCATCATGAGAATGTATTGGTTCAAATGCCAATATGTCCAGCAATATAATACAAACACCAATACAACAACCATCGCCTCCCATAAAATAATTAAAAGATCAATGATAGGATCTCAAGCAACTCACAAAAGCATGAAAAAAAACATGTTCCTAAGAATGGAATCCTATTTGAGCTTTGAGATAGGCTCCTTGAACTATAGGTAGCCTAATCATGTCCCTTTCTCTGGGTCGCAGAAGATCATCTAGGAGTATCAAGACAGAATGTAAGCAACAATTCAGTTAACTAAATGAAGTTGAAACATCCTTCAACTGGCATATTCTTTGTTCAACCGCATTCCTTATTGATCTCATCCAAGATGAGGATTTTAACAAAAAATCAGTAAGATGCTCCAACTGTCCATAGATGCATGATACAAGCATGGCAAAGGACAAGGTCAGAATACTTCAGCCCAGAAAGTTAATTAAACCAAAGAAACATAGAACACAAATTAAAGGAATTAGGTCAGGTTTGGTAAGCTATAGTTTTTCTTGAAATTATGAAGGATGGTTTTCTCCATCCATGACATTTTTTTATATTTTCTAACATAAAGCGTGAAATTATAATGATTAGAAATTGTATGATGATGCAATCAAGATCTAAAAGCCTCTCTACAACTTGAAAAACGAAACTGGCTACAATTTTTGTGTTTCAGTATTGACAACTTGTCCAAAAAAATATCTATTGGTCTCAAATTGGCACAATCAATACCTAAATAGGCTAATACTGGCCGAACCAACAGCATAATTGGATCAAACAAACTAACTTGTTACTATTACAGGTTTGGGTCAGTCAAACTGGTGCTTATAAAGGGCCTAGACCACTCAAATTGGCACCCATACAAGCCTGGACCAGTCATAAAACCAGCCTGAGCTCGTCAATAAGGGCAAACTAAATTCTACATAGACAAGCAACACGTGGCACATGTTGCCCCCTTACATCATAATTGGTTTTTTAATAGGCATGATAGTGGATTCAGAGATGAATTTTGTTGAAGGGATGGATAGAATTTGTTAAGTTTCAACAATTTTAATTCTGTGAATTGGGAGATTTCTATGCACAAGGACTGCTTCAGGATTTTAACGAGTAGAGGTGTCAAGGTATCAGCAAGCTGAACACTAAGAATCAATTCATTAATGTTTCACATCTTTCAACATGTTGTGTGAGCAGCCAAGTTATGATTCATTTAACTATTTAATGTTTTTAAAGTCATTGTTAGGCCTGCAACATGATCTATTGACACATCTTGGGTTGCCAAGATGATCCATGCGTTAGTTATGCAATGAAGATCTGAAAGAAAGCTTGTACCGGTTTTTCTAACAACACAAGAAGAAAAAGATGACAATTTCTTATCAACTTCACCTTTGAATGGAGTTCACCGCAAATTTAAGCTTGATATAAGTGAGTGATTGATGGATCATACGATGGAGATGATTGCACCTTGCAAATTCTTCCTTCTAATGCCAAATGTGTGGGATTCTAGATGGATTTGGTTAGTGTGATGATATTTTTTTTTAGAAATATATCCTGTTCTCATTAGGTGGGGCCAAGGCCATTATAGATATAAAGCCAGTACAAGGGTGATAGAAGGCCTTATATATATTAAAACTATGTTGGATATCAAAAAATTCATCATACCTACATCCACCAAGATTGGTATTGTTGGATTTTACATCTAATTCAAATGCTAACTCGATTGAACATATTGAAAACAAAAGATACAACAACAACAAGCCTTTATCGCACTATGTGAGGTCAGCTACATGAATCTTTTTTCTCCATTGTGTCTTATTAAGAGTCAAATTCTTATTTAATTCTAATAAACTAAAGTCATTTTTTATACATCCTAATCAAGTCTATTTAAGTCTACTTCTACCTTTCTTAACATAAAGCATCTAATAAATCTACTCTCCTCGAGTCATCAAATAACCGGGCTTCAAACCATCTAAGGCGACTCTCTCAAATCTTATCTCACTAATGCTACTCGAGCCTTATCACGTATATAACCATTTCGTATTTTACCTCTAAGAGTAAAGCATTCATCCACCTAAGCATCCTCATCTCTGCAACAACTAACTTAATTTTATGCTTCTCTTTTACTGGCCAACATTCTACACCATAAATCATTACAAGTCTTACCACCATTTTATAAAATTTCCCCTTAAGAATAAGCGGTACTTTTCTATCACACAACAGGCCAAATGCATTCCTCCACTTCAATCAACTAATTTGAATCATATTAATAACATCCCCATCAATTTCACCATCATTTTGAACAATAGAACCAAGTTATATGAAACATTCACTCGTTTTAATGATTTGATCACCCAATATCACAACCCCACAATTAAATTTTTTACAACTAATATTACACTCCATATATACAATTTTAGATCTACTTCAATGAAAATCTTTGAACTCTAAGATTGACCTCCATAATTCAAGTTTCTCTTGGACTCCCTCTCTAGTCTTATCAACAAGAAGAATGTCATCAACATAAAGCATACACCAAGGTACATCCTCCTATAAATACCTAGTAAGAACATCCATAACTAAAGCAAAAAGATATGGGCTTAAAGCCTATCCTTGATGTAATCCAATTGAAATAAGAAAAATAATTGGTCAATCCTCCTTGGGTTTGAACACAAGTAACAACACTAGTACACATATCCTTAATGAGTTGAATATAGCCAATGTTAACTCCTTTATTTCCTAGAATTCTCCAAAGCACTTCTCTTGGAACTTTATCATAAGTTTTCTCTGAATCAACAAATATCAAATGCAGATCCTCATTACTTTCTCTATACTTCTCCATCAAATCCCTCAACAAATGTATACCATCCATAATAGACCTACCTAGCATTAAACCAAGCTGGTTTTGAGAAACTTTCGTATCACATCATAACCTATGCTCAATTACTCTCTCCAATAAGTATGTCACATTAACTTACTCTATATTTTGCACTCTTGTGCATCACCTTTATTCTTAAAAATAGGAACCAACAAACTCTTTCTCCACTAATCTAACATCTTTTTAGTCTTTAAAATAATATTATAAAAATTAGTAAGTCAAGAAATTCCATGATCTTAAGCATTTCTAGACATCTATTGCAAAAACATCATGTCCAACTGCTTTTTCACACTTCATTTTCTTTAAAGCCACTCAAACTTCAATTTGACCAATATGACGATAAAAATAAAATTTTCTATTTTGTTTAGGTTCTAAGGTTGTTGAGGTCAATCATATTCTCACACCCTTCACTGAAAATTTTATCAAAATATCTCATCCACCTTTGTTTAATATCCTCTTCCAAGAAAAACACTTTATAATTTTCATCATTAATGCATTTCACTTTAACTAACTCTTTACTTCTCTTATCTCTTTGCTTGACTAACTTATTTATATATGTTCCACCCTCTTTGATATCCAATTTACTATATAAATCACTAAAAGCTAAACTTTTTGAATCACATATTATTTTCTTAAAATCTCTATGAGTCACTTTATATCTTTCTCAATTCTCTGAGTTTATACATTGAAACAAACTTTCTTATTTTTTATCTTCTCTTGTATATTTTGACTCAATTACCAACTCCTTTTACTAAAAGAAGCTTATACTTTTGATTCTCCAAATACAACTTATTTAATCTCACCTGCCCCACATAATATTAGCATTCTCATGAACATCTCAAATTTTAAGATCTTATAGCTTATTTTTAAAAATATTTTTATTAAAGTTTTTTAAGTACCCTTATCTAATCCTAGAACAATGTTTCAATTTATTTTTCATCTTTCAGCCCTTCAAATTCAAATCTAAAACTAGTAGTCGATGTTATGTACTTAAACTGTTACCCGAAATGACTTTACAATCTTTATAATCTAAAAAATCTATTTTTTTTCAAAAAATATTCAATCTGTGATATACTAAGTCCATTCTTATAAGTAAAAATATAATCATCTCTTTTCTTGAATAAAGTATTAGCAACTATAAAATCATAAACTAAAATAAAATCTATTATGGACATAGCTTCTTTATTCGTCACCTCAAATTCATACATTCTTATGAATCTTTTAAAATATTCTTCATTATCTACAACGTGTCGATTTAAATCATCCAAGAATACTCTTTCTTCAATAGGTATCCTTTATATTAATCCCTCTAAGCTATTACAAAATTTTCTTTTGAGCATTACATCCAAACTCACTTGAGAGCATAAACATTTATAACATTAATAAACTTATTATCAACAACAATCTTTAAAATTATAATTCTATCTCCAATCCAATTAATATCTATAATATTATCCTTTAAATTCTTATCACATGTCACTCTAATTTCTAATTCGACTCCTACCTAAATAACAAAATTTTAAACTTAAACTATCAATCTCCTTGCTTTCTCCCCAACTCATTTAATTTCTTAAATACATAAGATACTTATCTTCTTATAAACCATAATATCTATTAATTCAATTAATTTTTCTATAAGAGTGCATAAATTCAATTCAAAATACCTCAATCATAAAATCATTAATTGTCACTCATATTATAAAATGATAGCATCAACACATCCAAAGCATCAACAATACTCAAAAAGGATTTCTCAATCAATTCAATTCAAAATGCCCTACACATATTAAAAATTGCTCAAACATTGTTTGTTCTACGTGAAAGAATACAAAATGTTAAAAATACTCAGATAGGACAACCACATTGCCAATATTCACCATAAAAATATGATGAGAAACTCATTTGCACAAAACAAGTGACAAAATTTATCATGTGTGAGAATTTAGAATTCATGAGAGACTCAATACACACATGCATATTAATATATATAAATTAAAGCTAGTTATGCTCAAAGATACTATCCAGAAAGAACTTTGTTGGTTTTATAGATAGTGGAAGAAATTTGAAGTTGAATTAGAAATTCTTCAAGCTCGAATTCAATCTACCTACACTATTTGGATCAAATCTGCTCCAATAATGCAAAATATTAACAATAATGAATAATCCAAAGTCAAAGCCTAGTATACTTTTTTACTAAATGTCAGATCCCATGGATCCAAGTGCGGAATCCTGCAGTCGAAAAAACTCACCTAAATCAAGTTTTCTTACATTCACTACTTGATGGTGATCTCAAAATGATTTTAACAGAAAGATTAAGTATTAAAAATATAATCAATGCAAATAAGCAAGATATGATTAAAAAATAAGAGAAAATTTCTAATTCTAATTTTAGCAAAAAAAAAATATTAGAGATAGTCTCAGAAGAAAATAGAATGAAGAACAAATTAAGCATAGAGTTCTACAAGAATATCATAAGCAATTCTTTGAACTCTATGAGATAGCTGCCCTAGAGCAAGACGAAGATTCGGTGTCCCAAGACACTGAAATTAAGAACACTACATAGTGAGGATAATCTAAAAGAAATCCAAAACTTTTTACAGAAGGAAAAGGAAAAAATGTAATCTTCCCTGACCTCCAAAGACAGATGGAATCCCCTTTCAAAAATGGAGAACCCAATGGAAAAGAGCTGTTTTTTTCGAAAGAAAATTACTTTTTAAAAAGAGATTTTTTCCTTCCCATCTAAGGAAGAATATTGTATTTTTTTAAGTCTGATTATGTAATTTGTTTCCATTCCACTTTGAAATTCAAGTCTATGTCTATATCTATATATATGCTTATAATTTTGAAGAAGGCTTCGGTTGGTTGTATACAATAATCTTCCTTCTCTAGTGTGCTAGCATCTGTATGATCTTCTAGTTAATAAGTTTTTCTATCCTAATAAAACAATCAGTTTGTTATTATTTATATTCTTGTTAATTAATTACTTTTCATTTTCTTATTTTGTTGCTTGAATGGTATTAGAGCTATAAGCAGGTAAATTAGCTACAGGAACTCAATAAATGAAGCTTTTAACAAGATTAATTAATAATTTATGACAAAATATGTAAAGATAAAGTCAAGTTTGGTTAGTCTTAACCATGTGAGTTCTTGACTAATCTTTGCAAACTATAAAAAAAATATTTCTTGAAAATTTAATAGATGACATATTTTTTATAATAAAGCTACATGTTGTACCATAGCAATATCGATCGTGTTGAGATAATTAGAAGGGCAATATATCCTATTTGGACAATTATGTTACTCTTTGTCAAAATATATGTTACTACAAATTTTTCAGAACCTATTAATTAAGCAAGTTAAACTTTAATTATAGAGTTCCGCTCTCCTTTGACATCGCATAAGAAACATCAAAAACAAATAGTAATAATATAGCTTAAGTAACCTCCATGAGGAGAAATATTAAAAATATACAACAACAACAATAACAAGCCTTTATCCCACTAAGTGGGGTGGGCTACATGAATTTTTCGTCTCCATTGTGTCCTATTATGTGTCAAATTCTCATTTAATTCAAGTATACTAAGGTCATTTTATACATCTTAACCAAGTCTTTTTTTACCTTTACCTTTCTTAACATAAGACAAATCTAATGCATCTACTCTCCAGAATCATTGACGGTGACTTTTATGTGACCAAACCATCTAAGGCGACTCTCTCTAATCTTATATGCCACTGGAGCTACTCCAACTTTTTCCCGAACACACTTTCACATTTTATCTCTAAGAGTAAAGTCACTCATCCACGAGCATCCTCATCTCAACACTTCAGTCTTATGCTTCTCTTTTATTGGCCAACGTTCTACACCATAAATCATTGCAGGTCTTACCACCATCTTATAAAATTTTTTCTTAAGTTTAAGCGATACTTTTCTATCACACAACAAGCCAGATGCATTCCTCCACTTCAACCATCCAACTTGAATTCTAATAATAACATCTCCATCTATTTCACCATCATTTTGAACAACATCGCCTAAATATATGAATCACTCACTCTTTTTAATGACTTGTTCACCTTATTTCACAATCATTCAATATTCTAACTCCACCATTAACTATTTTTATTAAAAGAAGCATTTCCTTTTGATTCTCCAAGTACGTTTTTTATAACTTGTTTAATTTCACTTGCTACTTTTTTTCACATAATAGTAGCTTCCTTATGAACATCTCAAATTTTAAGCTCTTGTAGCTTGCTCTTAAAAATATTTTTATTAGTATTCTTTGGGTGCCTCATCTAATCTTAATAATAATTTGATTTATTTTTCATCTTCATCTTTAAAATCTAAAACTAAACGATCGATGTTGGATACTTACTTTCACTTTGAATGACCTTCAATCTTTTTTCTGATCTATTTATTTTCTTATCGGAAAATAATCAATTTGTATTTTCTTAGATCCATTTTTAAGTAATAATATACTCTCTTTTCTTAAATAAATTATTATACAAAATCATAAATTTAAAACAAAATCTAATATAATCTACTTTTCTTCATTAATTACTCCAAATCTATAACCATGAATAGTTTTAAAATCTTACCACTCTAATGTCCATTAAATCTCCTCCAATAAATATTTTTTCTTCAAGAAGTATCTTTTGTATTAATCTCTTTAATTCATTCCAAAAACATTATTTTGAGCCTGCATCGAAACCTACTTAAGGAGTATAAACACTTATAACATTGATAATCTTAGTATCAACAATAATTTTTAAAGCTATTATTCTATCTCCACATCTATTAATATTTATAACATTATCCTTCAAACTTATCATAATAATCACACTGTCATTTTAATTCGACTTACCGAATACCAAAGTTTAAAACCAAAATTATCAATCTGCCTTCTCCCCCAACTATTTAGTTTCTTGAACACAAGTTTCTAACCTAATTCTAGTTTCATGGATTAACTTATTTGCCGTCCATAATGCGGAACCCTTGCTTATATAACCTTACACCGCTGGCTGACCTTGCACTTTCAGTATTGTACTACCGTCACTTCTAGGGACACCCAGATAACACAATGTTTTAAAGATTCATGTCATGATTATTTGAGAAGTTTTATCTTTGGTCATTTTTATCATAACACATCCGGACTTGGGACCGGCAAAGGTAGTGTTTGAAATATTAAAAATATAGAATTAGCTAAATACCCAATAAATAAATAAAAAGAATTAAATAAATGGACAGTTCCAAAAATTAAAAATATATATATTATAATATAAAATAGGAACCGTGGACTTCAAAGATAAAGCAACAACCAAAACAATAAAACAATTTATCACTATAGATAACAGTGAAAAAACTATCTAATTATTAAGTGAAGAGGATCTACCTTATCTCTAGAATTTCAAATATATCCATATAAGTTAAATTCAAGTAGCATTTAATCCTGTTACTTTCAGATGATTAACTTCATCAATTTTATCTGGTCTTAGAGATGACAGATGCCTCAACTGGGCATAATCTCTTATGAGAGTTATTGGAATAAGTTTATGTCATGAGCCCATTTACTTTTAACACTTTCCCAAATCTAAGTTTATTTTTATATGATATTAATTTATATAAACCTAGTAAAATATATTTATAACTCCGTGAATATTATTTTCTTCCTAGATCAAAAACTGCATTACGTTTTTGGATTCTTTTTAAGGTATGAATACTTTATGTCCAACTGTGAAAAGAATATTACAGCCAATAGAGCGTACAATTATATTAAAACTAATCCATTAGCTTCAAATATAACTGCTAACAAACCTATTAGATTGAATGAAATAAAATTACTCGATTCATGGATGATTCCTAGTGCTACAACTCCTAGACCTATAATCAATGAAGAAATTGATCAAATAATTCAAATATCAGATGAAATTATTGAAATTAAATTTTACCTAAGATGATCAATCACTCTTTCCAGAATATCAATCCCATCACCTAGTTTTAATCAGGAAGATACTCCTGAAGAAGCATCCTTAGTACCATGAAAAATAAAAAAAATTTAAAATGTCAAAAAATCGATTATTACATCCTCAAAAGTCGAGAACAATCTTCTCCAACTCATATAGAAGTTACTTTTAATTTATGGATTATGCTTTCAAGAAATTCATTAAAAATATTTTAATAAAAGACTACTAGCATCCTCAATATGAAGAATTTAGAAATTAATATAGAAAAAAATATGACAATAGAAGAACAAAAAAATTATTTCGATCAATATTTTTTAAAGATATTAAATCTAGAAACATTAAAAGTTTAGTAGTAATTCTTTTTTGCAAAATGATTCTTGAACAATTTAATAGAGGATTCAAAATCAAATCGGTATGATAGCAGAACCTAAAAAACTTTAACTGGAGTAGTTGAATCTATCTATCCCCTTCAACACCCACACTAGTCGAAAGGGATAATAAATCTAATTTAGAAATGTCTTGCTTTTGGACAAATTTCTTCCAAAGTAATTGCATTCAAAAAATTCATAAATGCAATAAAACAGTTAAATTACACAAATATTAATATCCAAATTATGTCTACACATCTATTCAAATTAAAGAATAAAATAGATCAAATAAAATCTCTTGTTAAAAAATAGCAAGAGGAGCCAAAATCAGAAATAGTGAATAAATAGTTACAACTCATCCCACTATTCAACCATCTCCTTAAGTGTCCTTCACTTTAGGACCTACGACTAAAGATTATAAAGATTTATTACTCAAATTAAAAGGTGCAAATATTACCACCTTAGATCAAGAAAATTTCACTACCTTAGAAATAGAAGTAGAGTCAGAGAATTTAGATATAAACAAATTAGAAGAACAAATTCAAAGTTCTAATGAACTAAAAATTTCAAAATCCATAAACCGCATAAAACATTATTCATATTATCATCATATAAACCTAGACAAATAAGAAGGTATTATTACCCTGGACTAATTCCTGTAGATACACTTTACAAAGAAGATTCTGATAAAATCCAATTTGAATTTGATCCTTATAATTTCTATTAATGGTCGATAGATGGATGTTGGGATAAACAAATGTCAAATAGTATACATAAAATATTAATATATGCATCAGCAGCTTAAAGTAAAAATAATGATCCATAGATAGTACAGATGATTACTAGTAGTTTTACTGGAGTATTAAAAGAATGATGGGATAATTATCTCATAGACTCGTAAAAAGTTGAATATTTAAATCCCACAAAACTAGAAAATCCATCACAACCAAATACTGAGATAATATGCTTTAATTATTAATATACTAGAGCACTTTACTAGTTTAGTCTCAGATCATGGTGAACATATTAGATCCTTATTACAAAAATTAAGTATCCTACACTTACGCACTTTAGATGGTATAAAGATATCTTTATATGCAGAATAATAACTCTAGTTGATTCCAATAGCGTTCATTAGAAATAAAAATTTATTAAGGATTATTAAATTTGTTTGTCAAAAAAGTCAAATGACAACTACAAGATCCTACAATAAAAGGGATCCCTTACAAAAAGCATACTTATGGACAGCTAATTAATGCATGTGTCCAAGAAAGACTATCTCTTTGCAATGATATCAAACTCATATACCAATTAAAAAAAAGAGAGACTAACTGAAAGAAAGCTATTAGGAGCTTTCTACAAACAATATGCTTTTGATATTCCAAAAGAATGAAAAGAAAGAAAGCTAAATAAAAAACTTAAATCATATAAAAAAATCATATCCCAAACAGAAGAAAAAATGGATCAATGATAATCTAGAAACTTTAAAGAAAATTTTCAAGAAGAAAAAAACGAGCAGAAGTCCACTGTTATTAGTGTGAACAAATAGGCTTTAAAAACACTTTAATGAATTAGATATAAATGAAGGTTTTCAAAAGACTTTAATGAAAGCCATAATAAATTCAGAATCATCTAGTTCATAAATAGAAGACTTCTTCAATAGATAGTTCTCAAGAAGAATGTTGCAATAATCACAACCAAAAAAATTATTACAAATCAATAGTAGAAATGAATGGGCTTAATACCCTTACTGACTCACACAAAAATGATCTTTAGTACAATCGAAAATAAAAGAACTCAACTTAAAATCCTCAAAATTCTAGGAGAAAAAGAAAAATCTCCCAATGAAAACTTTGAAGGATATACAATGAAAGAAGTTTCCAAAATGGCTATACAAATACGAGAACACACTACTGTTAATGATCTTAAACAAGAAATAAGTAGATTAAATTATGAATTATTTTGTTAATAATAGAACAATAAGAGATCATATCTAGAATCACAAACTTAGAACTCAATTACTCTGAAAAGGAGCTATTGGCTCAAGAAGAAAAGCTAGAAGAAAATAATTTTTTAAATTCAACGCAAAAGTAAATGGGTCATGACTATAAAAATTATAATAAATCAAGAATTTACTATACAAGATCTCACAACTTTATCAGACAGTGGAGCAGACATGAACTTCATCCAAGAAGGAATAATTCCTTCAAAGTATTTTGAAATAATAATGAAGAGATTAACTACTACTAGTAGAACAATAACAACAACAAGCCTTTATCCCACTATGTGGGGTTGGCTACATGAATCTATTTCTCTATTATGTCCTATTAAGCATCTACTTCTCATTTAATTATAATAAACTAAGGTCGGTTTTTACATCCAACCAAGTCTTTTAATTATCTCTACCTTTCTTAATATAAGGCAAATCTAATACATCTACTCACCTAATTGGGTCATCAGATGACCGACGCTTTATGTCACCAAACCATCGAAGACAACTCTCTCTAATCTTATCTGCCATACTCCAACCTCTTCACAAATATATTCATTTCACAATTAATCTCTAAAGTAAAGCCATACATCAACCTGAGCATCCTCATGCTCCAACACTTAACTCTACTCTTTTACTAGCCAACA
This sequence comes from Cymbidium sinense, assembly GCA_021442155.1. Lineage (NCBI taxonomy): Eukaryota > Viridiplantae > Streptophyta > Magnoliopsida > Asparagales > Orchidaceae > Cymbidium > Cymbidium sinense. Next base: position 70,703,231 of record CM038224.1, on the reverse strand, counting down.
ATATGCAACTTAAATCATTGTAGGTCTTATCACCATCTTATAAAAATTTTCTTTTAAGACTAAGTGGTATTTTTTTATCACACAACAGGCCAGATGCATTCCTCCACTTAACCATCCAACTTGAATTCTACTAATAACATCATCATCTATATCATCACCATTTTGAACAATAGACCTGAGATATCTAAAACGCTCACTCCTTTTAATGACTTGATCACCAATATTTCAACACCACCATTAAAACTTCTACAACTAAATTTACACTCTATATATTTAGTTTTACATCTACTTAAATGAAAACCTTTAGACTCTAAGGTTGACCTCCATAATTCAAATTTCTCTTGGACTCTCTCCCTAGTCTTATCAACAAAAAGAATGTCATCAACAAATAGCATACACCAAGGCATATCCTCTTGTAAATGCATAGTAAGAACATCCATAACTAAAGCAAAATGATAAGGACTTAAAGCCAATCCTTAATGCAATCCAATTGAAATAGAAAAATATTTGATCAATCCTCCTTGTGTTTGAATATAATTAACAGCTTTACAATACATATCCTTAATGACTTAAATATAACCGATATTAACTCCTTTCTTTTCTAGAACTCTCCAAGAACTTCTCTTGGAACTTTGTCATAAACTTTCTCCAAATCAACAAATATCATATATAGATCCTCCTTATTTTCTCTATATTTCTCCATCAAACCTCTCAACAAAAGTAAATAGCTTCCATTGTAGATCTACTTGGCATGAAACTAAACTGATTTTGAGAAACTTTTATATCACATTGTAACTTATACTCAAGACTTCTCCCATAATTTTAATGTATGAAACATTAACTTAATTCTTCTATAATTAACACATTCTTATGCATCACCTTCATTCTTAAATATGGGAACCAACAAACTCTTTCTCTACTCATTTGACAACTTTTAAGTTTTTAAAATAATATTAAAAAAATTAATAAGCCAAGAAATTTTTTGATTTCCTAAGCATTTACATATTTGTATTGGAATACTAGGCTCTTGTTTTCCACAATTCATTTTCTTTAAAACTTCTAACTTCAAATTTACTAATCGACAATAAAATAAAATTCTTCATTTTGTTTAGTACTAAGTTTGCTAAAATCAATCTTATTCTTAAATCTTTCATTGAAAAGTTTTTCAAAATATCTCAACCACTTATATTAAATATCTTTTTCTATGAAAAATAATTTATGATTTTCATCCTTAATACACATCACTTGCACTATTTACTTCTCTTAAAAACTAAATTTTATGCATCGCATATCACTTTCTTAAAATCTCTACACTTTATATCATTCAATTCGAGTTTTTTGCATCCAAACTAAGTTTTATAATAAAATTTATTTCTTATCTTTTCTTCATTTTGACTCCTCAACTATTTTTACTTGATATGCTTTTCATTTTGATTCTCCAAGCACATTTTTTGTAACTTGTTTAAATTCACTTGTTATTTTTTCACACATAACATTAGCTTCCTCATAAACATTTTGAATTCTAAGATCTTATAGTTTGCTTTTAAAAATATTTTTATTAATATTTTTTATATCTCGTCACAGAATGATGATTGATTTATTTTTCATCTTCCAATTCTTTATCTTAAAATTTAAACTAACAATCGATATTGAGTATTTAAACTTTCACCCGAAATAACCTTATAATTTTTACAATATAAACGATTTATTTTTATTATCAAAAAATAAACAATCTATCTTTCACTAAATCCATTTTTATAAGTAAAATTATGATCATCACTTTTCTTAAATGAAGTATTAATAACTATAAAATCATAAGCTAAAGCAAAAAATTATTGAGTCCTACTTTCTTCATTAATCACTCCAAATATATAATCACTATAAATATTTTAAAATCTTCTACCACTCTATCAATATATCAATTTAATCTCAACCAAAATATACTCATTTCTTCAAGAGTTATCCTTTGTATTAATCTCTCTACGCATTCTAAAATTTTTCTTTTAAACCTACATCCAAATCTACTTAAAGAGCATAAACATTTATAACATTAATAATCTTAATATCAATAATAATCTTTAAAGTTATAATTATATCTCCAATCTTATTAATAATTATAATATTATCTTTCAAACTTTTATTTATAATCAAACCTATGCTATTTTTAGTACGACTCCTACCAGAATATCAAAATTTAAAACATAAACTATTAATCTCTTTAGCTCTCTCCCCAACTCATTTAGTTTCTTAAATCCATAAGATATTTATTTTCCTATGAACCATAATATCGATTAATCTCATTAATTTATTTATAAGAGTGTTTATATTACAAGTTTCTATCCTAATTTTAGTTTCAAGAACTAACTACTTTATTCGTATTTGTCCATAATGTGGGAACCTTTGCTTATTTAACTTATCTGCATCAATCAGACACACTTTTCTTGTATTCAAGTCATACAACATGTCTCTTTCAAGAAACACCCTAGCATTAACACAATATATTAAAGAATCCATGTCATGACATTTTAATAAATTTTACACTGGTTGTTGACTACCTAATGCAACCCTCCACTTTGCTCATCGGGACCAACAAAGGCGGTTTTGCACTTTTATTGTCTGTAAAAAATTTAAAATTAATACTAATGCATATTATTCCAACATAGAGAAAAAAAGTTTATTTGAAGTTTTACACAAACACACAAAGACCTATGCATATTTTTCTTGGCATGATAAAACAAAAATAATAATTATAGTGTTTTATGATAATTACCATGCAAACCTTTCTTGACTCAATGGATAAGCCTAGACTTCCCATAAATGCCTTCTATAGGGAGGCTAGAAAACTACTATAACTTTTAGTGAAAGAATATATAAAGAATAAAATTAAAATGAATATATAAACTCAACAACACAAAAAAATGAAAATGAAAATATAAAATTACAAAATAACAAAATGAACATTTTAATGCAACACATCTCACGCAAATGAACTACAATGACCAAAATTAAATACAGAACTTGACAAAGTTTAAGAAAATAGAGAACTAGACAACATGGCGCTCAATAATGGGGGATGACCTTGGGTTAGGTTTTGAGAATTTTTGTATGAGGCTCCAAAAGGTGTTAAATGAGGTGCAAGAAGTATGGGTTAAAATTTGGTGAAAAAGAAAACCTAAGCTATGGGTCGGCCAAGCAAGATGGGTGTAATACTCCAAATTTTGAAATACAACAACAAGCATTAATCCACATGAATCATTCTTCTCCATTGTGTCATATTATGTGTCAAATTCTCATTTAAATCTAATAAACTAAAGTTATTTTTTATACATCCCCAACAAGTCTTTTAAGTCTACCTCTACCATTCTTAACATAAGGCCTAATCTAATCTCTACCCAACAAGTCATTTCCTTTAAAACTTCTCAAACTTCAAATTTACTAATAAGATGATAAAAAATAAAATTCTCTATTATTGTTTAAGGTACTAAGGTTTGCTAAAATCAATCGTATTCTCAAATCATTCATTGAAAAATTTATCAAAATAACTCATCCACCTATGCTCAATATTTTTTTTAAGAAAAGCACTTTATATTTTTTATCCTTAATACACCTTGTTTGAATTAATTTTTTACTTCTCCTATCACTTTGTTTTGCTAACTTATACATACATCTTTCACCTTCTTTAATATTCAATCTATTGTATAAATCACTAAAAACTAAATATTTTTCATCACATATTGCTTTCTTAGAATCTTTACGAGCCATTTTATATCTTTCCCAATTCTCCGAATTTTCACATCTAAATCTTATAACAAATCTTCTTGTTTTTTTTCTTACACATTTTAACTCCACCAGGTTATTTTTACTAAAGAATATTTTCTTTTAATTCTCCATACATATTTTTTTTGCTTTGTTTAATTTACTTACTACTTTTTTTATATAACATTAACTACTTATGAACATCCAAATTTTAAGCTCTTATTGCTTCTCTTAAAATATTCTTATAAGTGTTTTTTTTAAATTCCTATTCTTAACAATAATTGATTTATTTTTAAATTCTGATCTTAAAATCTAAAATAACAATTGATACTAGGTACTTAAACTTTCACTCATAATAACCTTACAATCTTTACAATCTAAACAACCTATTTTCTTATCAGAAAATAAAATCTTTGTTTTATTAGATCTATTATTATAAATAATAATATGTTTATCTCTTTTCTTAAATAAAATATTAGCAACTATAAAATCATAAGTTAAAGCAAAATCTAATATAATTCTGCTTTCTTTATTAGTCACTCCAAATTCATAGTCATCATTAATACTTTCAAAATCTTCTACCACTCTACAAACATGTCCATTTAAATCTCCTCCAATAAATATATTTTCTTCAAAAGATATTTTGTATTAATCCTTCTAAATTATTCCAAAGTTTTTATTTTAACATTACCTATTTGAAGCATAAATACTTATAACATGAAAATCTTAATATCAATCTTTAAAGTTATAATTCTCTAATCATATTAATAATTATAACATTATCCTTCAAACTTTGATCTATAATAACATCTACATCATTTTTAATTTCACTCGAATACCAAAATTTAAAATATAAACTATCGTCTCGATCTTCTCCCCAAATTTAGTTTCTTTAAATATATAAAATATTTATCTTCCTATGAACCATAATATCTATTAATTCCATTAATTTACCTATAAGAGTACTTATATTTCAAGTTCATAATCTATTTTTAATTTCATGGACTAACTTCTTTGTCCGCATCATTCATAATGTGAAAACTATTTTTATTTAACATTCGCGATCATTAGCCACACTTTTATATATTGTGCACATCACTTTTTGTATTCAAGTCATAAGGTGTGTGACCATATCATTATTCCAAATTTTAAAATATTGATATGAAAATTCCTCCTAAAAATTATACCCTGCTATTCACCTATCTTGAAAATAACTAAACATATTTTTATTAAATTCTACTTTTTATTTTGATCATTTTAATATATAGAAGTATATATAAAAAGTTATATATATATATAATATTAATTATTAATTATATAATTAATTAAATAAGTAATGAAATATTCATAGAATATTCCATTTTTATTCTTATTTAATTACCCCTTAATCCTTATCCAGCCATTATGCCGTGAAACGAAGAAATAAAGGAGGGGGCTCGGGTTAGGCATAAAGAAAGGAAATACGTGCAAAAGAAGAGAAGAACAAGAGAAGAAGAGAAGAAGAAGAAGAAGAGGAAAAAAGGAAGGAAAAGATGAAGAAATGAGGAAAAAATAAAAATTAGGAATGAGGTAAGAAACTCAATTTCATCTTTCTTTCACAAATAAGCTAAGATTTGAATATAGAAATTCAATTTTCATGTTTTTCTCATATCAATGTTGAATTCAAGTAAATAAGCATGGGGACTTCTACGAGAAGGATTATTTTAAGGTTAAATTAAGATATGTGATATCAAAATTAAGGATATAGTTTAAAATGAGAAATTTATTTATTTTAGATTATTTACAAAAGAAAAAAATTATTGGGTAACTAATTCAAGGAGGTCAATCATCAGTTAGGTAAAATATACAACTTCTAACTCAAGAAATAAATATTTTTTAATCTTTTTACATGTGCATTTAAAAATAAGTTACATATATGGGTAAAATGTATTAGAAATTCTTCATATTATAAGATACATAATTACAACTTACTATTTATGTTTAAATGATCACACATAAATTTTGATAATATGAACTTACAATTCACCTATGCTCTATTGAACTTCAAGATGCATGACATATCATGGTGGGTCTACAACTCACAACTTTATCAAGGCAATAAACCTAGACAACCGTATATGGCATATTCTAAAGCAAAAGTGAAAAAATAATATGATGGAAAAAAAGTAAGCAAATAAATGAATTGATATAAATAATTTGATGGGCATATATATCCTTGGCTAATATAATACACTAAAAAAATTTACAATTGATGTTCTAATATGATTCTTTCATGCAATCAAATTAATGCTAGATCTTAGCCACCAATGTTAATGTTCAATGTTATCATAATATGTTCCTCAAAAAATATTCAATTTTATGATTACGTTCAATCATGATTAGCATAAATGTTGCATACTATTCTTGCACCTTTAAATGTTGTATGAGAGTTGTTTATATTGTTGAGCCTTATAACACACCAGATTATTATGTGTACTTTTATCAGAAAAAGAAAAGATAAAAGTATGACCAAATAAGAATCAGATTAAATTTTATTATCATGTTTGAAAAGTAGTTGACATAAAATATGATCGATGCTAAGATATATATTAAATGATGTTTAATGTTTTGTATATAAACCTTGAGGTTATTAGATACTTTGTAGACATAAGAATGAAATGTATTAATTACTTTCACTTAAGCCCATTGATATATATTTATTGAATCAATATAAATGATAATGATATTTTATATGTAAGTTCAAGAACATTCGGGTGATTGAATTTATCACCTACTCTATTTGGTAAGGAAGATATCAAAATGTATGTAGGTGGTTGATTCGATCAGTTGAATCATACCGGTCTCTATCATCCCGCATTGGCTATTAGGAAGGAGATTGTCATGGGTGATACTGGTGGTTAAAATTCAAAGACCCTATGTCTAATTTTTAAGCCTTTAATGTAGATGGTCTAGGTGATTCCAGAGTTGAAGCGCTTGAAAATAGTATGGGAATGCATCTACTAATGTCCAAAAAAATTTCATAATTTTTATACGCCTTCTAAAAAATTTTTAAGATTTTATATCAAGACAAAAGCCTACAAGAACTTGGTTGGGCCAATAGCCCAAAGAGAAATGTTTGATTTTGGGAGAAGGTTTAGGATTTAAGAAAATTTGGGAAAACACCTATATGTGATAGGAATGTTTCTAGATTAAATATAGAGCTTCTTATAAGATTTCAAAAGATTTAAGGAGTGCAAAAGGCCAATGGAATAAGATTAGGTCATGTTAAAGATTTCTTTGGCCGACCACTTCAATGGAAGATTAAACTAAGGGTTTTGTAAGGAAAATTAAGAAAAATATATGGAGAGGCAGATGGAGTTGAGAACTACAACCCTACAACAACATTTTAAAAGCTTGCAAGAAAAATATATATAACTATGACTCGCTAAAGAGGTAAGCAAGAACACCAAGTCTCCTTTTATATGGGACAGCCACCAAGCCTCCACACTTTTGAAAAAGTTTTTTCTCAACAATAAGAGCCCTTCTCATTTAATAAAATAACAAATAAATAGTCATATACAAAACTAAATGCAAAAAAGAAAATAAATAAAAAGGGGGAAGAGAGAAAAGGGGTCAAACTTTATTTGAATTGAGGAAAGATTTCTCCCAGTTTGTTTGGCCCCAATAGCTTTGGGTGGATTAATTCAATAGCTTTGATTAAGAATTAATAGTTATATCAACTATATTAATTGCAATTAATCAATTCTCCTATTATTTGATAATTTTCCTCTTATTTTAAAATTTTAAACTTCATTGAATTTAAATTTTTAAGTTTTTCTACATAATCCTATGAAAATAAAGCACATATGAAGTCTTACCATAAAAAATTACATAAATTAAAATGCTAAAAAAATCTAAATAAAAAAATTAAAGCAAAGGTCTTCAACATGCACTTAGTGATGAGTCCACCCCTCATCTTATTTTTGAGCTCTTGTAATAGATTCAATCACTTGGCAACTCGCCCAAAGAGTATGAACATGACTTCTCATTGGCTTCCTAAATAATCAGAATTATGAACTATAATTGCAACTAAAAATAATTAAGTGAGCCTCTGCTTAAAGGTAAAGGAATGTCATTGTGGGAACATAAATGAGCACTCATGTGGACCAAATGCAACAAAATTCATTGTTTTGAGTACTTGATAAATATCTAGATCACCACAAATGCCATTGCATCAATAACATAAATTGGCAAGTGAACAAAAGGCATTCTTTAAAAACTCACAAAATATGGTATGTTGAAGCCATCTCCACATATCACAAGACAACTTTCAAGCTCAATTAAAATGTCTAAAAAAATGTGCAAAATGCATCATATAAATATATTGTGAAGTATGCAAATGGATCGCATAAATGCATCAAAAAGTGTAAGAATGTTCTGTGAATGCACAAAAATCCTGCAAATATACATCCATGTACATAGAAAATCATGCAAGTTCATCTACAAATGTATTAAAAATCATGCAAGAACATCAAACATAACTGCATGTTCCCCAATGAGCAAGCTAAATACTAAATGATTGAATTTAAAGCCTGAGAATGTTGAACAAACAAATGTAAAATTAGCTTAAATTATCCCCACTATGAAAAGAGTGCAAGTTCTATAAACTATATTCAAATTTTGAAACTGAAAAATGTACACAATGTGATCCATGCAACTAAAATGAGTGTTTCAAAATAATGACTAAGAATGTTGTGCAGAATAAAAGCCAAATAAACCAAAGCTTTTTTGCACCAAGAACCATGCAACTACTTCGAAAATCATGCAATATTTTCAAATTTAACCTTTTTTGGCGTGTAAGCTACCGCAAAATGAATGAAATTAAGGAAGAAGACCTATGCAATAGAAAGACTAAAGAAGCATGGAAGGCCGACTACAAGACTACAACTACAATCAAAGTCATGAGCGATAGCGAAGCTAAGCCTTCTGCCTTTTTTTTTAAATTCGAACACAAAACACTATATTTCTCTTCTAGCATACAACTAATGCAAGCCTACTCAACTAATCTCATGTAAAAGCTTTGCAAAAGTCTAAGATTAAGGAGAGAGTTGCTTCCAATATATAGTTTGGAGCATGCCGATTTGAATATATAAGAGTCTCTACACTCTCGACTACCAATCATGAAGAAATCCAAAGCTTTTATGGGATATGGTAACCAAACCGTATCAACTTCTCAAGCTAATTATGAGCTTTTGATTGATGTACTTTATGCTAAAAGTGGGGAATTTCTCAATCAAAAAATCAATCAGGTTGGATCAAGTACTTTCTCTAAGTAGATTAAGGCCCACAACAACTCAAAAGAACAAAATCATGAGATCTTGATTGAGTTCATCATCACTCCCCGCCATCTACTTAATGCTAAAAGTGGAGAATTTCTCAATCATAAAACCAAACAGTTCCTACTATATGCTAAGCACTTAATGTCTCAACTATTATTATTGAAAGTTCTCTCTAGTCATGGAAGAAATAGCTAACCATAGAAGCTTAAACTTATGGGAAACCTAAGATTAGATCTCCTTGCAAAATGAGAGTGAAATGTCTAGGTAGTGTCTTGTGCCTAATCTAAAAATTTAATGAACACCAAACTTTATCAAGAGAGCTAGCAGAAATTTTTAGAGCCCCAAAGGTAGCTAAGACTCCACATTAGAAACCAAAAAGTATATTGCTAAAGCCAAGGCCATCTGATGAACGTGGGATAAGTTGGTGATATTATGTGGAGCATTCTAAGCTTTGTTGTTGTTGTTTAGTGATCGACCAATGCTTGAAAAGTAACGATGGCTAAGAGCAACAAGAGAAGATGGGAAGGAAATACATGTAGACAAAGAGAGTGCTTATGAATGTCTCATAAAATATCTTCCCAAGGATAAAGAAGCCAAGCCACTTCAGAAACTATTTGTAAACAAGCGTAAAATTTTATTTCTTCAATGAATAATTTCATCATAATATAAAAATTGTTATATAGAGAATAATATGGCAATACAAAACAAATAATCAAAATTGGTTGGCTAATAAACAAAAGAAAAAAAGAGTGCATTTAAAAATAAAACATATATTGCATTTCAATAACTATGAGATTTGGCCAAGCCATTTTTTCGTAAAAGAGTGACAATTTTGAACTATTGTTGATTAATAATGGGTGGAAGGTTGACAAAGAATGATTGGATAATGATCAATGCCACATTAATTGATTTTAATCATCACATAATTGTCATATGAGGGAGGAAGTCGATCATGCAAGAGATGAAAATGAAACTCTCCATCATATCCAACTAGATGGATGTTCATTTTGTCCATGATTGAAATTGGATTTCTATCTAGTGTAGGGCTATCAAAACAGCTCGTTGTTCACGAACAGCTCGTATTCGACTCGATAATAAGCTTGTGTTTGATTCGCTCGTTAAACTAATGAAACAAACACGAACAAAAATTTTCAGCTCGAATTATAAAAAGTCAAACACGAACATAGGTCCTGCTCGCTCGTGTTCGACTCGATTAGGCTCGAAACTTAAAATGTATTTAAAAATCTATAAATAATAATTTATTTATTAGCGATGAATATATATATATATATATATATATATAAATACACACACACACACACACACATATATATATATATATAAATTATACATATATTATACATTATAGTGTATAATACATATATATATTATAATACTAAACTTAAAATCCTAAAATACATATATACTATAATACTAAACCTAATATGCTATACATATTATATATTATGGGAATCCTAACTCTTATAATCTTATTTCCTAAATCGACTAATCGAGCGGTCCAAGCCACGTTACCGCAACAACAATAAGCCTTTATCCACTTGGTGGATTACATGAATCCTTCATCTCCATTTGGGTTATTATGTGTCAAATTCTCATTTAATTCAAGTATACTAAGGTCATTTTTTATAAATCTTAACCAAGTCTTTTTAGGTCTACATCTACCTTTCTTAACATAAGACAAATCTAATGCATCTACACTCTTAACCAAGTCATTGGACGGCCGACGCTTTATGTGACCAAACCATCTAAGGCGACTCTCTCTAATCTTATCTGCCACTGGAGCTACTCCAACTTTTTCCCGAACATACACATTTCACATTTTATCTCTAAGAGTAAAGCCACTCATCCACCTGAGCATCCTCATCTCTACAACACTTAACTTAGTCTCATGCTGAACCCTATACCCTAAACTACAAAAGTGTGTCTAGAAACACCATTAAAAATAATTGCATGCGAATTTATGATGTTGAGAAAGATAAACTTAAGACTTATCTTAGTTATGTTTAAGAAATTTCATTAACATCAAATTGTTGGACATCTAATCAGACAATAAGGTATATGTGTTTGACTATCCATTTCATTGATGAGTCATGGAAGATTGAGAAAAGAATTTTTAATTGTATTGAACTTGACTCTCCTCATACTAGGACTTTCATCCGTGATGCTCTATACCACTATTTATTAAAATGGAATCTTCGGGATAAAGTCTCCATAATTACTCTTGATAATGCTAATAATAATGATATTGCATCTTTTTGCCTTAAAAATAATTTTGAATCAAGAGAAAAATTGCATTTCCATAATCATTTTTTTCATATCAGGTGTTGTGCACATATATTGAATATAATGGTGCAAGATGATTTGAAAGAAAAGCATAACATAATTTATAATATCAAAGAGTTAGTTAAGTATTTCAAAAAAATCTCCTGTTATGCTACACAAATTTGTTAAGATTGCAAAACAGTTAGGAGAACCTACTTCACGGTCTCTTTGTATTGATGTACCAACACGTTGGAATTCAACTTATATAATACTTGACTACTTTTATTTGTATGGCATTATTAGGCATTAGAGATTCTTAAAGTGGTTATCACTAGATTACGATTGATTGAGGTATGAAAAATTATAAATTTTATCAATTTTTAATAATATCACTTGAATAATTTATGACAATATCTAACCTCAAATATTTTTTTTTATTATGCATGTTGAAACTTATCTGAGAAGAATCTAGATCTGAAGATGACTACGTGAGAAAAATGACTACAGTTGTAAAAATAAATTTTGATAAATATTGAGAAAAGTGTAACCTACTATTGTCTATCGCTGCAGTTCTTGATCCTTGTTTAAAGTTAAAGTTTATTTTATTTATATTTATTAAGATCTATGAACCACATGAATTTGATTCCCAAATTGCAGTTGTTGAGGAGGTTCTTTAAGAAATACATGCAATATATGCTACTGAGAGTTCTCCAATGACTGCAATGAATGATTCAATCAATGCAGGGTGTTCTTCTTCCAAATATGTTATAGATCCTCTTGGCACATCTCAATTTGATTGTACACTGGATTTGAAAGATCTTGTTATGTCATCTGGTTCCATACAGCCTGCTAAGTCTAACATGCAGATGTATCTTGAAGAAGGGTTATTTGTTTGCAATACTGAGCAATTTGATATATTGGAATGGTGGAAGATGAACACATTAAAATATTCATATTTGTCTAGAATAACTCGTGATATTTTATTAATTTCAATAACAACAGTTGCTTCTGAATCCACATTCAATGTTGGTGGTAAGGCGTTGGATGATTATAGAAATTATTTATTTGTCAAGACAATTAACACATTAGTTTGTGCATCTAATTAGATTAGATCATCCCAAAAAAAGTGTTAAGATACCTTTGATGAGTGTTTCTCACATAGTACCATGCAACTTAATATTATTATTGCATTGTATCTTTTAAGAGTTTAAATAATTTTTTATATTTTTTCACAACAAAAAATATTGGAGGAAAAAGTTTTGGGTGTTTCTTTGGGTGATTCTTGAGCAACAATACTTTTTGCTGCGCTACTAGCTTACTAATCATTTAGGGTTATCGAAGACATTTAATTGCAAATGTTTTAAGTGGATGTTTTTTAAGGATTTAGTTATACTGATGATTGATTGTACGATTTGTGTGCACTAACATTTAGCAAGTCTTATGCACAATTATTTGTTTGCTTACTTTAGGTTGATTTATATTTATAACTTATTGTGTAACATTATTCTATTTTAACTTTTTTTTTTTTTTTTGCAAAAGTATTATGAGAGTGAGGCTATGATGATTAAAAATGCTCTGATAGATAAATATTATTTCATTGCTTGTTGCCTTTATTTTGGTTTGTTCAAATGATGGTAAAATAGTGATATTTCAGCATTTTTTTTTGATCTTTTATGGTTTGGATGCATGTAATTTATCAACCTTATGTGGGACTTTTAGGATGATGAGCATAAAATACTTTTATGTTTCAACCTTCGTCTCTCTATATTTGAAATGACATGTTAAAGTTAAACATGCATATAGAATTAATGCGAGGTTGTGTTATAATTAAATCTGAGTCTCTCATGTTTCAAAACTCCTATATTTTCATTCAATTAAAGCGTCAATATATTCATTAAACATGAAAACAAGTACACTAAAATATTTCATTATTATTTTTAGCTTATTTATCATTAACAATGATGTGGCAGTTATCTAAAAAATAATTTTGAATCAAGAGAAATATTGCACAAAGTGTACATATATTCATTCAACAAGGAAACAGATATGCTAAAATATTTCATTATTATTTTTAGCTTATTTATCATTAACAATGATGTGGCAGTTATCTAAGAAGTAATTTCGAATCAAGAGAATATTGCACAATGTGATTTCTTGAGCTTTCACAGGTATGTTAAACTATATATTTTCAATCAATATATATTTTTAAATCTTGATTTATTTAAATTTGACTTGTTTAATTGTATGTCAATTTATTCATATAGTTATCTAATATTTTGTTATTTAGTATGCAATCTTTAATTATAAATTTTGTTGTGATATGTATATTGTAGATTGTAAGAATTATTAGTTGTTAATAAAATTTTTATATTATTATGTGTTTTTCTATTATTTATATCAAAAATTTTATGTTCTAGGTTTAATAGTTCAAAAATGAAAAAAAAAGTTAGTTTTAATACTTCATATGATAAATTTGAGCTTATTTCGAGCTTATTCCCGACCTAAACTTGAGTTGATTCGAGCTAAATTCGAGCAAACAAATAAATGAGTCTGATTCGAGTGGAACAAGAACATTCTCTTCACGAGCTTTCGAACCGAGCTAACACACAAACAAATGTAGCCTGAACAGAGCAGCCCACTCATTCATGTTCGACTCATTTACACCCCCAATCTTGTGTCACTCATTTGCATCCTTGTGAGGTCTTCCCTCATTGCTATCCAATTTTAATTGCTTCTTTTGATGTTGTGGTAACAACTATCTTCATGTCTTCCTACTTTGGCTTCTTGTTTAGATACAAATTCTAGTAATGTTTGAGGTGTTGCCCTAAATTTTTGCAATAATGGCATAGTAGCTTAATGTCTTGCACCTATGCAAATTCTCCTACAATTTTTTCCTTTTAACTTGTTTATATCCATTGGAAAAATAGTAATTATTTACCTTCAGTGTTATAATTTTAGTGATTACTTCAACAATATTGCAATAGGAAACAACTTCAACGCTATATGCAAAGTCTAATGAAGTTTCACACATACTTCATGAAGATTAATGTCAATTGACCTTATCTTTTGTCTTAAAATAATGTTCTATTAAACCCGTTAACTTTCTTCTTTCGAAGCGAAATTGAAATTTGCATCTAATCAAATCATCACAAATATTATTTCATATCTTTTAACTTAATTCTATCACATTCTGAGCGTAAATCTTTAAGTTTGTAAATAAATCTGGAAAGATATCGTATTAAAATTTTATCGTCAAAAAAAAACCTTTAAAACTATATCTGATTAACAAAACAGAAATCCCAAACTCATCTTTTTTCTTATCAAGCTAGCGTCAAAGAAAAAACGAGACAAGAATCTTAAGAGTAAAAGATTTGAGCCGGTAGAACGATGGTTACGTATTTACAAACTGGCGGTAAAGCGTCTTTGCAATGTAACAACCAATATCGTAGGTCTTTAAATGTATGATATAACTAAAACAATATCGTAGGTTAAATCGTATCATGTCGCAATAGATTTTCATTAAAATCATTTAGTTATCAAATCATTTTCTCAACCGACGCGATTATCTCGGCTCCCTTTAAAATGTCGAGTCGATCTTAAGATCACGATCACCTCTCTTGAGCTTTTCTTTATTCTTGATTTTATCATACCTACCATCACTTTTCCACATTTCCGTTTATCACATTCTGCATTTTAAAACGTAATACATATACTGAAATCGTATGTTGAAGGCAAATGTCGTTGTAAATCAATCAATGCAAAATAAAATTTGTATTTGCATTCTTAATGAAATATCATATGGCGTTAAATCAATTTATACAAGTAGTAAACATTATACTAGGAATCGAATTTAAGTTGATTATGTTTTCTCATTTTTCACAATTAATGTCGTGATGTGCTCGGCGATTCCAGTCATCATCGTTAAATAACTCTTACAATCTAAATCACTTCAACATAATTAACCGGTAGTATTCACAATTGTAATCTTACCCGAAATGATATCTCCTCATGTTTTAAATCTTTGATCACTAATTTCTTAACGTCGATATTAATTACCAACATCAATAAAATTAACAAACAATGTCGATCCTAAATCTTTTTAATCTCATAATTCACTCACTGCCCCAAATAGGAACTCATCGATTTAACACCAAAGGAAGGCTGTGAAGAAAAGGGATAGGGAAAGAAAATTAGCAACTAAATTCAAGTTTCCCGATCGCGAGCGAAATCAAGCCGATCGGTTCCGGATTTCAACCCGGCGACTTACATTCCAACCGTCGGGACTTATATAGGTGCGTTTCCCTGACCGAAGGCAATCTGCTTCCAGTCGGCGGGTCAGAAGAAGCGTTCTGAGGCTCGAGCGTCCTTGATCTGCCGGGACAATTCCTTGTCAGCCGAGGCGAAGCGGCAATTTCGTTCGTATCCGCAGGTGTGAGCATGGTCATAGAAATAAAATAGCGTAAAATAAAGTATAGAAAAATAAAATAAAATCATACTTTCTAAATGCAGTAAATGCTAATTATAAATAATAACTCACCAATGCCTTTTAAATAATGTTATAATCTTAGTACTTTCCTACAAATCTTTCCACTAATCCACTTTCTTTACAAACCCAATGGTGTTAGACTTTTGGCAATCTTTTGAACTTTGATCATGCTAAAATATCAAAGTCTCTAAATTCCACCACACTAAAGTAAATGAGGATAGCTTAAACAATTTAAAATGATATTCTTTCTATCGATTAATCATACATAATGAAATATCCCAAAAGTTCAAATCGGTTGTCTATTCTCTTTGCTTCAATTCTCTCATATGAAAACCCAACCTTGATTTGAACTAAGGGAAAATCTTTTACTTCTCTCCTCATAGATGGATCTCTTGATGTTGGTTGCTATCTCTGGTTGGGTGTTTCTCTTACCATCTAATTACCATCTAAATAGGTCAAAGTAGATGAAGGTGATGCAATACTTGCACTCATAGATTCGAACAAAACCATCATTATAGTTGCTAATTAGCAATTTGTTCTTGAATTTTGAGAAAACATTCATCTAGTGCTTCAATTCTCTCTTCATGGTCTATATTTTATTTGTCAGTCTCATATTTGAACTTCAATACTACCATCAAATTTGCCTATGCATTGAAACTTCACTCTCTAATAGCAGATGATGATCCATGATTTGAAGTGCAAAAGATATTTAGAACAAGCAAAAAAAAATTTATACTGAAATAAATTTTCAATAGTGTCATGCACATCCACAATTGTTACTACACTAGAATGGCATGCTAGTCTACTGTAGTGCTCCAAACAACTACAATTTTGAGTTGAGGCAAGCATGAAAAAAAGAAGCTAAGAGAATTTGGAATTACTTTTAATGGAAAATATCAAGACATTTAAATAAGCAATTTATAATAGCATGTAATTTGAATTTAACTTTATCATTTCCTAAACTCACTTCACAATTTAGGAAAAATCATATTCTTCCTAAATTAATCCACAAAAGGAAACCTTTTCTGAATTTAAAATTCAAAACATAAACTTATCTTAAACAAGTTTACAATTCAAAATTCATCCTTATCCTACTGAAATAGAGATTTAATTGAAACAGTTCAATTTTTGGGTCATTGATCTTCCTCGTATGATGTTTAATTGATAATCCATCTTCACTTGTGAACTCCTGATGGATTGATTCTCCTATTCAATTGTGTGATCTGAAAAAAATTTCAAAAAAGATCCTCCCTGATCATCATAGGCTTCTTAGATGACACTCTCCCTAAGGGCGACTTAAATTTTCTTGATTGATTGTGTGCAGGTACAGCTCATAACAAATAACTGAGTACCATTCTTCTAGCAAAAGAAGCATGCATAGCACCCAACAAGTTCAGTGTCTAAAATAAAAGCATTCCTTGGGTATAACAATTCCAACTAATTACATAAATACCCATAATAAAGACTTCCAGCTACTCTAAATTTTACATCTATATTAAACCTTGTCAAGAGCGTTGGTGTTATAGCAATCATCACCTACGCAAGAACTGCCATGATAAAATTATATGAACAAATTTCCTTGATTCAATGAGAGTGAAACAAACAATTCCAAAATAAAACCATTCCTTGGGTATAACAATTCCAACTAAATACGTAAATACCCATAATAAAGACTTCCAGTTACTCTAAATTTTACATCTATATTAAAAGCATTCCTTGGGTATAACAATTCCAACTAATTACATAAATACCCATAATAAAGACTTCCAGTTACTCTAAATTTTACATCTATATTAAACCTTGTCAAGAGCGTTGGAGTTATAGCAATCATCATCTATGCAAGAACTGCCATGATAAAATTATATGAACAAATTTCCTTGATTCAATGAGAGTGAAACAAGGAAAGCAAGGGCTTAGTCACTCAAGTTTAAACTGTGGATTTTATTTACCCCTCTAAACTATATTCCTTTGAATATTAGAACATCCTTAGTCTTATATGTAAAGAAAGACTATTCCTCTTCTTTCACAGTATCTTAACGAATGCTTCTATCTTGGATTCTAGCAATGAAATGTCAATTAAAAGAACTTAGAGCAAGAAATTTGAGCTTTAAGCTTATTTTCCTGCTAAGCTTCAGTTCACACAACAACAAAAAAAAAGATATAGTAACTCAAAATGAGAGTTTATCAGAAATGGCCTAATTATTAGATAGACTTTTAATTTAGGTTGCCGTGCATCCTTCACCACCCAAAGAAAATCTACCAGTGCAAATCTATTTAGAAAAATATCTTTAGCGCAACAAGTTTAATGCATTTTAAACAGTTTCACATCTATAGACATGCTGCAATTTCATCCTAACATCAAAAATACTAATAGCTTCACCACATTCTGTATATCTGCATCCAGAGCCATTATGATAAATAGTTCGATTTATTTCTGCATCAGAATTCTTGTTGAGCTTAATTTAGCTTTCATGCACTAAAAAAGTTAAACGATTATATTCCTCATATACATTATTTTTAAACACTAGTAATCAAGAAGTTCATGTGAATATTGACTAGCATATGCATGCACCTAGCAAATTAGCAATCATATCTAAAAAAAATTCTATCAAACCAAGGAGAAAAAAATGCATCCATCCCATTGCATGTCATTCCAATTACCCAGCAGATAATAAATTAAAAAAATAAGATATACTGATTACCAGAAATCAGTTACCTGTTTTTCCTCCCTTGAAGAGCTTGTATCATCTTTCAGTTCACTAGGGTTCTTTGGTGCTCCTTTTGACCCAGCTGCAGGCATTCGGACTTCCTATCAGCAAACCTCAATCGAGTTATTGACTAAGAGAGGAGATATCTAGAGAATCATCCAAGGGGAGAAAATAAATACAAATCATCCACAAACTTTTCATATTATGAACTATGGACTAATACTACAAATAGTTTAATGACTTTCACAATCTTGAAGACTGGTCTTGGATGACAATAGCATCAACACCCATGCCTCTACAGCCTTGAAGTATTGCATTTGCATTAAAATATCAAAAACTTACAAAATACAATGAGTGTGGCACTAAGTATGAATGGCTCCTATCCTATCTTCCCTTAGCTAAATCAAAAAATCAGGAGGGAGGGTATCACTATCAGCATTTAGCCAAACAAAATTACAATTTAAAGCAAACTTAGAACAAAAATCAGCAGCCTTGTTGTTGCCCCTCTATATATGGTGAAAGATAACCTATCTAAACTACATAAGAAAGGCTATATCTATGCATTGGATAGACTAGGAGGTCCAGACCTTGCTGCTCATACTTTTTTGGAGTGCTTCAATGACTGCCCAGTTGTCTTCTTCAATGATAATCCCACTACTCTCAAACATCCATAGATCCACAATGTTTTTTATCCTAAGGATTTCCTCCAATTCAACTTGTGTGCTATCCCAATAAATAAATTAAATGACCAAAGCTTCAATGAGCTCCCCTTTATCATCCCTAACAACAATGCTGAGCCCAACTAGGTTGGTGGAAAAAAGAGCCCCATCCACATTAAACTTCAACGGCGAAGGGAGACCAAGAGTAATAAAAAGACAACCCCATGGATTGATTGGTGTCCCATTGCTGCTTGATGTCAAATTTATGGGTGCGGGTGAGAGCTTTATAGACGGCGGCAGCCAATAAAAGGAGTGGCAAAGGAACAGGCGTATTTTTTGGCATTCCTTGCTCTCTGATTTTGATACACAGCACTACAATATATCCCACCCAAGGCAGCTTGGTGGTCGTTGGCATTGGCCATAGTGCTCACAATCTCCTCCAAAGCTCAAAACTGAGGCAAAGCGATACCCCATGTGGCAAGCTTTTGAAAAATTTCTCTAAATTACAACAGGTCGCAGCAATATGAAACTTGTTCTCAACATTGTTACATCCCCATGGGCAATCAGTTGTGTCCCCCAGCCCTTTGGCTTGCAACTACATTGGAAGGCAGGGAATTTTTAAACAACCTCCACCTTTCACGTGGATGTAGTGTGGTCTTTTGAACATATCGACAGCCTCAGGGAAGTAGCTGTCATCGCCTTTGCAGTAATGTTTTGCTGATATTGTTGTACAAAGAGCAGCACAATCATTGCCACTTTGTCCGTTTTAACGAGGGTAGTTATCCACTGATAAGCTCATGCCAGAAGCCATCTTGGAGCTATTCCAACTCCCGATCACCATTTTGTTGCATGAAAGCAGCCACCTTAGTGTTCTCCGTGCTGGAAATGTTAATGAATGTGGGCCGTTTGGCAAGCAAAATGTCCCTGATCCATGCTTGATTCATGGTGTCAATGCTGTCACACGTGCCAACTTTCCATTTTAGAACTCTGCACAAATTCTACAGTCCATCCTTGATGATTTCTCATGTCACAAAATCCCCATCCTTCATCGTATTTTCAGCAATGCACCTGTTGACCATAGTCTCATTGTATTTTATAATAGCCCAAGCAAGTTTGACCCTTGATGGCCTCATCAAACAACTTGGTGAGCCAATCTCAGTGGCTAGCACAATTCGGCCCCGACAATATAGTTTAATCCCCTTTAATTGGGTCCTTTGTCCTTTATAAAGCTGTAGGAAAGCATTTCTAACTCCTGGAGAACTCCACAAAGTATGTGGTGTGAGTGAGAAAATAAGATGGAAGAGCAAGAAGGAATGATTTAACAAGTGTGATTCTGCCAGCAAGTGAGAGGTGTCAATTACCCCAAGCTCAATTTTGGTGTTGGCTTTAGTAACAGATTAGCAAAGTTTCCTTTTGTCAATTTCATCATGGCAAGGTGAAGGCCCAATCAAACTCATCAACACAATGGAAACCCAAAGCTTTGGCCATTTTGTTTTCCCTACAATTCAAAGCCTTTTTTGCTAAACAAAATGGATGACTTGCCCTTATTGATTCCCTTCCAGCAGCAATAATCCTTAAGGATGCATTTGATTGTTTTAGCAGCTTTCATAGTGGCCTCAGCCATCAGAATTATATCATCAGCATATAAAAAGTGCAAGATTTTGGCTTCCCATTGGTGATCGAGACCCCAAACAAATACCCCTATTTGGACCATGGCTTTAGAGAGGAGCTCAGAGCATAAATGAAAAGGCATGGGGACAGCAGGCACCCTGTTGAAAGCCACATTCCGCTTCAATCCAGCCCATTTTTTGACCATTGAGGAGTAGAGCAAACCTCTGGTGTTGTAAGCAGCCACAAATCCAATTAATGAAGTTGATGAAAATCCCATGGCTATCATCACTTCACGCATTGTAAGTCAGCTCATTCAATCATAAGCTTGTTCCATATCTATTTTTTGCATCATGAATACAGTGGTGAATGTCGAATTTTAAAACTGTTGCTCATTTCCTGGACAATGAGAAAATGTTGTGAGATAGACCGACCTGGCACAAAGGCACCTTGCTCCTTGGCCACAATCATGGAGAGAATTCCCTTGAGGCGGTTGAAAAGGATTTTGGCAATGATTTTGTCAAGTTATTTGGAAGAGATTAATGGGACGGAATTTAGCTGGAGTATTAGCATTCCCGATCTTTGGGATCAGCACCGCCAAAGTCTCCTTCCACAATAATTTGGCCATTCGAGAAGAATTCAAGGATAGCAGCCCTAACTTCCTTATTAACAATCCTCCAAAAATGGTTGAAAAAAGAAGCCTTTATGCCATCAAATCCTGGTACCCGATTAGGCCCCATAGCCTGAATGGCTTCCAAAATTTCAACATTCGAGACCTAGGAGATGAGCTGATTGGAGGAACCTTACGTGAGCCATGAAACGAAGGCTAATTTGCCCAAGAAATGGAGATGTATTGCCACTTAGCAGTGAAGAAATCTATAAATGCGTCCATGATAGTGTTCGGATCTTCTGATATTTCATTATGATTCACCACAACTGATTTGATTTTGTTGGATCTTTTCATTGTCGAGGCCACTGTGTGGAAGAATCATGTGTTAGCATCTCCCTCATTCAACCACCTGACTTTTGCTTTGCTATTTCCACCAATTGTTGATTCGTCAAGGTGGTATTGAGCTCAAGAACATGACTCCTCAACTTTGATTCCTGCTCGGTGTTCAGTCCCTTGATCATGCAGTCCATCTGTTGAAGCTCAGCAATTTCAACTTCCAGTTTTTGATTTTTGTCATTTAACTCTCTAATTTTATTCTTACTCTAATAGCATAAGGCTTTGAGGGATCTGGTGCGTTTACAGTGTAGAATTTCGCCATGCCTCTACATCCAAAGATCTCAAATATTCCACCCCTAGGTCTTTGGTGGCATGTCTCTTTTCCATCCTTTTTTTAAATCATGATAAACAAATTGTAATGAAACTGTAAAACACTGTACTTTAACGTCCGCAAATTTAGTATAGCAACATACAAAAATACATATTAACAAGAATGGAGTACCTTTTCACATTTTCTTCCCAATTAAATTTAAAGAACATCAAAAAGAATATTGATTTGATCAGCAAAGGTATAATAAACTCTTCTTTATTACACTTGAAGATCCATGGCCTTGAATTTTCTTTCCATGTTACCATATTCAAAATCCTGGACATAAGAAAAGTTCTTCAATCCTTCATCAAC
The DNA here is from genome assembly GCA_021442155.1 of Cymbidium sinense. Classification (NCBI taxonomy): domain Eukaryota; kingdom Viridiplantae; phylum Streptophyta; class Magnoliopsida; order Asparagales; family Orchidaceae; genus Cymbidium; species Cymbidium sinense. The sequence continues at coordinate 70,680,785 of CM038224.1, read as the reverse complement.
ATACACACAACACAAGCAAATGTAGGGTGTCACTGGTCCACCAAAAGCAGGTCCTTCCCTTCCCATTTTTTTGGTTTCAAAATCTCCCAAGAAGTAAATCAAGACAAATTAACTTTTCACTTTGATTGAATATAAATAGAGATAAATTTTCAATTTCCTTTTTGATTTTCCATCATCAGTGTTCAAAATTAATGTTAGCAAACAACCAAGAAAATGTGATGCAACTTTCAATAACTCCAATCCTAAGAATGTGTCAACTCGAATAAACTCTTCCGCTTTACATTAAAAATAAAATCGACCATTTTGAACTTTGAACTTCAGAGGACAACTTCGTTAATTTTATTTTAGCATAATTTTATTTTAGCATTATCACTGACACACTTCATTTTCAATATAGCATAATGCCAAACAAAATAATCATAAAACTATACAAATTTTGATCACTAGGTCATTTCAACAGCATGTGAGATATAAGTAACCATTGAAATGACTGTAATAACAAAAACACAAGTTGGCTTATTAACGATGCAAGAAAAAATTGATTACCTAACTCATTAAGGAAGTTGGAGATTTCATTTTCTAGATAAATGAGACAACTAATATAAACCAATTCAAAGACAAAGGCATCCGGCAAGTTTATCATTCTTGATGTCATTTTGATTGAGCTTTAATGAAAAAAATTTTGATGATTGAAATCTTCTTCTTATCATCCTCTTCCTTCTCTCTAATTCAACTTACTTCTTGACTCCAATCCCAAATTAAGAAAGTATTACATTACGCTTGAAGTGAGAGAAGATGGAGTTGAGAAAGAAAACCATGAGGAAGGACTAATGTTCCTTAGGAATCCCACTTCGAAAAGGAAGTTTCCTACATGGATGTTTCATGGAAAGTATCATCTATGAGGAGAGAGATTTATGAATGAGGAATCTTAAAAATCATGCTTCTATAATATGAGAGAAGTTAGTAAAAGTATTTAAACCAAATTTCATTCATAATAGACTAATCTATTTATAAAATAGGATAACATGGCAAAATCAAATCATTTAAAGTTCGTGCTCATATATGACCAAAAAAATTTATCATTTAATTTAACATAAAGATATTACTTAAAATTGAAATAGACACCCTAAAAAAATCTATAAATACTAAAATAATGTCTTATACCAAGTCATACTAAATTGGATAGGACATATATAAAGTTGTATTTAGGTTTTGTTGACTCGATCCATGATGGAGCTAAACTAGATGTATGTATTTGAATTTGGGTTTAGGTACCAATCGAAGGAAGAAATCAAGGTGGAATGAGTAAGTGTTATGTAGTTGAGTTTTGTTAACCCAAATCAAATTTGTAATTAAGTTAAACTAGAAGACAATTATCCTTGATTTTTTTGTGACCTTGACCTAGTTGGAAAACTAAACTAGGTAGCATGAAATGATTTAAATAACTTTGAATTTTGTCATAATTATAGAGTGAATCGACAAAGAACAAGAATGTTAATTTATGCAATTTGATAACTTATCCATTTATGAGAGTTTTCTATTTTGGATTGTTGTAGCATGCCATCATCATTACTCATTATCAATATTATTAGAATAATGACATGAAAATGCATTCATTGGAAAAAACCATTAGCATCAAAGGTGAAAAAAATATGGTACTCTTATTTAATTGAAGGTAACATATATGTAAGAATCATAACCCCAACTACATGGTTCCACACTCTTCTAAAATGAGCTTGATCATTTTATGCAACTATGTTAACATGCATGAAATGTCTTTCCCTCTATCTCATCTTCCATGAAGGTTCAATTACAAGAAAGAAAAGTATGAGCAGTGACTTGAAGTTCAAAATCAAACATATTTTATTTCCAAACAATTTATGATGAGAATAAATCAACTAAACAATCAAATATCTGACTCTAGAGACCATGATTCATGAGATGGCATGCTCTTACTTCTCTCCAAGAAATTTTTGTATTATGTTATTTTTCAACTAGTTTGTTATAGAAAGGCTATAAATAAGGTGTGAGTTATAATAGAATTCAGACTTGGTTAATTTATATTTTGAGTGCTTGCATGTATGAAATATAAAGATTGAACTTGGTTCTCTCTTTAATGGAGTCTTTAGTAAGTCTTCTATCAAATTTTTCTATATAATCTTCCATCTTGTTCTTATTAATAAAATCATCCTTCTATTTTATTCATTTATCTCTATCTCCATCGATATCTCATATTTCTAAGGTGATTGTGCCACATGATAGAGGACAAAACATTGTGTCAATAGGTTGCCTTGAATAGGGGACCCTATAAAGTCACCATAATGACAAATTTATAAGATATTATGGATATTTGATATGAGGTATTAGGTTTTACTGACCCTAATCTAGTTTGATGATAGAAAAACCTAATTAGAGAGGTATTTCAAGTATAGGGGACCTATAAGTATCCAACCTTGATCTTCAACTATATTATGGTTGGCAAGGGACCTATAGGTGCTTAATCACAATCTCCACCTACAAATAAAGATAATCAAAAAATATGAAAGATGGACCACTGGGTTGCGTCATGTGACTTGGATTTTTACTTGAATATTAAAAATATCCAAAAAAAAAGAACAAATATATGGTGTGAAAAGTCATTTCACTCAATGCTTCCTCTCAAAATATATCTTATACTGTTGAGATAATTAAATTAAATAATAGAGAATGCAACACTATATTCATAGGTTGCCTTCAACAAAGAGCCTTGTGTCAGCACAAATCATTAGGTCATAGAAATTGAATATGATGTCAAAATAAGACATTCTTTTAATCTCTTAACAAATGCAACAAGAGTATATGATGACCAGAAATCATACGAATCAAGCATATGCTTGAAATGTAAGAACTTATGAGGGTAACTTGCCATATCAATAAGTAGATCTTCAATAAGATCTATAATCAAGTTAGAGAAAGATGATGAGAATGTCTAGCATGAAAAGTTATTTAATAGTCAATAACACGCGAAATGCAAGTGTATGATCCTATTATATTATTATTAGAGTTGTGGGCCTTAAACACCTATCCTATACAAGAAGGACCCACTGATAAATATTAATTCTTCAATTGAATGAGGGTAAGGCATAGATAACCCAATGGATCCACAGGCATGATCATGATATCGTAGTCTCTAGTTAGATCAATGTATCATTGTAATAATACAAGTGGAGCAAAGCTCTAGAGATAGAGAGAAAACTTTCTCAACAAATTCACCAAAAATCTGTTCTAGAGATTTCAAATGATATATGTAGCATTGCAATAGATAATTAATCATAGCTAATCAATGCACTTTAAAGACCCATATGATCAATGGAAGGCAAACTAAGTATATATGTTCTAGAGATTTCCCCTGAAAGAAATATAGCTCCAAACTAAGGTTATTTTTATTATGAGGGTCAAGGTTACTCAAGAGAACAAACTTCTTAAGTTAATTATATTTAAGGTGTATTTAAGAATACTCTTGATTAAGCGCTTCACCTGTGTTCAAATGCTTATAGACATAAATGGGGACTTAACAGTCTCTTCCAATGTTAAAGGAGAGGTATGATGGGGATTAGATATGTGAGAATGATATGGGTAAGGGCACATTGGTTAATGGCAATTTAGGTTTAAGGTGCATTGAGCAAGGATATGATCAAGATATGTGAAAAGTATTGATATGTCTTTAAGGCAAGGGAATGTAGCCATAAAAATGTGATTAGGGAACCTTGAATCCTACATATGAAAATACCTTCTAAAAGGAGCTTATATTCCTAGCAATAAAGATTCCTTGCAAGAAACTCAAGGACAAAAGGCTCCAAAGGTGATGGGACTTGTGTTATGGAACAATGGATGAATCCAAATCATCAAAATGGCCCAAATTGTAGCTATCATAAGCTACCAGGGAATAGAAACTCTACAACCCAAGGGTTGCAAATAAAGAAAGGCAAGGGAAAGAAAGGCTAACCCAAGAGATAAGAGGATGGCTCTATCAAGCTTACATGGTTTCATCCAGCTATTAAGATGCTAATCTACTTAGTCTTGTGGCATCCAAAGGATTCTTATTAGCAATCATGAGTTATAATATTAAGGGTACATCATAGCTCAGGAGATATAGTGGCATAATCCTAAGTTGATAGAAGAGACTTACAATCCACTATCATATAAAAGAAAAGCTCAAATGAAGGATGTCCCTATCATGGTCAACAAGACAAGTGACAAGTAATGTGTTAAGTCTGTGACGTGTTAGGGCATGTCATTTCATGTCAAGATTGAGCCAAAGCAATATTAGAGTGTGCCATGATCAATGCAAGCGAGACATGACAACTCACATGTCGAGTGTGGCACATGATCTACACTTGATGAACTACAAAATCAAATCAAGAGTGTGTGTAACACTTGATAAATGAGCCAAAAGAGAAAAATTAGCCAACTAATCAGATTTATGTGTGTGCTGCAATAGATGGGACCAAAAGAAAGTGACTCATGTGCCTTAAACATAATGTGTATACCATGAACAACCAAATCATTGCAATGAGATTCACATGTGTTGGAACTAATGAGTGTAATGGAATTGACTAAAATGACAAGTGAGGAGTTCACTTATTAGGTCTAGAAAATAAATGATTTGTGACTAGAATGGGCATGAATCAAGAGCAACAAGCTCAAATCATCAAGTGTGATACCATAATGATTATACTGAGACTTAAAGCTGACTAAAGAGTGTGTGTACAAAGGTTGAGCTTATGATTGCTACAAAAAATGAGGTTAACATCCATGAACGTCAAGGTATAATATTTGTGTCTTTCAATGGACATGCTTTGTTATTTCAAAGATGTCATGGCAATGCATGAAAAAATTCTAGCTTCAAACTCTAATAACTTTTCATTTTCTTTATTTGAAATTTGGTGGTGAAGGTGGTGAAGGATGGATAAACAGAATGGGGAAGAAGTAGTTAATGTTGAGATACAATTAAGCTCAAGAAATTTGGTTATGATATCAAATGATGTAGAAAAATATTCGATTTAATACCAATTGATATAAGGAAAGTCATTTTCAATGCCAAATCAATGAGATTGATAATTGGGATCACCTAATTTGATCTTCCTTTTATTTTGTTTCTCTAATTTATGTTGAAATCTTCTTTTTCTTGAAATTAATTTTAAATGAGAGGAGGTTGACCTTAGATCATAAAGAGAGAATCATAAAAATAGAAGATGTGGAGGACCAATGAAAGGACTATGATTACATGGGAATCCCAATTAAAGTAGAGTGTAAACCATAAAATAGATCTTTTTTATGAGGATGTTTAGCTTGGGTCTATTTTTAGCAATTTTCTTGCTAAGGGGTTTCTAGGAACTTGTTCTAGGAATGACAAAAAAGAAATTTACAAATAGACCCTCATCAATCTTGCTTCCACTATGAGAGAAAACTATTAGAGAAGAGAAAGATTGTTGGAGAGAGGAGATAGTGGGAAATCAAAAGGAAAGAGAATTTGATCAAATTCCAATCATAACTACAAAATCAAATTGCAAGCAGTTGGATCTTATTTATAGAAATTTGTTTACAAAATAAAATCAAACTACTTAAAAATTATTTCATCTAATTTAAAGATAATTTATCCTAAAGATAAATACATTAAAACTGAATTAAAACTCATAAAATAATCTAAATGTAGTCAAAATTCCGATTAATGTGTTATATTACATCAAACCTCCTTGGGAGCTCCTTGAGCATTGTCTCATTAGTTTTAATTTCATTCCTACTTTGTTTCTTGGGAACTACTATGGGTCCCCATTTAAATGATTGATGCCAACTTTAGGCTAAACACTAGTAAAATGAGCTAATTGTGTTAAAATGTTTCACTCTAGTTTTATCTAATTAAACTAAATTACAAGGAGAAATATTGCACTTTCCAATTATACATCTAAATTGGTGCCACATAACTGCCTTTGTGATGAAGCACCTTTTAAATCAATTAAATTAATACATAACTCATTGTGTCTCACATTCAACTCCATGTCATCCTCATGGTAAATATGAGTTGTTTATGGCCAAAAAAATATGTTTCACCCAAAAAACGTTGCTCTACATATTAATAATTTGTAGGTGAAACACCTTATTCTAGAGCAAAACCTCTTCTTTTCAGTAGTATACCTTATTTCTAGATGAATTATCTTAATTCTGAGAGAAATGTCTTATTTCTAAAAGGCAGGTAAAGATGGATAAAATTTTCCTAGTTTAAAAAGGTGCTACATTAGTAGCAAAACATGTACAGATATGTATCTATTTGGGAATTATAGCATTACTCTTTGACAAAGAGCAGGAACTTCAATGATAGCATACTCCTGTACTAAATGCTCAAATTCATGTTGACCTAAATCAAACAACCTCCCAAGAGAAACAATGAAATAATAGATAAAAAAAAAACTCAAGGAAACACATACTAGAAGATCAGTCAAACAATTTCACAATGGTTTCCAACATCTTTCTGTTTCTTCTGCCTGAAGGACATTTTAAGGGTGAGGTTGCTAGGTGTATTTCAAACTTCTAATTCAGTTCAATCACCCATACAGGGAACAATAACTAAATGATTCTGGATTACTTTAGCGCTCATTTGGTTGTTTCAAGCTAGAAAATACATGTCGAAAAGGAAGAGTAATGTTAGATAGGGTTTAGAGTGGAGACCATCATTGATTTCAAATGCAACAAACTTTATCAAAATTCCCTCAAATATAGTGATTTTATTTTCACGCAAATTGAGTAAAAAATGAAATGAATACGTTCGAAAACATGTTTTACAATTGCAGGAAACTAAATCAACAACAAAACCTCAAAACTTTTCAAGGGCTCCTCAGTACCAGTTCCATTGCCTACTTAACTAACTGACGGATTCACAAACCATTTCACTTCGACTAAAGGTAGATCTAGCAAATATAGCAGAACAATGCTGAGAAAAGTAACATTGAAATATCCAAAAACAAACAAGTAAACGAAGTAGTAGTTTACATTATAACACTAGTGAGGGAAGATGGAAAGGGTAAGTGTAGGGAAGGGACCTGAATGGCGATAGCATCCGGGTCGAGAGTTAGGACTAGGTTGGAGAATTCGGACCAGTCCTTCTTCATGCGGAGGGAGGAGGCTGTTGGCGTTCCAAGTGAGGAACTTGCGCGGCTCTCGTTTCTCCCTTTTGGCTGCTTCGACGATGGGAGTGCCCTCGACGGAAACTGAGTCGCCGCCGGTGGAAAAGGGGATCGACGGCGGAGAGAGGGTTCTTGAGCCGTCCTTCACTGGCTGAAAAAAAACGCTTCATGACAAGGGAGTGTTGCGCGCCTCCTGACAGTGCGAGTTGGCCGATAATTTATTCGAACTATATAGTGCTAATTTCATTTGGGATATTTGATTTTATATGGCTCATCATATTAAAAATGAGAGAAAATTATTATTTTTTATTTTCTTAAATATGTTCAAAAATTTTATTCCCACTAAAATATCCTCAGCATTTAAAAAATGTGTTTAAATATTACATAAACGAGAGCCAAAATTGATTGCCCTCTTAATAAGATTTAAGGTATTTTGAAGAGAAATTTAGATACAAAGCATACAATTCTTATGCATTTACATATCTAACACATAAAGTTTGATATTTATAAACATAGCACCTTTATTATATTTCAAAAGGTGAATTTAGCTTCAAAAAAGTAAGAAAAGTGCTATTTTTGTTGTAATAATAAAGATTTGAGTGTTACATATGTAAATATTTATGTTTAGGTTTAGATACTTAAATATACAAGAATTGTGTGCTATGTATGTAAATGCCCTAATAAAGAAATATCGAGCAAGTATTCTAAACAATTTAAATATTTGCAATCACCTAGGTATTAAATACATCTAGTTGACCTAAATACGCTCTCAGCCATTCCAAACTAATCATCATATGCCTAATCAGTTATATGAGTTCTGGGTTGTGCATTATCGCACATTAATCTAGGATGCTTCATATCAACTTATAACTTTGGATTTGTGCTTCTTGAGTTGCATGGCATTCTTCATCATCAATAGTTATTCGTGCAATGAGTGAAATATCAAAAATATAGGAGTTTTATATAATTTTATATGCACGAGCTTTTCATTTGTGAAATCTTCACTCGCATGAAAAGTTTTGATTAGAGTGGCAATTCATAAAATAGATTATGCTAATGCATTTGGATCACTAAAACACTCGGAACAAAACATTTATAATAAAATTAAACATTATTTCAATCTCTGATGCATATATACAGACACGACGTGATACAAATATATGACATGTTTATTATTAAAAATATTAGATATAGATATATATTGGACGCATTATTATAATTTTTATCCAAATAAAGTATAACAACACATAAAAATTTTAAAATAAATTAAATGTTAAGAACAAATAAAGAATAATAATTTTAAAATAAATTAAATGTTAAGAACAATTATCTTTTATTAGATATTACACTAACAATTATCTTTTATTAGATATTACACAATACATTATAAAATATATAAATATCAAATAAAAGAATATACATTTAGTGTGCACTCACAAAATATACATCATCTTAACAAGAAATGATAATGCATATTCAACTTTTAAAAAAATCCATTTAACTAATTATAAAGGAAAGTCTATTAAATCTCATCATTTATAAGATTTATCTTATTTAAAATTAAATCTTCCTTTCACAAATTTAGAATTTATAGATTTTATTAAATCTTATTTGAATAAAATCTACTTTTAGTCAAAATGTTTTGACTACAAATTTTTTTTTCTTGACAAATCCAATACTATAAAGAAACACCCTACTTTTAGTCAAAATTCCGAGAAAGTATTAGAAATACATAATACATATAATCTAAATTATAGAATTTTTTTAAATTTTAATTAACTAGGACATATATGTAAGATATGCATGTTAATTCCTTATTTTATTATTTTTATTCAACATGAGATAGCCAGGTGCAACACATATTGAGCATGTGTCCATATATCAATGCATGTTGGATACTACATATCTTTATTATTCAGAGTATTTGTGCATAATAGATCTCCGATCTAAAAATAATTACTCTAAATATTATTATTATTATTCAAATATGTCATTTCATCTATAATATGTCTAAAATTTTAATGTCTTCTTACTATTTCATGCATAATTTATTCATTTATTCTTGAAATCTTATGATTTTACTATTATATATATATATATATATATATATATATATATATATATATATATATATATATATATATATATAATTTTACATGAAGCAAAGGACATAAATTTTAAATACAAAAATACCAACCCTATCTTACTAATTTAAGCATAACTCATAAATTTGTTGTCAAAACATAACAAATTGGTATTATTAGCACTTCCCTTGTGTGGTGAACCCATTTGAAATAATTCCCTCTAAGCTTTACTAAGGCCTCTACATTAAGACACTTAGCTTTCACCTCATATAGTAATCATTCAGCTTGGTTAGGGATCTCCATGGCCATTTGTGAATTTTTTTTCTTTTCCAAAGAAAAAAGGACGAGAAGGCTTCATTCATGTAAGAGTGAGAGGGGAGAGGGATTACTAAGTTGATATGGTCCTTTTGCTCAAAAGTTCTTGAAATGGACAATTTTATAACTCAAAGGAGAGGACTTTCATAGATTTTGGCATCTAACAAGGTCATCACCATCCACCATATGTGAGTTGAGCTCTCTCTCTCTCTCTCTCTCTCTCTCTCTCTCTTCCTATCTTTTATAACCACCTAAAAAACTCCTTAGAAATATTTAGAATAGCTTTTATTATCATTTTAAATAGCAAAGATAACCTAAGATGCCTTCTCTTTTATTTCGTGTGAGCTTGTGATGCTTCCATGTTAAATTCACCCCAAGAGTCCCATGGGATTCATCTAAGTTCCCTCATTTCCACTAGCACACCAGAGACCTTCACCTTGTCTTCCAAGCTTGACCTTCCTCACCTCCCACATACGAATAAGGTTTATTCAATTTGTCGACAAGAGTAGGTAAATGGTAGCTACTTGGTGGAAGGTAGGAATATTGTTGTTGATGATGCTGAGGAGGCGGCTACGGAGGTCACTGTGGCAACTGAGGTGGCTGGTATAACAGTCAAGGTGGTGGAAGAGGAGATGGTAGAGGAGACTGCTAAGATTGAGGCCTGTCTGACTGAACCCTAGTTGGCTGCTTCCCCTTATCAACTAATGTGACTGCCCCTAGCTTCTTCTCAGATGCCTTTTGAGGTTTGGGCTTGGTTGACTGGTCATGGAAAGGCAATTGTCTAGCTACCTCTTGTAGACTAGCCACTTTATTGATTAGCTTCTCAAAGGTTTTGATTGTAAACCCCTTAAGCATGAAAGCGACTGGGGCATGGATATTCTTCAAGAGAATCTCAATGGTGTGCTGTTCATATAGCTACAGTTTGCATTTCATACTCAGGTTTCTCCACCTGAGAATGTAATCAACAAAGGACTCATTTAGATTTTGCATGGTCATAATGAGGTCGTCTACAGTAACCCTTTGCAGAGCTCTAGCAAACCTCTTAATGAAGAGGTGCTCCAACTCAGTAAATATCTTTGCTGAACCTTTGGGTAGTTCGGCATACCAATCAAACATAATAAGTGTTGACTGCTAATGAACAATCTGAAAAGAAGGGCGTTGCTACCTCCGGTGTTGCAAAAACTGGCCTTAAAGTGTGCAATGTGTTGGTGAGGGTTCCCACTGCCATCAAAGATTTTGAAGGAAGGAGGCATAAAACCCTTAGGATATTGAGCAACATCAAATTCCTCCTAGTTGGGTCTACCCTTTGGAATAGATGAGCCACCTTGGGGTTGCGCCAACGCATCCCTCAGCCATGTGCTTAATGTCTTTCTCATAGATGGAGGTATTATCCACTACCTTCCTATGCAAGCTACCACTATCCTGATCTATTGGAGAAGTGCTCTTGGGCTGATCTAGACATGTGCTGACTCAAGATGATCTATCTCTATCGATATATGTTGCGAGACTAAGGCTTGATTTTGAAGTGCGTGGAGGGTTGCTAACAAGTCTTCCATCCTCTTCTCCATCTGATTGATCTGATCATCCTTCTATTTTAATTATTGACGGAGGTGTTGGGTTGAATGGATGGTGTCATCTTCTTCAACTACAATACCTTCCTGGCTAAGCTGATGTCTAAGGAGGGAGCTCCTAGTAACGACCATGTGGACCTCGATCGAATCCTCAAGAAGGTCATCCTCATAATGATCAAAGGCTACCCTCTCATTCTCTGAGTCTTTGCAATCACTACATAGGGTTCCTTATTTTTGGTAAAGTACTGTGCTAAAATGTCATCTATGGAATAAAGCTATCTTTGGTATAAACACATCTGAGGTAGAGGATTGTGCTCCTTGGAGATATACATCCGCTATCCGAGTGCTAGCTTTAGGAGCGTCATGCTTACTAGAAGAGATATGCTCATGAATGCTCATCGGTGGAGTGGTGTCCCTGGGGAGATCTACTATCATGGGAGCTACAAAACTGTCCCTTCCCCTCACAGCGCCACGCCACGCTCGATGGTGGTGGTGGTGGTGTGGTGAATGACATCGGGGTCACTCTGTCGAACCACGGTTAAGGTAGAGGTCGCGGGGGCTCGATCTCACCAGGTGGGATGGAGCGAGATCCTGCCATATTTGGATCACCAGAGGGGAAGGTTTCTCCCTGGATGGGGGCTTCTGAATCTTTGTGGGAGTGGTGGATATTGCAAGCTGCATGGGTGATGGTGTACGATGAGTGGAGCGGTGTGAAGGAAACTTCGACTATCCCTCAATGGGAGATCTCTGTTTGTGGCGGGTAGTGCTGGTAAGAACAATTATATCTGAATGATCGGCCCTGATAGGAGACGATCAGGAAAATCCATCAAAGCAGAGGTTGCTGACTACCTGACATACCTCCATCTCTCTCTTATGTCTGCCTAAACAGATGCTCGAGCCTCCATGGCTCTCTCTTTATCGATCTGACCCCTAACACTCTTAAGGATCAATGATTATAAATTAAATAAGGTACCGAACTCCGAGCATCCGAATGCTCCACCAACTTGGCGTGGGGCAATCCTGGCCCAGCATGAGCCTCCTTATCTTGTCTCATAATATGCTGATAGTGGAGGAGAAGCAATAATCCTGCGATAATCTTCCTCTCGGTCTGAGACTGAGAGGAGGTGGAACTTGTTGCTGGTCAAACGTGGAGAGACCTCTCGGGGAGAACCCTCCTTGGCTAGATGGGATGCACCCTCAAGCTCTTTGCCGCTCATGCTCCGCAATCTTTTGATTTTTTATTGTGAGGTACAAGTAAATAAGGCAAAGCGGGAACTAGTACCTACCTCAAAAGTGGAGGAGACTATCTCGGAGGCTAAGATAGCCTTCCCCTTCGGGGTGATCAACGAGGAGGTAGTAGCTCTCGTTGGAGCAATGGTAGGAATGATTGGACGGACAGGTACTGAAACTATCACTGAATGGGGCGTGGGATCACTGCAACCTTCTTCTTCAATGGAGGGTACTCAGAATCAGAGGGCATGTCAATACGGATGACTACGAGACCACCTCATCGTGATGACGGTAGCAGTCCCTCATAGATAAACGTACTCCCTTGAATCCTCGATCAAAGAAAACCAGGTGGGTGGTGTCGGTCTCGGGGTGCCTGGCCTGATCCAAGGTCAAATCCATCCCAAACAGAAAAGTAAAAATGAACTTATGGGAAGCCATGTGCGACTTTGAAAATAAACTACACTGACTGGCCCGCACTATATCTCTGCATGTGTTGAAATGTAATATGAGTTAAATTTCTACTTTAATATTTATCCCGAGAGAGTAATAGAGATTTGGAGTTCTAAACCCACACTCAACAATTCAAATATGTTAAGTGGGGTTTAGTGGAGAGATTTTGATATTGAGGAGAGTCTTTGCCATTTAATTTTGATTTTGAAACCCATACTTAACCAATTTAGGTAGGTTGGATGGGGTTCGTAAATTTGAGGATAGATTTTCTTGGAGAGATTTGTATTTTGTGTATCTTGTTTGAAAATATTGATGATTTGAAAGAACCTCTACTTTAGCAAAGTATGCTAAGAGTGTGTGTTTAAAATTTTTGTAGAATATCTTTGCTTATGAAGTGAAATGTTGATTTGAAAATGGGGTACTTAACAAATTTGGTATGTTAAGTAGAGCCACATGTGTTTGATTTTTGAAATGAGATGACTTTCCAAATTTGGTATGTTAAATGAAAGCCAAATGTGATTGATATATATTTTCTTTTTCTCAATAACAAATTTGGTATGTTAGTGAAATCAAGTGTGATAATTTATGTTTGCTTTTCTTTGAAAATGACTCACACTTAACAAATTTGGAAAACAAAATATGATAGATTTGTTTGAAAATTTGGACTTCACTTAACAAATTTTATATGTTAGTTAGTGAAAATATATTGAAAATGAGACTCACTTAACATTTGGAGGTCAAAAATATGAATATATATTTAAAATGGAATCAAATCTATGGTGAATGAGATTCTCACTTAACAACTTTGATATGTTTAATCAAATGTATTTGATGTATTCTTCTTTTTTTTTTTGGAAGAGAGGGAATTTTGTTTGACAAATGTGAATGCAAAAGATTCCAAAATAGAGGTGAAATTTATTTAACAAATCTTAAGTATGTTAAATAAATTTCAATGATATGTTTTGATGCCATGTATGTGATTTCTTGATAGAGAAACTTCCACTCTAGCATATGTGAAATATGTTGAGTGGAGTTTCAATTTTATATTATGATTTGAAAGTAGAATCTTCATTCAACAAATTAGAGTATGTTGAATGAAGGTGGCTATTTTCAAAAAAAAAAAAAAAAAGCTTTTGGAAATTGTCATTTTATGAAAGAATTTATTTTCTTAAATTTTATGATGAACCTCGCCTCACCAAGCTAGTGGTAAGGAGGTTCTAGATTTTTATTGTCTCTCCCTTCATTGATAAATTTTGTTTTTCACTTATTGAGGAGCCCAATAGGGGTTTCAAGACCTACACGGAGTGAGGTCCTAGAACCTAAAGGATATTGGCTAACTTTTCTTAAGAATGAAATAAACTAAGTGCGGAAGAAAGATAGTCTGACTCACATAAAATGCAAGTCCACTATCAATGCTTGGAGGCAATAATCATCTACTAGAGATGGAGAGAGAAGATCCCAATGGAGTCACCAAAAAAAAGCTATGGTTTTTATTTTTGATTTCATTTATGTGTGTGTGTGGGGACACCATAGATCACGAGGTGTACTTATTTAGGCGATTGGGTATGACATTGAGGAATAGTATATTATCTTGAAAGATAGAAGTCACTACCCTACAATGAACCTAATCACCTAATAAGGACTACTAAGGCATGATGGGTCTTTGAATATACTAGTGATTTTTCCCTACTTTACATGGATGAATAAAGTAGGGTTTATTTAGACCAAGTTCTAAAGTTCCCTATGGTGGCAAGCCCCCAGAGTTAATTACATCTTAAGGAAAGTGAATCCCTTAAGAAGACTTTCAATTAAAGTAGGTGACTATTGTCTCCAAAGAATTCAAAGATAGGACTATCAATAAATTAATTGTGTTTTAGAAAATTAAGTGGGATAGATCAAAAGGAGAGACTTATTATTGAATCCATAGGAGATGAGTAGGGAATGCTCATGATACTACAAAGCCTAGTGAACATTCCAAACTATCCCATCATTAGGCTTTATATGTTTGAAATTGAAGAGAATTATGTATTTGAGTTGAAATTTTATTAGAAAATTAGAACTTATAATCCCACATCACAAGGTTGTGAAAATTCCTAAGAGGTGAGAGTTTATGCTTGTAGCCTGAAGGAAATAACTACTTCGAATCTTAAATATAGGGAACTTTGGTGAGGCCCAAATTACGACCTAAATCTAAGATAAAAGTGGGTACATGGTTCACCTCCAAAAGAGAGAGTAAATCACTCGACTGCTGGACTTATTAATGGGGTGACAGCCAGCTAACTCCTCATAGGCTTTAAATCTATATAGGCAAGTCATATGCTTATGCAAGATGGCTAGGTTATTATTATTTAGAAAATAAATCAAGTTATTAAACCCACTCCCTAAGAGACTAGAGCATAAGGGGTATGAATAATGCTTAATCTAATACAAAATTTTATCAAATTCCATTTAATTTAGGACTCTTTATTTTGACATAAGCTATAGGATTTTGTTTGCCTAAATGTATGATTAGTTGATTATGGGCCAAGTCAAAAGGGAAAGAGTGTTCTTCCATCATAGGCTCTCAAAGGTTAAGCCATTACTATCTGGTGAAGATGGAAGCCCTCCCTTAACAAGAGTGAAATAAGATGATTTTATATGATATTAACATACAACATCCAACTAAGGGGTTGCTAAATATTTTATTTTCTTGATTTAATGCCTAGGCTTTTATATGTGATTATGAGTTATTTTAGAGGTTTAATTATGAGTTGTTAGTTTGGCTATCACAAAAGAATAAAAGGCGGTCACGGTTATGCCGTCACCTCAAAAAGAAACATGGGTATCCAGAACTCTACACTTATACAATATGGATCATAAGAGAATAATTATAAATGATGAATGTTATGGCTTCTTCTTTCTTCATTCTTCATTCTTCATTTCTTCATTTTTCATTTTTCATTCGATTTGCTCCATTTCTTTCTTTATTTTGGCTTGATTTGGATGTGCTTATTCCAAAGGCATCACATGGTACATAAGACTTGGTCTTATTGCATCTTAATATCCCATAACACTTATCCTAATCCTAATGTAAAATTATATTAAAAGAAGGAAAGTAAATCTAGCTACACCTATAAAATAAATGTTAGCTAAACACACCGTATAGCCCAAAAAGTTATGTGAATAATTTGAATTTACCTACATGGGTAAGTCCGATCCTAACTTGGATTATGCTTAGGGGCATAAACTACAACAAAAAGTATTTATATTTTTATTACAAATGCCTCTTAAGCAAAACCCCTCTGACATGATTAGGTGTATCTATCAGACTACCACATATACCCCAACATCCATCTATAATACATCAAACCATACACTGCCCTAACATAAAGCTAGAAGTTGTGACTTAGTCTAATGTGTGTGCATTCAAGCTTGTGTGGTATGTCCTAACTAGACTTTAGAGTTGTAATTTTGCTAAGTGTGAAAGATTCAATTTATAAAAGGTTGATTTCTCTTTAAGTGATTTACTTGATTTGAAGATTTTATTTAATGTTTTCTTTTGTTTCATATGGCCTACACTTAACAACTAAGTGTTATAAAGAGAAGAAGAGAGTGAACCATCTAATTCATCCCTACCTTAAGTCACTTAAAGCAAGTTAATTAATCAATTTCCTTTAGTGAATGACTTATTACATATTTTAATCAATCTTAAGTTTAGGTTCACTCTAAATGACCTTATCTGAAAGACATCTTTAGATAATTGGAATGAATTACTATCACATAATACATGTTTATTCATTTCTTTCCATCATGTATATCATGCATATGATTAAATCCTAAGCATACCTATACATACAATGTATGTCTTAGCACACTTAAAAGATGAATGCAAAGAAGTGAGTTTGGAATTTAAATATTTCATTTGATTGAGTTATGAATGCATGTCTTTTTAATAGAAAAGAGAGATTTTTCATCTATTAGCTAGGTACACGTTCACATGTATAAAAGTTTTAAGTGATTATGTCACCATTATTCTACACCAGAGGCGTAATCTACAAGACCTACTTAGGGCTACTTAAAGCTCGCAACCCCGGGGTGTTCAGGTTAATATACCACTTTTCTCAAATACATATAGATGTATAAGCAACTATAAGAATAGGAAAACCCATGCAAAAGTTATATTTGAATTATTTGATTTATGATTCTTATTCATTGGTCATACATACATACATATGTATAAGAGTTTTAAGTGAGTACGATGCCATTATTTTACAGCATAAGGTACAAGACCTACTTAGGCTACTTAAAGCTCCTTGACCCTGTTAATATACCACTTTTTTTTTGATACATTTGAATGTATAAAAAGAATCACAAGAACGAGAAGTCATGCAAGAAGTCATATTTGATTTGATTATATGATTTACATATGTGTTATGAAATTCTTCCTAAGCCTTAGCATGGAGATGCATAGGAACAGATTTAGATAAATATTGTGTTCTTTTCAAATGAACTATACATTTATAAATCCCATGCAAATCCATATAAGATAAGGGAAAAGAGCTTCATATTGCATATCTTATATTATCAATACATGCAAACTTATAGATATTTGTAATTAATATCACTCCATATATTACAATTGATTTGTAAGCTTTTGAATATAACTTTTGATTTACTAGTAATAATAGCCAACTATTTTAAATTTAAATCAACATGCAATTTGATGTAAAAGAAACTATTCCATTTAGTTAATTTAAAAGAAATGAATGCATGATTACACATGGAAAGCAACATTTAAAATGATTGGAAAGAAATAAAGGAACATAAGCACATGATCTCATTCATTCCAATTAATTCCTAATGACAATCATACTAAATAAGGCTACTTAAAATAAACCAAAGTTCTTTAATGACATTTTTATTTTTGAGTTTGATTTGATTTAGAGAATGAAAGAGTTTGCTGATCCTAATCACATTCCCCATGTGTGAGTTAATTTGATTTAATGAAGGAGTAATTAGGTTGATTTTATGATTTAATTAGGTTAGGGTATGTATTAAGCCAATTAATTAACCCTTAACTACATCACCTAAAGTTAATTAACTAATTAATAATGAGCCAATATGATATGCAACCACATGAAAAATAAATTATTAATGCTCCTAAGAAATGAAAGGGGCCTAATGCAATTGGATCATGATTAATTGTTAATTAGGCTTAAGGGATCTCACTTAACTACTTTTATTATTTTCTCACACATGTGTGCTAGCCATAATTTCATTATCTTCCACTTTAGGTTATTGAACACCCAAAGAGCTGCCTAAGATTAATTAAAGGTTGCTTAGATGTGAAGTGAATTTTAGATTGAGTTAATTAAGTTTATTAATTAATTGATTTAATTCTTTGAATATATTCTGATTAAAATGATGTAATTAACTTAGGGAAAGGGATCAAGGATATGGCCTCAATCCTTAATCCTAAGTCACTTCAAACACTCAATTAGGTTTTGATTTTTATCTTGGAGATTAATTAATTAATTAAGAAATTAATTACCTTATTAATCATTAACTAATCAAATTCCAAAAGTGAAGGAAACTTAGAAAATAAAATAGGAAAAGTATCCCAACCACATTCCCTAAGCTCCCTTAATGTTCAACAGAGGTAATTAGGTTTATTCACTAATTATCACTAATTAAATTAGAAAAATGATTAAGATTTAATCAATTAATTTCCCAAATTAAACATTCAATAAAATCCCAAAAAAATAGGGGAGGCAGAGGTCATCCCCCCAAACATCCATAGAAAGTTGGAGATCAATTGGGTGATTAATTAAAGAATAATTAAGATAATTAGATTTCTAATTAAACTTTAATTAAGCTAAAATCACTATTCAAAATCAAATAATAATAGTTTTCTAGATTCTACTATAAAATATCTTTAAAATGAGCCCAAGTTTATATTTTTTTTAGATTTTCCTAAGATTAGTTATGATTTTTATAAGTTTTTGGCTTAAAAATGGATTAACCCTAATTAAAGCCTTAATCCCATTAGGCCATGTGGTGGATGACGCAGAGTGCTTTCGATGTGGCGTGACGGGAGTGGCTATTTAAGTTGTCACTTCTGAAGGCTGACTCAGATGGCGGTGGACACGGTAACTCCATGGACCGTCCGATTTAAGATCAGATTGCCATGATTAAACATGTAGTTTAGTAGGATTAATCAGAGGTTCTACGCATCGGATCACGTCCATTATGATCAAAATGGGCCGATTCTGATCTATCTGCTTATGAACAGCGAATGACGGATATCATCCATCGATTGTCGCTCGATTCGAGCTCACCCGAGCTCGAATGGAGATGAAATTTATCCCACACCTCTAGGGAAGCATAAAAAGTAAATCTAACGGTGAAATTTGCATGACATAGAGCTTTCTTTCACAAAAGGCCAACCTATTTTCATTCAAAGATTGATTTTAATGGCATACCTCATTGGAGCTTATGATCGGCGATTCTAATGATTAAGGAAGCTTCATTTGGTAGAAATGAATCCCTGTTCAGCTGTACGAGCTTTAATTTGGTGTAGTTCACTTGGAAGACCAATCCACAGGCATAGGTGATCGATCTTGGTGAACTCCACTTTCACTATCGGGGAGATGAGCGATTTTGGCTCGTGTAGCTCCAAGGAAGGTGTGTGCAAAGTTAATTGCATTTTGGTGGAGGTTTGAGCTAATGACAATTGTAAGTGCCTCCCCTATTTCTATTTTTTGTAAAATCGAGAGTGGAGGCTTTGGGGAGCTTGGGAAATGCAAGAGAAAGCTCTGGCTGCCAAGGTTAAATCAAATGTGGCTCTCTGAGTTTGAGTGAGAATGAGGGGGGTATACGCCCTCATTCCTTGGATCGGATGGCTATGGCTAGTTTTACTTTTCTTGATCATTTGTCATTTCATAAGGTTGTGGAGGTCCTTGGTGGATGATGTGGCTTGGTTTGGTTAGGTAAGGGTATGGAGGTGGCTGCCAAGGGAGGTAGTGGATGTCCTTAGTGGTTTGAAATGCTCTAATGGGAATAGAGAGGTGATTTCACCTCCCCATGAGTCATGAGACCCAACCACCTTTGGGACTGATCAGCCATGGTCCCAGGTGCCTAAGTGGACCTATGAATGGGTGCCAAGTTGCCAAGGGAAGAGAATGACCAAATATTCATGTGTCTTATCTCATGGAATGCCCTAGACCCAAGGGAAAAGTGGTCATTTGGCTATGGGTTTGATTTTGGCAAATTTGAGATGGGTCAAAAGTGGGTTAGCCCAAATTTCAAGTGGTTTTGAGTTTATTTGATTTAATTTGGCTTGATTTAGGTCAAATTGAGTTAGGTTGGGTCAAGTTGACCAATTGGTCCAATTGGGTCAAACTAAACATTGGGTCAAGTTCACATGACCAATTGGAGTGTATTGGTGTCATTGGTTTGGTTCAATTTGCTTTGGATTTGATTATGGCTCATTTGGGTTCATATAGGTCAAATGAGTCAACTTGAGCAATTTGACTAATTTGACCAAATTGGGTTGGGTTAGGTGTTGAGTCAAGTTCAATTGGCTAATTGAAAATGATTGTAGGCATTGGTTTGGTTTAATTTGGATTTAATTTGGATTTTGGCTAATTTGACCCTTTAGGTCAATTTTGGCTAGGTTGGGTCAAGTTGACCAATTGGTCAACTTGGGCTCAATTATGGCTTTGGTCAAGTTCTATAAGTGATTTGGAATGAACTTGAGCTATTAGTTACAATCAATTTAGATCAAATCATGATTTGACCTATTTTGGCTTTTTAGGCCAATTTTGGTCAACTTGGGTCAAATTCAATTAGGCTTGGTTTGGCTTAAGTGAGGGTTTGGTCTTGTTCAATCATTGATTATGAGTTGGTTTGAATCAATGGTTTTAATCAATTTGGCATATGGTGGATTTTTGGCTAGTTTGGATTTCATTTGGGCTAAATGTTGACTTGGTCAAAGGCTAGGTTTGACTTGATTTGACTTGATTTAAGGCAATTGATTAGGGTGGTTGTTGGTTATGTTATGAGGTTTAGATGATTTTAGTTCAATCCAATTTGAGTTAGATTAGAACTTGGCTCAAAAAGGTACCTTTTGAGCCATTTTGGGTCAAGTGAGCCTAAATTGGTTAATTGGCTTGATCATGGCCTGATTCAAGTTTAGTTGAACTCACACATGAGCCTAGGATTGAAATATAAATCCATTTACAAGTGGTTTGGAGCCAAATGAGTTTTGGTTCATATGATAATTTCAAGCCAAAAGGGTCAACATGGACTTGGCTTGGGTTATCTTGGGTTTGATTTGATAATGACGGTTTATGTTTATATTTGGGTCAATGATTGTAGGAATGATTGAATCATGAAGGAATCCATGAGTTTTGAATTAATTTGGGTGTCATTTAGTTAAGTTCAAGAATTTGGCTAAAAGGGCTAAAATTGGGAATTATATTTGATTTGGGTTTCAATCATTTGGAGTTTAGAATTGATTTATGATTTGGAATCTAATTTGAGATTGAATTTGATAATTGAGAAAATCAATTGAATTGGGGTTGATTTGAATTTAGTTAAAGCTAAGTCCATAGGATAAAATCAAAGGGCTTAGGAAGGGATTTGGAGTTTGAATTTGATCATGGGTTTTAATCATTGATATTCAGATTTAATTTTAGAATTTGGATTTGAATTTGAGATTTGGTTTGGAGGAAGGAAGCAAGGATTTGGTTTGGGCTATAGGGTAGGAAAGTCCTCCTAAATCCCTAAGGCACAACCTATTCCTGTGGCTAACTCTTCTAAGTCTCTAAGGCTAGGTTAAGTGTTCACTAATTATTAGAAGTGTCTTAAGACGAAGGACCTCTTAGTGTCTATAAGAGTCCTAGATCTATGATGAAGAAGTTGAGAGCTCACTCCAAAGTGAGGTCAACATGTTTGTTTTTTGATGCCTGTTGACCAATGTTAGGTGTATGTTTAGTAGGCTAGATGTTAGGCTGTGATTAGCCTAATCATGCTTTCTGTAGGAGATTATGCTTAAGGGGTGCTTAAAATAAATATAAATGCCATCTTTTGCAGGTTGCTTAACCCCTAAACATAATCTACATTAGGACAGGTGGACTTGGTTACCCATGTGCAGGGTGCTAAGTTCAAATTATTAATATAATTGCTTAGATTGTATGGTGTGTTTAGCTAACACTTATTTTGCAGGTGTAATTAGATTTAGTTTTCCATTCTTTTAATGTAATTGTACATTAGAAATTTTGTTAAGTGTTATGGGGTTAAGGATGAACATTGGTGGAAGGTTTGATCCTGGGTGCCATGTGATGCCTAGAAGCCTACCAAATTAAATGGAGCAAATCAAATGAAAAATGGAGGAGCATGAAGACTTGAAGATCGCCCATAACATTTATTATTTTGTAACTTGTAATTATTCTTTTACATTACCGAGATGTATAAGGGTAGAGTTCAGCTACCAATATTTTTCTTTTTGGGTTATACGGCGGTACCCGACCACTCCGGCCTGTTATTCTTTCACGTTGAGATTATAAATTTTTTGATGCTTTATTTATAATATAATTAAAATTTTAAAAGAACTCATAACCTCACATAAAGCCTAGGCATTAAATCAAGATAATAAAATATTTAATAACCCCTTAGCTGGATGTTGTATGTTTAATATCATGCATGTCATTTTGTTTCACTCTTGCTAAGAGAGGGTTTCCATCTTTGCTAGATAGAGAAAAGGCTTGACCTTTGAGAGTCTATGATGGAAAATACCTCTTTCTCTTTTGATTTAGCCCATAATTAACTTCATCATACATTTAGAATATAAAATCCTATAGCCAGTGAAAAATAAAGAGTCAAAATCAAATAAAATTTGATAAGATTTGCATTAGCCTAAGTCATTATTCATACCACTCATGTTCTAGTCTCTTAAGGAGTGGGTTTAAGGACTTTAGTTTCTTTCTAAATAATAGCAACCTAGCCATCTTGCAAAATATATGGCTTGATCATATGATTTTGAAACGTAGGAGGAGTTAGCTGGCTGCCACTCTAGGCGGTTATAAGTCCAGCAGTATAGTGGTTTACTCTCTCTTGTGGAGGTAAACAATATACCCATTTTTACCTTAGATTTAAATCATGTTTTGGCCCTTGCTAAGGCTCCCTAGATTCAGGATCTAAGATTGATGTTTTCCTTTGGAGCTACAGGCATAAAGTCTCACCTCTTAGGTATTTTCATAATATTATATTATGGAATTATAAGTCCTATATTTCTAATAAAATTTCAACTCAAATATATAATTCTCATCAATTTTAAACATATAAAGCCCAACCAAATAATAGTTTAGGATGCTTACTAGGCTTTCTAGTATCACGAGCATCCCTTAGTCATCTCATTTTAGCTTGGATAATAAGTCTCTCTTTTCAATCTATCCCATTTGGTCTTCCAAACATAACCAATTTATTGATAGTATTATGTTTGAATTATTTGGAGACAATAATTGACTATTTTAATCGAGAGTATTCCTAAGAAACTCACCTTTCTTAAGATATAATTAACTATGGGGGCTTGCCCCCATAGGGAACTTTAGAACCCGATTTAAATAAACCTTACTTTATTCACCCATGTAAAATAAGGGAAAAATCTCGGGTACATTCAAAGGCCCATCATGCCTTATGAGTCCTTATTAGGTGATTAGGTCCATCATAGGGTAGTGATTTCTATCTCTCGAGATGATGCACTATTCCTTGATGTTGTACCTGATCACTTCAATAAGTACATCCTCGGATGGTGTTCATATACACACATAACACATAAAACAAATACTATAATCATATATATATATATATATCATATATATATATATATATATATATATATATATATATAAGCATATTCACAATAGATAATTAACAAAAATATTAATTATAAAAATTATCAAAATAATAAGGGGGATTTTCTTAGATGTAATTAACAAAAATTAACAAAAATATTCACAATCCTAAATAAACATAAGTCACGAGATCTTTTTTAATTGACAATTTTAATGTATCACTAAAGATGTAATTAATCTTATGAACAATACTTTTAACCCGTAATCCATGATCCTTCTTTTAAATATGTGAATATATATTATATTCAAACATCGATTTGTATATCATTGGTATCATGGTTCCATAAACCGTATGGCTATATAAGACTAATCCTTTATTATAATCCATTAATACCATTGCAACTCAATGACCCATAATTTAATATCCTTTTACATTTGAAAATAACTTGATTTCACAATAAAAAGTATAATTTAAGATGCTTAAACATAATTACTATATTATAGTAAGTTTTTTTTTGCATCATAGGTTGTTCTTATTTTAAAATTTTTTATTTAATCTTCTTATCCACTCCTCTCTCTAAATCTTTATCCCACCACTATTCTATAATCCTCATTTATTAATGACTAGCTTTACTAAATCAACACATGATGATTGAATAAAATTTTTTAACCAGCTTAACCATCCATTTTACCAACTATGCATTAATCAAATTTTGATTACCAAGTATAAGCATGATGATATCCTTAAGCAAGTTTATTATCAAAAATCACACTTGAGATGTAATTAATCATATATGCTTATACCTATAAAATATTATGATCTCATATATCTTAAAAAAGTCTTCAAATGAAGCAAGAGGAATTTCTAAGAAATTATTAGAAATACAACATCAAAGTTGTTTATTTGATGCTAGTGACATCCTCAATTATAATAAAAAATAATATTAAGAGATGAGATAAAGAAGTTGAGCAGTACACTTTTAAATGTCATAAAGAGTTTATATCTAGTCAACCATGCATAGGATCATATGTAGTCTATTGGGCAAGTTAATTCTAAGGAAAGTGTAAATCCATTATTTTTTTTTGATAAGACAATCATCTACGTCTATATAAAATAATATGCTTTAATAAACTATGAGTGCTTCAGAAGTATCCATTAGTTTAAAACTAATTGTTAGTATTTGATTTACTATGTGATTTTCTTATGTGTATTATTCCTAGGAGTCATTGGTTTTTGGTTTGGTGAGTTCTCTTTACATTTTCGAGTTTATTTTTCATATGCTGGTATTAGATCTAAATAATGTATATTTTTGAATGATGATTGATTGTAAGCACTTTGACCATTATTTTCATTGAATCTCACATGTTATTTTCTTCAACCAATGGGTCGAGAGTTTTTAATTGGTTATTTGATGGCTTATTTTTGTTGATCCCATTTTTTTAAGTTCCAAAAGAGATAATTTTGAATGAAAATTTTTAATTATGCCTTTTGGATCTTAGGGCTTTTTCTTAGATTTATTAGGAGAATTGAAAATTATATTTATTGGTATGTTATTGGTTAAGGATTTAGAATTTTAACATACTATTTTTTGTAGCAAGTGGCTTTTATGATGCCTTGGTTGCTTTTGTGAACCTTCTTGGCTTAGTTTTGGAATGCTTCTCATATGATGTTTAACTATTATAACTCTATACCTATGGGCTCCGAAAATTCACCATCGACCTCTTGCAAATGAAGAGAGTATGATTTAAAGTGTCGGTGTAATTTTCAGAAGGTAGATGGAATAGTAGATAAGACACTACCTAGAGATTTCTCCCTCATTTTGTGAGGACTTTAGATCTGGTTTTAGGTTTCCTATAGGCGCAAGCACCTATAGTTAATTACCCTCCCAATAAGTGAGAGAACTTTCGATTAAGGCTAGTCGTTAGATAAAATGTATACCGCTTTATTAGCAGCATATGGAGTTTTGATATTTAGGGTTTAGAATTTATGAGATTCATCAATATTAGCTTAAAGCGGATGGTTGGGGGGATGATGATGTGCCCAATCTAGATCCCATGGTTCCATTATCTACTATGGTCCTTAGTCTACTTAGAGGAGATATGACCTAACTTGATCAAGGATCCTTATCAACAACACATGGGTTATGTTGTCCAAGAAATCCTTGTAGACCTGGGGTGGTGTTTATCTAAGGAGAGAATCTTAAGTCTACCTTAACTGAAAGAAGGTTGTTTTCCCTATCAGGTGTACCCTATGATTCACAACTCAAAGGGTAGAGCCATTGGAGAGCATACGGGCTACAACCGTGATCGTAATATAATGGAGCCTACTGGCCAAACCACCCGATGAGAGGACTCTTGTCATAACTGCATCATCTGTGGAGCCTATTAGCCAAGTCACAGCAGAACCACATCCATGGCATGAGATTGATTGAGTGAAATATATTAGAACACTTGACTTGTCCTTAGAGTTTTCTTAATTTATCACCAGATAACAATTGTGGAAGGTGGATTGAATAGAGTTTGCTTTAAGCTTTTAAAGATTGAATTTCATTTAAGCATTTTTAGATTGATACTTAATTTGAGTTAATTTCATTTGAAATTAGAATCATATTTTGACAGAAGTATCCCCTCCGGTTGAAATCACCATTCAACACACCCATCATCGGGGTAATTAATTGATTGAATCAAATATATTTGAGAACTTTAGATTATGTTTACTAATAGAGGATCGATCTACCGCCATATGATAGAATTAGCTTCTATATTTTACTAAGTTGAAATTTTTAGAATAAATTTTTTAGGTTTTGTTAACCCAGACCCAGTCCTAAGACTAAACCGGGTAGCAACCCACACAACATCATCAGACACTTGAATCTAAATATTCAGCATAGTGTCGGGGCACTTGCAGGTTAATAATGCTTTAATTAACACCTTCTATTCACTTGTACATTATGTTATGAATCTGATGGCGTTGAAGGTGTTGTAGATTGATCTGATATCTTTTTACATCCTTTGGATTAATATCTAATTGATTCCAAGTTGATTAGTCTTTGAATATTCAATAGACTCTCACCTATGATAATTCTCAAATTTAACACTGGCCATACTCAATTTCTCCTGATATAATTTGAGTATTTAATAAGTCGAAGAATATGCTTCAAACATTTCTCATTTTGCTTATGCTATTAGCAATCATTCAATTTCATGAAAAATCTCAGAATTCTTTAATTTTCATCAATTTATTTGAGTATATTTGAAGAGTATATCTTAATTCCAAGAGGCTCTCTTATGCTTTGTTGTTCAATTAAGATTCCTACTTCTTTCAATATCAGACCTAATTTTCAATGGTTCAATTAGTTTTATGATTACTTGTTTGTGAATTTAATACTTAGTATTCAATAATAGGCTCTATTCACATAAACAAACATCAACTCCAATATCCCTAACTCCACATCAGATTTTAGATTTAGTTAATAATTAGACTTTAAATTTATTATAAGTCACTTATAAGTTTGATATCAACCTCTCCAAGTTTCAACTAAAGCTTGTTTAGTTTTATGAAATTTGAAGAAAAGAGAACCCATTTAATATGATTGTGACATTTTGAAAGTTTATAATACCATCTTTATTTTTCTCTTTCTTACAAGTGAGTTTCAATTTCAACACTGATCATCAGGTACTCAATTCAGTGCTCAATGCAAATTATAATAAGATTTGATTATTCAATTAAAAGTCATTCTTAAATTTATGAGTAGGTCATCAAATGATGCTTATTGAAGTGCTTAGGGATTTTCTTTAATATGTTTGATTTTGAAGTACTTTAAAGAGGAGGAGGGCTCAAAATTTGGGTAAGCTTCCAATTTACTCAATTTCTTTTATAAGCCTCTTCTTTTTTTTTTAATGCTCATATTCACATTATTTTTCATTATATATATTTTATTTGATTCTTTTAATTTAAATTTAGCTTTAGATTTCTTTTTTTAGTGCCTTTAAGCAAGTTTTTTTTATTCCTCCATTTCATTTCTATGTCCAAAGATTTGACAAAATTTTAGCTAGGGGAGCAACATCTAACAATTTGTTTGGCTTACTCGGTACGCCTTATTGAGCATAGCGAGTGGTGTCTTGCAACACCACAGCCATCTTCACACCTGCTACACCCTATTGCGAGGATCTTAAACCGCAAAGAAAGACACAAGAACATATATATCTCCACATTCACACATCTCAACCTTATTTTCCCGTGCATTTGTAATGATCGACAAGGAGGATTATGGATTTGAAAAGGGAATTATAGATGAAAGGGGATTTTAGATTTTGTAGGGAAGATTGTGGATTTAAAAGTAATTTCTAAGGAAGGAATTAGGCTAGGAGGTTTATGGAGGACTTCAAAAAATAATTTAAGGAAAGAATTTGGCTAAAAGGTGATTTCTTGTTGCTAAGAATTGAGGGTTTAGATTTTCGCCTCCAAGTGGAAAAGAGAGGAGGAGTAAGGATGAGGGAGAGAAGGAGAGAGGAAGAAGAGTAAAAGAAGAGGAGAGGAGGAAGAGGCTTAGATTTTCTTGAAGAGAGAGGAAAATGAGGATCACCGAGAGGACCATCTGTTGAGGGAAGAAATAGTGATGAAAAGAAAGAGAATGACCATTCAAAACGAGAGAACGTTTGGAGTCGAATCAGCTTGGAGCATGCGTGGAGGGGAGAACCAAACGACGAGGTGAAGAGGAGATCCAAACGAAAGGGGAGGCAGAAGGGAGAGGTTTGAAACCAAAGGGGAGGTGGAGAAGGATTAGAGGATGGAGGATTTAGGGCATAAATGGGTTTAATTAATTTTTAAGCACTTAATCGCTCTTAAAATGAATTTTATGCCAACAAAAAAATATATATAGTTAATATATATCAATCTTAGGTTATTTTGATGTTCGACTCAACTCGTCCATTTCACAACGGAGGCGTTTGGTTCAAATCGGCATCAAATTGGATCAATTTCAGCTTAAAATATGCATTATCATTTCTGACTGCTCAATTTTCATGCAAAATTATTCGAATTGAGTGTGAATAGTCTTATTTGATAGATTTTGATATTTTAAAACTAACGACGCAATCAATTTTATGAACAGAGACTATTTGATTTAAGTTAGCACCTCCTGACCTCAATATGCGTGTAGGTGTATTGACGAATCGATCGCTTGAGCGACTGTTCATTAGGTTATGCAATATTTATATTCTAACTAGTTTTGATGTTCTAAGCATGATGGAGAAGTCTGTTCATCAATTGGAGATCATTTGGACTAATTTTAGTGACATCCAATGTACTTCACCCTCGATTTGCGTGTTGTCACTTCTGATCATTCAACATTCATACAGATTCATTTGAATTGAGTGTAGACTATCTTATTTGGTTTTTTGATGTTTGAAACTAACTACATGATCAATTTTACGAGCAGAGGTCATTGAGCATCCGCGTAGCCTCCTAACTTTGATATATATGTTGGCACATTGATAGCTCGATCATCTAATCGGTTGATCATTAAATTGTGCAATGTTTATATTCTAACCAATTTCGACATTTTGAACATAATGGCAAAGTCTGTTCATCAATCAGAGGTCATTTGAGCTGATTTCAGTGATGTTCGATGCCTCTCAACTCTGATTTGTGCTCTGAAGCATCTGAAGTCGATTGAACTCATCTCATAACCTCAATTTGACTCATTTGGTATATATGAAGGTCAATAAAGGCCCCCCAATAAATGTGATTCACGCATGGAGCGAGTCACGTTTATTGAAAACTGGTTGACCCTTTGAGCTGACCACATAACTTGGATCACTTCAGGATTTTTCATTAGTATCATGTCTTATTTTGGACATGCTAAA
The DNA here is from genome assembly GCA_021442155.1 of Cymbidium sinense. Taxonomy (NCBI): domain Eukaryota; kingdom Viridiplantae; phylum Streptophyta; class Magnoliopsida; order Asparagales; family Orchidaceae; genus Cymbidium; species Cymbidium sinense. The sequence continues at coordinate 70,651,272 of CM038224.1, read as the reverse complement.
TGACAGGATTGACTGATTTGTCAGAATCATCTTATCAGATAAATAAGAGTTCTTACACCATCTACTTTCTACTTTAATGGCTTTGTTGAAGATCTCTTTCTTTTATGTCATTCAATTTGAGTTTTCTCAACCACGCTTCTTGGTTGGGTTTGGTGGAGGAACTGGTTTATTTATTTTGAGATTTGGAATTCCTTCTGTCCTAGCTTTAAGATTAATGGACTTGATGATGGGCTGACTTGATTTGTCCATATTGACTTGTTAGAAAGTGTATGTACACCATGAATCATGTACTTGCTACTTTGACAGATTATTGAAGGGTGCGTAGATGACCCCTTCCCTTATACTAAGTCTATGTTGAGTTATCTAGCAATGTGTGCTTTAACGAATAACTATAAAATTCCTTTAGTTGACCATCAAATTTGTATGAACCATGGAATTATTCCCCGGTCTTGTGTTTTCTACTTTTGAGACTTGATGAGAGATTGGCTTCAATGTTGTGTTGCTTGATCAGATCATTTGATAATGGATTGAAATATCACCCTGCATGCAATATAAAGATTGACTTGAGGTAGCTCTGAATTGAGAGTTTTCTCAAATTATCTTGGTCTATCGATAAAGTAGAAAGATCTCTTGGATTCTGGTTTCTTGTAATCACTAAGCTGGATCTGACTTGAGATTGAATAACTATCATCATTGGACTAACGAGTAAAGGCTCTTTCACTGTAGCATTTTCTTATGGCTTGTTGAGTGAGGAAGCGTCATCAACTCGACCATATTTTAGCTTATTAAGTTCGACCTTTAGAACCTACTCAAGTCTCCGACTTAAGCTATTATGGGTTGGTGATTTGGTCATCAGACTAACGAATGGGGGCTCTTCACCGTGGTCTTTTCTTGCGGCTTATTGAGTGAGGAGAGCATCAACAAATTGACTACTTATAGGCTCATTGAGTTCGACCTTTAGAACCCATCCATGTCTGACTTGGATGTAGAGGTTGATATTTTTCCAACTCGGTTGATTGAAGCTCCCAAATTGGGAATTCTTGACTTGATCTTGAATTTGGCAAATCTGGGAGACTTTTGATATTTAAGGCGCTTTTCATGCGTAGAAATAGATTCTTTTTTATTCTGCAAGCAACAATAATAATTATGGATACATTCAAGAATTTTGGCATAAAGCTTCGATGTCAACCTGAATCAATATATTCAATGATCTCATCTTATAACATGATTTCAACTTGGCTAAATAATATACTATCTTGCAAGAAATTCTAAAGCACTTTTAAAAGCTCTAAAATAATTTAAGAAAATATATCAATATATGAGTTGATACATTTGATCTTAAGAGGGTTTTAACATGTAACATTGATTTTATCTATGTATAGAAATCTAAAAATTCCCCCTGTGTAATTGGGGAATTTTCATGAAAAAGTTTTTCATCTTGAGTAAGTAAATATTTAGGGATCTCGGCATGAAGCATGATGTCGACCTAAATAGATATACTAAAAAATTGCCCCTATCTTGCAGGGGGAATTCTATTGTACTTTGAGAATGTATTTATCATGTATAATACTTCTTCATGTATTGACCATTAATTGGTAGCATGGGTCTTTCACCTTTTAGGTCAATGAGTTGGTATGCCCCTCATTGATATACTTTCTCAATGACAAAAGGGCCCTCCCAATTGGGCTTAAATTTTCCACCAATTCTTGATTAGAATAATTGGTCTTCTCCACCAAGACTAATTCCCCTTTTGGAATGTTGAAGTCACATATCAAAAGCCACAGGCATCTTTGCTTAATAAACCTCTAGGTTTTGATGAGCTTGCAATCTAATTTCATCAAGTGTGTCAAGTTCCTCCATTCTCAGATGAGCATTTTGATCTTCAGTTAGATTGTACTGGATGACTACTCGAAGTGACAACAATTCAACTTTAAGCGGAAGAACTACTTCAGTTCCAAATACCAATGAATAGAGAGTGGCTTTAGTTAGCTTCTTGTAGGTAGTTCGATACGCCCATAATACCTCTATTAGTTTAGTATGTCATTCTCTCTTATTTTTAGTAAGGATCTTCTTGAGCAGCTTGACTAATGTTTTATTGAAGGCCTCCGCCAAACTTTTTGCACTTGGATTATATATTGAAGAGTATCACCAATCAATTTTATGTCAATCAACGAATCTATAAATCTTTGTATTTTTGAAAGTTGTGTCATTATCAAAATTATTCGTGACACTCCAAATCTATAGACCACATTATGTAGAAGTTATTCACTCGATCGTAACTTCTTTAAATGGGTAGCTTTAGCCCACTTAGAAATAATCGATCATTAGGATGAAGTAGTCTCCATGACGATGGTCAATTCCAATTACATATGTACGCATTTGAAAGGATGCTATTGTTGGCTGTAATAGATTTGGAGGTTGATGGATTATATTCCTATGTACTTGACATTCATGACACCTCTTAGCATGATTGATACATCTCTCACCATAGACGACCAATAATAGCCCATCCTTTTGATCTTCCTGCTATCTTGGGACCTGACTGATGTGCCCACAAAGTCCTTCATGAACTTCAACCATCACTTTGGTACCTTCATCTGTATTTAAGCATCATAGTCACATTTGTTCAAAGGATCTATGATATAAAACATTGTTGATGAAAGCATAGCACAACATTCTCTTCTCGATTTGAGCTACTATTGATTTATTATTTAGTAATTTTCTTTAAAATAATCGATGAAGGTTGCCTCAATCATGTGTCTCTCTACTATGAAGGTTTCATAATATTTTTTTTGAGGTAATATCATGCTTAGCTGTTCTTGGTATAACTCCTTATTGATTTTGGGGAGTATGAGGAGTAACCTGAGTCACATCTTGTTATGTTAAATTTGATAACCCTCTACTGCGGGATGATACTTCAGCTTTTAGAATTCATCGGTAAATATCTGTTCATGACATAATCACCATTCATACTACCATTTTCTTAGCTAATTTTCTAAGCAATGCTTTGTTATTCTCGGATCGAGAGACTCAAGTTAATGTGATATTTGGTATTTGCTTCATAAGCTTCGAGAACTCGCTATGATAGAAAGCTAACTCAAGCTTGTTGATTTTATAGATGCCAAGGACTTTGTTTATAATAAGTTGAATCGAAAATATGCAAGTTTTGAATGCCTATGAAAATAGCTTCTTCAAGACCTGCCATGCTTCATACTCGACTTCATTATTAGTTCTTGGCTCGATCAACCCATATGATCGTCTCATTATCCCTCCTTCTGGTGTTATGAAGATGATGCCAATTCTTGCTCTTGCCCTTGGGAGATTTGGAGGTTAGATTTGTTTGATCAATGAGGCTCCATCAAAGTACATTTCCCAAATTTGTGATTTTTCTTCGCATGAATGAGCATAATTTGCTCATCAAGCAAATCATCGTTAAGAGAAGAGTTGAGGATGGGATGTGCACAAGAAAATCTACTAAGACTTGTCCTTTCCTTTATAGAATGTATGTGATATCAAATTGTAAAAGAAATATTGCATATTATGACATCTGGTCTTATCATCAAGTACTTAAGCATATCGATCCTTGAGATGAGGATAATTTTGTGAGATAACATATAATGATGGAGCTTTTGGACGTAAGATCAATGCCAAATAGTACTTCTATCGGAGTATCTCATTTATGCTCCTATCAATCGATTGATATAGTAAGAAACATTCTCTTTGCTTTCTTCATTATGTTGTGCCAATAATGCTCCAAGGGACTCTTCTAATGTATAGAATGAGGGGCTTCCAGTAGGCATTACAAGTATTGGTGGATTTAATAGATAGCTTTTAATGCTTGTTGAAGGGCGTGGTGAAATTTTATATATGAATTTCTAAAGAAGTAAAATATATACTTCCATCTTCACTCTATGTAGGATAAAAATGAAGATGGCGATATACATCTTCTTCTTTTTATGCATTTTTGACACCACATATAAATGATATTCTTATTGAGGATGGAGGTATGACATTGGAGGCGTCACCCTTGGACCCAATCATCTCAAAGAACTCTTAAGGATAATGATGGTGTGTGCCAAGATTCTTCCCCACTTTACATGAAAAGTAAAGTAGGGTTTATTAAATTCATTAAGTTCTGAGGCATGCCCAGTTAATTACATCAAGAATGAGATCCTTAGGAATACTCAGATTAAGGTAAATGATCATTGTCTCCAAAGATTTCAATAGGTAGGACTATCAATCGATTAATTTATTTTGGAAGATCACATGAGATTGATCAAAAGAGGGAGTTATTATCAACTAAGAAAGATAAGTGAGATGCTCTGCTAGAAACCTGAGCATCTCAAATCATATGGTTGCTTTATATTTGAAATTGAATTATTCATTTGAGTTTACTTTTTTTATTAGAAGTTTAGGGCTTATGATTCCACAACACAAGGCTATGAAAAAGCATAAGAGGTGAGGATTTATTCTTATGGCCCACAGAAAGGAGATGCAACCTCAAAACTTAAATCTAGGGAACTCTAGTGATGGCCAAAAGCACGATCTAAATCTAAGGCAAAAAATGGGTATTTGGTTTGACTCTCTGAGAGGACAAACCACCCATTTCTTGGACTCTATTTATCAGGGTGTGCCAACTAACTCTCCGATTTTAAATTTAAGTAGGCAAATCATATGCTTTATGAAAATTTAGGCTATTATTTATTTAGAAAAAGACTAAATCCTTAAACTCACTCCAGAGACTATATCATGTGAGGGCATGCTTCAAATGACTAAATCTAATGCAAATCATATTACATATTATTTTCATTGGACAATCATTTGACTCAGCTTATAGATTCATATACTGTGCATGAGAAGTGAGATTATTGGCCAAAATCACAGAAGGAAGGAGGTGTATTTCCACCATGGCTCTCAAAGGTCAAGCCAAGTTTCTCCAATGAGGGAAGCCCATCAAGAGTAAATAATATGCATTTGTGCATGATGTTATAAGAGAAATACTCATCCAAGGGGTTGCTAATTCTTTTATCTTGATTTTATTTTATGCTTTTGAGGTTATGAGTTCTTTATTTTAATTTTGAATTATTGGTAGAAAATTTATTTTTCCTAAGTAATCCACATCCGGCCATACATCAAACAAGGAAGAAACTAAGAAAAGGATGTCATCTTAATGCTCAAATCATTCAATTTATAAAATGCAAAAGAATAAAGACCATTTGAGGTCATACATTACACCAAAAAATAAATTGGGTATGAACTCTACCCTTATACAACCAGATTACAAATTAATTTAATACAATTAAGCAAGGAATTTCATTATTATGGGGGTATTCAAGCTTCATTTCATCATTCTCTTTTTCTTCTTTCTTCTTCTTTACTTCTTTCTTCTTTGGTTCCTTCTTTTGGATGGTTGGAAGGTGGTTGCTAAAGGCTTCACATGGTGCATAAGATGAGATCTTATGACTAATGCTCATCTAATCCCATAACAATCATTCTAAAATCTTAATTGCAAAATACATGAAAAGGAAAAGTAAATCTAACACCTAGAAAATAGAGATTAACAACACAAATCCCAAGCATGTATATTGGACTTAACACCCACACATGGGTAACCAAGTCCACTTATTGGATTATGCTTAGGGATATAAGCACACACAAAAAGCATTTATATTTTTTATTTATTACACCCCTTAAGCACAATCTTACAGAAAATAATGATTAGACTAAATCATCCTATCATTCATTAGCACATTCTCCCTAACATCCAGACTAAAAACATCATAAAATAAAGCAAAATATCAAACATCTAACATAAAGCTAGAAGTGGTGACTTAGTAATATGTGTGCTTTAAAAGGTTTGTGTGGTATGCTTAGCTATTTTAAGGTTTGAATTTTCTAAGTGTGAAGATGTTCAACAGATGGTGATTTCATTTTAAGTGTTTAGTTGATTTAGGTTGATTTTATTTTGTATTTTGGTTTGGTTTAAATGAATCCTACAATTAATTACTAAGTTTTAAAGAGAGAAAAGAGAGAACTTCTTTCCTTTCCTACCTTAATTAATTTCTAAAGTGGATTCATGTTTAGTTTGTTTAGTGAATATTTTATTATATTTTAATTAATCATAAGTTTAGATCAATTTTAAACAAACTTATTCAAAAGAAAGGCATTTTAAGATTAAGTAAAGTGAACTAAATTCACAAACCATACATCACTTCATTTCTTTCACAACATGTATAACATGCATATGAATGAATCCTAAGCATATATATATACATATAAATGAGAATGTTTAACACACTTTATGATGAATGCTAAGTGGTTTACTTGAGAAAATTTGAATACTGATGCATGATTTTCATTAAGTAGAAAGAGGTTTTCTTATCCATTCTTCACATGCACATATATGTATGAAAGGAATAAGTAAATCGATGCCATTGTTAACGGGGTGTAAGGTACAAGATATACTTAGAGCTATTTAAAACCTAGGATTATCCAGACTAATATACCACTTTCCTTAAATCTAAGCATATGTACCAAAGAAATAAATGGAAAAGAAAAAAAAAGCAAAAGTTTGTACTTGACTGTTTATTTTGTTTATGCAATTTATATGCACAAGTGTAGATATCCTTCTTAAGTAACAACATAGAATGAATAGGAAATGAAATTAGGCAAGTGTTAGGTTCTTTTCAAATGAACTAAACACTTTACCAAATCCTATTCAAACTATACTAAAGAGGGTGAAGAAAACTACAGAGAACATCCTTATATTTTACTCACATGCAAGCTTATAAATAAAATATAAGTAATACACTTTCAGTTTGGTAATTTGATTCATATATTTTGAAAATAATTTGGATTAAATAGTGATAATAGCCACTCATATTCCTATTTTAGCCAAAACATGTAATTTGACATAAAAGAAACATTTCACTTTCATTTTGATTTTGAAAAGAATGAATGCATGAAATTCATATGAAATACACATTTAGAATGTTGGGAAGAAACTAAAATGATGAAAACATGTAAACACATTCACCTAATTAATTCTTAAAGAAATCTTATGAAATAAGAAAGCTTAAATAAATCAAATTATTTTAAAGAATATTTTGTTTATTTTGAGTTTGATTTAATTTGAGAAATGTGAGATAAGTTTGTTGTTCTAACTCATTCTCACATATGTTGGTTATTTTAGTTTAATTTTAGATGATTATATCCATTTTATATTTTGATTAGGTTAAGGTATGAATTAAGTGTATTAATTATCCTTTTACCTAGCATAGTTAATCAAATACTTATGAGCCAATGAGATGACATAAAATCTCACAAGGAATTTAAATTTGCAATGTACCTAAGAAGAAAAGGGCCTAATGCAATTAGCTCATGATTAATGATTAATTAAACTAAGGAGTTTAACATTAATTTCATAACCCTCTCACACATGTGAGTTGGATTTTGATTTCCTTAATGTACTTAGACTCATAAACACAAGAATCTACCCAAGATAGATTAATTGAGTTTTGAAAAGTTTTAGAATGGAATTAATTGGGGTAATTGAATTAACCCTTAATTAAGGATGATTAAGGAAGAAAAGGGGTTTAGGAATATCTCAAGGAAAGTATCCCAAAATTATTTCTAAACCTTACATTCACTTAATCAAAACTTAAGTCAATCAAAGGGTTAAACCACTAGTATCTTAAATTTACATTAAGGGAGTATTAAGGAATGAACTAGCAATTCCTAATTAAACCACCAATAAATCCAAAGAAAATTAGGGGTAGAGTCATCCCACTAATTAAGCACAAAAGTTTGGGATTAATCGGAGTAATTAAAGGGTAATTAGCAAATTAATATTCCCAATAAAACCTAAATTAGAGAAAGAACAATTCAAAATTAATTAAAATTAATTTTAAATATTCTATGTTCAATTATCTTTCATATGCAATTTATTTCATATTTTTTATTTTTCTATACTTAGATATATGAATTTAGAAAGATTTGGTGATTAATTAGAAATTAAATAATCTAATTATATTATTAATCGTACGGTAATGTGCGGCGAATCTTTCCATGGCATGACGGATTGGATACTTAACTCGTCACATCGTAGCGTCGTGTGGTGGCGGTGCTACGCGCTTTTTCCTTAGCCGTCTGATCAAGGATCGAATGATTGAGATTAAATCTGCGGATCTGAGGGAGGAAATTATGGATGCTACACGTTTTAATCTAGGTTGTCCATCCAAAATGTGCAGATGGAGAATTCCATGTTTGAGAATGATCCAGAACTCGATTGATCTTGATTAGAATGAAAATTAACCCACCATAAGCATGAGTACAAGCACATCTAATGGCTATATCAACATAAGATTGAAATCCACTTCACAAGGACCAACATACATTGAACTTAAGCTCGAAAAAATGGGCACCTCATGAGGTGATCAAATTGAATCTCTTGGAGAAGCTTCGTCTGGTTGAGATGAAGCTTTGTTGAAAGTTTGAGCTCTTGAGATTGAGTAGATGCTTCTATGGGTCAACTCCTCCTTGCCTTGAGCTCGACCTTGATCGAATTGGATCCTCCTTTGCCTTTGGAGCTTGGAAAAGAGCTTGGGAAAGTTCAACTTGGTCCTCTGATGGAGCTTGAAGAAGGAATCGGGTTGATGTTGAGTGTAGTGAATTCACTTTTAGCTCCCTATTTTCAAATGATGGGAAAATCAAGTTTCAAACTCTCTAGGAAGCTTAGGAAGGCTAGGGCTTGCTCGAGTTCCCCACTTCAATCAGTGAGGGAGAGTGAATTGAATTGGGGGGAATATATCTCCCCTTGAAGGATCGAGCCTCCTCCTTGCCATTTTGATTGAATACACCTCATGTAATGAGTTAGTTAGGTTGTTTTGAATTGCATGTGGTTTAGTTTTGATTAGAGAAGGAGTGGGTGAGGTGGCCATATGCTTGAATTGAGTGTTAGGAGGATTCCATGTGCTCCATTTCAAGGCATGTGGTTAGTTTGGCTATTGGGCTAGGTTGGGCTGGCCCACACCCATTGGGTTGGGTGCACCACACTCCCTAGTATTCACTTGATCCACTAAGAGGGTGTCAAATGGTTATGAAAAGGATTTGACCAAATTTCAAGTGAATTTGGCCAAAATTTACCCTATGGCCTAGGGGTGAAATGGTTATTTGACCTTGATTTCAGTTTGGGCATGTTTGGTACGATAAAAAAATAGGTTTGGCCAAGTTTCATTGAATTTGGAGTTGGTTTGATGTGATTTGGCTCATGTTGACCCATTTTTAAAATGTGGGTCTTGTCAAGTTGACCAAATGGCCAAATTAGGTCAAACCAAGGGTTGGTCATATGACCATTTGAAATATTTTGGTGCTTTGGTTTGATTCAATTTAGTTTAGGTTTGAATTTGGTTCATTTGATTTCATTTAGGTCAAATGGGTCAAGTTTACCAATTTGACCCATTTGACTTATTTGAGCTAAGTCATTGGTAGGTTTAGGTTTGGTTGGTCATATGAAAGGGATTGGTATCTTTGTTTCCAATCAATTTTGGTTAAATTTGAATTTGGCTCAATTTGATCCTTTAGGTCAAGTTGGGTTCATGATCAATTTGGCTAGGTTAGGTCTAGTTGGCCAATTGGGGCTTTGGTAAAGTTCAATAATCATTTTGGAATGACCTTGATCCATTGATTTCAATTAATTTGGCTTAGATCAAGTTTTGACACATTTTGACTTTTTATGTCAAGTTGGAACAACTTGGGTCAAGTGGCCAATTGGGCTAGGTTAGACTCAAATGTTGACTTGGTCAAGTTCAGACATTGATCATGAATGAACTTAGATCATTAGTTTCAATCAATTTGGCCTATGATGGATTTTGGCTATGTTGGGTTTCATTTTGGCTAAGTGTTGACTTGGTCAACCCTTAGGTTTGACTTGGTTTGACCAAATTTGAGTGATTGATCATCTCATGATGATTGTTGATCATGATGAGAGGCTTAGGTGGCTTAGTTCAATCCAGTTTGATTAGAATTAGAATTTGGCTCAAGTACCTTAGGTCACTTTGGTTTGAGCCTAAGTGGGTCAAATGGCTTGGTCAAAGCTTGATTTGAGTTTGACTGAACTCACACATGGACTTATGATTGAAATATAAATCCATTTGCAAGAGATTTGAAGTCAAATGGATTTTGATTCATTTGATAATTTCAATTTCAAATGGTGAACATGAAATATAATTTGGCTTGATTTTTGAATTGAGTTTTGGTTAAGTGATTGAAGTTTGTATTTATATTTGGATTCATGATTGAAGGATTGATTGAATCATGAAGAAAAAAATAAGAGTTTGAAGATTTGGCTAAGTTCAAATTTGACTTGAAAAGGCTTTGGATTTTGATTGAATTTGGGTTTGATTTTTGGTTTGGTTTTGATTGTTTGAATTTATATTTCATTTATATATGTGAATATAAATGAGAATATAAATGGTCAGAAAATATTTAGGAGTTTGAAGTGATTTGAAGATGATTAAGTCCTTAAGAAAATCAAAGGACTTAGAATATTTAGAATTTTGGATTTGAATTTTTGATTTAGTTTGATTGATTTGAGTTTATATTTCATTTATATATGTGAATATAATGAGAATATAAATGAGTTATGAGAAAATTTCATGAATTTGAATTGATTTAAAGATGATTTAGGCTAAGTCCTTAAGAGGGGATTAAAGGACTTAAGAAGGATTTTGAATTTGGAATTTGGAATTTGAATTTAGTTTGATTAATTTGAATTTATATTTCATTTATATATGTGAATATAAATGAGAATATAAATGAGTTGTGAGAAAATTTTATGAGTTTGAGTTGATTTGAAGATGATTTCTAAGTCCTTAGAGGGATTAAAGGACTTAAGAAGGATTTTGAACTTGGAATTTCAATCATGGATTTCAATCACGGTTTCAATCATGTGTTTCAATCAAGTGGCATTGATTTGAGTTTGAGAAAATCAACTATTTAATGATTTAGGTTTGATGTTGATTTGATTTGAGTTTGACTTGAAGAAGTGAGGAATGTGGTTCAATTATAGGGTACTCTTTCTAACAATCCTTTTATGGCTAACTCATCAAATCTAGGGTTAGTTTGTCCTTTAGATGTGTCTTAAGGTAGGAACCTTAAATCTGAAGTCATATGTCTACTTATGAACTCATCACAAAATGGTCAATAATTCCTTTCATTGTCCCATTTGAATGGGCATCATTCTTCATCAACTTTGCAAATGTTGACAATCTGATAGGTTTGATATCTCTCGATGAATGAATGAGCTATAGAAAGTATCATTCTTCATCAATAATTGCCTTGATATTAGCATGATTAATATTAATTCCATTGTGATGCAATATACTCTTTTTTGAGGATAAGAATATTTTAGAGGATTCATCTTGCGATCATATTTTTTTGATTTCAATACAATTCTTGTCTTCAAAGTAATTTTCATGATTTAAGCTCTTCACCACCAAATCATCAACATAACATTCCACCTTCGTGAATCAACTCATCAAAAATAGTCATGGCTCTTTGATATGTAAAGATTTTTCAATGGGCATGACTATGGTATATATAGTTTTTAAATGATATGTTTCATCTTTAAGATCCATCTTGATTTGATTGTATCTCGATGATTATCCATGAAACATTCATAGTTGGAGTATTGGGTACGATATTGAAGCAAAGTCATCAGCATGCCTTATTTAGGTCCGAAGTCAATGCATGAATTTGATCGTTCTTCTTCACTACTGGGATAATATTAAATCCAATCGCAACTTCTTTAATGAAGATATTGTCAATTCTTAGTTTCTGATTTATTCTTATCTCATTTTTTGCTGAATGTCCATCGGTTTAATGATAAGTTTATGAACTACTTACATAATCGACATTTGAGAATATATGTCAGAAAGCAATCAATTCCAAAGTAGTATTTTTTAGCTCTTCAACTTTCTCTTGAAAGGGCCTTCAAAAGTTGGATCTTTGATTTCTTTGAGTTCATCCATAATAGTTATTTTGTCCACCATCTTGAGTTCTTGATGCAAGCTTCTACTTTTCATCATTTGTAGAATATTTCATGGAGATCCTCTTCTTCATCACTTTATTAGTTTGACCTCCTTATTACATTATAACTTTATTTTGATGAGATTTGTGGATGAACCAGATCTATAGTGACAAACTTATCACTTCTTCGTGATGCTTGAGGACTTCTTTGGCTCCATATCTTGTTAAAGATTTGAGTTTTGTGTTTAGTAATTTTAATATAATTTCCAAGCTTATGCATCATTCTTCATCATTTATGTGGATAGTATATTGGTATTCTTGTTGGCACTATCTTCCATCTTCATGTTAGTGTCAAAATTATATGTTGAGACTCTTGATTTGTAAAATAGAGTTCTATTTCACCACTCCCCTCAAATGTAGAAGAATGTTATCAATTCTTCAATGTTATGAACCTCAATAAGTGATTTCTTTGAAATCTTGATGAGGATGGGTATAATTTTGAAGAGTCATCTCGCCAAATGAGCTATCCTTCTTGATGACCATGAACTCTAGTTCCAGTAGATTCAAAATCATAGTCATCAATCACTTATCTGCTTTTGCCTTTCTTGAAAGCTTATAAGTTCCCTTAGGTTTGATAGAATATTTTCTTCTTCTTGTGTCACTTCCCAAGTGAGCCTCTTCTTGATTCATAAGTAGAATCAAGTGCTTTAGGGAGGATTTCCTTTTTCTTCCTCTTTTGCTTACCTCTTTCACCATGTGAAATTGCTTTTTTAGTTCTTGAAGTGATGCTTTCGCTTCAAGAGGCTTTATTCTTAGGCTCTTAGAGATGAAATATTTTGCATCTTCATAAATCTTTCTTCATGGATGAAGAATGGTTATAGGTTAGAATTCTTCTTCCTCTTTTGTACTTCATATCTTGATGCATATTTGATGGGACCATGCCATACTCATGCAACCATGGTAAGAGCTTTATAAATGATGTATCACATTACATGAAACTTGACTTATGTTCTAAACTTGAGTGGGAGAATAAAAGGACCTAGGGTTCTCTATCCTTTCTCATTGAAACCATGAACCATCAACTTGTCAATCCCAAGATGTTAAATATCAAGTGATAATCCTCTTAATGCTTTTAGACTCATACGATTGATATAAGAACTTAGATCAATCAATATTTGTGATCATGACATTACTCTTTCTAACATATAGAGGGCGGTTGTGATCATTTATTCCCAACATAAGATCTTCTTAAAATGTGATTCTTGGAGATCTTGAGTTTGCAATGATTCAATCATGCACTTTTCAAAGTAAGCTTTGTAACTCTCTATCTTTGAGAGCTCATTATCAAAGTTTCAAGGTCTTTTGACATTAAGAGAGCCATACACTTAATTGTGCAGGATCTTTCTCGGATGTTATAGAATATTATAATCTATCTTTTCGATTTGATTTAGTTTAACATTTTAGGAATGATATCTTTTGACTTCAATTTATTTGCCTTTGTCTTTATTTTCATTTCCTTCTTTTGAAGGTGGTAAGACTTTATCACTTCTCAATGAATCACCTTCTCGACTCCTAAAAGGTGGTTTCTTTTCACTTCTTATTCAAGGATTGACCAAGAGTTAAACTCATTTTTAACTTCATGCATTTCATATGATGTTGTTGATGACTTTCTTCTCGAGAAAAAATATAAATCTTCATCTAAACTATCTTTTTATTGAGTCATTAGACAAAATTCAAATGTTAACTCCTCGCTCTTCTTATTTTGATAAGAATTTTGATGGGTTGATAAGTCTAACTACCCTTATCATTTTGGAGTAAATGATGCGTTGAAGAACATCTGATATCACATAAATGATTTGGCATGTCTCTATTGGACAAGATTCACCATTATCTTCTTCATCGATTCAATAATGTGAAGTTTAGGCATAAAGTCTACAATCCTAAATGGTTGTCTTGTCGGCTAGTGATACTCCTCTAAATTGTTAATAATCTTTTGAGTTATAGTCTTCTCTTGCCCTTCTTTTTCTTAGCCGGCTTTTTTGATTTATGAGGCCTACGTTTAGTATCGTGTTGTGATGAAGTAGCCTTATCAAAATGCTTGAGAAGCTCAAATACTTATTTCTCTTAAGTCAATATAGGTTCAAGTGGTGATTTCCACTTAACACTAGGGACATCTTTTAACAACTTTATTTTCACTGTTCTTAGAAATTTCTTGTTTCCCATTCTTTCAAACTAGTTTTCCTTCTTTTTTATCTTTAATGGATGATACTGAAGAAGTAATCATCCTTGTAGATTCTCTTTTGAGTTGACTAGAACACTTTGATAATGTAAATTCACCTAATACTTCCTTTTAGCCAATCTTTGAAGACATAACAATCTTCAATAGGATGGTGATCATCGATGAGGGACATAATTTGGATTATGATCAACTTCTTCAGGCCTTTTAATTTCTGGTAATTATAGACCAACTTTGATTGCTTGTCAAAATAATTTAGCTATACAGTCCCTTCTAAAAGAACATTCTTTGTTCATCTTTCCTTAATAGATGGCCGCATTTTCTCATCATCTCTTATTGCTTGTTTTAGACGCTCTCCACCACTTGAAAAGTCAGGTTTATCATTGCATCCAATATTTTTTTGGATTAGAATGGACAAGTTTCTTTCTTATCATCATTGTACATTAGTTGTTTTCCTTTATCCACATTATAAATTACTCATTTTTCACCAAGTATAAGCGGCATGAGTTTCATTTCTTCTTGAGTCAAGGCTTATTCCATGATTTATATAGATTTGGACTTAGAGGCGATTGACTTTTCAAATTTGGCCACCTATCAAGCAAGTCTTGGAATATTGTAATTGATGTCATACATAAAAATGGTGCCATTTTATCATCCATATTAATTAATTGGATCGCATGTTCTTCTTCCAATTATTGCACATTTACTTAGGTTATGATGATTATGAATTTTTGTCAGACTCATCTTTTCTCCTTTCAGTAGGGCAAGGTCGGTGATTATTATTTTGTCGGGTGCATTGGCGAACCTCTTGATGAATATTATCTCTAACTCAGCAAAAGTTTTAACCGAATCATTTGACAATTCTACATACCACTTGAAAGTGCAGGTTACTTGAACTAAAAGCACATCATTCTCTATGTTACCACAAGTAGCCTTAAATTGGGCTAGATGTTGCTTTGGGTTATCAAGCCCACTAAAAGTATTAAATTTTAGCATTGAGTAACATTTTGGGTACGACACTTGATCATATTCAGCTAGATAAGGGCGACCATTACTCACCAACTTTTGCTTAAAGCTATAACGCCTTTATCTTTTCATTAATTATTATTTCTAGTGAGCAGTATAAACATTCTGCTAGCCATATTTTTAATTATCGGTGGTTGGTTAACTTCATTCCTCGCTTCATGTAGCATATCTAGGAGCTTGAGGAACTAGAAGTGGTGGTAGAGAAGTTGTATTATTAACTACCTGTTGATTAGCAGACAAAATAGGTGTTATAGTTGATATGATATTCTTCTGCAACATATCCATCATGATATTCCTGTGAACCATCATATTATTCATCTTAGTATCAAGCTGTGCAATTTTTTTATCTTTGACTTCCATTTGACGCTACATTTGTCTTTGTGCTCTAGCTAGCACCACAACATCAACAAGTATATGTACTTCTTCTTCCTCCATTTCTTGTTGTTGTTCCATTCCCTGCTCATCTTTAGGGAAAGAACTTGGTATCCTTCTCTGTGCATTTGAGACATTGTTGCTTGGTTAAGGACGCGATTATAAAAGCATGTACTAGGCTGATCATTTTATGGTTCAACCATATAAATAGCTTCAACACCTATGATCTCTTTCTCATTTTGATCTTCTTCTTCTTCCTCTTAGTGAAAGATTCTTTACTTTTGAAGACTCTCTTCATAAACATCAAATTAGTTCAAGCTCCTAGATCCATGTTGATGATCTTTGAGTAGAAAGTTCATCTATATCTCTGACTATATAGATGACTTCCACTTCCATAGTGTCCTCTTCATCTTCTTCTTGCACATGAATTTTCGTCAATGTTTCGTGGATCTGGTTCAATGCATAAACACTTCTTCCATTAAAGGACGCGATCAAAGTCAACATTCTCTTGTGGGGTGAATCGATCGATGATGGGATCCCAGAGATTCTCCGGTGTCGACGTCATGTCTTTATCAATGATATCCTTCTTTTAGGTATCCACTTAAGATAAGTTATTTTTGAGGTGGATTTCAATATATGTATGTCACATGTCTCTTCATTCTTAGATTTCATCACGGGGCCTTGGCCTTTATATCACTTACCTTTTCAGACCTTTGAATGGATTCTTGGACATGTCCAAGGGTCATGCTCATGCTCACCTGTGAAGCATACTTGGCGATGACTAGTTACCATAAGAGATGACAACCTCCTTGGTGGAGCTTAGATTTTCAATAACTCAAAATTTTTTTTTTCATCGCCTCTTCTTCTACTTTAAGAACTTTATGTATTATAGGGGTGTTTGTTTGTCTCCTCTGTGGTGGTGGAGCTTGACGTTATTGAGTCCAGAAAGACTACTTCAAACCACCAATAGAGCTATTCCTTTTCACCCATTTTAGATTATCAAAGTTATTGTGGGTAGGAATACTTGCTTCTGGTGGCAGTATTATTTATTCACTAGGTCGTTCAAATGGGATCAGAGCCTCTCAACATTTCTTCTTCTAAGCCTTTTTTTTCTTCACGATGAGGAAGCTTCATGATCATGCTTTCCGGTACTAAAAGTTCAATCGAAGTAGTTGTACCATGAGTCATCAAAGATACGTTGTCCCAGCACGGTTCTTTTCATCACAGCTTGATTGATCTTTCAACTATCGAGAGAGAACTCCTTAGTGGTTGGTTCTTGGCGGTTGTGAGCATGATGAATACGAGCTTGATCACGAGGCATTCCAGCTCTCGGACGAGTGCACCGGGTGGTGCTTGAGTTAGTATGATAATGGGAAATTCAAGCTACGAATGGCAACTCAACATCTCATGTGTTGATGACGACATTAACTATGCAGATGTTTGCACCACACCTTAGCTAAACAGTGAAAGGAGTGCTCTGTAAATCCATTATATGCAAGTGAACGATCAGAATTAGTAATCAATAATTATTATTTCACCCCATACTTTCAAAATACAGAGGTACTACAGAACAAAATAATAGTATAATAAAGATATACTATACATAATAATTCATTCGACATAGAGTTTCATACATTAGTAATTTAAATTTATTACACATTTAAATCACCATTTTTTTATTTTGAATTTTCAAATATTTTGTTGTTACTATAGCATGTATATGATTAGCCAAAGATGGAAAGAGAATCATGTCCCTAGCGGAGTCGCCAAAAATCTGTGGGCTCCGAAAATTCACCACCGACCTCTCGTAAATGAAGAGAGTATGATTTAAAGTATTGGTGTAATTTTAGAAGACAGATAAAATAGTAGATAAGACACTATCCAGAGATTTTGCCCTCATTTTGTGAGAACTCTAGATATGGTTCCAGATTTCTTATAGACGCAAGCACCTATAGTTAATTACCCCTCGCAATAAGTGAGAGAGAACTTTCGATTAAGGCTAGTCGCTAGATGACTAAATGTATACTGTATAGTAGCAGCATATGGAGTTTTAAAATTTAAGGTTTAGAATTTATGAAATTCATCAATATTATCTTAAAGTGGATGGTTGGGGAGATGATGACGTGCCCGATCTAGATCCCATAGTTTCATCATTCTGGGCTATCGTGGTCCCTAGTCTACTTTGTCAGAGGAGGTAGTCAGACTAGCGAAGGATTCTTATCGAACACATGGGTTATGTAAGAAACCTTAGACAGGTGGTGTTTGTCTAAGGAGACAATCTTAAGTCTACCTTAGTTGATAGAGGGTTGTTTGCCCTATCAGGTGTATCTTATGATTCACAACTCAAAGGGCAGCCAGTCAAATATGGCTACTCGTGATAGTAATATAATGGAGCCTTGGCCAAACCACCCGTCAGAGGACTCGGTCATGCATCATCATATGTGGAGCCTTAGCCAAACACACTAGAGGACACTACGTCCTTGCATGAGATTGATTGAGAGTGAACATAGTAGAACATTTGACTTGACTTTGGCTCATTTATGAGCTAGAGTTTTCTTAATTTATTACCTCCGACAAATAATTACATAAGATGAATTGAATGGAGTTTGCTTTAAACTTTTAAAGATTGAATTTCATTTAAGAATTTTTAGATTGATACTTAATTTGAGTTAATTTGATTTGAAATTAGAATCGCATTTTGATGGAAATATCCCCTGGTTGAAAATCACCAACATCATCGTAGTTAATTGATTGAATCGAATATATTTGAGAACTTTAGATCTATCAACTCGCTTTATAGAGGATCGGATCTCACATGACATAATTATCTTCTCAGATATTTTACTAAGTTGAAATTCTTATAATAGATTTTTTGGGATTTGTTAACTCGGACCCAGTTCTAAGACTAAACTAGGTAGCAACCCGCGCAGCATCCTCAGATACTTGAATCTAAACATTCAGCATATTATCGAGGCATCAGGTGTATTTAAGAATGCCTTAATTAATGCCTTTTGTTCGCTTGTACTATATGTTGCGAACCCGGTGGCGTTGAAGGTGTTGTAGATTGATCTAATATCTTATTAGAACATTTAGATTAATATCTAATTGATTCCAAGCTGATTAGTCTTTGAATATTCAATAGACTCTCGCATATGACAATTCTCAAATTTATAACCGACTATACTCAACTTCTCTTTGATCTAATTCGAGTATTTAATAAGATGAAGAATATGCTTCAAACATTTCTCAAGGATTCATTGCTTATTAGTGATCATTTAATCTCATGGAAAATCTCTGATGAATTCTTTAATTTTCTTCAATTTATTTGAGTATATTTGAAAAGTATATCTTAATTTCAAGAGACTCTCTTATGCTTTGATGTTCAATGAAGATTCTACTTCTTTCGATATCACTAATTTTCAATGGTTCAATTAGTTTTATGATTACTTGTTTGTGAATTTAATACTTTGAGTATTCAATAAGAGGCTCTATTCACATAAATAAATATTAACTACACATCAGATTTCACATTTAGTCAAAAACTAGACTTCAAATTTATTATAAATCTCTTATAAGTTTGGTATCAACCTCTCCAAGTTTCAACTAAAGCTTATTTAGTTTTGTGAAGTTTGAAGAAAAGAGAACACATTTAATATGATTGTGACATTTTAAAAGTTTATAATACCATCTTTATATTTCTCTTGCTTACAAGTGAGTTTCAATTTCAACACTGATCATCAATTACTCAATTCAGTGCTCAATGTAAATTATAATAAGATTTGATTATTCAATTAAAAGTCATTCTTATATTTATGAGTAGGTCATCAAATGATGCTTATTGAAGTGCTTAGGGATTTCCTTTCATATGTTTGATTTTGAAATACTTTAAAAAGAAGGAGAGCTCAAAATTTGGGTAAGCTTCCAATTTGCTCAATTTCCTTTATAAGCCTCTTCTTTTTTTTAACGCTCATATTCACATTATTTTTCATCATATATTTTTTATTTGATTCTTTTAATTTGAATTTAGCTTTAGATTTCTTTATTTAGTGCTTTTAAGCCATTTTTTTTATTCCTCCATTTCTTTTCTAAGTCTAAAGATTTGACAAAATTTTGGTAGCATTTGATTCAACATCTAACAATTTGTTTGGCTTTCGGTGTGAGCTCAAAATTCATCACCTCTCAATTGAAGAGTGTGATTTAAGTGTCGATGTAATTTTCAGAAGGTAGATGAGATAGTAGATGAGACACTACCTAGAGATTTCATCCTCATTTTGTGAGGACTTTAGATCAGGTTCCAAGTTTCCTATAGGCGCAAGCACCTATAGTTAATTACCCCTCCCAATACAGCGAGAACTTTCAATTAAGGCTAGTAATTAGATCGTTGAATGCGTAGCATATAGTAGCAACATGTGGAGTTTAAAATTTGAGTTTTAAAATTTATGAAATTCATCATTATTAGCTTAAAGTGGATGGTTGGGGAATGTGGGGAATGATGATGTCAGATCTGATCCATGGTTATCATCCATCATCGCGGTCTAGTTTACTTAGTCGAGGAGGTAGTCGACCCGAACGAAGGATCATCCAAACACATGGGTTATGTCATAAGAAATTTACATGGGGTGATGTTTGTTTAAGGAGACAAACTTAAGTCTACCTTAGAGAGATTTTTTTTCTATCAAGTGTATATTCATCAAAAAGAGCCATTGGGGAGCATACATGTTATGGTCGTGATCATAATATAATGGAGTCTAATAAACCATCCGTTAGAGGACTTTGATCATAAGCATCATCGTATAGCTCTGGCCAAGCCATGATGAGGACATGGGTCACATCCTTCGGTGAGATTGATTGAGAGTGAACATAGTAAAACACTTGATTTGACTTTGGCTCTTTAGAGAGCTAGAGTTTTCCTTAATTTGTCACATCCGATAAATAATTCAAGGTGGATAGATTGAGTTTTGCTTTAAATGATTGAATTTTATTTAAATAATTTTTAGATTGATACTTGATTTGAGTTAATTTGATTTGAAATTAAAATCATATTTTGATGGAAGTATCCCTTCTTGAAATCACCATCGCATCATGATTGGTAAATCAAATATATTTGAGAACTTTAGATCCTATCAACTCTATTTAGCTCCTGATAGAGGATTAGATCTACTGTCATATGATAGAATTAGCTTCTCATATATTTTACTAAGTTGAAATTCTTATAATAATTGAATTTTAGGTTTTGTTAACTCAGGTCTAAGACCAAAGAAGCAACCAGCGGCGTCCTCAAACACTAAATTTAAGCATTGAGATGATGCGGTGTTTATGACTTAGACAATTTTATCTAATTAATGAAATCATTGATTTTGAAAATCATAATTAGAATAACATTTCTTAATTTCTAGATTGAAAGAAGCTCCATAATTTAGTATCGCCTTCTGTCTGGTTGTACGAAGAATTGTAGATACGGTGGCATTGAAGGTGTTATAAATTGATCTAATATCTTATTAGATCTTTTGGATTAATATTGAATTACTTTCTTTTATCCCAAGTTGATTAGTATTTGAATATTCAATAGACTCTTGCTTATGACAATTCTCAAATTTATCACCAACTATACTCAATTTCTCCTTGATCTAATTCAGTATTTAATAAGGCAAATATACTTCAAACATTTTCAAGGATTCATATGCTTATTAGCAATCATTCGATCTCATGGAAGATCTCGATGAATTCTTTAATTTTCTTCAATTTATTTGAGTATATTTGAAGAGTGTATCTTAATTCCAAGAGGCTCTCTATGATTTGATGTTCAAATCAAGATTCCTCCTTTTTCGATATGATCTAATTTTCAATTGTTAGTTCTCTTATAAATTTGATATCGCCTCTCCAAGTTTCAACTAAAGCTTGTTTAGTGGGCTTTTAAGATAAATCTTGTAAGTGCTTTTACCTCTCTTCTCTCTTTGATTTAATGTTTTACCTTTGTATTCATTATATTTTATTTTCTTTTCCCCTTTTTATATTCTTTTAATTTGAATTTAGCTTTAGATTTTTTTTTTATTTAGTGCTTTTAAGCTAGTTTTTTTATTTCTCCATTTTTTTTCTAAGTCCAAAGATTTGATGAAATTTGGCAATTTTAGAATTTTCTTGCTTACAGTATCTTGAGTGGTATCTTCGACACAATAACATCGCTTCACACCCGCTATGAGTATTAGAGGGTCTTCAAATGCAAAAGAGACACAAGCACATATATATACTTTCACATCACATATCAAACTTATTTTCTTTGCTTGTAATGATGATCGGCAAGAGGTTAGAGAGAGGTTAGGGGAGATTGCAAATTTCAGCAAAGTAAAATCAAACTCCCCTTTACTGACTTCAAATTATGTATTTCAGATTTTAGATTTCGGCTAGGGCTGGCTATGGAGATGATTTTGGTTGGAGAAAATGGGGAAAGGAAATGGGAAAGAAGAATTTTCAACTAGGGAAGAATGGAAGAAAAAGGAAAGAAGAAGCATTTTCATAGGAAAATGGGAAGGAAAGAAGAAGCATTTTCGTGGAAGAATGGGAAGGAAAAGGAAAGAAGAAGCATTTTGCTAGAGGCAGAAGAGATTTTGGTTGGAGAAAGAAGGAAAATGGGAAGAAGGAGAACTTCTGATAGAAGTGTCGTCTGACAGGAGAAAACGGAGTGGGAGAAAAAAGCATGCCCTGTCTTAGTTTCTTTGGAGGAGGAAGGAGGAATAATTGAGAAGGAGAAGAGGAAACGTTGAAGCCGAACGAAAGAGGAACTCTGTTTCGAGTGTGTGGTTGAAGAGCTCAAATGGAAGAGGAATTCATGCATGAGAAGAAAAGTGGTCATCGTAAGAGGAAAATATTTGGATCTCGTAGGTTAAGTGGGATTTAGGCATTAAGATTAAATTAGTACTAATATTTTTTTTTATATCGACTTTAATATGAACTTTATGCGACCTTAATATAAGGTTGATATATATATGTTGATTTAAGGTTATTATGATGTTCAACGGCGGCGGTACATTTCCTGTCGGAGGTCGTTTGGTTGAGTCATCAATTGGGTCATAATTTAACTTAAAATGCATTATCATTTACGATTTTCATGCAAATTTATCCGAATTGAGTGTGAATAGTCTTACCTGATAGATTTCAATATTTTGAAACTAACGACATATTCAATTTTGTGAATGGAGGTCATTTGATTTAAGTCAGTGCCTCCTGACCTCGATATGCGTGTAGAGCGTTGGCGACGATCGATGGTTATTATTATGTATTTATATTATTAAATTTTGACAATCGACAATGGTGAACTTCGTTCATCAATCATTTTTGATTTTGGCGACGTCAGTGTATTTTACCGATTTGTATTATTTCACGGTCATTTGACATTTCGGTTCGTGCGAGGTGAGTGAGATAGTCTTCCTAGATTTCAACATTTCAAAACTAATGCAATCAATTTTGAGCAGTCATTTGGAGATCATCATGCTTCGACTCGATATATGTTAGCGTTGATAGTTGATGCGATTTGTTTATCTTTAGATTATGCAATATATATATATA
The DNA here is from genome assembly GCA_021442155.1 of Cymbidium sinense. NCBI lineage: Eukaryota > Viridiplantae > Streptophyta > Magnoliopsida > Asparagales > Orchidaceae > Cymbidium > Cymbidium sinense. Next base: position 70,628,048 of record CM038224.1, on the reverse strand, counting down.
TATATATATATATATATATATATATATATATATATATATATATATATATATATATATATATATATATATATATATATATATATATATATATATATATATATTTGATTCGATGTTAAATGTGATGGAGAATCCATTAAATAAGGTCGCAGTAGTTTTGGTGATGTTTGGTGCATCTGTCGATTTGTACATCAAAAGTCTGCCGAATTTAGATTTTGAGCTCGACTCGACTGATGCATCACACATGGAGATCAACACTCGGTATGCCCTATTGAGTGTAGAGAGTGGTGTCTTTCACCATATAATCGTTCACATGCGTCTATGGGCGTTGGCTTAAAGCGCAAAATAGCACATATATATCTCCACATTCACACATTTCAGCCTTATTTTCCCGCACATTTATAATGATTGGCAAGGAGGATTGTGGATTTTGATAAAGGGGAATTGTGGATTTCGGCAAAGGGGATTTTCAGATTTTAGCTATGGAAGATTGTGGATTTCAGCCAAAGTAATTTCGGCTAAGGAAGGAATTAGGCTAGGGAGGTTCGGCTGGAGGATTTCAGCCAAAATTGGCTAATGAAGGAATTTGGCTAGAGGTGATTTTGGTTGGTTTTTGTGATTGAGGGTGGTAGATTTCAGCTACTCAAGTGGATAGGTAAGGATGAGGAAAAGGAAAGAGGAAGAAGAGTTACGATTTTCTTAACGAGAGAGGGGATCCTCAGAGGGAGAGGTTGAGGAAGAAATAGTGATGAAAAGAAAAGGGGAATAGATTGTCATTTGAGCGAAGAAGCCGAGCAGAACGTTGGTTGGGAGCGTCGTACGGCTTGAGCGTCGTCTGGAGGAGAATCGAACGAGCTTGTACGTGAAGATCTGAACGAAAGAGGCCGAGCAGTTGAAGGAGGTTCGAATGAAAGGGGAGGCGGGTCAATCAGTTAGGATTAGAGTGTTGGAGTGATTTAGGGCATAAATGGGTTTAATTAATTTTTTAAGCATTTAATCGTTCTTAAAATGAATTATATGCCGATGAAATCATATAGTTACTATATATATATCAATCTTAAGTTATTAGATGTTGACTCAATTCATAATCTATTTCACTCGGAGGCCGTTTGATTTCGATGTCAAGTGGATCAATTTATTTCAAAATATCTTGTCATTTCCGATTTTTCGGCAAACTTATCCAAATTGAGTGTGAACAGTCTTATTTGATAGATTTTGATATTTTGAAAATAACAACGCAATCAATATTTATATTCTGACCAATTTCGATGTTCTAAATGTGATGACAAAGTTTGTTCGTCGATCGGAGGTCATTTGGACTGATTTTAGCGATGTCCAGTGTACTTCAGCCTCGATTTGCGTGATATCACTTTCGATCATTCGATATCAATTTCATGAACGGAGGTCGTTCGAGCGTCCTCATAGCCTCCCAACTTGGATATACACGTTGGCACATTGATAGCTTCGATCGCCTGATCGGTTGATCATTAAATTATGCAATATTTATATTCTGACCAGTTTCTACATTCTGAACACAATGACGAAGTCCGTTAATCGATCAGAGGTCATTTGGGCTAATTTCGACGATGTTCGGTGCCTCTCAGCTCTAATTTATGCTCTAAAGCATCCGAAGTCGATCGAACTTATCGCATAAGCTCAATTCGACTTATGTGATATATATGAAGGTCAAGCCATGTCGAGGACACGTCACATCCTTGCGGCATGATTGATTGAGAGTGAACATAGTAGAACACTGATTTGACTTTAACTCTTTTGAGAGCTTTAGTTTTCCCTTTATCTCAGACAAATAATTGCGGAAGGTGGATATATTGAGTTTTGCTTTAAGTTTTTAATGATTGAATTTTATTTAAGCAATTTTTAGATTAATACTTGATTTGAGTTAATTTGATTTGAAATTAAAATCACATTTTGATGAAAGTATCCCCATCCATTCAATCACCATCGTCGTCGGGGTAGTTGATTGATTTGAATCAAATATATTTGAGAACTTTAGATTCATCGCTCTTTACTCGATAGAGGATTAGATCTTGTGTGTAATTAGAATTCTATATATTTTACTAAGTTGAAATTCTTATAATAATTGAATTTTTAGGTTTTGTTAACTTGGATCTAAGACCAAAGGAAGCAACCCTGCGGCATCCTCAAACACTAAATTTAAGCATTCAACATAGTGTGGGGCATGCGGTGTTTATGACTTAGACAATTTCATCTTGAAATCATTGATTTTGAAAACCATAATTAGAATAATATTTCTTAATTTCTAAATTGAAATAAGCTCCATAATTTAGTATCGCCTTCTGTCTGGTTGTACGAAGAATTATAGATACGGTGGCGTTGAAGGCATTATAAATTGATCTAATATCTTATTAGATCTTTTGGATTAATATTGAATTACTTTCTTTTATCCCAAGTTGATTAGTATTTGAATATTCAATAGACTCTTGCTTATGACAATTCTCAAATTCATCACCAACTATACTCAATTTCTCCTTGATCTAATTCGAGTATTTAATAAGGCAACGAATATACTTCAATATTTTCAAGGATTCATCACTTATGCTTATTAGCAATCATTCGATCTCATGGAAGATCTCTGATGAATTCTTTAATTTTTTTCAATTTATTTGAGTATATTTGAAGAGTGTATCTTAATTCCAAGAGGCTCTCTTATGCTTTGATTTGATGTTCAAATCAAGATTCCTCCTTTTTTTCGATATGATCTAATTTTCAATTGTCTAATTAGTTCTCTTATAAATTTGATATTAGCCTCTCCAAGTTTCAACTAAAACTTGTTTAATGGACTTTCAACTTTACTAAGATAAATCTTGTAAGTGCTTTTTACCTCTCTTCTCTTTCATTTAATGTTTTACCTTTGTATTTATTATATTTTATTTTCTTTTCCCTTTTTATATCCTTTTAATTTGAATTTAGCTTTAGATTTTTTTTATTTAGTGCTTTTAAGCTAGTTTTTTTAATTCTCCATTTTTTTCTAAGTCCAAAGATTTGATGAAATTTCTGACATTTTGGAAGCGATAATAAACAAAATTTTTTTTGCTTGCGCCATATTATGTGAGTGGTGTCTTCTGACACCGTATTTCCTTCTATCTATGGGGCATTAGGGGTCTTCAAACATGCAAAGAGACACAACACATATATATATACTTTCACATCACATATTCATATTACTTTCGCTTGTAATGATCGGCAAGGAGAGTTCGGCTTGAGAGGTTCGGTTAGGGGAGATTGCATATTCGCAAAGTAAAATCAAATTCCCCCTTGACTTATTATGTATTTCATATTTTAGATTTGTAGGTATGGAGATGATTTTGGTTGGAGAAAATGGGGAAAGGATAAATGGGAAAGAAGAATTTTTATAGGAAGAATGAAGGAAAAGGAAAGAAGAAACATTTTCTATGGAAAAATGGGAGAGGAAATGGGAAATAAGAAGCATTTTTAATAGGAAGAATGAAGGAAAAAAAAAACATTTTAGCTAGGAGAAGGAGATTTTGGTTGGAGAAAATGGGAAGAAATAAAGGAAGGAAGTGTCGTCGACGACGAAGGGTGGAGTGGGAGAAAAGAGAAACCATACCCTTTGTCTTATGGTTTCTTTAAGGAAGGAGGAAGGAACAAGAAAGGAGGGGAGGAACGTTTAAAGCCGAAGAGGAAAGGCGTGGAGTGTCTGATTGAAGAGCTCAAACGGAGAGAATTCATGCATGAGGATGAAACAAGGTCGTCATGTAAAGAGGGAAAGATTTGGATCGGATCGGGTAGGTTGAGTGGGATTTAGGGCATTAAGATTAAATTAGGGCTTTTAATAATGTTTTTTTTATAGCTTAATCGACTTTAATATGAACTCTACGCCGACCTTAACATAGGGTTGATATATATGTTGATGTAAGGTGATTCTGATGTTTTGAACACAACGGCGAAGTCCGTTTCACAATCGGAGACCGTTTGATTCAAGTCGGCATCAAATTCGGTCAATTTCAGCTTAAAATGCGCATTATCATTTCCGACCGCTCGATTTTCATGCAAATTTATCCGAATTGAGTGTGAACAATCTTACTTGATAGATTTCAACATTTTGAAACTAACGACATATCAATTTTGTGAATGGAGGTCGTTTGATTTAAGTCGGTGCCTCCTGACCTCGATATGCGTGTAGGCACATTGACGACTTGATCGCTTGATCGGTTGATCATTAGGTTGTGCACTATTTATATTCTGACCAGTTTCGATATTCTGAACACAATGGTGAACTTCGTTCATCAATCAAAGATCATTTTGACTGATTTTGGCGACGTGTAGTGTATTTCAGCCTCGATTTGTGTGTTGTCACTTTCGATCATTCGATACGCGGACGTTGCGAGTGCGGATCTTCTTCGCGATAGATTTTGATATTTTAAAAGTAATGCGATTTCGTGGTGAAGTCATTTGGAGATCGTAGCTTCGACCGATATCGTGTTAGCACATTGATAGTTCGATCGTCTGATCTGTTTATCTTTAGATTATGCAATATTTATATTTTGACCAATTTCGATGTTCTGAACGCGATGGAGAAGTCCATTCGTCAATCGGAGGTCATGCGGGCTGGTTTTGGTGATGTTTGGTGCATCTATGATTTGTGGTTTATATCAAAAGTCGTAGAATTTGGATTTTGAGACTCGGTGATGCATCACATAGAGATCAACATCGGTATCTTATGAAGCAGTGGTGTCTTCTGACATCGTCGTTTTCACCTCTGCTACCATTGGGCGTTAGCGATGAAAGCCTGAAAAGACAACATATATATCTCCACATTCACACATTTCAGCCTTATTTTCCCGCGCATTTGTAATGATCGGCAAGGAGGATAGTGGATTTCGGTAAAGGGGAATTGTAGATTTCGGCAAAGGGGATTTCCAGATTTCAGCTATGGAAGATTGTGGATTTCAGCCAAAGTAATTTCGGCTAAGGAAGGAATTAGGCTAGGGAGGTTCGGCTGGAGGATTTCAGCCAAAGTAATTTTGGCTAAGGAAGGAATTTGGCTAGAGGTGATTTTGGTTGGGTTGCTTATAACAATTGAGGGTTGTAGATTTCGGCTGCTCAAGTGGATAGGAAAGAAGGGAGGTCGGGTAAGGATGAGGAAGAAGGAGAGGAAGAAGAAGAGGGAGGAAGAGGCTTACGATTTTCTGCAGACAGAGAGGAAAAACGAGGATCACTCAGAGGACTGTAGGTTGAGGGAAGAAATAGTGATGAAAAGAAAAGGGGGAACAGATTGTGCCATTTGAGCGGAAGAGAGCCGAGCAGGAACGGTTGGTTGGGAGCGTCGTACGGGCTTGGAGCGTGCGTGCGGAGGGGAGAACCGAACGACGAGCTTGTGCGTGAAGAGGGAGATCTGAACGAAAGGGGAGGCCGAGCGGTTGAAGGAGGAGTTCGAATGAAAGGGGAGGCGGGTCGGGTCGGTTAGGCCGATTAGAGGGTTGGAGGGATTTAGGGCATAAATGAGTTTAATTAATTTTTTAAGCACTTAATCGTTCTTAAAATGAATTATATGCCAGCAATCATATATAATTCTATATATATCAATCTTAAGTTAGATTTTGTATGATATTTGTCGAGCCGTTTGGTTCAAATCGTCAATGGATCAATTTATTTCAAATATCGTGCTCATTTCAAGCTTATTTTTTGACTGTCCAAATTGAGTGTGAACAGTCTTATTTGATAGATTTTGATATTTTTGAAAGTAACAATGCAATCAATTTAGCGAACGGATGTTATTTAGTTTAAGTCTTTCGCCGATATGCGTATAGGCGTATCGCGGCTTCGATCAACGATCGTTAGGTTGTGCAATATTTATGACCGGTTTCGATGTTCAGATGACGAGAAGTAATTCGTGATCGAGTCATTTGGGTGATTTTAGCGATGTCAGGTGTCTTGCTCGATTTCATTATCGACTTCGATCATTCGATTCGATTTTATGAGCGGAGGTCGTTGCGTCCTCCCACTTGGATATATATGTTGGCCGCGTTAATTGTTGATCGCCGATGGATCGTTAAATTATGATATTTATATTCGGCCGATTTCTACATTCAACACCGATCGAAATTAGTTAATTCGATCGAGGATAGGCTAATTCGGCGATGTTGATTGCCTCTCCTAATTTATCTCTCCAAAAGCGTCAGTCGATCGAGCTTGCCATAAGCTCAATTCGACTTATGTGATATATATGAAGATCAACAATACCTTCATTTAGTTGATTGATATTTTTACTCTATATGTGCATTCAGTAGCACATATATTTCCTCGATTGTCTTATTTTATTTTGTTGGATATTAGATTGTGGTCCTGCTAGTGGCACTTCTTTGGAGTTGTACCTATCTATATTTATATTTTGACGTACTCATGTACTATATTACCTGGCTTAATACCTAATATTTTGTTGCCCATTAATTTTTCCTCAATATCTTTGATATTTCCCTCTCCATTTTTTGCTTCTTCATCTAACATTAAACAACACTTTCTATTTTTTTTCTTTTGCAAAACAATTAATTTTGTTCGGTGGCATTCCAATAATGTGGATATATTATTAATGTTTTCTGCATGTAATGATGTTAAAATCTCATTGTAATTTCTTTTAAGTCTTTGGTGTTAAATTGCAGCAAATATTCATTTATTTTTGAAATTGTGTATGATATATCCACCAGTGGCAAGCTTATGATTTCGAGGGTGGCAAAGCCATGTAGATAGTTGTTAAGTAGCAATGAGTCCTTGTGCTCTAATTTGAGTTGATTAAATTTTCAAAACCTTCACAATTTATAAATCTGAAAGTAAATAAGCAGACCTCAACACAAACAACAACAAAACAATATTATAAATTATAGGTCATAAATATAAGAAGAAAATACTGTCAAATGTAAACCCACTGACTGGGTAGTTATTTAAGCACCAAAATAAAAGCTGAGGTTGCTCTTGAACAGTATGTTTTCTAAAACTTTTGGATTCGCGAAAATTTAGTTTAAAAGTATTTCGAAAAAATTTGTCTTTTCTTTTGAAAAGCTAAAAGCGCTTTCGATTGAGATGGAGGTAAAAGCAGCTTCAAAACATTATTCAAAGTTATCAAAAAAATTCAGTTTTCAAACAGCGCTAAAAAAGCTCTCCCAAACGAAGCCTACATCTATGTTTGGCTCACTGCTTTTTCTTCTCCAATTCTTTTAGCATTCCTCTCTTACGTATGCGGAGGCAGAAGCCAAGGCGCCATCTATCAAATAGAGCGACAGGAAACATGGAGACCAGCATCCAAACCAGGGAGTGAGGCCAATATGGAGTGCATCTTGGCTCATAGCCTATTTGCCGTAAGGCAGCTCGAGCAAATGTGTCGGGCGATGGCACGAAGAAAGAAGATCTCCTGATAGATGCCATCTTTGTCGCTACGTATAAAGGCACCTGCTTAGAGCGATGTGTAAGAGGTAGAAAAGAGCAATTAAAACCTTAATGTAGTCAACAAATTGATAACCAATTAAGTTTTCACTTCTTTGTTTTCTATTGGTAGAAACCAGCAATTCAGCCAATTAGAAGATGATCTTAATTATACATGGCTAGTTGTACTTGAAATTAACAGAATCATTTTCAAGATTGTATACATTTTTTGGAAATAGATGAAATTTATACAAACATAGAGAGAAAAAAATAGAAATCACACAAAATGAATCAACGCACAAAAATGGATAGGAATTTAATGTAGGCTCACCAAATTGATGGTTATTGCTGAACTGCTACTGTATATTTTATTATGGTTGATTGTGGAAAATGACAATCCTAATTTTTTTAAAAAAATAGACAAAATAGCTCTTTTCGTAAAGAAGAAAATTAGGACAACTAGAAATATCATAAAATAAGAGTCAAGTGAAGCTAACAAACTAAAAAGATGAAGCAGTATGCTTTCAATATCAAACTACTAGTGCTTGTGCAGTGATACATATACTACTGAACTTGTCAGGTTACATTAACTATAAGAATGAAAAATTGACTTAATTTGATCTTAATATCTCTTTTGACAGAAGAATATGCTTAACAATTAGAATTGGTTAACCCATGATTAACCACCTAAAATTAAGTTATTATTCTCTATGCTTACAAAAACATGAATTAAGGAGTTAATATTGGTTATATTCAAGTCATTAATATTAAGTATACAAGGAGGATTGATAAAATATTTTTCCTATTTCAATTGGCCCTTATCTTTTTTGCTTTAGTTTTGGATGTTCTTACTAGGCATTTACAGGAAAATATACCTTGGTGTATGCTTTTTAGTGATGACATTCTTCTTGTTGATAAGACTAGAGAGAGAGTCCAAGAGAAACTTGAATTATGGAGGCTAACCTTAGAGTCTAAAGGTTTTCGTTTAAGTAGATCTAAAACTGAATATATTGAATGTAATTTTTGTTGTAGAAGTTCTAGTGGTGGTGTTGTGACATTGAGTGGTCAAGTTTCTAAAAAGAGTGAACGATTCCGATATCTAGGGTCTATTGTTCAAAATGATGGTGAAATAGATGGAGATGTTATTAGTAGAATTCAAGTTGGATGGTTAAAGTGGAGGAAAGCATCTGATCTATTGTGTGATAGAAAAGTACCGCTTAGCCTTAAGGGAAAATTTTGTAAGATAGTGATAAGACCTGTAATGATTTATGGTGCAGAATATTGGCCAATAAAAAAGAAGCATAAGACTAAGTGTTGCAGAGATGAGGATGCTCAGGTGGATGAGTGGCTTTATTCGAATTAAATGAGAATTTGACACATAATATGACACAATGGAGAAGAAGGATTCATGTAGCCAACCCCATAGTGGGATAAAACCTTGTTGTTGTTGTTGCTTATAAAAACATGAATACTTTAAAAATAATGGCTATTCTAATATATTTTTTGAATACTTTATGTTATTATGCATGACTAGTTGTCCTTGAAAGTAACAAAATCAGTGTCAAAATTGTTACTACTTTTTGGAAATAGATGAAATTTATACAAAAATAGAGAAGAAAAGAAAATAGAAATCACAAAGAAAAGAATAAACATACAAAAGAAGATAAACATTTAATGTAAGCTCACCCAATTAATGGCCATTATTGTATTGATACTGCATATATTATTATGGTTGTTTGAGGAAAATTATAATCCTAATTTTTTAAGAAATAGATAATTTCATAGAAAAAGAAAATTAGGATAGCCAAAATATATGATAAAATAAGAGTCAGCTCAAGCCAACATAATAAAAAGATAAAGCAGAATGCTTTTACTATCTAACTACCAGTGCTAGTTCGTTGATGTTTGGCAAGCATAAACTACCGGGCTTGGGAGATTACATTAGCTATAAGAATGAGAATTTAGCTTAATTTGATTGTAATTTCTCTTTTAACCACAAGAAGATATGCTTAACTTGATAGTTAAGACCGGTTGACCCATGATTAATTGTCTAAAATTGTGTTAGTGCTCTCTGTGGTCCCAAGAATACGAATGATTTAAGAATAACGGTATTCTAATATACTTCAAGATGATGAGTATGTAAACTGAAAAAATTGACTTTAAAAGTTGATAAAGTAATGTTAGGAGTGCAGGACCTCCGCATCATCATACTTATAAGGATTTGGCACTAGGAAAAAGCAATCTTAAGCTTTAAGCTTTAACCAAATTAAAAAAATTTTACAAGACCCTATTGTCAATACTATCCTGTGAAGTGATACAGTTCCTAATTCATTCATGTATGCTTTTTAAATACATATGCTTCGATTCATTTACAATAGAAATTTTTCATCACAACATGCTTCTAATTTTAAATGGAGTGTTCATAACATTGACTCTCTAGTGGATAAGAGATTTCTAGTTATTTATACTATAGGGGGTAGAAAATTTATTGTCATTCTCTCTTCTTCACTAACTTCAAGCTAAATTATTCAAATAAATATTTGCATCTTTTTCTTTACCTTTCACCCCTATTGTGTTGTTGTACCTCTCATTTCACATTGGCAATTCTTTGTAAATGTCCTAGTTGTACACAAATCATTATCTAGTTAAAAACCGATTTGTCTCTAAAAAAATGACATGTTTTAAAGTTAAAAGGTTTCATTTTTTGTATTTTCCTCATTCAAACGTTGCATTTCATTTAATTACTTAAAAAATAATTAATTATGCATTGAAAGAGTAAATAAATGATCTTTATAGTTTTAAAATAATTCTTTCATGAAAAAATAAAAGTGGCAGAATCTTATAATACTAAAGAGAAGTTTTGATACAATTTTGCTCTCCAAGTTATGAAGGATACTTATACTTCTTTCGCTAGCAAGAAAAATCTAAATTAGATAAGTGGCATCACGTTTATGAAGTTTTAACTATTTAGATCCTTTCTATTTAAGAACAATAAAAACTTATATGAAAAAATATAACTTCATTATAAACAACAAAGCTCCAATTCAAATTTAAAGAGAATAATTTAAAATTTCAATATATTTTAAAGTAAATAACAACTCAAACTTCTACTAGGTTCTTGAATTAAAGTAAATAACAACTAGTGCTGGCAAGCAGCTTTATGAATCAAAAATTTACTTAGGGTGTCATGTAATTTTGTTCAATTTACGGAGAAAAGTATGAAGGTCATGAAATGCTTCTATGCTTTTAATGTAATGCAAATAAATATCCTCAAGTTCAAGATTTATAAGGTATATACTATTTAGTTGTCCTTGTCTCCCCCCATGGTGTATAATTACAGAATCCAGGATCCATTTAACTCTTCTTCATTGTATCCCTAAAATGAACTTATGACCTGTGCTTAAACCATTCTCCTATGTAATCATATCAGTTAAATATTCACATTGACATTCAAATGCATAAGTTAGCATAGTCATTACTTTTGGTTACTGGATTCAGTATGAATCAGAACTATCATGTGACAGAATTACTAAACCATGGGCTGTCTCTAATTTGTTCCTATAAATGTACAACGAAACGTCAATATAAAAAGGCTGCGATGGATCTAAAATTCTATGAGTAGCCCATTGGATCCACACTGAGATTCTAACAGATGCAGTAGACCATGCCTAACTTTCTACATGTTGCATCTTGGGGAGGATGACAGTTAGACTGAAAGTTCATTGTGTCTTCTACTAAGAAAAATGATGAAATTAAACTAGATTAAAAGCATGCCTAATATTACAATCTGCATGCGAGAAGAGAAGCTTCATCATGCCTGTCATGAAAATCTCAGGTGAATTAAATTAGCATGGAAACATCATAACATTACAAAACTAATTACATTTATAAACAATGAAAAAAAGTGAAACAAAAGGCAGAAGCAGCAATTTTGAAACTTCTAAAATAGAAATGCACTATAGTTTCACATAGATAAAAAAAAAAAAAAAAGTTCACAATTGCTGTCATAAGTAACATTTCATGATAGTAATGTGTGAGCTATAAATGATGGGATTTGGTATTAGAAAAGATATTAGTGTTGCCATATCAAACTTTAGGTGTTAGATATGTAAATGCATAAGAATTGTGTGCTATGTATGTAAATTTCCCAAAAAATAAAATACTGAAAAGAGAAGAATGAAATGAAGTATCTTACTTGACATTGCACGTCTATTCCCTTATCCTTGTACTCAACAAAAAGACATTTTGAAAATTGATCAACATATCTGTAGACAATATAACTCCTCAGCTAGAAACGCTTAAGAAACAAAACTTGCAATCCTTCCCATATCTTTTTTCCTTCACGCAACATTACTTTATCAATCAAATAAAAAATCATGAATCACATATACAAGGATCAAATGCTCCATCGTCCATGCACTGATGCTAATCAGCAAGGAAAGTTATATAAAATTCTGTTTAATATTTCCACACATATAATAACAATTCCAAATTGGTCGGCCTGGGGTTGTTTCCAACGAGAGCCAACATAAATATCCACGAATTAAAAGACTAGTAAAAGGGAGCAGAAGGTAAAAACTCACGCTTTACTGGCAGCGTAGATGGCATAGAGAGGTTCCGATGGAATGACAGTGGAGGAGCCGGATCCAACATTCAAAATCGCGCCTCTCTTCCTCTCCACCATCCCTGGCAGCACTGCGTGTGTCACCCTCGTCAACCCCTCCACGTTTACTTGGATCAAATCCTTAATCAGATTCTCATCCACTTCGTGCAAGTACTTAGCATAAGGATACGACATCCCGGCGTTGTTAACGAGGATCCCGATATCCATCCCCTCGATGACTTTCTTTAACCTGGCGACCCCCTCGACAAGATCGCTGGCGAAGTCAATGAGCACGGTCTCCACCCGGACATCGGGGTACTTGTCCCCGGATAGCTGCAGAAACGCCGACGAGCTTATCGGGGTTGCGGCCGACGAGGACAAGGTTGAGGCCGCGGTGGGCGAGCTGGAAGGCGAGGGTGCGGCCAATGCCATCGGTGGCGCCAGTAACGATGGTCCAGGAGCCGTAGCGTTTGAGGTTCTTTCCGGGGCGGATGAAGCTAACGAAGAGCCACCAAAGGGCGGCGATGGAGGCCTTCAGGATAGAGAGGAGACCAAGGGCGAAGATGGCTAGGATCCAGGCCGGCTGCTCCTTGATGGAGGCGAGACAAGCACAAAGCTCCATCCTTTGGCAATTGAGGCTCTCGCTTGGCCAGTAATGGAAGGGATCTCGGGCGAGCTGAGATCAGGAGCTGGCCCGGGCGGGGTTTTATAGACGACGGCTTTAAGAGAGGGATGACAGGGACTTAGAAATCAGTTTGGGTTGGTACGAGTAGCTGAGCTACGGAGGTTACACTGCCGGCTTCGTATTTGGGAACGGTACTCCAGCTGAACGGGTCTCGGGTAATATTTAAAATTTATATTTTTAATATTTTATTTATATAAAATATATATTTCTTTTAAAATAATAATAATAATAATAATAATTATTATTATTATTATTATTATGATATTTAATCAAATAATTTATTTATTTGAGCACAAATCTCAATGCGTGTACAATTGAATAACTTTTAAAATTAAAATCTTGACAATTCAACTTTTATATATATATATACATATATATATATATATATATATATATATATATATATATATATATATATATATATATATATATATATATATAGGCAATCCTCTAGATGTAATAAGCTCAATGACGTCAAAAGTGATCCATTTCAAATTCAGAGCTAAAATCAACAACATAAAATATAGTTAAAAATTTTAGGAAATTACTTATTTAAATGATCTCTAAATTATGCATTCTTATAATCAAATTGAGCATCTCAAAGAGAAAAATCTGATAAGCTCAAGATATCTTAATTCTAATTTTATTTATATACTAAAATATTTAAAATACAATTTATGATTAAGGGGATCATTCTGAGCCGTTCGATAGAGTTGTTAGATTTTATCTATATTTATAAAGAATGCTACATTTAAAATATATAAAAAGTCCTTAAGAGATGTGAAACTTGAAGAATCTTAGAGTACGACCATTGAATAGTTGCATGACCGTTGTCACTAGTCCACTACATAATTCATCGTCTGATGCGTCGTAGTGCCGTTACCTGACATTGTCATTGTTGAACAAGCACCCAACAGTCATTGAATCATTGCCTAGCTACTACCATTAAACCATTGCTTAATTGTTGTTAATAAATTGCCATCTAACCAGTATCACTAGTCCACTGCCCAACTACTCTCGTTAGACAACTGCTCGATTATTATCATCAATCAAATGTCTAACCATCATCATTAAATCACCATTGTCAGATCATCGCTTGATCATCATCATCGAACCACCTCTTTGCTGCAATTGTTAAAGTGCCACAAACTGTTGTTATTAGACCACAGCTCCACTGTCATCATCTATCCATCTCCCATTGGTCATCATTGGATCATTGTCTAGCCACTATTACTAAATAAACTCTTGGTTGTCATCATTAAATAACCACTGATTATCATTGACTGAGCATTATTGTCTAATTAAAATCATCGGACTACCTCCATACCATGTTCGTTAAACCATGATCATTGGGTGACCATTGCTAGATGTATACTACTGGTCATAGTCGTATCGTTATACCATTGCCCGATCATCATCACAAATCAGTCAACTAACCATTGTTACTAGATCATTGCTTGGCCTGGGGTGGGAAAGCTAGAGATAATTGTAGTTGGGGATGGGTAAGCTAGAGATTAAGAAGAACTTTTAAACTTAAATAATCTTATAGTACAACGTTGAACAATTGCATGACCGTTGTCACTAGTCCATTGCATAATTGTCATCACTAAGCTAATTCGTCTATCATAGTGTCATCACCTAACCACAATTGTTGGACAACAACCCAACTATTGTTGAATTATTGCCTAGTTATTATTATTGGACCATCGCTTAATTGTTGTCGATAAATTGCTGCTTGACTATTGTCACTAGTCCACTGCCTAATTGCTCTTGTTGGACAACTGTTTGATTGCTATCATTGATAAAATGTCTAACCATCATTGTCGGATTGCCACTTGACCACCATTGTTAGATCATCGCTCGACCACCATCATCGAATTACGTCTCGGCTACAATTGTCAAAGTGCCACCAACTATCGTTATTGCCATTAGTTCACCTCCCACTAGTCATCTTTGGATCGTTGCCAGCCGCTATTATAAAATAAACTTCTTGCTATCATCATTGGATAGCTACTAACTTTCATCAACATACCACTATCACCAAACCAACTTCATTAGACCACCTCCAGATCATGTTCGCTAAATCATCATCATCGGTCGACCATCATTGGTTGACTACTTAACCATAATCATCAAACCCTTGTTAGACCACTATTGTTGGATCATTGCTTGACCATCGTCATAGGTTTGCCACCTAATTACTATTATTGGATAGCTGGTAGGTCATTGTTGCCATATAATCACTCGATAATGGTCATAATATTATCTTGATTTTCATCATCTGTTACATCATTAGCTTTTGATTTCAATAGTCATCATTGCCAAAGATGTTGATGGATGCCATTGCTTATTTGGTCGATACATATTATTTTATATGCTATCGCCAATAAAGTTGATGCATGCTATTGACACACGTCATTGCTAATAAGGCCAATGCAAGCTGTCGACCCATAGCATCACCTATATCAAAATCACATTATCTATAATTTATGATTGTTATGTGGTATCAATGCTTTCTCTTAAGAGTATCATTTTGTAATTATCAATATACACTACTAGAATTATTTCATCTAGGCCAAGCCAATGATTTTTCCCCTTTAGGTTTTTCACATAAAAATTTTTGTTTCCTCTTACAACTCTTTTTTTTATATATATTTTATTAGATTTTTGTATAAAGTTAAGAGGTTAAACACCTTTCTACTGTCATGAATATTTTGGCATGCAACAATAGTAATATTTTTAAAATGATATTAAATATTTAAATATTATGTATATTATAAGTATTAAAATTTATATGTTAGTTATGTAAATTTATAAAAATTATGTGATATTTATATAAAATTTTTATAATATTTTAAACATTTAAAATTATTTATTTTAAAAAAGTTCAAATAATTTGAAGGTGCTGCTTATTTAAATTTTTTAGGAATTAATTTATAAAGGTTTAATTATTATTAGCACTTTGTTATTATATTGTTCATACAATATTACATGGTTTATTAAATATTATTATACATATTATAAAAAAAATTGTAAAATAGACGAGTTGTAATTTATTCATATTGAAATGGAATTAAAAAAAAAACTTACAACAAGACGCAGATAAATCCCAGCAAGCCCCTCCAATTTTATTGAAATTTTCAGAATATATTATTATTTTTATATGAAAATAAATTTTTTTCTAAGAAAAACAATTCTTGTAGGGTTTGTCCTTTTTTGGCCGGCAGCATGCTCTTATGTAAATTTTAATTACTTATAATAGAAGTAAAATTATATTTTTTAATTTAGCAGAATAATAAAAAAATAACATAATTTTAATATCATAAAGAGATATTCTTCAATGAATTATATAGTCATCCAACTTTAATAACCGTAGTATTAAAATTAGATTTTGTGAGAACGTCAGCACATGAGAAAGCTGTAAATCATAAGACATTTTTTTAATAAATTATATTAACTAAATACAGTGTAATCATTTAACCGCATATGTACTTAAAGAATTTAAGATGATTAATTAAAATTTTAAAAATAATTATTGAGGATAATTCATGAGATATTATAATTTATGACAGAATAGTTAATTAGATATGAGTTATAATCAGATCCAATCATATAGTTTTCTATTTTACATAAAAAAAATTAAGGCGGTTAGTTTAGCTCGAAAATTAAATCGAAATTTAGATCGAAACTAAATTTAGATCGAATCTATTACATTGAGCCGAGCTATGAGCCAAAGTTTGGATCGAACTTTTTTTTTCGAGCTGATCTCGAGCTGGGCACATATCAGATCGAACTAGCTCAAAAACCCCATTTAATGGGATGAAGCTTGTTGTTGTTGTATTTCTTTAAAAATCATATATATATTTTTATTTTATGCATTTAATTCAATTTTTTAAATTTTTTAATAATTTTTTTATTAAATTCAAGTTACTCAATAAAATGGGCCAATTTCATATATATATATGTATATATATATATATATATATATATATATATATATATATATATATATATATATATATATATATATATATATATATATATATATATATATTCAATTTTCAAAATAGAATGACTTGCGAATCTTTTGAGTCGTTGAAATTTTGGCCAAAATATTTGAGTTGATTTAGTTGAATCGGCTCATTAACCGCCCTAAAAATAACTCATCTTCTACGTCATCCAAATCACTTAACCTTTTTTTTATTTACAAGCATAATTTATTTGATTGAAATCAAGCCCCAAGATTCACCCCAGATTCACGTAAATGTTAAAACTTAAAAGCGCAACAATTCCATAAATACTAAAATTATTTTAAAGACGAAGTTTGTCTAACACCGTTACTTTATATTTTAAGATATAAACTAATAATTTATCTTAAAAAAATGATCGTTAATGACTCTTTTGTTGCATCTTTGTTTTCAAAGAAAAGCATGATAAAACTTTTCTGAGTAATTAATTTTCTTATTAATGTTTGGTCATAATTGCAATGATAGAATGACTTGTAGGAGTAGTTAAAGTCTTAGCTCGGTTGGTGGGCAATAAACTGATCTGTTTGATTCTAATATGATATCAGGGGATCGTTAAATTGTGTGTGATGAATGTGATCTTGGTAAAATTAAATTAATAAATAAATTGGATTTGGGTGGATACTCTTAAAAAAAAGTTAACTCATCAATCACATTCTAACCACCTATTGAAAGGACAACCACTTTATTAAAAAGAAGTGACATCAATATTAAAATATTTTTAGTTTTCTTCATTCTTATTGTAATAGTTACTAATTTTAGGTTTAGTGAGCATGTTGAAGGTGAAATTTAAAAAAAAAAAATAGAGTACTATTAAAAAGGGGTACAATAGATAGACTTTCAAAGAAATCATCTTATTACTATTATCACTCAAGCATGCTTAACTACAAAATTTGTATGAAATCTGTACACTTGTGTTTTCATGATCATTCATGTTAGAATTTGGACACAAATTATTCTTATGTAAAGTTTCTTCGAGTCTCTCTCCTCTCTCTACTCTGCGTCAGTGTATGATAGGGCCTTGAAATAGCCAAATTTAACTAATAATATAATGAGAAAAGTTATTGTGAATGACATCCTAGTGAGTTGTTATGATGAATTGAAACTTGCCTGCCCCCAAATTACCAAAAGAGAAATTTCAAAATGATGAATATAGTCATTAATGATTTGAGTATTATAGTAATCATAACAAAACAAAAACAGCTATGATCTCATAAGAATAAATTAAGTAAGGACATAAAGATTGCGTCATAAAGACATTTTGAGAAAAGAAAAACAACTATGATCTCTAAACTAATTCCACTATTAAATTATTTTATTAAGCTATATACTCTATTTATATCCAAAAATACCTCCATTAGCCTAATAAGCTAATAATAGTTAATAAATTTAGTATTAAATCTTTAACACTTCTACATAAATTAGAATTTATTTATTTCATATCAATGATTTATGGTCATATCTATACTCATGGTCAAAGGTCCTTAAGATGCTCCAAAAAAAGTTGATGGTGGGGTTTGCGATGCTATGTATTCAATAGAGTATTCATCAAAATGTATCAAAGTAATCTTAATTTACACAATGGTTGCCTTACTACAAGCCTCTATTAGTATAACTTCAATGACTTATAAACTCTATTAGTATAACTTCAATGACTTATAAACTTTTTGATGATAACAATTAATTATTAAGCTCTAGTGGTAGATAAGATTAGAGAGAGTCACTTAGATGGTTTGGTCACATTAAATATTAGTTGTTCGATGAAGTTAGAAGAGTAGATGTATTAGATTTGGCCTATATTAACAAAGGTAGTGGTGGACCTAAAAAAACTTGATTAAGAAGTATAAAAAATGACCTTAATTTATTAGGGTTAAATGAGAATATGACACTTAAAAGGACACATTTGAAAAAAGATTCATGTAGTCGACCCCATGTAGTGAGATAAAAGTTTGTTGTTATTGTTGTTGTTGGCAATATTTAATAATTAAAAGAGTGATGTTCGAAACAACTTTAAATTATGGCCAAAAATTCTATTAGCCTTTGAAATTTGAATAGGTTGACTAATTGCAAAAGATGGCAACAAAACATAGGCTATGTAATCTATAAAAATAAAAAATTAAATGAGCAAAAAAAAATACTTTAATGCATGCTTTACTTGGCCATATTATGATGCTTGGAGGTTTTGATTGCAAGTTGTTTGTATGGCACACCTCCCCCAAGAAAAAAAACTAATTTAAAATTTTGGCTACAAAGAGCCTTATTTTTAAATTTGAAAATATTTTTTAAATTAATTTTATGGTTGTTTATCATTTTATAAAAGTTAGTAGAAAGTAATTATCCTATGATTCAAGCATGATATTGTCTATAGTCATAGATAATCACAATACAAAAAAATAGTTAAAATAATAAGTTAATTAAAAAAATAAATACAAATAATCACTATATTGTAATGATTGTAAAAGAATATGTAGTATGCTAGTACAATTAGGAAATCACTAAAAGAAAGCAATTGATTTTTAGTGAATAAAATCCATATTATCAGAAATATCTTGATTGAAAATGCATTACAACAATAAAAAAATGTCAAAAATAATTTTTTATGGATTTCCATTGGAAATTCTATAAGAAATCAACATAGATGAACTAATAGATTCATGCATTGGAAGATCCATAAGAGGTGTCTGCTGGAAAAATGTGACAAAAAATTTTTGATTAATTTTTTATTAGAAATTTTCGACAATAATTTTAATTAGTAATCCATCAAAATTATTGTCAAAATTTTTTGCTATATTTTTACACGATGATTCGAATTAAAGTGAGTGACAAAAAATCTATTGAGAACCTATACAAAAATGAAAAGAGCTTCACACTTTTTTATTTGTACCTTTACAACTAAACTAGACAAAAGATACATCTAATATTTTTGCAAGAGACATAAAATTGAATACTATGGGATCACAACAACTATACAACGAAGGTATTATTATTAGAAAATAAACTTCTAATCATGAATTTTATGTAATAATAAGAAAAATATTTACATCGCACATAAATGTTCAATAATTGAAGTTGGACTTAAATAATAATATGATACAAAAAAAAACTATTCATATAAATAAAAATTAATTATCTTCAGTCTCCTCCTCCTACTCCAGCACTACATATTTTTCCTTAAATCTATTTTAATGTATTTTCTTCATTCTTGCTTCCATGGCATTCATTCTAGTTTCCATCTATGTAATCATCTAAGCCTTCATTTCCTCAACAAATGCAACAATATAGCTTCTAACCAACTTGTTGATTGAATTGGTGGTCGACCCAAAAAATGGCATTCATCGTACGCTAAACCCTACAAACCTAAGCTCTTCTCTTTTTCTGCCTCCAATAATATCTCTTCATATGTGAAACTATGATTGTTTAGACTATCCACTTGAACTTTTTGCATCAGCAAAAGTTGACTCTGCACCTCCTCCAACTTTGAGTATTCGTTCTACAAAAAATTATGATGTTATTCAAACATAATACATTTTCAATGAAATTATTTTTTAAATATAAAATTATACTTATTTAAGCTCTATGTGACTTGACCCACCATTAGTCAACTTGGTGTTGATGTATTCTACTAAGCAAGTATGTAGTTGTTGGTTTCTTTTAAGTACTTGTTTCTGTAAACATACTAATAAAGTTAGTAAATAATGCTTATAAACTTAATTAACATAAGTAGCCAATGACTTGTGGGTCTTTTCTTATACTCAGTATGAGGAGCTAAGCCTCTAACATGTAGGGTGCTGCCCAAGCCCCCACAATCAAATATTCAATTTTATTTAGCTTGCTCCCTCTTAAGAACATAGTCGAGAGAGGCCCACACTTCCATTCCAATCCAAAGAGGTCTCTTCTTAGACTTGAGAATGTCTATAAATATATCATGCAAATAGGCAACACCTCTACCTCAAAATTCCTTCTAATATTCTTGCCTTATTCTAACAATCATGAAATCAATAAACCTTGAGCATAATGCATTGTATAAGTACAAATACCTATGTTCATAGTTTAAATTCTTTTAATCACATATTATGCATTTCTATTAGTATCTTCTTCGACGATACATATGGAGTATTAAATTTGCTCATTTTTATGCCTCTTATTTTATGTGTTGCCTATCTTGATGGATTAAATCTGTAAAATAAACTTAAGTTATCACTACTTAAATTTAAAAATTAAAAGTAATGCATACAAACTTACATATCTCCTTCAAGCTCAATAAAAGTTCATGAAGTAGGCCTTAGAAAATAAAAGGTTCATACATGTGCAAGTCCGACGTGGATGGATTACTTTGATGTGGTGGTAGTTGATGGTAATAGCTGGACTCCCTATGACCTATGTGAGGTTAGAGTGGTGTCAATAGGCTTTAGAAAATAATAAGTTCATACATGTGCAAGTCCAACAGTATGAGGTGGCGAAATCGACGTGGAGGTCGTGGCAGTGATAAAGGTGATAGTACAAAAAATTAGGTCATGAAATAATCTTCTTCCTCATAAACCACTCCTGATCGATATACGAGGGACATCATCACCACCAACTGATGCCATTTATAATAAAGAAAAAAATAAATAAATTATTAGATCAAAATAAATTTTTTTGAGGTACTAAACTTAAAAAAGATATTGCATAATTACAATGTTTAGAAGAAGTAGAAAAAAAATACATTATCGTTTATGTACAAGTCCAACAGTACGCGGTGGTAAGATCGACATGGAGATTGTGATGGTGATTGTGGTGATACTATGAAGATTAAGACATGAAATAATCTTCTTCCTTATAAAGTACTAATGATCGATATACGAGGAATATTGTCACCATCACCTGATGGCATCTACAATAAAGAAAAAAAATATTAGGTAAAAAAAATATTTCTTAAGGTACTAAACTTAAAAAGACAGTGCATAATTATAGTGTCTATAAGAAGTATAAAAAGTACATTCTAGATATTAAGCTTAAAAAAGACATACATAAACACAATATATGAAACATTAAGGAAAAATACATCCTAAATATTAAATTAAAATGAGGCAATGCATAGTTCTATTGCCTATAAGAAGAAAAAAAATAATATTCTACGTTTATTGTAGAATGCCTTGTGTACACTTGCCCACTGGAATGACCCCCATATTATCAAAAAGCAAGTCGACCCCAAAGCTTACTAACTTCAGACCCACAAAGGTCAAGACCTACCACGTACCTACAATGCTAAAGACCTAAAAAAATTTAACCCTTGAGGCAATTAATATCTTATATGGTGTAATCTACTATCTTTATGTTCATTCAAGCTTCATCTAACAAAGTCAAAACTTCTTACTAGCATAATTTCTCAGTTTGATGTTAAAAAATACTTGGCACGTATAAAACTAAACATTAGGGAAGCGTGATGGCTCAAAACATTGGACGCGCCATTTTTGGCTAGAGGAAAATGTCCTACTCGGCAAGCTACAAAAGCCAACGTAGAAGATCCGAGTACTCAGTGTGTCATTCTTGGCCCGAGAATACTAACGTCGAGCAAAGTGATCCCTCAATGAACACTCGGGGAGATGAGTGATAACTTAAGACACTTGGTGCACCATTTTTGGCCCAAGAAAAATGTCCCACTCAATGAGTTGCAAAAGCTCGAGTTGGAGATTTGAATACTCGGTGCGCCATCCTTGACTCAAAGATACTATAGTTAGATAGATAATTCTTGAGTTAATTTAATTAAGTACTCGCCTAAGCTTATCTTATAAAAATAAAGTGTAATTCCAACTCCCTATGAGGTTGGTGACTATAGTGTAAGACTGATACCTCGTGAGATCAGTAATGTAATGAAGTGTAAGACCAACACCCTGTTTGATTGGCAACTATAGTGTAAGACTAACTCCCCGTTAAGTTAACAATTAAAGCATAAGACTAACACTCCATGAGGTTGGTGAGTAAGGTGTAAGATCAACACCCATGAGATTGGCAACTTGATGAAAGACCAACTCTACTAGTTGGCAAATTTAAAACTAACTCCCCTAATTGGAAAACTAAAAATACCAACCTCATGGAGTGTTAGTCTTATGCTTTAATTGTTAACTTAACGGGGAGTTAGTCTTACACTATAGTTGCCAATCAAACAGGGTGTTGGTCTTACACTTCATTACATTACTGATCTCACGAGGTATCAGTCTTACACTATAGTAAGATCAACACCCATGAGATTGGCAACTTGATGAAAGACCAACTCTACTAGTTGGCAAATTTAAAACTAACTCCCCTAATTGGAAAACTAAAAATACCAACTCTGCTAGTTGGTACACTAAAAGACCAACGATTAAAGTTGGCGACTACAAAAGAAAGAAAATGGGAAAGAAAAGCCAACTTGTAGTAACATATAACACACATATATGAGTGACTTAATTATGGACCAACTCCTATAGTTGGCAAAGTAAAAGAACCTAATAGCCACAACCAATAGTTCAGAGAAGAACTCATTGTAATCGCCAATTAAAAAGTAGCAAACTCATCCCATAATTAACACTTATGTTTTTTGCTAAAGTACCAGAGAAACTATCAAAATGCTAGTGAGTACAATACAATATAATTATTTATACGTAAAACATGAAAAGTACTTAGCCAAAAAGAGGTACGTCTTTTTCATTTATTAAAATAACATTTACAAGAGGGCGAGTATAGGAATACATGGAGCACTTCTCTCCCAACTCATAACAAAAAAAAAAAAGAGAGAGAGAGAGAAGAATAAACTTGTGCTGCTCTCATCATCGTCGAAGTCTAAGAGGGTGACTATGTTAGAGATGTCCAACAACTTGGGTTCAACAACTTGGGTTCAACTGGCCATGCTTCACAAGCTTGGCGATGACGAAGTTGGCACCCGCCTTAAACTTCTACTCCAACAACCCCTTATACTTGTTAGAGTCCAGAAAGCCTAGAAACTCTGCCTCTTTATTCTGTGACCCTATATGCAGCGATAGATCTCTTCCTCCAACTCTCCCTTGGCCTCAGCAAGATGAATGAGCTATAATACAACTCTCTCCTTCTCCTCCTCCTCCTCCTCCTATCGCTTTACATCTTCCTAAAGCTCAGTGAGCTTTGATTCAATAGAAACAAGCTACTCTTGCACACTTATCAACTTCACCTTTATCGTAGAGAGACTCTTTCTATTCATTATAAACTTGTTATAGATCTCCCAAGTTGACTGTCAAGCCATTGCTTTAGTAGTAATCACAATGAATGATAGTTGGCTGTTTGTGGGTTCTAGAGAAAAGTATTGAGTTATTTAGAGTAGATGTCCTGGCCGACCATGAAGGCTTCACTGGTTGGCTACGAGAGAGCCGGAGTGAAATTATCCTTCGAGTACTCTTCCTCCTCCTCTTTCTCTTTTCCTTTCTTCATTGCGGGCCCTCCTCTTCTTTGAGTGACCTTGAGGAGTGGGGCTAGCAACTCTCTTTTTGTTTTTTTTCAATAGTGGATGACTCACTGCCTTCTTCTTCATATTCATCCTCCTCGAGGAATTTGATGACTAAAGGGTTGAGTGTAGGGGCCACAACATCCTTTTCACCTAATGAAGCGAGTATGGACATTTGAGCTGGCGAGTTAGAAATAATTACTTCAATGCTCAAAAAGGCTAAGTACAAAATAATTATCACAGAGGACATTGATAACTCGGCTATTAAGAAAGATAGTGATTGATATTCAAAGTTTTATCAATCACTTTCTTCAGCGCTTCCTCCAGCTTAGCATTCGTCCCTGGCGCAAGTGCCTTACTCGCTAGAAAGGACATAGGAACTATCAGCATAGGCCAATGTGACGAGCTCTTGAAGAATAAGAGCTTAGACCACCACTTCTTAACCTTGTTTGATAGGCTGTGTATTCTCAGTAGGATTAACAAGAACTGGACGGTCCTGTCGTTTTGCTCCTTTATGGTGAAGACATGGAAAAAGAGAGTTAGATTCCATGGCAGTCGCTCCTCTCCTAACATCATTAGAAAAGTGGTTATACTTCCATAGAGTTGGTAGGATCTGGGCAGGTATGACCTTATAGTAATTTAAATTATATACTGACTCGTGGGAAAGAGAAAGCCTGAAAATGAGTTTTAAGTGGTCGAGCAGGAGGCACAATTCATTCGACCTGGTCGAGTTAAGCCTCTAATTGCAGTCGGCTACCATCACTATATAATCGAGATGACTATGACAATAACCATGGAAGACAAAAGTTGTTGTTTGGGTATCAAGGTTAGGAATCTCCTTGACCTTGAATAGCATAAATGAACTCGCCTTGACCTTGGATAACATAAATGAACTCGCCTCTTTCTTTAAATCCACCATTAAGGTTACTCACTTCGAAGGAATGAAAAAAAATAAAGCTTACTCACTCAAATTAACAAGTCACTTGCTTGATGAAGAGCTACAATAAAGTTTCAACTACCCACCATGAAACTATATTTATAGGTGTTGTAAGTATGGCTTAGTTACACGGTCCACGGATGTCATATCGAAACATTTAATGAAGACATCATTATAAAATCTCATGAAAGTTTTAAATGACATATAAGAAGATAAAAGTAATTAATGAATTATTACTTGCAACCGTTAATGACAGGATAACACTTGGCATTAGGAAAGGTGTGTCTGAGGTAAAATTAAACATTCATTTATTTATTGTATAAATTTGAAAAAAAAATATAAACGCACTCGCTATGATCCCTCTACTATTTTTGAACTAATTTATAATGGGATCCGAGTGCCACTCCTCGCTAAGTTTTCCCTTATCCCACAGATAGTCGAAGATGAAATTGGTGCTGGTGATGAAGAGAGAAGACACCTTCAATTTCACTGAGTGCTGGAGAGAAATCAGCTTGGCCCTCATGATCGCCATGTTCTTTCAGAACTCAGCCTCTACAACTTGGCTTCATTATGACTTTAGTAGAGACTTGGGCTTGCCAATTCCTGCCTTGATGAGCTCATATTTTCTTTTCTAGAATGGTGACTTTTCATTGCAGGTTGGTGAGCTTAGCCATGTTCATAAGAATTTATGGCTCCCTCTCCGTATTTTCCTCCTCTAGAGGAACCTACTCGTTCCTCTTAGACTCATTGCTATTAGAAGAAAAACTCGCCAACATCTTATAGATATTGGTGGATATGAAGCTGATTGCGGTCCCAATGGACAAAGCGAACATCTTAGCTGGCACTCCTTGTAGAGGCAGTCCCTCAATTAGGGCAAAACTTAGCACCACCACCTCAACTCGCTGCGAGTCTTGAGTCACCCCTGAACGACACAAAAAGAACTCGTCAAAAATAAGTAAGAGGACTTCAATAAGGTAATCGGCTAGGGGAAAAATCCTCGAAGAAGGGAGCCACTGTTCAAAGAAACATACTTTCTCTTCACTTAGCCGATGGCCTAGCAAATCTGCCACAAAAATATAAATCATCCTTTCAAAACTACTTAAACATTCCAAGTAGATAATCTAAGGAGATGATGGGCACCTACTATCTCCCTCCACCACCTCCTACACACTCACCATTGTTAGTTAAATGTTACTATAAACTTTAAAAGTAGAACATAGTTAATCCTACCTTAGCAGAACTCTCCTCTATGATGATGGTTATAGGGGAAGTAACAACTCACCTCCTCACCACCACCTTCTTATAGCAAATAAGGGGAGTGATGACCTCCTCCTCATGCACACTCTCATCCCTTATGGAGAGAATACTCGCCCCAGCCGAATACTCAGCATCACTACCCTCGGTGAGAACAACTGTGGTTCTAAGGGTAGGAGTAGGGCTGCAAATGAACTGAGCGTTCAACAAGCTACTCGTGACTTGGCTCGATTAGAGCTCGTTTATGTTCGTTCATTTAACTAATCGAATGAGCTTGAACACTTTTGTAAATACTCGATTGCTAAATGAACAAGCTTGAACAAGTTATTGTTCAGTTCATTTATGTTCATGAACAATATCATTTAAAGCTTGTGAACAAGCTCGTTAAAGAGCTCGATAATGGCTTGATTAAGGCTCGATTAAGGCTTGTTCATAAACGATACTGTATTAGATTATTAATGATAATGTATAAGGCTCGATTAAGGCTCAATAATGGCTCAATTAAGGCTTGATTAAGGCTCGATTAAGGCTCATTTATTTCATTAAATGAGCTGCTTGTTAACAGGCTCGATAAGCCCAATCTGAACCGAGCTCGCGAAGAAGCTCGAGCCGAGCTCGAACAAGATTTTTTTAAATGAGCTCAAGCTTGAACACCATCCTAAAAGCTCGAATCAAGCTCGAGCTCAACAATGACAAACGAGATTGAACTCAAACAAGTCTCTGCTCAGCTCAGCTCGGTTCGTTTGCAGCCCTAGGTAGGAGTGTTAGAAGAACTTGTCTTCGCAGCGTGAATAGCAACAACCTCTGCTAGCATCTTGGACTTCTTCAGCTTTTTTCAGAGGCCAGCCCCTGTGGACTCATTAAATCGATGGAGAGTATGTATGTTCTACTCACAATAATAAATTCAAAAGAAAAAGAAGTGTATCTCTAGTTGTGAATGAAAGGTTTAGTAAAACTTTTAAGTAAGGCTAACATTCTTTTTACAGCTTAAAGATTCGTGGATACGTCAAAAGATTGCACTTAGTCAAAAGGCGATGTAACATTTAATGAGAGATTATCTTTTTCTTTCAGCATTTATTATGAGCTAATTGACTTTTTATTCTTCTGTCCTTTTTGTGAGTTGCCTCTACAAGGAGCAGAAGAATCATGAGCTAAATGTATAACTTAAAATAAGTAAACTGTTTAAATGTTAAAGACTCATCGCATGCATAGTGAGCACAACAAGAAAAGAACACGGGTGTCGATCACATGGACACATACTTGCCCTCAAAAGGCAAGTATTCAGGGGAGAACTATCGTCTTAAAGTGACTCAAGCCCAACACCCCCTATAATGGGGAGTGTGTCCGCACAAGAAATAAAGCCACTGCACCTAGACCAAGGCTCATCACTTGGCAATGAGCACTCGCTTTAGTTGAAGACGAGTCGATTTTTATATATACTTGACTAGCTCTATTTGTACCCATCTCTTGTGTTAAGAAACTCCTAAGCTATATTCTCTCTTTCTCTCCATCACAAGGGAATTCTCCCCCCATATATTAAGACTACTTAAAAGGCAATAAAATGAAATCTTTCCTCCATTCACTCCATTACATGTTGTTCCCCTCTTCATTAACCCTGCTTTTCAGATATCTCCCGAGTTTCTGCTTTAGCCACAAATAGATTTATATCCAATAATTGTGATCAGACTTCTATAAAAAAATAATAATACCTCCATAGTTAAGAAAATAATAGCTACACAAATTAACATATGTTGCAAAAGCAAATTTCTTAGCAGTAGCATTATATTAGCCATTTAAGTTTATGTTATGGTTTGTATTTGTACATTTGATGGGTTTGGTTTATCTATGCTTATATAGTGTCCTTCCATTTTTTTACTATTAGTTATTTCTCTTGCTTTTTTGTTGTAATATCATTATTGTCTCTACTGACACAATAAAAATTATTTATTTATTTTCCCTATTTATACTATTTATAACTGTATACGTGAAACTTTTCTCTTCTGAGCACAAAATACATTTAACTTGTCTTGACTTTTGAGATTTATCTTGAGAGTTGAGATTATTCCATCATCAAGTTCTATATTGTCGAGGTGTAGTGCCTTCCCAACCCACAGTGTGACTTCTCCCTAGATTTTCTCTATTCTTAAGCATTCTTGCTTGTTAATCATTTTATACTGAGAATATTTTATTCTCATTAATGGTCTCAAGAAGATGGCAGCTTCTCTCAACTATCCACTCAAGTGATTTTAGCATTCACAAAGCTCTTTGATCGTCTCAATCTCCTCAAAACTGTATATCTTCATAGCAAGATCCAAAACCTTCTTTGATTTTCATCATCTTGTGAGTAACTTTACTAAGTTGATGTCTTATTGCTGTAAGGCTGTCGTTGATGTCTTATTATTGTAAGGCTATCATTGATGTAGAAATTAATTATGAAGAACTCTTAACACCATGTGATATGAATCCAAATCATGCATGGCCAAATTAACAATAAATTACAGCCTCAGAACAGAGAGGAATAAAGAAAATAAATAAAGAAAAATTATTATAAAACCTTGACCAAGAACCGACAGAGAAAATACACAACCAGATATAGAAATCAGTTACAAGATGTAGAAAGCCTTGCTCCAAGACAGAAAGAAAACTATAAATAGAGGAAAGACGCAAAACAGAGGGAATGAACAATTTACAGAAAGAAACTTAGCTCTTCAGTTTCCCTTTTTCTTCTCTTCTTCCTGCTCATGTTCTTCTCGGTTTTCCTCACCGGAAACCACCGTCTTCCATCGGAGAATCCCTAGGTTCTCCTCCGATCCCAACCGCTCTCCCTGTTCTTCTCTAGAGTCAATCGACGACTCGAACTGTCGAAGAAAACAAAAACCACAAAAAGATTAAGGCAAGCTTTCATCAGAAGTTTCATCTCACTCAGTCGTTTCGTCATTTAAATAGAGGGTTTAGATTTCATCACGGGATATAAGTTCAAGGTAAGAGATCAACCGCTCATTCAAAACACAGATTCAAGGACAGAAAAGAGCACAAGACAAATCAGACGGTTCAAGATTTAGCCCAAGAGAGACTCGATCCGAGGGATTAGATCCAACGGCTAATTACAAAACACGCTGCATCCAACGACTCAGAAAGCATCCGTGTTATCATTCCAAATTCAGTAACTCAGCCGGGTTCCAAGCCCCCCCTAGTGAGTCAACTCAGTGAACAAAACTCAAGCCAAGCCGGATTAGACCAATTCAAGGAATTAGGTTCGTATTATTGGTGCTCTTGTTGATTCACACCTACAACAATGACAGACAACACAAAATATAATGCCAAAACACTTGAAGAATGTGTTACCAGATTAAACAAAATAGAAGATCAAATGACCTCAGTCACTATGGTATTGACTGAAATATCAAAAAGATTGACTACCATAGAAAACAGATTGGAAAAACAACCTCAAATTCAGGTATGTGATGCATTCCCTTCAGAATCCTATTCTCTAAACAGACCACATACAAACACACCCATGTCAATACCTCTTAAAATAGATATGCCCAGATTTAATGGAGAAGACCCTAGAGGATGGCTCTTTAAAGCAGAGCAGTTTTTTCAGTATTATAACTCCTCAGAGGATCAGAAATTTTTAATATCCTCAATATACATGGATGGACCTGCTTTGAGCTGGTATCAATGGATGCAAGTAAATAAACAATTGTATTCTTGGCCACAGTTCAAAGAACAAATTATGCAAAGAATTGGCCCTTCCCTCTACAGAGATTTAAGAGGAGAACTAGCTAAGCTTCAACAACAAACCACAGTGTAACATTTTTATAATGAATTTGAAGACCTAGCTAACCAAATTTCAGACATTCCACATGAATTGCTACAAAGCTGCTTTGAATCAGGGCTTAGACCAGAAATTAAAAGGGAAGTAAGAGCCCTACAGCCTTCTTCCTTGCAACAGGCATTTCAATTAGCCAAGCTAATGGAAGACAGATTGTCTGATGAAACAGAAATGCATAGAAATAGCAGAAATCAGCACACTTCAGTAAGTAAACAGCAATATTAGAGTGCTCCAACTACCTTACTGCAACCTCCCACAAATGCCACTCAACACACCAACATAAGCGAAATATCAATTCAGAATTTAACAACTCAAATAGAAGACAGAAAAAGAAGAGGCTTATGCTTCAATTGTGATGAGAAGTACCATAAAGGGCATATCTATAAGTCCAAGTTATTTGCATTAATGGTAGTCAATGATGACCAGCAACATCAACTGCAACATGATAATCAGCCCGACAACCAAAGGGTACAAGAAGAAATATTAGCACCAAGCTTCATGTATCAACCATTTAACCCAGGCTAAGAAAGCCTATCTATCAAGTATACATAATTATTAGCCACCTATATCCTATATAGCTTAGTGTTTTCAGATAACACATCCTTACATAGCCTACTCTAGCATAGAATTACCAATAAGCTATTCCCTAATATAGAGTATAACTGCAACCAGCAGTTCATTACATACAGCCCTATCCAATAGATGAGTCCAGTTCAGGTGAATTCCCAGAGCTGCAACTACAATATCCACCTAGTGGTAACCCATGGGATCATGAGCATCAGGTGAAACAAGTCTACAACAAGGGACAGAATTTCCGTTCTTATTAATAGAAACCAGCAATCATTTGACAAAAGAATACTACTTCCAACAGACAATCAAATTGCTACTTTCATAGTCAGTGGGAGGGAAAGTATCAACAGGAGCTTCTGAGAAATGAATTGAAGAAACAGAGAAGGCAGATGTTCATTTTGACCTTGAGGACAAGGTCAGTTTGAGAAGGGGAGTAATGATATGAATCCAAATCATCCATGGCCAAATTAACAATAAATTACAGCCTCAGAACATAGAGGAATAAAGAAAATAAATAAATAAAAATTATTATAAAACCTTGACCAAGAACCGTGAGAAAAAATACGACCTGATGAAATCATAAGATGTAGAAAGCCTTGCTCCAAGACAGAAAGAAAACTATAAATAGAGGAAAGACGCAAAACAGAGGGAATAAACAATTTACAGAAAGAAACTTAGCTCTTCAGTCTCCCTTTTCTTCTCTTCTTCCTGCTCATGTTCTTCTCGGTTTTCCTCACCGGAAACCACCATCTTCCATCGGAGAATCCCTAGGTTCTCCTCCGATCCCAACCGCTCTCCCTGTTCTTCTCTGGAGTCAATCGACGACTCGAACTGTCGAAGAAAACAAAACAAAAAAAGATTAAGGCAAGCTTTCATCAGAAGTTTCATCCCACGGCTCAGATCGTTCAGCGTCATTTAAATCGAGGGTTTAGATTTCATCACGGGATATAAGTTCAAGGTAAGAGATCAACCGCTCATTCAAAACACAGATTCAAGGACAGAAAAGAGCACAAGACAAATCAGACGGTTCAAGATTTAGCCCAAGAGAGACTCGATCCGAGAGATTAGATCCAACAGCTAATTACAAAACACGCTGCATCCAACGACTCAGAAAGCATCCGTGTTATCATTCCAAATTCGAATTTGGGGTTCCAAGCCCCCCCTAGTGAGTCAACTCAGTGAACAGAACTCAAGCCAAGCCGGATTAGACCAATTCAAGGAATTAGGTTCGTATTACCATGTCATGTCATGTTTCTGTTGACTTCACTAATATTGCTATGTATCTGTCAGATAAAAAAAATTTATATTAAGAAATTTGTTATTAATCTTTAGGGAAGAAAGACTATGGCGTGGTTTAAAAGTTGTACTCACAACACTCCATTCAAAATCTTCTTTGAACTTCCTCAAAAGCTAAATTCCAGGTTGCTTCGCTTCAACAGAATAAATCGCCTCTTCTTATTATTATCACTGTGAATGGAAGCCACAACCCACATTTAAGAATGCCTTTGTAAAGGCATATCTCACCATCTAGAAAAATAGAAGAATCAGAGGATGGAAACACGAACAGAATCGAGGTGAAAATCAAGCGAGTAAGAAGGCGTGAAAATTGAAGCGAAAATCAGAATTTTTACCATCTCTAGTTTATTCGAATATGGCCAAGTGGATACTCTCGAAGACTACATAGTCATCTCATATTTCCATCAAGTCAAATATTTTGTTATTCGGCTTGGAAGTTTGCCATTATTAAGATTTTCCGTTCAGCAAAAATCAAGCTTCATTAAGGAATTTGTCTCATTAATTAGTTGCAATGCTAATCATGTCATTAAGCGTAGACCAATCACCATAATAAAATGTGATCAATATAGCAGTCATAATAAGCCAGAAGAAACGACAACAGTGAAATTCATTTCATTTCAAATAATCTTTTATAAGGCAATCAAACAAATAGGACAAAGAAAAAAAAAAGATAAATATTGATTATTCTGACAACCTTGTCCGATCTGTGGAATACTTTCACCTAAAACTTTCGTCTGACGCATGAGGCGAATTCTAGGGCTCCCTGAAGGTAAGTCCGCAACCAAATTTCCTCCCTCTTCTGCTCATTTTCTCAACCATTCACCACCTTCTCAACTCTATTCTCCTATCGACCTCGCTGGGCAGGTCGGAATCTCTTTCTTGAGAAATGGCCTTACCCGGGAATTTGTCTCAAGCATCTTTCCCTCCTTTATCTGCTGCTCGAGCAGCATCCCCTCCTGTTAACAACTGGAAAGATCTTCTTCTTGCCCAAAATGAGAAGAGTAAAGCCGTCTCGTTATCCTTCATCCCCGAATCGTGGAGAAGTTTGCTTCTCAAGATGATTTATCTCAAGGTCGTAATGAATGGAATCTCTCATTGGGGCATGCTATAGGAAAAGACCGTATTATGGTTCCTTATTGAATGCGGTGAAGAGGCGATGGAGGTTTAAAGGTTCCATGGATCTTCTAACACCTTGGAAGGCGACTTTTCCTATTTAAATTTTCATGCCAAGAAGATTACGATCTAGTGGGATAATGGTCGTGCTTTCTAAATGGCCCTTTATCTTCGATGGGAATGGAACTTCCGACCAACGAAAGAGCAAATCAAAGAATTACCCTATGGATCAAACTTCAATTTCCCCTGTTGGAATGATTTGGGATTCTCCAAAGTCAGCCAAATTGGCATTCCTTTAGTTGATAATCTCACGAACTAAAGCAAGAATCACATTTGCGGTTTGTGTAGATCAACACAGATCAATCTTGCGACTCAATTCCAATCAACTTGAATGGGCTGAAATTTAATCGAGAGGTGGTGTGATTGGAAACACGCTTGCTCCAAATGCCAAACTTTTTCCCATGATGAGAAATCGTCCCTTAAATCCGACCTTCTACGCTAGAGGAAGAAGTAAGAGTAGAAGGCCATTCCGTCGAGATACTGGTGCAAAATAATACGCAATGGGACATTATTCCTATGGATGAATCCAGCGTCGTGCAACGAGGATTTACGTCTTTAGAAGTCAGAGAACACCATTCCACAACAAATTACGACCTAAACCACTCACTTTCAATCCCTGTGTTGGAGCGACCGATCATGAAGAGATAACCACCAATTTAGGAGAATCGATGTTAATGATATCCCTAAGGAGGCTCAAAGAAATTCACATTTCGAGGAATCAACCGCTTATGATACAAACACGTGAAACTAAGTGATATTGCTCTTCCGAGAAGAAAACCGCTCGGCAAATGACTAGTCTTGTATCTGGACCCTCGGGAAAAGCTACTCTTATACCGTGCAAGGCTATCTATTAGTTGGATAATGCTAAGGAGAAGGTTATTCCAACTCCAACTGCGACTAAAGGAAAGCAAAAAAAAGGCGGGAAGCCCGCAACATCTTCATCCTCTTAATGTCGTCCTCAGGTCAGCGTGTTATCTCGAGGCGAGTTTCGATTGTTTTCGATTGATACAAGAGACTGATCGATCTCCTTTGCTTCTGGAAACTAAAATTGGTACGAAATCTTTCACAATCCTTTCCTTCTAAAAAAATTCAATCTATTCAATTAATTTTCAAACTTTGAATCTATGGGGTCGAATATGGATCAAGTGGTGTTGGATAAACTTGATTTTAAGCCTTTGATTGTCAGCCCAAGTTGTTCGCGGCATTGTTACTATTTCGGGAATCATACCTTCTATTTGTCTGCATTTATCTTTGAGAATAATGCTCCGTCTCTCCCTATGGAATGTCTTTGAGATCGATTGGGCAAGACTTAAGAGCCTTGGATCACGATGGGTGACTTTAATTGCCGCTTGTCGAGTCATGAGAAATCGGTGGGCTTCTATCTCCTTAAACAATTCACTTGATTTCAAAGAATGTGTAAATGATTGTGAGCTCATTGAATTACCTAGTTACGGTTTATTTTTATACGGTGAACCAACAAAGTAATAATCCTATTCTTTCTAGGATTGATAGAGTGTTATGCAATTCTAAATGGTTTGATTTCTTCCCACTCTCCCATTATAAAGTAGTGTCACCTCTCTCATCTGATCACTCCCCATTAATTACCACTCTTCAACATTGTTATACTCCGTTTATGTATAGGAATCATTGGTCGCTCATGAGGACTTCAAGACTATCTCATTTGATGCTTGGGGGGGTTTGTGTCAGTGATCCTATGTTTGTTCTTTCAAAAAAAGCTATCTCGGGTTAAAAGGCTTTTAAAATGCGGAAATGGGACCCCTCTCCTCTTCACTCTCAAATTATGCAGGAAAAAAGAATGCAAGAAGAAATCATGTTAAAGCTGAACCGTGATCCGGGCAATAAAGAGCTGATGAAGGAAGCTAATGAAGCAAAAATGAGCTACACTAAGCTTCTCAAAATGGAAAGCATGTGGACCAAGCAAAGAGCAAAGGCTCATTGGATTAGTCAATCCGATGATGATCTGAAATTCCTTTTTTGTTCAATAAAAGAAAGAAGGAATGCGAATAGGATCCATGAACTACATATGAAAGGTGTAATTTCAAATCGAGTTGATGGTGAGGAGATAAGCAGTATTATGCCAAACTATTGCGTAACCTTTTCTCCTTACCAATGCGGACCTTCCTTTGGAAACTCTCTCTCTCGGGCAAATGAGTTGGAAAAGATATTAGTGATGAAGAAATTACCGCTCTTCATAGCATAAATGAAAACAAAACACGTAGGGATGGATTCAATTCACATTTCTTTATCAACACTTGGGAATTCAGGAAATACTTCTTAAGAGTCGCTCATCATTTTTTCAAGACAAAGAAATTGCCAAGATGCTTCAAACATACTCTTCTTACCCTAATACCAAAGGTGAAACATTCTAGTAATATATCGACTATCGTTCTATTTCACTTTGCAATATTTTTACAAAGTTATTGCTAAATTTTGCAAATAGGCTAAAACATGTCTTCTATGTTGATAAACAATGCTCAATCAGCTTTTATAAAGGAAGAGATATAGATAGTTTGGCTTTGGCTAATGAAATTTCTTCCGAGTTTTCTTCTCTAGTCACCAGGCACATTTCTTGCTGGGATCTAAAAAAGCTTTTGACTCTATAAATAGAAGCTCTTATACAGATTCGGCAAAAGGTATACCAATGAGGTTTGTGAAATGGGTGGAGGCATGTATTATGGATGTTCCATTTTCTGTTGTGCTCAATGGGGAAATCAAAGGTTGGTTTTCCTCCTCATCTGGGTTAAGACAGGGCTGCCCCATGTCTCCTTTCCTTTTCACTATTGCTATAGAGACTCTATCTTGTCTTCTGGAACGAGAAACTCAATTACTAAGGTATACCCCTTGTGTTGCAAAGTTATGCAAAGTATCTCACCTTCTTTTCCGATGATGTTCTTGCAATGGGTAAAGCTGAAAATGATACTATAAGATCGTTACAAGGTTGTCTTACTACTTTAGAGAATTATATGGGATTGAAGGTAAACATTGAAAAATCTACTATTTGCTTTTCAAAAGGAGTCAAAAATGCTGATTATCTGTTAAATATTCTCAATATCAAACAAACTTTTTTTCCTATAAATTACCTTGGACTTCCTGTTGTAGTGGGTGCACACAAAACAATCCATTTTAATGGATTATTTGATAAATTGCAAAAGAGAATGGCTGGATGGAAAAGCAAATTTCTCTTAGGGGAGGTATCAATTGATTAGATCCTCAGTTAATGGGTTACTTTCATATTTCCAATTGTTGTTCCAAAGGGTGTTTTAAAGAAGATATGCTCATTTACATCCAACTTTTTCTATCATAGTGGGGAAAACAAAAAGCTTCACACAATCTCTTGGCTCAAAACAACCCTCCCGAGAAAAAGGGGTCTTATATCTGCCTATTCTCTCTATACTTGTAGTAAACTAAAAATTATATGGAGAGTCATAAAAAACGAATCTCTCTTTGCCTCATGGTGTTTACAGAAATATGGAACTATTTGGGAAACTCCAAATACCAAATGCACCTCTTGTTGGAAGGAGTTAAGATCAATTGGATTTGCATATAAAACAAAGTTTAAATATCTTGTTGGCAACGGAAACACTATTTCTCTTTTGGGATCCTTGGTGTAATGGCAATACTATTGCTAACGATGGGGTACCGGTCAGAATGGGAATTTCCAATGATGCAAGGTTGGTATCCTCTAAGCGACGGTAAGTGGTGCCTCCCTTGGACTTCTCTTGAATACTCTTTATTGCTTGAGAATATTGAGCATTGAAATATATGGAGGGGAGGATGCGATTCAATGGGAAAATCAAAAAAAGCCATCTAACCGTGACTTCAAGAAAGCCATTTTTGAATCCTATCCTAGCATATCATGGTACAAGGAAATTTGGTTTAAAGGGGGTGCCATAAACTATTCACTTTACTGTTGGATGGCTTTTTTAGGGAGATTGAAGACCTCCGATGTGTTAGTTAAAAATGGTGTGGGTGTTTTGAGGGAATCTGTTCATGAATGAATCTTCAATCTCATTCTCACTTGTTTTTTGAATGCGGTTTCAATGAGTTTGGTAAGATCTCTTCTTCCTAATGGCCAATTCTTCTTACTTAACTCCACCCTTCAACAAATTCTGGAAAGTGTTGATTTACATGCTCACAAGATAATTAAAAGGTTACATAATATGATTCGCCGTTTTGGTATACATGATTTGGAGAGAGAAACCAAAGACTTTTCTCCAACTCCTTCTCTTATTCAATCCATTATGCAAAGTCAAAATCGGGTTGGTGCTAAAATATCAAAGTGGAAGATGAAGGAAACATGGCCTCAAAGTTAGACAATTGATTATGGCATGGAAAAGTTGCATATCTATGAATCTTGTTTTAGACCTATGTTTGATTTCATCTTCTTGGTTTCTTCTTTTCTTTTCTTTGATGACAACGAGTATAGTTACATTGGAATTTATATATATATATAGTCCCTGCATGGATGACCTTCTCAAATGGTAAATGTGCAATTTGTATTTATACATCCATTGAGAGAAGGTAACGAGTTTCGATTGGTTGATTCTCAAAGTGGTGTCTTGGATATACTATACAAGATTTCTTTTGTGTCCGAGTCCATAGATTACCAAATGCTTTTCCGGTTATTGTTTTGTTACTTCAAGAATTCCTGACTCTAACTAGATCCGCTTGTTTCGTTCCATCACTTTTTTTTTTTTTTTTGTTTTTTGTCTGTTATCTGAGAAGTCCATGTTGATCTTCCTTGTTTTTTCGTTCTAGCTTAGTCTATCATCTGTATATGTAATCACTTTTTTTATGGAATGAAATTGGGCAAATGCTCTCAAAAAAAAAAAAAAATAAAATAAAAATAAAAAAATACTTTCACCTGGTTCATTAGTTAACTTTCTTAGTTCATTCTTACTTGGGACTCCTTTACGACAGAATCAACTAGGCTCAACAGTATGACTAGTCCATCATGAAAGAATCGACTCTAATTATTTCTATCACCATGCAATTTCATGTAAGGGGAATCAACATTATATTTAAACTTCTAAATTTGATTCTTTTTCAGATACTTAATTATGAATAATGGATTAGTTAATGCTTTCTGATGAGATTGATGAGATGAGTTATAACAATAGTCTTATCATAATAAATACATTCTTTATCTTGATCCAAAAGGCTTCACTTCCACTAAATCAGAGGATTATGAGACATCACTATTGATTATCCTGCTAAAATTTTACTATTTTTCTTCTTTACTTGTCAACTTTTAGGTTTTCTTAAAATAGATACTACTATGGGTGAAAAATATATTTTCATTTTGTGAAGGCAATCATCATCATCAATCAATCTCCTCCTTTCTTCCTCCTTTTTATTATCTCCTTCTTTTATTCATCCCTCTTGGAAAGAAAGATGAAGACAAAAAGAAAGAAGAAAAGTAAGAAGAGAGAGAAAATTCAATATGATGATGATTGCTTCTTTTTTTAGATGGTCACCACATAGAATCGCAAGTGTACTTATTAGGATGACCAGGCATGACGTCGAGGGAAATGTGTCCTATCTCGAAAGACAGAAGTAACCACCCTGCAATTGACCTAATCACCTAAATAAGGACTCCTAAGGACTTATGGGTCTGCGGGATGATGTACCAGATATTCTTTCCCTTCTTTATATGGAAAAGTAAAGTAGGGTTTACTTAAAATTGGGTTCGTTAAGTTCCCTACAGGGGCAAGCCCCCATAGTTAATTACATCCTAAGGGACGGGATCCCTTAGAAATACTCTCTATTAAGGTAAATGATCGTTGTCTCTAAAGATTTCAATAGGTAGGACTATCATTCGATTAGCTTATTTTGGA
The DNA here is from genome assembly GCA_021442155.1 of Cymbidium sinense. Classification (NCBI taxonomy): domain Eukaryota; kingdom Viridiplantae; phylum Streptophyta; class Magnoliopsida; order Asparagales; family Orchidaceae; genus Cymbidium; species Cymbidium sinense. Next base: position 70,588,961 of record CM038224.1, on the reverse strand, counting down.
AGATCAAATGGGATTGATCAAAGAGAGGGAGTTATTAGCCAAGCCAAAGGAAGATAGGTAGGAGATGCCCACGATGATAGAAAACTTAGCAAGCATCTCAAACTATCATCCTATGGTTGGGCTTTACATTTTTGAAATTGATTTAATTTGTTTGTTTGAATTTTTCATTAGAAATTTAGGGCTTATGATTCCATAACACAAGATTATGGAAATGCTTAAGAGGTGAGGATTTATGCTTATGGCCCATGGAAGGGAGAAGCAATCTCAGAACCTAAATCTAGGGAGCTTTCGCGAGGGCCAAAAGCACGACCTAAATCTAAGGCAAAAATGAATATTTGGTTTGCTTCCATAAGAGAGGACAAACCACCTGACTGTTTGGACTTACAACTGCCTGGGGGTGGCCGCCAACTAACTCCTCCTACATTTTTAAATTCATGTAGGCAAGTCATATACTTTATGCAAGATAGCAAGGCTATTATTTATTTAGAAAGAGACTAAGTCCTAAAAACTAACTCCCTAAAGAGACTAGATCATGTAAGGGTATGCTTTAAATGACCTAAATCTAATGCAACTCAGATTTCATTTTATTTGTATTTTTGGAAAATTATTTTGACTCAGGCTAATAGGATTCATATGCCCAATGTATGAGAAATGAGATTATTGGCCAAAATTAGCGAGAAGGGAAGAGGTGTATTTCCACCATGGCTCTCAAAGGTCAAGCCAAGTTTCTCTGGAAAAGGTGGAAGCCCTCCAATCAAGAGTGAAAATAATATGCATTTGTGCATGATGTTATAAAAGAAGTACTCATCCAGCTAAGGGGTTGCTAATTCTTTTATCTTGATTTTAAACCTAAGCTTTAGGTGAGGTTATGAGTTGTTTTATTTTTAGTTTTGAATTGTTAAATTTGATAAAAGATTTATTTTTCTATAAAAGCCTAATCCACATCCAAGCCATACATAAAGCAAAGAAGAAACTAGGAAAATGATGCCACTTAATGCACAAGCTAAACAAATCATCAATCAATTTATAAAGCTAATCGCAAAAGAATAAGAGGCCATTGTGGTCGGGAACCACCGCATAAATCCAAAAAATAAATTGAGTAGTCGAGCTCTATCCTTATACAACCCGGATTAGAAATGAATTACATATAATTAAGCAAGGAACTCATTGTTATGGGGGTCTCCAAGCTTCATTTCTTCATTCTTCATTTCTTCTTTCTTCTTTGGCTCTTTCTTTTGGATGGTTGGAAGGTGGATGCTCCAAAGGCTTCATATGGTGCATAAGATGAGATCTTATGACCAATGTTCATCCTAATCCCCATAATAATCATTCCAAAATATTAATTGCAAGAATTACATGAAAATGAAAAGTAAATCTAGCAAATACCTGCAAAACAAAGGTTAGCTAAACAATCCACAAAATCCCAAGCATGTGTATTGGACTTATCACCCCACACATGGGTTACTAAGTCCACCTGGCCTATTGGATTATGCTTAGGGGTATAAGCACTGCAAAAAAGCATTTATATTTTATTTATTACTGCTCTTAAGCACAATCCCCTACAGAAGATAATGGTTAGACTAAGATCACCCTACCATTCATTCTACGCACATACATCCTAACATATAGACTAAAACATATATTATAAAACAAAAGCAAGCATCAAACCATACACCACCCTAACCTAATGCTAGAAGTGGTGACTTAGCCTAATGTGTGTGCTTTAGAGGTTTGTGTAATATGCTTAGCTATGGCTTTAAGTTAGAATTTTCTAAGCATGAAGAATGTTCAACTTAGAGGAGGGTTTCATTTAAGTGATTTAAGTGTTTTGGGTTGATTTAATCTTATGTTTTGATTAGATTTAAGTGAATCCTACAATTAATTACTAAGTTATAAAGAGAGGGAAAGAGAAAAGAACTTCTCTCTCCTTTCCTAACCTAAGTTATTTCTAAAGTGGATTCAAGCTTAGTTTCATTTAGTGAATATTTTATTATGTGTTTTACCTAATCCTAAGTTTAGATAAACTCTAAACAAACCTATTCAAAAGAAAGGCATTTTAAGATTTAGTAAAGTGAACTAAATTTATAAAACACACATCCTTCATTTCTTTCTCAACATGTATAACATTCATATGAATAGATCCTAAGCATATCTATACATACCAAATGAAAAAGTTTAGCATACTTTATGATGCATGCTAAGTAGTTTACTTAAGAAAATTTTGATGTTTATGATGCATGATTTTCATTAAGTAGCAAAGGGATTTCTTATCCAATTTTCACATGCACATATGAATGTTTGAAAGGCATAAGTGAGTACAACGTCATTGTTAACCAAAGGTGTAAGGTAGAAGACCTACCTAGGGCTACTTAAAGCCTCACAACCTCGGGGTTATCCAGACTAATATATCACTTTTCTTAAATACAAGCATGTGTATAAAAGAAATGTATGGAAAGAGAATGCTAAGTGAGTTACTTAAGAAAATTTGAATGCTTTATGATGCATGATTTTCATTAAGTAGAAAAAGGGGTTTCTTATCCAATTTTCACATGCACATATGAAGATAGGAAAGGCATAAGTGAGTACAACACTATTGTTAACCAGAGGTGTAAGGTACAAGACCTACTTAGGGCTACTTAAAGCCTCACAATCTCAAGTTTGTCCAGACTAATATACCACTTTTCTTAAATACAAGCATGTGTACAAAAGAAGTGAATGGAACAGAAAGAATGCAAAAGTTTGTATTTATTTTATGTTGGTTGAGTTATTTATTTTATTTATGTAATCTATATGTTCAAGTATAGGTATCCTTCTTGAGTAATACTATAGGAATGAATAGGATATGTAATTAGGCAAGTGTTAGGTTCTTTTCAAATGAACCATACACTTTACCAAATCCTATTCAAAACTATACTAAAAGAGAGGAGAAGGAAAACCTATACTAAGCACATCCTCATATTTTTCTCACATGAAAACTTATAAGTAAGATATAAGTAACACACTTTCAATTTTGATAATTGATTCATATATTTTGAAAATAATTTGAATTTAATAGTGATAATAGCCACTGATATTCTTACTTTAGCCAACACATGCAATTTGACATAAAAGAAATATTTTCATTTTAAATTTAATTTTTAAAAAGCATGGATGCATGAAACCATGTGGCACACATATTTAACATGTTGAGAAAGAACTAAAGCATTGAAAGCGTGTAAACACATTCACTTTAATTAAATCCTAAAGACAATCTTATGAAATAAGAAAACTTAAAGTAAATCACAGTTTGTTTAATATGATTTTTTTTATTTTGTATTTGATTTAATTTTGAAAAATGTGGATAAAGTTTACTGCTCCTAATCCATTCCCACATGTGTTTGACATTTTTGTTTAATTTTTAGATGATTAGATTCATTTTGGATTTTGATTAGGTTAAGGTATGAATTAAACATGTTAATTAACTCTTACCTACACCACCTTAGCATAGTTAACCAAATAATTATGAGCCAATGAGATGACATAAAACCTCACAAGGAATTTAAATTTGTAATGCACCTAGGAAGAAAATGGCCTAATGTAATTTGACTCATGATTAATGGTTAATTAAGCTAAGGAGTTTAACTTAAGTAATTTGAAAACACCCCGCACACATATGAGTCGAGTTTTGATTATCTTAATTGAACTTAGGCTCTTGAACACCTAAGCATCTACCCAAAGTAGATTAATTAAATTTTGGAGAGTTTTAGAAATTTTAAGAAATTAATTAAGAGGGTAATTAGTGAATTAACCCTTAATTAAGAGAAGATTAGGAAAGAAAAGGGGGTTTAGGGAATAGCTTAAAGAAAATGCCCTAAAATTATTCCCTAAGCCTCCTATTCATTGAATCAGACCCTAATCAACTTCAATGAGGGATTGAAACACTAATCAAACCTTTAATTATTCTTAATTACATTAAAGGGGTAATTAGGAAATGAATTAGCAATTCCTCCAATTAAGCCACCAAAAAATCTCAAGAAAATTAGGAGAGGCAGAAGTCATCCCCCAAAATATACCTAAGAAGTTTAAGATTATTCAGTTGATTAATTAGGGAGTAATTAGCAAATTAAGATTTCTAATAAAACCCAAAATCAAAGAAAGATACAATTCAAAATCCATTAAAACTAATTTTAAAATATTCTAGATTGAATTATCTTTCAGTGGAAATTTCTCATATTTTTCTGATTTTTCTTTAGACAGATATGAAATTTTGAATTTTAGAGGATTAATTAGAATTATTTAAAATCTAATTAATCTCTTAATCCAATGGCACGCCACGTAACACCTGAGTCAGATGCGCTTTACACGCGTTAAGTAGCGAGCGGCCACTTAAACGTCCTATCACAGCACGCGTGGCAGTGGCGCTACGCGGTTTGATAACCACCGTTCAATCAATGATTGAATGGACAGGAATTAACCCGTTGTTCAAAGGGATGAAATAGGATATAAAATGTGCATTTAATCTCGGCCGTCCATCCAAAATGAACGGATGGACCGCCAGACATCACCCTTGTTCTTCCCTGAGGAATAATGGATACCATCCACTTTCAAAGGGAAGATCTGAGCTCAATCGAGCTCGGATTGGGATGAAACTTTACACACACCATGTAACCCTAATGACAATCACATCTGACTATTGAAATTTCATGTCATTAAACTTTCTTTCACAAAGGACCAACACACATGGAGTTTAGTGGTCGAAAAATGTCTAACCTCACCGGCACGCGATTCCCTTGGAGGATCTTCGTCTGGTTGAGACGAAGTTGTGGTGAAAGTATTTGCTCCTGAGGTTGAGTAGATTACTCTATGGACCAACCCCTCCTTAGTTCCCTTGTGACTTTGATGGAATTAGACCTCCCCTTGCCTTTAGAACTTGAGAGAGAGCTTAGGCAAGCTCGACTTGGCCCTCTGGTGGAGTGTGCAAAGGCAATTTGGTTGAACTATAGTGTGGAGGAAGTTTGCCAATCAATGGAGGTCCCCTATTTTTGCTTAAGGGAAAACTGAGAATGGCAATTTCAAATCCCTTATAGAGAGCTTAGGATCACTCAAGAATGGTTCCTATGACTCTCTCTTACTCAATTGATAGTGAGGAAGTTAGAATTGAAGTGAATTAGGGGGAGTATATCTCCCCCTATGGCAATCAGACGACCGAAGCTTTATTTTCCATTTTGATCAATTGCCAAGATTGAAAGGGCTGTTAGAGCTATTAGAAGTTTGCACATGGTCGGTTTGGGCTAAGGAGTGGTGTGGTAACCTCCCATGTGCTTCAAATTGAGTGGGAACATGATTCCCATATGGCCAATTTGAGCCATGTTGTCAATTTTGGCCTTAGGTCAATTTGGGTTGACCCAAATCCATTGGGTTGGGTGCACCACCCTCCATAGAGTCTACTTTACCTATTAGGAAAGCATCAAGTAAGTATGAAGAGGATTTGACCAAAATTTATTCTATGGACTAGAGGTATAATGGACATTTGGCTAATTTTTGAATTTGGATATGTTGAGTATGTTGATAAAATAGGTTTGGCCAAGTTTCATTAGATTTATAGTTCATTTGATATAGTTGGGCTCATGTTGACCCATTTAGGTCAAAATGGGTTAACTTGGGTCAAGTTGACCAATTGGTAAAATTGGGTCAAACTAAGGGTTGGGTCAAGTTCATATGACCATTTGAAATGTTTTGGTGGCTTTGGTTTGATTCAATTTGGTTTAGGTTTGAATTTGGTTCATATGACTTCATTTAGGTCAAATGGGTCAAGTTGACCAATTTGACCCATTTGACCTATTTGAGCTAGGTCATGGGTAGGTTTAGGTTTGGTTAGTCATATAAAGTGGATTGGTATCTTTATTTCCAATCAATTTTGGTTAAGTTTGAATTTGGCTCAACATGACCCTTTAGGTCAAGTTGGGTTCATGGTCAATTGGGCTAGGTTAGGTCTAGTTGGCCAATTGAGGCTTTGGTCAAGTTCAACAATCATTTTGGAATGAACTTGACCCATTGGTTTCAATCAATTTGGCTTAGATCAAGTTTCAACCCATTTTGGCTTTTTGGGTCAAGTTGGGTCAACTTGGGTCAAGTGGCCAATTGGGCTAGGTTAGGCTCAAATGTTGACTTGGTCAAGTTCAAACATTGGTCATGAATGAACTTAGATCAATGGTTTCATTTAATTTGGCCTATAGTAGATTTTGCCTATGTTAGGTTTCATTTTGGCGAAGTGTTGACTTGGTCAATCCTTAGGTTTGACTTGGTTTGACCCAATTTGGGTGATTGATCATCTCATGATGATTGTTCATCATGATGAGAGGCTTAGATGAGCTTAGTTCAATCCAATTGGTTAGGGTTAAAAATTAGCTCATAAGGGGTACTTTAGGTCACTTTGGGCCAAGTGAGCCTAAGTGGGTCAAATGGCTTGGTCAAAGCTTGATTTGAGTTTGATTGAACTTGTATATGGACTTATGATTGAAATATAAATCCATTTGCAAGTGGTTTGAATTCAAATGGATTATGATTCATTTGACAATTTCATATTCAAAGAAAGAACATGAATGGATTTAGGTTTGATTTTTGAATTGAGTTTTGATTTGGCGATTGAAGTTTGTATTTATATTTGGATCCATGATTGTAGGATTGATTGAATCATGAAGGAAAATCAAGAGTTTGGCTTGATTTGGAGTTGATTTGGCTAAGTTCAAGATTTTGACTTGAAAGGCTTAGGTTGAATTTTGAATGGATTTGAGTTTGGTTTTTGGAAGTAGTTTTGATTGTTTGAATTTATATTTCATTTATATATGTGAATATAAATATGAATATAAATAGATCATGAGAAAATTTCAAGGATTTTAAGTGATTTGATCATGATTTAGGCTAAGTCCTTTAAGAGGAAATTAAGGGCTTAAGAATGATTTTTGGAGTTTTGAGTTTAGCTTGATTGATTTATATTTATATATGTGGATATAAATGAGAATATAAATGAGTTATGAGAAAATATCTTGAGTTTGAATTGATTTGATCATGATCTAGGCTAAGTCCTTAAGAGGAAATTAAGGGCTTAAGAATAATTTTGGATTTTTTGAGTTTAGTTTGATTGATTTATATTTATATTTCATTTATATATGTGGATATAAATGAGAATATAAATCAGTTATAAGAAAATATTATGAGTTTGAATTGATTTGATCATGATCTAGGCTAAGTCTTTAAGAGGAATTTAAGGGCTTAAGAATGATTTTTGGAGTTTTGAGTTTTGAGTTTAGTTTGATTGATTTATATTTATATTTCATTTATATATGTGGATATAAATGAGAATATAAATGAGTTATGAGAAAATCTCATGAGTTTGAATTGATTTGAAGATGATTTTGGATAAGTCCTTAAGAGGAAATTTAAGGGACTTAGGAATTTAGAAAAGATTTGGAATTTTTGAATTTGAATTTTGGATTTAGATTTGATTGATTTGATTTTATATTTCATTTATATATGTGAATATAAATGAGAATATAAATGAGTTATGAGAAAATTTTAAGGATTTGAATTGATTTGATCATGATTTTGGATAAGTCCTTAAGAGGGGATTAAGGAACTTAGGCAAGATTTGGAGTTTGAAATTTGAAATTTGTATTTTAATCATTGATTTTTTCATGGATTTCAATCATGTGGCATTGATTTGAATTTGGAGAAAATCAAATAAGATTGATTTGGAGTTTGACTTGAAGGAAGGAAGGTGAGGAGTGGTTCAAGCTAAGGGTAGACAAATTTTCTAACACTCCTAAGGCATGACCTATTCCTATGGCTAACTCTTCTAAGTCTCTAGGGCAAGGTTGAGTGTCTACTTAATCACTAGATGTGTCTTAGGACTAAGGATCTCTTAAAGTCTAAGAGAAGCCCTATGTCTAAGATGGAGGGGTTGAGAGCTCATTCTAAAAATGAGGTCAACAACTACTATTGATGCAACATTGAGGTAATCCTCTATGATAAGGTAACTTGTAGAATTAGACAAGATTCATCATTAGTGGATGGTGGTTAATTAGATTATGGTTCTAATGTTATGTATCATGTCTTGAATTTAGTAAAATATTTTATACAATGATACAAGTAGCTCATTAATCATCAAAAAGTTTCATCATTTGAAGTACAACAAGCCAGTTAGTGGTCCAATATAAGTTTGATAAGACTAGGCATAGGCTATTTGAACCTAATTTTGTTAATTTAAAAATCAGTCTCAATTGAATTTTATGACTGTAATTAGGTTTACCTTATATGCCAAGGCTAGTTCAAGGCAAATTGGAGAAATCAAAGGTAATCAAACTCAACAATAAGTCAATTAGTTCTAACCATGGTCTAATTAAACTTTATTTATTATCCATTTTAGTTTATTAAGGCTTAATCATGTTAAGGGCTCATGATTGGTCAAAATAGTTGCTTCATGAATTAGGATTTCTCTTTTGATGCAGTCAGGCTTCAATCTAGTCTTTCAAGGTTGGATCAAGTGCATGAGATGAAAGTACAACATGTTAAGCTTATTTCTTGCAAATATTCAATGGTAAACATTTAAAGGTTAAAGGTACACAAAAAAAAAAGTGAAATTGATGTGCAATGCTAGATTAAAATTACTTGGTGAAGCGCATATATAACGTAAATTTATTTGTCCTTAATTTATTCAAGTATATTGAAATGTTTTTGTAAAGAATGATTGTTGTACTCATAAAAAAATTTAGTCATCTAGGATTGGTCTCTTAACTTGTTGAACATATAGAAAAGAGATTGACTCAATCATATGACTTATTAGGACAAAAAAAATAATCTAAATTTAAGGTTAATTGGGTTGCAAAAGTGGATCAACTTGGTCATTTTACTTAATAAGAAAGAAAAATAGAAAATTTAAGTAAAATTGAGCAACGAGCATGCAAAATTAAGTGTTAGAGCCATTTGAGCTAGTTATGGAGAAAAAGGGATGATTTGGAGTGTTAGGTATGATAACACTAATCTTAGTCCCACATTCAACACCCAATTGCTAGAACTAACACCCAAACACTAAAACCATTGTTGAGAAACCCTAACTGGCACCAAAACTAGAGTCTGGCACTTAGGCACTTGATCTTAGTATCCATGCACTAGCTCTAATGCTTATGCACCTAATTTAGGCACTAGGAGCCTCTAACTTAGCCACCGAGAAAGAGACATTGGTGGTTAGGTCCCCAAACTTAACGCTTATGTGCCGATAGGGTGCCAATTTTAATTTTACTATAGTTTTAATGATGGTTGTTAAGCTCACTTTTGGCGAGGTTGACAACTAGCACTTTCGACCTAGGATCCAACCTAGTCACTAAAGCTTCCTTAGAGCTAAAACACTTCTAGTGGTTAAGTAAACACTAATCTTAAGCCTAAAAGACTCATGAGGCCCGATCTTAGAGGTAGACATAGATTTAGGCTAGGTGCGATCTACCTACTCCAAATCCAAACCAATTTAAAACCAAGTTCAATCCCAACCTCAAATGCAAATCATCTTGACTACCAAAGCCAATTGCCTTGGCCCAATGAGCTAGTGGACCCCATTGAGCCTAATTAGCAAACTTAACCCATATAGATCACCAGGGCCCAATTCAAGCTAAAACCAAGTAATTTCTATCAAATGACTATTTATAAATCAAGACTTCAATTCATGCCCAATTTAACTCATCAGGCTCAATTTGACCAAATAACTAAGTTGGCCCAATGACCCGTTTGAGCTTAAAAGGGGTAAACCCAAAATTGATCAAGCTAATTTGAAATTGAACCTACCCAAACCTTCCTAAACCTTGAACTTGATTGAAGCTTAATTGCAATCCAATTTGATAAATCAACTCACTTGGCTTATTTGACCCAATTTGAACTAGGAGTACAAATTGAGCCAAACTCCCACCTAACCTATGTTAGACCCAATCAATTACAATCACATCTAAACCAATGATTAACCATATCTCAACCCTCAACTGATTCTAGTTGATCTAATTTAGCCAATTGGCTCACTCGACCTAAGTTATCTTAAAAGCCCAACTTGAGTCAAATCTTGATTCAACTCAAATTGGATCAAATTAATCACTCTAATCACTTCCAAAACTGAACATGACCAATCACCTAATTACAACCAATTGAACTCAATTGAACTAATTTGGCCCTTTGACCAAAATTGACCCAATTCAATCTAAAGCTCAAATTAAACCAATGTTTGATCTAAACCCAATTGGATTAAACTAACACCAAAAAATCATTTTTAAATTGACTATTGAACACTTCTCAAACATCAACCAAAGCTAATTTGATCAACCCAACCCAATTGACCTATTTAGCCCAATTTTACCTAATGGGTCAAATTGAACCAAAACTTATTCTCATCCAAATTGAATCAAACCAAAGCTTTCAATCATTTTCAATTGAACGAACAAACATGACTCAACCTCCAATTTAACCCGATTTGGCCAATTTGACCCAATTGGTCAACTTAACTCATTTGACCCATATGAACCTGTATGAACCAAATTTAAATCTAACCTAAATTGAATTAAACTAATGATACCAACACATCACAAATCATCATTTGAACATAACCCAATAACTTCTTGGTCCAAATTTAGTCAATTGGTTAACTTAACCCAATTAGACCCAAATTGACCTATATGGATCCAATTGAGCCATACCCAACCATATCAAGTCCAAAACCAACCAAACTTGGCATGACTCAACCTTAGACCCCCCTTGACCAATCCAAGTGAGCCCAACCCAAGCTAAACATGATTTGGTTTAACCCATGTGAACCAAGTCTCCCCATATGAGACAAAATCTCAAAATGGCAAGCCCATCCACTCCATTAAGCCAAGGTAACCCAAGGAGCCTTGACCAATTGACCCAAGTTGACTCAAGCCAACCTTGTCCATCCATTGACCAAGGTGAGTTCCTTCTCACCATGGTCGAGCATTGGTTTAGCTCCCATGAGTTGTCCACTTCATCTCATGCCACCAACCTTCTCCAACCAATGGAGGAGGTCCAGCTCACCAGTTCTAATCCCACTTTGGCACTATTCATTATCAAGATGGCTGCTAAGGGCTGAAACCACCTAAAATGGTGGCTCACTTGGGGGTTAGAGTATACATCTCATCTTCCATTCAAACTTGAACACACACTCCTTAGAGCCCCATTGCCGGTCCCCCAAGTTCCTATAACCTCTCAAGCACTGAGTCGCCGGTGAGACCAACACCACTACAAACCTAAGCACCTCCCATACTTAACTTCACTAAAGTTAAATTAACTCTCCCTACACCTTCCTCATGCTCGAGCGAGTGAAAATGAATCAAGAATAATTCGATTACCTCAATTCTTGGACCATTGGTCTTTAGCTCCGACGAGGAAATTCCTTCAAATTGTAGGCATAGCCATAAGAGATTGGTCTCTTGTGAAGAAAATTACTGTATAATGTGAAACAAGCCATATAATCTTTCTAGAATCATTCCCTAATCGATCTGGACTCATTTTCATGAGCTCCAGTGAGCTCTGATCAAGCGGTGCGACGAATGGTGTCTATCTCTTGTCGGAGGTTGAAGGAGGCGAATCATACGTCATTCATTCTTCATGATAAAAAAGGATGACTGTAATAAATCCACATTAGATTTATTTGATTTAATTTTTAAAATCATGGGATTAATCAATGCCATTCGATCCATGATTGAACAACTAAAATGAAATTGTGTCTGCGCTAGTTAACTCAACTGCCACGGCGGACAATTTAAGTTACCAATCCCATAGTGCCGTGTATAAAGTGTGGTTGAGTCAATGTTGCATGTGTAATTCCATTTATATTAATTTTAAATGAAACTGAATATACATAACTTAACAAAATATAATTAATTATAGAAAAATTTAAAAATTACATGCAAATACTTTATTGAAAGCTTAAACAAAGGAGAATCTAATAAAAATTAAAAGCCATAATTTTAATTGAATGCACTGTGCTTAATTAGAGTTTGAATGTTTTCCTAATTAGTGAAATTAAATCTTAATTATTTTGCTAATTGAGTTGAGGCTTTGAATAAATGTTCCATGGGATGACTTCTGTCTGTCATAATCATTTCAAGTCAATTTTTTGAGTAATTTGGGAAATCCAAATTTTCAAATCCTAAGGATCTATTTTGGGCATTTAATAAATTTATTTATCTAGAAAAATTATGAAAAATATTATGAGAGCTTAAATGTATATTCGAATGTTAATGGTGATTGGACAAATTAATTAGAGCCTTTGGTTTTAACTATTTTCTAAAATCACCATTAAAGGTATTAATTAATTAAATCATTAATTACTTTATAACTAAAAAAATTCATAACTAATTGCTTAGATCTCTAAAATTATGATCAACCCTTTTTTGTGTTAAGTCAACAAAGAGGTTTTCAAGTGAAATAAACATCCTCAATTGGTTTGGCATATTTTGAGTGTAATTGATGATTTTAAAATTTTTCTATTTCTTCAATTAGTCCAAAAATATATGCCATTTGTATTAAAACTTTTAGGGCATGTTTACCTTATGTTTCTTTATGCTCAATAATTTTCTCATAATTTTTGGGCTTATATTTAAGGTTTAATTAAATTTTTGGGTTCTTTTGGGCTAAATAATATTAAATAATTAATTAAATCTAATTAAATTTTAAAAATCACTTAATGAATAGAGAGGGTCTAAGGGATAATTTTAGTATTTTTATCTCTTCATTATGATTAATTAACTTAAAATTTGAATTTATTAAGTAGGGAAAGTTAATTAAGCTTAAGCATGCTTATTTTTGTATGAATCACCTTAGGACTTAATAGTCTTAAATAGATTTGTTCATGATGCTTAATTACTTGGCTTGAATCATGTTATAAATAAATATTTTTATATTTCAAATACATTCATATTTTAGAAATTAAAAATTTTTTAGAATTATTTTGCAATATATATATATATATATATATATATATGTGTGTGTGTGTGTGTGTGTGTGTGTGTGTGTGTGTGTGTGTGTGTGTGTGTTTATGTATATTATAAATTAAACTTTGATGAAAATGAGTAAAATAATTATATTTCTTATATGTTGATATAGGCTGGACATCGTGGGAGCGCAAGGCTACTGGTTCAAAGGAGGTCTTAGATACCTCGATTCCCTAATTTTATAATGACACATACTTTGAATGGTGTGTAGTGAAATATATATGAGGATTAGATTACTTTGAAAATTAATTAATTTTTACTTGCATGTTTATATATACATATGTATATGGCTAAATAGGAATATAGTTTATAGATCTTGGGAGCGCAGAGGTATTGGTTCAAAGGAGGTCTTAGATACCTCGACTCCTTGGGTTAACAATGGCACATTCTTATATTAAGCTAAGTATATTTGTATGTATACTTATGTAATGAAATTCATTCCATTTGAAAAATTCATATGCAAATCCCAACCTAAAGAAAACTAAGATATAAATAAAATGCAAATATACATGCATGTATACATGAATGCTTCAAATAAAAAAAAATCTAAATATTTTTCTCTAACAAAATTAGTTATTTTCAAATCCAATATTAAGAGTGATAGAAGCAAAGTAAGAAGTCATCTTTGAGTTGATCATGACTTATGTCCATTAATCTTAAGGTGTCTTTCATACGATCATAATCGTATCAAGGTTAAATCCTAATTTAAGAATCTAATAAAATATAATGCTTCATTAAGATTATTAAAAATCATAAAATTTATCTTTAGCTTCAATTTAAGCATAGGGTATGGGTTGGGACTCTTCCCTCTTCATACTCTTAAGAATCTAAACTCAATTGAAATATTAAACTAAATCAAAATCCAAAATTTTTTTGAGTCATTAATTACTTAAATGGTAGTCATCCCTTTGTGATAAATTAAACACCTTTTTGGAATACAAAACTCAAACATTAAAGCCAAGTTTTTTCACACCATATAAGCCTAGCACACATTTTAGAATACCAAGTCACCGATACTAGAATCAAGTTAGGATAGTGCTTTGTGTGGTTTGATATTTTGTTTTGTGATGTATTATTTTAGATTGGATGTTAGAGTGAATGCTCGTTGTTTGAATGTTAAAGTGATGTTAGACTAATAATATTTTCTATAGATATTGTTCTTAAGAGAGTGCTATAATAAAAAATATATAAATACTTTTGCTCACAAGTGATGCTAAAGTTCCTAAGCATAATATGTTAGGATAGTGGGCTTGGTGACCTAAAAAGGGAAGCTAAGCCCCAATATATGGAATCTATATAAGTTGCTTTATGTGAATGCGTGCATATCTTGCTTCAATTTTGTAGGTGTAGTTAGATTTTAATTTTCTTGAAAATATAATTTTTGCAATAATTTTAGGATTAGAACTATGGTGTTTAGAATGAGCAGTGGCTAAAAGACTTTGACTTAGGCAGCCATGTGATACTTGGAGTACCTAATCCATGAAGGTAAAGATGAAGATGAAGATCAAAGACTCCCATAATTTAATTTTTATTATAAATTAACTATAATTCAGGTTGTTTAAAGGTGGAGCTCAACTGCCCATCACTTTTTTGAGGGTGTACGGTGGTACGTAGTTGCAACGACCTTTTATTCTTTTAAGCGGTTGATGTATTTACATTGATTGTGCAATAGCAATAGCTTATTTTTTTTATAAATTTCTTAAAGTTTGTAAGTTTTTTATATATCTTAGATACAGTAAGCTCTTTTAAAGATGTAAAATTTTTACCCTAATTAATCAAATTTTTGTATAATTAACTAACTCATAGCCTCACTTTAAAACCTAGGCTTTTAATCATGATAAAAGATTTATTAATCAATAAGTTTGTGATGAATGCTATTACACCATGCATACATAGTATTTCATTTCTTGTAGACATGGGGTCTCCACTCTTGCATGATAAGAAACATGGCTTGACCTATGAGAGCAGTTCCCTTGTAGTGAAGAACACCCTTTTTTTCTCTGATTTAGCCCATGAACTCTATTTCATCATACATGTATGCATAAATACCTCCCAAACCTGAGTCAAAATTAAATAAAATTTATAAATTTTATTGCATTATTCTAAGATATGGTTTTCATATTAATCATGATCTAGTCTCTTAGAGAATGAGCTAGGACTCTAGTTTCATTCCTGATAAACAACAGTCTAGCTTTCTTGCATTTATAAAAGACTAGCTCACATGATTTTAAATTATATGAGATATTAATTAGCAGCCACTATAGGTGGTTGTAAGTCCAGGAGAGTCTGAATGGTCCACACCCTTGGGTAAGGATGTGCTAAGATATCTCACTTTTGTTGATTAGACTTAAGTCGAGTTTTTAGCTAATGCTGAAATTGTGGGGAAAATTATGACTCAATATAGATTTTAGGAATTTTTTATTTTGTAATCAAATATGTAATTAAGAAATAAACATACTATTTCAAAAGATAAACATGTTATTTTATAATGGACTCGATTATTTAGTAAGGATACTTAATGAAAATGGGTCTTTTAAGATTCCATTTTTTTCTTATACTATATAGAAAAGTAGGACAATATTTATTTTATATTGGGTTCATAGTTTCCTATAAAGGCAAGCCCATATAGTTAATTACATATTAGAAAGAAGAAAATTCTTCCTAAGAATACTCTCGATTAAAGAAATACACTTTTATTTTTATGGATTTCAAATCTTATTTCAAAGGATTGCTAATTTGAAATTCAATAAAGAATGCTTTAAAGGGAAGAGTTCTTTTCTGAGGCCAATAGAGATTGAGTAAGAAATGCTTATAGATACTGGGATGCTAGTAAGCATTTTAATTATCCTATCATTAGGCTTTACATTTTTGAAATTAAATTTATTGAAGTTTTAAGTTGCCATTTTATTAGAAATCTAGGACTTAGATTATAATAGCACATGAGTATGGAAATGTCTAATTGTTGAAGACTTACTCTAATAGGATGCTTCAGACCCTAAGTATACAATACTTCTAACATAAATCAAAAGCTCAACTTAATGTAATTTTTTTTTGGGAATTATCAGTTCTTTTTCTCACTCGAGAAAAAAGAACCTATCCTTGACTCTTATGGACTTAGTACTCGCCTGGAAGGGTTGCTAGCTAACACCACCTAAGTGATTTTAAAAATCATGAGTTTGGTCTTATATATGTAAGATGGCTGAGCTATTGTATTTAGGAAAGAAGCTAAGAACCTAACTCACTCCCTAACCTTAAGATAATGTTTGGCATGTTATGCACCTTCATCTTTTATATATTTTGACTCACAAATCATTTTTAAAGGCCTTGTAAATGCAATTTTATGCCTACAATGAGATGCAGTTAGAAATGATTATGGGCCAAATGAAAATAAGAAGGCACACTTTCCCATGAAGGGTGGTCATCCTCAAAGGTCAGATGATCCTTATATGCAATGGGTAAAGCACCCAATTCAAGAGGAATGAACAATATGCTCTAATGGTTCACAATAGCTAATTGTTTATACTTGCTTTTATGTTATTCCTAAAGCTTTTAATTTAATTTAGGTTATTCCTAAGTCAGATGACCTCCATGGGCTTTACAGGGGATTACTAGCTAGTAAAATCAGCTTATATTATTCCTTGACCTCATAGATCCTAATCTAATTTTAGGTTTAAATTATATTTTAAAACTCAAAAATAAATTCCAAATCCTTGCAATATAGATGTGAGGCACACTAACAATTTATATTTCAAACATACGAGCTTAGCTTTATTTGCTTGCTAAGTTTATCTATCCTATTAGGCTATGCTTAGGGACTTAAACATCACCTGCAAGCAAACAACATTTATTTTATTGTTAATACAACGGCCTCTTTAAGCATAGCCCCATGCAAAAACAACATTAGCCTAAGAAGAATGCCCTAACATCTAGACTAGCAGGCAAACAATCCTAGCGATCAAGTTTAAAATATTACAGCACAAAAACATGAGAAAGCACCACTTCATTTAACATCATAGAACATAGACCTAACCTAGTTCTAGGGTTGTTGACCTAATAATATAGTATGTGAAAGAGGGGCTTGTGTATTATGACTACACTAGGCTTTATTTCAATTTGGATTTAGTTTAAGTTCAAAGTTTATTCAATTTATCATTGGTTGGTTTCAATTTAAGTGATTAAATTGATTTAGGATTTTATTTCACTTTTAAGTACATTTATGTATTAAGGTTGAATTTAGGTTTTAAAGAATGAAGAATAAAATAAATTCTATTTTAGGTGAAACTCATTTATTCACATTCTAATTCTAGTAGAATGAGATTTTCATCTCAAGATAAAAATCCATTATAAGGGTCACACTAAGATTCTACGTAACTTAATTAACTTCTTTAGATTTATTTGAAGGATTTGTTTGAATTTAGATTTAATTGATTTTTATGTGATTTGATTAGGATTTAAATTTCTAATTAGTGTTTAGTTTTAAGTTTCATCTTGTGTTTATGAAAGTTGTTTAAAGATTCTTTATTCTTTTCATTTGAGTTTTATTCAAATTGGTTAATGCATCTTGACCTAATCGATTAAGAATTTAGATTTTATTGAAATTTACTTATTTAATTAATTGTCTTTTGATTTGATCAATGTTTAATTCTTCTTTTGAAATTTGATTTTAAATTTGGTTAGCATTTATTGTTCTTTTATTTCTATTGATTTGATTAATTTTTCTTAATTAAAATTTAAAGTGTTTTTTAAACCTTAACTAAAAGTTTAATTATTCATTATTTTAAGGTTTGGTTTAATATTTCTATAATTTGATTTGGTTGTAAGTGCTTTCATTTTTATGTTATTTAATGTTTTATACTGTTTAAGATGTGTGTTTTTTTTTTTAACTTAGGTTTATATTTAATCTATTTGATTTGAATTGATCTTATTTTTTATTTCATTAATGTTTATGTTTATGAACTTGGATGAGTTAACTTAGTTAACTTAAGTTAATCTTAGATTCAAACTTAATTTAGAAGTTAAGATTTCATCATTTAAGGGATTCATTATATTTAAATTTCATATAATAAGGGTATTTTAAATTTATGCATTTTTAATTCATCATTTGGGTTGATTTTAATGGAATATTATGTTTAAAGTTTTATTATTTAATTGAATCTCTCTAGATAAAGTTTTGTTTATCAATCATAACTTATGAAACTTAGAGAATGAACTACTTCAAGTACCAAACCTAACCTAAGCTATTCTAAACATCTAAGTTATTTAGATGTAGTTCATTTGATTAATTATTTTATATTCTTATTTTGAAATTACATTATTCATCATTGTCAAATGGATTTAAAGTAACTTCCATATTAATGAATTTCCTATTTGGGTATAAAGTTTTGAGGTTGATTAACTTTAATTTTTTAATTAATTAATTGATTTACCATCAATTTATCAATTTAGTGATTTAAGATTTAATTAACTTTGTATTTTTAATCATTTCATAAATCCTAAATGTTCAATCAATTAAATTTCTTAACTTCAAAGAGTTATGAAAATGTTTTTTTGGTGTTATGATGTTAATGAAAATGTTTTAAGTTGATTTTCTAAATGTTTATAATTTTTGTAATTTTTTGATTGATTATTTCATTTAAATTGACCTACAGATTAGAAATTCTACAACTTTTGATTCAAAGGTCATTTGGCTTTGAAATATTTATGGCAACTCGGGTTTCCTTGCCAATTTAATTTTCATAAAATTTCACTTTAATCAGATATGTATTTTAGGACTAATTAAGGTTTTAATTATTTCAATAACATTAAAATTAAGCCTAAAGTAGAAGAAATTAATTAGGTCTTTTAATTTTCTTAAATTCTCTCTGGAAGATGAATCTATAAAGGGTTCATTTAAAATTTTTAGACTTGTGGTTGATTTATTGTAAATTTTTAATGTTCAAGTTAATTAATTGATTTATTTATTTCAAATAATCTTTAATTAAGGTCATTTTGGGGATTATGATATTTCAATGAGGTTCCATGTTTTCTTAACGTCTACTGGTGTGAATTATGATGTTTTAAACTAATTTTATAAAATTTCCTAATTTTCTTAATTTGTTTCACTAAATTAAGGATTCAGGGTTAAAATTTTTATATCTTTGGATTTACTTACTAATAAATCTTAAGAAATTTATCTAAAGTGTGATTTAGGTTCAATTTAACTTCCTAAAAGTTTACTATTAATTGAATTAATATTTTTAGTTTAATTCAAATTTGATTATTTTCTATTAAACTCAAATTAACCCATAAAATACCCAATAAAATATAAGAATTTTAAATTTAATAGATACCTCTTACTAAGATGAATCCATAAAGCTCACATTTACAAATTTTTGTTGGGTATTTTATTTTTAATGAATTTTTAAAGTTTTGTAAATTTTTAGCATTTGTTAAATTAAAAAAAAATCCTATTTTTCCTATTTAATTTAATTAGCGCCATGTGGCCCTGGTGTGACACTGCTTTACATGTGGCAATGCATTATTGGCCCACACGGGATCCATGTGGATCCCATATGAAATGGCGACAACGCTTGGGATTAATCCAGACCGTTTGATCACGGATTGAATTTTCTAGGTTAAATTCCTTTTTTCCTAAGCGATTTTAATCAAATGTCCAACTAGATCGTGAAGATTTTGTCACGTACATTCCACTGGAGAACCGAGAGCTGTTGGCACTTTGGGCTCGATTGTCGACGATCTCGATGTTGTATGTGCTTGATTTTGATTGCAAATCGATCAAGAACGAATTTGAAATCAATCTGAACAGCTTGATCTCACTTGAGACCATTATGGCTTCACAAAAGACCATACTGTGAGAAAAATGGGGTGACGTTGAGCCTGTATTTTGTATGCATCAATAATTGGTGAATTTTTTTTATTTGAAAATGTACCTAGGTTGGGACGAACCTCTTGGAGGAATTTCATGCCTTGCCTCCATGTCGATCTCCATGGAGATCAAGCTCCGTCTGTCTTTCGTCGGTCTTGGTCGTTCTCCAACTTGTCGTCAGCGTGGGAGTCAAAGAATTGCTCAATTGTGTTTTCCATTACACCTTGAGCGTGTGAGGAAGACCAATTTTGGGGAATGATCGATCCTTCTCCATTTCCATATTTTGAGGGGTTCTTTGCCTTTGGTCGTGACCAAACTCTGGCTTGCCGGTTGCGAAAAGCTCGGGGAAGAGGTAAATTCTTCTCTTCTTGCTCTCTGGAGTGTGTAAGAATGCATAGAATTGAGAGAGAAGCTCTTTCATTCTCTCATCTCACTTGGCTAAAAGTTATAATCATAAAAGAGGTTTGGAGCTGGCGAAATCTAGCAGCTGATGGTGAGAAACTCCGGGATAGGTTCTACTCATCTCCTCTTCACCTCAGGAGCCTGTAGGGATGGATAGGATCATAAGAGGAAGTCTATATATCCTCCTTTCTTTTGCTTGGCCGTGAGCTTCCATGGAGGGGAAGTCCACTTTTTTATTTGGCCATGGTGATTGGCATCCTTGGAGGCTAGCTCCAAGTGGTGGTTAACTAATTAGGAACAATCTAAATTAGCTTAGATGAGGAGTGGAGAAGATATGGTGGAAGGGAGAGTGGGTTTTGGCTTCTTATGCATATGACTTGGTCTTCTTTCTTGCCATGACAACAACTCATCCTCCATAGCATCTTTTAGCTTTATGGCACCACCACAATATCTCTTAGATTGATGGTTGACTGCCCAACTTAAGCCTAAGGTGCACCATGGATCAAACACAAGTTTATTTGAGTTAAACTTAGGTTTTAAATGTTTAAGTTTGATCCATTTGATGATTTTTTACTTTTGGATTGATTTTAGTTAATTCATTTGATTTCATTTTATTTATTTAACTGGATTAATAATTGAAAGATTTGTGGATTGATTGGCCCATTTTAAGTTTAAAGTTTGATTCATTTAATCTAAATGGATCAGGTTGAGTTTAATTAAATCAAATGACTAATATGACATAATTAGAATTTATTTAGGTTTTAATTGTGTTTAATTAAGTGTTTGAAATGATTTAGATTATTTAATTTTATTTCATTTAAGGTAAATTTTGAATTTAAACCCACTTTGACCCAAATTGTGCTTAATAGTTTAACATATATTTATTTGGGCTAAATGACCAAATTGATTAAATCAAATTTAATGATTGGTTAAATTAGGTTTAATTATGATCTTAAAATTTTTTTTGATACTTTATTTGAATTCATTTCATTTTAATTTAGATTTTGGTTCAATAATGACCATTCAAGTTTATTTAGATCAAGTGATCTAATTAACCCATTTGAAATCTTATTAGATTCAGATTTGTTTAAATTTATGTTTAAACATGTTTATTTGATGACTTTGAGTCCTTTTAATGACTTAATTTGGTCAAATTTTGGTGGATTGACCTTTGACTTGGTGGGGCTCACATAGGTCAATTCTAGGTCAAATCACATGGTTGACCATTTGAACCTCATTTAAATTTATTTTTAAGTTTATTTATATTCATGCATTGATTCTATGCTTTTTGTTTATCTTGATTTCAATTTATTTTGATTATATTTGAATTTATTTTAGGTTTAAGTAATTTTGAGCTTAAGTAGGTTATTTGGGTTGGCCATCCCAATTATCTTGGTCTAAGCTCAATTGGATTTAGATTTCAATTAAGATGTATTTGATTTAATCATTTGTTTAAATTTAAATTTAGTTTGGGTTTACGTAATTCAATTCGGTTAGGTTAGATCCTAGAGAAGTTGACTAGGACATCCTAAACCTTAAGGTATTGCATTTGATTTACTTTTTTTTAATTTAGTTTTGATTTGTTTACTCACTTGGTCACTAAGTGTAGTGTCCTACGTGCCTAATTAGAAAATCCTTAATCTAAGATTAGGTATTCTATTTACTAGGATTATATCTCATGTTAACCTCATTCGAAAATGAGGTCAATAGAAATACAATTAAATATAGGGTTTAGAGGCAGCTATTTCTCTTTTACTATGGGTGTGAGTTTTCACCTCTTAGACATTTCTATAATTTTGTGTTGTGATAATATAAATCCTTACATTCTAATAAAGTTTTGACTCAAACCAATATAAATATCTTGAAAAATATAAAACCCAATTTTAGGATAGATTGGACTATCTTACTAGGCTACATAGTATTTGAGTACTCCCTACTTATTTCCCTTTGAACTCCGAGAAGAACTATTCTATTTGAACTCTCTGACTTGATTGTTTCAATTTATCCCAACCCATTGATACACAAATTTTAAAATCCTTAGTGACATTGATTGACTACTTTAATCAAGAGCATTCTTAGGAGATTCCTATATAATAAGATATAATTAACTATGGGGGCTTGCCTATATAGGAAACTAATAAATTCAGCAGGGGAAGAATCTCTAATATACATAAATCCATCTACCTTAGGAGTCTTTATTAGATGATCAAGTTCATCGTAGAGTGATCCTTTTATCTTTTGGGATAGTGTTCCATTCCTTAATGTCGTACTCGATCATTCCAATAAGTACCCCATAAGATTTGCATGGTGTCCCCATGACTCAAAATTTGACACCATAATGGCTCTTGCATATTTTGAATTTAAGTTAAATCCATATTTAAAAATTATGTAGGAAATAAATTAGGGGGCAATTAGAGACTCTTGGATAAAAGTTTTGGTATGTGTTTTAAGAGAATCCTTAAAAGATTTTTGGGAAAGATATAAAGAAGATCAAGAATGCAAAGCAAGAGCCTAAATTTGATTTCGTCTTACTCGGTCCTCTCTTTTTATTTTAACTTCATGGTTAGTCTCTTATGTATTTTCATTTTACTTTATTTTAACATGAATTAAAATTTTATTTTTAGGGATTAGATGCAACCATAGTTATAAGGGAGTTTATTTTTTTAAATATAAGTAAATTGAAGTTTTCTTTTCATTTTATTAACAAATTTTTATTTTGACATTTCTTGCTCACTGAATGATTGACATTTGATTAACAGTTTGTGAGGTGTGTTCAAAATCGAGAGGTGGAGAACAAAGTCATCTTGGACAAAATACTATGATTGAGTGCAAGTAACAGATAACCGCATAAACTTGTGTAGTCCTTTTTAGACCTATGAAGCATGGTGATTATTTTTTGTATTAAATCTTTCACTATTATATGAACATTATATTTATCTACTCACTTGTAATAAGCCTTGCTCAAATGAATCAACATAGACTAAAAAAAATTCTTGAATAACTTAAGGTGGCATATAGTAAACAAATAAGTATGGTGCTGCACTTAGTGAGCTGCATATAGGCCCAAGCATATAACTTAACTTGGTGCACTACATTGACTCATGAAACATGGCAAGTTACACTGGCTAGAGTAATTTAGCGAGCTACATATGGGCTCAAGTCACATGATGAGCTACATTTGGCCCGAACCACTTGGTAAGATACACTTGACCTTAGTTACTCGATGAGCCACATTTGGCCGGAGTCTGATAAAGCTTGAGGAGATGCATGTTGGCTCGAATCACTTGGCAAGCTACATTTGTCCCAAGAAAAAATCTTCATTTGATGAGCTAAGCTTGGCCTGAGCATAAGGCTTAACTCAGTAAGCTACATATGGCTCAAACATAAGACCTAACTCGGTGAGCTACATTTAGCTCAAAAGAAAAGCTTGAACTTGATGAGTTATATACATCTAGAGTGTATAAAGCTTAACTTGGCAAACTACTGAGCACATAGGTGACCTGAGTACTCCTCAGAAAAGAGTTATGATCCCTTAGAGGAAGGAAGTCTTCACTAACTATAATTATTTAAATATGTTTACATTAAGTTAATTAACACATCAAGCCTTCTTGCACTAGTGAGCTAAGGAAATTATGTCATAAAGCACCCAAAAGTACATGGAGTGGATAAGAATAAGTTAACATCCTATAACATGCATAATGAGTTTAATACTTAGAATATTAAAGGACAACACTATGCTTGGTTTATGACAACATGCTAAAGATAAACACACCATGTGGTTGGCGACTAGATGCTAAAGACCAACACTTCATGTGATTGGTGACTACAAACAAATGACTAATACTCCACGTGGTTGGCAACTCAGTATTTCCTCTAGAAATTACTAGCCCCATGAGGTAATTAAGGTGATCATTCAAAGTAGTTAACGAAACATTTCAACAACAAGTATGATTCTACAAATAAGGCAAATACATTTTATCACAAAATAAATAACAAGTTATAATTCATAAATATCTAATACAAAGATGAGGAAAATAAAATATTTTATTTCATTGAAAAAAGTATTAAGTACAAATAATGAGTACAAAAAATAAATGTATTATTACACTTTTTTCACTTGTATGTACAAGAATAAAAATAATTTAAAAGTTACAAAAGAAAAGCAAAAAGTCTAGCCTATGCTTCCCCCTCGTAACTCTCTTTAGACTCTAACTTTGATCAGAAGAGTACATTCTCAAAGTTAAGAAATTTGCAATATAATTTGTTATGTTTGACCAACTTTTAAAATGAAATATTGATTTCCTCCTTTAGCTTTCTTCTCAAAATGTCTTTATACTTGTTAGAGTTGAAAAATCTGACCAGAATTTTCTACTAAAAACCTTTTGTGTGACAAGAGTGTTTGTTTAACTCAAAGAAGGGCATTAGCTCCACCACTCATTGAACCTTCTCCTCTCCTTGGTATCATGCCTCCTCTTCTAACTCAACCTCCTTGGGTTTGATGACTTGCTGATGGTTCCTCTCTGAATCATGCTCCTTGTTGGTAGCGACTAATGCTTTCAACATTGACACATATTATATACTCAGCTCCCAAGATGTCTGTCATTCCATCGCATGAACAATAATGGCAGCATAGTGAAGTTGCCTTGTAGGGAGCTCCTTGATCATGTTGCCTAACTTTCTTGGGTTGATGGGATTCCCTAGCACATATACCTGACTCGGTGGTTTGGGGGCATCAAAAGCATAATTATCCTTGACATAAATATAGCAAGGTTCACTCACATTTTCCATTTCTTTATAATGCCACTTTCTAAATGGGGATCGAGGAGCTTGTGTAGTCACAACACTCATCAATATCTTCTTGGACTACTATGTAGTTGTATAGGTACATGGCTTTGCTGCACATGCCTCTGCCATTGGTATTTTAGATACGACTTTAGCGGGTGTAGGCTCACCTCCACTTTTTCCTCTCCATTGGTATTTCCACCAACTTGTCTTAAAAGAGAAATAAAGACCACATTTGAAAGTATTCAAATGGGACAAACAACTCATCATCCTTCATAGTGTTAAGTCACTGATCGTCACATGCAACTTTCTCTTAGTAGTTGGTGTTGCCATGATCTTACCCATTAAAGATGATATTCTCCTTTGATGGGTTGAGGATGGATGACTTTATCAACTCACTTACCAAGAAGTTGGCCGCACTCTTCTTCAAGTTGTCATGACCATACTATAAAATCGAATAAAATAGCTTGCAAAGAAGAAATGAGAGAACTGGTATAAGAAAGCAACTACTTGCTCAAATCAAAGAATCACTATATTAAAAAGCTCATCTAATGTGAGGAAAAAGTATTTATAGGTGGAGTAAAGTTTTAAAAATGCTGGGCATCATATCAAACATTTAATACAAAAATCTCAAAAAATCATTTTGAATCATTCTTGAAGCCCAAGTGTCATATGTCATGAAAAAATAGTGATGAAGCTTACTCAGCATTGTGGTAAAAATTAAACAAACTTGTTATAAAAGAAATAACTTAAACTATTAACATAAAATTGGCAAGTGACTAAAGTAAACATTATTTTCTATTAAATACAAGTTTTTATTACATATTAAGGGTTCACACATACTTGCCCTTACTCATAACATTATTTTTTAAAATGCCTAACTTTTAGATCCATAAACCACTCAACATCAAGTGTTCCATTGCTAGATAGATAGTTAAATGTGAAGTTGAGTGAGGAGCCACTCAATTCACTATGGTAGTGTGGAGAGACTAACTTAACTTCCACAATTGAAAATTTCCTTTGTAGTTTGATAACTACCTCTCCAGTTGAGCTTGCACCTTCTTGAAAGAGAACCTTTCTCTTTCACAAAAAAAAAACTTAATAGAAGGACTAGATGGCAAAGGCTCTTCCATGGTACATCTTTCGCTTAGGGGGAAGGACACATTCTTCATTAACACATGGCTTTTATGATGAGTTAGAGAAAGAAAACTTGCCAACATTTCATTCAAATTCACTAAAGTAAAAATCATCACTTTAGCAGAAGGAGCTGGTGATGTCAAGTCCTTAACCCACAAGGGGAGGTTTCACCCGTAAACCAAAAACAAAGAACTAGTGAGTCACCACTTGGGGGACTGCCATGGAATCGGTAACCAAAGAATTTTTCCACTGAAGTCACCCAAACACGATGGGAAACAATGTCATGAATTACGAGTAAGGAAACTTCTATAAGATGATGACTTAGAAGAATCATCCTTAACAAGGTAAGCCACTGGTGGAACAAATGAACATCCTCTTCACTCAGAGGATGTCCCAATAACTCACCTACAATAAGATGAAGAATGTATCTATAGGGAGCAATAATCAAAATTTTAGTTATGAGCTCAAGAGATCCACTTTTACAAGCTGTCGAACGCTCATGATCCCTCTCAATAGACTCATGATTGCTCACCATGTTAAGCTATAAAAATAAAAAAAATGTAGTGAATTTTTTATTAAAACTAATAAGATTGCATATCAAATATGAAGTCAAATAAAATAATGAGGGACTCCTCCACCAACTTATGTTGGGACAGACTCCTCGCTAACATACTCACCAAAGCATTTTACCACCAAGTATGAGGAGGAAACTCCTCTTCCTCATCCTCTTGAAGAACACTCGGCACTCTGAGAGTCAATCTTCTCCTCTGTTATAATTGTCCTAGCTATATTAGAGCCACTCACCTCTACAGATTTGCACCACTTCCCCTGTCAAGTGTATCATTAATAGCCATAGTTGAGGCTACCAGAACCTAAGAGCTCACCATAATAGAAGATGCCATAATTCCCTCTCCCTTAGGCATCTTCTTGGTTTTCTTCTTCTTTTCCTAGAAGCCTGACCATACCTCAGTAGCATCATTGTCACCCAAAGGCCTTTTGGATGCCATAATGAACACTTAATTTGATCAATAAAAATAGTCAGCAAAAAATTAAAAAAACCACTTGGTAAAAACATAATAAAATTATCAGCTAACTTTAGAGCTCAACGACCCCTCTATATAGCTATGAAGTGTGGATAATGCTAAAAAGAGTTCAGATCAAAGGTGATGTGACATAATATCCACACAAGAAAGTATCAAACTTTCTAATAATAACATTAATAATTATTTTTTGTTTCAATTTTGGTCCTTTTAGTGAGTTGCCTTTATAAGGAGTAGAAGAATCAAGGAGCTAAATATACTTGTAATAAGCATAGAGGGACAAGTAGACTTGTATGAAGAGCACTTAGTGCTGAGTAAAAGAGCCTAGGATAAGAACTCACTCATCGACCATCTAGGAGGACTCACTTTCACATGGGTGATGTGTGAAGGAATCCACCTCAGCCAGGCGGTTGATGCCATACATCCTAACTTGCATGGGACGGTACATATGGAACTTGCCACTCGACATGCATCACTCGTCAACTTACAGAGAATAGACAAGTCCTTTAATTGTTACACATGGACAATTATCAAATTATGTTGTAATCGACATATAGCTTCTACAAATTGACATGTTTTCTTTTTGTAAGAATCTCTCAAATCTTATAAAAATGGGGAATCTGAAAGGATAAAGAAACTTTATATATATATATTATTTTTTGGAGGGGGAGAGCTAATTTTTATATTATATTCTTCTACTTGTACCTATAAATTGATATAATAAATTTTTTATATTTTTATATTCTTTTTGTCTAGTCTCATCTAATCTTACTCTATTCTCCATGTGCTTAAGTAAGGTCCTGCATCACTCCATGGACAGATTTAGATTTAACATCTTCTTTGGTGTGGTAAGCATGGAATAATGCTAAGGACAAAAAAGTCAGGGGCTCAATGAAGTAGGCCTATTTTCATAAGAGAACTTGGCTACTATAAAGCTAAACACACAATAGTTTGTCACAATAAGATTTAAAGTACATGAAAGACTGTATCACTCAAATAGTCCAAACAGCTATGAAAAAAAGTGAAGGATGAGGTTTCAATGTAATGTAGACTAGGCATACTTTGAAATTATTTTTTGTTATTGTATCTAAATCAATAATAAAATTATATTTTTATAACATGAGATATTATATCATTCTCTATGTTATATTTAGGTACAATAATAAGAAAACTCTCATTACTTTAATTTGTGAATTTATTGTAGAATAATATTTATATCTTTCAAAATAGTATATTATTCTCAATATTGTATTTAGTCATTAAAATAAAGTTCGTTTTATACTTTGTGTGCTTCCCCTAAATTTTTCACAAAAGTCACCATAAATTTTACTCTCTTAATACCCATTTGGCTAGTCAATTCTAGACAGATAATTAAGCCTTTGTACTCTACTTCATTATTAATATAAGAATTTGTATGGGCATATGCATATCTTGTGATCCCTCCCACAAATGACATGAAAGTTAGATTGACTTAGGGTGTTCTATTATGATCTAAAATAATGAAAGAAGCTTAATCAAAATACAACTCCCATTCTTTATCTTCCAACTATAAAATTTATTTATTTGATAGTTCATCATTCAATGGAAAGTCAATAGGAATAAGGTGAGCAGCCAAAAAATTATCTAGCACTCATCCTTTTATTTCTCTTTGGAGAACTTAGGTGATTTTGAATTGTAGCAGGATCATTGTCCATCAAGCCAATCTTATGGACAATATAGGTTTATTCATTAACTAACGGAGAAATTAATTTAGAAAATCAACATAATTTTATAAGACTATATGTAATGCCGTAACTTTTCTACTACAAAGATTAAAGCAAATTTTTTTTTCTATTGACCGGTATATTATTTCTGCAAGGAAGAAATGATGAGAGAAGTAATAAAGAGCACTCTCTTTATCATATTTCTTATTTAGAGCTAGCAATGCTCCCACTAGTTTCTCTAAAACTTCTATATACAAGATCAAGGGTTTCCATAATATTAGAGAAGCCAATATTAGGGGATGGAATAAATACCACTTAAATCACCAAAAGCTTCTTAACAAAATTGAAATGTGCAACCTTTTTTATTAGTGCAACAAACAATTGAGATCCACACGAGAAATATATAAAAATTGAGTGATATGTGTAATTGTCAATAATTTCTTAAGCACATTTACTCCTAATTTTTTTCAACCCAAGTCAACCATCTTTCGAGTAAGTGAGTTGACCCTTGAAGGGACCTTTAAGAAAGGAAGATCATAACAAGGCTAATGACTACTAATAAAAAGTAATGTTCATTATCATTTGTCATACTAATGCTAATACTTCACTTGGAAATAGACTTCAAAAGAAAAAAAAAGATTATAGGCACAATGAAGGACTCTTATTAGTAATTATCATTATTAATTATAGCATTAATAATTAGTCTAACTTTCATTGCATTAAATTTATTTTTATTATCTTCTTACTATTCTTTTTTTTTTCCTTATGATCTCATTTTATCTAATTTATCACTCTTACTTTTAATTTTTTTAAACATTAGGAAGAATATTATATTTATTAAACTTGAAATCTCTATATTATTCAAAAATTGATAGCAATATTTTTTTAATTTTAATATTGAGTTAAAATATTTGCTTTGTAGAATGAATTTTATGATGTCATATTATATTTAATTTTTCTTTTATGTTTGCATAATTATCTCCTGTGGCCAGAGTGTTCATTATATATATATAAATATACATATATGATTGAATCTATGATATTTTAACTTTCAACATTCAAATTTTTTAAAGGAAGTCTATTAGACCTGTTTTTTAATAATATTAGATTCAATGAATATTTTTTAAAATCCAAAATGTGTATGTTTGGAAAAAAGTTGAAGTAGCTCAAGTGGCAGATAAGATTAGATAGAGTCGCCTTAGATGGTTTGGCCACATAAAAGTGTTGGATTGACAGTGGGGTAGATGCATTAGATTTTGCCTATATTAAGAAAGATAGAGGTAGATCTAAAAAGACTTGATTAAGATGTATAAAAAATGACCTTAGTATACTTGAATTAAATGATAATTTAACACATAATAAGACACAATGGAGACTAAAGATTCATGTAGCCGACCCCACTTAGTGGGATGAAGGCTTGTTTTTGTTCTCTCTCTCTCTCTCTCTCTCTCTCTCTCTCTCTCTCTCTCTCTCTCTCTCTATATATATATATATATATATATATATATAATGTAGTTTTTTTTAAAATGTGAAAAGCAGAAAGAAATTTAATTATAATGGTGTGGGCTGATGGCAGAGGAGGAATCAAATCAAAATTTTGTTTGTTTGTTAATTAAGATGTTAAAGTCCAATGCCAGAGGACATGCATCTTGACATCAAATCTATTATTCTCTTAGCTCTGGTCAACAAAATGAAAGCTTCTATTTTTTACTTTTAAAATTATTATTTAATTATGGAGCTTAATTAATTTTATATAAAGAAACATATTACGTAAAGCAAATCAACATTGATAAGGTGATCAATAAAAAAATATAATAAATAGTATTTTTTTACATAAATTTTATTATCATTATAGTCAAATATATTGCAATGCTTCTCACTATTATGTTTTATTTTGATGATTTCATTGATTGCTATAAAGCTTAATTGATTGTCAAAAAATTTACTCAATTATATGAAATAAATTATTTTGATAAATTTTCTATTATTATGATCAACATCATATTTTAATCTTTATAAGCACTAATTAAGAATAACACATATTGTAAATATATATTGAAGATATCTTCTTCAATGGTAATCTTAATTAGGGTGTGTGTTTATTATAAAATAACCATTTAGGATCAGTTTAGGATATGTTTGGGGCTGCGAGCTCCGAAAATTCGCCACTGACCTCTCAATGAAGAGAATGATTTAAAGTGTCGGTGAAATTTTAGAAGGCAGATGAAATAGTAGATAAGACACTATCCAAAGATTTTGTCCTCATTTTATGAGGACTTTAGATCTGGTTCCAGGTTTCCTATAGACGCAAACACCTATAGTTAATTACCTCTATCAATACTGAGAGAGAACTTTCGATTAAGACTAGTCGTTAGGTTGCTTAGTACGTAGCGTATAATAGCAGCATGTGGAGTTTTGGAATTTAAATTTGTAAAATTCATTATATTTAACTTAAAGAGGATGGTTGGGAGAAATGACGCCCGTCTAGATCTCATGGTTCGTCATCCGTGATGTCGTGGTCCGTACTTACGAGGAGGTAGTCACAACGATTGAATGATCCTTGCTCGTAACACATGAGTTCGTGGTCGAAATCCTTGTAGACTTGGGGTGGAGTTTGTCTAAGGAGATAAGCTTAAGTCTACCTTAGATAATAGAAGGCTCTTTGCTTAACCAAATGCATTCTATAATTCACAGCTCAAAGACCAAAGCGTTGGGAACATCTGATCATTTATGGTGTCATAGCTGAACCATCAAGCTTTGGTGTCATCATTTATGTGGTGTCATTTGTGGCAAAATCACAGAGATAATGTCCTTACAGATTATTTGAGTGTGAAAATAGTTATGTATTTGATTTGACATTGGCTTTTTATGAGCAAAAGTTTTCTTAATTTGTTACCCTCGACAAACGGTTGCGGAATGGTGGATGGATTTTACTTTAAATTTAAATAACTAATTTCATTTAATTTATATATATTTTTTTGTTTGAATATTTAATCATTTAATAATGATTTTATATTAGAATTTGAATAGATTATTATTATCATTATTATGAAAACCCTCCAGTTGAAATATTTAGTCAACACAGCCATCATCGGGGTGGTTTATTATTTCATTTGTTTGAATCTTCGACTCTTAATTTAATAATATAGGATCAAATCTGCTATCATATGACAGAATTAGCTTCTCAGATGTTTTGTTAGATTGAAGATATTATAATAATATCATTTGATTTTTTTAGGTTTTGTTAACTCGGACACGGTCTCCCAAGACCCAACCTGGAATCAACCTGCGCAGCATCCTCAAACACTTGAATTTAAGCATTCAGCGTAGTGTTGGGCCCCATGCAGTGTATTTAAAAATACTTGCACAATTTTGAGGTATTAAATTTGAGTTTTAATCATGCTTTATAATGTATGCAAGAGTTTAATTGAATCTTTAATTAACACCTTCTGTTCACTTGTACGATGTATTGTGAACCCGGTGGCGTAAAATTTTTTTTTGTAAATCTTATTCAATTATTTATATTAATATCCATTTGTTTGCATTTAGTTCATAGCTCATTGAGTTCTCCAAGTTTCAATGAAACTTAGCTCGTGATCGCTAAGAAGCTTATAGACTCATTCTTATTTAAAGATCTTTAGAATTTTTTTGTGAGTAAGTTTGGCTTCGATTCATCATTTTTTATTTAATTTAATTTAAGCTTATTAATACTCTTATTTAATCATATTTAAGCTTTATGTCAATCCAAATTTCAGCAACCTCTCGGCGTCGTCCCCACATAGGGGGCTTCAACGAGGACTGCTTTGACCTACCTGCCACGCTCTTCTAAGCGCAGCGGTCGATGTCTTGCGACACCACGGTTGTAGTCTTCAAACCTGCTACGCTCTTCTGAGCGCAGATGGTCTTCAAACTATCAGCTCTACTGAGCATAATGAGGTCTTCAAACACTTGCAATTTTAATTCATGTTTTAATTTTGAGCATAGGGTTTATTTTGTATTAAATTAATTAAGTCCTCCTCTCAATTTGGTGACCTCCGACGTCTTCCTAGAGGCATCGAGACTGCTTTGACTACCACCACGCTTCTTCTAAGTGCGATTGGTCTGTGACACCGGTCGTAATCTTCAATGCCATGCTCTTTGAGCATAGGGTCTCAAACACTGCATGAAAATCACAAGTTTTCCCAAAAAAAAAAAGCATGTACGCTACTTATTTTGGCAATTTAGTGAGCTTGTATTTGCATCTTGAAGTAATTTTCAAATGAGCAATTTTGCTCATGGTGTGACATTGTGAGCAGTGTAGAGACCTTGCAGCTACACCCTTAAATGGACTAGGTGTATCAAGATCTAAGAAGCTTCGATGCCTTCAAGGAATGTAGGAATTATTTCTTTTCCAACTTCAGATAACCTATCCAAAATATCATCATCTGAAAATAGCTTCACAAAATGAAGAGCTATTTCAGCACCAAAACCCGACACTCCTTGCAAATCATGGTCATTGCCAACTATAAAAGAGATGGCTACCATCTGTTTTCTCCTCAAACCATAACTTCAATATTAGATAAGTAATACATTCGAAGGGTTCTTTGGAATTAGAATGGAGGCACTTTATTACACATTTTGCTAAAGGAATGCATCCTCGAGTAATGCAAGCATGGCCTTCATTGTTCAATTGTGCAGAGCTTGACCTCAGATTGAGCATTCAAAATAAGCATACCACTCTTGCAACCACACAAAGAACACATTATTCTATTACTTACGTTGGCGGCATGCCTGTCGCGACTCAGGCTTTCTGGCATAAAGCTCCAGTCGAACCCAAAGGAAACACTCCATCCTCAGCTGATCCTTGAGTGGTGAAGGCTCTCCGTCCACAACAAACACCGAAACACCGGACTTCACGAATAGGCCTACGGTTCAAAAAAATAATAATAACGAAGGTGCGGATTACATGCCGTGATATTTATTGCAAATGGAGGCATCATCTTTGAATGAAAGAGGAGAAAATATTATGCGGTCCGCGTAACGCATGCTCAATCCATGGCGACATGTGTCCGATATTTTTTCCCGCTTTTGGCGCTTAAGCGGATGGGCCGGCGTTGTAAAGGGGATATTCTACAGCTTTAGCTTCCCCTCTCCATCTCATTCAACAGGGGAGAAGAAGAACGAGATGATATTGTCGTTCGACATTCCTCATCACAGAACAGTTTAGGGCTTTCTTTGATGAAGGATTTTTCTCGCCTTAGCTCCGCTCGAACATGTTACCTTCTCGGTGATATAACAAATCAAAAATTGAGGTATTATAGGTGACTACATGAGGTATTTACACATGCATTCTCGAACTTAAATGAATTTAGGGTTTACTCTATTCTTCTCACCATCCCGTGAAAGATTGGTTGTTTTTAATAGGTTATTTTATATATGTACTCTCTGTACCTCTCTCGAGGGTACATAGCATTTAAGGCTTTTTTTCCAATTTCTTTAGCCTAGTTCTTAAGATTATGTTCATTGCATTCCAATGGAAGCATTTGGAGGCTGTTTGGATGGTTTCTGGGGAGTTTTTTTTGCATCTGTACTATCTGTATCTCTCTTGAGAGTACATATCATTTATGACCTTTTTTCACAGTTTCTTTGGCCTAGTTCCTGAGTTTATGTTCATTATATTCCAATGGAAGCAATTTGGGTTTGTTTGGATAGTTTATGGGGTATTTTGCATCGTACTCTGTACTCTCTAGAATGGATCATTTAGAACTACTTTTTTAGTTTATCTTGCCTTCTTCTTGAGATTATATTTAGAGCATTCCAATGGAAGCAATTTGAAGGCTTTGGATAGTTTTCGGGTATTTTGCATCACTCTGCACCTCTCTAAGTGCAGATCATTTAGGCATATTTTTTTATTTATCTTGCATTCTTCTTGAGATTATATTTAGGGCATTCTAATGGAAGCAATTTGGAGGCTTTGGATAGTTTCGGGTGTTTTTCATCTACTCTCGTACCTCTCTTGAGGGTACTGACATTTAGCCTTTTCCAATTTATTTTATCCTTTTGTGAGATTATGTTTAGGGCATTCTAATGAAAGCAATTTGAAAGCTACTTGGATGGTTTTTGGGGGGTATTTTGCATATGTACTCTCTGTACCTCTCTTGAGGGTACAGATCTTTTATGACCTTTTTTCAGTTTATTTTGCCTATTTCTTGAGATTATGTTCATTACATTTCAATGAAAGCAATTTGATGGCTGCTTGGATGATTTTTGGGTGGTAATTTGCATCTGTACTCTCTGTACCTCTCTCGAGGGTACAGATCATTTAGGGCCTACTTTTTTCAATTTATCTTACCTTCTTCTTGAGATTATATTTAGGGCATTCCAATTGAAGCAATTTGGAGGCTGTTTGGATGGTTTCTGGGGTGTTTTCTGTATCTGTACTCTCTGTACCACTCTTGAGGGTACAAAACATTTAGGGCCTTTTTTTCTAATTTATTTTACTTGTTTATTGAGATTTTATTTAGGGCATTCCAATGGAAATTTGAAAAGCTTGGATGGTTTTAGGTATTTTTTTGCTACTCTCAGTATCTCTTGAGGGTCAGATCTTTTATGACCTTTTTTCCAGTTTATTTTGCCTGTTTATTGAGATTATATTTAGGGCATTCCAATGGAAGCAAATTGAAGATTGTTTGGATGGTTTGGTATTTTGCATCACACTCTATCTATACTCTCTAGAAACTGATCATTTAGGACTACTTTTAGTTTATCTTGCCTTCTTCTTGAGATTATATTTAGGGCATTCTAATGGAAGCAATTTGAAGGTTGTTTGGATGGTTTCTGGGGGGTATTTTGCATCTACTCTACCTCTCTGAGGAGATCATTTAGCATACTTTTTAGTTTATCTTGCATTCTTCTTAAGATTATATATTTGCATTCTAATGGAAGCAATTTGGATTTGGATGGTTTTAGGTATTTTGCTACTCTTTGTACCTCTCTTGAGGGTACAATATTTAGCTTTTTTTTTATTTTGCTGTTTATGAGATTATATTTAGAGCATTCCAATGGAAGTAATTTAAAATTGCTTGGATGGTTTTGGGAGGGTATTTTACATCTACTCTCATACCTCTCTTGAGGTACAGATCTTTTGACTTTTTTCTAGTTTATTTTGCCTTTTTCTTGAGATTATGTTCATTACATTCCAATGGAAGCAATTTGATGGCTGGTTGGATGATTTCTGGGTGGTATTTTACATCTATACTCTCTTGCCTCTCCTGATCATTTAGAACTACTTTTTTTTAGTTTATCTTGCCTTCTTCTTGAGATTATATTTAGGGCATTCCAATGGAAGTAATTTGGGTGTTTGGATGGTTTTAGGTGTTTTGCATCGTACTCTCATTGCCTCTCTTGAGGGTACAAAACATTTACTTTTTTTCCAGTTTATTTCTCTGCTTAGATTATGTTTAGGGCATTCCAATGGAAGCAATTTGAAAGGCTTGGATGGTTTCATTTTTCTCTCAGTATCTCTTGAGGGTGCGATCTTTATGACCTTTTTCCAGTTTATTTTGCATTTAGATTATATTTAGGGCATTCCAATGGAAGCAAATTGAAGGTTTGGATAGTTTTGGGGTATTTTGTATCTATACTCTCATCGTCTCGAGTTACATCATTTGCCTACTTTTTCGGTTTATCTTGCCTTCTTCTTGAGATTATATTTAGGCATTCCAATGAAACAATTTGAAGGTTTCTTGGATGGTTTTATTTTAGCAAAAATCTATTTTTATGGTAGAAATCCAGTGATTGATTCATGGTATAAGAATTAACTTGAGCATTCGGATGGCTCGTTGTCTGTAGCACAATTTGTGCAGTTGTACATACATTTTTTGCTGTCAAATTTATTTTTTGTATATCAAAACTATAGGTGGCATCAGAATTGATTGTCTATGCTGATGACATAGATAGATTTACT
This sequence comes from Cymbidium sinense, assembly GCA_021442155.1. NCBI lineage: Eukaryota > Viridiplantae > Streptophyta > Magnoliopsida > Asparagales > Orchidaceae > Cymbidium > Cymbidium sinense. The sequence goes on along the minus strand of CM038224.1, from coordinate 70,552,062 downwards.
GAATACAACTAGACAGAGGCCATTTGGAACTTTCTAGTTTCCCAATTTGATGTTATTACATCAAAGATTCAGACCCAGAGGGCAGCCGGTTACATGAGTGGCTTTGTCACTCTTCTGATGGTATGTTCTATATCTCCAAGAATGTGTAATTTAATGCGTTGAAGTTAACTGTTTTAAATATTTATTGTAGATATGGTAGATAAGCATAAGCATCATCATTTCCATCTGCAAAGCCACGTATGCTGTGATGGGAAAAAATAGAGTTTCTAAATAATGCTTTCACTGGTTTGGGAAGACACTAGGTGACATATAATAATATCACTTAGTTCATATAAGAATGTCTTTATTTATGTTGTATGTCTTCACATTTTTTATCGTTTAACAGTTCTTTCATTCGAGGACATATTAGAAGAGGAGACCTGGCTCCTTGAATCAGTGTCCCCTGCCCAACAATCTACATATGTCGAGCAGATAATCCCATTTTAAGTCCAATGAGTTCAGCCCCACTCTCCATGTCTCTCCTCTATTCTCCCGTCAGGTGTATCTAGCTTGTCCTCACTACCCCCACTGGCTTTGCGGTGGAGGATACTTGCGGGTTTGGACTTGAAAGATACAGATCATCTTTTCATGCAACAATGATGGAGGATGGATGGGCTTGATTCTTTGCTATCGAGGAAGTTCTTGCTAAGCGTGAGGGGTCCTTTGGGGGGTTCCTGGGGTCACCACAGGGGAAACTCTTTAGGAGGCTACCACAGGAGCTTCCCCTAAGGAGGCTACCACTTGGAAAGCCCCTGAGGAGGCTACCATAGAGGAAGCTCTTGTGGAACGAGCTTCCACTGTGGAGTTGGATACTGCGGGAAGCCCATGTGGAGTTCACCATGGGTGAAGTTCTTGTGGAGGCCACTACACATGGCGATCTTCTGTCACAGACATTGAGCGTGTGAAGGCTCGGGTGGATGAGGAAGAGGAAAGCAGTTTGTTCCTCCTTCGCACACACTTATAGAAAGTCACGAGCAAGAATAAGTGATGTGGTGGCCTCCATTCAAAATGAGAAGCCGACAGTAGAGGTATTAAGTTACTTTCTTTTAAATTTGACATAAAAGAAATAAATTTCACTAAAATTTTTTATAGGTTCACAAAGATGAGCCAGTAAAGGTCGATTACCCATAGACTGCTATCGTTGTGGTGGAGGAGCATCAATCGGAGGTATGAATCATCTCAGTAGATCGATCTTTAATTCATAGTGAATCTAGCTCTTCATCACTAACTTTCATCATCAGTAATTTTGTTGCGAGAGGCACATCATTTTGTTGAGTTCTCATCTGAGATATTTTACTGCCGATAATCTTATTGACATGTCATGCTCATTCGAGGACAAGTAAGTCAATCTTCAATCCTCCTTCATACATAAAATAACCTATTTGTTTAAATAAGATCACTTTAAAATATTTATCACTTGCGGGGTGATGGTTGGGAATATCATTATTGCACTCGATGGAATTGAGATCAATATCTCTTAGATGCACACATTGATGCCTTCTTCTTGGTAGAAGTATTCGCTCGTCCGGATATATCTCTATTTGTACATTTCATGCTTGCATTGGGTATGTTACCCAGAATGTTGGGTATTACGATTCAATTCTTGTTTGTTAGATAAAAGCTAGAATCTATAATCGTTCTCTTCTTTATTACGTTATGCAGCTAAAAAAGCAAAATGTTCATCCAAAGATATGTTGCGATTATGTGTCGAGTTAATCTTACTTGCCCTTATAGATAATACCTTTGGATACTCATTTTGGCATATTAAGTTAGGGCACATGACGATTTCAAATTTGGTTCCTCTTATTTTTTTGGTCCAACTTATTAAGATTATGTTACGGATATTGAGATCAAATTACTTGTTGAAGATCTTTGGTCTTTTGCGATCCGAAAATGGCCAATCAAAATGGTGAGTGGTGCGGTCAAGCTATTTGTGGATGTTTATCTGCAAGAACATGGACGGCAAATCACAAACTCCCAGTGGTGACCACCATAAGAAGATGAATATATTTAGGGTTGAGTTCGCTTATATTTTGTTGGGGCGAAAAATCCAATATGAACTATAGGATTTAGTTTGATATAGGATTTAGTTCAAATAATTCATTAATAACTCATTGATCTCAAAAGATTAATTTTCCCAAAATGAAGAATACATTAATATAATGTAATAGATATGAATCTAGACTTTTGAATGTCAGAATGATTGGATGTCAAACAATTGATAGTTGGCATTAGAAATCATTAACTCCATGAGCTTAAATATATAATCATGATTTCGATGATCATAACTTTTTTTTTGTATAATGCATTGGTTTGGTGGCTTCAAGACTTAGATATTTTTTGTTGAAGTGAATGGATCGCTTTATGGATGGGATGATATTTTACTCTCTTTGTTACTTCTTTTTTCTCATTTCATATAGTTTGATTTCATTATTATTATTATTTGTTTATTTTATGGTATCATTTTTTTCTTATGAATTTGGTTTTTTGGGGCTATATTCTTGAAAGAAATCGCATTTAAAATCATTTTTATTTTATTTTTCATAGAATGTGTATCATCAATAATTTTTTTCATCAATACAACAATCAAGATAATCTCATTTTAATTATTATTAGGAGATTTATAAACATTGCCAATCTTATATATTTAGGGTATATAAAATGCCTAAAATATTATTAGAAAGTAATATTGATTTTAAATGTCACATTAAAATATTATTATCACTTATATTTTAAAGATAAAGTGTATTTTTATGTAAATATAAAATTTTAGATGATAGATATATAAAATATTTTTATTAATTCTTTTGGAGTGATACATGGCTCTTTATTTATTGCTTCATTAATGTTATTCAGAAGAATACATAAAATTAATGCATAAAATTAAATTAGGGATTAATGGCCATTTTGTCTCCTTAGAACCGATTAATGGTATGGTCAAAAGTTAGTTGTGTCTTTGTGTTGGTTTTGATTGTTATGAAAGCGAAATTTTCATGTAGTTTCTCAGCTAATTTAGGGTTTGTTTGGGGTGATTATCTTTTTTTTTTAAATATTGATTGTAAAATTATTGTGGTTGGTGTAAGTAAATTTTTTTAAAAAAATTTTAAACTTTAATTTTTTTATAATCATGATATTTTAATTTTAAAAGTAAATTTTATCATGATTTTTTTAAATATTTAAAATATTAATAGTTAAATCGATTATATAATGAAACTAGTGCAAAAAGAGATAACTTATAACATTTAATTATATAATAATTATTTTCAATTAATGAATAGTATAAATACAATAGATTAAGAGGCTTTAAATTTTGCAACAAATTAAATTTGCCAACTAACTTAATACTAATAAAATTAATTCTAGATATCCTTTCTTATAGATATTTGATTTAATACAAATAGATTTAGGTTAACTTTTGCGTTAGTTATACATATATATACCTTAGAGATATTATCACCAAAAATGATTTGTACCCTGAGAGATGCATCAAAAAACCTCCAAACCAAATAGCTTCAAATTGCTTTCATTGGAATGCCCTAAATATAATCTCAAGAGAAGGCAAGATAAACTGAAAAATGTAGGTCATAAATGATCTTTTAGAGGAGATACAGATGCAAAATACCCCAATCATCCAAACAACTTTCAAATTGCCTGAACTGGAATGTAATGAACATTATCTCTAGAATCGGGCAAAATAAAAAAAATATACTGCAGGAGAGTAAACAAAATACCACATCATCCAACATTTCAATTGCTGAATGTAATGAACATTATCTCAAGAATAAGGTAAAATAAACTAGAAAAATAATAATGATTTGTACCCTCGGAGAGAATACAGCAAACCATCAAAACCATCCAAACCCTTCAATTCCAATGCCTAAACATAATCTCAAGAATCAAACAAAATAAAGCGAGAAAAAAAAGATAAATGTACCTTGAATCAGAGAAATAGATGCAAAATCAAACCATCCAAGCTTTCAAATTGCCATTGGAATGTAATGAACATTATTTCTGAATTAGGTAAAATAAAGATGCCCTCAGAGGAAATGCAAAATATCCCCATCCAAACTTTCAAATTGCATAACGGAATGTAATGAACATTATCTCAAGAATCGAAAAATAAACTGAAAATGCCATGTACCTCGGAGGATGCAAAACACCATCGACCATCCAAATCAAAATGCTTCCATTGAATGCCTACATAATCTCAAGAATCATGAAAACAAATGATCTCTCGGTATGAGTACATATGCAAATACCCCTGAAACCATCCAAGCGGCTTTCAAATTGCTTCCAATAATCTCAATAAATGCAAATTAAAGCGGAAAAAAAGGCCTAAATGTTTTTTGTACCCTCAAGAGAGGTACATAGAGTCTGAATCTAAAAAAACCTATAAAAACAACCGTCACCCTCCAAAGCCTTCCATTGGTAATATCGCACATATTTATTGCTACAGTCAAATGATTACAAGGTCCTTAGCAGGGGATTAACTCAATAACTACCGCTTAAAGAGCTACAAACAGTGAAAATCCCTAGCTAAATCATCTAAACATCTTGGTGTGCTAAGTTAAAGAGAGTCATCTTAGGGACTCTAAAGATTATTGAAAAGATTGTAAAACTAGATGATGTCATGCATTAAAATGTTTTCTAAAATAATATCCATCATCAGTGTACCCGAGATTGATTGTGGAGCTCGAGTTAAATTCACATGTAGAACATCGTATTAGTTGATGATTTCTTTGACGTCGATGTGTGATATTCATGTACCTCGAAAAACACTAGCATAATAGAAAGGTGATGCAACTTGTGACAAAACACGCGTTCGCAACACTATTAGTACTTTGGTTTTACACAATACAAAAGTAGAAGATTAACAACAATATTAAAATACTAAAAAACTAATCATAAATAGAAAATTACTCTTGGCTTTCTTGGATCTCTCCCAATATCCCTTAAGCCTTGAGTTGAAAACACCCTTTGGACGTTGCTTAACTGGATCCTTTAAAATGTCTTTTTCCTTGTCTGTTGTGATTGACTTCTTCTTCTTCTGTCGGTGGAGGAGAATTTTACTTATTATAGAGTCGACATCATCATTATAGTTTTTTAAGGATCCAAGCATATAGTCCTCAGCTCTCTTGCCCTGACGCTTATTTGATATGCATATCGACTTATGTGGTTCAAAAAATAATGCCAGTAGCATTTCCATCTATGCTTTCCACATCTCTTAATTTTTGTATGCACTATCAATGTAAATATCCCTCTTTGCTCAGTATACCATCGTGAGAAGATACTTGTCAATCGCACAACATCTTCCTAAGACTACTCTGATATGGGCACAAAGTAATCCCATCATTTCAAATTTTTTGCAAGTATAAGTTACATCTAGGGTAGTCCCATCAAAATGCAGTCCATATTTTGGATGCATTTTATTCTCTAAGTTTCTCAAATGCTCCATGGTGTGTCATCGACTTAAGATAGGCCTCCAACTCCATGCAAAAATTTCTCCTCAAATATAGTATAAACCTTTCTTGTATAAAATATAGCAGCTTGTTTTAGAATTGGACTAGTCTTAACAACAGGAACAATCGATGACTGGCTACACTTAAAGTCTTCGTCATGTTCATTCCGGTGTCATGTCTTCATAACCTTTTCCAACCCCAAGAAACAATCGTGAACTTGTTGGTTTAGATATTAGTGATATCGTTGTTCGTGGACTCACTACGTTGCGTTGACAAGATGCCCATGCAGAGAATGATTCCTCAATGATGGACCACTTGGATCTAATTTTATAAAGTTCAGACAGCCAAGCATTATTATGCAAATTGCCTTCTAGCATGGCAGACCAAGCTTCTTCAAACTCTTCCTCACGAGTCACACTTTCATGTATAAAATAGCCCTTGTCTCTTATTACTATTAAATGAACCTTGGAAGGAGCTTTCTTTGAAATATGCCATTGGCACAACCTATGAAGAGTATCATATACAATTTGATAGCTCCATAGCGATCTTGATCATTGAATATTGTTATAGGATGTGTCACTCATCATCAGAAGAAATGTTTGGAATAGCCATGATGACTCAATTATCTCTTCGATAAAAGGCTACTCCAAATAATACATTTTTGTGATGATTTACTCCAACAAAGCAAATAAGATTATATTTATTGAGTATAGCTTGTATCAAAACTATCACATCCCAAAATAATCATATATTATCCTAGACATGCCATTGCTCAAAAAAAACTTACTAAGCAATCCACTCATCAACTTGTACATCCCATGCAAACATCCCATCCATTTGCTTGCCTTTCCTTAAACAACTGTATTAATGCATTACTGTCACCATTCACAATCCTCGATCTTTTCTCTTTTCGAATAAAATTGAAAGCATCTCTTTTGTGAACCCAATATTCTCTACGCCAACTTCCTCGCCGGTTAGATAGTTGAATGCATCGGTTGCTCTAATTCCACCTCATATTGTCTTCAACGGATGCCTTCTCATCGCTAATGCATCGTGATCGAGAAGATGTAGGTCGCTCGCCAATGATTATGACTTTTACGTATATTTTTTTGTCTAATTCCCCTCAAATCAAAGAATCTAATCATGGTGACAACCGTTCTTGTATCAACTTTAAATTTTGTTAAGCCATTTTAGACTTGGAGACTTCTTAGAATAGCACATAGAAAATCTTTTGATTTCAATTTCTTGGAGTTTGACCAATAACTAGTATGGTTCTTTCGAACACTGAAGCTAATTTGATGTGCATAGTCACGATCTGATATGCCTCCGTTTCATTACGAGCGATTGGTGCCAAGGAGTTTTCCCAAATTTGGGTCATTAGATATCACAACTTGTCATCCTTTCATTGCATTCATCGGCCAAATAGCTCCAAAATATGTGACATACTGAGATGCAAAATACCAAATCATCCAAGCGACCATCAAATTACTTCCATTGGAATGTAATGAACATAATCTCAAGAAAGCAGGCAAAATAAACTAAAAAAAAGTCATAAAGATCGTACCTCAAGAGAGGTACAGAGAGTCTGATGCCCCCGAAACCATCCAAGCGACTTTCAAATTACTTCCATTGGAATGCCCTAAACATAATCTCAATAAATAGGCAAAATAAAGCTGGAAAAAAGGCTAAATGTTACGTACCCTCAAGAGAGTACAGATCTAAAAAACTTATAAAAATAACTAGTCACCCTCCAAACTGCTTGATGTAATAATGAACATATTTACTCAAGAAGGCCAAAATAAAGCGGAAAAAAGGTAAATGATATGTACCCTCAAGAGAGGTGCATAGAGTACAGATGCAAAATACTCCCTAGAAATCATCCAAACAGCCTTCAAATTGCTTCCATTGGAATGCCCTAAACATAAACTTAGGAACCGGGCCAAAAGCGTGAAAAAGGTAAATGATCTACTCTCGAGAGGTACAAAGTCTGATGCAAAAAAACTCTGAAACCATCCAAACAGACCTCAAATGCTTCCATTGGATTGAATGAACATAATCTCAGAACCGGACAAAATAAACTAGAAAAGTCACTAAATGATATGTACTCTCAGAGAGAGGCAAAATACTCCAAAACCATCCAAGCGACCTTTGCTTCCATTGGAATGCCTTAAATATAATCTCAAGAAGAAGGCAAGATAAACTAAAAAAATAGGCCTAAATGATCGTACCCTCAAGAAGGTATGAAAGTGGATGCAAAAAAAACCCCAAATCATCCGACCTCCAAATTACTTATATTTGAATGTAATGAACATAATCTCAAGAAATAGGCAAAATAAACTGGAAAGAATTAGTTAAATGTACCCTCAGAGATCTGAGAGTATAGATCAAAAAACCACCAAAATCATCCAAGCGACCATCAAATTGCTTCCATTGGAATGTAATGAACATAATCTCAAAAGGGCAAAATAAATGGGAAAAAGGCCCAATACTTTGTACCCTCAGAGGTACAAATACAAAAATACCAAGAAATCAAGCATCAAATTGCTTCCATTGGAATGCCCTAAACATAATCTCAGCAGAAAAATAAAGCGGAAAAAGAAGTCCAATGCTCTTCTCTCGAGAGAGAGGGACATATGCAAAATAACACTAAAAAGTAAAAATTCAATCAAACAACATCCAAATTGCTTTTAATAGAATGTAATGAACATATTCTCTTCAGACAAACCAGGAATATCACTAACAAACCATAGAAAAATTATGAGAAACATTAAGATGAATTTTTATTTAATACATCCTCTAAATTGGTTATTTCCTCATGTTCTCCATCTTCATGGTTCTTTTATAAAAAGAAAATGAGATTTTCTATTTCTCTTCTGAGCTCAGTTTGCCTGAAAAAAATACATCCTAAACCCTAAATCTATCTATATATTTCTTTTAAATTTCTCCAAACGACGCTTCTTCTCATTGTTTGAGCAGTGTTGGGGAGGTAAATGGCGTGAATATGCCATCCCCTTTAATAGTCCATCATTACTTCCCCATTAAGCGCTAAAATGGGAAGAAAAATCGGACATATTCCATGGATTAGAGTCGCATGTAAACTACGTGGACTCCGGTATTTCTCAGAAGAGATCAGCGACACATTTGTGGAGAAAATTGATGCCTTGAAGCGTCGTGGGGCTTAAGGTAAGTTTCCATACATTGGGATTACAAGTGGAAAGATGGCTATGGGTTTTCTATCCGGGATGAGGAGGAAAGGTGGAAATCTCTTTTTTTTAAATTTTTTTTCCTTTTGCTGCAGGGATGGACAAGACATAAAGAAAAAAAGTATTTAACCATTCCCACATGGGATAGATGATGTGGCATCTTCTTTAGTCGAGGAGGTGGAGGCCATTTTACGATCGATATGAGATAATTAAATAGATTTATCTCAAAATGCATGCTAATTTCAATAGAATTTTTTAAGTGTGACAAATTTAGTAAAATTATATGTCTATTCTAGGTAAATTTGATATTTGGGATCTCGCATCCGTTTGTGAGGTCATTTGAGTGACTTCGTTGAATTATGTTACTTTTTCAAAATACGCATTATATGCGACCATTCGTTAAGAAACTCATCTGAGCATGAATAGTCTCATTTGATAAATTTTGACATTTTAGAGCTAACAATGTGATCAATTTTATGAACGGAGGTCGTTCAGATATAGTCACTTCCTTCGATCGATGTTGATACATTGATAGCTTCGAATCAATTGATCATTAGATTTTATAATATTTATATTTTGATAAACGTTCAATGAATGGTGGAAGTTAGTTTCATCAATGAGGTCATTTGACCATTTTGATGTCAAATTTTGAGCCTCGATTTGCATGTTTATTTTTCGAAGTCCCGAATTTAAGTTGTGCTTGTCTTGATTTATGACACATATGGGGAGAGATAAATGCCCCCAACAAATGTGATTTGGCGCTTGGGCGTCACATTTGAAAACTAGTTGACCTTTTACCCAGAACTTGGATCACTTGACTTTCAACTTCCATGGATTAAAGAGCTTCTTCCACCAATTTTGCTTGATGAGTTGTCTCTTTCTTTTTTTATCTTCATAGCTTTGGATTTCCTCCAACCCTAGCTTTGTGCTTGATTGGATGGAAGAATCGATTTTGCTTTGAGATTTGAAATTCCCTTAACTCAAACGGACTTTAATAAAGGATTGACTGATTTATCTATTGACTTGTTAGGAAGTGTATCGCCTAAGTCTTTACTTCGGTTTGATAGACTCGTTGAAGGGATATAGTTATTGACCCAGACTATCAATGATGTTGAGTTATCGTCTAGCATATGTGTTTTATGGCATATGAAATTCCTTTAGTTCAGCTATTGCCTTTGTGTGAACTGTGGAATCGCTTTCTTGGTTCTATACTTTCTTCTTTGGTGAACTTGATGAGGAAATTGGCTTTGATCTGTGCTTTGTGCTTCATCAGACTGCTTGAAAAGAGGTTAAAATATTACCTTGCAAGCAATATAAGGATTGATTTGAGGCAACTGAGAGTTTCCTCAGTTGTCTTGGTATCGATCAGTGGAAAGATCTCTTTTTGCTTTAGTCACTAAGCTTGATCTAGTTTGAGATTGAATAGCTATCATCATTGGAATGATGAGGAGGGGCTCTTTCACTTCACCTTTTCTTGGGCTTGAGTGAGAGCGTCGGCGGACCATTTGAGCTTGTTGAGTTTGACCTTTAGAACTACTTGGGTCTTCAACTTATGTGTTGGGTGGTCTTAATTAGGCGACGAGGCTCTTTCCGACCTTTTCTTGCGGCTTGTTGAGTGAGGAGGCGTCACAACTCGACCATTGTCGACTTGTTAAATTGACCTTTAGAACCCATTCGTGTCTAGACTTGAAAGGCGTGAGGGTTGATATTATTCCTTAGTTAATTGAAGCTTCCAAATTGGGTATTCTTCTGACTTAATCTTCACTATTTGACGAATCTTGGAGACAAACTTTTGATATTTAAAGCTGTCTTTTCGTGCACATGAATAGATTCTTTTTGCTATTGCAAGAGTCTGTAATTTTAACGATAACAATTATAGATATATTCAGGGATCTCGACATAAAGCTCGATGTCAACCTGAATATATATAAGAAGACCTCCTATTTCACAGGAGAAGGTTGAACAATCTTGATCACAAAAATGATGCTCCTTGTCACAAGGGGATTGCAAACTAGTTCTAAGATATATTACGGATTTCTTTTAATGCGAAATATAAGTGATATATTTTCAATCATGATATGTATCTATCTAAGGATCTCATCTTAAAGCATAATATCGACTTTGATAAATATATAAAAATGCCCCTTGTCTAATAGAGGGGCTTTCAAAGTAATTGTTGAGATAATTTGGAATGTCTTTGGTCCTATGCTTTGTGCTATCGAACTTGTTAAAGATTCAATCTCAAAATTTAAATTTTGTATTTTCCTATCGCTTTCTTCCTTTGACGGTGAGTTGATGACTTGTTGGCGAGATGAGAACATCTTTGGTCCTATGCATGGTGCTTTGACGAACTTATTAAAGAATTCATCTCGGTAATTCATATATTGTATTTTCTTCTATCCTGGTTTCGTGCCTTGATGGATTTTATGGAAGAAAGTCCTAAATTGTCTTAAAGACTTGCCAGGTGATACGAAATTACCTTCTGCCCCAGCTTTCTGCTTTCGTGGGCTTATAGAAGGATGTCTGCCGGTGACCTAGCCCTCAGAGCTTGTGTTGGGTCAGTGGCGAAGAATCATCAGTCTTGTGCTTTGCGCATAATAGACATGTTAATGACATCAATCCCTTAGTTCAGCCTTTGGCTTTGTATGCACATTAGGATGACTTCCTCGGTCCTTTGCTTTTTACTTGGTTGGACTTGTTGAGAAAGAGTTTCCTTTGGTATTTGCTTTCTGCTTTAACAGACTTGTTGAAGGAGTTGACATTTCTTATTTGATATTGATACCAAACTCGGCTTAGTTCTTTCTTGAGTGAGGTTCTTTTTGTTGGATTTTAAAAAAAAATGACCTTACGATCATTAGGGATGATCTCCCAGTCTGGGCCACTTGAACTCACCAAGTTAGAGGGATTTGGAGATTCTAATGCTCTTATCTTTGAACTAACAAAGTAGGGGGATCCCTTACTATGGCCTTTATGGCATATTTGAAAAGCTGTGGCTTCATATTTGGGCTTGTTGAGTGGACCTTATGCACCTACTTGATATTGAGCAATGATGAAGGATTTTATCATCGGGATAACAAGGTGGAGATCTCTTACTATTTATGTTGAGTAGCAGACACTGTCAAGAACTTCGGTCATATTTGGGCTTGTTGAGTTGACCTTATACTTCGAAGCCTTGAATATATATGAATGGAAGATGTGTTTCCAACTTGATTTGTTGTAATTTATAGACTTGAAAATTTCTCTTTTTGGTCAGTAAGATTTTGTGACTTGTGAACTTTGAATACATAATTTGATATGTATATGGGGATCTCGGCCTTAGGCACGATGTCAACCCAAATCTAATAGAAAGACCCTATGTTTCATAGGGAAAGCCTGACATTTTGCTATAAATTTAAAAAAAATGCCCCTTAAAATTTTTGCTTTATTTGAAATTATTGTATTATAAGAGAATTTTCAAGCAAAACACATATAATAACAGTGAAATAATTAGTCTTCGGTACCCAATTCTCCTTCTTGTAAAAAGGGGCGTCTTATGATCGAATGCTTTGGACATCCTTTCGGTGACTTAAATTTTATTGAGCTTGGAGCCTAGCTTTGTTAAGCATGTCAAGCTCTTCTATCGATAGACAAACATTCTTATCTTGAGTGAGATTGTGTTGAATGGCTACTCAGAGTGAAGGTAGTTCAACTTCAAGTGGCAAGACTACTTTAGCTCCAAATATTAGTGCATTAGGAGTTAATTTTATGGGAGTACAGTCCGGATGTCACGTCACTATCCTTCTTTAAGACAATTTCACTGTAAGGCTTTAACCTCCAAATTTGCTTACCTTTTTACCTGGACCTTTCAACGACGGATTCTCACATGGTCCAAGTGTCACTCGATGTTCACCATGCGGAACTTGAATTATTGACATTTTGGTGGGGTTGAGAAGGTCCCTTGAGAAGCAACTCTACCTCGATGATAGACTTTAATATTTTCTTTCATCACCATTTCTTCTTAGCAAGCTTAAGGACCCGATACACTCTTGCATATACAATTTTGAGTTTTCTCATTAGATGAGCTAGGACCTGACATTATCGAGTCCAAAAAGACTATTTGGTTTGACCAGTAGAGTTGTCCCACTTTACCCATCATAGGTTGTCAACTTGTTATAGGTTAAAACACTCACTTCTGGTTCCACAGTTGGTTGTACAATTTTTTTATTTTAATAATGGTCATTGACATGCAAGATTTCTCTTTCTCTACGCCTGGGTTAACTTGCTTCTAAATGAGTAAGCTTTTGCGTTGACACTTCTTCTTGAAGCTTCGACCTCCATATTTATTTATTTATTTTATCAGGATATTTCGGTAGCGGATTCCTGAACATGCAGTTCATGTGTCATGCCCCGATGTTCACCGTACAGGACTTCCTCTCAAGGCTGCACCCTCTAAATTTATTTTTCATTATACTGGGACCTTTCGGTAGCGGATTCCTGGACACCCTGTCCAAGTGTCATGCTCTGATGCTCACCGTGTAAAACTTGTTTAAAATGATCTTGAGTTCTTATTACCATTGGTGATAGTTTATGTAGTGGAGCATTCTTGGCTTCTCTGATATTGGCCTTTGATACCTCTTCTTCATAAGAATTTTTTCATTAACAACCTTCAGGACTCTGTGTACTCGAGTAGATAGAGTTTCATGTTATTTCTTCAAAAAGGTTGAAACTGACTACTTTTGATTCCAAAAACTCTGCTTAACATCACCAGTAGAGCTATTCCTTTTCACCCATCTCAAAATTTTCAAATTTATGGTAGAAATACTGGGTTGTTGTATGACTTGTGATTCAGACAGTAACTACTAAACTCGTAGTTCAACATTTTTTTTCCTTTACTCAATTTTCCTCGAGAAGAGGATGCTTCAGCATCATGTCTTCTTAGTGCGAAAGGTTCAACTGACAGAGTGGTTGCATTCACAGGCATGATTGAAACTTTATGTCCTGTGATAGTTCTTTTCATGACTGGCGCCTCAAAATAACCCAATCTTTCGAATACAAAGGCTCTCTTTCGAGGAACCTTAGTACTAATAGTGGTCATTCTAGTTGTCCTCCTCCCCTACACAAGTTGGTGTATACAATATGCATGTATTTGGGTAGGGATTATTTGCGAGGATGGTCGGGAAGGCTACACTATCAAATTGAATGGTAGCTCAAACATCCCCAGTATTGATTATACCATCAACCAAACGGATGTTGGCTTCACGATCTAGATGCATGATGAATAATGTTCTGAAGATCCATCGATATACAGAACAAACAAATTAGCCATAAAAATATAATTGATTTAAATTTAATTTCATTCATAATTGGTTCCTTTTTTATTTTAGAAAAATAAAAAATTTTCTTAACTCCACTATTACTATAGCTTATATTTAACTAGCCAAAGATGGAAAGAGAAACCTATCCCATGAGTCACGAAAATCGTGGGCTCAAAATTACCACCGACCTCTCAATGAAGAAAGTGATTTAAAGTGTAAGTGAAATTTTCAGAAGGCAGATGGGATAGTAGATAAGACACTACCCAGAGATTTCGTCCTCATTTTATGAGGACTTTAGATCTGGTTCCAGGTTTCTTATAGGTGCAAGCACCTTTAGTTAATTACCCCTCTCAATACTGAGAGAGAACTTTCGATTAAGGTTTGTCATTATGTCGCTTAGTGCGTAGCGTATAATAGCAATATATGGAGTTTTGGAATTTAGATTTGTGAAATTCATTATATTTAACTTAAAGTGGATGGTTGGGGGAACAATGACGCGCCCGATCTAGATCCCATGGTTCCATTATCCCGGGCTGTCGTGGTCCGTAGTCTACTTAGTCAAATGAGGTAGTTGACCCAACCTGACTGAAGGATCCTTATCAACAACACATGGGTTATGTCGTCCAAGAAATCCTTGTAGACTTGGGGTGTAGTTTGTCTAAGGAGACAATCTTAAGTCTACCTTAGCTAACAGAGGTCTTTTGCCCAACCAAACACATTTTATAATTCACAGCTCAAAGAGCAAAGTCGTTGAGGAACATACGGGCTGCGACCTTGACTGTAATTTAGTGGTGTCATATCGCTGAACCAAGAGGTTAGTCACGTAACCGCCATTTATGTGGTGCCATTTTGCGAAAATCGGAGGAGGAGGACGAGTCACGCCCCATGGCTTAAGATTATTTGAGTGTAAAAATAGTTATGATTTTGATTTGACATTGGTTCTTTGTGAGCAAAAGTTTTTTAATTTGTCACAACAAGATGGGTGGATGGATTTTACTTTAAATTTAAATAACTGATTTCATTTAATTTATATAGATTTTTTGTTTGAATATTTGATCATTTAATAATGATTTGACATTAGAATTTGAAAACCCCTCCAGTTGAAATATTCAATCAACACGACCATCATCAGAGTGGTTTATTGTTTATTTTGTGATCGCCAATTCTATTAATTTAATAATGGGATCGATCTCATATGAAATTAGCTTCTCAGATGTTTTGTTAGATTGAAGATATTATAATAATGTCATTTGATTTTTTAGGTTTTGTTAACCGCAACAGTCTAAGACCCAACCGGAATCAATTGCAAAGATCCTTAAATTTAAGCATTCAAAGATAGTGTAGCCCATGGTGTATTTAAGAATTCTTGCACACTTTTGAGGTATTAAATTTGAGTTTTAATCATGCTTTATAAAGTGTGCCAAGAGTTTAATTGAATCCTTAATTAACACCTTATGTTCGCTTGTATGATGTGTTGTGAATCCGGTGGTGTAAGAAATTTTTTTAAATCTTATTCAATTATTTATATTAATATTTATTTGTTTGCATTTAGTTCATAGTTCATTGAGTTCTCTAAATTTCAATGAAACTTAGCTCATGATCGCTAAGAAGCTTATAGACTCATTCTTATTTAAAGATCTTTAGAATTTTTTTTTATGAGTAGGTTTGCCTTGGATTCATCATTTTTTCATTTAAGTTTAATTTAAGCTTATTGATACTCTTATTTAATCATATTTAAGCTTTGTGTCAATCCAAATTTCAGTAGCCTCGTTCCACATAGTTATCGAGACCGCTTTGACCTACCCGTCACTCTTCTAGCAATGGCCGATTCATATTTCATCATAGGGTTTCAAACCTACACGCTTCTCGAGCGAGGGTCTTCAAACTATCAGTTTTACAAAGCATAATCAGGTCTTCAAACACCTTCAATTTTAATTCATATTTTAATTTTGACTTAGAGTTTATTTTATATTAAATTAATTAAGTCCTCTCGTTGCGGCAGCCTCCCGACGCCTCTTCCGTGATAGATCGTGATCGCTTTGACCCATCACGCTTCTAAGCGAGGTGTCATGACACCACGGTCGTAATCTTCAATCCCGCCATGCTCTTCTGAGCGCAGAGGGGTCTCCAAACACCTGCATGAAAATCACAAGTTTTCCCGCCGAGCCAAAAAAAAAAAAGCATGTACGGATACTTATTTTGGCAATTTAGTGAGCTTGTATTTGCATCTTGAAGTAATTTTCAAATGAGCACTTTTGGCTGGTGACCACATTGTGAGCAGTGTAGAGACCTTGCAGCTACACCCTCAAATGGACTAGATGTATCAGGATCTAAGAAGCTTCGATGCCTTCAAGGAATGTAGGAATTATTCCTTTTCTAACTTCAGATAACCTATCCAAAATATCATCATCTGAAAATAGCTTCACAAAACGAAGAGCTGTTTCAGCACCAAAACCCGACACTCCTTGTAAATCATGGTCATTGCTAACTAGAAAAGCGATGGCTGCCATCTGTTTTCTCCTCAAACCAAGATCAGCTTCAATATCAGATAAGTAGTAGCATTCGAAGGGTTCTTTGGAATTAGAATGGAGGCACTTTATTACACATTTTGCTCCAAAGAGGAATGCATCACTGTTAGAAGTAATGCAAGCATCAGCATGGCCTTCATTGTTCAATTGTGCACAGAGAGCTTCAGCCTCCGATTGAGCTTTCAAAACAGGCATACCATGCACTCCTGCAACCACACAAAGAACACATGATTCTGTTGCTTAACAGCTGGAGCAGCATGCCCTGTCGCAGCCTCAGGTGGCTTTACGAAAACAGAAAGCTCCAGTCCCGAACCCCGAAGGAAACACTCCATCCTCGCTTAATCCTTGAGTGGTGAAGGCTCTCCGTCCACAGCAAACACTGGAAACGACCCAGACTTCGCGAATAGGCCTAGGGTTCGAAAAAACAATACGTAATGTGAAGGTGCGGATTACAGACGCCGGGATATTTGCTGCGAATGGCGGCATCATGCTGAATGACCCAGAATGAGAGATCAACAGCGACACATTTGTCGCGGAGAAAAATCGGCGCCTTCGAAGCATGCGTAGGGCTTCAAGAGGTCCCAGAAGTTTCCACCGAAGCCCATTGCCAGCGGCGCCGGAGTGGAAAGACGGCTACTGGTTTTTTTCTGTCCACGGGCTGAACGAGAGGGAAAGGAATTGGAAATCTCTTTTTTTTTTTTTTTTTCGTTTTTTCCTTTTGCCGCGGGGATGGACAAGACATAAAGAGAAAAGATTCAGTCGTTTTCACATGAAATAGATGATGTGGCGGCTTCTTATTAATCGAATGGGAGGTGGAGCATGAAAATGAGCAGCTGCCATTTTTGAGGCCAATACTGATTACAATTATGAGATAATTAAATAAATTTATTTCGATATACATATTAATTTTAATAGAATTTTAAATGCGACAACTTAGTCAAATTGGATATCTATTTTAGGTAAATTCGTTTATGATGGCATTGCTTCGAAGGTCGTTTGAGCGGCGCCAAATCGATCACTTTCGCTCAAAAGATTATCGCTTCTCGACCGGACGCTCACGTAAACTCATCCGAATTGAGCGCGAATAATATCATTTGATAGATTTCGTTTTGAGCTAATGCTATCAATTTTAAACGGTATCGTTGGATATAAGCTTCCGACGATATATCGCCGATACATCGATAACTCGCTTAATCGATTAATGTTAAATTTTGCAATATTTATATTTTGATCAATTTTCAACGCGGCGAAGTCCATATCAATTAGACGACATTTTCGCGACGCCCCGGCAGATTTTGAGTCCGACGCAGCTCCAAAAGTCCGCCGAATTTAAGTTTTGATTTATGACACATATGAGGACGTTAGGCTATAGCTTTGTTTGAAAGTGTGTGTAGTGAAAATAACTTTTGAAAAGTTAATGATTACAAATATTTTTGTTTTTAAAAATTCAAAAATAGCTTTCGACTATCACACTCTAATAACTCTAGTTCTCAAAACATTTTTTTCATCACAAAATTTTCTGAAAAGCAGCCAAAACAGAATAAACTTGCTTTTTACTTTTCGATGAAAAAAAATAAAACAACCAGAAAGTTGTCACAAACACACCCTTAGAGTGTATTGCTTAGGATTGGAGAGAAACAAGTCTACCTACTTAGGAATTATGATGGCTATTTATGAGCTCAAATAGAGTCTGATTTTGTTTGATAAAATTTGCAAAGTGATTTTAAAAATTAAAATTTGAAGTTCTGTCTTCAATCAATATTTTATTTCCTATTAAACATATTATAACTAATTAACCGATTTAGTTGTGCTAGCAATTTATATTGATAATGCATTGCTCAATTGGATTTTAAAAAAGGCAAATTAGATTTGAAGCATTACTTATAAAAATTATTTAAATTGATGACACTTTTGATAAAGACTGCCTTTTGATTATCCCTCTCAATATTAAAAATTAGCATCAAATCTTTTATCAAAGAACTGAATAATCTATCATTAATTGCTTATCAATGTGATGTACTGAATATTAACATATGATAATTTTAAAAATAATATTATAAAAGGTTTATATTAAGAGTGCATATGATCCAAAAAAAGTTATTCTTCATTGTAGTTAATCTTCCTTTCATTCGTTTCTCATACATCTATAGTCAATAAACTATAAGACCATCGATCAAACTCTCTCCTCATAACAAGTTCCAAGTGTTTCTCCTATATATAAGCTGAGTGACTAACCCACACTCCCATTATTAACTAAAACAATCTCTGATTGCATACAATTCATGAACCAAAGACAGAAAATCAAGGTTGTTACTCTTTCACAGTCAACATAGAAGCCAAATTATAAATGGATTGACAGCAGTTCTTTGGATATAAAATTTCTGAATATCTTTCGTACAAAAAAATATATGCTAAAGAATGTAAAGTAGAATCTGCAGATCCTTGAACTTACGAAACTTAATGAAAGTAATGAGTACAGTTCAGTAGATTTGATCAATCTTTCACTGTTATCATTCAGTTAGTTTTAGAGAAACATAAAACATCATTTTTTTGGATTTCAAAGTAACTATATCACAGATTCGAAGCATCTTCCCATCAAAGTTGGTAATATAGATGGGAAGTTTCTCTTTTTAAAAAAAAATTCTCTAAATGAGTACAGATTGAATGTCTGATGACTTGAACTTGATAACAAAAGGTGTTTCTGAAAGTTTCTTGAACTACTCTAATGGCAAATTAAGCAAAACAAGTCAAGATTCGCTATTTTGCAATTTAGAGTTAGGATTTAGGGTTTATGGTTTAGGTAGTTTGAGTTTAGGGTTTAGTTTAGGATTTGGGATTTAAACATTTTGAACATATAAAACATAAAATTCTAACTTCCTTTCTATGAAGTTTGATCTTTTATATTATGAGTGCATCTTTGATGAATGTTGAAATATGCTCAACACTTTCTTAGATGGCATGCAATATACTTGCTGGAGATACTTCTCCAATATTTTTATTTTGCACCCAATTATAACACTTAAATAGATAAGATATTCACTTTTCATAATGCATTGGAGTACAATTATTTATTTATTTATTATACATTGATCTATTGTTAAAATATATATAATAATTTTTATCCTTCATAAGAAATATATTGAACAAATAAAGTGGAAGACGGCTCAGCTCTAAACCCAACACAAAACTTAACAGGAGATTATTTTTAAAATAGACTTAGTGTTAATCATAATTAGCAGTTTAGGCACAAAATTTTTTTTTTTAAAAAATAGGTATAATTTTGTGACGACCTTTGACGTGTTTGCCGGCCGCTTGACTGACCGAAGTATTTTTTTTTTTTTCGTGATTTTAACATTCACGCGGAGAGGGAGAGAGAGAGAGAGAGAGAGAAAGAGAGAGAGAGAGAGAGAGAGAGCCGAGTTTTTTTTTTGTTTTACCGCTTTCAGTATGAGAGAGAGAGAGAATAATTTTTTAATTAATATAATTATTTAAAATATTTAAAATATATAATTTTAAAATATTTTTTATAAAATATTTAATAACTAAATATTTATATATTTAGTTATTAATTTATTTATTTATATATATATATAATTAAATATATAATTTAAAAATATTTTTAATTATATATATATAAATTTAGAAATTTATTTAATATTTTTTATTAATTAATATAATTATTTAAAATATAAAATTTTTATTAATTTTTGTTAATATATAATTAAAAAATATTTAAAATATATAAATAAATAATTTTTAATAAATAAAGAAAGAAAGAAATAAATTATATAAATATTTTATAAATTATATAAATAAAGTAATTATATATATATATAATTTATTTAGTTATTTATATATATAAATATTTTTAAGTTATATAAATAATTTAAAATATTTAAAATATATAAATAAATAATTAGTTATTTATATATTTATGTATTTTTAATTAGTTATTTATTTATTTAATTAGTTATTTATTTATTTAAAAATATTTATTTATTTAATTAGTTATTTATTTATTTAAAAATATTTATTTATTTAATTAGTTATTTATTTATTTAAAAATATTTATTTATTTAAAATATATAATTAGTTAAATAAATAAAATTTAAATTATTAAATACTTAGTTATTTATATATTTATAAAATATTTAGTTATTTATATATTTATTATATAAAGCCAATAAATTATATAAATACTTTATAAATTTTATAAATAAAGTAATTATATATATTTTATAAATTTACTTAGTTATTTATATATTTAAATTATATAATTATTTTTAAGTTATATAAATAATTTAAAAATATTTAAAATATATAATTTAAAAATAATTTTTATAAAATATTTTAATTATATATATATATATATATTTATTTATTTATTTAAGTCTATAATAATAATAATAACAAAAATATAAAAAATATAAAAATATAAAATAATTAATTAATTAATTAATTAATTAATTTTTAATAAATAAATAAAGAAAGGAATAAATATATATATAATAAATAAATAAATTAATAAATAACTAAATATTTTATAAATATATTAAATAACTCAATATTTATATAATTTAAATTTTTTTATTTATTTATTTAACTAATTCTTTATTTATTTTATTTATAAAATATTTATATAATTTATTTATTTATTAAAAATTATTTATTTATATATTTTAAATATTTTTAAATTATATATGAACAAAAATTAATAAAAATTATATATTTTAAATAATTATATTAATTAATAAAAAATTATTAAATAAATTTCTAAATTTATATATAATTAAAAAATGTTTTAAATTATATATTTAATTATATATTATAAATAAATTAATAACTAAATATATAAATATTTAGTTATTAAATATTTTATAAAAATATTTTTAAATTATATATTTTAAATATTTTAAATAATTATATTAATTAAAAATTAATCTCTCTCTACCGAAAAAAACTGGCTCTCTCCTCTCTCTTCTCTCTCTCTCTCTCCCTCTCCACTCTCCACGTGAATGTTAAAACCACGAAAAAAAATAATACGTCGTCATGATCATGAGAACATCGCCGTCAAGATCGTCAAAACGGACTATTTTTTTAAAAAATTTTTTTTTTCTAACAGTTAATACAAGCCTATTTTAAAAAATAAGGAGATTTACATAAATACCAATCTTTATTTTACATATCTACACATAAACTGATTTTTACATATATAACATCCCAATCTTTAATATCACATCAAAATACTTTATTATTTTTAAAAGTGAATGTCCTTTTAAGCATAGAAAAGTGTTAGATAAGTAAATATCTAAGTTTAGGTGTTAGATATATAAATACATAAGAATTATGTGGTATGTATGTAAATCCCCCTAAAAATAATCCTAACTTAACAGTAGGAGCTAAACAGAAGTAGATAGACAAGCAATAAGCTCTTCTTCCATTCTAACTAAAGAAATAGAGATATAGCTATTAATAAGTCACTGCTGAAATTCTTATATAATAATAACACTCTAATTAAATTAGCTGATTCATATAATATACATTGTAGGCTACTTATTTTCAATTTGACAATCTAAAATTCCTCTCCAGCTGACTTGCTCACATTGGCATAGTAAGAATAAGGCATGGAATTGCTGCTCTCCTGCTCCATACTCATCAATCTCCTCCTTTGTCGCTCTCCGCCGCCATCCATGGCCGGCCTTTGAGTCGTGCCTGTCACGAGCACCGGCATGTCATAGCAGCCAAGAGACGGCTGCGGCATGCTCGGCAGGGATGGTCCGACCGGTGGAAGCTTTGAAAGCAGTGCTTCAAGGCTGCTCATTGACGGTGCTATGCTCATCTGTTGGCCGAAATGGTCATATAGATCGAAGGTCGGCGCAGCCGGATCAGGCGCTGCAAGGGCTCCCCGGGGAATCGGCAGCTGCCAACTGTCGGGAAGCTGGCCTTCGATCCTTAAGGGGACGGCAGATGATGAGGGGCGTGGGAGGAGGACGCCAGGGATGCTCTCTAGGTAGGCAAACTTCTTCCGGAGGAGGACTATAAAGCTGATGTCTTCCATGACCTTGTTGTTTTTTAAAAAAAAAACAATTTTCATACATGTGATAAATAAATTAATAGATAAATAAGTCAAAATTTAACACTATAATGACTTTGTGCTCCATTTTATAAAAGAGAACATATCTTTTATAATCAATATAAAATATAAATCAGGATGTGATAAAGTAGGTATGAAGCATGAGATGATGATTGATTGGCTTATGATGATATATTATTGTGATTTATATTTCAACGATGATATCAAGAAGTTAGAAATAATGTTTTTCTTTAATTTTATGTAACATTAGATGTTAATAAAAATTCTTAGTAGTAGAAAATATATAAAATATAAAGAAGAAGTTTAAATTGTGAAAAATTTAGATTTAGGATAGACAATTAGTCGATCATATCAATGTAGATCCAGCATTAAATCTATACATGTTGAACTCATGCATGCAATATGTGCACGTAAATATTAATATTCCGTGTGTGCTTTATTAATTAGTTAATTCTAATTCTCATTTTATGAACTAAAAACATTGCTTACAAGTCATATATATATATATATAGAGAGAGAGAGAGAGAGAGAGAGAGAGAGAGAGAGAGAGAGAGAGAGAGAGAGAGGAAGATACCTTGTTGACTGCTCCAAGTTGAACTACCCCTTCCCGGACTGCAATCAAGGCAATGGTCTGCACAAATGAAAGCAGAAATTAGGGAAATTATGTATGAAAGAGTGTCACCTAAAAATCAAAATAAATATATAAATATTTGTTTGATGTTGAAATAAATGATGGATAAATATAACAATAGTAAAGAAAAGAAATATATATATTTAAGTAAACAAAATGGGGAAGAAATGTGGTATGATTGGTATCAATGAACCTTAATACCAGACTGGAACTGTGCTTCCCATGTCCTTGGATGCTTGGAAAGAGTAGTAAATCAAAAATGAAAAGGATTAGTAATTATTAATAAATTAATAATCAAGACTGAAATATATAATAAATCCACATACTGAATCAGCTGGGTTGTTCCATGATGTTTGGAAATTAATCTCCTGCTCCTGAGGTTCCTTATAAACCCACTTATGGCTATCATATGCTGCAACTTTGCCTATCAAACTGCCCAATAAGATATCAAGAAGTCAGCTAAGAACCGAAAATAATCAACAAATTAAGTAAGTAGTCATTAAGCTTGTTAATTAATTTGACAATATAATGCACCCTTCTCCATAGTTGTAAATCTCATGAGACATTTTGAAGAAGAGCTCTGGCTGAAGCCCCTTAGTTGCCCGGGCTTGCCTGCTTGCTGTAGCCAGCTGACGAGCTTGCTGCAGGCCTGCTCGATTGCAGAAGCAAAGTTGCAGAATCCATCCTCCCAAACGAGCATCCTAAGGAAATTAATAAGATTAAACTGACAAGAGAAACATAGTTAACCATAGGATAAACTTCCACAACACTCTAGAAGTTCTAACCAGTTTCTTCTGTTTCCTCTAGCTCTGTCATAAGCTCCTCCTTGAAGATCCCATCTGCCAGGAAGAAGAAACAAGGGAACATATCATATCAATTAATTGATGTGGAATTATTTATTTGTGAGAAATATAACGTTTTGGTCTTACTTTGGTGGCGGAAAATTTCTGGGAGGATTCTCCAGAAGACAGCATAGAGCCAGTGGGAGTTCTCATGGATGCAGAGACTCCTTAGTGTGTGTTGGAGGAGATGAGTAATGGCCAAGGGGTTAAGCTGTTGAACTTCCATGAAGTTTACACCTTGATCTTCCAAGAAGTTTACAAAAATAAAAAATAAAAAATAAAATAAAAAAAATAAAAAAGGCAAATAAGTTAAATTTATAATATTGATTGAAGCTTATTTAATTTAGATTCAATATTTTGTATAAACTAATTTACATAATTTGATTTAAACTTAGGATTTTATGTTTCACATTCAAAAAAATTAAGTAAATTCTTAATTCCTTTTATATATTTATTATTATGTATCAATTAAATTTATTTTTTAAATATTTAAATAAATTTAATCATAAATTCACACATAATATATAAAGGCTTTTACTCAAAGTTTTTTTTGTCAAAAGTCTAAGCTCTAAATCACTAGGCTAAGATATTTTACATATATATCAATTATTAAATTAATTCTAGTGTAATTTCAAAGTATTTTTTTATTTATCTATATAAAGTTTTATAAATATCTGAATAATATATTAATTCAGAACAAATTTAATTATTAAAATGTTTATAAAATCAAAATGAACTAAAGTTTATAGAATGAAAAATGTAATAAAAAACATTTAAAACTTAAAATCCAATTTACATGCACATTTCTCTAGGCTGCAAATTTTTTTTTTTGCTCCAAGATTTTTTTTTCTAGAAACTTGGAAATTAACTTATAATTATTATTATAAAAATTATAATTTTTTTTTGCTTTCAGTTTCAGAAAATTTGAGAAGAATAATGTGGTAAAATATTTTATTTGTTAATTCAACTAGTTTAATTTTTTACTTGCTTTAAAAAAAATCTTTTTTTTCACACAAACATATGAGATTGGGATCCATCCTCTTTAATAATTTATCATGATTAATATATTTTATGCAGTTATTAAATCCAAATACCTAGTTAATTTGGAATGGTTGGATTTTATAATAATGCATATTATAAAATTATCATAATAATTGTAGACAATTTGAATTTTGTATATATGTATGTATTAAAAAAACATTGATTGTCATCGAATAAAATAGATCTAAAACAAAAAAAACACAAGATTTACTGTGAAAAATCAGAACGGAAAAATCATGGGAGAACTGAAGCAAAAAATTTAGCTATAAAAGGCGGTGCGAATACCAAATTACTTACAATGCTCACAATACAAACCTTCCCAAATCTCTCACCTCTCTCTCAAAACTTCTTATTTGCTTATTTTTCTTCTGACCAAACTCATGACATACATGAGGTATTTATAGTGTTACAAAAGGGTATTTGGCAACAAATATATTTGGTAGCAACATATTTGACAGTGAATATATTCAATAAATATATTAAATAACAAATATTTTTGGGAACAAATATTTTAAGTAAGAAATTTTAAGGCATTATTTTATAAATCTTCACATTGCATTAAAATTACCATAAATATGAAGCTCCAAGCTGCACTCCGCTCTCCAAAGCCCCTTAGAGCTCATTTACATTGAACATCGATCAAGTCCAAACAATGCTTGAACTTGGTCATTGGAAGAGGCTTTGTCAACATGTTGACGGGATTCTCCAATGTGCTGATTTTTTCTACTGCAACATTACCCTAGGTGATGACACCTCGAATGAAGTGAAACTTGATGTCGACATGCTTGGTCTGCTCATGGTACATTTGATATTTGGTTAGATAAATAGTATTTTGTATCACAAAAGATAATCATCTTCATAGAATTCTCATAAAGCTCTTCATATAAGCCTCTTAACCAAACAACTTCTTTTACAAAGATAAGAAATGGCCATATATTCTGCCTCAATTGTAGATAGAGCCACAATATACTATAAAGATGACCTCCAACTAATAGCATATCATCATTGAGTGAATACTAATCCTGTAGTAGAACTTTTTTTATCTAAGTCACCAGCATAATCAGACTCTACAAACAGGATATGCTCTGATTTGGAGGCGCCAAATATTAAACATGTATCTATGGTGCCACATCGATACCTCAGAATTCACTTAACAACATCCCAATGTTACTTTCTTGTATTTGAAATGTATCTACTCAGAATGCTCACTGCTTGAGCTAAGTCTGGAAGAGTGCACCATGGCGCATATTAAGTCACAATGACACTAACATATGAAACACACTCCATGTATTCTTTGATCTATAGTTGGAGATATTTCGTTGATATTCTAAAATGTGTAACCAACGAGTGGAGACATCTATTGCATCTTCATTTTGAGCCCTCCACACCTTCGAACATAGATCGATTGAAAAAAGATGGAGAAGCTCTTCCATCTCGACAAGGAAATCTTCTTCATTCCAAGCATCTTCCTTGCACCCAAAGTCTTTAACATTAAATTCATATATAATAATATTTTCCAATTTCTAGACTTGATTTTTTTTTATCAGCAATCAATGTGTCATTCACATATAGCAAAATGTACACAAATTATGTATTTGACAGCTTCTTCAAATATACACAACTGTCAAAATGCTCCTAATAAAATCAATACTAATCATGAATTCATCAAACATCTTATACCAGGGGACCGCTTTAGCCCATACAAGGACTTCTTCAATCTGTAAATATATTCTCTTTTCCTTCCACAACAAAGTCCTCAGGTTGAATCATATAGATTTCTTCTTTCAACTCGCTATGCAAAAAGGTGGTCTTCACATTTAATTGCTCAAGCTCTAAATCATGAGCTGCAACGATCCTGAGCAGTACACGAATATATGTGTGCTTCACAACTAGGGAGAAGACATCAATAAAGTCAACACATGGAATTTGATTGAATCCCATTCCCACTAATCGAGCTGTGTACTTTGGTTCTTTATTTTCTAATGCACCATCTTTTTTCTTATACACTCATTTGCACTAGATGACATTCTTTCTTTTTGGGAGTCATGTAAGTTTCCAAGTCTGATTCTTATGTTATGACTTTATCACTTCTCCATAACTATGAGCCACTTTGTAGAGTCAAACTAGACTACATCATCATATGAGCATAGCTCAACAAAAGTCTCATCTGCAATAGTCAGTGCATATGCAATTAAATCTGATTCTCTATATCACTTAGGAGGATAAATCACTCTTCTCTCTCTATCTCTGACCAAAGAATTAAAAAATGCAACAATAGGAGTCTCTTCCTCAATGCTTGTTTGTCAAGGTGATGTCGTAGAAATGGAATGCTCCACCTCAATTTGAGTACTCTTTGACATAACTAATTCATTTCATTAGAATTAGAAGGTGGTGATGTCACCGATATAGTAGAGATTTTTATCAAGCACAATGTCTCTGCTTACAAAGATTTGGACTCTAGAGTCTATAACCTTTACGCCATTCTTTGTGCCATATTCTAAGAATATACACTTCTTTGATCTTGGATTTAACTTTTCATCCTTGACATGTGCATAAGCTGGATAACTAAAAATTTTCAAGTTAGAATAATCAAGAGGGTTGCTAGACCATATCTCTTCTAGACACTTGAAGTCGATAATGCAAGGGAATGATTGATTAGGTAGCATGCGTTGAAGTAGCTTCAACCCAAAATTGCTTATTTAAATTGGATAAAAAAAGCATGCAACGGGTTCTTTCCATAATAACATGATTGCACCTCTCTACAACACCATTGAATGTGTGATATTTAAAGCTAGCAAATTTTTTGTGATGCCACTTAAAATAAAAATGTTATATAAATTACCCAAAGCACCATAAGAATAACTAAGATAGATGGCCACACTTGAATGTGTCCATTTTGTGTGATTATATATATATATATATATATATATATATATATATATATATATATATATATATATATATATATATACTACACTAACATCTATTTTATAGGAAAAAGGTTTTTATTTCTTCCATTTATAAATACACTTCTTAGAGTCCTAAGAAGTTTATTATTAACATTTGGGATTCTAGAAGATGAAGCCCAAAAAGGCGAATCCTTGTGACCTTTTAAATTTCAAAATAACTGGAGAATTAAATGAAGAAGAAGGAGCTAAAAGATTCACAAGCTAAGTTTATTAATAAGTAGGTCTAAGTTGTGTTGGATAAGGCAGAGCTTAGTTACCCCAATCTTTTTTTTTTCTAAGATCACATTTTATGGACCCAACCACACAATTTTTTTCTTTTATCATTTAACAACTTGTTCAGGATTGTTTGTTTTGATGTTTAGTCGATGCTTGTATATATTTAAATGCACTTTAGATATGGAATAAATGTTTATTTGTGTATATTCCTAATGTGATATATGATAGTGATTAGGTGCCCATATAAGTTATGTTAGGAATAGAAACAAAAATTTTCTATTGAAATATAAATTAATTGACATAAGAATAGAATCAGGTAGGAATCCATATTCTTTATCACTAAAAATGCATTCATATTATTTTTTTATTCTTGATAAAGCGCTTTATCTTTATTACACAAATAAGGGTCACTTTAACTTTTAGACCGATTTGCCTAAAGGAGATAGGTATGCATTAGGTAGGGCCAAACTAGAATATGACATTGTATTCATACTAGAAGTATGCCTTAATAAACAAACAAATTAAAATAAAATTATAATGTATTTTGCCTAAAAGTACTGCATACCCACATATTTAGACTTAATGATTAAATCTAGGACTAGGATTCTTCCTAATAAATAATATCTTTACCTATCTTATATAAGCATGTAACTAGTTCATGTTTTAAAGTGATTACTTGGTTTACTATAGCCCTTTTAGGTGGGATTGTAAGTCTAGAAGAGTAAATCATGTTTAAGCTTCAAGGGAAGTTAAAATCAATAAGTTTCTTTGCATATCTTAGTTTAGGTTCAAATAACTACTTGATAGTAGATCTACATTTAGTTTATGATATAAGGCTGATAGTTTTCCTAATGCTATATTATAAGTTCTCACCTCTCACAATAGAAAAATAACTATTATCGATAGAATTTTGAGCATATTAATCCATGGGAATTAATTGGCAAAATTATCAAAGAATTTCCAGTTGAGAGAATTTCTAATGAAAATTGTCATTGTAAAATGAAGGAATAACTTTCACTTAAACCCAATGAAAATTCTGTTGGAATAATTTTTGGTGAAATTTTCATTTGAAACCTATTTAATTAGGGGTTGGGTATCCAACGTCCGATTCCATTCCTCCATTTTTCTTCCTTGAATTTGGTTCTCTCTCTCTCGGGCGGCGGCAAAACTCACCCCATAACACACCAAATATCTTCTGAAATGCACATTTTTTTCCATTTGGTTTTTTTGTAAAAGTGATGGTAAACCACTTTTTCTTACTTGTATAACTATTTATTTATGATTTCACCCATTCATTCTTGATAACTTTGAATTTGAAGTTTTGAGAAATTTTTATAATTTATAGCTTAGATCTTGTTCAAACTTGTATGAAACTCATTAATCAACAACTACAATACTTATTAGGAGTTATATTTATGATTACATATGTTAGGGTTTACATTTTTTTAATTTTATTTTAGGATTTTTGAGTTGTGCATTTCACAATTAATTTAAGATGCTAAATTGCTCAATATATGCTTCATAATTTTTTTTGAAATATAGTGCTTACTCTTCTTAAATTATACAATATATGGACATCCATAGTTAGCGAACATCTATATATGATTACATCTAGGAGAAAAAGTTTAATTAATAAATTCTTATTTTTGGATGAGGTTAATTTGGCAATTAGGAGATCTTAATCTCAAATAGGATTTTCTTAATTCAATGCTTAGGGCACTATGCCTAGTGACCTAAGGAATTCACCTTGGGTTGGATCTGACCTATTTGGATTAGGTACAATCAACTCAAGCATTCAAATCCAAAATCAATTAATCAAATCAACAATCAATAATCATCAATCCAAGATGATTAAAAATCAAATTACATTTAATTTCAAAAATACCCTTGAATTGATTTTGAATTGGATCAAGCTAAAATCAATGCACTTGATTTGGACTCAAACTCAACCCAAATAAAATGTACTCCAACATAAACTTAAATGCACACATTAGTCTAGACTATGTGATGATGCCATAATCCATAAATAAAAATTCAAAGGAAAGAGGGAAAATCAAAATTCTTCTCTTCCCATGCAAACAACACCTCACCCACTCCAAGCCAAAAGCCAACTCGTAAGAGGATGGTTGCCTTCAAGTGAAGGCAGGTAATTAAGGCAAAGGAGAAACCTCCAAGAGTTTGCCATGATCCTAGCCAACCAAGGGAAGAAGGAAAAGAGAAGAAGAGGAAGAGAGTGAGTTTTCGGCCAAGAATGAAATCCAAGGAAGGGAAGCTCATTTCCTCTCCAAATTCATTCCAAAACACTCTTGAGGGCTAGAGAGGAAGTTCAATACCTTTCCCCAGCCACCTTGTCACCGGTAAGGCATTGTTCACGCTAAAATCGAGCACCCTTTAATGGTGAAATCCAAAGGAGGGAATTTCACCCCAAAGTGAAGGCACACACATGTTCTAGAGCTCGAGGCTATCCAAATCGAGCCCATACTCGAATTATTTGGTGTCGGGAAGGCCAAGAACCACCAAGGCCGACGACTAGGCTAGACAGCTCGATCAAGGGGGCAAACCACGTGGAGAGAAGGCACCAAACTCCGGCCATGAACTCGTTGTATTGACCCAAAGCTTATGAAATTGACCTCGCCGTCGGAGATCGCCGGAATTCAGGTTTGCCATTGACATCCTCCCCTATTTTCTTCAAGCTTTTCAATTTTGGAGCTTTGTGAAGGAAGTTGGATCCCAAGTTATCCAACCTTATAGATCTATAGGATTCTCCTTCACAATGGATTTGGGATCGAAATCGACGCCTAATTCATCATCAATCACCAAAAATTAGGCCCAATCCATGGATGTTGATCGGGTTTTGCCGTCTAGGGAAGAACTTCACCATCGATCCTTCTATTTGGATCAAACCGGATCGAGATGATTCACACCTTTAGGAACCGCGGGATCGATCCGAACTATTCAATCTTCGATCGGATGGTCCAAGATCATCCTGCGTAATCCGCGGGATGACGCGGCGCCACGTGGGATTCACATGGACCACTGACGTGGTGCCACAGAGATAGATGCACCACGTAGGCGCGTGACACGTGGCCTGCCACACCGCTTGGACCCCGCTCACTTAAAACCATTATTTAACTATTTAAAATAATTAAAAAATTAACATAAACTTATTAAATTCATAGAAAAATAATTACAAATCAGAAAAAATGCAAATGAGAGCTCTATGGATTCATCTTGATGAGAGGAATCTATGAAAATTAAAATCCCCAAATTTTATAGGGTATTTTTTTCCTTTAATTAAAAAATATTAAACCCTAATTACTCTCAAATTAATAATCCAATTAACTTGAAACTTTGGGGAAATGAAATTAAGTATAAAACAAATCTTAGATGAATTTTTGGGGATTTAAGTCTCTCAATTCAAAGAAAATTGAAATTTCATATTCCTAACCCTTAAATTAATTAAATTAATTAATCCTTAATGAAATAATTAGGGAATTTTAATCTAACAACCTTAAAACATCATAATGAACTTCAGTGAACATTAAAACATCAGTAAAACTCAATTAAACCTAAAAATTCATAAATTGACTTAATTAAGCAATTAAATAAATTAAATAATTAAATTAAATAACCTGAACTTAATTAAATCATAATAAATCAACCAGTTAGCCAAAAAATATGAATAAACCCTCATTGGAAAGGAATTTCAGTGTAGAATTTATGAAAAATAGAGCCTTAACTGAATCTAAATAAATTAGGCTTAATTTAGTTTTAATGAAATAATTAAAACTCTAATTTCTCCCTAATTACAAATCTAATCAAGATGAAACTTTGAACATTTAAAATTTGCATGTAACCTCACTTGCCAAAAAAATTTCAATCCCAATTGATCTCTCAATTTGGAGTTCTTAAATTTCTAAATCCTTAGGTCAATGTTAATTAAATATTAGGTTAAGGAAATTAATTAATCTATTAAATTAAATGGTAATTCAAATCAATTTCAGTCAAACATCAAAAAACTATTAAGGAACTTCTCTAAATATCCTAAGTCAATTAAAGTGATAAAATTCAATCTTAAGTTAATAAAATAAAACCTTAGGTTAATAAAACTACTAATTAACTTAAACCCTAAATTTTGAATTAATAAACTGAAATCACTCATCTTTAATCAAAGTAATTTTTCTTATATTAATGAATCTAAAACTTAGGTCAATTAAATAATTAGCTTAATTACTTTAGGTTAAGCCTAATCCATGAACAAACCTATGGTACTAACTCATATTAATGAACTTAAACCTTAAGCTTATAAATCCATAATTTAATGACTTAAACTAAATTGAATGGAATCAAACTTTAATTTAAAATCTTTAAATTTACTTGAACTAAATTAAAATGAAACAAATATAACTTAATCCAAATCTCAAATCTAAATGTCTTAAACAAATGAAATAATTCAAATCAAATCTAAATTTCAAAAAGAAAAGAAACATAAATCAAATCCAAACATAAATAACATCAAAAGGATTAATTAAGATATTTAAGGATCTTAGTTAGACTTTTGGAAACTTCATTGGGATTTAGGATGTGGAATAAAGTGAGTTTCACCTAAAAAATAAAATTCATTCTATTTCTTATTCTTGAAAACTTAAATATTACTTTAACCAAATAAAATGAAAATAAAATGGAATTAAACCACTAAACCATTTGAATTGAAACCAACCAATGGCAATAATTAAACAAATTTAAACTTCAAACTTAAACTTGAACTTAAAGGAGCCTAGCAAAGCCTGGCCACACAAACCCCTCTTTTGCACACACTAGCTCATTTAGGTCATGGAATCTAAATCTAGGTTAGATCATTCTGTGGTTCTCTTTGTTTGTGTTGTGCTTCACATGTCTGTGGTGTATTACTTTAGACTAGATGCCTAGGCTTTTTTGCTCGTTAGACTGGATGTTTGGGCGCTCTTTCTAGATTTAATACTATTTTCTGCAGGGGACTGTGTTAAAGGGATCGTTGTAATAAATAAATCATAAAATTATTGTTTGCTTGCAGGTGCTAAAAATCCCAGAACATAGTCCATAGGATAGGTGAGATTGGCAAGCAACTAATGCTAAGCCCACATGTTTGTGAAATATAAACTGTTTTGTGTGCTGTGTGTATTTCCTAACATCTGTTTTGCAGGGCTTATGATTTAATTTTGAATTTTAAATGTAAATTTGAGCTTAGAATTATGTTAGGATCTATGGGGTCTAGGATTAGCAGGAGCTAACCCAACCAGGAGATGGTGTGGTGGTCCCATGTGGATTCTGATGGATGTCCCTGAAGAAGTAGACTTTCTTGGAAAGAAGACCCATAAATCTAAACTTGTAGTTTTAGGCCAGGTTATATAAGGGCCAAACTCAGCTTCCCATTTTTCTTTTTTTCGGGGTGTACAGCGGTACCCGATTGCATTGGCTGTTTTCATTAATTTAATTTGGCTTGATTTATTTTAGGTTTGTAATAGAAATAATATGTTTTTTCTAGGTTTCTTTCTGTGATGTGTTTGTGCTGTGATGACTACCTTGACTTAGGCTCATAGGATAAACTAAATTTTCTATCCAACTAAATCAATTAAAACATACAAATAAATACTACTCAACCCCTAAGCTAGATGTTTTAACATCATGCATAAATCATATTGTTTCATTCTTGATTAAGGAAGGGCTTCCATCTTTGTCAGAGAATTTGGGTTTCATCTTTGAGAGCCTATGATGGAAGTACACCTTCTTCTATTATGATTTGGTTTATAATTTTTTTTAATTGCATGCATTAGGCATAAATTGTATTCCTATGACCTAAAATGAATCTTGAGTCAAAAATTATAAAAATCTAAAAAATATGGATTAGTTAGGTACATCTTCATACCATACATGATCTTAGGGATTAGAGAGTGAGTCTAGGTTCATAGATTTCTTTCCTAAAAATGCAACAACCCAGCCATCTTGCATTCATGTGACTTGGTTTCATGAATTTTAAAATGTGCATAGGTGGTGTTAGCTGGCAGCCTTCTCCAGGCAGGTTGTAAGTCCAGAAGAGTCAGGGATAGCCTAGTTCCCTCAAATAAGGAGAATGGACAATGATTCGTAAGGATAGAACTAGGTCGAGCATCTGACATGTGTTAGAAGCACATGTAGACTAGGTTCTGAAGCATCATTTTAGGAATAAGTCTTCAACCCTAGGCGTTTTCGCATTCTTGTGCTGCTAGAATCTAAGTCCTAGATTTCTAAGAAAATGATAACTCAAAATGTAAAATTAAATCCCAAATTTGAAGCCTAATCATAGGATAGTTAAAATGTCTATTGGGTATCCCAATATCAATAGGCATTCCTACTCTTTCCCATTTGACGCTTGAAAATGACCCTCTCCAGATTGGACCTCTCCCAATTGAATTTCCAAAAATCAATCCTTTGAAAGCTACCTTAGTAATCTTTAGGAATAACCATTTATTTCTTTAATCGAGAATATTCTTATGAAGAGACCCTTCCTAAGATGTAATTAACTATAGAGGCTTGCCTTTATAGGGAACCATGATCCCGAATAAAATACTCTGGTACACGAAAGGCCCATTAGCCTTAGGAGTCTTTTATTGAAATGATTGAATCCACTACAAGAGAGTATATTTATCTTTTGAGATAATATGTTTATTCCTTAATGTCGTATTTGGTCATCTAAATAAAATATTCCTAAACTCTATGTGGTGTCATTTCTTTCCTCTATTCCAGAGAAAACACCAACAGTGTTGAGCACTTTATGTATGTGATATTTCAAATTCTTAGTTAACTTTTTATAGAATAGTTTCAATGTCTATACACAAGACATAAGATTTAAGGCTTACTTAATGTCAAATGAAGTTATATTAGACTTTTATCATTTGGGGTTTCAATAAAATTATTGATTTTGGATTTCACATGATTAGTTTATGCCACATATTGATGTTGATGTCAGTGCCTTCAAAAGTAATGCACCTTCAGCTGAGCATGACTCAAGAGACTATGAATAAATGGTCTTTGATGTAGTATGAGCTCAGTTTCTAGAACTACCAGAAGAGAATTGTCTAACAAAGAAGCTAAAAAATTTTGTAACCTGGTAGATGCTTCACAATGACCACTATGGGAAGGTTGCATAAACTACTCTGAATAATCTATGACTGTAAGATGTTAAACATTAAAATTGAATATAATATGCCCCATGAATGCTTTAATTAATTTGTAGGCTTGCTTAAAGAGATTAACCCATAGATTAATTTAGTT
The DNA here is from genome assembly GCA_021442155.1 of Cymbidium sinense. Classification (NCBI taxonomy): domain Eukaryota; kingdom Viridiplantae; phylum Streptophyta; class Magnoliopsida; order Asparagales; family Orchidaceae; genus Cymbidium; species Cymbidium sinense. The sequence goes on along the minus strand of CM038224.1, from coordinate 70,516,456 downwards.
CAAGAGGAGCTATATAGAATAAATAAATTAGTGTCAAAGTTAGGATTGGGCTCAGAAAAGATTGACTATTGTGTTAATGATTGTATGTTGTACTACAAGAATAATACAATGAATGTTGAATGAAAATTTTGTGGAGCACTTAGGTTCAAGCCATAATGTTAAAAATAACACAAATTGAAGGAAATTCCCCATAAGCAATTCTTAAACTTGCCACTAACTCCATATCTTCATATATTATATGCATTTATGTTAAGCACTTACAATGACACCACAATAAGTGCAATAAATTTTTTAAGTAATCTATTAGATGGGGAGGCATGAAAGCTTTTTAGTCATACATATCTTGATTTTATAGTTGAGCCATGCAATATAAGACTTGGTCTATATCTTGATGACTTCACATAGTACAGTCAATTTGTGCCACCTTATTCATGTTATCTAGTGATAGTTACATCCTATAATTTACCTCTAGAGATGAGCATGATCGCACCTTTTATGTTCCTCACTCTAGTCAGACCTACTCACTCTAACCTTAAAGGAAAAATTGATTGATGAGTTGAAAAAGACATAGGACAATGGTGTGCTCACATATGATATTACTGTAACGTAGAACTTCAGATGAAGTTAGCACTTATGTAAACTATCAATGATTATCCTGTGTATGCAATATTTTCATGGTGAAGCACTGCTAAAAAGTTGCCCTATCCATACTACATGGATTTATGAAAGGCATTTACTTTAAAATGGTCAGATAAATTTTTGGTTTGATTTTCATCGTATGTTCCTACCTCCCATTAGAAAGAAACAATGATGTATTCATCAAAAAATGAGTTGCGAAGTCTAAGCCACCACCAAGATTTAGTGGAGATGACTTATGGAAAATTGTTAGTTCAATTTCAACTATAACTGATTCCTCTATATTATCTAACAATCTTTTTTTGGGTTATGGTGTAATCCTCAACTTGATAAAGAAGAGTATTTTTTAGGATCTACCTTATTGGAAGTCTAATTTGATTCATATAAAGAAAATTTCTTATGAGAACATATTCAACATTAAGATGGATGTCAACGAAAATAGTAAAGATAACCTGAAGGCCAAATTAAATTGAAAGGAATATTAAAGGAGAAAAAAGTTAGAGCTAAAAGAGATTTTAAGTGTAAACCTTTGAAGCCAAAATCCAAGAACTATCATATGTTAGATCAGTGGAGAACTATTTGTAAGTGGTATAATCATTTAAGTTACCATACGGGTATGGATCTAATCTAGTCAATACATTTATTTGAGAAGTGGAAAATTATTTAGCATGAAGAGCTAATGTCATGAAATAGATCTTCCAATGGATGCTGGAAATTCTCTAGTATTCAATGTGTCAAGTTTAACATTATACCATGGGTGAGCCATGTATACATTATTCTCTCTATAAATAGTACTAACATACAAGTTAATACTTTATCACCAATTCATCTACCATCTTATCATTTAAGATCACATTGACTAGATCAAATTTTAGAATACTAGATTATTAGCACAAATGATGGAGGCACTCAAAGGTATCTAGTTCATTGGAAAGGTCTTTCTCCACTTAAAGATTTATGGCTTACTTTTGACAAGTTATATTAATTAAATTTATAGTTATTATAAAAGTACCTAAATTTTTATTCTTTAGAGGAGAATCCTTTAAAGTTGGGGAGTGCTAATGCAGGGCATCATCATCACCATCATTGATGTCATCATCATAAAACTTAAATTTATGTTTTGGGCCTTTATGTTATTGATCATTCAGAAAAAAAATACCTTTGAGGATGTGCTCTGTCATCTTTGGAGAGATGGGTAAGAGCATATTTTTTCATAAGGCAGATTAATATATATTCAACTAAATTTCTCCTAACATCATGTTAGAGTTTATTTAGATGGGTTCTACTTCTTGTGAATGCAAGCCATTATAATTAATTACCACTCTTAACAAAGCAAGAGAACACTCTTGATTGAGGTTGGAAACAAACATATCTATCTGATATGCATTTGGTGTCTTAGAGGCATAGTGTGGTTCAGATACTGTCTAAAAGGAAATAAGAGTGTAATCTCGATCAAGATCTTAAGGTTCCATTATTCTGGGACTATGTTATTCTAGCCTACCAACATTAGAGATACATGGCCATAATGTCTAGAGAATCTGATTAGTAGCCATGGGTTGCCTCATTTCAGGTAGCTCGAGTTGATTTAGAATTTTAGTGTAAATGGTGTAATTGTGTTCATGTGGTGAATAGATTATAAGGTGTTTGCATGCGAACGGGCAGTTGTTCATATGGTGAACAAATATAAAGCTGGGCTTACATCCCTTTGGAATGTCAAAATTTAGAGTTGTCCACATGTTGGACGGATGTGAATTTGTTCGCAAGGTGAACGAATTATGCGGCATTCACATGGCATACAGATAGATGTTCACATAGTGAACAAATAGGAGGTTGGGCTTACATCCCTTTGGAATATCAAAAATAAGGGTTGAAGTCCCGCTCTTTTTATTATATTATTATTATTATTTATTTAAGGGGTAACACCTCGGCATTGTGATGTGGCGCCTTGGCACCGTTGCTTAAGTGGCAGCCTAGATGAGAGGTCCAGCGCTTCGTGCTACATGGGTAGCACTACGATGCTGGCATTGTTGGTCAGTTTGACTATTTGAATAGTGATGTAGCATTTCCTTGTAGCACCATGGTGTTGGACTAGATTCTTCAACAATTATGTAGCGATTAAAGGAGAAATGACAGCCACATTTTAATGGGCACCGTGGTGCTAGGTTAGAGCTCTGTGGTGCTGCAATGCTTTTTGCACGTCAGTTATAAAATTTATTATAATTAAATCTATCTTTTTTACTACAGAATAATTGATGGGATAGGTGGACCAGCACCACGACACTGAGGTCTTGTTCTGTAACCCGAGAGGCCAGTGCTTTTGCGCCATGTTTGGGCTCCACGACATTTCACTTGATTTATAAATAAGACCTAGGGCTGTTATGGATTTTCATTCAGCGGCCTTTCCCCTTATAGATTTTCTTTATCTCTCTCTCTTTGCTATATTTTTTTCTCTAGTTAACATATTCATCATGAATTTTAGAAGAGTGGTGAGCAGGAAGAGGGAATCAAGTGATGTCGATAGATTCATTAGTGTTGATGCTGAGGAGTGGCATTAACATGCTCTCATCCATAAAAATTTGACTCCTGAGAGGAGTTTCAAGGAGCTCGACAACAGTGCCTAAAGGGCGATCGTGAGGTGAGGCTGGGCCAAACTGGCCTACGATAATATCTCATGTGTTGTCTAGGTGGTGCACAATTTTTTTTGCGAATGCACATGAAAGCCAAGACAACAAAGCGTATGTAAGGGGGAAATTGGTAAGTTTTGATAGTAGTGCTATTAGTGCATATTATAATCTTTAAGACATTTATTACAATCAATATTTTGCTTATTATAATAATCATTCTGATTTTGATGAAATCATCCTTTTTCTTTCTAGCAAAAAAGCAATGTAATGGAAATGACGGGAGGAAAGAATCATTAACTTTCCTATCGCCGATCTCACTACTGAATCTAAAGCTTATCATTATTTAATTTCAGCTAATCTTATGCCCACTAGTAACATTAGCGAAGTTACCAAAGATAAGGATCTTTTGAAGTATGTAATTCAAAGTTGGTTTACCATCGATATCGAGAAAGTTATTTATAATTCTATTTGTAATATGTTTTAGTGGAGTACTGCTGTTGGATACAGTCAACCTTCTTTGATTTATAATTTATGCGTCATGGTGGGAGAGATAGGGGGCCTGATGAAAAAATACTCATTTAGAAGGCTCCTCTAACAAAGAGGGTAATTTGGGGATTTGGACTGGGGATTAAAGTTGGGGAACCCCAATCTTCCAAGTCCCTAGTCGAGCAAGTCCAAGAAATTGATAGTTAGGTCACAAACTTAAAAAAAAGGGTGGACCGGAGTAGTCATAGGCAGAAGATTCTAGAGCACAAGTTTGACCAAAATATGGGTCAACAATAGATGCAGTTCTCTTACATAGCCTAGTTTAACACTGCACTAGTCAACATGTTCTAGAATTATAATCTTGGAGATCAGAGCCAGGCCACCTTCCCTACGGCGCCTTAGTATCAGCCTTGTGTTATTACCCTGATGGTATCAGGCATGCAGAAGGAAGAGGAGAAGAGTGACGAGTATGATTATCAATTTCTCCCATTGGTATTTTTCCTGTTTTTAAATTTGTGATTTGTAATTTATAATTTTCTTCAAAGAAATAAAATTTCTCTTTTTATTATCTTTGTGTTGTATGCTTGTATGTGATCAATATTATTAGTTTATCTAACTAGAATTAAAAAAAAATTTAACATATTCATTAAAAACAAAATCTAATAGCGTCTTGGAGTTGTGAACCAAAGACCTACGTTATGAGTAAAAAACCTAACATTGTATCATTGTGGCTAAGGTGATATTTTTTCCCCTTAGGAAAAAAATTTTCTAAGTTATTTTTACTTTTACAAAAGAGAAATAGCGTTGAGGTGGAACTAAAGGATTTTATCATAATATATTCCAAGTTGTTTTCCCACGCCAAGTGAGCATGGCGCCGTGACGTAGATTCTATGGCGCTATGGCATAGATGCCACGTAGGTGGTGTGATTTCGGTAGGTGCCACTTGCGGCACACCGCTATAATATGCATACAGGGCATAGCATTTCGTTGTTATGCGGTGGAATTGAGTTTCTTGTAAGATTTAAATTTTTTTAAAAACAAATTTAGTAGCATTTTTTCTTAGCAATGCTAGATTTCAAAAATCATTGTGCGAAGCACTCTTTTCTCTTATACTGAGTTTAAGATCGATAGAGGGAGAGATTTTCATCTCATGCCGTAACAAAGTTCAGTGGCAGAGTTTTTTTTTTCACACTAGATCCAAGATCAATAGTGAGATTATAATTTAACATGCTTTTTAAAAGTAAAATGACATAAATCTTTTACCTGAAGTGAATAGAGTGTCTCAAAATAAAAGAGGATTGTCGGGAGCGTGTTAGAGTGCAGTGAGAGCAAGAGTGTTCAGAGAGAGAGAGAGAAAAGGGAAGAGAGAACAGTGGACTAAACACCGCTATTTATAGTAGTGTTCCTTTCAACTATTCCCTACCAATAGCTAATGTAGTGTCATGATGCCAATATGGCGACACCGCAGGATTGTACCATAATTTTGACAATTTGTTCTGAGGAGTTATATATTACTTTTTTTAAATTTGTTTAGATAAACAAAATGGCCTCCCAATGAATGTGTCATGTCACTAGGACATGATGCATTCATTGCCTTACTTATTTACTAATGTTAGCACATATGCATAGATATAATTAAGAAAAGGATTGAAGCCTCTAAACTCCAATAATTTTTATGTATCACATAATAATAGATAGACAATTTACAAGAGAAAATTTAAGCTGCAATAGTTGGTTTGGATTTCTCTAATACAAAATAGAAGCTGTAGAAACTCTATAGGCCATAGTAGCCTGTCTCTCTCGTGCCTCATGTAGATGTTGCATGGCTGCCTCTTGATCGCACTCCAATGAAGAAAGAGATTGCTTAAGTTTGCACACTTGAGCATCTACTTATGTGCAATGTTCTTCTATAACTGTGACAAGTTGTCTGATCATAGCTCTCTTTTCTAGCAAATATTATCTCCTCTACTGTAGTTCTCTTAATTCAGTAGAGATATCAATGAGTTCCATCTATGCTTTAGAAAGCTCCCTTTGGAAGGATCTCAAGGCTTTGAGACTGCGCTCTAGATCTTAGCGAATTAGGGAGACTTGATGCAAAATAACAATGGTTGATGTTTCTGCAGTATATCTCACAAGACCTCCTCGTAGGTGGTGCATAAAGAGAATCGTTAGAATTCAACATTTCTATAGAGGGATTCCCATAAATATAGTTCTCTCATTTCAACACTTAGAGCGACAACGCAATTTATCCAAGAATTTGCTTCTGCATAAAAGCTGGACAGATCAAAGAAAACTTATAAGTCAACACTTAGAGGTAGTTGATGCAGGGCCACTATTATATGATATAAGCTTCTTAAAGGACTACCATGCAAGGGAGTTGAAGCCCTGGGGAGTATTCTAGAAATAAGATATAAAATTTTTAGGCCAGATAATTATCTTTGAACTATATATTTTGGACTAGAGATAGAGTGACTTTTTGCACAAAAATCTAGATCTGAGGGGTCATCTTGGCTCGTACTCACCATCACCCAAGTTAAATTTGATAAAAGTGGCTCAAAACTAGTACCCATCTTGCTAGACTCCTTTATATGTGTATTTTCTCTAATAAGTATATGATTAGTACTAGTAGGTTGGATGTACACTGGAGAAGCTACAATAGTATCTGTGGATATTACCAACATAACATCACTCTCCTTCTACTCTGCTGATGATTCAACTACTATTGGCGAGGCAGAGATATGAATAGAGTTGTCTATATCTACAACTCGTACATTAGAATCAACTGGTGGGGGGCAATAGAGATCCCTATTATCTTTCTCTTGGGTATTTGAATTTTGATGCCATTATTTTTTACTACTTTTTTGGTCATCTAATGATCTTTTAGAAGCATTAGTCATATGTGATATAGGTTGGAATGGTCTGGTCTTTCATATTTTATGGTTGTATATGCAAAAGCCAAGCTCTAAGAAGGAAGAGAAAGGATGGTGGATCCACATTAATCATAAATTACTAACTCCTATATGGGTCTCTTTTGGAGCTATATAAAAACTGGAATGGTCCCCAGGCAAATTGTGAATGTCCATGCTATAGAGGCTACTGCTAAATGGACTATTAGCAAAAGTGCTCCTAATGAATGAGTATTTCTTATATCCATTATTGGTGGTAATCCGTATATAGGTGTAGCTTGAGTAAATCTGAACTGTTTAACCACTCTACTGGGGTTATAACCTTTCAGAATTATAGATTCATGGTAGTGATAGCATAGCTAGGCGGGTCTTAGTCTAATAAAATAATCTATAATATTTTTATATCCAAGTTTTGATAATAGTAACATGGTGCCTCTATCAATGAGAGAATCTGTAAATTTCTACCCCATACTTTGAATAGAAAGATCATAGAAAGATGATCTGAAAGAGATCTGTCATGCACAGTGGGGTGAACATGAAAGTTCGTATCTAATTTTTATCTATAGAGACTGTAGCACTGTTTAGTTGCATAATCATGAAAAAAATTTCTCTCTGAAATAGGATGGTGTCTTAGGATAATTGAAGGCTCCGTAAATATGAGTATAAATCCATCCATATAGATAATGCCAAGGGGCATCCACGTCATAGTGTCATGAATCGGTCATAACACTTACTCTACCTAATCTATGATATAGGTAGGCTAGTACTACAGTGCCAATGATTTCCTTTCACCACAAGCAAGTAGGTTAGCCATCAGTAAGGTAAAAGGATGGAATAGTCTATTATGCCCAAAGAATATGAAGTAGCATGCATAGCCAAGTATGAAAGTTACTAAAGATAGCTCATTGTCAATATCTTGTGCAAATATTAAGAAAAAATTGGCTCTTCCCTTTAGTTTGAATTTGGTAATACTAGATGTATGGGATGCATTGTCAAATGGGTCCTCTAAATGTGCGAAATGTGGTAAATGTATCTATGAACGATGGATGCTTTTTGACCATGTATCCACAGTGATCATATTTTTAACGTCTATGACCTATCCTCCATTCTTTGGATAGTCTTTGGTAATGTGCTAAGGTGCAATGTAGTCTTGAAGAATAAATATAATTGCCTCTCCCACGTGGGCCATCTGATTGGCATTAGAAAAGCTCATATATAGTGGGAGTCTCTATAACTAGAAGTCATGTTATATCTTACAAGTCTGCCATAGTTATTATCATCTCTTGTGGATCGATCCATCAAGTATTAGTGGCCTTATCCTAGTGTTCTGCTATACTTCTACCAATGTGAAAGGAAGATGGCAATAGTCAAAGAGTGAAACATAAACTACTCGATATACGCCAGCCATTCTGAGAACATCACCATGCATCTGCAAGTGGTGTCGAGCCCAATATGCTTACCCCGTGATAGCAGATAATGGAGTGTCAAATACTGACTTTAAGTCTCAATCTTATACTTCATGATGTAATATATGGTTACCCAGTAACCTGACTATGCTTGTAGGTGGAGTAGTGTCTTCGGTTGGTTTGGAGCACATTCTGATCGCCAAAGTTAAGGTGATCTACAGCTCTCTTTAAATACGATTATGTGTCAATTTTAAACTGGTTACCTAGTCAATTGGGTCATAACCAGCTGGAGATCGTGAATTGGATCATGGGAGACATGATGATCAAATAAATGAGTCTTCAAAAATATCTCTGCTCCTTAACATATGTTGGTGCCATGATAACCTGTCCTGTATCCTCGCTATACCACGTTGGTCATGGGCTTCAATAATGGCCCATATATGCTCCTTAGTAGGCTTAGAGGAAGGCATATTATTTGGTATTTTCTAGATAAACATTGTATCCAACCTGTAACATATCTGGAATAGAGAAGCATGCAATTTTTAGGAGTTTTATAAATCAACAATAATATCTGAATTTATACATGAACTATGCATATGGGCTTTTTCAATTTAGTCTTTTATGCAAGTTTATATTTAAACTTACTCCTCTTAACTATATTAATATCTAAATTTAGGTTTAAATCTAGCCCCTTTTCATATGGTGGATTTTATCTAGCCCCTTTGGATATGATGGATCTTAGTTTAATTTAGATCGAACCCTTTTTGGGTATGATGGAATCTAAATTTAGGTTTTGGATCCGACCCTTTTGGGCATTGTAGATCTGATCTAGCCCATTTGGGAACATGAATCTTATTTTGATTTTGCTTGATTGGACAATGTTTCTTTTTGATAGGGGATCTTTCTTTGCAAGATATATAAAATTGCTCCCTGTTGACAGGGAAATTTTTCATTAAAATGAGAATATTTCATTCGAGTTATGCATAATATGTTTGAAATGTTGTCCCTTTATAGGGGGCACGAGCCTGATGTTTTTTCATCGATAAACTGATAAGCTCTACCTTCGTATACATTTTTGATGATATTTGGTCCTTCCTAATTTGGATCAAATTTTTCACCAACTCATTGATATGAAACAATATGCTCTCTACGTACCAGTATTAGTTCATGTGCTTTGAAGCTTCTTGGGCAGACCATACGATCATGAACTTGGGTCATTCTTGCTTTATATATTTATAGATTTTGTTGGACTTGTAATTGTATTTTGTCTAAGGCTTCAAGCTCTCATATTGTATTTGAATATTTTCTTTCGTTGAAAGTTCATTTTGAACTGATATGCAGAGAGAAGGTAATTCTACTTGGAAGGGAAGTATTGCTTCTGCTCTGAACATTAAAGCATATGGCGTTGCTTGTGTAGCAGTTTTATAAGTAGTACGATATACCCACAATGCTTCTATTAATTTATCATGCCACTCTCTTTTATTTTTGAAAAGAATTTTCTTAAGTAGCTTAATTAGCATTTTGTTCCTCTACCTAACCATGGCTCTTGGATTATATATTGAGGAATATCATCAATCTATCTTATACTTTTCAATAAAATGATAGAAATTGCTATTCTTGAAGGTAGTACCATTGTCTGATATAATTCATCAAGGTACTCTGAATCTATAGATAATATGGTCCCAAAAAAACTTTAGTACATTGTTCTCTTCAACTTCTTTTAATGGGATTGATTCTGCCCATTTTGAGAAATAATCAGTAGCAGCTTGAAAAAAGTGATATCCTCTAGATGAGGGAGGATCTATTGGATCTATTATATCAGTTTTCCAGCTTTCAAATGGCCATAATGCTATAGTTGGGTGTAGGGCAATTCATGTACTTTAAAATCCTTAAAAAAAAAAAGCTTGGTTAAAGAGTCTATTAATGATTGAATGAACATAACCCGAGCATTGAATTAAAGCTAATCCATCAAGTATATAAACTTTGATCAAGCCAATTGTTTGGCATAATCCTTAAGGGATTTTGAACTGAATCTCCAACTAATCTCCTTGGGATGCAATCAAATCCTTACTAAATTGAATTAGTGTTGATTCCCAACTAACATTAAATCATTTAATCAAATCCAAATAGTGCCAAAGCCAAGGAATATGCTATGGCAAGTCAAAGACATATGAAGCCACATCCAATTTGCATAACCCTATTTTCTCATTCCCTATTCCGCCTCTTTAACTTATGACATATGTTAAAGAGGTAGTGCCATGGAGCTAGCTTACAAAAGCTCTGATCACCCACAGCTGACCAAGAGAAGGATAAACTGAGCTTAAAGCTCTTGATTTCAATGGTAAACCCAAGAGAGCCATTCCTAACTAAAATTGACCATCCCATCATCTTCACCACCTCGCACGAAGATGAACCCAACCTTCCCCCGATCCCCTCACTGCTTGGAGGTTGGAGAAAGACCAATGCTGACAGAACTCAAGTTGAGCTTGGTCTAGGAGGTGAGCTAGAAGGAGGTAACTCAATACCTTTTGCACATGAGCTCCCCACATCATTCCAAAACTATTAGAGTTAAATCTACCACTGGAGATTGCCAAGATCAAGGTATGCCATTAACGACCATTCCAAGCTTTCAATGTTGGTACTTTTCGAAGGAAGTTTGATCTCAAGTGAGATCAAACCATTTAGATCTTTATGATTTCATCAACTGATAGATTTGGCATCGAAATCATGTGATTTCAAAGGTCGGATGGTCAAAAATCATGTGGAAATGATGGACTGCTGCCGGCTTTCACCATCACCATAGGAGATGAAATCTCCACCATCTGTTCCTTTTTTAAGAAATGGACAACCAAGATCTAGCCGGATATTTGATTAAACCCCTTAAGAAGAACTGCGGGTTGAATCAGAGCCATCCGATCTTCGATGGGATGACCTAGAATTAACCCACGTGCATTGTCATTTTGACGCGGGATCCACCTGGATTCCATGTGGCCCAATGACGCGGTGTCGTGTCGGATCCATGTGGATTTGATGCGCTTAAACTGAAAATTCAGGTTTTTTAATTAAAAAATTTAAGAAAATGATAGAAAATTAAATATAAATTCAAAATTTATAAACTTGGGCTATATGGATTCCTTTAGATGAGAGGAATCCATTAAAATTAAAACCCCCAAATTATGTGGAGGTATTTTCACCTTAATTTCAGTTTGGATAAAAAATTTCAAATCCTAATTAATTCCAAACCATTGATCAAAATGAAATGAAATTTTAGGGAGTTGAAATTGATGTTAAGATACACTCATACACATTAGGTAAATTTTTCATAATTTATTTAATAATAATCTTAATATTTAAAATTTCATACCCTAAATCCTAATTTTCATACAGTAAATGATGGAAGAATAGTCAAATAAACTTAAAACACCATAATACACCCTAATGAACATGAATAAATCATTAAAACCCATTGAAACTTAATAAACCAGAAAATCATTTAATTTGGCCAATAATTGAATTGATTAATTTAATTAATCAACCTAAACTTAAATAAATCAAAATAAATCAACCAGAATCCCAAAATTTATGAATAAACCCTCTTTGGATGCATATTTTAGAGGGAAATTAAGAAAAATAAAATTCCTAAATGATTCTGATTAAATGAGGCTTAATTTTGGTTTTAATAAAATAATTAAGATCTTAATTACACATTTGATTGAGGTGAATATTGGGGAAATCAAATTGGTAAGAAACCTCACTTGCGATAAAAATTTCAAACCCAATTGACCTCTGGATTGAGAATATTTGAATTTCCAAGTCTTTAGGTCAATTTAAAGGAATTAATAAATCATAAAAATCATAAAACCCTTAATACAAACTTAAAACATCATAATTGATACCAAAACACTTAAATAAAAATACCCAAGCAAACTGAAAGTAAAAGAGCCTAATTAATCCTAAGTTATGGGTTATAAATAAATAAAATATGGAATTTAATCATATTTCAAGAATAATTACCCCTTAAACCATAATAAATCCATTAACAAACCGACATATAAAGTTCAATAATCTCTAAAATTTATAAGCCATCAACATGTAAATACATTAGAACCATTTAGATTAAGGAATGAAGCAGCACAAATGCAAATATGAAAACTTAAGTGTAATTGAACTTTAGGGAAGGTTGAATTGAACTTGAAATGATAAACTTTAAAGTAACATATGGCAAGTTTCATGCACATGAAAATAACCCTTCTTTAAACTCCTTAAAGTTATGATGAATAAGGGAATATGCATTATGCTAAGTGTTTTTCAAATAACATAATCATCACTCTCTTTAAATTAATTAACAATGAATTGAACTATTCCATAATGCATAAAATCATAATTTGAAAACAATAATCTTAATCTAAATTTATTAATAGACAGTAGGAAATTTCATAAAATGAATAAATTGGAAAAAGAAGGAATCATTGATGTAAATGGGTTAGAAAATTGGAACATAATAAATTAAGTAATACTAAACTTAAGATTAAAATGTAAATTTACTTAAGTTAATAAACATCAGTGAAAATGAATAAATAAAATTAACTTAAATCAAATAAATGAATTGAGTTTAAAAAAAATGAATATTAAACTAAAAATGAACTCAAACAACATAAACATTTAAACCTAATTAATTAATCTAAATTATAAAAGTAAGATAAATTTAATGAACAAGTAAATCTAATTAAAAGACTTTAAAATCAGAAAGATATAAATCATCATAATCAATAAAGCAAACATAGAAGTAAAAGAAAAATGAATCAAATTAAGAAAAGATTGAATGTAAAATAAATGATAAAAATATAAAATATCAATGACACAATATTAAGCCAAAGGAATTAAATGAAACTAAATCATAATAACAAATGAATTAAACTTCAAATGAATAAAAATTCAAGTTAAATCACAATAACAGTATTATTAATAAAGAAACATACCTTAAAAAAATCAAAATACAAAAACAAAGTGAAAAGAATAAATAAATTTAAAACAAAGTCAAATAAACTAATTCAAATCATCTAAATTTAAAGAAACGACCAATTAAAATACTTAGGATTTTAGTTAAATCTTTAGAGTGAATCTTTACGTTAGAATAAAGATATCACCATATTATGATTTAGAATGTTAAATAGAATATGTTTCACCCAAAAGTGGAACTTAATTTATTCTTCATTCTTTAAAATTTAAATTTCACTATAACGTAAGAAAATGAAAACAAAAATCAATAAATCATTAAATTATTTGAATTGAAACCATCCAAAGGTAAATAAACAAATACTAAAATCTAAAATTGAAATTGAAACCCAAAGCCTAGTAATGTATTACCACACAAACCCTTTTTCTTCACACACTAGAATAATAGGCCATAGACCCTAGACTTAGGATAGGTCGTTCAATGATTTTCTATAATATTTTATGATTGTGTGATGATAATTATTTTAATTATTTTATGGTGTACTGTTTTAGACTGGATGGTTATAATTGATTGTCATTAGTCTGGATGGTAGGACATTATTTTTAGAATAAACCTTGTCTTCTATAAGGGGTTGTGTAGAAGGGACTATTGTCATATAAATCTATAAAATTGTTATTTGTTTGTAGGTGCTGAATAGTCCCTTAGCATGGCCCATAGGATAAGTGGGCTTGGCAAGCAACTAATGCTAAGTCTGTATGTTTGTAAAATATAACTATTGAGTGCTATTTGTATTTTCTTGACATTTATTTTGCAAGGCATAGGATTTATTTTTGAATTTAAAATATAAATTTGAGCTTAGAATTAGGTTAAGATCTATGTGAACTAGGATTAACGGGAGCTGACCTTATCAGGAGATGGTGTAGAGGTCCCCTGTGAAGCCCAATGGAGGTCCCTGAAGAAGGAGATGATCCTGGAATGAAGGCCTATAGATATAAACTTGTAGTTCTAGGTCGGGCTATCTAAAGACATAGCTTGGCTGCCTATTTTCCTTTCTTTTGGGGTGTACAGTGGTACCCAACAACATTGGCATTTCTTTAAATTAAATTGGCTTGATTTATTTTGAGTGCGTAGCAGAGTTAACCTGCTTTTCTAAGTTTCTTTCAGTGTTGTTCTTTCTGTGATGAATGCTTGGACGTAGGCTCATAGAAAAATTAAAATTTCTATCCAATTAAATCTAATCAATTCACACATAAAAATAATGAAATTCAAAACCTCACATAAATTAAAGTCATAGGGGATAATTTAAAATTAATAAGAAATAAATTAACTCTCAAAATCATATAATCATATTGCTCTAACTCTTGAAATGGGCACTTCATCCAATGCACATAAGGGGCATCTAACCTATGAGGATGATCGCCTTCATGGGTAAGTTTACCATCCATTATTGATTTGGCCCATGATCTTCTTCTAATTACATATAATGTAGGCATAAATTGCATACCCATAGCCTAAAATGATTATCAAGTCAAAACATATGAAATCTAAAAAATGTGCATTAGTTACTGCATTTCATATCCTACATGATCTTAGGGATTAAGGAGTGAGTCTAGGATTCTTAGATTCATTTCCTAAAATACAACAACCTAGCCATCTTGCATACATGAGACTGAGCATCATGAATTTAAAATGCGCTTAGATGGTGTTAGCTGGCAGCCCCTCCTGGTGGGTTGTAAGTCCAAAAGAGTCAGGGATTGGTTGGTTTCATCAAGTGAGAGGAATGACCGATAATTCCCAAAATGAAATTAGGTCAAGCATCTGGCTTGTGTTGGCAACACTTATAGACTTAGGTTATGATGGATCCTCCTTGGTGTAAGTGTTCAACCCTAAGAATTTCTATAGTGTTGTGTTGCTAGAATCTAAGTCTTAGACTTCCAAGAAAATGTCAATTCAAAATCTAAATTAAATTCTAAAATTTAAAGACCAATGATAGAATAGTTGAAGTGCATGCTGGGCATTCCAATATCAATAGGCATTTTCTACTTCGTATCATTTGTCTTTCGAAAAGAACTCTTTCCACTTTATACCAATCTAAATTAAAATTCCAAAGATCATTCCTTTGAAAACCAACTTAGAAACTCCTTAGAAATAATGACTTATTTCTTTAATCGAGAGTATTCTTATAAAAATACCCTTCTTAAGATGTAATTAACGATAGGGGCTTGCCCTTATAGGGAACCATGAACCTAGTTTAAAATAAATCCTGTTCTACTTTCCATATAGTTCAAGGGAGAATTCTATGGTACATGAAAGGCACATTAGCCTTAAAAGTCTTTTATTAAATGATCGAATATATTATAGGATAACATGTTTATCTTTTGAGACAATATTTTTTTCCTTAATGATGCATCTGATCATTTTAATAAGAAATTCCTAAACTCTATGTGGTGTCATAAATTTTTCTCACAATGTGCAATAAAGCCTAAGAATTTTCTAGAGGTCACAACAAAAGCACTCTTTAGAAGATTCATTTTTAGATTGAAACTTTAAATCATATCGAATATAATATTTAGATTGCTTATAAGCTTATTTTGTGTTTCACTTTTATTGACCAAATCATCAACATAACACTCTACAAACTTATGTATAGGATCATCGAAGATGCGGGTCGCCACTAGTAAGAGTATTTTCAAATAGCATTAATATATGCCAATTGACGTGCGGAAGGATTTATGCTTCTCATCTTTTGGAGCTAGTTTAATTTGATTATTGCCAGATGATTCATCCATAAAGAAAAACATATCATAGTTGGACATATTATCTACCATGAGTTATGCATTGGGTAATGGAAAATCATCTTTTGGACATGCTTTATTTAAGTCTCAAAAATCGATGCAAACTCAAATTTGCCCTTTTTTCTTTCTTACTGGATAATATTAGCAATCCAACAGCATACTTTTCTTCTAGGATGAACCCTGGTTCGATGAGCTTTGTAGTTTTAGTGATTACTTGTTCTTCAATTTCTAATCGCATTCGTCTTGATACTTGCTTTACTGGCTATACATCAGAGTTAATAGTTAATTTATGTACAACTACATTTGGTGATAAACCGAGCATTTCACTATAATTCCATGTGAAGCAGTCTCTATATTCATAAAGTAATGCTTTTAATTCTTCCAATCTTTTTGATGTGAGGTTAACACTAACAAAACTTGGTCAAGGCTCTTCTTCGGTACCTAGGTTAATTTCCTAAAGTTCATCGACCATTGCTTGATTGCCTTCTTTGAATTCTTTTGAGGCTTCTTTGAGTCAATTTTTAATTTATCTTCATACGCATTTTCATTTCCCTATGAGGTACCCCTTTGTAGATTCATTATTTCGAAAAGGATTGCTTCTTCATTAGATATGGTATATCATGAGCTTGTCGAGGAATTTGATGAAAGAATATATCCTAATCTCCATGTAGTGAATTTTTCATATCCTATGGAACTCTAAATATTATCCCCTTGCCAGAGAACTTTGAACAATCGAGCATGTGCATTCGACTGTGATAGTTAGACATTATTTCTGATTAAACTCTTTAGAGCTGATGAAAAGTATTAAGGAATAATTATTAAAATGTCCACTTTCTCAAAATCATTTTCTTCACATAATTCTCGCGTAGAATTTGTGGTTCGCTCTTCAACTTTATAGAAGAGGATTCCACATCCTTGTAACCCTTTTTAGGAGGGACATATAATGTTTTTATTTATTTTATTTCTTCTCTCTTTGGAGTTGATAAGGCTTTTATATGTGCTTTTGATATTAACGCTATTTTCATAGCCTTATTAGAAACCTGAGACTCATACATTCTTATTAAAGAAATGTGTGTTTTCTCTAATTGTTTGATATTGCCATTGGTATTTGCCTCTTCTTTCTTTTGACTAATTGAGGCCCTCCTAGAAACCAATTCTTCATTATCCTTTTTGGTATCTCTACCAAGATGGGGAATTACCTTGAGTTTTTTTTATTCATTAATAATTTTACCTTTTGAATCGCCACTCTTTAACATTAATTTGATTAGTGGAGTTTCTTTCTTTTGGGAGTTAACCTCTTCTACCTTCTTAAAGATAATGTATTTGGCATCATCATAGATCTTGATTTTGTGTATCAAGAATGGATTCATGTCCTCATCAATTCAATGCTCGTCATAAATTTGGATATATTTCATGCATTAATGAAGAGTCAATGGTACTATACCATGCTCATGAATCCATGGCCTACCAAGGGGTGCCTTATATGCAACTTATGGTTCGATTACATGAAATTTAGCTTTTGTATATAATTCCTTGAATTGTATGGGTAGGACAATGGACCCTAAGGTTTGCTTCTCTCGTTCATTAAAACTTTGTAAGAACTTCGTGCTATTGTAGAGGTATCGAGCATCCAAAGCTAAGGCCCTAAGTGTCTTGGCTGTCAAGAGATTGACTGAAGCACATATGTCAATCAACACCCTCTTTATGTGTGCAAAATTAATTTCAGCCATAATATAGAGAAGTTGATTGTGTTCAGTTGTTCCAAGTAACAAGTATTTATCATTGAAGGTGATAATTATTGGCTTTTGCAAGGTAAGATCTTCTTTCATCTTCTCTTCAATGAAGAATGCTTCATATTGTTCTGTACATTGCAAGACTTTTATTAAGCTCCCTTATATTCTAGAAAAGTATGAGAGCATCATATACACTTAATAGAGTAGAAAGCTTGCATAAGTGTACTCTTATTTTGGTAGACTTTTGGGGTTTAATTAGTGGTTGAGGTAAGACATCATCATTAATTTGAATTTTTTTCTTTTTTTGCAGGTTTTTTGTTGTTGAGGTGGAGGAATATTTTTTTTCACTCAATTGCACCTGTATTACTTCTTCTACCTAGCTTTCCTCATCAGAAGAAGTTTCTGAGCTCTGTAACTCTTTGGAGATCCTAGAGTCTTCATGACTCTCATACTACTATTTGATTCAGAGCGAAGAACTTTGGAGCTTGCATTATTTTTCTATTCAATAGGCTTTTTTGAATTTCAATTTAGAGTTAAATTTGGTATTTGAATTGAATTTGAAGTTTGGTTATGGCTTAAGAAGCCGAACATAGGTCGGGTTTAGGCTATAGGATAAGTGGATTCCTCAAAGTCATAAAGCATGAACTAAACCTATGATTAACCCTTCTAAGTCTCTAGGCTTAGGTTAAGTATTTTTCCAAGTGCTAGGAGTGTCTTATGACTAAGGAAGTCTTAGTGTCTAGAAGATTCCTAGGTCTAAAAAGAGGAGGATGAGAACTCACTCCAAAAGTGAGGTCAACATGCTATTTATAGGAGTGTTCCATACAACTAGTCCCTCTCAATTGTTGGTGGAGCACCGTGGCACTATACTGTAATTTCAACTGCTAGCTCTAAGTAATTATCCTTCTAGAAGGTTTGGACAGTGTTGTCACAATGGCTAGAAGAACAAAAATTGTTTTATATTAAAAAAATATTTTACGTAAACAATTATAATTTGGATTATGTATTATTGAGCTTTTATATTTTGTATCATATTTGGGCTTATATGTATTATGTTATTCTTATGTCATGGTCATGTTGTGATTTTCATGGTGGTAGGTATTATATTAGAAGTAGATATGTTAAGGGTGGTAGGTATGATATTTGAAGTAGATTTAATAGTGGTGGTAGGTGTGGTTATGATAGTGGTAGGTTTGAGCATTTTAAACTCTCCCTCTCAATCTTATAAATATGGAGGCTCTTATAATGCTTTGCACTTGGATTTGGAATGAAATTATATTTCTTAAGTTTATTTTACTCTCTCTTTGTGTGCTTTCCTCTCGAGTAATAAACTAATTGATTGAGTGAGCTCACAGCCCTTAGACAAGGACTTCTAAAGAAAGAACATAATCTTCACAATGATGGATTATTTGTTGAGGTCTACTTTAACTCATCTTTGCTTCGATATTGGTTATTTTAAATCTACCACAGGTTATATCTTTCATAGCTTTCAACTATTTCTTTGCTTTTATAAAATTTAAATCTATAATGTAGTTAATATAACATTAGTCAAAATATTTTAAACTTCATATTCATAATATTATGAATGTGTTCAATAATAGTGTGCATTTATCATTACTTTTTTATGAGGATTTAAGAATTATCGATGCAATTAACTTCGTATTATAAAGTCTCTCTCGTACTACATCATCTTTACACATATCTATTGAAATAGATTATGCTAAAGGTCCCTTCATTATTGTTAATGTGTTTTATACAATAGAAAGATTTTAGATGGCTACCATAACACAGACAGAATATTATAAGAAATTTTGAGTCCAGAGACGTAGATCGTTTGCACGATATGTTCATAGACATAGTCAAGTTTAGGCAGAAACCACTTTGGATTGAGGAGGATGTATGGGGTGAGCTTTATAGAGTGAAGGTGGCTCTAGATTATGTTCATAAAAGGGAATAGACTAAGTAAAATTGATCATCTAACTGTGGGGGCATGAGTAGCTCTCTCCATACTAGAGACTTAGTTCCATAGAATGAGTATCGAAGAATGATGATAAGTAATTCATTATTTATAGTAATTAAATTTATAATCACACTTAATTAATTTTATTATAATATTTATAGACAAAAGTAGTTAAAAGAGAGCTTACCTACAGAATTATATATCACATCAGCAACAAGTGAACTAGAAGTGGACTGATGTCCGATCACGGAGAGCATATGTAAATGAACTTATGATTTTTGAGTTACAATTCTACTAATAAATATTCTATTTGAATAATATCTTAATTTTTTATAGGATGATTATATGATGTTAAAGAAGGTGCATAGTCAAAGCTCTATTGGTCTAGGCAATTTTAGTGGTCAGGCTAACCAATCATAGTTTGACATCTAGAGAGAAATTGTTAGAGGTAAGAAAAAAAAAAGAATTTAGACCATTCATTTTGTAGAATGAGTAGTGATTTAATTGACAAGATATATTGTTATAGTGATAGATGACTTCGAGGCTTGAATGACTACTAGATGGAAACTTGAATGCCTGCCATGGAAGAAAGAATGGAGAAGATGATCGAAGACAAATGGAAGGGGAAGGAGCTAGTCATGGAGGAGAAGTGGAAGGAAGAGGAGGATGATGACGATGATGAGGAGACTGATGATGAGTAGTTTATGTTTGTACTTGTAATTTTTTGTTTGTAGTTTGAGTATTCTGGTTGTATCGTATTATTTTCAATATTTAACTTTAGTTTATAAATAATTGGTGAAATTTAATATTCTAGAAATGTTGTAATGAAAATATTGATTGGACCTATCTTTTTTTTGTTGTGACTATGTTAAAATTAATTGTCAATCAATTATATCATTATTATATAGTTTTTTTTGCGGGTTTAAAAATTTGAACATTTGCGAAGTTCTCATAATTTTTTTCAAATATGTACAGGTTTCTGATGGATTTTCAATGGATTTTGTCGCTAAGGTCGATATGAACTATCACAATGGCCTTCTAGCACATGAGAAATTTTTGACAGTAAGAATTCTATCATATTTTTGGTGGACTCTCGTCATTGGACATTTTCATCTAAATTTCTTACAGAAATTTTGTTAGGAAAATTTTTGGCAGATTTTTCTGCAGAGATATCTATCGGTGCTTTTGAAAAATATAATCAATGAAAAATCCATCAAAAATCTAATTGAAATGCTACACAGACGGATAAGTTCACCGTTGGAAGGCATTTCTAAACAAGTTTTATAGACGACAGTAAATACATTGGAAACTTATATTACTGACAGATTTGGTATGATTAATGACATATTTTTTCAATGGAATTCGTAGTTTTCCTTAGTGTCTTGGGCATCTTTATAGTATTATGCTAGTGAATTATAAGTTCTAATTTTCTTAATAAAATTTCTAACTCAAAATATAAATAACTTCGAATACCAAAAACATATTGCCCAACTTTATGATAGTTTGGAGTATTATTGAGTTTCTCAATATCGTGCACCCCTTACTCTCCTCCTTTCACTCTTAACAATAAATGTTTTAATTTTGAGCCTATCCCACTTAAAATTCTAAGGTTATGAAATCATTGATTTAAGTTTTAAGTTTAATCATAAAATTAATTATCACTACTTTAATTAAGAGTTTTATTAAGAGTTTATGCTCTTAAGATGTAATTAACTATAAGACTTCCCATTATATGGAACATGAACTCTAAAATCTGAATAAATTTAAAATTCAAATAATTAGAAATGTGAACCAAATAAACTTTAAAACCCATCCTATTATTGTGCCAAAATTAATGACAAAATGGTATTTCTATCTCTTGAGGTAGTATGCCATTCTCTATATTTCATTCATGTACAATTATAAGAAAATCCTCTTTATTTTAGTTTTCAAACCAATTGAGGAATAATATTTTTATCTCTTGAGATAATATATTATTCTCAATGTTGCATTTGATTAGTTAAATAAAATTAATTTCAAAATTTGCAAGCTCCCTTTCATAAATAAAAATGTCCACAAAATTTATTGGTGACTTCACTAGAGATTTAAATTTTTTAACAAACGGTATTTTTGTTAGCGAATTCTTACTAGTGGAAATAATGTGTCAATAAAAAATTGTGACTATAAATTTTTTTATATTTTCATATTGGATTTCATCTTAGGTTGTATCAATAATCTCAAACGTTTAATTATTCTATAAACAATATTATTATCAAAGTTTTAGGTTGCATTATCACATTGACTAAGAGACATATTAATCAGATGGTCAATCAAACAAAGTTATAAAAGATGAAACAAGTACAATAAAGCAATAATATCTTGATCTTATATTATTTATTTTATTATATATTGATTAAATATTTTATTCTTATTGATGTTTAATATCAAATAAAGGGATTTTTATATACCTTTGATTTACATCTATAATTTATATGGATGTGTTATTAATTATGTCTATGCAAGAATAAATAACATGATTAGTTGATTAGTGATTATATATAAATATTAGACTTTAATTATGTTTGCTCTTCCTTATCAAGCATAGATTATTTCATTATTTTCTAACATTTGGGTCATATATTTTTATGCTAGAATGGAATCATCTTAAAATCAATTTGTTATTTCACACATAATATTCATGAAATAGTTGATATAACATAGAATCATTTTAGTGAATTTAAAAATCTTGATGGAAAGAGATAGTATAAATGCTTATATTATGAAATTATATATAAGGTGGAAGAATTAATATAATAAAATAACATCTTTCTTAGGTGAAGGGTAACATTGCTACTTGCAAAAAAAGTCTATCATGATGTTCATTATCAAATATAGGAAATTTAAAATAGATATTTAAAAGAATGTAGGGAGAAAAAAAGAATGGAGTACATATTTATTTCATGATCTAGCCATGAAGAAGAAAGAGGATTCTAATTCTCCTTAGAACAAAATGTTCAACTACTCATGATAAAGGGTTCGAGAAAGACAAATGAAAGAGAAAGATTGATGAAATAGAAAATTAGTTTGCTCGAGATCAAAATCAAGATCACAACAATCTTTAGCACTCTATTTGTTGAAATTATTGAATGGGTAGGTCAAGAAAATGTGGTACAAATAGTAGTTAGCAATGCTACAAATTATAAGAAAGCTAAAAAGTTATTGTCTGAGAAATATGAAAACATCCACTAGTTATCTTGTTTTACATACTATTTGAAACTAATCTTGAAAGATATTGGTAAAATATTTCATATTAT
Source organism: Cymbidium sinense (assembly GCA_021442155.1). Classification (NCBI taxonomy): domain Eukaryota; kingdom Viridiplantae; phylum Streptophyta; class Magnoliopsida; order Asparagales; family Orchidaceae; genus Cymbidium; species Cymbidium sinense. The sequence goes on along the minus strand of CM038224.1, from coordinate 70,493,660 downwards.
TGAGCTTATAAAAATGTATCAAAGGTGATAATTTTTATTTATAAGAATGTCTTTATATTGGTTTGGCTATGAAAAAGACATAGATGGAAAGAGATAATGCATCCTTGAGCAATGCTTTTTTCTACTACTTTTATTACTTCGAAAAGTGTCTATTAACACAAGCATGATTTATAAGTATTTATCACTAGCAAATATTATACGGTGGTGTGGTTGTGATCACTGAAGTGATCAAATTGATAAATTAGAGACTCTCTTAAGATGATTAGAAGAGTAAGAATATATGAAATGGGGTTTAATTTTAAGTGAAATTATGATTCTAAAGGAAAAGTGGTCAACCAAGCACTTGATAGAAAATGGTCTAGATCTTAAACCCCAACTTCTTTTTTTAATTAGATATCACTCATCAAAATATAAATCACATGAAATAAAATAAAATTTATAGAGGAAAAAAGTATATATGTAATTTGAAAGGATTTAAAAATTTTGGAGGGGTTTTGATATTTTTCTTAAAAAATTTTCTGGCCTTGTCACATAGAAAATAAATTCCAGTAGTAGGTTGATTTGGTCTTTGGGTGGATTAAGCTCTAAAAAACTTTGAAGAAGATGACAAAGTAAACATATGAATATTATAGGAAATTAAGTTGACTATCGATCTAAAGATTTTGGTTACTTTTAGTGGAGGTTTGGTCTACCAAGTGCAAGCCACAAACACACTAGGTTCGAGAAAACCTAGGTTGAGGATAACCTTACAAGTGAAAATTATGATGGAATTTTATTGGTAAATTAAGGATTGAAATGAAAAAAAAAAACATTACAAGAGTAACTTCTGTTATTTTAGGTTCAAAGTTTTGAAATGAATGCTTCATAATGTCAATATTAGTAGGGCCTTTGATAAGGTTAGTATCTCTTGTTTATAGAATTTTATTTCCTAGCATAAAGCATTAATATCATAAATAATATTGCTGAATAATTTTAAAGTAATTATAAGTTACTTCGAGAAGTTGATTCTATTCAGAAGTCCTTAGTTAAATATCTTTATGATTGTATGTATGGAGCAAGGAAGACAATAAAAAATAAGTTTAGGAATATGAAAAGGTTATTTAAGTTATATATTAGTATCATAAAGAAAAGATGGGATAGTTAATTTCAATAAGACATCCACACAACTGCATATTTTTCTGAACAAATTTTTTTCAATATGATAAAGAAAACTATTATCATAAACTTGAGATCATGTAAAGTTTGGTTGAGATTATTGGAAACAAAGATATTTGCTCTAAACCTACATTTATGGTGAATGAGGTTAGATTTTTTTTTTTATGATAACTTTGATGGTTTTGGTAAGTTAATGGTTTTAACAATGTCTATAGAAATACAACTTATTATATTTAGATATTATAAACTTATTTTTACATATATTTACTATTTAGTTGCTTCTTTCTATCTAATTTAAATTTATAATTAACTATGTATGTCTAGATAAATGGTGGAAGATGCTTGGGTTAAGTGTTTCAAAATTACAAAAGTTGTCTATAAGAATTTTTAGTCACACTTCTTCCATAAAATATGAAAGGAATTGGAATATCTTTAAAAAAATCATACAATAAATAGGAAATCATTTAGAAGATCAAAGACTAAATGATCTTGTGTATTTCAATATAACCTCAATTTGAGAAATATGTATTATGTTTATTTATTTTCAAGGTGAATAGTTTTAATAGATGATATATCATAGTAATTATGATTCTTTGGATTATATATGCATTGAGAAAATAGATTTTTAGATAGTTGATGAAGAACTCACACCCGAACTTAATTATGATCAACTACAGAAAATAAATTTTATATTGATGATATTATTCCATTCATTGAAGAGTGCAATATGACATCTAATATGCAAATTGAATGTAAGTTCATTATTTTTTAATTTGAAAGGTTTAATTTTTTTTTTTACTTAGTGATGCTACAACTAAAAATTTTAAATGTGTTGATGAATGTGGTTTCAATAATGCTATAACTAAAAATCTTAAAAGTGATTATTAGGAAGCTTTGGGAGAGGGGGGAAGTACAGTTTATTTAAATTATTATTTTTTGAATCATGAGTGTCATAAATTTGAGAATGTCATTCTTTTTTGGAGAGTTACATACCACATAATTCTTATTATATATTTTTATTATTACATTATTTGCATCATATTTAAATAATTATATTATTGATTATATATCCAATCAATCTCGTTCCAATTCAATGGCCAACCTTATTTTTTTTTGGGACATTTAAGTTAATTTAAGCGTAAACTCACACATATAATCGTATCTGAACTTGAACACTGATTAAAATCAAGCTCTCTCGATAATTATGGATTTGAGATAACTTTTACTTTGATTTGATTTTTAAAAAAGCTTCTTATTTCTTAGCTTTTTTGGCTACTTTTCAAAAATATTTATAGTGAAAAAATGTGAAGCCAATTGTTAGAGTGTGGTGGTATCGAAACTTTTGAAAATTTAAAAAAAATATTTATAACAAAAAATAATATTTTAAAATTGATTTCTTCACAATACTTTATAATAAGCTTTTAAAAAATAACTCTAAAGATCTTAAAGTCGTTTGAGATTTTTGATTATTTTTTTGCTTTTCAAAACAGTCAGAAAAAAGAACAGTTTCATATGGCTGTTTTTTAGAAAATTAAGAAATTATTTTTAAAATTAGAGATATTAGGATATGATAGTTATCAAAAAGTTGATATTTAATTTTAAAAATATTTATAACAGACAAAATTATTTTTTTTAAAATATTTTATCCTGAGTAGTTTTATAATTAAATTTTCTACAGCTGCACGCCGACCTTGCTTAAAACCTACCGTAACCCCACGCACAATCTTTCCGGTTAGGTTTTTGAAGTTCGAGGCAAGCGACTTGAATCAACGTGGCCAAGGTGCGCTGAACCAAGAGCCGCGCTTTGAAAAGAGAGGTCTGAGAAGAGCAATGGAGGAGAGGAATCTGCCGCCAGCCTCAGCCGCGAGTGTGGACATGGAGGTGAGCAACACCCCCGCAGGCATGTCGCGGGAGCAGTGCATAAATCGAATCACGAAGAGCCTTAAAGGTTCACAGTGCTGCTATTCTCTCTTCCCTTTTATGACTTTGTTTTTCTCATTTTTTCTTTTATCAATCTTCATTTCGGCCGATTCTGATTTCATGGGATCATTTTCAGATCCCACGGTGAGGTTTTTGCGAAAGCAGATGGAGCAGGCAGGATGCCCCGTGTGGGTGAGGCTTCTCTTGGCGGCCAATTGCAAGAATCAAGGCCTTGCTGGAGGGTACTCCAGTAGAAATGGGGTAATCATTCGTCTTTCTTAATCTCTTATTAACTTTCTTATTGAGGGTTAAAAAAATTATTGTTTGATCGAATGTTGACATTGGGGCTCGTAGATTCTCTTTGATTTAGGTTTACGGTGGACTAGATTGACCCCTGGAGAAATTCGAGTCAAACTGAGCTTAGAGAGAGATCTAAGAGCGATCTGTCAAAGAATTTAGAGGGATTTTAACGGGACAGTTCTGGCCAAAATTAAAACCTTACGTCATGCTCATGCTCGACTAACGATCCCTTGCATATAGGCGAGGGCTAAGGTCAATAGTAAAAGATGAGTTACATGATAAAATTACAAGAAATATATAGCAAGAGAGTCTGGATGATCATTATCTCCTAAGCAAAAACTTGAGAAAAATTTTAGTTGAGGGTGTATACCATTAGCAATTTCTTCTACTAAGAAACTTTTGTTGATAGACAAGTACTATGGATGAGTAGCCAAGTCTTGTGGACAAGTAGATTTACATTTTGGTGCTTTAAGCTTTTTAGGCTAGTTCAATGTTCGAGCATTGATGATTGAATAAGGTCTATCTTTTGGGTGACTTGATAACTTCTAGCTCTGGATGGTTTAGCACCTTGGGCGAGCTCACACTTGGAGAATATCAAGCCATGGGCAGTCCAAATATGTTCATATTTAAGAACTTGATGATATTGATTCAAACTCTTATGAAGACTTCATCAACTTGACCCAGGTAAATCATCATGCTGATAAATGGCCTTGACTAATTTGTGTTTCTTATTGAAGTGAATAGGTGATTTCACACTCCTTGGCGTGGCTACTGTGTCAATTTTCTTTGTACTTGTGGGATTCTAAGGCTAGAGATTTGCTAATTTATTGCATGAGAATTGAGTTAATGTCTCTTTAGGTTTAAAACCTTATATAGTATATGGTGTGAGTTTGATTCTACTCATTTTTATTAGTATTTGATGGTTCCATTATTTAGTCATTTCTTTTTAATACTTGTTCTAATGCTATACACAATTTTTTTTTTGTTTGTCAAATTTTGGGCTGTCACTTTGGTTTGAAGCATGTTTGGCTTAGATGCAATACAAGTTGTTTTCATCACCATCATGGTTGGGTAGATGCAATCATAAAGGCTAAGAAAATAAAGGGGGATTTTCATACATAACACTTAAAACTTTATATATTACATATTTAACATAAACCTAAAATATTATACATATAGCACTCCTAAACATCCAAATTAAACAAAAATAACACTTTCCATTAAAATACCTTGATCCCATCTAGGTGTCGTCTACGTTGTCATCGTTCACCGCCCTTCCGCCTTTGCCATCCTTCTCATCCGGTCATGCCAACCATGACATGACAGTGAACGTTATCCTTGCAGATTAGAAGTTATATTGAGGCGGCTATCTCCTCCTACCTCAGAGTTCTAATTTTGATGACTTCACCGAGAACGAAGATGCCATCTTCTTGAATAGCGGCGATGATGCCTTCCGACATGCTGACAATGGCATGGAGAATGTACGCCACCTTACTTGACCATACTCCAAACTTCAGTTCCAGCAGGGATCCAAACCCTGTTACCTAAAATTTTATTACTTTCTTAAAAAAAAGACTTTCGTTACTTCCAATGGTTTTCTGTTAACTTATCACAGAGCAAAGCAAAGTTTGTCTAATGTCTTCTATGGAACTACCGGCTCATTCAAGGAGAATGCTAAGTGCTTTCTTCTTCTTGCCTCTTCATCACCCTATTCGTTGGGATGATAATTCTACTTTCCTCTTCCTTGTTCAACTAGCACCTCCAGCAAGGTGAGATCTGCTTCTCCAACATTGGCATGTCTGATCCATGGTGGCTTTCTAATTGCTCTTTCTCTTCTACGTTAGTGCACTCTCCTCTTGGAGTTTCTCATGCCTCCTCCCACAACTACAACAATGCTCATCTCATTTCTCCAACAGACCTGTTCGCATTCTCAATCGGTGACTCCCAATCATTAGCTAGTAGGATGGCTCACTCTTCTTCTTCTCATTTTATACATTCCAAAGGAATTGGTTAAGCAGATTGTAGGTGACCTATCCATGATCGTGAAGCTTTGCTAGCAATGCCAGAGCTAGCTTTTTCGATTTTTTTCTTTTCTGATTGTGACCTTATGTTATTCAATTTACAAGAGTCGAAGATGGGAAACAACGTTCTCAAAGCGACGTTGGAGTCAAGGGTCATTTGTCCATCTAAGGCCGAACCAAGGGTGATGATAGGCGGCGAAGGGCTGTGAACGACAACAGGGCAGGTGTTGCGGTGATGGGATTAGAGATTTTAAGAAAGTGTTATTTTTGTTTGATTTGGATGTTTTGAATGCTATAGGTGTAATATTTTAAGTTTAGGTGTTAAATATGTAATATTTAAAGTTTTGAGTGTTATGTATATAAATCCCCCTAAAATAAAATTAGAATTAGAAAATTATGCAAAAAAATTGTAATGTCTCAAGTTTGCTATTTATGTTTTCCCAACACATTGGAGTGTTGTTACACATTATTATCTTCACAAAAACTATTTTTATGTGTTTTGGGTGTCTTTCCATGTATAATAATCTATTCCTACTAGTTCGACCTCAAGTTCCATTTAGCAGCCAATTTTCCCCATAAAATTTTTGCTGTTTTCAACTTGATTTTTAATTTTTTTTACACAAATTATTGTTAGTGTAATGACATTAATCTCTTCTTACCCTAGACACAAATCCAAATAGAAGCTAATCATAATCCGGAACTCCAAGCCACCTCCAAGACAAAGGGGCCTTAGTCCAATGCCTTTAGTGACAAGATTGTAGGAAATTCCAAGTAGAACCAGCACTTAGCTCTTAATGTAGAGTTTTTAGGTTCTCGTCTTTCTAATGTGCTTATGATATTCTCCAACAACCCATAGATATTGTAGTATTCCTTTGTAAGAACTTATAAGATTAACACAAGGATGACTCTCAATTGGATTTTTTAGGTTTTAGAAAAGAGGTAAGGATCCTTGTGCCACAAAGAAAATAATATTGTTTATATAATTACCACTAACAGAATAATTTGTTTTTTTAATGGCTTTTATCATATAGCATGTTGAATTATACTTTTTTACTCATGTGGAAAACTGGTGATAATATTCTAGAAGTGTGGAAATGTTTATAGGAATTTCTTTTACAAATCTTTTAATATTATTTTAAAGACTAAAGATCATGATGGAGAAAGAGTTTGTTGGTTCTATATTTAAGAATAAAGGTGATGCACAAGATTGTGCAAATTATGAAATTAAGTTAATGTGCCATACATTAAAATTATGGGAGAGAGTAATTGAGCATATTACGATGTGATAAGTTTCTCACAATAGTTTGGTTTCATGCAGATCTACTATGGATGCTATACATTTGTTAAGAGGTTTGATGGAAGCATAGAGAAAATAAGGATCTACATATGATATTTATTGATTTAGAGAAAAATGATAAAGTCTCAAGATGTTCAGAGTCAAACAAAAGAAGTTAATATTGGTTATATTCAAGTCGTAATATGTATACTAGAGCTCACTTGTGAAACACAAGGAGGATTGACAAACTATTTTCCTATTTGGTTGGATTACATCAAGGATCAACATTAAGCCCTTATCTTTTTTTTAGTTATGGATGTTCTTACACATTTACAAGAAGATGTACCTTGGTGTATGTTTTGCGATGACTGATAAGACAAGAATCCAAAACTTGAATTATGGAGGTCAACTTTATCTAAAGGTTTTGTTTAGCGAATCTAAGAATATATGGAGTGTAATTTTAGTTGTAGAAATTTTATTAGTGTTGTGACTTTAGGTGATCAAGTCATTAATAAGAGTAATTAGATATTTATCTATTGTTCAAAATGATGGTGAAATAGATGGAATATTATTAGATTCAAGTTGGATGGTTGAAGTATAAATCCTATTTGTGATAGAAAAGTTACTTAAAAATTTTATAAGATGGTGGTAAGACCGATGACTTATATCGATTTGTAATAAAGAGAAACATAAGACTAAGTTAATGTTACTAGATGAGGATTATGGTGGTTTACCCTTAGAATATAATGCAAATAGTATGTTGGAAAAGTTGGAGTAGATGGTAGATAAGATTAGGAGAAGCCTTAGATGGTTTCCACATAAAGCGTGGTATAGATGACTTATTGAGAGTAGATGCATTAGATTTTCCTTATTTAAGAAAGGTAGAGTAGACCTAAAAAGACTTGGTTAAGATGTAAAAAATAATCTTAGTATATAATTAAATGAGAATTTGACACATAATAGGACACAATGGATAAGGATTCATGTAGCCCCATAGTGGGATTAAGGCTTCTTGTTGTTGTTGTTGTTGTACTCATCCACTGGTCAGGTGAAGACACTATTTTAGGAATTTTAATTTTTATTCTAGATCTTAGTGGCTAAAGTTTATAATTATTTGGAGTTTTTTTCTTTATTTATTTTCTTAATTTAACTTGTATTTATATTCATTGGATAATTATTTCATAATTCCATTGCTTCATATACATTTGGTAGTAGTCTTATGGTTGTTTTACAAAGATTTATAGGAAATCAGGTCACTAGTTATCTATGAAAAGTTACAGTTGATCCATATGTAAACTGTTTTAAATCATTGCAAAATGTTATTATTATTACTTCATGTATTTGTAGAAAATTGATCAATAGTTTTGATTCAACAGACTCATCTAAGAAATTTAAACATGGTTAAGCCATCAATCAAGCCAAATAGGTGGATTAAGATGGTGCACTAATTGGGGGCTAGCTTATGTTTTTCATTTCATGCCCAATAAGCTAGCCCAAGCTCAAGATATAAAGTCAAACCCAAGTCAAATCTAGAAAGCAGATTGTGTCTATGTTGTGTAAATGTCAACATCGTGAGCTACAAATTAAAGTCCAGAAGGCACAATCTAAATTGAAAATTTCAAATCCTATATGTGAAGGTTGGCCAAAGCATGAAAAAAAATTTTGACTGGCCAAAATGAATTTTAACCAAGTTAGCAGAGAGATTATTGACTGCACAAATCAAAGAAAGGCAAGTATACTTTTACACAAATCATTCCAAGCATGGTAGGCAGCTTACCAATGCAAGGCATAATAAGTTTTGAATAATTCAAAATCAATCTCTTGATTTTATAAATTTATTTTGGTTTTGTTAGTAGAGTGATATATTACCAGAATTGTTACTATTTGATTGTTTGTCTTAAAATTTTTATTTGATTTTCTAGATTCCATATGATTCTAAATAAGTGTCTCTTGTAATTAATATACATTCATCATTCAAAAAATTAATGTAATGAATCATGGTGATTAGATCTTTCCTTATCTCCTCTTTCTCTTATGGGCCACATTAAGACCTTAACTTTTATAGTTTGACCACAAGGCTCATATTACTCTAAAAGCAGAACCTTTACTACCTCTCTAAACCCTATCTCTCTCTAATATCTCTTTAACCAAAATTAAGAGGAAGATTTTGGCTTGGTTTAATGCGAGGAAAAAGGAAGCATATCCATGGTGTACATGGAAGGAAGAGATTGATGAGTATGGAAGAACAAAGGAATAGAAAGACATCTTCAAGAGGGATCTTCTTCAACAAAGTGAAGCTTTTGAATGTCAATTTTCCTTTTTAAGTATTATACGTAGCCTTCAAGTATCTAATATTTCCTATATTATTTAGTTTTTCTTTATTTGGCCTCAATTGTAATACAATACATAGAATTCTAAGATTATGTTTCTGTATCATGATAGGTTTGTTAAGGATCTTTCTTTTTCTTTTTTTGTGCACCTTAAACATGACTAACCTTAGAAAGTTTTGATAATACAAATTGGTGCTTCAACTCTAAGCATCATATTGATTATTGGAAAAATATGTAAACTTTTATATTTGATGGTGGCATTTTTGTAATAATGGATCACTTAAATAGTTAAATGGCTCCAATTCACCATAAGAAAAACTATTATCATCTCTCCAACTTGAACTTATCAAGTCTCATTGGTCGGCTGTTATGGCTCAATCCTACATGTGGGATGACTATTTAATGCAAATGGGTTAACTCCCAATATAGTCAAGGAAAGTTATATCTTGGCTGGACGCATCAAATTAATCAACTAGATTGCATGGGTTGATTACACTACCTTGAAGGAGTAAATGAACTCTAAATAGGGAACCATCATCTAGAAGACTCTTCCAAGATATTTTAGCATGGTATCAGCACTTGGCTAGGCCTTAGGATTAGTCATATCAAGCTCAAAATTGAAGCCTAAGCTTGAATAGACCCAACATCGAACTCAAGTGAAGCCTAGAAGGAAGATTGGATCCATATAGCATAAGAGGCTATATTATGGCAATATAGGGGTCAACAAACTAAAGTCAAGATGGCTTGATTCAATTGGAAAAATTCAAATCCTATATGAAGGGATTTGTCAATGCATGGAAGGTTTAGTTTTAATCTAGTCAAATTAAAGTTCAACTAAATTTGTAGGGAGAGAAGATTGGTTGCACAAATCAAAATTAAGTTTACTTTTTCAAAAATCTTTCCAAGGATAGGTAAGTTGGTGAGTGTAAGGATGAGTTTTAAATGAGTCAAAATTAATCTCCTAATTTTAGGAAGTTTATAGGATTTGTTTATTACTATGGTCAACATATAAGAACTTTTACTTTTATTTAATAGATAATCCCATGATATTGATTAGATTTTTTTAGATTTAATTTATAGTCCTATGTCTATAAATTGTAATATCTTGAAACATTTTTGATTCATTCAATAATTCTTATTGTGAAAATCAAGTCTCTCCATCTCCCTCTTCCTATATTTATTTATTCTAATACATTAATCATTTAATTATGAAGATAATCAAATGCAACTAGCAGTCGCAATGCCCAAAATCTCTAAAATGCTATGGAGTTGCAACTAACACTATTGAAAATACAATTTTCACTTAACTACAATTCCAAGAAAGCTATAATTTGCACGCTTCTTTATTTTTTTTGGTTATAGTACCCAAAAGTCATTGGTGAAACCAAGTAACAAGTCAAACTCCAATTGATTTCCCTAATAGCCATAACAAAAAAAATTTTCTTAGGACAACTAACTTGAAAGTTCCGTGGAAATAAATCTTAGTATTTGATATTCACCAAGCACACTTAGGTATTATTACACTTTCTGCAATCCATAAATCTTCATTATTTGGTCTCTCATGCTAATTCACAAGTTATTTTTAATATCCACCATTTGTAGTGGACATAAACTTATCATTTAAGATTGTTTTTAGAACAAAATGTATAGAATTGCGTATTAAAGTATTTAATGTGAATTTACATGGAGATGCAATGAGAGAAACATCTAAGGTGTAGGTGTTTGGTTTGTGAAACAGAATGAAAGCAAATACATTTCTCTAAATTTGAACTTATAAGTATTCATTCTAAGGTAATGCATAAATTTAAATATTCACGTCTTTCTACAACTTTTCTTTAAGAAACCTTTCAAGGTTTTGTCTAAGTATTTTCTTATCCCATTGTTTGAATTCCATAGCTACTGCTCATGTTAGAAACAATTAATTTTTTATGAATATTTATATATAACACTAGTAATGCAAATAAGTAATATGATATAAAGCATGAAATATAAGAATGCTAAAATACTAATCTGCATTCTAAAGGATATAAATAACAGCCTATGGCTAATTATTAGAGGATAAGATACAACATCAACAACAACAACAACAAGCCTTTGTCCCACTAAGTTATTTCAATGAATCCTTTCTCCATTGTGTCCATGATGTGTCAAATTCTCATTTAATTCAAATATACTAAGGTCATTTTTTATACATCTTAACCAAGTCTTTTAGGTCTACCTCTTTATATAACATAGGCAAATCTAATGCATCTACTCTCCTAACTTCGACCCGACTTTATGTTAAACCATCTAGGCGATCTCTTTAATCTTATTTGTTTGCTACTCCAACTTTTTTTCCATACTCATTTCACATTTTATCTCTGAATAAAGCTCATTCACAGCACCCTCTCTACTTAATCTTATGCTTCTCTTTTTTATAACATTCGCACCATAAAATCATTACAAGTCTTACCACCATCTTTTAAAATTTTCTCTTAAGTTTAGCTTCTTTTCACACATCAATGCCATGCATTCCTCCACTTCAACCATCCAACTTGAATTCTACTAATAATATCTCCATCTATTTCACCATCATTTTGAACAAAGAGCTTAAATATTTGAATCATTCTTTTTTAATGCTTGTTCACCTAATGTCAATACTACCAGAACTTCTACAATTAAAATTACACTCTATATATTTTTAGATCTACTCAAATGAAAACCTTTAGACTCTATTGACCTCCATAATTCAAGTTTCTATTGGACTCTCTCTAGTCTTATCAACAAGAAGAATATCATCGTAGCATACACAAGGTACATCTTCGTAAAATGCCTAGTAAGAACATCCATAACTAAAGCAAAAAGATAAGGGCTTAAAGCTGATCCTTGATATAATCCAATAGAAATAGAAAAATATTTTGTCAATCCTCCTTATGTTTGGACACAAGTAACAACTCTAGTATAATGACTTGAATATAATCAATATTAACTCCTTTTTTTTCTAGAACTCTCCAAAGAACATCTCTTGAAACTTTATTATAAGCTTTCTCTAAATCAATAAATATCATATGTAGATCCTCCTTACTTTCTCTATACTTCTCGATCAAACCTTTTAACAAATGGATAGCATCCATAGTAGATCTACTAGGCATGAAATCAAATTGATTGTGTGAAACTTTTTGTATCACATCGTATTTATCTTTTATTCTCCCATAATTTTAATGTATGACACATTAACTTAATTATCTATAATTTCTCTTACGCATCACCTTTATTCTTAAATAAAGGAACAAATTCTTTCTCCACTCATCGACATCTTTTTTGGTCTTTAAAATAATATTAAAATGATTTGTAAAAATAAATTCCTGATCTCCCATTTCCACATATTGGAATATCATTGGTCTTGTTTTACATTTCATTTTCTTTAAAATTCTCTAACTTCATATTTATTAATCTGACAATATAAATAAAATTCTCTATTTTTTTGTTTATGTTATTAAGGTTCTAAAATCAATATATTTTTAGATATTTCATTAAAAGTTTATCAAAATCTATCCACTTATTTTCAAGATCCTTTTCTAAGAAAAATATTTTATGATTTTCATCCTTAATCACTTATTAATAGATTTTTACTTATCTCTTTGCAACTTATCTTCTTTCATTCTTTTATTGTATCTATATAAATCACTAAAATTTAAATTTTTGCATTAAATATTACTTTCTTAGAATTCTATATGCCATTTATATCTTTCCCCTTCTTGAGTTTTACATCTAAACCAAGTTTTATAATAATGTTCTTATTCTTATCTTTTTTAATTCACTCTACCACCAACTATTTTTATTAAAAGAAATTTTTTATTTTGATTCTCCAAGCATTTTAGAACTTACTTAATTTCACTTCTTTTTTTCACATAATATTGTTATTATAAATATCTTAAATTAAGCTCTTGTAGTTTCTTTCTTAAAAATATTTTTATTAGTATTTTTTAAGTACATCTAATCTAGATAATAATTTGATTTATTTTTCATTTTCAATCTTAAAATTAAAATCTAATCATGGTGAGTACTTAAACTTTCATAATAACCTACAATCTTTTTACAATCTAGCGATATATTTTTCTTATTAGAAAACAATCAATCTGTGTTTTATTAGATCATTTTTATAAGTAATAATATGCTCATCTCTTTTTTAAAGAGTATTTTCTAAATCATGGTAAAAGTAAAATCTAGATAGTCACCTTTATTTTAATTAAATAAATCATAATAATGAATTTTAAAATCTTAATCACTCTACCAAATAATATTTAAATCTCCTCCAATAAATATTTTTTCTTAATATCTTTTGTATTAATCTACAATTCATTCCAAATTTTACTTTATTTCATCTAAATTCTGAGGAGCATAAACACTTATAACATTGATAATCTTAGTATCCAATAATCTTTAAAACAATAATTCTATCTCATCTATTAATATTTATAACATTATCAAATTTTATCTATTCATACCATTTCTAATTACTACTTAAATACCAAAGTTTAAAACCTAAATATCAATCTCTTTCTACCCATTTAGTTTCTTGAACACATAAAATATTATCTTTCATGAACTATAATATCTATTAATTCCATTAATTTACTTGTAAGAACATATTCAAGTTCTGTAATTAGTTTATGGATAATTCTTTTCAGCATTATCCATAATGTGAGAACCCACTTATTTATCGCACATGTGATGTAGCTATTGCACACTTTTCAATATTCACCTCAGCCTTAAGATTAGCATTAACACAATGTTTTAAATTCATGTCATGATTATTTATAAGTTTGTTTATATGCCTTACCTTCTACTTTTCACATCCGGACTTGGGACCAGCAAAGGTAATGTTCCATAATTTTAGAGGATAAAATGATAAATAAAATTGTTACATAATAATGATATATCTTTATGGATGGATTGCCTCTTTGTGGGAAACTGACCAGCTCGCTTACAATCATCTATGATGAATTGTGCATTTTTTAGATTAAACCAAATAGAATGAGCTTTAAAATTCTAATTTCTCTTAAGCCATTCATTATTAATAATTTTTCTTAAATGTTAATGCAACTTTACTTCATCATTCTTTTTGTGAATTTGTATATTAAAAATCAAAAATTAAATATAAAGTCAATCTGAATCTGCTTTCTAAAGATAATTTTATTAAGATTTCAATTATGAGATTACATGGTAGATTTGTCTTCTCAACAAGTATGATTAGTTTGGGAATAGTCTCAATTTTTATTGGAAGTTCAAGTTAAACATAATTTCATACTAAATTTCATTTTTATACTCAAACTTTGACCCTTGCTCAATTTTAAGTTTGTGATTTTGAGCATGATCCATTGTAGATGTAGATATTGATTCAACAATATTAGACATTGATTCATGTTGTAATTGCAAATTATTTTCTAAGTCTATATGTTATTAAATGAATATTTATAAACTTTAGTTTCTTTAATAAGATTAAATTTCATGATATTATGTTGGTGCTTGTTCGAAGACTTTTAGATGAGATGGTGTTGATTTTTTAAGGATATTAATCATAGGTGTTTACAATCCTAATAGAAGTTTAATTCATCTCTATCTCTCATCTAAGTTTTTTAATGTGATAGATAATGGTAATATAATAGTCTAGAGACCAAGATGTTATAGAACTTTTATATATTGCATAATATTCAAACATTCTATAATCATCTATTGATCAATCTTACTTTTTAAGATTATTTTCATATTAGTCCATGTTGACTTAATAGCAACACTCTGCCAGGATGATTGAACATATCCCATTAATTTTGATTTAATAAATTTAATTCTAACAAAATTAAATATATTTCAACTTAAAAAATATTTTGAATTATTAATCTACTTTGAAAACTATTTAGGATTATACCTTCCATTGAATGTAGGAACATAATTTTTAATTTCATAATAGTTTAACTTCATAATAGTCAAATTATAATATTCTAATATCATATTTTATTCAATTCTGTTAAATTTCATGGTTTAATTTTATTATTTAATATTATTATTATCCTCAATTTCTTGTTGACATGATGACAAGCTTAAGTTTTGACATTAAATTAATGCAATATATCTTAGCCTAGGGTTTCTAATGCTAATATATAATGCAATGGATAAAATTAAAACATTGAAAAATTAACATTTGTAGGTTAAAGACTACCAATTTAAACAGTTACTTGCCAATTTTTGATGCAATCATGAAATTACAAAACCACACATAATAATTTAATTACCTTTTAAAAAAAATTATAAGAAATTTAGAAGATTAAATCATACTTTGATCAATAATCATGTTATATTGTCAAAAGCCAATTCTATCAATTTTTGATTAAAAGCAATCGTGCTTGTAAAACTTAGATGAAAAAGAACAAGATAAGATATCACCTAACATAGAAATCCAAATCTTATGTTGATACATGAGATTACTTACCCTAAAATAGGTTTTCTCACTTTTATTGCACTCAAATAGTTCAACATCCTACAAGCAAAATATAGAACGTAAATTATCAAGGAAAAACTAATTATTATGTCTCATATAATTTTATATACATCTGATTTCCTAGGTCTAAATCTTTTATTTTGAATCCTTCTAATCGCTGACCTACTTCTCTACAAGATCGATCCCAAGGATAATAGAATTTGAAAACTAGCTATAATATGCAATTCACATTCTCAGAATCAGAAGTCATTCTATTCGCACAAGGCATGACATTTGGATCACAAGGAGCCAAGATTATGATTGATGTAGTTATGTGGTCTAAGTTTGCTTGTAAAAGGAAGAGTTATGGCTATAATTGAGTTGAGCCCAACCTAGTATATCATGTATTGAACTTGGCTTGCTACAAGTTTATATTTAGTTTGAGTGTGACAAACTTTCACATATATATTAATATTTGTTTAATTTTTATTATCATAGTTGGCTTGTATTTGACTTCCCTAAATTAAGGGAATGAGTATTTAAATAAGCTAATAAATAAACTAACAATTTGATTGAGTATTCTTATATTAATGAATGTTTTTTATAAATCTAATGAACAAATAATTTAAGAAATTTGAAATTAGTATCTAACTGTTTGCCATCAATTAAGTAAGCTAATTAATAAGTTAGTAGCAATCTTCATTGCAATCATATAAAATAAATAAGTACTAGCAAACTATGGAGAAGTAAGGATGGATTATATTAAATTAAAATGCAAATTCACTTATAAAAAATTAATCAATTTGAAACAAATCAAAAAGCTTAAGAATAAATATACTTGCATGGATAGGAAGCAGTCCGTGTAAAATAAGCTTGCACCAATTTTTCAAAGTAGTTGTATCACTTTGATTTAATTGAAGTTGAGATAATTTACTATAGCTAAGAAAGACAATAGAATACTTCTAATTCATTTAAGGAGGAGAAGCGACTTTCCTGAAAAATATCTTTTTGATCTAATATTTATCAAGTTATAAATTTTCATCAAGTAAATTAATATTGATAACATCTATTCAAATCTGAAATATATATTATTATGGACAAGAAACTTGATAATAGTTCTTTCCGATCAAACAACTAACATCAACTTAGCATATTATTTATTCTACCACAAGGGTATTTATGCTTTTGAGAAAATACAAATGGTGGTTGATTCTTTAATATAGTATGCTCTTTTAATTGGTAATATAATGATTTAAATGCATGTCTTTTTTTTGTTGAAAATTGACATTTTATATTCTTGAATTATCACATTTGCTATGACTTATGAATTGAAAATGATATTTCATCACACATTAATTGGCCAAAATTAGGAGTCTTCATGACGATTCTATTTTAAGACCACTCTGAATGTTTATGGAAAAGCTACTTTAAGTCCACTTCAAATCTTCAACAACACTCTCTCTTTATCCAACCATGATTCAATTTTATGCAAAGTAGCAAATAAGCCTGTTTTTAATACTTTAAAATTTATTATTTATTAACGAATTGATTGATTTCTTATGAATACGAAGGTCCTTCAAATGGAAAGTACAACCTATGACAATATGTTGGAATAATATTGCATAATAATTTGAGAGGAATGCCTTCAAAATTTAATTTCTAAATAGTGTTTCATATCTATTGGGGTCATTTTTTTTAACTGTAGCAATATGCATCAATTGGATCTCACTTTTAGTAGTGAGTTCAAGCATTGTTTAGTTGAATGTGGATTAAATTAAATTCTCATTATTAAAATTCTCTTTTAAAAAATATGAGAAGTAATGTTATTAAAAGCGTACTTTATAAGTGGAGCGTTTTGTTTGGCGTATGTATTTTTTTCCTGTTAAGCACAGTTCACAAGAAAGCATGTTTCACTGCATTGCATTGTACCACTATGCATTTGGCTATGATTCAATGAAATTTTGGCTTACATTTCAAGACTTCATATAATATTTGTTATAATAACTATGCATTTGGCTATGATTCAATGAAATTTTGGCTTATATTTCATGACTTCATATAATATTTGTTATAATAACTATGCATTTGGCTATGATTCAATGAAATTTGGCTTAGATTTCATGACTTCATATAATATTTGTTATAATAACTAGGCACGAATGTATGTTTAATCACATTATTGAAGTCATTGCTATTGGTAATATGTTCTCTATTATTGGAGTTAGTAACTTTTTGGCAGTACTCTTCAGACTCTCTCACTCGCTAGTCTTTTTATGCACTCTTTACAAATTCTTATTGTTGGCACAGTACATTCTCATTCAAATGCTACTTCCTAAAACTCTTTCTCGATTACTCATTTTCACTTTCTTGTTTTATACTCTCTGTTTATCGGTCTCTAGTTGGTCACTTAATCTCACAAGCATACTTAATTTTTTAAGTATTTTTTAATTATTTCATTGTTAATATCTTTGATTTTTTGTAATAATTAGAAATTATTATTATTATTATTATTATTAATTTTATTATATTTGTCTAAGTTTGACTAATTAAAATTATTATCTAATTTGTCTAAGTTTAACTAGTTAAATAACTATTATACACACACACACACACTAACTTATAAAGTACCACTTTGCTCTATGCTTCAATCATTGAAGCAAAAATGAACCTTTACACATCACATTGTCCTTAATGTTTTGAAAACCAAACCCTAGTGAGTGGTTAGTTTTAATCGTGAGGGATGGAAAGTATTGTTCAGTTTTGCTTTTTTTCACTTTTAATTAACAATAAAATAATATTAATTTAATGAAATGATGGTTATAGTATTATTATTATTACTTATTGTAATAATAAAGTAGTAAAAATATCACCATCCTACCTAAGCTTGAATATGCGAAAGCGTATAAAAAAAATATTACTTAACATTTTCAATCTTAAACAAAATCTCCAATCATATAAGAGCCACTACAATTCACAAATTATTTAACAATTTCTTCACACATATATATACTTACTAAATTCATATGAAATACGATAAAATAAAATGCATTGTAACCCAAATAAACATAATTGACATAATTACCTATCTCCTGAAGTCTCTCTATGACAATAAGCATAACTCTCCTTTCTATCATTCATTTAGTTAGGATGATTACTTGAAAAAAAAAGAAACAACTAATAATTGAATAAAATTCAGTGGATCCATTATGCTATTACACTATAAGTAAACAGATAGAACCAAGATGAGCCGCTTTTATTATAACACGTATTATAAAGAAATTGCTCAAACAATCAAACATATATGAAGTTTGTAAAATGAACATTTCGCTGAACTTTACTTTTACATTTATCATTCATTTTGTGAAAATCATCTAAACCTTTACCAAAATAAAATTTTATCAATACTCATAAAGACAAGTAATTACCATTAATTTTATTGGTTTATGGCATTTCTGGCTCTTCAAACAAGAGTTATAAACTCCACTTTCAACATATGTTTAAATAATTAAGTTTGATTTGTATAAGTAAAGGTAGAATTATGCTCTTCATTTATTCATACCATTAATCATATTTTTAGTACATTTATCTAAATTATAAGCATTTCATTTATAGGTTTTAATTTAATAATTAATTATTCTCATAAATCTTTTAACATATTTATTCAACATATTTATGATTTACATACATAACCTTTAATATAATTAAAATATATATTGTATATTGAAATACTTATGTGCATTTGTATAAGAAAATGGACATTTGGATTTTCACTTCTTTTTGAAATTGAAACCTATATATTATAAATACATTTCCTTTTATAATATAAAATGCACTTCCTTTATTATAAAAAAAAAATCAAAAGAAAATAAACTTACCTCTTGGTTTGCCCTAAGCCCCTACTCCCATCGGCTTCTAATGTCATGCACGCACGCAATGTCTTCTTTTCCTCCCAGAACAGTGGCTCCCTCCTCTCTCTGAGACGACAACCGATGCTGACGCCACTTCATAGGTACATGTACGACGCGCTTCTCCCTCTTCTCCCTTTGTCGTCGACGACCTGAGCATGCAATCTCCTCCTTCTTCTCCTCGATTGTCCACCAAGGTTCACGCGAAATTTCCTTCTTCACCCTTTCTCTTGTTGCTTTGAAGTTTTGGCAAAACGAAATTGAGTTCCCCTTGCTTTTCCAATCCCAATCGCTACATTTGGATTTTACATTATTATTATTATTTGTTTTCCTCTGACTTAGGTTATTACGATCTCTCCCTATCGAAATTTAATGACAATAATAGAAATAAATATACCATTATTTAAACA
Source organism: Cymbidium sinense (assembly GCA_021442155.1). NCBI lineage: Eukaryota > Viridiplantae > Streptophyta > Magnoliopsida > Asparagales > Orchidaceae > Cymbidium > Cymbidium sinense. The sequence goes on along the minus strand of CM038224.1, from coordinate 70,473,886 downwards.
ATTGAGGACAAAGTCCTCACATTCTTTCTCGTAGCTTCTCGATCGATCCAGTGTTTTGTAGTACGAACAAATGAAATTTTCATTTGCGAGATGATCATAATTTATAATTTTTTTTACTCTGAATGTGAGATCGGGTTGAATATCAATGATTGATAATTTTGTTGGCTTTATCAGTAATATATTTTCACAAAAAAAAAAAAATGAAACAAATTGTGCACTCCTTGCATGTGAGAAGATAAAGTCAGTTTATAAGTCACTTTCTTTCCAGATTTCATATGGATGAATATAGTGTGGCGCTTTCCAACTTTGTCGAATCGTTTTATCCTTTCATGGGGCCGACTTTAAGAAATACAAATTCTTATTTCTCTACTTGATGTTTAGCGTCATAATATTTCTCACTTTATCTTGAACAACTTTTAATCATCGGATCATCGGATCTTTTGGTGGCTTCATCTACTATATCTGCGATGATTCTTCTTTCATGTCACTCCAAGTAGTGTTGCATTTTCTCATCTGAAACTTCATAAGGAACCATATTTTCTTCTTTATTGTAGGCAAACTTCAATCAATTCGAATGAATTTTCTAATTTCTCCCAAATCGAGGGTATAAAGTCTAGCAAATCTTGGTGTTTGAATTGTTCTTTTGATTGGTGTGTCAGTTTGAGAATGGAATATATAATCTTGAAAATTCTTAAAGTTTCTTAAATTTTTCTCCATTAGATGTAAATGCGACCATCCGTCGGACAACATAAATTTTTGGCATGTAACGCAATTTCATCAACATACTTCTTTTAGCTTTTCAACATCGTTGTTTGATAAGTATAAAGTGTCAATTTAGTCGATTTATCGATAATAACCAAATAGCGTCGCGTAAATCTTACGGATCTAGGTAAGCCAAAAAAATCCATAGCAATATCATCAATTTTCACCAGTATTGACAAAAGTTGTAAAGTCAGGCGATGTTCGCCTTAGTCGACATGATTGATCTTGTAGATAAATTAATTCTCACTTCTTCTTTCATTCGCAAATATTTCCGGCGGCGATACATTTTCTTCTGCGGATGAATTGTATAATTAAAATGATGTGTTTCGTATAAGATGTCTTTTCGAATCTCAGACATCGAATCTGCAACATCTTGATGTCTCTCTTTATCGATTTTAAAATCTTACGTATGACTACTTTTCAATTTAAAATTTTAGAAAGTCATCATCTTGAGGTAAAAGTATCTCGTATTATAACAATTTGATTGTATAGTCGTTTGATTTATGATAAGCGTGATCGTCGTAGATTTAATAATTGAAATTTTCAATTTTTTAAATCTTTAATCAATTCTGTTAAGAGATTAACAATAAACTTACCGAATATTTTCTACTTAAAGCATCAACAATTATTATATTTTTCTCGGGATGATATTGAATATCCAAATCATAATCCTTAATGAGTTAGCATCTCCTTTGCTTAAATTTAGCTCCTTGAGTAAAATGTATTTTAAGCTTTTGATGATCGGTGAAAACTTTACAACTTACTCATATAAATAATGCCTCCAAATTTTTTAATCTGATCATTTCTTTGCTTCTAGATCGTAGGTTGGATAATTCTTTTCATGATTTTTCAATTGCCTTGAAGCATAAATAATCAATTATTCAGAATGCATCCCAAACCTCTTAGCGATGCATCTTATAAATTTGAAATCTTTCGTCACGATGGAATAGTTATCTTGGTGTAGTTATTAAACAATTTTTTAATTTTGAAAAGTCTCTTATTTGATTTTCATTAGCTTTTTTTTGAGTTAGTTGATGGTATGACAATCAGAAAATCTTCAATCTCGTAATATCCACTTGAAAAACCGGTTTTACATGGCGATGAATTGGTAATCGGTCGAGAATATGATGTTATTTAACCAAAATTCACATTTTGACATATAATTTATTTTCTTTCGAGCTTGCAAAATAATGTGAAGATGGTTTTAGTAACTTTATCTCGGAATAAATTAGAATATCATCTGTCCATGAATCTGATCTGAAATAAAAAAAAGGTTTAAAGATTTTATTAGATCATAAATCTATTGAAGCGTTGTTAAGTAAGGCGTCACCTAAACTTCATAGTGCTATGTCTTGAATCACGATCTTTGATATATCTTCTTCTTTGATTCGGTGATGATAACGATCTTAAATCAATCTTTGAAAATATTGCGACTCTTTAGTTGATCAAAAGATCATCAATTCTTGAGGATATTTATTGATGTGAGTTTGTTAAGCTCTATGTCATCATAGCTTAAGCTCTCATCTTTCTTCAGAAAATACAGAGCTCCTCGAGAAATATCTTAGGCATGGAGCTCCTCGAGAAAATATCTTGGCGTCTCTGATTATTGTATACATATGGGTTTGGAATTAAATTAATAGAAATCTCTCTCTCTGGCGAAGGTAAACGGTAAATTATCGGAAAAATTTACGGATCTACTCTTTGGTATATCCTCTAATTTTTTTACCTCTTTAGTAACATTAGTAAGCTTGAGCAAGCCCATGCTTGCTTTGACATCTTTTGAACTTGAACAATCTATAAGAAGATAATATTTGGGGATACCAATCCATTCCTAAAATCACATCAAATTCATATATCGACAAGGCTTATTAGATCGATCTAAGCTTCTTTACGATATTCGCTCACACTACAAACATTTCTAAGATTCATTTGATACTCATTTGATCAATCGAAAGTACATGATATTTTCATAATTGCAATTCCAAAATTCTCACACATTCCTCGATATAAATGAATGCTACGTCAAGATCAAATAAAATTTTAACCATTTACTTTCAATAAAGATGACGCCTATAAATAAGTATATAAACAAATATATTCAAAGACAATATAAAATTTTTAACAATGTTAATTTAAATAACATATACCGAATGACATTGTCTTTTCGCTTCGTCAAGGCGATAAACTCGGCGGAGATTCTCGCTCGTTTGAGATAACCGACGAATGATCAACGATTCTTTGTCTACTACCCCTCGGAGGTTGAACACTTGTCTCTAATATCTATCAAGATTTCGACCCAAGATAGACAAGATTTTGTCATATATCCCTACTGATGGCACCAATAAGTGTTTGTCGAGATACTCTCATTAATGTGCTCTTTTCACATTTTGCAGTATCGCATCGCCGACATTATATAACTAAGTTTCTTCTATTTTTCGGCCAACATTCACCTGATTTCATATCATCACTTCTCTTTTGAATATCTCTCATTCTCTGAGTAGCTTGCAAATCCAATTCTATCCTTCTATCCTTCTCCACCAGTACAACGTAGTTATCAATACCTAGAGGAATCAAGGGCTGTCTGACTACATCCTTCAGTCCAGATAGAAATCTATGACATTTTTCTTCTGCATTTGGTATCTAGTTGAGTTCATGATAGGAGAATTATTACAAAGCAAACAAATGATGCCAGAACTTACTTTAATGTGATCTTTCGAAATAAAGATCCAAATACTTTCAAACATTTATACTTATTCAAATTTACCTTAATGGATCACAACTTTTATACTCTGAAGGTAAAATCTAGTGGGGAAGCACTTTGAAAGAGCTTCCGAATTTGCGTAAATGTAGCACTAAGATGGACATTTTCGTACAATTCATAATATCTTTCTGGAAAATGCTATCTTAATGATGCATGGTGATTGGTGTGTATATTGTGCATTATTTTATCAAGGATGTGATTTACTGCAATTTATAGCTGCTGTGATATCTGAATATTCTTAATATAGTCTCAGAAATTTTCTTATACTTTTTTTTTAAGCTTACTCATTTATTCCCGTCATTTCAGATTACTGTATGCTGTAATCAACTGTCTTTCCAAGATGAGATAAATCAAGTTCTAATACATGAACTTATTCATGCTTATGATGACTGTCGTGCCAAGAACATGGATTGGAAAAATTGTGCTCATCATGCTTGTTCTGAGGTAAATTGTTTATGTTTTATAGACTTTTTTTTAACTAAATAGTTCTATCTTTCCTTTCGTGTGTATTAAGGTTGAAGAATCTGACTGTCATTTGCCTTATTTTTAATTGCTAATTTGGAAGACTTTACCGTAATGAGCTGCTACATTACTGTTATACAGATAAGAGCAAACCATCTTAGTGGAGATTGCCACTACAAGCGAGAAATGCTACGAGGGTTCATGAAAATACGAGGTCACGAGCAAGTGAGTTTAGGGTACTTCGATTCTAGACTTACACAATCGTTATTGAGTTTTGTCTCCAATTAAGTTTAACTGTCCCTCCTTGCTTTTAAATAATTACTGTGGATGCAAGTCGCCTTGCCTTAGCAGATTTTCTAATTGCTTATTTATTTTCTTCATCTGGTGTCTATTTGGGCCATTTCAAGGAATGTGTAAGAAGACGAGCTCTGAAGTCTGTCAAAAATAATCCATACTGCTCAGAAGCTGCTGCCAAGGATGCCATTGCAGCTGTCTGGGATATATGCTATGAAGATACTTCACCATTTGAAAGAGCACCATAACTGCATCTTTGAATCTTCAGCTGCCATTTTTCTTCTGAATTGAAGATGGTAAGGGCTTATTTGTCGCTGTAAGAGAAAAAATGATTCTTATTTCCGAATCCGAACCCTTGTTTTTTTTTTGGGGATTTACAAACATACCACACAATTTTTATGTATTTACATATCTAACACCTAAATTTTAATTTTTATATATATAACACTTCAATCTTCAATATCACATCAAAAATATCATCATTACTCATTTTTTAAAAATGAAATGCACTTTTTAAAGCATAGGAAAGTGTTAGATAAGTAAATATCTAATTTTAGATGTTAGATATGTAAATACATAAGATTTGTGTGATATGTATGCAAATCTTTCTTTTTTTTCAAATGATGGAAAAGAAAATGGTTGCGTTGGTCATTTTTAGGAGCCTGCGCCATCTTGTTTTGTAAATGATGATGATGCAGTTCAATCCTGAGTGTTTCAGTGACAACTTCCAGGAATCCAATTTACTGCATGCTATGACTACAGAATACTTTAGCAGGCTAAGTTCTGATTCGATTGAAGATTGTTTCAGCTCATGATTTTGAAGCTGCTGAGCTACTCGCTGAAATAAGTTGATCATCAGATCATTTATCACTTCAACAATTGTTCGTCTGAATTACTTTAAGCAATTAACAGACAAAGTGTTGCTCTATGTGGTCATCACGCCATACTAAGGAGAGCTGTACTGGCTAGTAATTCTGTCTTTGCAGCACTCTTTGTGAGCTGGTTTTTTTTGCTTTTTGGGACCAGTCCAATGAAAATGAAGTATTCTTTGATTTAATAAAGTCTTGACGAAATTGTTAATTTAGAAAATATTTGTAGTTGTAATACAAAAATGAAATGAGAAATTTAAGGTCTATTTTGGATCAATTTTATTGTCATATTTTTATTTTTATGCTTTTTTTTTAAAAGCATAGTTTTTATGTATTTTTAAAAATAATTTAAACTATTTTTAAAAATATTTAAAATAATTTTTTAGATATTGTGTTTTTTTAAAATAATTATTATATTGAAATATATTTTTTTAAAAATTAAAATATAAATAAAATAAAGTAAATAATAAAAAAAAAGTGATCGCAAACGATCCTTAAACAAAAGGGAAGAATAGAAAATGAACCGTCTCAGGGCTCTGTTGTGCATACAAATTATTCTTTCTTATGTTCAAGTGGATTGTCATGAATTATAAGTTGCATGCATGAAATATGTTTCCATTCGCTTTCATTTTATGTTCAATTTTTATTCAAACATGTATTCTATTGCATTTTTTTCTCAAAATATCCCCAAAAAAAAAAAAAACATATCCGCAATTTTAAGAGATCTCAAAGCAAACATTCCAAAATATATAAATTTAAATGAATTAAAATTTTAAATAATAATTAAATATTAACTTAATCAAAGATAAACTTTAAAAAAAAATATTTTTCTCATGCAAAAAATAAAAAATAAAAAATAAAAAATAACATCGCTACTGGGCAGACAAGGTCATCTCTATAAGGGGTAACTTGAATTTTTTAGACACTTTTAAAAATAAATAAAGTGTTGTTTCAAAAATTTTGATTTTTTTACAAGTGTGCAGGCATTATGATTTTATTAACTAACCTATGTTTTCAAGTTTTGTAGTTAGATTTCCTCAAGGGAAAGTTAAGAAGCTTTAGCATGTAATAAAGTTTTAAAAGTGCCTAAGAGGGACTTCAATCTTTTCATTTGTTTGGGTTACTATATAAGCACAGTTAGAAATATATAGCTAAAATAATTAAATTTTTTAAACACTTATAAGGCTTCTCATTTAAAAGGTAGAGAGGTTAATGGTTCATGTCTAAACCAATAAATTTCTTTAAAATACTTTAAAAAGGTTTAAAACTCTTTATTTACTCAAAAGCTCCTCATTGGTTAACCATTTCATATTGGCTAATTTCAATCAAAATCAAATTGGCTAATTATGTATTTAATTCAACTGATCAATTTGGATCAAGTATTTTTTTATATTAATTTTGTGATGAAATTAATTAACAATTTAGTTTATAGAAGTCTGTGTATTTCAATCTACAAATGAAATATTACTTTCTTTTGAGTTAATTAATCTTTGCACTAGACAAACTATTAAAATGATACCTAAATTACCCTCTCTTTTACAAGGTATCAACATTTTAATTCTTATTGGGCCTTCCATAGTTACAATTTGACCTTTTTATCTCTAAATTTGATTGGTGAAAGTTTTTGATGCATTTTAATTAAAAAAAAATAATTTGAATTTGCCTCTATTTCCTTGAGCTAGTATTTTTATTCTCAAGTGGCTCCATTCCTTCATAAATAACACCAAAAATTGAAGTGATTAAAGTCTTTACATTTTTAAAGATATTTTTATGCTTTATAAGTTTCTCTTTCAACCATCAAAGTTTCCATATACCCAATCTCTTATAAGAAACTTTTGTTCTTCTAGTTGGTCAATCATTCTTGCTTTGTATATTGGAAGTGGATTGAGATTTGTTGAAGCTTAGAATCATAAGTTTATTTTTATGATTTTTTTTTTTTGCATTTGCTTTGATATTCATAGTTTAATTCATTAATATCTAAGTGGCTTAATTTTACTTTATTAATTTTTCATTAAAGATCCTTAAACTGTGTGTATATATATATATATAAGTGATTTTAATAAATTTTCATTATACTTGTCCTATGAACTTATTGCTGGTAATATAATCAATACCAACACCCTTCTAACATTGTCATCTTGATGATTCAGAACAATAGGAAATATGTGATCCTAAATATTGGATGAGATCATTGGATCGTTAGTGACACTAAAGGCATGAACGATGGTTCACATACAATGATCTTGAGAAGGGTCTAGGGTCAGCCTTAAGGGTTGGGGCCCCCGGCGGGTTTTAACTCGGTGGCATGGTTTGTGGATTATTGTAGTAGAAAATGTGAATGGGGATTTGAATTATGTATCACTTTCCATGATTGGTGATAGTCTCCATCTTTGTAAACACAATCTTTGATTGCCACTATCTTTGATAGATGCCATCTTTAATAGCCATTATCTTTGCCAACCATCATGTTTGACAACAACCAAAGTAGACTCAAAGAAGCTATCATTAGTGCTTGATGAAGGCTAAAACATTTTATAAATTGCCTTAACTTCATTTTTTTCTCCTATTTTCTAATTTTATTTGTCATATAGCTATTGAAGCTCTTCTAAAAGTGCACAGCTAGGGTCATATCTACTATTGTAATAATATTTGCTATCATGATCACTAATATGTTAAGTATGACACACCTAAGGAGGGAGGAGAGAGATGGTGATTGGTGTGCTTTAAAAATTCAATGAGAGAGATACTTAATAAAGCAAAACCAATATAATACAAAAATAAGAGCAACAAAAAAAATGAAATTAAAGAAAGAGGGGAATAACAATTTACAGTGATTCAATCAAATAGACCTATGCCCACTCTCTAGATATTCTCAAAAAGTTCATTATCTCTCCTTTGACATAACAAGTCAAGGAGGAGATGCTTCTCTCCTTAATGGGTAATGAAGAAATCTTACATTGCTCCACTTCTCTTATAAGGTAAGAAGGATGCCACTCCCTCTCCAAGGTACAAACAAATTTCTTTTAACAAAAATCTTATACAAGTTCTCAATAAGAATAAATTCTCAATATGAAGCACAAAACTCAAAGGCAAGGTGGATGAAAAAGGACAATCAAAATAAAGTGCAACCTTACTAACAAAAATCTCTTAAGAGAAAAGAAGAGAAGAGAAGTTTTTTTTATTTTTCTCTTAAACAAAGAACTCCGCCTTGAATATCTCTTAAGATTTCTCATGTTTAAGTTCACTAGTTAGGCTCCTTAAAGGAGATATTTATAAGGAGAGAGTTGAAAAAAAATAAAAATTTTAATTTTTTTAGTAAATCGGTCTAATCATATTATACAATTTGTTCATTTTTCTATGGTTAGGGAATCTCGATGATACAATCATCCCAACAACTATCATCATTTATATTGTACGAGTAAGGATTGTACTATACAAATAGTACAAATAAAAAATTTTTTGGCTAAATCTTACAAATTTTAGATTAAATTCAAATAATTATTAAATAATTTTGTACCATACGATTTATCAAATTAGGCAAAATTATAATTATCTTGCTTAATCCTAGAGGCTGAAAATAATTAACAAAAATGAATAACCGTATTATTTGAATAGGTATCTTATAGTACAATTAGTTTAATTTAAGCAATTTTAGTATTAACTGACTTAATTAATATGATTGAAATTATTTAACAAATATGGATAATCATCCAATATATAGAGATCGTATAATATGATTTTCTCAAAAATTTTAATTTAATAAATTATTTTAAATTCTCTCAAATATGTGTGTGTGCTTGATTGTTTTATCATATGCATGCCAAATACATGAAGGCAAAAATAAATATCAAAATTAATGAAATGACTTTGGGCTTGACTTGAATCTTATAGCATCAACCATTTCTTATTTGTACTCTTCATGGTCTCTTCTTTGATTTAGCACTTGAAAATACCAATTATTTGTGCTCTTTCGATCAATCTTCATTGGACTATAATAGGAGAAAAAAACATAATAATTCTCAAATCATGACCAATTTGAGTTGATCTAGAAAGCATGCTGAGTTTTCCCTTTTTTCTTTTCTTTGCATCTCCATTTGATATGGTTTGATTTCTTACATTTATAGCAAATAAGGTCATTAGTTTTAAAGGTGTTTTTTTTATCTTTACCTTCGTCTTTCTTTTGAACAAATATTTTCTTTTGATATTTTAGAAGTTTTTAAATTTTTTAGTCATGAATACTGCATTATTATTATGAGTGGTGCTTTCTTCCTCACTACATTCAAAAGTATTTGCTTTTAGAGCAATTGTCAATTCTTTTTTTTTCTTTTGTCAAATGCATTTGTATTTCTCTGTAGAATTTTTTGTTCATGAACAATAAGAGTACCAAACAATTTATCAATTGAATAAACATATAAATCTATGGATTCAAAAATCACCATAACATTAGCATCTTAAGATTTAAGTAAACAATGTAGAATTTTGTTAACTTTTTCAGCATTTGTAAATTCTTTTTTTGATGCATGTAATAAAGTAATTATTTTTGTAAAGTATGTGTACATATCAAAAATAGACTAATGAGGTAACATACAGAAAAAGTTCTTAATCATGTGGAAGAATATTGATTTGAGATCATTTTATTTCATTAGTTCCTTTATTAGTAATACATAACTTTTCCCAAATTTCTTTACTAGTTTTGCAAATAGAAACATGCATATAATCCTCTAATTTTAAAGTACAAAAAAGGCAATTTAAATATTCAGAATTCAATTGTGCTAATTTCTTATCTTCTATTGTCCATAAATTAAAAGGCACTTTAACACATTTGGCATTTATAATATTATATGGATGTGAATATCCCACCTCAATCATATTCTACATTCAAAAAATAATTAATTGAATAAAAGTAGACATGGATTTTTTAAAAGTTAGAAGAAATATCATCAAAAGAGGAGGTTAGGTAATATAGTACCCTTCCATAGTGTTTTGGTTTTCTAGAAGTGCCATTGAAGGATCTACTTGTGGTTGTTAGATCATGAAACAAGCAACTTATCTTGATACCACTTAACTAAAATTTTGCATCTCTGTTTGTTCGACCTATATGATATCATCGAATAATACGAACAAATTAAGAAGAAATTCTTTTGATTGAATCTCACAAAATTTGGATTAAATTCAAATAATTATTAAATAAATTTGTACCATACGATTGAACTTCGTACTGCACGATTTATCAAATTAAACAAAAATATTACTAACTAACGTAATCTCAGTGGCTAAAAATAATTAATAAAATGAATAATCATATAGTACAATCACGCTTCATATAGTATAATTAATTTGATTTGACAATTTTGTTGTTAACTGACTTAATTAAGAAGGTTGAAATTAATTAACAAATATGAACCATCATCCACTATGATATAGATCGTTCAATATGACCTTTAAAAATTTAATTTGAAAAATTATTTTATATTCTCTTAGATGTGTGTGTGTGTGCGCGTGCGCGCGCGTACACTCTTGGTTGTTTTTCATTATGCACAACTCAAGTACATAAATAAAAAATAAATAACCGAAATAATGGCACAACTTTGGTCTTAACTCAAATCTTCTGGTATCAACCATTTCTCATTTGTAGTTTTCATGGGCTCTTTCTTGATCTAGCACTTGAAAATAGCAATAGTTCGTGCTCTCCCAATTAATCTTCATTGAGTTGCTTATTTATAGTTCTTATATTAAAAGCATACCATAGCCTACACACACTGATCAATGAGATCAATTGTTCAACTAGAAATATTTGAGATCACCAAAATATAGAATATTATGTGAAGGCTCATGAAGTTAACAAAACTATATATATTGAAAAATCAATATGAGACATGTAATCAAACCTATATTCAGACTTTGGAGAATCAACTTGCTATAGATTGGTAGAAGGGAAATATGCAGAAAAGTTTGTTATATAGATAAAAAATTTGTATAATCAAATGGAAATTATTGGCATATCAAAGTCAATAGAAAAATTACCAAAGAAGATGTATTTGAGTGCTTCCGTTGAAGTATGATAGTCTAGTAACAACTCTAAACACTCAAATTTAAATTCCCCTATCAACATTTAAAGAATTCTCTTCCTTATTATTAGTAGAATTATAACTGAAAAGTTGTGATGAAGAACCAAGTGTTGAACTCACTAGGAAGACCAAAGGCACTTCAAATCGAAAACATAAGGCAAAGAAGAAGTAATTTCAAGGATCATGCCATTACTACAACAAGAAGAGGCATGCCATCAATGAATTTAGAAAAAAGATCTTTGGGAAAAAGAGTGGCAACTTGAAGTAAGATTGGAAAGAGAAGGCCAACAATGCTAAGACAGAATTGGAACTATTCATTGCATATGAGAAAATATGCTCACTACAAGAGAAGTCATGGGTGCTAAACATTGGAGCAAATCAGCACATGATAGGAAAGAATGGGTGGTATGTTTTCCTTAAACCTCTTAAAGAACTAGTAAATGTCTTGGTTGACAATGATGTTATATGTCTTATAAAAGGTACTAGATCGATCTCATCTTTATTGATAATGTTTAATCATAAGAGTTGTCTAATGTACTATATGTTCTTGAAATAAAAAGGAACTTACTATCAATTTTTACCATAAATGATAATAATATAGAAGTTTATTTCAAAAAAGATTGGTTATAAGATAATAGATTCTAATGGAATGTTAATATGTAAAGGTGTTAGACATAACAACCTTTATGGAGTTAATGTTTTCACAATTAAAATAAATGCTTCCCTCAGTACCTTATGGCATGAATGACTTGGAAATATCTCTTACATAGTGATGAAGGGATGAATAAAAAAAATGATGGTTACAAATCTATCATAGATCTCTAATATATAAGAATCTTGTGAAGCTTGTTTGAAGGGTAAGTGTGGTGTTTTAATTTGGAGTCGTAGGGACACTATACAGATCATAAGGGGTACTTATTAAAGTGATCGAGTATAACATTGAAGTATGATGTACTATTTTAAAAGATAGAAACATCATCATACAATGAACTTGAACACCTAATAAGGACTCTTAAGGTAGATGAGTCTACATATATATTAGAGATCTTTCCCTTACTTTACATGGATAAATAAAATATGATTTATTTTATGTCAGGTTCTTTAGTTGCTTATGAAAGCAAGCTTCATAGTTAATTACATCTTAGAAAATGAGAATTTCCTAAGAATACTCTCGGTTAAAGTAGTTAATGAATATCTCCAAATATTTCAAGGCTAGACTATCAAAGAATTGGTAGTTAGTAGAAATCAAATGTGATTGTTCGAATAGGAAGGCTTCTTCACAGATTTTAAAAGGAGAATAAGTAGAAAACACCCATGATACTAGAAATCCTAGTGAGTGCTTCAATCTACCCTATAGTGAAGCTATATATTTTTGAAAGAGAGAATTTACTTTTATTTAAGTTGGAACCTTATTAGAATGCCAGGGCTTATAATCTAACAATACAAGATTGTGAAAACACCTAAGAGGTGAGGACTTATACTTGTAGTAAAAGAGAAACGTGCTACCTCGGAACCTAAATCTAAAGTGCTATAGTGTGCTCGCTGAGGCTAACCTAACTTCTGAGGGATATAAGGGTATACCTCCACAAGAGAGAGTGAACACATCCACTCTTAGATTGGGCTGATGCTAACACCTCCTATGCTTTAAAACCATGTAGGCTGGTCTTATGTAGATGCAAGATAGTTAGGTTGTTATTTAATTAATTAACTATTTGATCATGAGCTTTAATTTGAGATTTATTAGTAATAATAGCCACACTATATAATAACATTTATGCAACTCATGCAACTTAAATGCAATCATATTCTTTTAATTTTTTTTTACAACATGAACACATGAAATAAATGGCATGCATATTTATAATAATTGAAAGGAAGTAATTAAATGTTACCACATATCATACTAAATTTCATTGAATCCTTAGGACAATCAAGCTAAATAAATATCTCTTAACACTAACCAAAGCTTTTATAAGATTTAATTTTGATGTTTAAGTTGTTAAAACCTAAAGAGGAGAAATGATACTTAGGATTCACCCCATTCTATGTTGGTTATTTGACATATTTAAATAAGGAAGTTAAATAGGTCTTATGAGTTGATTAGGTTCAAGCCATTAATCACATCAACTTAATTACCCTTCCCCAAGCTTTTAATTTAATTAACTACTTGATCATGAGCTTTTAATGACATGCTTTTTAAAGTAAAATCAACAATGCACCTAATTAATTAAATTAAAGGAGAACAAAAATTTAAGTTAAATACTCTTATGATTTCCCCACACTAATGAGATAATCATAATTTTTTAATGACTTTATACTATTAAACACATAAAGGGATTAATGGGTTATATTTTAGTTATCTAAATTAATTTTCTTTTTTATTTTTATGTTATCATTAATTTTTTTAATTATTCCTTAATTATTAAACATATTAATTAACCCTCTTAAGAAAGTATACTTGGAAATATAATTAGGAAAGGGATCCTAATTATTTCTCTCATCATACCCACTATTTACATTGATTAATTAACACTAATTATTTAATTTTCACTATTCACCAATTTTAATAATCATTTAATTAATTAAAGAGGGTAATTAGGGTTAAAATTCTAAAATCTTTAAACCACATGACAAATAATTTTAAGAAAATTATGGGAAGCAGAGGACATCCCATATAATCATCCCACGCCAAGCAATTTGGACTTAATTAAAGTAATTAGTCTGAGCTTCAAACTTTAATTAAGCACTATACATTATGTGTTAATTATGAATTTTTTTATTAAATTCTTCTATGTTTAAGCTTTCCAAAATAGATTTATTTATATTTTTAGATTTCTCTACAATTAGTTATAATTTTTTGAAGTTTAGACCATTTAATTATATTTTAAGCCTTAATTAATTCTTTAAACCGTGGTGCCAGGATCTTGATCACACTTTCCATGTGGCGCTGATAGTTAAATCATATGTGCGTGACTTAGTGGCGGCAGACGCGGTTTCATCTTGATTGATCGATCAAGATTAATCTCGTGATTTTGAATGGGTTAAATCAAGATTTCTAACGTGATTAATTACACTCGTCCATTATAATCATGTAGAACAGGCCACCGGTGATCCGTTGTCTCATGAGCGAGGCAAGACTTATGCCTTAATCTAAGCTAGATTGCTAGCTCATTGGGAATCAACTCCAAAATGATCAGGGAATAAATATAGGGAGATCCTATGGTGGAGATCGCACGAAAACATGGTTCACTTCAAAAAAGACCAATACCTAGAGGCCAAGACTACGATTGCTAAATTTTTACCTCGCTAGAGTTATAGACCGACGATCCACTGATAGAGGTAGCTTCATCTTGAAGAGATGAAACCCTATTGAGAAGATCTTAAGCTATCCCCCTGCCCCTCTCTCCGTCGATCGATCTATGGACCAAATGTCACTACAAAACTTGTTGGAGTTGGTATAGGGACGTCTTCCGGTGGTTGAATCACTCAGAAAATGATTTATTTTGGCTTGGTGGAGTGAGTGAAGGCGTGAGAAGAGTTAATTTGAGTTTGGTGTAGATTTGAGGAGTTTGGTTGGATGGAGCTCTCGGGTCTGATAGGGAGATAGTCTCATTGGTGGTGGAGTGCACGAGAAGCTCGGAAGAGGGTATGGGACTGTGCGAAATGCTCTAGGGAAACTCTCTATTGAGTTTAAATGGATGGGGAAGAGTATACTCTCCTCCCTAGTTGAACCAAGGCTGAGATTGGTTCAACCTTTGGCAGTCGTCCAAATGGGATTTGAGGTTAGGTGGATGGATGAGAGAGAGGGGAGTGTAATGGAGCATGAGTATACACTACATAAAGGTGGACCAATGGTTGCACATGGGTAAATTCACACTTTCTTGGCTAAAGGATGAACCCAACAACCTTGAGTTAGGTTGGGTTAGTGGTCATTTCTCCAAGAAAGGCCAAATGTGGCTACTAAGGGGTGGGGAGTTGGAGAACCCTTCCAAATGAGAATTTTGTCCCATTTGGAGGAATTGGTTCAATGGGTTTGACCTAAACTGGGTTCACCATGGGTTGGGCCCACTTGGGCAGGCTCATGATGACCCAAGGATGAGGCATGCCAAGTTTGGTTGGGTTTGGGTTTGGTTTGGTTAGGTTGGCCCAATGGGTCAAATTGGTCATGTTGGTCTAAGTTGATCATTTTGACCAAATTGGGTCAAAATGAGAGTTTGGGTAAGTTTAATTGATCATTTGGAATGAGTGAGTGCAATTGATTTGATTCAATTTGGGTTTGATTTGGATTTGGTTCATATGGTTCAATTTTGGTCAAAATATTAATTTGACCAAATTGACCAAATTTACTTGAGCATGAGTTAAGTCTATGTTCAATTATTCATTTGTAATTCTAGGTCTAGGTTTAATGTTCTCTTAATCACTAGAAGTATCCTATCACTAAGGAAGTCTAAGTGTCTAGAAGGCTTCTAGATCTAAGATGTGAAAGATAAATCCTTACTCCAAAAGTCAGGTCAATAGTAAGCAACATCATGAGGCATTTTCACAAGAGTCAACTTATAGAGCAAAGACTCCTCTAGAATTAGTTAATGCATAACTTTGTGGTACGATGTCTACACTTTCTTAGTTAAAATGTTGTTAGTTGATGATTATAGAAGAAAGATTAGGACAAGGTTGAAGCTCTTGCCAATTTTATATTTTGGCATGAAGTTGCCAAAAATGAGACAAAAAATGTTTGAAAATGTTACATAATGTTGACCTCACTTTTGGTGAGGTTGACATTCACCTCCTTAATCTTAGGATTTCATCTTGCACTAGGATTTCTCACTTATTGTTTAAGACATTTGTATTGATTAAGAGGATGCCCAAATCCAAACACAAGACTCATTGAACTAAACCCTAGTGTACCCTACTTACCCCAAATTGGCTAAACCTTTGCACACTAAACCAAGTTGATTTCAAACCAATCTTAACCTCAAGCACAATCGAATCAAACATAAACTAATTACAGTTGGTCAAATGTGTTAATTGGCCCACTTATCCCAAATTATCCCATTTGACCCATATAGGTCACATTGACCCAAACCTTAACCAAGTATAAATTAACTTCAACCAATCACCCACATGACATCAAAAATATCAATTATACTAAAATCACACCTAATTGAGGTCTAATATGATCAATTGACTCAATTGACCCAATTTGACCCATTTGGGCTTAAAGGGGCTAAATCTAAATCTAACTCAAATCATTTGAAATTGAACTAATCCAAATCATTTAAAACACCATGTGAGCTTGAATGAAGCTTATATAGGACTTAATTTGGCCAATTAGCTTATTTAGCCTAAGTTAGCCCAAATGAATCATATATGGGGCCAAAATCAAATTTAACCTAATACAATCCAAATTGAACCAACCTAAAGTCTTACAGTCCAAATACATTATTGAACATCCCCTATCCCAATTTGACAAATTTCTCCACTTAGCCCAAATAGGTCTAAGTAACAACAACAACAACAATAAGCCTTTATCCCACTATGTGTGGTCAGCTACATGAATCCTTCTTCTCCATTGCATTTTATAAGTGTCAATTTTCATGTAAGACTAATAAACTAAGATCATTTTTTATACATCTTAACTAAGTCTTTTTAGATCTACCTTTACTTAAGGTTAATCTAATACATCTACACTCCTAATTGGGTCATCGGATGGTGCTTTATATGACCAAACCATCTAAGACAACTCTCTCTAATCTTATCTTCCACTGGAGTTAGTCCAACCTTTTCATGTAGATATTCATTTCATAATTTATCTCTAAAAGTAAAGCCACTCATCCACTTGAGCATCCTCATCATTGCAACACTTAAACTTAATTTTATGCTTCTCTTTACTAGCCAACATTCTACACCATAAATCATTGTAGGTCTTACCACCATCTTATAAAAGTCTCCCTTAAGTCTAAGAGGTACCTTTCTATCACACAATAGGCCAGATGCATTCCTCCACTTCAACCATCCAACTTGAATTCTACTAAAAGCATTCTAATATATTTCACTATCATTTTTAATAATAGACCCAATATATCTACAACATTCTCTCTTTTTAATGATTTGATCACCTAATGTCACAGCTCCACCATTAGATCTTCTACAACTAAAATTACACTTCATATATTTAGTTTTAGATCTACTTAAACAAAAATTCTTAGATCCTAAGGTTGACCTCCATAATTCAAGTTTCTCTTGAACTCCCTCTCTAGTCTTATCAACAAGAAGAATGTCATAAGTAGAAAGCATACACCAAGGTGTACATTCTCTTGTAAATGCCTAGTGAAAACATCCATTACTAAAGTAAAGAGATATGGACTTAAAATTGATCCTTGATGTAATCCAACTGAAATAGAAAAATATTTTGTCAATCTTTCTTATGTTTGAACACAAGTAACAGCTCTTGTATACCTATCCTTAATGACTTGGATATAACCAATATTAACCCCTTTCATTTCTTGAACTCTCCAAAGCACTTTTCTTGAAACTTTATCATATGCTTTCTCTAAATCAACAAATATCATATATAGATCCTTCTAACTCTCTCTAAACTTCTTCACACTCTTTTGCATCACATTTATTATTAAAAATAGGAATCAACAAACTCTTTCTCTACTAATCTGACATCTTTTTAGACTTTAAAGTAAAATTAAAAAGATTAGTAAGCCAAGAGATTCCTTTATCTCCTAAGCATTTTCACACTTTTATTAGAATATCATCAGGTCCCACTGCCTTTCCACACTTCTTTTTTTTTTTTAAAAGCCTCTACAACTTCAATTTTACTAATACAATGATAAAAATAAGAATCCTTATTTTTATTTAGGGTACTTAGGTTGCTAAAGTTAATTGTATTCTCACAACCTTCATTAAAAAATTTATCAAAATATCTCATCCACTTATGGTCAATACAATCTTCAAAGACAAACACTTTATGATTTTCATCCTTAATACACCTCACTTGAACTAAATATTTGCTTATCCTATCTCTTTGCTTGGCTAGCTTATGCATACATCTTTCACATTATTTGGTATATAATCTATTGTATAATTCACAAAAAACTAAATCCTTTATATCACATAATACTTAGCATCTCTATGGGCTACTTATATCTTTTCCATATCTTTGAGTTTTTAAATCTAAACCAAGTTTTATAACAAAGCTACTTATTTTTATCTTTTCTTGCATATTTTTATTCCACCACCAACTATTCTTTTATTAAAGAAGCTTTTCCTTTTGATTCTGTAAGCACATTTTTTGCAACTTGGTTAATCTTGCTTAATTATGCAAATAAGTTTTAGTGAATCATATTAAATCGAAACCAAAGTAAATTCAAATTGAACATAACTCAATAATCAAATGAACCTATTTTGACCAATTTGGCCAATTAACTCAACCTAGCCTAAATGACTCATATGAACCACATTGAGACAAAATTTAATTTAACTCAAATTGAACCAAGACAATAACTCCTAAATATTTCAAATTGACATTTGAAGTTGATCTAATAGCCTCTTAAGCCCAATTTGGTCAATTGGTTAACATGACTCAAATTGACCCAAATTGACCTATATAAGCCAAATTGAGCCAAATCTAATCGAACCAAGTTCAAACTCAATCAAATTTGGCATGACTCACCCTTGGACCCCCTCCACACTTGTCCAAGTTGACCCAACCTATGGTGAACCTAGTTCAGCCCAAACCAAGTGAACCAAGGGTTCCAAATCCTAACCCAAAGGTGTTTGGTTCAATCATTGACTAAAGTGAAATCCCTTTCACCATGGGTACCCTTAGTTCACCATGGGAAGCCCTTGGTTCACCATGGCTTGTTCCTTTCACCACACTACCTCAAATCTTCCCAACCAGTAGTGGAGCCCCACCTTATTAGTCTTAGCCCAACTTGAGCTCCTCCTATTGCCCATTTGTTTGCTCATGATTGAACCCACTTGAAATGATGGTTCACATGAGGAGAGCCATATACTCTAATTCAAACTCCCATTCCACACACACACACATTCTAGGGTACCCATAAAGAGTCCTAAGGATCCTAGAGCTTCCTTTGCATCCCAACTCCAATGAGACCAACTTCCCTTAAGACTAAACACCTCCAATACACACCCATACAAAGCCTTCACCAAACTTCAAATAAATATTTTTGATACCTTCCCACATCATCATAAGTCAAAACGAATCGAGAACCACTCGATTCTATTAACTTCATGAACCCATAGACTCCTAATTTGGGTTTTGATGATAACTAATATATGTGTTGAATTACTAATTTTTTATTTTTGAGATTTTCAGGAAAAGTACAAGGATCAACAAGACTTGATATATAAGAGAAACTCAAATGCTATTTCTGATAAGTTTGGCTTGGCGTAGAGTCTTGCATTGTATATCTTGCAATAAAGTTAACAAATGGCTCACCTTAAATCAAATCAAATATTTATCATCATTTTATAATCATATTAATCATAATTTCTTTTTAATAATATGTGAATTATTATTTTACTTAATCATATGCACATTACTTGATGTATAATTATTTCAATTACAAAATTAACATTCAAAGAATTTACTTTTTGTTTTGTTGAAAATAAATTTTGTAAAATCAAAATTTTAATCATTTGAATTTGTGCTAAATTTATATTATTTTTTTAATTTTATAAAATTTATTTTGGCTTGAATTTATAGTATTTATAATTTTTATTATTTAATTAGATTAATGAAATTTTACCTTGATAAATGGCATTTAAAATAAATATAAATTCACACAAATTCATGGATACATATTTTTATTTGAAATCTTATTTTATTTCATTTTATATGATTTTTTTGGACATTTAATCATTCTTTCATAATTTATTTATTTATATGCATATACATTAATCTGCAACATTCCAAATATAGTTCAACTTTCTTCCCTTCATGAATGGTCGAAATTCCCAACCTTTATTCATAGTTTTATCTATCAAAATTTTTTCTTATTCGTCCTAATTTGAATTCAAAATATCTCCCATAAATCTCTTAGCTATTTGGAGCCTTATGGGTTAATTGACTTTTCATTTTGGGTTTAATTCATGGGGCCGGTTATGAAAAATTAATTATATTGAATTAATACTTGCCTTTTTATTCCTTCTCAAACGTGGATCCCTTCCTGTAGTTGTCTCAAAAATTTAGAAAAATATTTTAACCTAAGTTTTGTGATGGCTACATCAAAAAATTCCTCACAAACCAAGCCATAGTTGAGGAGCTCTTGATTTTCAGATTTTTTGGAGATTTGTTGGTGTGCTTTATCTTGCTAAATCCCATTGATTCTTCAAGAATCTATTGCAAGGAGAGTTTCATAAGTTGAGATGGTTCATTCCAAGTTTCTTTTCAAATTAGCTTATGATTTCCAAAGCCCTGAGTGAGATCTTCATTTTTCTAATTTCTCTCTTTGATATTTTATTATAAATGTTCAAATCATGTTGATTTAATTGGTTACAATCAACTTGATTGAAATTTTAATCTATACTTTTACTTTTCAATTTGACTAGTTTCAAAGTTATAATTTTTTTTCATAGAAAACCTTTTTGTGATCCAAAGCAAGCATTGTCAAGTTTATCTTAATCATTATGTTTATATTAATTCTCACCATCCAAATATTAGAATTATTTGAGAAAACACTCTTGATTTGCCTTAATTTTATCATAGTAATTTTATTTGAATCATTTGAATCTAGAGCAAATTATTATTTTTTGTGAAAACTATTGAGTCATCTTCTAAGAAAATTTTTTGAGATTGTTTGTAGAAAATATTTTGATTTGCTGAAAATTTTATTTCTTCTACAAAAAAAAAAAAAAATCTAAGGTTTTATTTGAAAAGTTCTTTATCATTATAACCTTTTTTTAAAGTTTTATTTTGAGTGGAATCAAAGTTTATTATTGTTGAATTTAATCTTATTTTGCTGAAATTATTTTTTTCATTACAAAAACTTTTGATTTACTAAGATAACATTATTTGAAACCCCCATCATCATTTGAATCACATCGGAGCTTAATTTTTGTTTGGATAAAAGTGTATTTTTTCTGGAATTATTTACAATTTGCTGAATTTATTGGAGTTATCATAAAAATTATTAATTTGTTAAGTTTTAAGTCTTATAAATTGTATTTAATCTTGTGTCTATCAATCATTGCATTCTAAACTTTAATTCTTGCTTAAATCTAATTTATAGCTTGCTGAAATTTACTTTATTTTTCTATCTTTATTGTTCTATACTTTAGGAAAAAATCATTTTAGTGGAAAATTATTCATTCATACTTTTCGACATCGAAACTAGTTATAATCATTCTTGAAAATAAATTCTATATTAGCTGAAATTTAGTTTATTAGAAAATAGACACTTGCATATTCATTTCAAAATCATTTTTATATTATTATATTAGTTGCATTAAGCTAAACAATACTTAATTATTACTTTTTGAAAGATAAATTTATCATTTCTCATTAAAATTTGTTAGCCATTTTTTTTATCAAATTTGTTGTAAGTTGATAATTTGCAAGGTGGCCATTTTGTTTTATAAGATCACCATTTTATTTAGGGTAGATTGCTATATATTTTAAATTTTATTGTGTCAAATTTGTATTTGTTGTAATTTTTATTTGTGCTTAAAATTATTTTTTGGTCAAGGTTGTACTCGCCCTATTATAGGAGAGTACAAAGTTTTGTTGGAGTTGTACTCGCCTCGTTGTAGGAGAGTATGGTTGTAATCTATTTTTGTTGGGTTTGTGGATTCATAACCAGGGAGGCTTTGTATGGACATAGGTAAGTTTAGGGGTTTTTGATCAAACCACATAAAAAATTTTATGACTCTTATCTCTCTTTCCTTCTCTGCATTTTTTTTTTTTGTACATTGCAATTTTTGTTAACAAAGAGGCAAGAGAGGCCTTCAAATGGGTTTGTCTCTTCAAGATGAACCTACCTCAGTCATTAGATCTACTAGACATTAGCCCTAGTGAGGTAATGATCTCATATCATAGAATTACCCTTAATTGCTAGTCTTTTGTCAAGTGATTTTGTGCTTTACATGAATCAAGCCATAGGGATCAATAGATTCATCCTCCTAGATCATTTTAGAACTTCTCTCTCAAGTGTCAAGCCTTGGTTGGCTCAGATCAAGTGGCCAAAGGAAAATGGTGCTCTCTCACTAGAGCTTGAAGACAAATATAGGCTATCCATTCCATAAGATTAAAATGGTTGGTCGTGATTATTCATGTTAGAGTTTATGATTTAATATTCTATTAAACATGAGTTTAATCTCGACCATTCCATCTTCGATCAAATGACCCAAGATGAAACTGTATTTGTTGCTGACTCGTTAGCTACCACACATATAATAACTAATCTTGTGAGGCCACGCATAACTAACTCAGTCATTGTCTGTGTAAATAGTTTGAATATATTTTAATTAAGACTAACTTATTAGAATTTTGAAAAATTATAACTAATTATAAAAAATTTAAAAAATGAAGAAGAAAATATTTTTTGGAATCAATGTATAGAGGAGAATCAGTGAAAAATTAAAGCTTTATTTTTTGTCTATTAAACAAAGGGTAATTAGGGTTTAGTTGAAATGGGTATTTTTAAAATTAATTTTAATTTACTCAATTAAATGACTTTAGGGGAACATTTCTTGTAATGTTCTTTACCTCTCATAATTATTTCATGTCATTTGGGTGAGTTCATTAAGAAATGTAATTTTTGAATGGTTGATGACTAAATTAACCTAATTTTTAAATATAAAAATTATGAAATGCCCAAATAAGTGTTTGGGTGTTTAAGCATTCTTTATTAACATCATAACACTTAGAAAAAATAATTAGGGTATGTGGTCTTAATTAAATCTCAAAATCTACACTAATTGGGTTAATTATTCAATAAGGAGCTTGAGACTTAGAAAATTCATATTTAATTATGTAGGATTCCAAAAATTGTGATAAACTCTTTTTTGTGCTTAGCTAATAGAGAGGTTTTTAAATGCCCCTAATGGGTTCGGGTATTCTGATTGTAATTGATGATTTGGAGTTTTCTTTACTCATTTAATTCATCATAAAATATAAGCCCAAATACTTTAGAATTTTTAGAATGTATTTTATTTATGTTCATGCATGCTCTTTAAATTTTTCATAATTTTTTGGGCTTATATTTCACGTCTAATTAAATTTTTGACTCTCTTTGAGATTAACTGTGATTATTAAACTCTAGTAAAATTATAAAAATCATTTTTTGGATTTTAAATCACTTAATGAATATAGAGGGATTGTGGGATGATTTTAGAGTGTTAGTTCTCCTGAAATAGTTCTAATTCATTTTAATTAAAAATGGCTTAAGCAATGCTTAATTAGATTTACATGGTGGCATGATTATGTGATTAATCTTGAAATTAGTGGTTTAAGTAGATAGCCTCATGATACTTAGCTACCCTTTTTGTCAACTTATATGTGTATGATTGATCAAGTATTCATTTACATTTATATTTAAAATTTAAATATTAAGCTTATGACATATTAATCCTTTCATTGATATCACTATTAAATTCCAAAAAGAAAATTGTTTTCTTTGTATATATGCAAATTAAATAAGTTTAAATTGATAAATGGGGATAAAAAAAATTTCATAATCATATGTACAATCAATGCATTCTTAAGGTATATTAAGTTTCAAAAATAAAGGTCATAGGGTTACTAGCTCAAAGGAGGTTTTTGACTCACATCTCTGGTATAATGACACACACCTATGAAAATGCAAAGAGAAATACATATATAAATTAAATTGGTTTTACAATTATCATCATTAAAATTTCTAAGTTCATATATTCATTTGCATATATTTATATACACACATGTACATAGTTAGAAAGCATATAGTCTAGACATCCGAGATCGCCAGGCTACTAGCTCAAAGGAGGTTCTTACCTAACATTTCTAGTTATATAATGACACGTACTTACAATTACTATAAATATATAGATATACACTTACATGTGAATGTTTAATTTCTTTTGATATAAATAGATGCACACACACACACACACACACACACACACATACATATATATATATATATATATATATATATATATATATATATATATATATATATATATATATATATATATATATAATCTAAATCTTTAAATCAACCTAAAATAAACAAAATATCTATATGCATGCATGAGTATGAATCATTTTCAAAATGATAAAATACTTTCTTAAATTATTAAACAACATAATATTTAATAAGAAAATATTTGGGTGATAAAGAAGAATTAGATGTGTGTCATGAGGAAAATTTAACTTATGCCTTTAATCCTAAGATGTGTTTTATGTAATCATAATATCATCTAAGCTTGATTTAAATTGAGGATTTAATTAAATTTTAACACTTCATTAAGTTGATTAAAAGTCATAAATCCATCTCTTTGGACTTCATTAGGAGTAGGGTGTGAAAGAGGAATGGGGTTCTACCTAAAGTGGAATTCACCACTTTTTTTATACTCTTTAGAACACTAAGTTCAGCTTGAATCAAATCTAATTCATATTCTAAATTTTGCATTTCAATCATTAATCTTTTAAATTAAAATCATCCTCTTATTAAGAATATGAACTCTCCTCTTAAGTTATAATTCAAACACTTTAAGCCAAGCTTTTTATCACCATAATAATCTTTTCACACACTTTAGAATGATATGCCATTGCTACTGGAATGAAGTTAGGTCATTGTGGATTGATTTTTTTTTTGCTTTGTAAGTACAATTTTAAAATAGATGTTAAGGTGTATGTTCGTAGACTGAATGTTAGTGTGATATTATATTAACACAATTTTCTATATGTGATTGTGAACAATAAAAAGGAGATGTTATGATAAAGTTAAAATCAAACAAGTTTTGCTTTCTCCAAGCATAATTTTGATGTGTGTGTGTTCTAGCTAACCTTTACTTTGCAAGTGTAGTTAAAATTTATTTTAAATTTTAAATGTAATTTACATTTGAATTAAGATTAGAGCAATGGGGTTTATGAGTAGTGGCTAGAAGGCATTGATGTGGGAGGCCTTGAGCTTAGAACATTCAAGACCATGGAGATGAAGGTTAACTCTTTGTAATACTTAGTTATAGGCCAAGCCATATAAGGTTAGAGCTTGACTATCCATTTTTTTCTTTTTCAAGGTGTATAGCAAAGTTCAATCACATCAAACTTTTTTATTTTAATTTGATTTGAATTATTTTGAGTGTTTACATTGATTGTGTAATATAAATTCATGCTTTTTTTAGGTTTCTTTAAGTGTGACGTATTGATATATGTGGACAGAATTTGATAAGTTTTTAAAGAATTAAATTTTCTACCCAACCTAATTAACCAACTCTAATTATGTATAACTGATAACTTCACTTGACTAAGCCTTAAGTATAAATACTAAAAGCAACTAGAAATTATTAGACTTTGTGAACCATGCTTGCATATCCCTCCATCTCTCTTAAAATTGGGCCTTTCTTCTTATGCATGAAAAGGGGTAGAGTTTGACCATTGTGGATAGCCACCTTCCAAGGAGTCTACCTTCTAATTTGATTTAACCTTTAACCTCTTTGTAATTACATCTCGTTGTAGGAATGATTGCATACCTAAGCCTTTAAATAAATATTTAAAACTTGAAAGTTTATTGTATTATTATAAGAATTTGTCATATTAGTTGTAATCTTAAAGTTTAAGTAGTGAGTTTAGGCTATTAGGCTTTTTTTTTCTAATTAACAACAACCTAACTATCTTGTATTGCATAAGACATGATCAACAGGTAGACAAAATGTCTAGAAGAGCTGGGATAGATTTATTATTCTTAGTGGAAATGAACCAACATATCTCATTTTTTCCTATTAAATTAAGTTGAGCTTTTAGTTTGTGATGAAGCCTATTTAGTCTTAGATTTTGAGGCTACCTGCTTCTACCTTATTATGGGTATAAGTCCTAACCTCTTAGGGGTTCTCACAATCTTGTGTTGTTGGGACATAAGTCTAACATTCTAACAAAATATTAACTTAAAAAGATATAAATCTCAATTTCATATTAATAATTCTTAATAATATGATAGATTGGAGTGTTTGCTGGGCTTCAATCAAAATATTTCCTACTTATCTTCATTTAAAATATATCAAGAACTCATCTTATTTGATCTTTT
This sequence comes from Cymbidium sinense, assembly GCA_021442155.1. Classification (NCBI taxonomy): domain Eukaryota; kingdom Viridiplantae; phylum Streptophyta; class Magnoliopsida; order Asparagales; family Orchidaceae; genus Cymbidium; species Cymbidium sinense. Next base: position 70,447,413 of record CM038224.1, on the reverse strand, counting down.
TCATTTGATTCCAGTATGTTATCGTATTAACATAAACTTTGAAATCTATAGGGATAATAGCTGATTATTTTAATCAAGATTTCTCTTAGGAGATGCCTTCTCTTAAGAAGTAATTAACTATAGGGGCTAGCCCCTGTAGGGAACTTATAACCCAGGTTTAAATAAATTGCATCTTTCTTCATCCATATAAGATAGGAGAAAAATCTCTGGAACACATAGGCCCATCAATCTTAGGAGTTGTTATAGGCCCATCAACCTTAGGAGTTGTTATTAAGTGATTAAGTCCATCATAGGGTGATATTTTTATCTTTCAAGATCGTATATTATTGCTTGATGTTGATTCAATTATTTAAATAAGTACCCTCAAGATTTGTTTAGCATCCTCTCATTTTAGACACTACAAATTTTTCTGGTAACTTCATTGGGGTGAGTTTCTCTCTCCCTCTTTAGTAGTTGGTCGTCATCTTTATACGTCGATAATAAGCTTATATCACTTTGAAGCCTAAGACTACTTTTCTTTTTTATTAGATTTCTTGTTCAATTTATTCTTAGGAAAGTTTCACCAACATCTCCCGCCTTGATTTTAGAATCTCTTATTTATCACCTTTTAATGATTGGGTTCTAGAACCTCTCATTAGATGCCCCAATGGGTCCTTTCCTCAATTTGGATAAAGGTTCAAGTTTTTGTCAGAAGAAGATCCAAGTTCATCAAATGATCACTATTGAAATCTTTGATTTTTCAAAGTCTTAGATTACCTCTCCAAACCTACCACCATACCCAAATATGATAAGTTAGGTTTTCATAACTTTTAGAAAATCTAAATCAAAACCTCAAACCTACTTTATAAGAAGGTTCAAAATATCAAAAAGAAAATCTCTCCAAACTATTTTAACCCTACATATCATAACCAAATTTAATAGAGTGTAGGTTCAACCAAATTTGTCCATCTATAAATCAAAGCAACACATCAAAGGCACTAATATCAAACTTCTTACATCACACAAAGAAGTTGTCTTCCAACAAGCTAATTTTCTTCTTCTCTAGACTTGATTTGGATGTGGATCAGGCCTATCTGTCTAGTAACCTAATAATCCACTTTGGCTTAGGATTTGAGGTTCTCAAGATGACATGTGATGGTCTGACATTCATTATGGTAGATCATCAAGAGGTGGTAGATAGGAAGCTACTACTATAGTTTGATTTGAAGTTTGAAAGAAAATACCCCTCATTGAAGAGAAAGATGTTGAGGTTCCTACTTTACCATTACCTTCTGTTATTTCCACCACTAGTACAATAATTAAAGCTGAGTTAATGCATATGATTTTCTCAGCCTCTGAAGTGAAGGCCAAAATTGAGCCAGTGATTATCACATCTATCTTTGAGGAAGGTTTTTTCTCCTGGCACATCCCTCTCACTATGACAAAAGGATAAACAATAACATGAAACTAAAGAAGTAGTATGAGAGGATATTCCAAGAGATAGCTATCTCATATCATGTGGTCAAGGATGGGTCCCATATTAGGAGAGGCACATCCCTCTCACTAATGAGTCAATAGGATTGTTCTCACTAGGTTTAATTAGGAGAGGCAGGCATCCGCAGAGCTATAGCTAGTGCGATCATCACCATACTACTTGACTTGTAGATCCCCCTCCTTCATTTAGTTACCAGCATCTGAAGTCCCCCTCAAGTATCAAAAGTAATCTAAATAAAGGAAAACCATACCATTTGTGATCAGATTATGACCTGAAGACCAACCTTCTTCTTTTATGTCGATGGTGTGAGAATGAGCTCCTTTATTCAACTTCCAATACATCAGCAAATATGAGGGTGTAGAGGTTCAAGAGCATAGTCATGGTTCCATCATGATCAACTAATGGGGAGTAGAAAGAAGTGAAAGAAGACCTGTTAGTTTGTATCATGCCCGAGCCGATCATTGAACATGCAGTTCATAGGAGAGATCTGATACAGATAAAAGATTCTAGTAGTGTTAGCGATCTTCTCATGTGCATCCCAATAGTGACAGACATAGTGGATTATTTATCTTTTGATGGCATTATAAAATATTATCATTCCATAGTAAGCCATAGTCACGAATGCTCACCCTGAGCATAGTGGCATGATAGACTTTAAGGCCAATGAGGATGATCATTTAGATGAGCAGTGATCCACATGATTGAGACTTGAGGGTGTGTATATAGAGAGTAGGACCACCCCCAAGATGTATAGGAAGTTGTGATCAAGAAATGTGATAAGTGTTAGAATTATAAAAGTTTCATATGATTATACTGCCCATATTACATGTTTTTTTAATTTAAATATGCTTATTTTAAGTATATTTTGTGTTGTAATAGGGAAATTAAAAAAATGGAAAAAGAAAAAAAATTAGGTATAGTGCCTAAGGGCTACAAAAGTAGTATTGTGACACTGTAATTAGCATAAATTAGGACATTTTACAATAAGGATAGACCCTAAGCACTATATCAGCAGCATCATTGTGGCTTTTCAGACCCATTTTGGTGCAATTTTACAGCAAGCTTAGAGCGCGATCTTTGTACTGAAAATATATAAAGCAAAACAACAAGCATACAACGGCGATCATTAGTCTGCCCTGACTAACAATTTTGTGACAGTTCAACGATGGTTTTAAGCAGCTTTGAAGCAGTTATGGTAGGGTCATCTAGAAAATTGACCAGGGATGTATCTAGGATATACATAGGGTTCATTTCCATGGAAAAAAGATATTTTTTTTCATATTTTTTTAATCTTTTCATGGCAAGAGGGTGTGTGTGTTCTTATGAAACAATTGGAGAGTGACACTCCAAGTGTTGTGAGAGTGTATAAGGGTAGTGTGAAAGAGTATTTTCTTAAGCAAGAGAAGGACATTAACAATCAAAGATTTTCAACAAGGGGTGTAAGTATTTCCACTAGGAAGTAGTAGAGGATTGTAAGGAGTGGATTTAAAATATCTACTTAGTGTGCTATTTTCTTTCTTCTCTAGTTATCCTACGTCTTATAATATTATGTGTAATATGATTTCCTTCTTTCTTTTTATTATGAAGCACTAATTTATAAAGTGCTCTGAATTTACGTGATCTTTTTAGATGATTGTATTGTAATAGACTTTATTTGTGGATTAATATAAAAAAATTATTTTGTGCTTTAAACAACAAATATATTTTGCTTCTTTTCATGCATCATTTACTTATGAATTGGCCAATTATAATATTAAAATTAAGTGTGATCTAAAGATCTTGAGAGAGTGATAGAAGAACAAGTAGAAAAAAGGGAAACAAATATACTAAATAGTCATTAATGTGCTAGATTGGTTTGGGTAGCTAAATAACCATTAAACATATGATTATTTTTAGGATTTACAATCACTTAAAGGAAAATATGGGTAAAGCAACCAATCAAAATTTACTTGGCATTAGGCAAAAATTTGGGCAATGGGATTTGTTTGTTTATACTTGTCTAGATATAGAGAGTATAACAATTTTGCTTCTGGTTGAAAGCACTTATTTTAAAATTAATTTACCAAATAGTTTAATATAATATATAGTATAAAAGATTCCATAAATTCAAAGTACTTGTTTTAAAATTAATAAAACACCCTTCTTTTTTATTAAAAATATAAAAATTAGTCTTTTTATTATCATACAAAATAGTAGATAGTAAATTTAATTAAGCACCTTTATTTTATTGGATACAAACTAGGTTTTAAGAGATTAGTACTTAAGTTGATATAAATTAATATCTAGTTTTATCCTAATCTTTGTGAGAATGATACTCTACTCATTTTGTATTACTTGATTTGACACGTGCACTTACATATAAGAGTAAAAAGTATCGATCAAGTTTTTGGCGCTGTTATCGAGGATTGGAAGCAAAAAATAATAATTTGTATTAAGTTGATATTAGTATTGTAAACTATTTTTAATTCAACCTTTTTGTTATAATATTTATGTTAAGTGTTAAGTGTGACATATCATTGTACATGTTTAGTGTAATATTATTATTTTAATTTTGAATCAAAGTTATGATTTATAAATATTATGTAGAGATAAAACTATAGAAATAATGCCATTAAACTTAGAAATTGAATAACTTTATAGAAAAATTAGAAAAGAGAAGAAAGAATAAGTGACAGAACTAGCAATGGACAATCAACCTATAAGAGCATTGTGGTGAAAATTTTAATATTTCTAAAATAATAAGATATATACTTCCATCTTCACTCTATGGAATAAAATGAAGATGTGAAATATACATCTCTTCTTTTTATGTAATTTTGACACCACATAGATTCGCAGATGTTCTTATTGAGGGTGATCGGGTACGACATTGAGGAGAGGTGTACTATCTCGAAAGATAGAAGTCACCACCCTATAATTGACCTAATCACCTCAATAAGGACTCTTAAGGATAATGGGTCTGCATGTGTACCAAAGAATCTTCCTCTATTTTATATGGAAAAGTAAAAGTGGAGTTTATTTTAAACCGGGTTCATTAAGTTCCCTACATGGGCAAGCCCCATAATTAATTACATCCTAAGGAATGAAATCCCGTAGGAATACTCTTGACTAAGGTAAATGATCATTGTCTATAAAGATCTTCATTTTGAAGATCAAATGTGATTAATCAAAGAGAGAGTTATTATCAAAGTCAAATGAAGATAAATAGGAGATGCTCTCGATACTAGGAAACCTAGCGAGCATCTTAAACTATCCTATGATTGGGCTTTACATTTTTGAAATTGATTTAATTTGTTTGAGTTAACTTTTTCATTAGAAGTTTAGGACCTATGATTCCATAACACAAGGTTAAAGAAATATCTAAGAGGTGAGGATTTATGCTTATGACCTATAAAAGAGAGAAGCAACCTCAGAACCTAAATCTAGGGAGCTTCAACGAGAGCCGAAAGCACAACCTAAATCTAAGAAAAAAATGGGTAATTGGTTTGCCTCCATAAGAGAGGACAAACCACCCGACTGCTTAGACTTACAACCGTCAGAGGTGGCCACCAACTAAGTCCTCCTACGATTTTAAATTCATGTAGGCAAGTCATATGCTTTATGCAAGATAGATAGGATGTTATTTATTTAGAAAGAGACTAAGTCCTTAAACTCACTCCCTAAAGAGACTAGATCATGTAAGGGTATGCTTCAAATGACCTAATTCTAATGCAAATCATATTACATTTTATTTTTTATTTTTGGATAATCATTTTGACTCAGGCTAATAAGATTCATATGCCTAATGCATGAGAGATAAGATTATTGGCCAAAATCAGCAAGAAGGGAGGAGGTGTATTTCCACCATGGCTCTCAAAGGTCAAGCCAAGTTTCTCTGGCAAAGGTGGAAGCCCTCCAATCAAGAGTGATAACAATATGCATTTGTGCATGAGGTTGCAAAAAAAATACTCATCCAGCTAAGGGGTTGCTAATTCTTTTATCTTAATTTTAGCCTAAGCTTTAGGTGAGGTTATGAGTTCTTTATTTTAATTTTAAATTGTTAAATTCAGTATAAGATTTATTTTTCTCTAAGAGCCTAATCCACATCCAGTCCATACATCAAGCAAGGAAGAAACTAGGAAAAGGATGTCATCTTAATGCACAAGCTAAACAAATCATTAATCAATTTATAAAGCTAACACAAAAGATTAAGAGACCATTTGTGATCGGGTACCACCGCACAAACCTGAAAAACAAATTGGGTAGCCAAGCTTTACCCTTATACAACCCATATTATAGATGAATTAAGTACAATTAAGCAAGAAATTCATTGTTATGGGGGCCTTCAAGCTTCATTTCTTTATTCTTCTTTTCTCCTTTCTTCTTTGATTCCTTCTTTAGGATGGTTGGAAGGTGGTTGCTCCAAGGCATCACATGGTACATAAGATGAGATCTTATGACCAATGTTCATCCTAATCCCCATAATAATCATTCCAAAATCCTAATTACAAAAATTACATGAAAAGGGAAAAATAAATCTAGTTGATACCCGCAAAATAAAGATTAGCTAAACAAAATTACACAAATCCCATGCTTGTATATTGGACTTATCACCCCACACATGGGTGACTAAGTCCACCTGGCCTATTGGATTATGCTTATGGGTATAAGCACCTACACATCAAAAGTATTTATATTTTATTTACTATAGCGCCCCTTAAGCATAATCCCCTGTAGAAAATAATGATTAGACTAAATTATCCTATCATTCATTCTACACATATACACCCTAACATCCAATATAAAATATTACATCACAAAACAAAAGCAAATATCAAACCATGCACCACCTAACCTAAAGCTAGAAGTGGTGACTTAGCCTAATGTGTGCGCCTTTAAGATTTGAGTGGTATTCTTAGCTATGACTTTAAGTTAGAGTTTTCTAAGTATGAAGATGTTCAACTTAGAAGAGGGTTTAATTTAAGTTGTTTAGTTGCTTTGGGTTAATTTTATTTTATATTTTGATTTGGTTTAAGTGAATCCTATAATTAATTACTAAGTTGTAAAGAGAGGGAAAGAGAAGAGGACATCTCTTTCCTTCCCTACCTTAAGTAATTTCTAAGGTGGATTCATGTTTAGTTTTGTTTAGTGAATATTTTATTATGTGTTTCAATTAATCTTAAGTTTAAATGAACTATAAACAAACCTACTCAAAAAGAAAGGCATTTTAAGATTAAATAAAGTGAATTAACATAACAAAATACTCATCACTTCATTTCTTTCCCAACATGTATAACATGCATATGAATGAATCCTAAGCATATCTATACACACAAATGAGAATGTTTAGCATACTTTATGATGAATGCTAAGTAAGTTACTTAAGAAGATTTGGATGCTTTATGATACAAGATTTTCATTAAGTAAAAAAGGGATTTCTTATCCAATTTTCACATACACACATGAATGTATGAAAGTTATAAGTGAGTACGATGCCATTGTTAACCTGGGTGTAAGGTACAATACCTACTTAGGGCTACTGAAAGCCTCACAACCTTGGGGTTGCCCATACTAATATACAACTTTCCTTAAATACAAGCATGTGTACAAAATAAATGAATGGAAAAGAAAGATGCAAAAATTTGTATTTGTTTTATGTTGGTTTGTTTATGCAATTTATGTGTGTAAGTGTAGGTGTCCTTAAGTCATAGCATATGAATGAACAAGAAATGGAATTAGGCAAGTGTTGTATATATATTTTTTAAATGAACTATACACTTTTATCCAAATCCTATTCAAAATTATACCAAAAGAGAGGAGAAGGAAAATTACACTAAGAACATCCTTATATTTTACTCACATGCAAACTTATAAGTAAGATATAAGTAATACACTTTTAGTTTTGATAATTGATTCATATATTTTTGAAAATAATTTGGATTTAATAGTGATAATAGCCACTCATATTCTTACTTAGCCAAACCATGCAATTTAACATAAAAGAAAGATTTTCATTTTAAATTTGATTTTTGAAAAATATGAATGTATGAAATCATATGACACACATATTTAGCATGTTGAGGAAGAACTAAAGTAATGAAAGCATGTAAACACATTCACCTTAATTAATTCCTAAAGACAATCTTATGAAATAAGAAAGCTTAAAGTAAATCAAAGTTTGCTTAATGTGATTTTTTTTAATCTTGAGTTCTATTTAATTTAGAAAATGTGAGGTGAATTTGCTGTTCCTAACTCATTCCCACATGTGTTTGATATTTTTGTTCAATTTTTAGGTGATTAGATTCATTTTATATTTTGGTTAGGTTAAGGTATGAATTAAGCATGTTAATTACCCCTTACCTACACCACCTTAGCATAGTTAATCAAATAATTATGAGTCAATGAGATGACATAAAACCTCACAAGAAATTTAAATTTGTAATGCACCTAGGAAGAAAAGGCCTAATGCAATTTGGCTCATGATTAATGATTAATTTAGCTAAGGGGTTTAACTTAAGTAATTTCAAAACACCCCTCACACATATGAGTTGAATTTTGATTTCCTTAATCAAACTTAGGCTCTTGAACACCTAAGCATCTACCCAAGAAGAATTAATTGAGTTCTAAAAAATTTTAGAATTTTGTGAAATTAATTAAGGGGATAATTAATTAATTAACCCTTAATTAAGGATGGATTGAGGAAGAAAAAGGGTTTTAAGGAATAGCTTAGGGAAAATGCCCCAAAATTATTCTTGAAAACTTCTATTCATTTAATCTAATCTTAATTAACTCAATTAAAGGGTTAAACCACTAATTACAACCTTAATTAACCTTAATTACATTAAGGGAGTGATTAAGAATGAACTAGAAATTTCCCTAATTAAGCCACCAATAAATCCCAAGAAAATTAAGGAAGGTAGGAATCATCCCCCTAATTATACCCAAGAAGTTTGAGATTAATCAGTGATTAATTATAGAGTAATTCACAAATTAACATTTCCAATAAAACCAAAATTCAGAGAAAGAATAATTCAAAATCAACCAAAATTGATTTTAGAATATTCTATGTTCAATTATCTTCCTAATGCAATTGTTTCATTTTTTTTATTTTTCTATGTTGAGATATGAATTTTAGAAGCTTAGGTGATTAATTAGAATTATTTAAATCCCTAATTAAATCCTTAATCCCATGGGTGCCACGCATGCGGCTGACGCGGCATGCACTTTACACGCGTCATCACCTAGTTGGTTATTTAAAACTTCACATCATAGCGCGCATGGCCTCGCTTTCTCGACCATCGATCGGATGGGATGTGGTCCGGGGATCGAGTGATAAATCATGGATATTACATGGTTTAATCTCAACCGTCCATCCAAAATGCACAGATGGACGGCCAGAGATCCATCCCTATAATTGCTTGTGAGCCATGGAAACCATCCATGCTTAAGGCCATGATCCGAGCTCGATTGAGCTCGAACTGGGATGAAACTCAACCCACACCATCAACATGCATCCTAGATCACATCTAACATTCAAGATCCTATGCCATTAACATTTCTTTCACAAAGCTCCAAACCATATTGAATTTAAGCTCGAAAAAATGGCATACCTCACCGGAGGTGATCGCCGGCACTCTTTTCCCTTGGAGAAGCTTAGTCGGTTTGAGGCAAGGCTTTGAGGTTGAGTGGATCCTCCTATGGGTCACCTTCTCCTTGCCTTGAGCTTGACCTTGATTGAATTGGATCTCCCCTTGCTTCAAGAACTTGAAAGAGAGCTTGGGCAAGCTCGATCAAGCTCACTGATGGAGTGTGCAGGAAATTGCACTGATTTTGAGTATGGAGTGAATTGGCTTTTCAATAGACCTCCCTTATTTTCAAACTCTAAAAATTGAGAAATGAAGTTTTCAAATCCTCTCTGGGAAGCTTGGGAAGATCTCTAAGGTTTGCTCTGAGTTGTTAAGTTTCAATCGACAGAGGGGGAGTTGGAATTGAAATGAATTAGGGGAAGTATATCTCCCCCTTTAGCAATCGGATGACCGAGCATAGGCTTTCCATTTTGATCCAATTGCCTTGATTCAAAGGGTTTGTTAGGCTGTTAGGACTATCCTTGAGTTCGATTTGGCCAGAGGAATGGGAATATGAACTCCCCATGTGCTCAAAATAAGTGGAGGCATGATTCCCATGTGGCCATTTCAAGGGGAGTGGTCAGTTTGATCATTGGGTCAAGTTGGGCTGACCCAAACCCATCGAGTTGGGTGCACCACCCTCCCTAGTGTTCACTTAATCCACTAGGAGAGTATCAAGTAGGTATGAAGAGGATTTGACCAAATTCCAAGTGGAATTGGCCAAAATTTACCCTATGGCCTAGGGGTAAAATGGTCATTTGACTGATTTTTGAATTTGGGTATGTTTGGTATGTTGAGATAATAGGTTTGGCCAAGTTTCATTAAATTTGGAGTTCATTTGGTATGGTTTGGCTCATGTTGATCCATTTAGGTCAAAATGGGTCAACATGGGTCAAATTGGGTCAAACCAAAGGTTGGGTCAAGTTCATATGACCATTTGAAATATTTTGGTGGATTTGGTTTGATTCAATTTGGTTTAGGTTTGAATTTGGTTCATATGACTTCACTTAGGTCAAATGGGTCAAGTTGACCAATTTGACCCATTTATTTGAGCTAGGTCATGGGTAGGTTTAGGTTTGGTTAATCATATGAAGTGGATTGGTATCTTTGTTTTCAATCAATTTTGGTTAAGTTTGAATTTGGCTCAATATGACCCTTTTAGGTCAAGTTGGGTTCAAGGTCAATTGGGCTAGGTTAGGTCTAGTTGGCCAATTGAGGCTTTGGTCAAGTTCAACAAGTGATTTTGAATGAACTTGACCCATTGATTTCAATCAATTTGGCTTAGATCAAGTTTTGACACATTTTGACTTTTTAAGTCAAGTTGGGTCAAGTTGGGTCAAGTTGCCAATTGGGCTAGGTTAGGCTCAAATGTTGACTTGGTCAAGTTCAAACATTGATCATGAATGAACTTAGATCATTGGTTTCAATCAATTTAGCCTATGGTGGATTTTGGCTATGTTGGGCTTCATTTTGGCTAAGTATTGACTTGGTCAACCCTTAAGTTTGACTTGGTTGGACCCAATTTGAGTGATTGATTATCTCATGATGATTGTTGATCATGATGAGAGGCTTAGGTGAGTTTGATTCAATTCAATTTGGTTAGGATTAGAATTTGGCTCATAAGGGTACTTTAGGTCACTTTAGGTCAAGTGAGCCTAAGTGGGTCAAATGGCTTGGTCAAATCTTGATTTGAGTTTGATTGAACTTACATATGGACTTATGATTGAAATATAAATCCATTTGCAAGTGTTTTGAAGTCAAATGGGTTTTTGATTCATTTGAAAATTTCAAGTTCAAAGGATGAACATGAAATGGAATTTGGCTTGATTTTTGAATTGAGTTTTGGTTAAGTGATTGAAGTTTGTATTTATATTTGGATTCATGATTGTAGGAATGATTGAATCATGAAGAAAAATCAAGAGTTTGTCTTGATTTGAAGTTGATTTGGCTAAGTTCAATAATTTGACTTGAAAGGCTTAGGTTAGATTTTGATTGAATTTGAACTTGATTTTTGGAGTTGGTTTTGGTTGTTTGAATTTATATTTCATTTATATTTGTGAATACAAATGAGAAAATTTCAATGATTTGAAGTGATTTGATGATGATCTAGGCTAAGTTCTTAAGAGGAAATTAAGGGACTTAGAAAATATTTGGAGTTTAGATTTGATTTTTGAGTTTAGTTTGATTGATTTGAATTTATATTTCATTTATATATGTGTATATTAATGAGAATATAAATGAGTTATGAGAAAATTTTATGAATTTGAATTGATTTGAAGATGATTTAGGCTAAGTCTTTGAGAGAGGATTAAGGACCTAAGAGTATTTTGGATTAGGAATTTGAATTTTTTGGATTTGATTTGAATTTATATTTCATTTATATATGTGAATATAAATAAGTATATAAATTATTTATGAGAAAATTTTATGAATTTGAATTGATTTAGATTTGATTTTGGCTAAGTCCATGAAGAGAAATCAAAGGACTTAGGCAAGATTTGGAATTTTAACTTGGAATTCAATCATGGATTTCAATCATGTGTTTCAATCATGTGCTTCAATCATATGGCATTGATTTGAGTTTGGAGAAAATCAATTAGGCTAGAATTGATTTTGGTTTGATGTTGATTTGGAGTTTGACTTGAAGGAAGGAAGTAAGGAAAGTGGTTCAAGCTATAGGGTGGGCAGATTTTCCTAACACCCCTAAGGCATGACCTACTCTTATGGCTAACTCTTCTAAGTCTCTAGGGCTAGGTTGAGTGTCCACCTAATCACTAGATGCATCTTTGGACAAAGGATCTCTTAAAGTTTAAGAGGAGTCTTATGTCTAAGATGGAGGGGTTGAGAACTCATTCTAAAAATGAGGTCAACAAGAATCATCTAGACTTCTTAGAGATTATGCCACACCAATTACAGATGGAATACATCAGAGTATTGCTAGACTAACTATTCAAGCAAATAAATTTTAATTAAAATAATCGATAATTCAAATGGTGCAAAACTCTCAATTAGGGGTTCACCTATTGAAGATCCTAATATGAATATTGCCATTTTTAAAGAAATTTGTACCATATTTAAATACGATGGGGGTAAGTGACAATACTATTAGATTAAAGATATTCCCTTTCTCACTTAGAGATAAGGCACAAATATTGCTGAATTTATTACCTCAAGGATATATTACAACATGGAACAAATTAACACAATAATTTCTTGCAAAATATTTTCTACCATCTAAAATTTCTATGATATTGCATCATTTATCCAATTAGATAATGAATATATATACGAGGCTTGTGGAAGATATAAAAAATTATTAAGAAAATGTCCTCATCTTTTATTACCTGATTGGCTTATAATCTAATTATTTTATAATGGCTTAGTAAAATCTTTAAGAATTGTCATAGATGCAGTAGCAGGAGGTAGCCTAATGTCAAAACCCTTTGAAGAAACTTATGCTTTACTAGAGGAAATGACACTAATAATTTTTAATGACCCTCGGATAGACTAAATCCTAAGAAAGTAACCAATGTTAATAATAATAACATGATTGCAATGTTAACTTCCCAAGTAGCTTTTCTATCTAAGAAATTAAACAACTTAAGAATTAATCAAAATATTAATAATATGAATCAATGGGGAGAAAATGGTGAAATTGATGTATTACAAGAGAAAAATAATCAAGGATTAGAAATGTTGAATTATATTTCAAATAAACCAAAAGATCCTTACTCTAATACATTTAATGAAGGTTGGAGGAATCACCAAAACTTTTCTTGGAATAATAATGCAAATTATAATCAAAATATTAGAATAATAAGAATTATAAAAGATTAAACTAAGGAAAAGAAACCCACCTTGGAAGAATTAGTGATATAAATGGGAACTCAATTACAAACCCAAGGAGCTTTAATAAGAAATTTAGATATTCAATTAGGGAAACTAACTAATAACCTTACAAATAAACCATAAAAAAATTACTTAGTAACACTGAAGTAAATCTTAAAGATAAAGGTAAAGAACATTGTAAGGCAATCGAATTAAGAAATGGAAAAAAATTAAAAGAAATAGAGTTAAGAGATGAAAATGAGAAAAATAAAATATTAAGTAAATAAAAAGAAAAATAAGAAATGGAAAACAAAGAAATTGAAGAAAAGAAAAAAGGAATCAGAAAGTGAGGCATTTAGGAAAATGAGAGAAAGACCACCACCTCCATTTCCCCAAAGACTTCAAAAATAAAATGTGGATAATCAATTTTCTAAATTCTTAGAAGTATTTAAGAAATTATCCATAAATATTCTATTCATTGAAACTTTCGAAAAAATGCTTCATATGCTGAATTTATGATGGACATTTTATAAAAAAATGAAAATTAGGGGAAAATTAAATGGTATCCCATACTGAAGAATGTAGTGCAATAATTCAAAGAAATTTACCTAAAAAATTTAAAGATCCAAGTAGTTTTACTATTCCTTGCATTATAAGGGATAAATTTTTTGGAAAATCATTATGTGACTTAGGAGCTAGTATAAATTTAATGCTTTTATCAAATTTCAAGAAACTATGACTTGGAGAAGCACAACCTGTAAGTGCGAATCTTCAACTAGTTGAAAGATCTTTGACATATCTTATGGGTATTATTAAGGATGTTCTAGTTAAGGTAGATAAATTTATATTTCCTATAGATTTTATCATATTAGATATGGAAGAAGATAAAAAAAATACCTCTCATTTTAGGGAGACCCTTTTTAGCTACTAGAAGAATAATGATAGATGTTCCAAAAGGGGAATTAATAATGAGAGTAAATGATAAAAAAATTAAATTTAATATGTTTAACTCAATTAAGTTTTTTTATGATAGAAATGAAGAATGCTATAGGATTGGGTTAAGTTAAAGTAAAGTAGAAATAGAATTGGATTCATATATCATAAATGATTTTATAGAACAAAAATGTAAAATGATGATGGTAGAATATGAAGACATTCGATTTCTTAGAATTACACCCAATAAATTTGAAGAAAAGTTTGAACCATTAATGTGTATAGAAAGAAAGAATCTCAAACCATTGATAATAGAAGTCCTTGAATTTGAATTAAAACCATTACCAAATCATTTGAAATATGCTTAGTTAGGGAAAGGATCAACATTACTAATAATCATTTTAGTTGATTTAGAAGAAAATCAAGAAGATAAATTAATTGAAGTTTTTAAAGGACATGTAAAAGTATTCGGATGGACAATATAAGACATTAAAGGAATTAGTCATTCAATATGTATGCATAGAATTTTAATGGATGAAATTATCAAACCATATATTGAAAGTTGAAGAAGACTAAATCCTATTAAGAAAGAAGTAGTAAAAAAGGAAATCTTAAAGTGGTTAGATATAGGAATTATATATCTTATATCTGATAGTACATGAGTGAGTCCAATACATTGTGTGCTTAAGAAAAGAGGAATGACTATAGTTACTAATACAAATAATGAAATCATTCATACTAGAATAGTCACAGGATGAAGGATTTGTATTGATTATAGGAAGCTAAATAAAGCCACAAGGAAAGATCATTTTCCTTTTCCTTTTATTGACCAAATGTTAGATAAGTTATTAGATCATTCATATTAATGCTTTTTAGATGCGTATTTTGATAAAACCAAATTACCATAGCACCTAAGGATTAAGAGAAAATGACATTCACTTGTCTTCATGGTGCCTTTGCTTTTAGAAGAACATCCTTTGGCTTATGTAACACACCTACTACTTTTCAATATTGTATGATGGTTATATTTTCTGACTTAATTGAAAACCACATTGAAGTGTTTATTGGATGATTTTTTATTTATTTTTGGTTTGACATTTGAACATTGCCTAGAAAACTTAAAAATCATTCTTAGGAGATGTGAAGAGAAAAACTTAGTACTTAACTGAGAGAAATGCTATTTTACGATTAGAGAAGGAAAGTACTAGGTCATAAGATCTTTGAAAAAGGAATAAAAGTGGATAGGAAAAAAAATAAATTATAAAAAATCTTTCACCACCAACTAATGTTAAAGGAGTCAAAAATTTCTTAGGACTTACTGGATTTTATAGAAAATTTATTAAGAACTTTTCAAAAATATTAAAATCTTTGTGAAACTTATTAGAAAAGGATCGTGCTTTATTTTTACAAAGGAATGACAAGAGGCTTTTAATCTACTAAAAGTCAAATTAAGTTCAACTCGATTATTATAACACCTGATTGGAATTTACCTTTTGAATTGATGTGACTCAAGTTATTAATAGGGGCAGTCTTAGGACAAAGAAAAGACAAAATCTTTCATGTGATATACTATGCTAGTAAAACTCTGAATGAAAATCAATTAAATTATTTAACAACTTAAAAAGAGTTACTAACTATTATCTTTGCCTTTGATAAGTTTAGATCCTATCTAGTTGGAACAAAAGTCATTGTATACAGATTATGCAATAATTAAATAACTATTAGAAAAGAAAGTGCTTAAGCCAAGATTAATTAGATGGGTATTATTAGTTGCAATAGTGTGATATAGAAATTATAAATAAAAAGGGATATGAAAATCAAGTAGCTGATCACTTGTCTTGATTAACAGATAAGAAAAAGTTGTGAGATAGTGGAGATATTAATGAAAAAATCCCAGATGAACAAATATTTGCATTCAAGAATAAAGTTATTCCATGGTATGTATATATTATAAATTATATAGTAAGTGACATTATACCATATGTAATCAATTATAATCAAAAGAAGAAATTTTTACGCAATGCAAAATTTTATTTTTGGGATGAACCTTATCTCTATAAGAATTATCCAGATCAGATTCTAAGATGATGCATTCTTGATAATAAAATTTTAGAAATTATAAGATTATTTCATGACTCAAAGTATGGAGAACACTTTGGAAGTAATAAAATGGAGCTAAGATATTACAAAGTTGATTTTATTGGCCAACTTTATTTAGAGATGTGCATGAATATATGAAAAAAATATGATAAATGCCAAAGAATGGGAAATATATCTAAACATCAATAAATACCATTAAATTATATTTTAGAGGTAGAAATCTTTGATGCATGGGGAATAAATTTTATGGGACCATTTGTTTCCTCATATGGGAATGAAAATATCTTAGTAGGAGTTAATTATGTGTCCAAATAAATAGAAGCAATAGCACATCAAAAAATGATTCTAAGGTAACTATTAAATTTCTAAGGAAAAATATTTTTACAAGATTTGAAACACCTAGAGTCATTATTAATGATGAAGGTACTCATTTCTGTAACAAATATGTGAAAGAATTCTTAAGAAAATATGGAGTACAACATAGAATAACTACTGCTTATCATCCCCAAATTAGTGACCAACCTGAAATTTCAAATAGGAAAAGGATTTTAGAAAAAAATTGTAAAGCCCATTAGAAAGGATTGGCCATTAAAATTGGATGATGCCTTATGGGCCTACCAGACTATATACAAGACCCTTGTTGGAATATCTCCATACAGATTAGTATTTGGGATTGTTTGTCACTTACCATTGAAATTGGAGCATAAAGCATTATGAGAAAGTAAAAAAAATAAACTTTAATATGAAGATGAGTGCAGAAAAGTGACTCATAGACTTGAATGAGTTAGAAGAAATACTATTAGACACATAGGAAAATTCAAGGATTTATAAGGAGAAAATAAAAAAAATGACATGATAGGAAAATCATTAAAATATATTTTAAGCCTGGACAATAAGTTTTATTATTCAATTCTAAATCAAAATTATTTTCAAAAAAATTAAGATCAAGATGGTCAGGCCCTTTCTTAATCATTAGAGTTTATACATATGGTGATGTGGATATCTAAGATTTAAAGAGAAAAGAGATTCTCAAAGTGAACGGTCAATGACTTAAGCCATATAGTGAAGGAAATTAGACTCAATTTAAAGAGTCCATTAATTTAGTTGAAGACCTTAAAAACTAGAGAAGTTATGTCGGACTGAGGATGTTAAACTAAACGCTTGTTGGGAGGCAAGCCAATATAAATAAAAAAAATAATTGTAGTGTGTTTATGTTTTTAGGAAAGGATTAGGAGTTAAATATTCATTAGAAGAAGATTGTATTGTTGGGGAGCTTAAGAATTAGATAAAGGGCAAAGCTCTTTCCCTTATTTTGAGTTTGTAGAATGGTCTCATATGATCAGGCCTATAAATATTCTCTTCTCTTCTCCTAAAATGAATATAATAATAATAATAATAATAATAATAATAATAATAATATATAATATAATATAAAAATATTTTATAAGCTCAGTGCCTAGGCGCTATGCCACTATAGCAAAAGAAAATGAAAAAAAATGATAAAATGATAAAAAAGGAGAAAAGAGGGTTGACTAGTTGACCATCACTTAGGCTCTGCCAAAGTAGCATAATGATGTTATTCAAAAACATTATTCAAAGAGCCTGGCAGTCGAATAGAGATAATTAATGCAAAAAAAGACAAAACGGTTTACCAGCACCACACCGCTATGTTAGAGCGCTGATGTGCTCCATAATTACTTGAAGGTTTTCTTTCTCTTTAGAAACTAAAGATATCACTTTAGGTGCTCTATCAGTTATGTGATTATTAGTAATAAATAAAATCAATGAACCTTTTTTGATAGGAATAGAAACCACCTTGACTAGTTGATTAGTGCCTAGGCTTTGCATTCTAAGTGTCGCGCTATACCCATAATTCAGAATAGAAAGGACAACACCTAGGCGCTGGATCCAGTCTATATATAGGACCCCTAGGCAGCCAAAATTTTCATTCCAAAGCCATGTTCTTCAGATTTTCTAGCATTCTTCATCCTTAGCATTTCCTTAATTTTAGAAAGCTAAAATGCTGGTGAAGTTCAATAAGAATCAGAAGAGGGCGAGCACGACTCTAATTGCTTTATTATCCCCGAGGTGTACTAGCACTCTCTTCTTCACAAACATCTCATTCTGTAGAGGGGATTCTTCAATCTGGGTGGGAGCATGAAAAATATTATCAACGAGCGAGGTTGGGAACACTTTGCCTACGACAGTGTCATTCTTATAGTGCGAGAGTTTTTCGCCAATGTGAAGGAACATCAGGACAACAAGGTCTTCGTGAGGTAAAAATAGTATTACCATTAATCAATAATACAAATTGCAAAACTATATATTTGATGAATATCTTTCCTATTACAACAATCA
The DNA here is from genome assembly GCA_021442155.1 of Cymbidium sinense. Taxonomy (NCBI): domain Eukaryota; kingdom Viridiplantae; phylum Streptophyta; class Magnoliopsida; order Asparagales; family Orchidaceae; genus Cymbidium; species Cymbidium sinense. The sequence goes on along the minus strand of CM038224.1, from coordinate 70,429,116 downwards.
TCTAGAATTTGATGAAATTCTAAGATTCCTCATTATAAGAAACTCTAATATACAATGTAAACAATGAGAGGAAAAGATTATTAATTTTTCTACCTAGGATGACTACTGAAGCTAAAGCTTGGCACTATTTTATTTCTGCCAAGTTGATGCCAATAGATAATATTAGTGAGGTAACTAAGGATAAAGTCATTTTGAATTATGCAATTCAAAAAGGCTTTACTATAAATATAGGAAAGATATTTCTTAATTCAATTTATAATATGATTAAGGGTAGTGCTACAATAAGTTATGGTCACCCCTCTCTTATTTACTTTTTATGTCTTAAGGTTGGTGTGATGGGGGAGTCGAATAAAGAGGTTCTTATACAAATGGCTCCCCTCATAAAAAGGATAATTGAAGGATTGAGATAAAAAAAATTGAAGTAGAAGAAAGTTCACGCGCTCCACAATCCATATCCCGATCCTCAAAAACCTTAAACGAGCAACTACAAGAAATTGGAGAAGTCTCATATTTAAGAAAAAGAGTTAGTGAAAGCAACCGGTGGCAACAGGAGTTGGAACAAAAATTTGATAATCACATGAGTCATCAACAGTAGTTTTTCTATATGGTTGAGTTCAACTCGACACTTGTTCATATGTTTGAAAATTATAACTTTAATGTTATCCTAACCTAATTTCCTTTTCCAGTAGTGCCGCAATATCAACCCTATGTCAGCACCAAACTAGAGGTAGAAGAAGAGGAAGAAGAAGAGGAGGAGGAGGAGGATTATTAGAATAGTTTTAATTTTTGTCGTATATTTATATGTATTTTTCTTTTTATATATTTATGTGTTTTTTATATTTTTATTTGTAGTTGTTTTAAATTTGTTTATTTGTACCCATTTTAGTAAATTTAATGTTAAATATTTATCTTTTCATATGTGTAGCATTCCAATGTGATGAAGCAATCCCAAACTTTAAATTATTATTCTTTTTGAAATTAATATAATTGTAATTTAAAATTTGAAGTTAGTTTGAAAAATATTAGAAATTATTGGAAGCTAAAATTAATTAAACAAAATTTCAACTTAAAAATAGCAAAGTACATTTAAGGTTTTATTTAATCATTGAATTAATTTTAAACTAATAATACCCAAAAATCATAAAAAGACTAATAATATTTGTTAAGTTAAAAATTTTCTTAAGCACCACTTCACGCATAGAAGATTCTTAATGAATATAATTAATTGATATTAAAATAAATAGAAATTCATATAATAAGAACTAACATTGTTTAAACTATTACTAATTAGAACTTATAAAAAATTGTTAAGTAAATAAGATCATATTGAATTGAATAAAGATTGCAACTTATTTATCATGGGTTACAAAGCCAATATGGTGTACTAGATTAGGAAAAATATCATGAGGCTGAGTAACATGATTGTACTTTAAAATTAGTGTATTCTAAATCAATTCAAAGAAATTATGGAAAAATAGTTATCATAATTTCAATTGAGAACGTGAAAATTATGCTTATATCTATTATATGAATAACTATTTATTAAAAATTAAATTAATTCATTTTCATAAGAATAAACTATGATAATATACACTAGGGAAATTTAACTTAAGAAAATATTAGTTAACAATGAGAATTTGGGTTGTTGTAGTTTGAAATTATGAAATGAATGAATAAACATTTAAATGTAAATTCAATTTTTATTTAGAAAAAAATATTTGATTATTTTAGACTTCTAGAATTTTTATATTATCAACTAACACCAAGAGGCAGATGGGCAAAGATATCAAATTACTTGAGGACAAATAATAGTTTGTGTTTGGGGGTATTTGATAAGTGTTAGTATTACAAAAATTTCATATGATTATATTGCTTTTATTATATATTTTTTTTTGTAAAAATATGTTTATTTTAAGTATATTTTGTGTTGTAATAGAAACATTTTTAAAGTAAATAAATGAAAATTGAGGTCTAGTGCCTAAGCACTGTGATGTTGTAATTGGCCTTAATTAGGATATTTTATAGCATAGGTAGTGCCACATCATCATTTCAAACCCATTTTGGAGCAATTTTATAACACGTCATCGTGATGCTGTACTAGAGGAAAAATATGAGCCATAACACCACAGTGCTACATCAACATTACCATAGTGCTACGATCTCACATAACAGTTTTGTGATGGTTCAAAAGGCGAGGCATCAGACTTAACACAATGATTGTTACATTAGCTGAGACATAAGGATGACCCATTTGGTCGCATGGAGTAGAGAGTAGAAGAGTTGATGTTAGTAGTTTTAGCTCTCCAAGGAGAAGCTCTTGTACCCAAAACTTCACTTATAGAGGTAGGTAGGCCTAAGTTAGTGCACATAGTTTAGAGGAATAAGAGCACTACTCCCTTAGATAAGGACACAAGTAGCCTACATAAAAAGGGAACTATCAGTGTATCTCTCTAAGAGCAAGGCATTAAATAGTTGGTGGAATAACAAGTAAATGAGGCATTGGAATACACTCAAGGGGTCTTATCAGTTCCAAAGGGTAGACTTATCCAAAGTAATTATGTGTAGTGTAATATCCCAAGAGGTTTGTGCTACCATCCTTAAAGGTCTTTGATGGTACTGAGAATCCATGACAACACATAGAATATTTTAGAGCCAATTATTGTAATGCTAAAGGTAGTGATGCTCTTCTATCTAGATTGTTTGCAACTTATCAAGTGTGGCATTTGATTTGTATGCTGTACTATTTAATAGCTTAGTGAAGATATTTTCTTAGAGCAACTATTTATAAATAGTTTTGTAGGAGCCCAACAAAAGGTAAATGTAGGGGACTTAGTAGTTGAAAAGTAGAAATTCAATGAGTCCCTAATTGACTACATTCTCAAATGGAGGAACCTTAACATGAAGTGTGAGCTTCAACTTCATGAACAACATGCCATTAAGATTTTACTCAAGAACATCCATGGTTTAGTGACATTCATCCTCAAAGGCTTCACTATCAAGACCTTTGAGAAGTAGATTAACAAGGCAGCCAACCTTCAAGAGGAAGCCAAGTAGTTATCCTTTTTAGATCAATCTTGCAAACTCAAGCCATATAAGATGTTAGATAGAAGGCTTAGGATGATCTCTATAGTTGATAAAGGGAAGCTGCCCATATGAGTTTAGTCTGAGAGACCTAGCTTCCAACTGCCTCCACTTCCACCTCCATGACAACAACAATACTAACATCATTAGTACCCCAACCACTCGTTAGGTAGCTACATGCCTCCCACTCTCACTAAAAATTAAATAAGCCATATTCTTTCAAAAGGTGGGTAATAAAAAAATATTCAAGAACCTTATGAAGAAATTTGATTTCTAGCTATTTGAACCCAAGAAGCCGGAGGAACTGGACAAAAGTGAGGATCCTAACTTTTTTCCTTACTAGCGTATGCTAGGGCTTATCTTAGAGGATTGAATCACCTTCAAGGACTATCTCAAAAAAGTTACAAATTTGAGCCATAATGATCCCCAAAGAATACTAGATAGAACATACATCTAGTTCAATTAAAGTAATCTCTAGGGAATCATTCAATCCTCTTAAGACTGAAGAAGGTTAGGATATTTTCTTATCTTGAACCTCTCATAAAATCATTTCTAAAGTTAAGAAACTTTCTGTACAAGTATTTAAACAACCTCAGACCTACCAGTAGGTTAGCAAGTTGTGAAGGTTAACTCAAAGAAGGTAAATGTTGAGTAGGAGTCATTAGTGCAAACTTGCGATGCAACATCAGGATCACCACTAACTACCTCTACTACTAGTAGTAAGCATTATATCTATAGATGGGGGCATCAAGCCACTCATGTCAATCACCATGAATGACTTTTATTTTGGCCCTCCTAGGATTAACAAATCAATGAAGAAATATTTCACTTGCATATTGTCTATCAGTGGTGAAAGTTATTTTGATGTTCTTAGTGATCTTAATCTTAATAATAACTCCAAATTTTAAAAATCAAAATGATTCTAGTCAATTTTTTTTTAATGATGACTTTACTCTAATAGTGACATTCATATTTTAAATCTTTAGGATGCTCCTATTGAGTTAGAGTTGAGTCATCTAACTCTAAAGATCCTTTAGGAGAAGCAATGGGTTCCCCAAATGAGCTGATAGGCATAATTATAATTCCTTCTATAGAAGAGATCGTAGAAGTCAACCATCATAGTGGTAGAGTTCTCCCTTTGAGGATGACATCTCAAGATAAGAGTAAACATGTCATTAGTTTCAATGGATAGACAACACCTCCACAAGATCTTCCAATAGAGAATATGCTCATGGAAAATTAGTCTAAGGTTGATTATAACATTCTATCCTATCATAGAAAGTTGTCAGCTAGGCTAAGCATATATGACACCCATATCTTAGCCAAAGAAATGAGGGAGCCTTTGATCAAAGCTCTACTATAACCAAAGATATGCTTAGTTCAGGTGGCTACTACATCTATAGCTAACGAAAAATCCTGCGACTTCAAAGAAGTCTTAGAAGTCAATTTTTCAGATGAGGATTTACTTTTAGGAACTACAAATCATAACCATCCACTTTACATCTCAAAGAATGTGGACCACTTCATACTAACTAGAGTACTAGTTCACCAGGGTGCATTAGTCAACATCATGAGTATAAGAACCCTTGCCTACTTGTGGATCAACATTAATAGTCTTAGTTCTAATAAGATGAGGTTGAAGTGATTCAATAAACCAGGCGAGAGGGCCTTAGGCTTAATCACACTATTAATGCAGATAAATGATTTGAAGACTGAGATAAAGTTTCATATTATAGATTTAGATACATCTTTTAATGCTTCATTAGGGAAACCCTAACTACATGAGAACGAAATGATGCCATCCTCACTCTATCAATTCATCAAGTCTATGCATAGTGGCTTTAAGTATTGCATCAAAGATTACTTGATGGAATTTTTAGAACTTGAGATCAGGATTTATAAAGATGAAACATACTACCTTCCCAAAAGGCAAATAATATACTCTCGTGATGTTCAAAATAATGTCAGTAAAAAAAAAAGGCAAAAGAGAAAGAGAATGAAAAAAAATTTTAAAAAAAGAAAAAAAAGAGGGAGAAAGAAGAGAAAGGAGATAATAGGGGAATAAAGTAGAGTTCGACATCACTTTCTTATCACATCTTACCTATTTTTTTTCAATGAGTGGGTGAGATGACCTGACCTTGCATAGGACAAGGAAGGCTCTTAGGAGGCATGAGAGGAGAAACGCTAGTATTCATTCCACTAGCTCAAGGTTCTCCTACAATCTACATATACTTGGAATCAGTTTAAAGGAATAATCTTATGTAGTTAGCACATTAGTTGTCCCTCCACACTTGAAGGCTTAGCTAGAGATGACCCTAGAGCCAGGTAATGATGAAGACAAAGTCCTTGAGCTGAGTGTTAATGTATCTGAGTTGACATTATTTAAGAGGACCGACTAGTTTATGACCACTCTAACTCTAACTCCACTTTCCTTAGAGACTGTTGAGGGTTTGGTAGTTAAAGATACTCCACAATTGAATGAAGACTTTAAGCCTCAAATTTTTATCTTGGAGCATAATCCTCGGGTTTAAGAGTAGATGTGGAACATGAGGATGAGTCTTTAAGGAAATGATAGAAGTATCTTTTGATAAGTACTATCCTTATGCCCAAAACTTATAAAATAAGGATTGATACCACATATATGGTCTAAGCACAAGGCATATTACTTTGAGAAAATGTGGAAGAATAAAAGTAAGAATGCATAGTTAAGACCCAAGCTAGGATTCAACATAGTTGGCCTTGTAGATGATGATGAATACTTCTTAGTCATCATCAACCATCTAGAGCCAGATAGGGTCTTCTTAGATGACATCAATTCATTTGAAGAAGTCTGTTCATAAACTTTAGATGATCCAAATGACCTCCAAGTTAGGGATGCACCTCAAAAGTGGAGAAAAAATTAAAGTCAATCATTGATGAGCTGAAAGAAATCAACTTGGGCACTGATGACAATCTACATCCAACATTCATAAGTTCCCTATTGAAAAAATCTAAAATCAATGACTTAGCTATGATACTTTCAAAGTTTAAGGATTATTTTGCTTGGAGTTATGAAGAAATGCCCAAATTACCTCCCAAAATTAGAGTCCATAAGTTAAAGATCTAGCATGATGCAATCCTCATAAAGTAAGCTCATCGATGCATGTGATTAGATATTGAACAATAAATCATTTCTAAAGTGATAAAATTGATTGATGCTGGTTTTATTTGAGAAAAAAATATCATACTTAGTTAGCTAGTGTTATTTCAATTAAAAAGAAGAATGATCAAATTAACATATGCTTTAATTTTAGGAATCTAAGGCATTTCCCAAATATAAGTTCTTATTACCCATACTAGAGCTAATAGTGGACATGGCCTCCTCACACGTAATCTTCTCATTCATTGGATGGCTCATCTAACTATAACCAAATTAAGATGACCCTAAGGATGAGAAGAATATGGCATTTTGAATTTTGATGGAAACCTATTACTATAAGGTCATGCCTTTTGAAATGCTGGTGCAACATATCAGCAGACTATGACTCAAATCTTCAACAAACTCATTCATCACCAAGTTAAATGCTATATTGATGATCTCGTGATCAAAATTAAAAAAAAGGAGACCATCATATAATTTAAGATTTATTTTTGAATGGTCATGATATTACAACCTAAAGATGAACCTCTAAAGTGTACTTTTGGGGTTATTTTAGGGAAGTTTTTAGCGTCCATCGTATGACACCATAGCATTTAGATTAATCCAGAAGATCAAAGTGATATTAGAAATGCCACCTTCTAAAAGTCTAACCTATCTTAGATCCTTATAAGAAAAGTTGGCATATCTAAAATGCTTTTTATCAAATATATCCAGTAGGTGTCAACCATTCATTACACTTATAAAGAAGGTTGCCAAGTTTTGATGGGATGATATGTGCTAGCATGGTTTCAAAAGCTTCAATTAATACTGGATGACACCTCTAGTATTAGTTGCTCCATTCCCATGTAGACCACTCATTCTCTACACAGTGGCATTAGGTGATTCCCTCAATGCTTTGTTGACCTAAGTCAAAGAGGAAGGGAAAGAGAATTCACTATATTATTTGAGCTGTTGTCTTATTCCTATAAAAGCATAATATTCACCCATTGAGAAGTATGGCTTAGCTGTAATATTTACTACACATAAGCTATGGAATTATATGCTTTCTCACAAAATCAACTTAATATCAAGGGTCAATCTACTACAATATCTCATGACACGGTTAACAATATCCAGACGATTGAAATGATGATCCATGATCTTATCACAGTTTGACATTAATTCATTCCTTTTCATGCACTGAAAAGATAAGCACTAACTGGATTTCTAGTGGCACATCCTCTCCCTGTGGATTCTCTTCTAAATGATTACCTCTCCAATGAATACATCATGAGTTTAAAGAATGTGAATAACCATCATTGGGAGTTATACTTTAATGGGTTGGCTTCCTCCTAAAAGGAGATGAAGTGCAATATATTCTCCTAGGCAAAGTAGTAATATCATTAGTGTTCTTAACTCCTGACCAATGAATTTTATGATTTATGTATCACTTATTAGAGCCCTGCATAAACAATAAGGTCAAATATGAAGCTCTTATTGTTGGTCTAGAGTTAGCCATTTTTGCTGGAAATCAAAGACATTAACATCTTCTATGTTTTAGAATTAGTTGTTAACCAAATCATCAAAACCTACAAAGTTCTTGATCTTCAACTTTGTCAATACCACAAGTATACGATGTCATTATTAAGTCAAATTCTAAAGGTTACTCTACATATAATTTCTTGATAATAGAACTCCATAGTTTATTCTATAACAAAACTCACTAAGGAAATGACCTATTCGGATGATGAGTCCATATCAATAAAGATGGGTAACTGCTAGGTTCTATCTCTTATTGACACATAACTCATCGATAAACAAAATCTTGAAGGGAAGGTTTCCCTTACCAAAGATGTTAAAGAGGTTGGTTGGAGATAACCCTTCATAGACTATTTGTGTGAAGGTAAACTACTTCAAAAAAAATCTCAAGTCCATTAAGTCAAGTAAAGAGCATTATCATATGCTCTCATTGATGGCACTCTGTACTAATGGTATTTTGATCACATGTGGCTATATTATTTAGATAAATAAGAAATTTAGAATATTGTGATCGAGGAATATTCAGGACTGTATGGAGCACATCAATCGGGTCTAAAAATGAATGCAAAGATCAAAATACTCATATACTATTGGCCATTAATAATTATATATTATATGGACATAGCACATTATTTCCACCAGTGTTAGGTGCATAGAGTGGTCCTACATCAATCACATATCTTTCACCCAATAATAACCTCATGGTCATTCAAGAGTTAGGGAACATACATAATTAGTCTAATTGACTCTCTTTCTTGCAAGGGTCATCACTTCATCCTAGAAATGTAGACTATTTTTCCAAGTGGATTGAGTCAATTCTATTATGAGAGGTCAAAGCCCATCATGTGCTATAGTTCTTCAAGAACCATATCATATATAGATTAGGTGTACCCTGATAGATCATATCTAGTAATAGTACCACTTTTAGAAGCACAAAGATTAATAATTTTTCTAGGTGACACAACATAGATTGGAGATACTCTACTATATATTACCCTCGGGCAAATGGGTTGGCTAAGGCCTTCAACAAAACTCTCATTCAAATCTTAAAGAAAAAACATGATAACAATAAGTGATAGTGGCATGAGCAGTTACTTGATAATAATAGCACGAGTACTTACTTGATAACAATAGCACAAGCAGTTGCTTGATAACAATACATATTTTTGGACATGTTCCAAATATACAACAACAACAACAATAAGCCTTTATCCCACTAAGTGGAGTCGGCTATATGAATCCTTCATCTCCATTGTGTCCTATTATGTGTCAAATTCTCATTTAATTCAAGTATACTAAGGTCATTTTTTATACATCTTAACCAAGTCTTTTTAGGTCTACCTCACCTTTCTTAACATAAGGAAAATCTAATGCATCTACTCTCTAACCGGTCATCATGGGATGCTTTATGTAGGAAACCATCTAAGGTGACTCTCTAATCTTATCGCCACTAGCTACTCCAACTTTTTCCGAACATACTCATTTAGCATTTAATCTCTAAGAGTAAATCCACTCATCCACTTGAGCATCCTCATCTCTGTAACACTTAACTTAGTCTTATGCTTCTCTTTTATTGGCCAACATTCTGCACCATAAGTCATTGCAGGTCTTACCACCATCTTATAACATTTTCCCTGAAGTTTATGTGGAACTTTTCTAACAAACAATAGGCCATATGCATTCCTCCACTTCAACCATCCAACTTGAATTCTACTAATAATATCTCCATCTATTTCACCATCATTTTGAACAATAGAGCCTAAATATCTGAATCACTCACTCTTATTAATGACTTGTTCACCAAATATCACAACACTACCACTAGAACTTCTACAACTAAAATTACACTCCATATATTCAGTTTTAGATCTACTTAAATGAAAACCTTTAGACTCTGTTGACCTCCATAATTCAAGTTTCTCTTGGACTCCCTCTCTAGTCTTATCAACAAGAAGAATGTCATCAGCAAAAAGCATACACCGAGGTACATCTTCCTGTAAATGCCTAGTAAGAACATCCATAACTAAAGCAAAAAAAGATAAGGGCTTAAAGCTAATCCTTGATGTAATCTAATTGAAATGGAAAAATATTTTGTCAATCCTCCTTGTGTTTGGACACAAGTAACAACAGCTCTAGTATACATATCCTTAATGACTTGAATATAACCAATATTAACTCCTTTACGTTTCTAGAACTCTCCAAAGAACATCTCTTGAAACTTTATCATAAGCTTTCTCTAAATCAATAAATATCATATGTAAATCCTCCTTACTTTCTCTATACTTCTCCATCAAACCTCTTAACAAATGTTTAGCATCCATAGTAGATCTACCTGGCATGAAACCAAAGCGATTGTGAGAAACTTTTGTATCACATCGTAACCTATGCTCAATTACTCTCTCCCATAATTTTAATGTATGACACATTAACTTAATTCCTCTATAATTTGCACACTCTTGTGCATCACCTTTATTCTTAAATATAGGAACCAACAAACTCTTTCTCCACTCATTTGGCATCCCTTTAGTCTTTAAAATAACATTAAAAAGATTTGTAAGCCAAGAAATTCTTTGATCTACTAAACATTTCCACATTTCTATTGGAATATCATCAGGTCCTACTATTGTTCCACATTACATTGTCTTTAAAGCTTCTCTAACTTCAGATTTACTAATGATGATAGAAATAAAATTCTTTATTTTTGTTTAGGGTATTAAGGTTGCTAAAATCAATCATACATTCAGATCCTTCATTGAAAAGTTTATCAAAATATCTCATCCACCTATTTTTAATATCCTTTTCTAAGAAAAATACTTTATTATCTTCATCCTTAATACACCTCACTTGAACTAGATCTTTACTTCTCCTGTCTCTTTGGTTGGCTAACTTATACATACATCTTTCACCTTCTTTGGTATCTAATCTATCGTATAAATCACTAAAGCTAAATTTTTGCATCATATATTGCTTTCTTAGAATCTCTACAGGCCACTTTATATATTTCCTAATTCTCCAAGTTTTTATATTGAAACCAAATTTTATAACAATGCTTCTTATTTATCTTTTCTTGCACTCGACTCCACCACCAACTATTTTTATTAAAAGAAGCTTTTCCTTTTGATTCTCCAAGCACATTTTTAGCAACTTGCTTAATTTCACTTGCTACTTTTTTCCCACATAATATTAACTTCTTTATAAACATACCAAATTCTAAGCTCTTGTAGCTTGCTCTTAAAAATATTTTTATTTGTGTTCTTTAAGTGTTCTCATCTAATCCTAGGACAATAATTTGATTTATTTTTCCTCTTACAATCTTTCATCTTAAAATCTAAAACTAACAATTGATGTTGGGTCCTTAAACTTTCACTTGGAATGAACTTACAATCTTTACAATCTAAACGATCTATTTTTCTTATTAGAAAATAATCAATCTGTGTTTTACTAGATCCATTATATAAGTAATAATATGTTCACCTCTTTTCTTAAATAAAGTATTAGCAACTACAAAATCATAACTAATACAAAATCTAATATAGTCCTACATTCTTCATCAGTCACTCCAAATCCATAACCACCATGAACACTTTTAAAATCTTCTACCACTCTACCAACATGCCCATTTAAATCTTCTCCAATAAATACTTTTTCTTCAAGAGGTATCTTTTGTATTAATCCCTCTAATTCATTCCAAAATTTTTCTTTTGAGCTTACATCCAAACTTACTTGAGGAGCATAAACACTTATAACATTGATAATCTTAGTATCAATAATAATCTTTAAAGCTATAATTATATCTCCACATCTATTAATATTTATAACATTATCCTTCAAACTTTTATCTATAATTACATCTACACCATTTCTAGTTCGACTTCTACCTAAATATCAAAGTTTAAAACCAAAACTATCAATCTCCTTGGCCTTCTCCCCAACCCATTTAGTTTCTTGAACACATAAAATATTTATTTTTCTATGAACCATAATATTATTAATTCCATTAATTTACCTATAAGAGTACCTATATTCCAAGATCCTAACCTAATTCTAGTTTCATGGACTAACTTCTTTCCCATATCCATCCATAATGTGGGAACCCTTGCTTATTTAACACTACACCCGGGCACCGATGCAATAACCCTTGCACATTTTCATTGTATTCAAGCCATATAGCGCGTCACTTCCAGGGGACACCCTAGCATTAACACAATGATTTAAAGGATTCATGTCATGATTATTTCGACAAGTTTTACAGGTTGTCGACTACCTATCGCAGCCCTCCACTTTTCACATTCGAACTTGGGACCGACAATGGTAGTGTTCTAAATATATCAAATAAAAATCTAGGTATACTTGATAATATACTTTAATCTCTCAAATTCTGAAATTCTAAAGTGATTTCTTAAGTGACTCTGGATAGTGCATCAACAAGCTTATTTTCTACCCCAAGCTTATGTTCAAAATCAAATGTGAAGTTTTGAAGGTATTCTACTTAGTTTACATGTCTATAATTCAACTTCCTTTGGGAATTGATAAATTTTAAAACTTGATGATTAGTGTTAAAGATGAATTCTCTATGAGCGATAATGCCTCTAATGCTTTAAAGTCTGAATAATAACATAAAATTCTCTATTATATGTAGAGTATATTTATTTTTCATCATTCAACTTTTCACTATAGAAGGGTAGAAGATGATTTTCCTGGATAAGTACACATCCTATACCAACACCAAAAGTAACACAAGTGACCTTAAATATCTTATTAAAATTAGAAAGTTTAGATTTAGTAATGAGGCCATAAAAACTTTTATTAGTTTCATGGTCCTCTATGCATATACACTTCAAACAAATTTATGCTTTTTCAAAATAGTTGTGTTTGGAGCTAAAATCATGCTAAAATTTTTAATGAATCTTCTATAGAAAGTAGCTAATCCATGGAAATTATAGACATCAGTAAAATTCCAGGAGTTGGCCAAACTAATATGAATTAGATGGTTTACCTTCAATCCATTTGTAGTCACTTTGAATCCTAGGAAGGTAACCTATAATTGACAAAAGAAGCATTTCTTGATATTTATATAAAGCTTGGCTTCTTTTATTTTGATCAAGACTAACCTTAAGTGGTCTAAATACTTCTTCTCACTAGGGATAAAGATAAAAATTATCAAAATATACCACTAAGAATTTTCTAATATTATACTTTAAGACTGTGTTCATCAATTTCATGAAGTGTTAAGTGAATTAAATAGAAAAAAGGGCATAACCAACCACTTATAAGTCCATCAAGTGTTTTAAAAGTTGTCTTTCACTCATATTCTAGTTTAATCTTATCTGATGGTATCCACTCTTATGAACTATTGTAAAGAAGTGATTTGAATTTACAATAAGATCTAACATGCAACCTAATTTGGGGATTACAAATTTGTACTTAATGGTGATCTTATTGATTACTCTACTATTGATACACATTCTCCAAGTACCATATTTTTTTGGTGTCAACAATACTAGAACTACATAAAGACTTAAGCTCTCCTAAATGAATCCTTTCCTTAGCAGTTCATCTACCCATCTTTTAAGCTTAGCATGTTCTATTGAATTAATCCAATAATATGGAAAATTTGGCAACTAAAAACTTAAGATAAAATTTATGGCATGTTGATTATCTCTTATAGGAGGCAAACCATCAGGTAGGCCATTTAAGTATAGGTCTCTAAACTCATATAAGAGGGAAGGAACAATGTCAAGAATATGATACTTAGGTGGTTCCTCTATAGCTTCTCACACATAAAGTAAGTAGCATGATGTAGAATAATTAAAAAAGCTCTCTAAACATAGTGTTGAATTCTACTTTCTCTACTCTGATGTTTAATTGAAAGTGTAAAGAAGTAAGACTCACCAAGTCTAAGTCAAAAGTGGCCTCCCTAGCAATAAGGTATGATAATATAATCAACTAAAACTTTGCGCTCTTCTTTAAAATAGGCTAACTACCACTCTTGATCAACACAATGTGTCCTAGTTGTCAAATCCTCAAATGTCTTCATGTACTCCACTATTGGATGATTGCCCTGCTTAAAGGCCATCAATTATTTATGTAATTTCTTCTTATACTTTCTAGGATAGTATTTGGCAATAAGCATTTCTTTCATCTCTAAGAATGTGCCTACCTTGTGTGGTGTTTATTTTTGATTTGTGTATAATGAGGACATCACACAAATTTGAGGGTGTACTTATTGAGGTGACCGGGTATGATATGAAGGAATAGTGCACTATCTCAAAAGATAGAAATCACTACCCTTTGGTATACCTAATTACCTGATAAGGACTCCTAAGGGATGATGGGTCTTCAAATATACCAGAGATTTTTCTCCTCCTTTATATGGATGAATAACACGGGGTTTATTTAAACTGGGTTCCAAAGTTCCCTATGGGGGTAAGCCCCCATAGTTAATTACATCCTAAGGAAGATGAGTTTCTTAGGAATACTCTCGATTAAAATAGGCAATTGTTGTCTCCAAAGATTTCAAAGATAGGACTATCAATAAATTATCTATGTTTGAAAAATCAAGTGGGATAGATCAAAAGGAGAGACTTATTTTATCGAAGCTAAAGGGGATGAGTAGGGGATACTCATGATACTAGGAAATCTAGTGAAAATTCTAATCTATCTTATGGTTGGGTTTTATATATATTTGAAATTGAAGAGAATTATTTATTTGAGTTGAAATTTATTAGAAAACTAGGACTTATAATCCCACAATATAAGATTGTGAAAATGCCTAAGAGGTGAGGATTTATGCTTATAGCTCGAGGAAAAACAATAATCTCATATCCTAAATCTAGAGAGCTTTAGCGAGGGTCAAAGCACATCCTAAATCTAAGGTGAAAATGGGTATATTATTTACCTCCATAAGAGAGGGTAAAACGAACTTATAATCGCTTTAGAGTGCCTAACTCCTCCTACGCTTTAAAACCATGTGGTCAAGTCATATGTTTTGCAAGATGGTTAGGATGTTATTATTTATAAAGAAATTAAAATCCTTAAACTCACTCCTTAAGAGACTAAAGCATGAGTGGTATGAATAATGACTTAGTCTAATGCAAATTTTATCAAATTTTATTTGATTTTGGAATCTTTATTTTGACAAAGGTCATAGAATTTTTACATGTCTAAATGCATGATGAAATGAGATTATTGGCTAAATCAGAGAGAAAGAGGTGTTTTCCACATGCAAGGATGAAAACCCTCTCTTAGAAAAAGTGAAACAAGATGACATGCATGATATTAAGTATATAACATCCAGTTGAGGGGTTGTAAATCTTTTAATTATCTTGATTTAATACCTAGGTTTTAAATGAGGTTATGAGTTGTTTAGAAATTAGTTATGAGTTGTAATTAGGGTAGAAAATTTATTTTTCTCTAAGAGCCTAAGCGGGTCCAGGCCACACATTAAATCACCACATATGAAGAAAATATAAAGAGACATGCCATTTTTATTGCATAATTGTAAATAAAACATCAAATAATTTATAAACCTAACGTGAAGGAATAATAGGCTGGTGCAGTCGAATACCATCATACAACTCGAAAAGAGAAATGGGTAGCTGAGCTCTACCATTATACAAACCAGTATATGATAGAATAATTACAATTATATAAATGAATAAATATTATGGGGGTCTTCATTCTTCATATCTTCATGTCTCCTTCATTCCTCCTTTGGATTTGCTTGCTTCAAAGGCATCGTGAGAGCCTCCCAGGATTAAGCCTTCTAGCCTCCGCTCATCCTAATCGCTCATAACACTAATCTTAATTCCCAATACAAAATTATATTAAAATAGGAAAAGTAAATCTAACTGCACCTGCAAGACAAGTGTTAACTAAAGGTATCATACAACCTAAGTAGTTATATGTATAATTTGGACTTAGCACCCTGCACATGGGTAATTAAGTCCACCTGTCCTAATTTAAATTATACTTAGGGGTTAAGCAACTTACAAAATAGAGTATTTATATTTATTTTAAACACCCCTTAAACACAATCTCTTGCAAAAGACATAATTAGGCTAACCACGACCTAACATCCATCTTATACACCCTAACATTTCACGTATACACTAACATCCGGTCTATATACATCACAAAATAAACATGCATCATGCAACCTAACATAAAGCTTGAAATGGTGACTTAATCTAATGTGTGTGTATTAAGACTTGTGTGGTATGTTCTAACTAGGCTTTAGAGTTGTCATTCTCTATGTGTGAAGGATATTTAATTATAAAGATTGATTTCATTTTAAGTGGTTTAATTGATTTGTAAATTTTACTTAGTGTTTCTTTTGTTTCACTTGGCCTACACTAAACAACTAAGTGTTATAAAGAGAAGAAAAGAGAAGAACACTCTCTTATCCCTACCTTAAGTCACATCTAAAGCTGATTAATTAATCAATTCTCTTTAGTGAATGGCTTATTACATATTTTAATTAATCCTAGGTTTAGGTTCACTTTAAATAATCTCATTCAACAAGAAAGGCAATTGGAATTAATTACTATCACATAACACATATTTTTCATTTCTTTCTATCATATATAGGATGCATATGATCAAGTCCTAAACATAACTATACATGCAATTTATATCTTAGCACACTTAAATGATGAGTGTAAGCAAATGTACTTGGAATTGATGTTTAATTTAGTTGAATTATTTTGTCATATTAATTTAAAGCTCTATCTAAATTCTTACACAAAAGCATAAGAAAAGAACTCTAAATCATATGACTAATCAATCCAACCACTTGAACAAAATATGAATGCATGTCTTTTTAATAGAGAAAGGGGGTTTTCATTCATTAGCTAAAGACACATTCAAATGTATGTAAGTTTTAAGCAAGTACATCGCCATTGTTTTGCACCATAAGTGAGGTAGGAACCTCCTTGGGGCTACTTAAAGCCGTGATCCCTAGAATTTTCAGACTAATATACCCACTATTCTTAAATACATATGGATGTATAAGCAACTATAAGAATAGATAACCATACAAAAATAGAGTTTGATTTAATTGATTTATTTGTGTGAATGAATTAAAGCTCTATCTAAATTCTAATATCAAAATGCATAAGAATGAAATCAAACAGGTATGTCACCATTATTTTGCATTAAGGGAGTGAGGTAGAAACCTCCTTGGGGCTACTTAAAGCCACGCGTCCCAGGAATGTCTAGACTAATATACCCACTAACATTCTTATTTATGCAAATCAACATATGAATGAAAGAAAGGAACTTTACTTCATATACTAAGCTTATATTCACATGCACCTCCTATGTATGTATAACTAAAGTCACAATATATATAATTATTCATTAATAAGCTTTTGAAAATATATTTGCAATTTAATAGTGATAATAGCCACACATATTTTTAGTTAAGCCAACACATGCAAGTTTGACATAAAGGAAACCATTTCATTTAATTAATTTTTGAAAGAAATGAATGCATGACTACAAGTGGCATACAATATTTTAACATGATTGGAAAGAAATAAAGAAACGCAAGCATGCAATTTCATTCAATCCAACTAATTCCTATGGACAATCACATTAAACAAGCTTACTTAAAATAAACCAAAGTTTCTTAAAGCCATTTTTGATTTCATGTTTGATTGACTTGAGAGATGTGAGAAAAGAAGCTAATCCTAATCTCATTCCCCATATGTGTGAGTTGATTTGATTTAATGAAAAGTAATTAGGTTGATTTTATGAATTGACTAAGTTAAGCATGGATTAAGCCAATTAATTAACCCTTACCTAAGTTACCTTAAGATAATTAATTAAATAATTATGAGATAATATGATATGCAAATAAATTGAAGAGTAAATAGCAATGCACCTATGAAATGAAAGGGGCCTAATACAATTAGCTCATAATCATTTAATTATTAAGCTTAAGGAACTCAATTTAATTACTTTTATGATTTTCTCATATATGTGAGCTAATCATAATTTCATTAAGCTCTCTTTAGGTACTTGAACACCTAAAGATCTACCCAAGGATTAATTAGAGAAAATAGATTTAATAAAATTAATTAAGTTCATTAATTATCTAATTAAATTTTAATTATCCTGAATCAATAATATGAAATGGACTTAGGAAAGAGATAAAGAAGGAAGCCTAAATTTTAATCCCTAAGTCTTTTCAATTAGTTAATTAAAGTTCAGATATGATTTGGGTTTTGATTGATTTAATTAATTAGTTAATTTTAATGAGGGAATGAAGAAGACTTAAGGAAAAGATTGGAAGAGGAGTCCCAATCCATTTCCCTAAGTTTCTCCTCTGTTGATAGAGGCTAATGAACTCAATTAAATGATCAATTCATTGTTCATTTAATTAATTATCATTAATTAAGCTAAGAGAGTAATTAAGGCTTAACAAATTAATTACCCCAATTAATCAGCTAATAAATTCTAAGAAAAATGGTGGAGGTAGAGGTCATTACCCTAAACATCTCTAGAAAGTTTGAAATTAATTAGATGATTAATTAATAATTAATTAGGTTAATTTAATTTTTAATTAAGCCTTAATTAAGTAGAAATTACTTTTCAAAGTTAATTAATAATACTTTTATTGGATTCTATTCTGAAATACCTTTAAAAGGAGACCTCATTTGATTTTTTTGGATATCTCTATAATTAGTTATGAATTTTAGAAGTTTTAGCCTTAAAAATTAATTAAACATGCCTAATTAAGACCTAATCCCATCAGTGCCATGTGGCTGCTGGCACGGCGCAATGGGATAGGTTGTTTAAGTTGTCACATCATGTGACTGATTTAGTTGGCGGTAGATGCGCTTTCTTGTGGACCATCCGATCTAAGATCGGATGGCCATGATTAAATCCCGCAGTTAATGAGAAAATAGAGGGGATCTTAGCGTGATCTAATTAGAGCCATCCATTCCAATCACGTGGAACGGACGGCTCATGATCTATCTCCTCCCGAGCAGCGAGAGATGGAGACTGTTTGTCATTCATTGCTCAATCCGAGCTAATCCAAGCTCGAATGGAGATCAAATCAATCCCACACCTTCGAGGAGGCAAAATAAGGAGATCCAACTTTGAAATCTCATGACATGGAACTTTCCTTCATAAAGGACCAAACCATTTTCATACAAGGATCGATTTTAATGGCATACCTCATCGAAGCTTATGACCGGTGGTTCCAATGATTGAAGAAGTTTCGTCTGGTAGAGACGAAGCCCTATTGAGTTGCATGAGCTTTGATTTGAGGTGGTTTGCTCGAACGACCAACACACAAGGTGTAGGTGATCGGTCTTGGTCGAACTCCTATCTCTGGTGGCTTAGAAGCTTGGAAAGGCTTAATGGCTTTGACGACACACAATAATGGTGTGTGCAAGAGGAATTGATGTTTGATGGAGAAATGGAAGAGTTTGGATCAAAGGCACCCTCCCCTTTTTTAGTTTAACGTAAAATCGAGAAAGGAGAAATGGGGGAGCTTGGGAGCTTGAGGAATGGCTGTGGGAGACTCTCCTTCCCTTTCTCTAGCTCAAACGAAGTTGAATGCTTCATTTCCCATTTGAATTAAGGGGGGAAATCCCCTCAATTGCTGAGGTGGATGGACGAAGTTCAATCTCATTTTCTCTTCGGCCAGTCACCATCAAACTGTCAGACTTGTCTCCATCTGGTCCATGTGGCTCGCCAGGAGTGGGGGAAGGCTTGGGAGGTGTCTCAAGGTCTGATATGGGGGAGATCTTATTTCCTTTGTCCATAGGGTGCTTAGTTTGGAGTGAGGGGGAGGATATTAGGTTTCCTTTAGTCCATGGTTGATCCTATTGTGCTTAGAGTGGGCTAGGAAGGCTACGTATACTTCATTTGGCAATTGGATGGCTATCTATGTGATAGGAGAGTGGACTTTGCCAAATGGGGGAAGAATCCTATGTGAAGAAGTTTGTCCAATGGCTAATCCCCTTGGGTGGGGCCCACTTTGCTTTTGGGTAGACTTTGGGATGATCTAGGGTCAATTTGGGTTTGGTTTGGTCAGCCACCAAAGTCTTATGGGTTGGTTTTATGGGTTTTGGCTTCATATGATCAAATGGGTTCATATGGGTTCATGTTGGGTTGGGTTGACCAATTGGTTAAATTGGGTCAAACCAAGGCTTGGGTTAGGTTCAAATGATGATTTGGAGAGTTTTAGTTCAAGTGGTTTCAATTTATTTGGCTTAGGTTTGATTTTGACTTATTTGAAGTTTTCAAGTCAAAAAGACTAACTTGGGTTTGACTTGGGTTGACTTGCTTTTGGTTTGATAATTGTAGTTTATATTTATATTTGGATGAGTGATTGAAGGAATGATTGATTCAAGAGAAAATCTATTAGTTTTGGCTTGATTTGGATATGATTTAGCCAAGTTCAAAAAATTGGCTAAAAATGCTTAAATTGGGTTTTGGTTTAATTTTGGATTTGATTTTAGATATTTGAATTTACATTTCATTTATATTTGGGAATATAAATGAGGATATAAAAGATCCATGAGAAAATCACTTGAGTTTGGAGTGATTTGGAAGCAAGTTTGACCAAGCTTAAGGATGTAGGTTAAAAGGGCCTAAATAGGGAATTGATTTAGTTTGATTTATTTTTGGTCATTGGAGGGTGGGTTTAATTTATATTTGCAAATATAAATGAATGAATAATTAATTTATAAAGAAACTAATTTATTTTGGGTTGATTTGGTTTAAAATTTGATTAAGCCTATGGAGGTAGGTCCATAGGGCTTAAGAAGGGATTTTGGCTTGGTTTGATTTGACTTTGGCTATTTGAGTTTGGATTTCATTTATATTTGTGAATATAAATGAAAGAATAATTGATTTATAAATAAATCAATCAAGTTTGAGATAATTTGGGTTGATTATTTGACTAAGCCTGTGGAGGTAGGTCCATAGGGCTTAAGGAGGGATTTTGGCTTGGTTTGGAATTTGGATTTGGATTTGGTAAATGATTGAAGGATTGAATTGATCTCTTGAGAAAATCAATTGAATCGGGATTGATTTGAATTTGGTTAAGGCTAAGTCTATAGGATGAAATCAAAGGGCTTAGGAAGGGTTTTGGAATTTAATCATGGGGTTTTATGGAGAAATCTTGAACTTGAATTTGATTATGGGATTGATTATAAGTCTTGAAAATTTGGTTTGGTATGAATTTGAGATTTATTTTGAGAAAGAAATCATGGATTGGGTTTAGGCTATAGGGTCGACAAGTTTTCCTAAGTCCCTAAGGCATAACCTATTCTTATGGCTAACCCTCTTAAGTCTATAGGTTCAGGTTAAGTGTTCACCTAATCACTAGAAGTGTCTTAAGACTAAGAAACTCTTAGTGTCTATAAGTTTCCTAGATCTATGATGAATAAGTTGAGAACTCACTCCAAAAGTGAGGTCAACACCTAGCCTCTCTTCCTTAATTAAAATGTTGTTCCATTAAATCTTAGTATGGCCTACAAGCATCATTTTGACCACTGTGGTTCTTTAATTGTCATCCATTTCATACTAATGAAAGAACTCATCCATATAAGTTAATGTAAAATTTAATTAGAATCATGGACTCCATCATATGTAAAGGGAATAACCTTAACCTTCTTAATCGTCTCATTTAAAACATTTCTTGTGACTTGAAAAATACAATGATGTTTACTAATTTTATATGAAGTAAAAGTAAATGAAAAACTAAAATAAAATTTTAAAGTCTTCATAAAATGCAAATAACAATAAGAAGTAAACTACCACAAAATTGTAAACTAGAACTCAAATAAAAACCAATATAAGTTTTCCTATGTTTATAATTATAATAAATTAATTGATTTATCAATTAATTATAATTTCATTTAACACTTAATTCTTTTTCTTCCTTAATATTACATTCGCTATATCCACTTTACATGACAATTGACAATCAGGTTTTAAACAAATACTACAATACCATCATGACATGGAATATTACAAAGCTAAGTCTTCCAATTAGTCATTATTGCTTCAATTTTAATTTCTTTTTATTGTACTCTTGGTCCTTGCTATGGAACTACCATGTTAAGCTTTCTCCTTCATTTACTTTGCTTTAGCTTTTATTATGGGATCTCTGCTTGTGCTACATGAAAATATGAATATCATCCCAGAAAGATTAAGATGATCAAGTATTAGAATTGGTTTAGAATTACACTACTCAAATGGTTGAAATGGGATAATTGGCCAAATTAAAACTAAGATTAAAACCTAAATAAGAGAACTAACTAACAATAGTGATAAAGGTTTCTTTAGAAGAAATCAATTAGGCTACTATTTTAGGCTTGGTTTTAACTTAGATATTTTAATTTGTTTATTTTCAAAAATAAGAGTTTAACTAAGTTTTTAACTAAGGTCTAATTAAGGTGGAACCTACATATCTCTCAAAAGTCATGACTCACTATTTTTAACATAATCTCCCAACCTATTTGTGATAAATTTAATATGAAAAAATTAATTAAAGAATACAAAATTAGAAAAAAGACCATGTTATTTTAATGTTGTTATCTCTAACTTACGATCTATCATGATGTTCTATTCATGAAGAATGTCTCTTTAATCTTTGAATTTTAAATAAATCTCCCAAATTAATAATTAGCTACTATTCAATTAATAATCATTGAAGCACTTCTTCTTCTTCTTCTTCTTCTTCTCTTTTTTTTAGCTCTCTTCATTACTCCTCCAAAATCCTTTAAAGTATTTGGCAGTAGAACCTTAGAGAATACCTCTCTTACATCCTTCAAAACCTTGGCAAAATCCATAATTTGTCCTCTTAAAGATGATTAATAGGGCTCCATTAGAGCTCCAGAATAGGCAAGAGACGCACTTGATTTAAATCAAAAATTGGGATTGGCACCTCGTCAGGGCCTAAGTGTGGATTCTAGCACTTAGGCATGAAGTCTAATTTATGGGGGGCTAAATTTTGTGGCAATTAGCACCTAGGCACCCAAACTAGGCAACTTGTCATTAGAATCTAGCACTTAGGCATCAAGCACTCTATCTGGGGCTACTACTAGGCATTAGCTTTGGTGTATGGGCATTACATTTGGCACCTAAGCATTAGGTGCCACTTTTCCTCCAAACCATGCCTATTGCTCAATTTGCTTTCTTGGATAACTCCACTATTTGATTTTAAAGATTAATTACCCTAGAAGGGCTATTGTCTCTTACTCTATTAATTGGATAACCTAATAACTCACTTAAAGACAAATGCACTATAGGCCTACTTGGAGTAGTCATTATAGGGCAAGTTGATATAATAAAAATGAATGAATTGAGCAACTCATCTTCAAAAACAATTCATTACTACTCAACTCTTCCCATTGACGGCTAATGACATTCATTGGTTCCACTTATAAATAATATTTCTTTATGTAAAACATCATATTACCAATGTTATATTCTTTTACTATCTTAAGATAAGATTATTAAAATTAAAGCCACTAAGTTGACATCTTAACTTGCCACTTTGTGATGAGCTATTAATGAATACCATGATAAGGAGCCTCTAATCAAGGTCCATCTCATAGTTCCCCATGATGACCCCCTTTTTTTAAATTTATGTGGGGTATAACAAGAGGCATATATAATTTAGTTAATTGAATCCATCTTCAATACCTATTATAATATCCTACTTACTAGAATGGAGTGAGTGATAAATTCAATCTCTTAAATGCATTCAAAATTAGATATAACACCTTATCACTGTCTAAGCAAATTTAATAAAATTAAATTAGTTAAATTAAAAAATTAATTCATTACATTTTATTTATGTCTACAAAACATCTAATAATCTTAAGATTCTTATACACAATATTAAACTTGATTTGATATATTACTTCAGTACCTTTTCTTATCTTTTAATACCTAGAAATCAAAACATAATAACTAGATTTAACTTGATTCTTACTTAACCTCAATCTTATCTTTTATTTTTATTTTTTTTGGTGAACAACTAGAATAATAATGTAGTGAGCTATAATGCTTTATATGATAAATAAATTTAATATGTAATTTAAATAATCAATAATAGTAAATAACATGTATACTAATCATGATTGAACATAATCATAAAATTGATCATTTTTAACTAGTATATTACTTTAACATTCAAAAATAAAATTGATTACACAAGAATTTATATTAACATGCTTACATAAAAGAAAAAGCAATAGAATGCCAATTACAATCTTAGAATATTATACTAGTCAAGGATTTAAATACTTACACCTTTAGTTAATTACATCAAGTAGTTCTTTGTTTATTTTTTTATATCATATTATTTTTCCTTCACTTTAGTCATAGAATATGTCATGTATGATTTTCTAGGTTAGTTGGCCATCATAAAATAATGAAATGTAAACGCATACATCATAACATATGGTATAAATTTTCCCAAAAGCGATATCATAAAGTTTAATAAAGCCTAGGTGGAACCCAATATTATTGCTACTGAATTATTTTGAAGATATTTTTGCCTCCATAAGGGACCTTTCTGCCCCACCTACATAGGCATCATAAGCATGTCATCATCAATATAACTTCTCATAATGACTTTTCTTAAGCTCAATACATTTTTATTTTGGAATATTTAAATAAATATGTACTCTTTTTTAAAATATATCAATTACTTATATATATGCATATCAGATTTTTAAGCTCATCTATCAATTTTTTAATATTAATAATTAAAAAAATTACATGATTTTTAGGCTGTATCAATTATGCTGAAGCCTTTATTAAAAATTTAGCAGCTTTAAGAGCTCCTCTACAAAAGAACCTTAGAAAAAACATGGCTTGAAATTGGGATAAAGAAGATGAAAGTATTTTACAAAATATTAAGTCAGCCTGTAAAAATCTTCTTAACAAATCTACCAAATAATGGAGAAAAATTAATTATTGAAATCACGGTTCTAACACATGTTGGGACGCTATTTTAAAAACCAAAAGATCTGATAACAAAATTTTATGTAGATATGCTTCTGGAACTTATACTCCAACAAAACAAAATTATCATATTAATGAAAAAAAACTTTTAGCCATTAAAAAGGCAATAAAAAAATTTAAAATATTTTTAAATGATCATTTTATTATTAGAAGTGATAATAAGACAATTATTTCCTTCATAAAAGGAAAAATAGTTGATTCACTCCCTAATAAGCGACTTATTCGATGACAAAGTTGATTTTCTACTTATAGCTTTAATATTGAATATATCGAAGAAAAAATAATTATCTTGCTGACACATTAACTCGAGAATTTTGCAAGACATGAGCATTGAACGAGATATAGAGCAGCAGCTCAATCAAATACTAGACATAATGGAGACTATGGAAGAACCAGACATGACCTCATAAAAAATTTCCACAAAATCTTATGACCAACTTATTGATAATTATGTCTTAATACTCGAATTTCAGATGTGACAGTTAGAATGTGAAATATCTTATGGCAACAAAGTATTAGCCGAACTACAGAAAATTAAAAATTATCTCAATGGAGAATTAGATGAAGAAGATTTACCTTCTGTCTCACAATTGTGAATTATGTGCAATTATAAAAAAGATAATCCTTCTATAAGTACTAGCATAACTAAAAATTCATACATAAATATAGACTCTTACTCTTCGGTTCTACTTAAAGTGCCAAAGAAATAGAAGAATATACTTGAAATAGCAAACAAATGAAAACAATTCTCTCTATTTCAAGAAAGAATTAATCCACAGATATATTTCCATACTCAAGGAAATATCAATGTAATCTACATATATGGAGATATTGGTCCAAAAATAGTCCAAGAATTATATTTTAGTAGGATGATAAAATTATTATATTTGGAAAATCTTAAGACCATCAGCAAGTTATCAAAAGTAATTATTGATGTAGTAGAAACATTCTAGTCTATTTTAAAATATTGGGATATCTATGCCAAAGTATCATAGACATATCAAGAATCAAACGAAGGGACATGTACAATAATACAACTCGGAATTAGTAGTGAACCATTTCTACCAAAATACATGGAAAACAAGAAGAAAATTAAAAGAAATAAAGAAGAAGACCCTTATCAACTATGGATAGAAATAAAGAAAATATATTCATCAAATATATAGGTCTACCATTGCTCTAATACTTTATTTATCTATAGTCATTGTTGACAACAGACAAAGAGAATACATGAAGTCATGTATCAAAAATGAAACAACATATTATTAAAAAATATGGTACATGCGAGTATAGAAATAAAAGAAAATTTCTGCAAGAAAATGCAAAAAGAAAAATTACATACTTGCATATTCTGCAAAAGTAAAAATAACATACAAGTAGTAAAAGAAAAGTTGGAGATCAGACTTCTAGATAACTAAGCGTCAGCCATTAAGTCAAAATAAAATTACGTAAGCAGTGACGTCACATACCAGATGACATCATCACTTACGGCATCAATTATCAAACGAACCTTTTTCTCGCCTACATAAGAAGAAGAATCGCATATGGGAAGGCAAAGCGAGAAGAGGATAATCCTAGAGCAAAGCAAGTAATTGTGTGTGTGTGTGTGTGTGTGTGTGTGTGAGAGAGAGAGAGAGAGAGAGAGAGAGAGAGAGATCTGCCTCTCAAATTATGTGTAATAGCCATCTAGGCTAAAAATTTATCTTCTCTCTGATCTATATCTATAAGTATATTGTGACTATTGTATCTATGTGTGTTCTTATGCTACTATATCTTGTTATGATATCTAAATAATATGCATTTATAATTTCTATCTGATTTGAGTACGCTTAGGGTAGGAAACGAACTAAAGCTATACTGTGATTCTTTGAAGTGATCAAATAAGGTTGTAGTCGATTGTTGAGCCTATATCTCCCCAAGAAAACCACTTGAAAAGATAATTTGATAAGAACCGGAGAATTTACAATCAAAAATCAAGTCAGATATAAGAATATTAGCATGATTTCTAACGTCCTAATAAAATACAGAAGTGTGGTGACCCTATTAGATATAATTTCAGTTTTACTTAAAGACTAGATTAGGGAGAAGACTTTATCATTATGAATCCAGATATGGAGTCTATTAAAATTAAATTGTGTAATATTGAAAAAGAACTAAACACTCTTAAAAAATATAATACAACCAAACAAAACTCTATAAGTTATCAAGTAGAAACCCCTGCCAAAATGGTATCAGAGCCTGGAATTATAATAAATACACAACAATGTGATGAACACTATGCTTGTTTATGTACGCCTAGTTACTCTTACAATACTAGTTTCCCCTCTTACAAATCAGAAATAAGAGAAGAAAAAGAAACTTGTAAATATTTTAAATTAAAAGAGTTAGAAGAAGAAATATTCTTATCTAAATGATAAATATAACTAAAGAATATTTAGAAAATAAATTCAAAATAATTCAAGAACTATTAAGAATAAATATCTCTAATAATCAATTAGAAGTCTTCTTAAATGAACAAATCTTTCATATAAAATCTCCTTTAGGGAATTTTAATGAATGGACTGCAATTAGTTATATGTTATTAAAATAATACTATGAACTTGGAATCAGTTTGAATACTTCGAACAAAAAAACAACTTGTGGTATATGGAATTAAATCAAATTCAACATAATAAAACAAAAGCATTTAAAAATCTGTTACAAAAAAGATATAAACCTGTACTCTATACCACAATCACTAGTAATATATCTGAATTAGGAAAAAGAATCTTAGAAAATCAATAATTTTTAACAATAATATTGCTATTATAATTTTAGCAGAATGTGTCTGCACTGAATTTGATTTATAAGAACCTAAACTTACAATACTAGTTTGCCCTCTTACAAATCTGAAATAAGAGAAGAAAAAGAAACCTGTAAACGTCTTAAATTAAAAGAGTTAGAAGATGATATATTCTTATCTAAATGATAAATATAACTAAATAATATTTAGAAAATCAATTCCAAAGAATTCAAGAAATATTAAGAATAATTATCTCTTATAGCTTTGATATTGAATATATTGAAGGAAAAAATAATTGTCTTGCTGACACATTAACTCGAGAATTTTGCAGGACATGAGCATTGAACTAGACATAGAGCTGCAGCTCAATCAAATACCAGACATATGAAAACTATGGAAGAACTAGACTTGACCTTAGATAAAATTTCCATAAAATCTGATGACCAACTTATTGATAATTATGTCCAAATACTCGAATTTTAGATGTGGAAATTAGAATGTTAAATATCTTATGGCAACAAAGTATTAGCCGAACTACAGAAAATTAAAAATTATCTCAATGGAGAATTAGATGAAGAAGATTTATCTTCTATCTCACAATTACAAATTCTGTGCAATTATAAAAAAGATAATCCTTCTACAAGTACTGACATAACTAAAAGCTAGATATAAATACAGACTCTTACTCTTCTATTCTACTTAAGAGCCAAAGAAACAGAAGAATATACTTGAATTAGCAAACGAATGACAATAATTTTCTCTATTTAAAGAAAGAATTAATCCACATATATATTTACATACTCAAGGGAAATATCAATGTAATCTACATATATGAAGATACTGATCCAAAATTACTCCAAGAATTATATTTTAGTGGGATGATAAAATTGCTATATTTAGAAAATCTTAAGACTATCAGCAAGTTACCAAAAGAAATTATTGATGCAGTCGAGACATTCCAATCAATTTTAAAACTTCAGAATATCTATGCCAAAGTATCATAGACATCCAAAATCAAACGAAGGGATAATTACAATGATATAACTCGGAATTAGCACTGAACCGTTTCTACCAAAATACATGGAAAACAAGAAGACAATTAAAAGAAATAAAGAAGAAGAACTTTATCAACTGTGGATAGAAACAACGACAATAGATGCATCAAATATATGGGTCTACCATTGCTCTAATACTTTATTTATATATAGTCATTATAGACAACGGACAAAGAGAATACACGAAGTCATGTATCAAAAATGGAACAACATATTATTAAAAAATACGATACATGCGAGTACAGAAATAAAAGAAAAATTTTGCAATAAAATGCAAAAAGAAAATTACATACTTGCATATTCTGCAAAAATAAAAATAACTTACAAGCAATAAAAGAAAAGTTGGAGACCAGACTTCTAGATAACTAAGCATTAGCCATGACGTCAAAATAAAAATTATATAAGCAGTGATGTCACATACCATATGACATCAGCTTCCTTGGTCTATTTTTAATCCTAAAATTTCTATAGTTTGAGTAAAAAAAATAGCTTTTTTCTTGCTTAAAGCAATACCGTGTTTATATGCTTTTTGTGAAAATAATGTTAAATGTTTTAAATGTAAAGGTAGAGTATTACTAAAAATAAGAATGTCATCAACATATATTAAGGCAAAAGTATTAAATTCAGAAAATAAATAATACATACATCTTTGAAATATCTGTGATTCATTTTTGAGATCAAATGACATCACATTCCATTGATAATGTCATTGTCATGTGCTAAATGCAGTAAATTTTTTACTATCATTATGCATTTTAATTTGCCAAAATCCAGATTTGCAATCTAATTTAGAAAATAAGAGTTTCACAACGAATTATATATTGATTTGACCAATAATTATTAAAGGTTCGGATGCCATTAAAGGTATCTAATAGTAAATTATCTTGGACTGTAGAATCGAAGAGTAAGAGTCTATATTTATGCTGGCTTTTTAGTTATTGCAATACTTGTAGAAGGATTATCTTTTTTTATAATTGTACAGAATTCGTAATTATGAGCCAGAAGGTAAATCTTCTTCATCTAATTCTCCATTAAGATAATTTTAACTTTCTATAGTTCGACTAATACTTTGTTGCCATAAGATATTTCACATTCTAACTTCCACATCTTTAAAGACTCTTAGGGAGAAGACTTTATCATTATGAATCCAGATCTGTAGTCTTTTAAAGACTCCTTAAAGGTACCTTTAAGTTTTCTGATTAAGAAGAAGATCTTATTGATCAATATTATTATTCAGGTAACGATTTAGAAGGATACTTATATTATGATTAAATGTATGAATTTGAACGAATAATAAATACAGATGAAGTTATAGATGAACAATCAGAATACAATAGACAATTAACTCTGTCAAAAGATGAATATAAGAATATTAGAAAAAGAAAATTATCTTTAGAAATAAAAGACTATTTTGATATGCCAATATTAAATTAAAAAAATCAGTTCATTATAGCATTAGACAAAGAGAATATCTTTAAATTACTATATTTGATGGGAAAGCTAGTTTTCTACTTATAGCTCTAATACTGAATATATTTAAGAAAAAAATAATTGCCTTGTTGATACATTGACTCGAGAAATTAGCAGGACATGAGCATTGAACGAGACATAGAGCTACAACTCAATCAAATACCATGCATAATCGAAACTATGGAAGAACCAGACTTGACCTCAAATAAAATTTCCACAAAATATGATGACCTACTTATTGAAAATTATGTCCAAATACTCGAATTTCAGATGTGAAAGTTAGAATGTGAAATATCTTATGGCAACAAAGTATTAATCGAACTATAGAAAGTTAAAAATTATCTCAATGGAGAATTAGATGAAGAAGTTTTACCTTCCGTCTCACAATTACGAATTCTATACAATTATAAAAAAGATAATCCTTCTACAAGCACAGACATAACTAAAAAGTCAGACATAAATACAGACTCTTATTCTTCGGTTCAACTTAAAGAGCCAAAGAAACAGAAGGCTATACTTGAAATAACAGACGAATGACAACTCTCTCTATTTTAAGAAAGAATTAATCCACATATATATTTTCATACTCAAGAAAATATTAATGTAATTTACATATATGAAGATACTGATCCAAAATTAGTCCAAGAATTATATTTTAGTGGGATGAAAAAATTTGATATATTTTGAAAGTGTTAAGACTATTAGCAAGTCACTAAAAGTAATTATTGATGCAATATAAACATTCCAATCAATTTTAAAACATTGAAATATCTATGCCAAAGTATCACATACATTTCTAGAATCAAACGAAGGGATAGTTACAATGATACAACTCGGAATTAGCAATGAATCGTTTCTACCAAAATACATGAAAAATAAGAAGACAATTAAAAGAAATAAAGAAAAAACCTTTATCAACTGTGGATAGAAACAAAGAAAATAGATGCATCAAATATATGGGTCTACCATTACTCTAATACTTTATCTATTTATAGTCATTGTCAACAACGAACAAAGAGAATACATGAAGTCATGTATAAAAAATGGAATAACATATTATTAAAAAATATGGTACATACGAGTACATAAATAAAAGAGAAATTCGCAAGAAAATGCAAAAAGAAAAATTACATACTTGCATATTCTACAAAAGTAAAAATAACTTACAAGCAGTAAAAGAAAAATTGGAGACCAAACTTCTAGATAACTAATCATCAGCCATGAGGTGAGAATAAAAATTATAGCAGTGACGTCACATACCAGATGATATCACCACTTACGACAGCATCAATTATCAAACAAATATTTTTCTCGCATATATAAGAAGAAGAATCACAGATGAGAAGGCAAAGGGAAAAGAGGATAATCCTAGAGCAAAGTAAGTAATTGAGAGAGAGAGATCTACCACTCAACTTATGTGTAATAGCCATCTAGGTTAAAAATTTATCTTCTCTCTAATCTATATCTGTAAGTATATTCTAACTATTGTATCTACGTGTGTTCTTATACTACTATATCTTGTTATGATATCTGAATAATATGCTTTTATAATTTCTATCTGATTTGAGTACGCTTAGGATAAGAAACGAACTAACGTTGTGTTATGATTCTCTGAAGTGATCAAATAAGATTTTATTGAATTTGTAAATTTTAGGGATTAAAGTTACATCTATATGAGAGCTATGTGATCCTATATCTAATAAAATATGAATTATGTTTTATGGTGAAATGTAATAGCCTTTAAAAATTAATTGATTATTTGAATATTATATTTTTCTTGAATCAATAGATCTTCTTGGTTGGATAATAAAATCATTATTATATTCATTAAAAGAGAATTATTTTCTAGGTAATCTAAAACTACTACATCCTATACTACTATTTTCTCCAAAATTGAGAGATAAATGATCAGACAGTGTGTTAAATTTGTATAATATATTTAACAATGTATGCTTTCATCAAGATCAACACAATACATTCTACAGGAACTATCATAAACTTTGTGCTCATATACACTAATGCAAGTTGACTTTCATAATTGCCACACTTCTCTTTTGTATCTTTGAAAGAAAATCTTGATTTTCAGTATGAAATCAAATTTATTTCTATCAATAACTGTTATACATCCATTATTCCAAAAGAAGGCAATTACATTATCATATTTTGCACAAACTAATGCTTACAAAGGTAAGCATACATGCTTCTTAAAAGACATTAATGAAGGATTCAAATGTATTTGTAGAAGTAATTCCATACCAAAAATTCGTTCATTCAACCAATCATGTATTTCCTTCTTTAACTAAAAAGTTGTCAAATATTTGCATATTTAAAATATTTAAATC
Source organism: Cymbidium sinense (assembly GCA_021442155.1). Classification (NCBI taxonomy): domain Eukaryota; kingdom Viridiplantae; phylum Streptophyta; class Magnoliopsida; order Asparagales; family Orchidaceae; genus Cymbidium; species Cymbidium sinense. The sequence goes on along the minus strand of CM038224.1, from coordinate 70,396,725 downwards.
ATTCATATTTTCAGCACAATATATTTTTCACATAGCTCCACATCATTCAAATTTGTCACAAAGCTTTCTTATAATTCTCTCTTAAATAACAAACACAATTACCATGTGTAGTCCAAGAAAACATAAGATTTCTTTTGCATTAATAGTTGAAGAAATTCTCAATGTGATTATCTAAATTGAACTAAAAATTAAAATTAAAATAATATTTAAAAAAGGCCAAAAGATAAATAGGAGCTAGTATTTGATACATTCTCAATGTTATTTTTAAGAGAGAAAAGCTTAAAAAGATAAAACGAAATAAAAAGTGTTGGCGTGCATGACCCAAAGTCACCCCAGAATTGTGGGAGTAGTTTTCCAAGCATTGGTGACTAACTCCTTAATTTTTTTAATATTTTTTACTTGAATTTATTATTTAATTATGATCCTTATTAAAAAAGTATCCTATACATTAATTTTCAGTTCAATGTTCTTGTCGCATTTATATCAATTTCAGATCTTGGGCTGGACTGAAGGAGATTTACTGACTCATAACTAACATAACGTTCATAAAGTAATAAACAAAATGTCCATGCAAAATAAGTTTTAAAGACATTTTCATATAAACCAGAATTATTTTTCAAAAACTAGTTAAGAAAGGCGGAAACAATCTTAGCAGCAAATTAAGAGCAATTTTGCACTAATTCAGTCCAAGCTTGAGCCAGGCTGAAACTTGCCCAGGTCTGCCAGCCTTAAAAGAACCAAAGGAGCACGTAGCATATGGTTCTGACTTTTAAAAATTATTAATTTGGAATATAGTTCAAAACCATAAAGTCAAAATTACATTATTTTCTCCATTCATAAATGTTGAAGGTGATACTCTTAAGATCATAACAAAAAAAATAATTTAATCTGTACGAACCAACTGCAAATGCGCTAGAATCCAGTAATGATTTGCATTTGCATTTGCACCTTAATTAGTAAGGCAAGCATACATAATAAGCTCCCTGGATCTGAAGAGAGAGAAAGAAAAAGAAGATACACATCTTTTTGAGCCAGTGTCTTGCCACACCTGAACTGCTTCAAATGATCTCTCAATTTCTACTTAATCTAAAAAGAGAGGAAAAAAAACCAATAAAAACAAATAGGCTTTAATCCTGGAAAAAAAAATACCTGATGAAAGTTAAAATTTCAGCCGAATGCATTAGACAAGATCCTGCAAAGTTATGTTAAATGTTGTCAGAGAGACAGCACACAGATTTTTAAAAAAATAAAAAGATAAAAAGTGAAAGTATAGCTAAACGCTCATGGAGTGTAGGTTTCCTTTTACCTTCTTCCTCGCAATATTATTAGCTTGTTCTAATTTTTCATGCTTCAAACCATGTTAGGCCTCTGGGGGAGCAGAAGATTGTAGAACTTATCCTTCAAGAAGAAACTCCTCCCCTTGCTGTCAACAGCCTTCTTCCACCCACACCAACCGCCATTTACAATTTTCTTCAATTCATCATTTCCTGTGTAGTGCGGGTCTAAGATAAGAAAGGCGCAATCTCCGCTCGCTTCATTGTAGTCAACTCCCAGCAGCGTATAAGCAAGGACACCACCACCTGTAAAACATGTTTGCAATTAATAATGGTATAAAGGAAATATTATATTAGCATCATTTGGTTATCATCAACACATGGGGAGGGAGAGAGAGAGAGAGAGAGAGAGAGAGATCAAAAGCCCAATTACAGCTTTTCATTGAAGATCAAATTATTAGATGCACCATTCAATCAACACCATATTACCCAATTGATAATTTGGACATTCAGTATAACCAGTCACAGCCTGTACTGTCCCCCTGTCCCTCTCTTCCTCCATGATAATGCCACAAAACAACTAAAAACTTCCTCCCCTTAGCCCATGTCCTCATGTAACTCTACAATCCCCAATTGACCCAACGAAACCAATTCTAAAAACTCCTACCAGAACGCACATTTGGGGAAGCTGAGAGAAGCACTTATTGAAGTATAGTACAGTTAGAATAATATATGGTATACTTAGATGACTTGGATATCTTTGAAGATCACAAACAAAAAAAGTAATGGATCATGGAGAATAGGCACACGCTACATACCTATCATTACAGGAGTTCCTTGTGACTCGAAATGCATGGCTAGCTCTCGGCATTTCTCTGGAAATTCTGCCCCCGACCTCAAATTCATGATCTTGCAACTAACCTGTTTCAACAGACAATCTTCATCTCTCTCAACCACAGTAATTCTTTAGATAAGCCAGTTAGTTATGCAGTAATGGATAATGCTTAATCGTTCATTGTTCAAACAAGTTAAAAGGCATAGAATATTGCAATATCACTAGCAATCCAGATCAAATGTAAATGATGAGAAAGTGATAAAGAAATTATTTTAAAGAAAAAAATAAATTTTCCCCCATAAGAATAGTAAATCAGAAAAGTTAACTAAATTTTCATTAACTATCACTGTCTCTCACATACGCACATCCCACAAGCACGGACATTAGAATTTATGATTTCCATAGAAGAGCATTTTAAATCAGGAAGCATCAACTAATTAATTTTACATGAACAACATCTCTCTCTTGCATGAATGCACATGCATAATCATTTTTCCTATCGCATGCAGAATGTTCTTTCTTCCATGTGTGATAACATATTTAAAACTGCATAAATGACTGGTTATTATGCACAAGCATAAAAAAATATGGTACATTCTGTCAGCCATGTGCGAAACTTATAGTACATAAATGACTGATTATTACATTACAACAAATATTCATCAATTAAACCGGTTATCAAAGATAACATCATAAGCTAACACTACCTAGGCTACTCCATGCATGTCTTATTTTCTAAATACCGATTTAAAGGTAAAGTAGATAGTCACATGCTTTTTCAGTCCATGTAATTTGGCATCTAGTTCATTATTGTAATTGTCATCACAGTTCAAGAACTTTGACCAGTAGGTCCAACTGATTCAATTGTGAACTAGTCCTCTAATCAATTTGGTCTAAGTCTAAAATCACTTCTAAGCAAAATTGGCAAGAACCGACGGTCAAACTAATAAACAAAACCAATTTTTGAAGAATCAACTGATTTTAATATTGATCAAATTTTGAATTTTAGATTTATTCATATGACTAAAAATAAAATATTTAATTTAAAATAAAAATAATAAAATATAATATCCTGAAATTTTGATTTATATTTGAAAATTTCAAGAGTGAAATATCTTGAATTAAAATATTATATATTGAATTAGTGAAAAATATCATTATTCATTATTATTACATCATTTAAATTATACTAAAATCATTTTAATATATATTATCTCATCCAATTCAACCCCAATAGAACCATTGAAACTTGAAGCTCATCTTTAGGTTCAATGTCTAATCCAATTTCCAAAGCCTTGATTGCCACACAAACTAAAGAACAATCTGTTAAACAATATCCACAGAAAATGTGGCTTTGAAAACAATATATATCAATTATCATTTGTCTTAAAATAACTCAAGTACCTAAATAACCAAGTCTTCGTGCACCAGAAAACTTTTTTCTAACTACTTTAAAATCTGCAAGAACTCATATTGCCCACCTTGCCATGAATATCAAGCTACTTGAATCCTATATTATGCCCACAATCAATTCTCAGTACAGCCTCTTGTATGGTCATAGGAGCCTAGACTAAACATCTTATTGGAGAGTGAGTTCTACACCCTGAATTTAACCAAAATTTACTTTTAAGCAAACTTAGTTTTAAACAAGTATAGTAATGCAAGAATCTATCCAGATATTTCCATTCACATAAGTAGTTTAAGTGGAGCTTTTAAACCTTTAAGAATAGACTTCTTATCATTACCCGAGCACAACAGTTTATTTACTCAAATGAAAACTTCTGTTCAGCTCTTCACCACCTGAAGGTCCACCTCACTTTGAAGTTGATTTTGACTAAACCATTTCTTGTTTCTTTTCACATTGAATCAGCGGCACATATAAATGTGGTTTTCTGATTTCACAACAACTAGAATTTTCCTTTATACTAACGCTAAATAATGATCTGAAGAAAGCACTAGCGGATCTTGTGGAAATTTTAATCTTATTTTAATTTGATGTGATCTTACATGAAATATAAGCCAAAATAAAGAACAAATGATCTTTACAATATATATATATATATAGAGTTTAAATTAATTGAGATGGTTTTGATGACAACTAGTTTAATGATACAATCACTCTACTTTGCAGAAGCACTGTCTAATACCAACGGTCAGATTAGTAAGCATTGAAGAAAAACATAGTTAAACATTAATGATGAAAAGGAATAACTAATTTTACACCAAAAGAATAGGTTTTATAAGAACATTGCCCTAGTAAGAGTAGTAAGTAGGTGGTAAAACTAAATAAATGAAGGTTCAGCAATATTAATTAAATTGTTAAGCATGTCTAGTAAGTAGGAACCATTAGTTGTTTAAACAAAACCACCTTAAGCTATGAAGACTACCTACCTAAAACCCAATGTAGTCATGTTTAAAGAAACATTAAACTATTGTTGATAATCAACTTTAATGTTCTAATAACTAGTTCTAAAGCAATTGAAATCAATTTATTGAATAGAATATTGGAATTCTCCAGTATTGTTGCTCTTAAACTTGCTCGATGTGGAATATGAGAAATAATAGCAATTTTTTAATGCTTTGCTTCTTATAGCTTACAAAAAAATGTGAGAGAATGTATGAGATGAAAATGGAAAATAAGGGAAAAAATTCTATTATATAAAATGGAAGGGAAAGGAAAAAACACATAAAAATGCCTATGAAATAAAAGGATAGGGTAATTTGTCCTTCATTTAGAGAGAATGTTGATCTCTGCATCAGTTTCAAAACTCAAATTGATCAAATGCAATGAAAGTGATGGATGATGGATATATTGTCATGCAAAGCCAAGTCAAAATGTGTTGCATACGATGAAAATCATCCTGTCATTTCACTAAACTGAACAGAACATGTTGATGCTTTCAAAAGATCAAAGTTATTAGAGGGTTATGCTAAGAACAATATGATAGAATATGATGAAAACAATGGACAGTGAACATTAGCATAATTGCAAGCTTCATCAACATGTTCAAAGCACCAAAATTACCAAGAGGAAGAACCTATGCGATCAATCTAATTAGACACAATGAATGCCGACGATTAACAAATGCACATCATGCAAATCTAATTTGAAGAATCTAGATTGTGATTCAAATTGTCCACACATCGTCAACTTGCTAAATGAACTACATTGATGCATTCAGGGCATCAAAATCTACCAAGAAAGACCTCCTATAATTGATTCAATCAAGTACAAGACATAATGTCACGTGAATCAAGTCTAAATACATCAACTACCATCGAAACAACCAAAATGGCATCTGTTCAAGAAACATATGACAACAATGTGTTCAAAACATCATAATGACCTAGAGATGCTAACTATATTGCTCTACCTATCGAATGAGTGTCGCATAAGTTGAATCGCAAATTCACTTGTGCGTGAAGTACTGGCACACAATTCAAACACCGAAATCTATAGGAGAATAAATATTTATAAAAAAAGATATATAACATAATAATAATTGCTTAATTAATCTATTATTTAACTAAATTTAGGATTAATTAGTGTATCACTTAATTAAATTGAGTTAGAATCAAATTGAATTAAATTAAGTGTTTGCTAACATAATTATTATCATAATATCACATTAAAATTATATGCATATATGATCTACTAATTAGTAAACTAATAAAATTATTTTAATTAGATCAACCTAATTATATAATTAAATAGTAGTTGTGCATTAAATTAGATTACTACTATACTCTTAAAATTACAAATAGGATGTTTTTGCTAATAATGTAAATTACATATGTATGTTATTAATTAAAATGTAATGAAATCAAAGTCAATTAAAGTTATCTTAAGTTAATTTTATAAAAAAAATCAAATCTTCCTCTCGCTTGAAATCATTGATAATTTGGGTCCTTGCACTATTGGTTGCCAGTTCTATCACGTTGATATGAAACAAAAAAAAGAAAAAAATAACTTTAAAAAATGATGAGAAAATAAAATGTAAACTAACACAAGTCATTTTCATTTTTTCTCTCTTTGACCCTCATGGTTCAACTTCAACCTCTCTTCTCCCATCTTTGTTTCGCATGAAGGCCATTCCAATCCCACAAAATCTATGTCCCCAACTCTCTTCTTTGCAACTTTAGTCCCAAAGCCCGTCAACCCCTCACCTCGCCAAGCGTCAACGACCCTCCTGCCTCACACCAACCCAACCTCCTCCACTCACCACTCTCCCTCTAGCCTCTCTTGGTTTTCCAGGTCAGTCATCTCTGTTCTCATTTCCAACCTTAAATGCACAACCCCAATTCCATCTTCTCCCAATCACGACCATTGCCCACACTCACACTCATGCATGACAGGCAGCCCTCAGTCTTCGTCTTCCTCTTCCGTGCACTTGAGAATGACAAATAGCAATCCAAATCCCCATTCCCCCTTGTGTGCGACAGAATCAGACGGCTCTAATCACTCGTCTCCCAAGCTCCCTCCTCACACCATTCTTACATCTTCATCACAACCTAAACCTACACTCCCATAGAACATCTCCACCAACAACCACACATCTCTCTCTCTCTCTCTCTCTTACAAAAAAATAAAAAAATATATTAAAAAGGCATATATATATATATATATATATATATATATATATATATATATATATATATATATATATATTATCATCTCATAAATTTCATCCCCTCATCACCACTCATGAAAAAAATGCTAAAACAATTTAAATACCAATGCACATTATTCAAACGTAGGGAAATTTGCAAATTAAATACTCATGTGTGTTGCGTTGAGAAAAATTATGTTTTCCTCGTGTAGGTACTTGAAGGCCCACCTTCTAAGTTGGTAAGTTAAAAGACATAGTCATGGTGTTACAAAAACACAACCTGTGCGTGCCTTCTTAGTGGGTAGGTAAGCCTATCATACTTGAAGTAGCCCTCCTTCACGAGAATGATGCTGAGATGCAGCTAAAACTTTTAATTTTGGACTCCATAATTGAAACAGAATAAGAGGGGACAATATAAAAGCTAAATAAGAAAAACAAACTTTTTCTTACTATAATGAAATGTGAACTTTTAAATCATAAAGTAAAAACAAACCAATGATATTGATTTTGGTTGAGCTCACAAGAAACAATACAGTTCATTGGATAAGATCACAAGAAAAATTGGATAGCTACATTTGATGCTAAATGAAACAAAAAGACCTCAATCGATCATAGAATTAAGTAACATGTGATTGGTGATGAACTTGAAAGTTCGCTTCCGAGCAAGAGTGAACACATATCTTTTCAATAGACATCGAAGCAAACACAACTTGTTACACCATAGAATTGAAAGAGTCTAAAATTTGTACATGCCAACATGAAAGAGATATAACGGCTTGTCTATGAGCTAAAACAAATTCTGAACATAATGAATTGACAAAGATTTAAAACTTCATTAATGAGCACAAGCCAAATAACTACTAAAATTCAAAGACTATAAATCATGAACCAAATGCAAGTATACACATAAGCAGATGGAAGACGTTAATGAAGGCTTTGAATGAATATTAGTATGTATTATAAAGAAGCCTCTTCCTAACTCAAATGCTTCAAAATGCATGCAAACACCTAAATAAAATAAATTTATTGCACGTATGTTGAAATGATCTTACATCATATTTAATTGCATCAAAACTTATCCAAACTTTCAAAGAGAAAAGGTAAAATGCTTACACACATTATGAGATAACTTTACTTTCAATCCATTGCATCAAAATGCATGTAAAATACTTTAAAAATATAATCTTGCATATCAGAGTAACCTTATATTCAAATATAATGCCCCGAGATTCCTACAAATAACCTAAATTAAGACACATACTATGACATACTTTCATTCAATATAATGACATCAAAGTGCATCCAAATAACTTAAAAGATAGCCTTATGCATGCATCTCGAGGTGACCATGCCTTTAAGATTGACTGTACCGAGATGTGTGTAGATCTCTCAAAGAATTGAAATTGGTATGCATCATGAGGCAAGCTTCTACTTAAATCCGTAACATTGAAGCATATACAAATAGTCCAAAAACATTAAAACTTGCACGTACTACGAGATAGTCTGTGTACAAAATCAATGCATGAACTACGGGCAAGTGATTTAAAATACTTAGAATGAACTTTATATGCAATACGGGGCATCCCATATTTAAATTGGCATACAACTAAATTGATTCCTCAAAATTCATGCAAATAACAAAGTAAATTATATGCACGCATCATACAAAAATCAACTCAAGTTCAAAGTTCCAAAAAGCGTGTAAGAGCTCTTGAATGATCTACACATTTTATGAGAAGTTTTCAAGCTTAACATCACATGCTTTGAGAAGCATACAAATCTCCTAAAATCACACAAAAATCAATAAAATTTGAATATCCTGCATGTGCCATAACATGTGATAATCTCCTAAACTCAGTATTTGAAAATGCTATGCGAGTTAAAAATAAGACTAATCTAAATCTACTCTTACATCAAAATTGCACATGTATTTGAATAATTAACAAATATTTATTTTCAAAGCTAAATCTAAACCTATCAATCATATACATTCTTGAGTGGGTCGCTTTACTTATATGGTTAAGTCGTAAGTCCCGTTTTAACTAGTTTGAACCTCCTTATGAGGATAGGATTCATGTAGCCGACCCCACTTAATGGGATAAAGGCTTGTTGTTGTTGTTGTTGTACTTGTATATGGCCATTAAATACTTTGATAAATAAATTTCATAGTTGAAGTTACAAAAACTATGTTTCAAGATTAAAAATACAATTGTAAGTTCTAATCATAGACCTGATTCTCTATGCTCAAAATAGAATTACAAGGTCCATAATATGATAAATCTCTGAGTAAATTTAAACCATAAACAAATTATATACTCGATCCTTTGCAAGCAAATAAACAGAGTTGACAATGCCTATACCTCGATGATTGTTGTATTGAATGAAAATATCAACTAAAGGGATTCAATTTTAAATAACAATATCAAATTATAGTGTAAATGGTGTTGAATGAATATCTCAAATGAATGGGATATTACCATCAAAGTATATTTATAATACTAAGTCAAATCGACTTAAAACTAAGTTTCAATGAAAATGCAAAGACTTGATAAAATACTAAAATCGAACTATTCAAATGAAATTCATGATCTAAAATCTAAAGTAAAACTCATTCATCATATGCAATTGTTTGTTTAAGAATGACAAATTAAAAAAAATTTAGCTCGCAAAAGAGCTAATATCAAATCAAGTGTATCTTTATATTCACTCTTAATAAATCTTATGTTAGTAAGGACGTGGAACATATCCTCTACCCATATAATTTCGCCCTAAATGGCAACAAAAAATAGCGGTTACAATCAGATTTCTTTGATTGGGTGATTTAGCCTCTCAATAGTCCCATTATATTGTGATCATAGTTGTGGCATACAAGTTCCCCAATAGCTTTGCTATTTGAGTCATAAATTATAGAATACACTTGATAAAAGAAAAAAGCTCTATGTTATATAAGGTGGACTTAAAGTTGTCTCCTTAGACAACCATCAACCTAAGTTTAGAAGACCCCTTGAACAAAGCATCTCATGATTGCTAATAAGGATCCATCAATAGAGGTTGGGTCTCTCAATTAAATAAACTAGGGTGATGGCGAGGCAGCGAAAACATGAGATCTTCATCAGGCTCATCATTCCCCTAATAATTGCTTTAAGTTGAAAATGATGAATTTCCTCAAAACCTAAACCTAACCTGTTACTACTATGTGTTAAGTAATTAACAACCTAACAACAAGACTTAATTAAAAGTTCTCTCTCGCCGCTAAGAGGGATAACTAACTACAAGTGTTTACACCAATAAAAAATCAGGAACTATAGACCTCCACATGTATTCCACAATTTGAATTGGACAAACATGGCAAAATCGACAAATTATAGATGTGACATGCAAATCAAAGTCAAAACATCTCGATCATTATCAAAATAGATCGAAATATCCTCTGATTGCCAAACAATTCTATCAATGCGTCCAAAATATCAAAATTAACTAAGATATCTCACATTATCGGGCAATCACTCGATGGAAAAGATGAGCCGTCGATACGATTTTGCGCATAACAAAGTTGGAAAGCCTCAATGACATCCAAACAACCTTCATTCATGAAATTGACTGTGTCGATATTGTCGAAATGTCAAAATCTATCAAATGAGACTACCCACAATCAATTCGACCGAGTTTGTGTGAGTGTCGAGTGAACGAATGCGACATCGCACAATTGGAGATAAAATCATCTTGATCGACAAAATCATCCAAATAACCTCCGATCGCAAAACTGACTGCACCGTTGCATCCTGAACATCAAAATTAAATAGAATAGACACCCATATTTGTAGGGTTATTGCACGAAAGATTTTGCGGAAATTAAAATGTATTCCAAGAAAATACTGTAATTAATCTCACCTAATCCCTATCAACCTCCTATCCTATTAAATCACCGATTAATTATTAGTCTACATTGGTTTGAGCTGGCATCCCATCTCATTCATCTGCCTCATTTCCAACAAGAAGAGACTTATTACCATCCTGTGCACTCCTCTATTGATACACCTTTCTCAGTCTTTTTTTCACTCTCTCATTCAACTCCCAATCACGCGCTCTCCGCCCCCTGCTGTCTCCTCCCAGACAAGAAACACCTGCAGAACCACAACACCACGAACTCCCCTCCCCCCTATAGATTTGTCTCTTCCCAACCTTCTCTTCTTCTCCTACCACTGCTGCAAGCACTCCATTTCTCGTGCAGCTCTTGCCCTCCCCGTGTCTCTCTCCCTCTCCTTTCTTGGAAATCTTCAACTATGGGTAAAAAAAATTGCTGAAAAAAATAGGGGAAAAGCAACAGATTGTTCTAGAAAAACAAAAGTTGCAGAGAAAGGAGAAAGGATTTTCTTGTAGAGAGAGAGAGAGCACTCCTGTGAGTTTCCCAGGAAATTAGTTCTGAATGGATTTCAAAATGTGGATCTCTCGCCTAGCTGTCATGAAGAGGAATTACTTGAATCAGCAACAGCAGAACTCCCAATCAGATCAGTTTGACGTTGATGAATACAAGTTAGAAGAGGAGTTTGCACTGATTTTCCCTTCCCTTCTGCTACGAGGACCATGACATCACCTCACTGTGTTTCCATCTTGAAGACGAGCACCCTTTGAATCTAAAGTTGCTGTCACATTTGCTTTGTTAAGGTTGCAAGAGACATGCTGAATCATATTACATCCCAACATGGACATCTATACAAGTTGCAGAGATGTTGAAGATTATGCAGAGTAGCTATTCCAAATAGCCAAGCTTCGTTAGGCTTCCTAAGGTTTCTAGGGACAGAGCTTTGTGAGGCTCACCTGCAGGTTCAATTGGGAAGTGGGAGTTATCAGTCAAGCAACACTGGTGCCTCGAGTACAGCAACTGATTCATTACACTTTCATCTATTGTTTTAAATTTTCCTCCCTGAAACTGAAGGAACTTCTAAATCTTCACCAATGTGGATGATTTTGTTAGCAAAAATACAATACCAGCAAAAACAAGAAAATCGAGTATTGACCCACCCCTTGGCAAAGAGGAGAAGGAACAGAAATGATGGCAGGGACTGGTGTGCAAAGCACATAAAAGCTGTGATGAATATTGGCGGACCTTTCTTGGGTGTTCCAAAGGCAGTTTCAGGTCTATGCTCAGCTGAAGCTAGGATGTCGCTGTTGCGAGAACAATTCTGCCTAGTGTATTAGATTATGATTTCCTTGGGCTTCATATCTTGCAATATGTTATGGATATGACAAGAACGGGGGATTCAACAATGTCAATGCTTCCCAAAAGCGGCGATAGCCCTGAAGAAGGTTATGAGTGCATGTCTAAGAAATAGAAAGAGTAATGATTCTCATGTTTATAATTATAGTGATGCAGAAAATGAGACCTAAATCACACCACATAAATTATGGAAGACACATATCTTTTGGAAAAGATGTGGCTGAAATTCCTTCTTCCAAGATTGAGAGAATAGATTTTAGAGAATGCTGTCAAGGGCAGTAATTTTGTGCATACAAATGCTTCTTGTCATGATGTTTGGACGGAGTACCATAAATTTGGAGTGGGGGGAGCCAAAGCTGCTGCTGACTACAAAGTATATACAGCTGATTCTATATGGGACCTCTTTCATCATGTTGCTCCAAAGAGGATGCAATGTGGTAGTGCTCATTTTTCTTTTTTTAAGCCTGGTAGGTTGCACTCGTGCACGTCGTTATGCATGTGATTTTCATTTGCAGGTAAAAGAAGCCCCATACACACTTTTAAGTGTAGTGGGTGGGCTATGGTGTCACTAGACACCAACCGTGCACACCTATTTAAATGTGGCAGTAAAAGAAGTCCCACGATATGCGGGGACGACACCAAGATATTGCCGACATTTCATCGAAATTCAGACTAACATAAGATTCACAAGGGATAATATAAAAGGCATTTGAAACCTAAATTGAAAGATAAAATCAATATTAAATCAAATACGAAATTCAAAGTCTTGAAATGCGAGCGACTTGAACAATTGAACTTGATGAGACTTGAATCAATTGCTCACCAATGGGCATAATTGATGTGTATCAATGAACGCTTGGATTGCACAACATATGTGCATCAATTGAACCGCAATAGCAGGCAGCTTAGATTGAATATGAAACAAGATTCTTCATCAATAATTGGACTATGTTAGAACTTACATTGAATGAGCTAAAAAGATTTGGAACTTAAGTAAGACTTTCAAAGAATTTGATGACATGCTAATAAGAACAAATGTAATCTTTCAAGGAACACTTGGATTTTGCACTTAAATACAGAAATGAAACATGTGAAACCTATAATATATTTGGATGCTTGTCTTCAAATAAGAATGAAACTTAAAGAAGACTCATAAGAGATTTGCCACACTAAATGCGCATAACCAAGATGTTTTATTGAATATTTAGACCATGTTATTTGTCACATTAAGTAAATTGGAGTGAATCCAAAAAAACTTAAATGTGACTTGTAATTATTCTGGAGGCTCATTAATGAATATAACTGAGGCTTCATTGAACATTTCAAATCTAACAAATTATGGACAAAATAAAGTAAATAAATTCCTTTTTAAATGAATGTTAGAAAGCCAAAATGCCTAATGCCACCAGATCTGCAATGCTTATACTAGCAGATAGAAGACATTAATAAATGTTATAAATTAAATATTTGCACACATTACAAGATAGTCTCATAATCAATCTCATTGCATCAAAATGTGCGTAAAAGACTTGAAGAATGTAATCTTGCACGTACTACAAAGTAGCTTTACATTCAAACTCAATGCCTTGAAGAGCATGCAAGCAAACTTAAACAACCCACATGAACCCCAACATAGTGCTAAATAGTTAAATCTAATGCCTAAAGATGTGCGGGTTAACATAAAATCAATTTGAATTGCCTGCATGTGCTTCGATCAATATATTGAATGCTCAACTATATGATCTAAGAATGTTGTGCATGCTTAAATTAAAGTTAATCTAAGTTTGCTCTAATCTCGAGAATTGTGCAATTATTATCAAAGATTAACCAATATCTTTATGAAAATATAATGTCACATTTTCAACAGATAAACTTAAACTTATCGACCATGCACATTCTTGAATAAGTCATTTCACATATATAGTGAAAGTCATAAATCTTCATTGATTAATCTGATCATCCTCATAAGGTATGGAGTCGACAAGATTAATTATGAAAATGCATGGTCATTTTTAAAATAAAAATTTTATTTTACATTTACATACGATCATCAAAGATATTAATAAAAAAAATTTCATATCTAAATTGCAAACCCTTAACTATAATACTAAAAAGTATAAGCACAGGGAATCCTATACCCGATCAATTGCAAGCTTATAAGTAGAGTTAATAAGGTTTAAATTTTCTTAATGATGGTTGTGGTTATCATTCATTTTAACCAGTGAAGTTATCAATATTAAAATTTTCAAAATAATAAATCACCTTAAATCTAAATTCTTAAAATACAAATTTTAAACCCGATCATCTATGCATAAAATTTAGAATTCCTACGTAAGGTGGTTAATCTTCAAATTGATCATTGGTTATATTCTCTGCAAATAAATAAACAAAGTTGATAAAATCTAATCTCGATGATGGGTTGTATGGAGATATTCAATCAGAGAAGATATTACCATCAAAACATATTTAAAATTCGATCAAATTAATTTAAATCAAATATCCATATAAATGAAAAATCTAATAAGTTATTAACTTTTAAATGTTTAAATGAAATTCAAAATTTTAAGCCTAAAGGAAATCAACTCAATTCACCTTTCATAATTATTTATCCAAAGTAACAAATTAAGAAAACTCTAGCTCACTAAAAAGCCAATATCAAATCAGGTGTACTATTATATTCACTCTCAAATAATCTATTAATTTAAATCAAATATCCATACAAATAAAAAATCTAATAAATTATTAACTTTTAAATGTTTAAATGAAATTCAATATTTAAAGCCTAGAACAAATCTACTCAATTCACTTTTCATAATTATTTATCCAAAGTGACAAATTAAAAAAATTAACTCACTAAGGAGTCAATATCAAATCAAGTGTATTATTATATTCACTCTCAAATAATCTCATATTAATAAGGACGTGGCCCGAATCCTTTGTTTGTGTGGTTTGGCTAATATACTTCACATGTGAAGTAGTTACAACTAGAGCCCTCTGATCGAGTGGTTTACTACCAAATGATGTCATTATATTATAATCATGACTATAGATCGTATGTTCACCAATCACTCTGCCCCTTAAGTTGTAAATCATATAGTATAATTGATAGGGTATTGTAATCAAAATTTTATCAAACAGGTAAAATTTACTCATCTTAAAAATACAACCAATTTTTTGCATACTCTAAAATCATCAAATATTTTTCCATAAAATTCTACACTTTATTTTGAATAAAATGATATAGATATGTATGTATATATCTATGCATTAATTAAAATAATTAAATGAATTAATCTTTTATTTCTAATTATTTGATTTCATTGTAACATTGAGATATTGCACCTTTAATTCATATGCAACCGTTGATCGTGATTAATAGATTTAGATGGCTTTGATTAAATGGGATTAATTAATTAAGTATGCTTAATGTCTAAACAAACTAAACCTTTATTATTTTCCTCCTGGTTTACCTCTCGTTTCCTTGTTGTTTTGCCATGAAACTCCCTCCTCTCATTACCAACTATGTTGCTGTGAATTTGAGGCTGCCTCTTCCCCGCTACTGGTAGAACTTTGCTTCTTTGCTAATTGACTATTATGGATGTGTAAGCCATAGCTTTGGGGCTATTGAAATGTGTGTGAGTTGTGGTTTTTGGTGCAACCATGTCTAAAAGAGGAATATGCTGCAATTGCTGGGTTTCCAAGAGGTAAGACAACTCACCATACCCCTTTTCCTCTTCTTACATTGATGTTTCCCCATTTTATCAATTGTTGTTTCTTCAACTTCGGAGAAATTGTTGTTGGAAGTTTGTAGTTGAGAATTAAAGGGGGATTTTGGCTGTGGGTGTTGTGAAAAAAGGCTGTTGTGAGATATGAAATATCTTTCCAAAATTATTGTCTTCTTGTGCTACTCGCAACCCATCTCCTTGCTGCTAGCCACGATTTATGATGTGCAATGGATGTCGAAACAATTGTAGCTCCCTTATTAACCTATGGTCCCTGAACCTCTTTTCCTTATTGGAAGTCATGATTATAAGGTACTAAATTTAGTTAGGGATCTAATTAGATAACCAAAAGGCTATCATGTTGGGTTGTTTTGATAGAAGCAAAAAGTATTGCAAGATGTCGAAAAGTAGAGGGGCAAAACAATGAATCAATGTAGTAGTGTGTAATTAGTATACTAAAATACTATATAATTTATTTATTTTGATTAATTTGAGCAGGTAAAATATATTTGATAACAGAAAGGAATCATATTAGTAATATGGCTTTTTAATTATTCAACTTCGAATGTGACAGGGTCAGATTCAAATGAGAATACTATTTTAAATTGTGAATGCATTAAGTTAAGTTGATTAAAATTTTAAGTATTAATAAGGAAATCCTTGATTGTTAGGCTATGTATTCAAGAAGACGATAAGTACGTAGCGTCATTGGCCCAAACATTGAGATAAAACTTGTAATTGTTAATCTAAATTCAGAATTTTATAGGACTGTTGATTGTCATCGCTTCTACTACTTCTTGTAAATGCTTTATAAATTACAAATAAATATTTTTGCCATATTTTATTCAAATACAAATGACTGTTTACACAACCTAGAACTATATTTTAATGATTCACTATGATTATAATCCGATCAAAGTCATTAATATCATATTATATTGCTAAGCATATTGGTAATTGGTTCAGTGCAGTTATTACTAAATATCGAAGGAAAAAACTAATGCATATGATTAGTGAAATGTCATGGAATTGATATAGATGGACTATTTTATGAACCTATATAGGTAGGCAAAAGTTCTAATGAGATAAGCCTTTGACAGGAACTTTAGAGTTCTCGACTCTTAGCATGCAAGTTGGATTAAACTAAATGATATCAAGGGGACTGTTGGTATAAAGTATGGATACATCCAACCTTATCAATAGCTTTGACCTATAGGTTTGGTGACAACCTATATATTTTATAGGAGTCAAACCTATACAAACCTAAATGATAATTTTAATAAAACAATTTCATTTAAAACTGAACAAAACTTCATGAAATCAATTGCTTACATATATAATCATCTTAGTTATTTACTGTTTATATTTCACATTCTTATAGACTATTGTTCAATTCCTATACTTATTATTATGTTTTTACTACTGTTCAGTTCTTATACATGCAAGCATATATTTACTAACTATTACTTTCATGCAAATTGTTTCCTCTGTTATGTGTTAAATTTACTTAAGCATTACTTGTCTCATGGGGCTATTAGCTTACAATATTACACCTTGACTTTTAAGCAAGAACAAGGAAGGTAATGAATAGAAGAGCCTTTTTAAATTATACAGTTTTAGAAGATTATAAAAACCTTTTGGACATGTACAATTTATGTTTTGATGTCTTTAATTGTTTTGTATTTATGTTGATATTCAAAGTTATACGTTTTCAGATATGTGATTAAATATGAAATAATTAGTAGAAGAATTCAAAATATAAGAGTTTATTTATGATGATTTGGTGATTTTCAATTTTCAGCTACTTGCATCGAATCCTTATATGTCGGGATGGGTTGGTGGAAGCATCTGACTGAGTTGTCCTACTTTGTTACATTCCAGAATGATCATAGGATAGAGAAGATCATTTGGGGTGTGACAGGCACAAAACTCTCTATTAGCTAAGGTAAATTTAAAGTTGTCTTCTTAGACAAAACTACCCTAAGTCTACAAGATTTCCTTGGATGAAGCAACTCATGGTAGACGATAAGGATCTTTAAGTTAGGTTGGGTCGACCTCCTTTGACTAAGTAGACTAAGGACTATGACATCTTGGGACGATGGAACCATGTGATCTTGATCAGCGCTCATCATCCCCAAACCATTTGCTTTAAGTCAAAGGATGATGAATTTCGGTAGCTTTAAACATGATCTGCTGCTACTACACAAAAAAATTAGTGGCATAATAACTAATCTTAATCGAAAGTTTCCTCATCATTTGGGAGGGATAATTAACTATAGGTGTTTGTGGCTATATAAACTTGGAACTAGATCTAAAGTCCCCACAAAATGAGAGTGAAATCTCTGAATAGTGTCTTATCTACTATTTTATCTGTCTTTTGAAATTTTGACTGACATTAATCTAAACTCTCTTCATTGAGAGGTCAAATGAGAATTTTCAGAGCCATAGGAACCAGATTTAAAGTCCTCAAAATGAGGACGAATTTTTTGAGTAGTGTATTATCTATAAATTCATCTACCTTCTAGAAATTGAACTCAACAAGTAAACAAAATCCTCTTCATCGAGAAGCCGAGCACAAATTTTTGGAGCTCATAGGGAATAGTGTTGACCTCCATACTTATGCCAAAATTCAAATTGAGAGAACATGATAAAACCTACAGGCTATAGATGTCATGCAAATAAAGTTGGAGTTGCTTTGAGTATTGTCGAAGCTACTCAAGCAACACTCATCATAAAATGAGCTGTACCGAGGCATTTAAAAGCATCAAAATTATTCATATATAACATCTACATTGCCTCGATCACCACATAAAGGCAAAAAAGTTAATATTATCTATACATGTAGTTGGCGATGCACAATTCAAGATGCATAGTGATAATTTTAAATAAACTAACTGAAAAGATGATAAAAAATTTATGATAATAATAGTGTTCAAATTGAATTAAATTAAATTTACTTTGCATTTATTATGTATCATATAATGATAATATAAGAATCAGCACAAAATTAGTTTACCTATATAACTATATTATATATAATTAATAAGATTATATCTTTGCTAATTTTAATATATTGTTTGAAGATCTATAGTAGCTGAAAAAATACTCACAATAAATATATATATATAAAATAATTATTGTCATTTAAGTAAAGCAGTAAACAGAAATTTTGAGTTTATCCTGATCAATTTTTAGAAACAATGGTTGATATCATTTGTTTTTTAACTAAACCAAAATATAGGGTCCTCATGCCAATAGCCCTTACAATGTTGACAATACACAACGAACCCTTTAAATATTACCTTCGGCCAGTATCCATGACTATCAGAACCAATCTCAACTTTCTTGTTCATTTGAGTTACTACATCCATCTCTACTATAACTAGCAAACAACGAATGGCTTGACATAATTTTTTGCAACAAAAACTTTAAAAAGCTTTTCAAATATAGATTCAAAAGAATAAAAAATGGCATGGTTGATGTGATGAACCATAATTTGTGTGAAGGAAACCCAAACAAGAGTAATTGAAAGGGTCCTCCTGATTAAAAAAGATTCCACTTCAGTAATTTTAAAGCTAAATATCAAGACATAATGCACACAACTAGAAAAATATTCAACAAGGAGCACTTTAACGGTTTTGTTAACCAAATAATCTCCTCATCCAATAACAAAATCGCTGATTTCCCCTGAAGTCTGGGAACTATGAAGCCAACAAATGGTTATTAATCTAATTACTTGTCAGGGATTTTAGGAAAGATTTAGATTTATTAGAACCAATTGATGTATGCTTTTTACCATAAGGGAGTGATTAGGCTGGGATCCCTAATGATCTATGGCTCCACGGAAAGGAGCATGGATACCCACAAAATGAGAGAAGCCATCATCATGGATCCAAGAAAAAAGAGACAACAACATAGACACTCACGACATACATGTCCAATAAAGCTGGCATTAGAGAAGAGATCTCAACTGCTGAAGCCTACTGCTAACCAAAAGAAAGACACCCATAACGATTAAAACTCTCCTCAGCAAACCACAGGTCAACAAGATAGCTAATATCTCAATGCCATTGTAATGAAAATTACATCACAAGCCAGCAAAATCTATAATAGCTTCATCATTCTAGCGAGTATGTGAGCCATATGCCATCAAAACCTCCATTTATTTTCACTACTGACATAATTGCTAGGTCATCACCAGCAGCTCATGCAACATTCACTCCATCCGTAGCTTTCCCACTTCTCTAACCTCCACACTTACATCTTCGGATAATCCATCACGACCTTCACAACCTCTCACTATCGTCACTCTAACCTGATTTTTGATGCCACATGGAGAAGTTAATGGGCAACTTGAAATCACAACCATGTATTTTTCTCCCATGGAGAGAAAATTTCCCAAATATGTAGGATAAAATTAATGACAATGATTATGATATTACAATATATAAGAAGCTAAATATTATTTTAAATTTTCCTTATTAAGGCTTGAGATTTATTAATTTACAGAATAGCTGATAAGAAGACATTTAACAATCTACAAACCATAATTTTAGTCTCTGAATAAATTAGATATAGAAATATTACGGCTCAATTCTATCTAAAGGTTCATTTCATGATTTTTATATGACAAGCATAAAATATCTATCTTTATACATTACTATTTTCTAAAAATAAAAAAAATAAAAAGTCACATGCTATAATCTTCACGAAACTCAATTACTTCCATCTTGATTGTTCTAAATTCATCAGAATCAGAACTAACAAAAAATATATCTACATTAAGTAGCAAACCCAGGAATACTTCTGGGCCACATGAACATCAAATTATCATGCTCGTGATCTTTGAACAAAATATATAAGTCTTGTAGAAAATGGGAATTCATACCCCAAGAAGTTTATCCAAGACAAAGCCTAACTCAATGGCTCCAATCCATTCACGTGATCCTACAAAGGAGGGCTCCTTATCACCAATTTCAACAAGAGCCTGCTGAATTTCCCTGGAAAGAAATGACAATAATTAGAACAACTAACATAAGGGAATCATATGGATTAAGCATTGTCCTGTAGGTTGTATCAATTAACAATGAACGCAAATAAAGCATCATAAAAAATAGTGACAAAGAAGGTAGCTGTTGAAAATAAACTCAAATTACAAAAGTATGTTAAAGCAGCATTGAGTTACTCCATGTAAGATACGTGTTAAAAATAAAAAAATATCCACCTGTGAGAAGGAACTTCAATTGATGTGTAATATTGAAGCCTAAACCAAGATATGATAGTTTGCAGAGAACGATATGCACATCCCCATCCCTAGAAAAGAAAAAAAAATGTTTCAATAACAAGAAAATGAACCACATTAAATTAGTAAAATGTTGAAGCTTCTAAATGAGAAGGAATGACAGGTAAATCAACATACATAATGAATTTTAATGATGAATTACATAGAAATGTATAAGTGAAATAAAAAACATCAAGGTTGATGGGGAAAACAAAAGCATAAAGCACACAAAAGACAAAGTATCAACATTTCAAGATGAAAAATAATTACATTTGGGTTGCTATAAAGTGAACAACCAAATAGCTTTTGGGTGTGTTATGGCATCATGTAGGAAAAACAAAAATCATTGTTTAAGATCTCTACTTATTTACCATAAAAGTATACCACCCAGGCTTAAGATTTTTGTTTTCAGTTTGTGGAAAATAAATTCAAAAACTATCACGACGGAATCCCAATACCACCTCCCCGTTTCCTTTTAATTTTACAATGACACCACCCAGCATGCCCACCGGTTAATCCATGCTGCTGTACAAATTGACGGTAGAAAGAACATTATTTCGTTACCACTGCAATAACAATATTACATTATGTTAATCTCAAAAATCAGCAAACCAAGAAAAACAAGACAACTGTTTCCAATAAACACACTTTTATGGTGAGTCGTGTTGCAACCCAACACTTCAAAGTATAGTTACCCAAGTCTTGGCATACGTACACTCCAACTCAGTCATTGGAGTAAACTTTACTAGCCTCTCTCTGCAAGATGCACAATATTGATGCTATCATATGCCGAAGTCATCATTGAAAATACTATAAAAAATCATGTTGACCTCCAAACACATTTCACACATCGAATCGAGCAAATATAGTGAATTCAATAAACTATAGATGCAATGTTGTGCAAATAGAAGCCGAAAAAGCCCTAATCAATAGCGAAACTGATTGAAACGATTTCAGATCTCAAAACGAATTTTGTCAATGTGTCCAGAACATCGAATGTCACACACCCCGTGATGACCCCTACCCTTATTCTGCTCAAACCTGTGTAATAGATAGGATGACTCACACAGATTCCACCAATCGCTCCAACCTCGCTACCGAACGAGCAAGTGAAATTTGTATCTAATCAAATCATAACAAAATTTAAACTTCATATTACTAATTCATATCACAAAATTAAAGACGAAATCTTTAAGCAGAAATAAATACGATCAACTAAAGATCAAGATAAAATTTCACGCACAAAAAGACTTTAATCTTCCCAAAACTATACACCCCAAAATTGTATAAAATCAACAAAACGGACTAACTTCTACCTATCTTTTCCAAATTATCAATCCAGAAGATCATAAGAAAAGCAGAGACAAGAATGTTAAAAGCAGTTCTAACAAAGACAAGAGAACAATCGCATACGTACATTTAAATTGCAAGAGTAAAATTAAAACAACGCCGCAGAATGTAACAATGAATCAACAATACGTCAGTAGATGCATCAGATCAACGTCGCAGAAAGAATTATTTAATGAAAGTTTCAGCTCTATATCAAATCATTTTTCTAAATGTCACATTTATAATCAGATAGATTTTGACTTCATAATAAAAGGGTTACCCTACCGTCTAAAAAAGGTAGGCGAACCATACTACTTACCTAATGTACCGACACCATTTAGACAAATTTAACGGGCCCAACCTCAATGTCGAGTCGGAATACTAAGATCCCCGCCAGCTTCTCATCTCGAACTTTGCCTATCTCGTGATTATAACATGCCTTCCTATCACAATTTTCCCGACATTTCTCGCTTCACATTATCGATTTAACATGTTTTAACATTTATATGCCAACGAAATCATATGCTAATAAAGAAACTAACCGACTTATAATCATCAGAATGCGATACAATGACGAATATCTATATATGTCATTCATAATAGATACAATACAGAATATCTATACATATCATTCATAATAGATAATACGTGAATATCTATATGTATGCATTCATACAATTTATAAAATCGTAAACAATCACATTCAAGAATAAACAATTTAAAGAATTATGTCCCTCGTATACATATCGGATGCTCCTCGATTCCTCCTCGAAGTACACAACCTATAATGAAATAACTCTTCTAAATACTTCTAATACATGAAACTCATAATTAACTTAAGATCACCTTAAACCGCAATCTTACTAAATTGATCTCCTCATATAATCTTTTCAAATACCTGAGCACTAATTCCAAAGTAATCTACTAACGAATTAATTAAAATTAACAAACTAAAATTAACAAAAATGCCAATCCTAAACCCCATTTTAATACACAATAATCGAACTCACCAACAACAAAACAGATTTCAACTCCATAATCACGATTTCAACACCAAAGGGTCAGGAAGAAAAAAGGAATAGGAAAGAAATTCAAAACACAAAACTCCCTAGTTTCCGACGAACATGGAATCCTGAGCCGACCTCATGGATTTCCCAACCCAAAAGGCACTTACGCGACGCCTGCAGCGAATCCAAAGGCTAGACGTCCAAAGCGAATAAGAAGGAGGATACGACGGGAGGCGCCGGTTCCAGCCAACGCGATATACTGAAGGCATAGCTGGCGCCACTGCGCGTTACGTCGGCGACGCCGGCTGGGCGGAAGCGATCGTGACACCGGTGGCGGGGAAAGGAGGAGAACGACCGCTGGGCGAAGGCGAGCCGCTATGAAAGGAAATGAAATAAAATGAACGGGTATTACCTTTCGATCGATCCCAGCCATACGCGCGTCGAATGCTTTAATCCACCCGATGCTTGTGGCTAATGCTACAAGAATGACGATTAATTAGCTAAAACAAAATTAATTAGAATAAGCTAATTGGATATTACAATTTTCCTCTTAAACAAAATTTCGCCCTCAAAATTTCTTCTCAATCATTCAAACAGAAGGAAACTGCCTCATCTCTGTTCCACCTCCCAAATAGCTTTGATCGGTCTCAGTTTCCATTTAATTTTAACATAGAATTTGTCTATTTCAGAATCTCTTCACATCAAATTCCAAAATCTTTTCCTCCCAATAAAATTGATTTCAAACTTTGTATATGGAATCTTCTCGCTCAGATTGATCCATTTTCTCAACATCAAAAAATGAAAGACATAGAATATCTTGTCAATGGGTAAGGTGTTTATAAGCCATATCCAATCTTTTCAATGATTTCAAAAGGCCCCATGTACTGTGGCTCAATTTACCCACCAAATCTACTAATTCCTTTCATAGTTTGACTTTCAAGAATACAAATTCTCCAACTTGAAATTCTACTCTGTTTTAAGTCGTAATACTTCACGAGCATCCGAGCAGCTTTCAATCTATCTCTCGATTAATCCGATCTTCTATATTGATCAACCAACTCGACCTAACGTTGTCTTTCTCCCACTTCACCCAACTCAATGGAGTTCTACACTTTCACCATACAATGCTTCATACGAGCCATCTCAATACTGATATATTATTAGAAAAATCATCGAATATGATCTTCCGCCTACCTCCAAAATCTAAAACATATACCTCAACAAATCTTCTGACTGAATTGTTCTTTTTGATTGTCCATCACCATGGATGAAAAGTCAGATTACGTGTAATCAGCTTCTCTCAATTCTTTCCATAATCTGTAATCTATCATCTGCCGAGACGATCATCACTTTTATACACCAAGTTTTACAATTTCTTTAACATATAATCTGACAATTTATCAATCAATCTCTGTTTACAGTAAAAATTTGTCAAATCTATCCACAACAACCCGTGATACTATCACTACCTTTAGATCTAGAAATCCCATAACAAAATCCATTGTAATTTCTTCCCACTTCCACTCGTATATGTAATGATCAGAATAATCCACCGGTCTTTGATGCCGCCTTTAACAACTGACATCGACATTTAGAGACATATTCACCGTCTTTTTCATACCGACCACCAAAATATCGCTTTTAAATCTTTATACATTTTGAACTTTGGATGAATAAGATATCCCTGATGATCTCCTCAGAAATTTTTTCGCCTCAACGCAGATCACTGCATCTAATTGGAATTCTTCCAATAATACCCTCGCATCTACAAAATGCTTTCGACTAATCTGAGATTTGTTCAATGAATTTCGATATCCACGATCCAGCAGTCGATTCTATCAAATAAAGTTGACATCAAATCGATATAAATGCCCAAGATCACCGAATCTTCTAACTTCTACAGAGCTCTAATTCTCAATCAACTCGACTAGTAATAATCCAAGATTTCCCATGGATTTACGGCTTAATGCATCAGCCACCACATTAGCTTTGCCTTGACAATACTGAATATGTAAATCATAATCTTTAATAAACTCATCACCTTTGTCTTAGATTCAATTTTTTTTTGTGTAAAAATATACTTAAGACTCTGATGATCAGTAAAAATATCGCATTTCACTCCATACAAGTAATGTCTCCAAATTTTAAGAAAGAAAACCACAAATGCTAACTCTAGATCATGCACGGATAATTTCTTTCGAGATTTTAATTGTCTCAAGATAAGAATTACTTTTCTATTTCAGCATTAAAACACAACCCAAACCTTTAAAGATGCATCACTAAATATTTGAATCCTCAATTCCTCGCTGAATGGCTAAAACTAAATGCAATTGTTAAACGCTTTTTCAATGAAAACTCGCCACATTCGTCCATTGAATTTGACATCCTTTCTCAATAAATTGATATATGCAATAGAAAAAATCTCGACAAACTTCCTGTAATAACCGCTAAGCCTAAAACTCGAACTTCATAACATTCTTTACCATTCTAAAATTGCTTTTACTTTTCGATCAACAAAACTCCTTCATCGAGCATGTGACTTATAAATGCGACATGCATCCAAAATTCACATTTTGAAAATTTGATATAATTAATTTTGTCTTAACAATTCTAAACAATACTGATGATAGACGCTTTTCTTCATCGCTTTTAATAAATCAAATATCATCAATAAAGATGATAACAAACTCCAAGCTTGAAAACACGATTCATTAAGTCCATAAAGATCGCAGGAGTATTAAAACTAAATCATAACAAGAAATTCATAATGTCCATACCGTTCCAAAAGTATTTTAAAAATATCAAGATCTTTAACTCTAACCTCGACGATATCCGCATCTCAAATCAATTTTAAAATACGCTTCTCCAACCGATCAAATAAATCATCAACTTCTGATACTTGTTTGATTGTCACTTTATTTAATTCCTGTAATCAATACACAATCGATGTAATCTATCTTTTTTCTTAACAAATAATACGGTGCACTCCACCTGAGTCTTTGTCAATAAATCCTTTGTCTCAATTCCTCGCAATCGACACTTCAATTCCTCGCAATTCTTGTGAGCCATCCTATAGGAGATTTATGATAAGTTGTCTGTGTGTACATCAATCCCAAACTCCACTTCTCGTGTTGGTGGCAACCCCGTAATTCCTCAAACACATCAAGAAATTCAAACAACCGAATGTTTTTCGCCAAACACCTCCTTATTCAACACATCTAATCCAAATACAATTTCACCGCTTCTTAAATATTTACTCAACTTCACCGCACTAATCAAAGAAGACATTCTCTTATCACAAAAAAAATAAAATGATTTTTCACTGCATGCAAAATTTCACTCTCTTCCAAAGATTCAATTGTTGCAAAATATTTGATCAACCAATCCATACCTAAGATAACGCCAAAATGTCTGACGGTAAGATAATTAGTCAAAAATTGTTTATCTTGAATGTTAATGTCAACAACATATTCCTATTTATTCAAACTATCACCGTAAGCATTACCACATTCAATACAAATAAATATAGATCAACCCAGTAACGCTAAAAGGAATCAAATGAACGCGAAGCAGTAATCAAACATAATCAACCCAAATGATTCAAATTTTAAGCATACCGACACCACTTCATTTGATTCTTCGCTTTCATGAGGATAGAAAACTCGCTTTTATGGAGGGTTGCTCAAATTTCTCCTTTTTCGAATTGGTTTTCCAAAATTATATTTGCTTCCGCTTCCAAAACTTTTCATTCCGTCTCGATAATCAGATGATTTTATATCCTTCTTCTTCTCCACGGCAATCTTGCACGATGTCCAACCCGACCACATCTCAGAATATTTCTCCGATCCAAATGACAATTAAAATGTCGCTCACTTATCACAAATAGTTTTCTTCAACTTAATTTGTTTCTCACATCAAACTTAAATTTCTTACAGAATTCTTCAAAGTTTATGCTTGCTCAGAATCCCATCGCTTTTGGAAAAATTCAACTCATTTTCAATTCTCCTCTCTTTCAACTAACATCAGAACTCACCGATATCAAATTGCTAGCAACCTTAATTGATCTCTCGGCTCAAGAAATCCATGACATTTCTCTTCCCAGTATAACGTAGTATATCTAAAGAGAAGTGAACTCTTCATATCGCATTATACATCCTCAGTTGAAAAAAAATTTGTCTCAGAAAAGCAAGTATGGGATGAATAAACCAATCTTTGAATACTTTGACAAACTCATCCCATTTGATCTCGAGTAATGGTATCATTTCAAATCTTTCCCTGGAGCCACACCACCTTTCTGCTCCCCTTCTAATACAAAAGTAGATCTTCTTCTGCTGGCAAATCATCCCATCCAAAATTTTTCCAATTTTAAGCCCAATCTTCCGCCACTATAGATCACCTTGAATGCTTTTCAACGCTTGAAATATCCTCAAATGTGATCCACTTCAACCAAACTCGACTGCTCACTTGTCAGATTTTTCCATGATGCCTTTATCAACAACCTGAAATCAACCAACTACCCTCGCAATTCATCGATCTACCTTCACCACTGCGTTGTATTTCACCTGTTAATTATCTCAGAAGCGTGGTCTCGTGATTAGTCCGAATCACCATCTAACCTTTCTGCATTTCTTCGCAAATTAATCAGAATTATAAAAAATTAATTATTTGATTACATATTTAAAAGATACATGTAATGAAGTTAAGAACATACATTCCTAACCCAAAATTAATCATCCCTATACCAAATCAATCCAACACTTATTCTAAATCCAAATCATGCTTCCATTACTTGCCATCAATCTTTTGCTCGTTTCAACCTTATCGCTCGATACACTTCTGTCACACCTGATGACCCCTACCTTATTCGGTCAAGTATCAACAGATGACTGATTAGACATGATTCCACCACACGCTCCAACCTGCTGAATAAACAAATTTGTATCTAATCAAATCATCACAAAATTTAAAATTCATATACTAATTAATTCATATCACAAAATTAAACATGAAATCTTTAAGTTTGTAAATAAATAGAACTAAAGACATCGATAAAATTTATGCACCCAAAAGCCTTTAATCTTCCCAAAACTATACACCCCAAAACTATAAATCAACAAAACACTAAATTTCTACTCACCTCGCCTCAAATTATCAATCCAGAAGATCATGTTTCAAAGTTTCATGAGACAAGAATGCTAAAACAATAAAGACAAGAGAATAAATATATACATTTAAATTTGCGTAAGAGTAAGAACAACGCCGCAGAATGTAACAATTTAACCGAACAATACGTAGATTCAGATCAGATCAACGTACGATGTGAGATTATTTAATGAAAGTCATTTCGCCTATATCAAATCATTTTCTAAATATTTATAATCAGATTTTTGATTTCATAACAAAAGGTCGTCACTACGTCACTAAAACAAGGTAAGCAGGTCGAACTATACTACCTAATGTTCGACACCATTGGAAAAATTTTAACGCTCAACCTCAATGAGTCAATACTAAGATCCCCTCACCCATCTCATCAACTTTTCCTATCTCAAGCAGATTTTATAACATAGATTCTATCACAATTTTTCCCGACATTTCGCTTATCACATTATATTTAACCTTTTACAACATTTCTATATGCCAACAAATCATATACGCTAATAAAGAAAATAACTAACTGCTTATAATCATCGAAAATAGAATATACAATGACGAATATATATAATTATGCATAATACATAATACATATAATATCTATAGATTCATAGATATATAATCTATATGATGCCATTCATACAATTTATAAAAATCAGAAATAATACATTCATACTATGTAAATTTAAATTAAGAATTATGTCTCACCTCTACATCGTGTGAGCTCCTCGATTCCTCCTCGAAAGACACAACCTATAATGAAATAACTCTTCTAAATACTTCTAATACATGAAACTCATAAATGAAACTCATAATTAACACTAGATCACCCCTAAACAATCTTACCAAATTGTCTCCTCATATAATCTTTTCAAATACCTAGACGACTCCAAAGAATCTACTAACGCCAATATTAATTACCCCATTAACAAACTAAAATTAACAAAAATGCCAATCCTAAACCCCCATTTTAATAATAATAATTGAACTCATCTAACAACAAAACAGATTTGAACTCCATAATCACACATTTCAACACCGCGGGTCACGCTTAAAAAAAAAAGGAAAAGAAAAGAAATTCAAGAACTCACAAAACTCCTGTTCCGACGGCCAGAACATGAAATCCCGAGCGACGGTTCATGGATTTCCCAACCGAAAGACACGCTTACGCCCGTGCAATCCAAAGGCGATCGGCGGTCCGCGAAGACGATACGGAGGATCGACGAGGCGCGTTCCAAATGCCGACGCCGGATCCTGATGCCGAAGGCGCTACCGTGAATTCACCGTCGCCGGGAGGCAAGCCGAAGCGCCGGTGTGGGAAAGGAGGAGACGAACTCGACCGCCAAGAAAGGAACCGAGGCAGCTATGAAAGGAAATGAAATAAAATGAACGGGTATTACCTTTCGATCGATCCCAGCCATACGCGCGTCGAATGCTTTAATCCAGCCGCTGCATGCTTAGGTGCTACAGTAATTGCTACAGTAACGACGGATTAATTAGCTAAAACAAAATTAAAGAATAAGCTAATTGGATATTACATCAAACCATAAAACATTTCGCATCATGGGTGGTCAATCGACGGAAGACGAAGCTGCCAACTCGCTTAGGCATATCGGTTGGGACTTCAACAACGTCCAACAACCTCCATTCACAAATTGACGCATCATATCATAAAACATCAAATTATTAAACGCATACACGATCAATTCAGACAAGCATATGCGAGCATCGAACGAATTAATGTGATATTTGCACGACTTAAGCTAAAATTTACCTATTTCAATGTCAAAATCATCTAAATGACGTCCGATCACAAAATGGACTATATACTCCATCAAATATCGAAATTACTAATCGATGCTTATATTGATTGATTTCGCATCGTAAATCTGTTTTTAATGATTGAGGAGATTAACTTAAAATCATACAAATCCACAAATCCATCCACCTATCATTAGATGTGTGCCATTGCTTCCCAGCTTTCATGAAGTATCCATATATACTGCAATACCGTGACACCTCCTCATTCTCGATTTCTCTTGTTAGAATCTCTCGCTTTCTGATTTCACATAAGTTCTTGAAGCTTTCCTTTCACAATTCTAATATAAAGCTCCCTTCCTCACTTCTCTATCAAGCTCCATCTCCAGAATCAAGTCTCGCCAGAGAATAAACTCCACACTCACAGAGTAACACACCGCCTTTTCTTCTCTCGCTACTGTCTGACAATCACTCCTCGACATACTCATAATTCCACGCGACCAACCTAATATGACTCAATCTACATTAATTTCACTCGATCTTCCTCCTCCGTCTCGCAGGTTCTCACCATACCCAACACCTCCTCTCCCTCTTCTTCCTTCTCTCACTAAACAGAGAGCTGCCAACTATCGTTTCCCACATCCCTCTCACTTGATAGCCACCATATCACTCTCCCTCTCTCTAGCCTTTATTCTAGACCTTTCCCACTCTCTCTCAATAGAGAGCACTTTCTATCTCTAGAAACAAAATAGCATATCGCTTCAAAATCCGTGCCACTTGAATCAAAATCAGCTCAATTTATGTGCAAAGATAAAAATGTAGGTAGATGCCTAAAAGCTACTTAAGTACTCGCACACGTTTCAACGTGACAGGAAAACTTGCAAATTAAGTACTTAAGTACTTTGTTCCAATGTAGCGAGGAAAAATTATGTTTTGCTTTGTGCAGGTGCCTGAAAACCTACGTGTGCCTTTTTAGGTGAATAGATTCAAAGACATACGTTGTGGTATCTTAAGACACCACTCATGCAAGTCTATTTAGATAGGTGAGCAGGCCCAATATTGTCGAGATAGCCCCCTACACGAGAATGATGCTAAGATTATGCCAAAATTCCACCGAACCTTACAATAATAGAGGACTTAAATAATATAACTTAAAATGAGCATTAAATCTAAAATTGAAATTTAAATTGAAAATTAAGCTTTGCAGGTACACCTGAAGACCCATGGGTCGCTTCTTATAAGCATAGTAAGCTTGAAGACTTTAAGTCATGGTATCGCAAGACATTGACCATGCACACTTCTTATAAGTATGATGGGAAGGCTCAGTACTCCAGATACAATCCCATACGTGGGAACGATGCCGAGATGTTGTCTAAATTTACAATAAGCAAGATTGCAAAGAATACAATTTAACTGACTCATATGGACACGATCAAATAAAAAAAAAGATAACAAATGAGAAAATTATTGAACTATAAGATGAAGTCAAATTGTCAAATGAAAATGAATGTGTGAAACAACCTACTAGAATGAAAATCATGATCAAACAATATGGGACTTAATGGCTTATCGACATACAAAAATAGAACTAAATGAACATCTGGACAACTACATTTTATGTTAATTGAAACAAAAAAATCCAGTCAGCAATAGACGACTAATGAACTTGAAAGTTCACTCATAAGCAAAATTAAACATCATCAAATCTTATTGCAGATATTCAAACTATTATATTGAAAACTCAATCAAGCTTCATCATATTTGAAATGAATTTGAAAACTCAATCAAGCTTCATTGAAATTCAAGAATGCAATGAATTGTTGATTAAATGCAAATGAATCAACACCATTTAGCTGGTTGGATGAAACTTAGAATGCTCCCATCGCCACCGGATCTGCAACGCATCTTACAAAGAGACAAAAATCATTATTCATAGCTTTAAATGAAACCTAGCACATTTTACAGAGCATCATTGTGGTTAACTCAAACATTGTGACTTGTGCAGGCATTCAAACAAAGAAGATATTACACATATTTGGAATAGTATCTTGAGATACATCAGTTACAACGCTGACATTATGTTGCAAATATACAAAATTTCTATCAACACCAATTTTACAATGATCATGTGATACCAACTCTCAAGCTAAAAGTTAAAAATAATGAAACTTTTCTCCCAAGAAATGGTAAAGGGAATTTTAATAATAAGAAAATAAAATGAATTGTAATCAATCCAATCTACCTGGATAGGCCCCGACACAATATTAAAAGCC
Source organism: Cymbidium sinense (assembly GCA_021442155.1). Classification (NCBI taxonomy): domain Eukaryota; kingdom Viridiplantae; phylum Streptophyta; class Magnoliopsida; order Asparagales; family Orchidaceae; genus Cymbidium; species Cymbidium sinense. The sequence goes on along the minus strand of CM038224.1, from coordinate 70,364,267 downwards.
TAAATCTAATGCCTGAGAATGTTGTGCGGGCTAGAACTAGATAGACTGAAAATCCATCTTGCCTCAAAAAGTATGCAAACATTTTATAAATTGATAACTACTTCCAAAACAAATATATATCTCATAAGTCTAATTCTTAAAAGCAAATGCATGTGCACATTACTAATGGGAGACTTCACTTATATGGTAAATTACTGAGCCGCACTTAACTAACACAATCCTCCTTATAAGGACAAGAGTTGACAAGATTGGTTGCAAGTCAAAGGTTCAATCACTAAAAAGAGAATTTAATTTTTATATTTGCATATGACCATTAAAGGTCTTAATGGAGAAATTTCCCATTCAAATATAAACTCTTAATATCCATCAAATTCGAAGAGTGATTACAAGTTTTAATTATAGACCCGATCCTCTACTAATATGCAAGTAGAGTTAATAAAGTCTATATCTCGATAACGGTTGTGTTAAATAGATATTTTAACTGAAGAGGATATTACCATCAAAATATGTTTATAATTTCAAACCAAGTTAACCTAATTAAGTATCAATCAAAATACAAAAATCTGATAAATTACTAAGCTCAAAGTGTTCAAATAAAATTTATCTAAAAAAACTTAAAGCTAAAATCAATCCATCTTTCGTAATTGTTTGTCAGATATGATAAATTAAAAGAACACTAGCTCATAAAAGAAATAATATCAAGTCAAGTGTACTGCTATGTTCACACTCAAACAATCTCATACTAGTAAAGACGTGTTCCGAGTCCTTTGCTTAGTTTGACTAGTTGGCTCCACATATAATAATGACATAACTAGAGTTCTAACCGACTTATTTTAATAACCCACTATATTACAATCTGATGTAGCTTCCACATATGATGCGATCACTGTAGTCTTCGACGACTGGCTCCTTAATGTAATTATATTACTATAACTATAGATGTTTCAATTCGCTTCTTGATAAACCATAAGGTACACTTGATAGGGCAAATATCCTCTATTAGCTAAAGTGGACTTAAAATGATTTCCTTAAATAAACACTACCTCGGGTCTATAAGGTTATCTTGGACGACACAACCCATAATTGCTAACAAGAATTCTTCGATCAGCTTGGGTTGACTTCCTCTTCTAGCTAAGCTGATCAGAACCACATGTGGGATCCGAAAATTCTCCATCAGCCTCTTTTGGAATGAAAAGAGTTATTTTAGTGTCAGTGAAAATTTCAGAAGACAGATGAATAGTAGATAAAACACTACACAGAGATTTCATCCTTATTTGGTGAGAACTTTTTATATTTTGGTTTTCCTATAAAGCAAGTCCCTATAGTTAATTACCCTCCAATAATGAGAGAGACTTTCGATTAACAATTGAATCATTAAATAACGAATATATAATAACAGTGAGTGGAGTTTGAGATTTTATGAAATTTATCATTTTAGTTTAAAATTCTTGGTCGGGGGAACAATGATGCGCCCGATCTAGATCTCATGCTCGATCTATCTCGGGCCCCGCAATGAGAAGGAGTGAATAACTAACCTGAAAAAGGATCCTCACAATAACAACACGGTCATGTGTGTCCAGGTCTAAAAAATAAATTGTCGGGGACAAATATAAGTCAACCTACTAACATAAGATTTTTCCAAACCAAATACATTCTACATTTCACATTAAAGAGCAAAACCGTCAAATATACCGTAACAGAATAATTTAATGTCATATCGAGAGAACCACTCGAGGGCTCAGAACGCCATTTATGTGATCATTTCAAAGAAACAAGAAAGCGACGCTGCCACGAAGAATATTTGAATGTGAAGATATGATTTGATTGACATCAATTTTGTGAAGAAAAATTTTAATTTGTTACCCCCAAACAAATAATTGCGGAGGGGTGGATTGATTTTAAGTTTTAATTTAAATAATTCATTTCATTTCATTTCATTTATATTTTATTATTTTATTTGAATTTTGATTATTTTATGATTGATTTAGATTTGAATATATGATCATTTATCATTTAGAATTTTAATAATAATTGTCTTTCTCGATTAAGAACTAATATCAATCACCTCTTCACTCCTGCTTTTTTATGACGGCCTAAATTCATCAGCAAGTATAATCCTTCAAACCACCAACGCTAACTCAACATGTATGAGCCAGACTTTTTTCGAGGTTTGAACTGTTTATAACGCATATCAATTATATGATAAATAAATTTCTATATTATTAAATAAATTCTTATAATATCAAATTTTAGATTTTTAATTAACCCAATCCCAAGCACCAAAGGAAAGTGTAGTATATGTTCTTTTGTTTTATATCTAACTTGATATGTTCCTAAATGTCAACATTTTAACACACAAGTATTTGTTCTTTTAAAATTTTGTATAATGTGAATGTCAAATTGAAATATAACATCAAAGTTTGATTTTGATTTTTTTTTAAGTTTTATTAACTTACATCCAAGACAAACCGAGCAAGATAAAGATATGTTCCTTTATATTTGACTTTAACACTTCAACACGCAATGAATATTTGTTCTTGAAAATTGCATTTACATTAAGATGTCAAGTTAAAGTTTAGATGTCAAATCGTATTTTGATTTTTTTTGTTAACGACTTCTACCCCAAGACCAAACCGAAATATAACATCGTTCTCTTTTTTTTTTTTTTGCATTTCTAAGCATATTTCCCTAAATATTTGATCTAATAATTCAACATACATCTGAACATCTGCTCTTTAAAATATCAGTGACATATGAATGTCAAAGTTGAAATATATGGCATGACCTTTAATACATACTATAAAACAATCAATAAGCAAAAGAGGACTGGAATTTATTTAAAATAGCATTTTAGGAGCTCATTTATGTAAGTATAAAGCCACTCATGCAAGATATAAGTTTAGCACTTATCCATAGGTATAGCATGAACATTTCTTAGGTAGAATGTCATTTTTATGTGACCAATCAGCAAACAAAAAAATGGCTGGAATTTATTTAAAATGGCATTTTAGAAGCTCATTAATGTAAGTATAAAGTCCAAGATGATATATAAGAGGAAGTTCATCAATTCTGGGCCATTTTTTGTAAAGGTCTAAGAGAAAATAAAATAAATACAGGTATTATGATCCAATTTTAAGATAAATCACGTTTTCTTCTTTTCATCATAACATATACTCATAAACGATAAGAAATAAAAGAAAGAAGAATCTCCCCAGATCCATATTCATGTCATAAGACTTTAGAGAAAATGACAAAGGGAGTAAAAGTTTTTCCTTAAATTCATGTTTATATCATGGGAGCATTAAGAGAAAAATGGAAAAAAGAGTTAAGATCTCCCTTTAGATCCATGTTTGTCATGTAACATTAAAAGGAAGTGACAAAGATATAAGAGATGTATCAGGAAAAATGACATGTTTCCATTAAAGAATCAACTAAAGTTAACCTTTTTCTCATAAACTCATGATAAGACACATCAAATGTCATTTAAGGAAAATGGCAAAAGAAAGTTACTTTCCTTTAAATCCATATTTTTTGTCATGGCATTAAACGAAATGATAAAGATATAAGAGTATGTCATATGTCATTAAAATAAGAAAAAAATAGAAAGACGCATGTTTAATATTAAAAAGCAATAAATAAAGTTAACCTCATTCACATGAACTCATGAAAGACAAGACACATCAAATGTCATTAATAAAATATGACAAAAAGAAAGTTCATTTCCTTAAATTCATATTTTTATTGACATTAAAGAAACGACAAAGATATAAGAAATATGTCATTGGGTAAATAAAAAATAGGAAATGTTATATATTGGAGACAAATGACAAACTAATCTTTACATGCACGTAATGTGATATGACATTGATAATGACAAAAAAGGAAGTTAATCTTCTTAAACTCATATTTTATCATATAACATTAAAATGATAAAGGCATAAAGCACATATATCATTACAGACAGTGACAAACCAAGTTAATCTCCTTACATGCAACTTCGATAAAACACAAGTATGTGTCAAATGTCATTAAAAAAACTAAAAAGAAAGTTAAGGAGTTTATAAATAAGAGAGAATCTCCCAAGACTTCTCATTTCTTTCACAAGATATATCAAACCTAAGTCCTTTAAAGGTTTACCCAACTGCGAAAGCCATTTGTATCATATTAACTTGTAAGTCCTTTCTAACTTGATGTTTTAGATTTATCCATCATCATTTCATATAAATGGACATTTGCTAATAAAGCTAATAAGATACATCCACTTTCTATGTTCAACTATGTATAAACATGTAAGGATTGTTGCAAAATGAACAAGATACGATATCTATGTTAAACTCATAGGAGAGAATTATGTCATAAATGTATTTTAGTAGAAGACAATGTTTAAGTCACATATAATTACCATTTAGACAAAAGAAGAGGAATTGATCAGTATTTGCCTCATAATATGACCATTTAAATGACAATTGAGCTAATTGATAAACACATCATAGTTACCACATAGTAGATAATACACATATATGGTATGAAAATTCAAGTAATAAATTATCAGCTCTTTTTTTTTTATCAAAATATTAAATCCTCCATCCTCAGATATACGCTTCTAGACGATTCCCACCACGCCAAGAAGGCATACATGGCGATGGACGCGAAAGTTTATTTACCAACCACGCCAAGAAAAGCGTGCATGGGTACACAAAGATAGCGCATTTCCATCAACAACGCAACAAAGATTTTATAGAACATATTTCATCGCTTAAGAAATAACGGAATGCAGAGTTTTCCCCGCCATTGGAATAATGTGAGCTACAACAGATTTCCCGCCACATCAAAACAACGCGATACTTATCACAAGATATTTCCACCGGAACAACAAAGATACTTATCATAAATTTTCCGCCAGACGGAACAATGCGAACGGTGACTTATAACACAAAGATATTTCTTAACTTGCTTTATATGTGTATGACATATGATATTGTATTTGAAGATCACAAACAATCACCATCACCTAAACTTTTAATCACATGATCATATTACATGATTTTTTTTTTTTTTTAGAGCAGTGTCTCTCTCAAATTCAACAAGTGAAATAACAATTAGATGTCAAATCATAGGCATGTATTGTAATTAAAATAAGAGTTTGTAATCTTCATGTAACTTTCATCCATCCTTAACAATGAAAAATATTCACCTTGGTACATAAAAATTAGAATGATATCTCAAAGTAGAGGCTTTGAACCAACGTCATTCAAATGTAAGTAGAGGTTTTGAACCAATGTCAAACTAAAATGTCTTTTTCTTTACTTTGACTTACCAATGTACCATAAACATCAAGAACCGGAATATAAAGAGGAAAATCGCTAATAGTTTAACTACACAATATCCTAAACCTTTCTTCACACTTGATTTCAATGGCACATAGAAAATTTCACAAATGTTTACTTCTCCAAACATCAAGAAATTGAAATATAAAAGAGAGAAAAACTTGCTCATAATTTAGGATTTGAACCACACAACACCCTAAACCTTTCTTTCCAACTTCAGATTTTGATTTAAGTATGTAGGAAAATTTCACAAGAATGTATTCCTCCAAAACAGCAAAAAATTGAAATATAAAAGAGATAAACTTCTTTAATAGTTGGGATTGAACCACACAACACCCTAAACCTTTCTTTCTCATTTCAGATTTTGATTTAAACATATAAGAAAATTTCACAAGAATGTATTCCTCAAAACAGCAAGAAACTGAAATATAAAATAGAGAAAAACTTATTAATAGTTTAGGATTTGAACCACACAACATCCTAAACCTTTCCTTCATACTTCAGATTTCAATTTGAGCATGTAGGAAAATTTCACAAAAATGTATTCCTCCAAAACAAGAAAAAGCGAAATATAGAAAACTCACAATGGTTTGAACCACACAACACCCTAAACCTTTCTTTCCCACTTTTGATTTAAGCATGTAGGAAAATTGTCACAAGAATGTATTCCTCCAAAATAGCAAATAAATAAATATAAAGAGAAAACTGCTAATAGTTTAGGATTTGAACCACACAATACCCTAAACCTTTCTTTCCCACTTCAGATTTTAATTTAAGCACATAGGAAAGTTTCACAAGTGTTTACTCCTCCAAACAGCAAGGAACTGAAATATAAAAGAGAGGAAAACTTGCATGTAACTTAAAGTTTAAGCTACATATTATATCAAATCATATTTCCATACTCTTTAATTTCATTTTAAATATGTAAAAGAGGTATAGCAAGCATCACCCTTTCCAAACAGCAAAGTGAAGCATCAAAAGAAACAAGAAATTTTGCACATAATCTAGGATTTAAGTCACGAAACGCTTCAAACCTCTCTTTCCATTTCAGATTTCAACCTAGCAAATGAAAGAGACTACACAACTGTAATTTCTTTCATAGAAGATCACTTCAAGTAGAATAGAAGTATAAAAATCCATAGGTAATAAGAAATAATAAGATATTTGGGCCACACATCATCCAAAGTCTCAAAATCAAAACCCTAGCATCGTCTCAAGCATAAGATAAGGTAGATTTACCAAAACCCTAACTTTCAAAAGAACTCAAATGCGCGAAAGTAAGCTTAGGGTTAGAGAGAGATGACCTGGAGGTGTAAGCTTGCAAAAGAGGAAAGAAGGAGAGAAGCTCTACGAATTGAACCAGTGCAAAGAACCACCTGAAAGGAAAAGGGACGGATGGCTAGGTCGAGCCTCGGTTTCACATTTCCTGGGGCCAATCGGGACGGATGAGAGGAAAACCGCACGAGAGAAAGGAAAACCGAGAGAGGAGAACACGAACGAAGGGAGTTCGGGAGAGCTGCGTGAGAGAATCATGAGAAATGAGGGAGGGGATCGTTCGGTGCGGGATTTAGGGCTAGCCATGCGATTCGATTACGCCCAATGCAACAAAGGGTTAAGTGGGCGCAACTAATTAGGGGTTTGGGCAAAGATTTCTATTTGGAGGGTTTGAGGTCGATAAGAGATAATTAGGATTAAGAATCACCATTTTATCTTCTTAATTGCAAATTAACGTAAATTTGCTTCAATATTTTATGAATTTATTTCATGCGATAAACCAGCAATACGGTTGTGGTATTTCGTCATGCCGACGAACGACGCCGATCGATTCGCGAGGTCGCGACAATATCGGCACGCTTGAAATGAAATTGTTTAAATTGCGCGACGTCGCGATTCAATCGACGACATTCGCGTACACTTTGCCAATCGTCACCAAGACGCCGCTTTGATGTGCCGTTCGCAATGGCACGATCAATTTCAATAACCCGGAGGTCATTCGGATGTCGTCGGGCTTCCCGACTGATGTAATTTCATTAAAAATTGATTTTAATTATTTGATCGATTATTAATTGATTCGATATTTTTTCATTTAATTAATTTTAATATTTTAGGTGCATTACGAAGCGGATTTTCACGGATCGCGATTAGGGCATTTTAATCTCCAATTATGCGACATTGCCACAGATTTTTCATAGGTTTTATCATATGCGCTTAATTTGAAAAGTGACATATACTTGTAGGTCAAAACCACAACTGCCCAGGATGATGGAACTATGAAATCTTGATCGGGCGCATCATTGTTTCCCCTATCATCCGCTTTAGTAGAAAGATGATGAAATTTATAATTTTAAAGTCCAAATCTTCATTTGTTGTTACTACACGCTAAGCGATTAGTGATCTAACGACTAGCCTTAATTGAAAGTTTTCTCTCAGCATTGGAATGGGTAATTAACTATAAGTGCTAGCGTCTATAAGAAATATGGAACTAGATCTAAAATTTTCACAAAATGAGGTGAAATCTCTGAGTAGTGTCTTATCTAATGTTTCATACGTTTTCTGAAAATTTGACCAACATTAATCAAACTCTCTTTATTAAGAGGTCATACGTGAATTTTTGTTGTCCACAAATCACTTCAAGTAAAAACTTTCTTGCACTTTAGTGCATCACTTAATGGTGAAACTCTAATATGCAGATTTCTATTTCAGATAATTAGGAGCTCTGTATGCAAAAAAATATGGCTATTCTTGACAAGGGTGCATTCCCACATGGAACCAAGAAACATCGCATGCCTATTGAAATTGTAGTTCCTTGAAAGCACCTTAATAATGGCATTATCAACATTCAAGTTGAATGATCTTGGAGGATCCAACAAGACCTAACCAAGTTACACGCTAAGTCCAAATTTATGCCAAAGTCCCGCCCAATGTTAGACCTAATGTCAATCCCAAGGTCAAGACAGATGTCCAAAATAGATGAATAGAACACAGAAGGCTAAATTAATGCAAAAATTTAAATCCAATTCATATAAAAGTATTCTTAAATTTCCACAACCTATCTCATGTTTAATATAGGGGATTATCCCTCATCATTATTTCTATCATGATATAAAAGTATTATCAAATTCCTAACCACTTATCTTATGTTTAATATAATAAGGATTGGTTTATCCATATAACATGCCAACCATCCAATGACCAAAATAAGAGGGTAGATGCATTAGATTCAGCCAAATTTAAGAAAGGTAGAGGTAGACCTAAAAAAATTTGATTAGAAAGTATAAAAAATGACCTTTATTTACTAGAATTAAATGAAGATATGATACTTGATAGGTAGAGGAAAAATGATTCATGTAGCCAACCCCACATAGTAGGATAAAGGCTTGTTTGTGGCTGTAGTTATTATTATTACTGCTGCTGTCATTAGATTTGATATATTTTAGTACTTGATGGTTTGATCAAATTTTCTCGGAATTATCATATTATTGAAGTCTCATGGATGGGGATAATCATGAAGTATTTGGGTGGAACTACTTATGAATAAAAATCCAGTAATAAGTTTTTTTTTTGTTTTTTTTATTAGTTTTTTTTTTTTTTTGAATTGTCGAACAAGGTGGCAGCAGCAGTAGGCGTACGAAGTGCAAGATTTTTGGGTACGAGGACGATAGACATCGATTTATACAAGGGAGTTTTTTTTACTAAAAGAGATTTTTTAAAATATATTATTATTATTTATAGAAAATTGTAACTAATTAACTAACTTATACGATAATATTATGGTGTCATTTAATCAATTCAATCTTAATTTAATTAAACTAATAATTATAACAAACATTAAACAAAAAAGGTCTATATATAAATTTCAAATCTTATATTAATTTTAATTAACCTTAATTAAACTTAAATTTGATAATAATAGGCATTCAAATCTATTTAGTTAACCTTAATTTTAAATATGTAATTTATCAGTTTATTAATTATATATAATTGATTATATTTATCAAATATTATTTTAGTTTGATTTAATTAATTAACTAGTTAATATTACTATTTCATAGAAGTATATATATTCTCACAAACTTCATCGTTCAGGTACTCCGAACTGAGTGCCATAATCTCGCATGCATAGGTAATTGAGCATTTTGCATCCCCAGTGAGATGGGTGTCTTAGATATTTTCAATATTTCGGATATGTCAATGCAATCCCTTTCATGAACGAGCATCATTTAGACAATATCAATAACCATCAAATTAACCTTATCTCAACTTGAGTGATGCTTTGTTCTTAATTCAATGTCATCATCATATGCGATTGAATCAACTTTAAGAAGCTTCATTTGATAGATTTTAAAGCCACAAATGCATCAATGTAATCCATTTTGTAAATGATTATTGTTCGAGTAGTCTCAGCAACAATTAAGATGATTCACGTTCAATTTGCGCACATCACATTCGTTGTCTATCATTCCTCTGTCGAATTGGTTAAATCAATCGTAAAAGACTCTCGATTATAGATTTGATTGCTTTTGACACTTTAGTGCAACCGATTTTATGAACGGGCGATGTTTGAGTGAATTTAATTGTGATAAAAAACTTCTTTGAGTTCAATTGAAATGATGTCACGATCATCACCTGTTTATTTTGCATTGTTCACTTGACTTAGCATATGTAACAAACATGAAACTCAACAAACTACAGGAACCGGAAGCTTTAAGAATCACAAATAACTATAAATGTTGCTTTAGGAACCACAAAAAACCGGAAGCTCAAGAATCGCATATAAAGCTAAAGGGATCAACCGAACAAGAGGCATCCAAATGATCCTCCAGATATTGCTATATGGAATAGAAGTTAAAGAACTTAAATAACATATAAATCCAATTGAAACTTATCCATAAGGTAATAAAATCAGCCGGCAGCAGCAGACCTGAGCCAATCCATTAAACTGAATCAAAACAAAAGCTTAACAATACCAAGGACAATATAATAAAGAGTGCATCCCATACTCATAAGCACATCATCACAAACAAATTTAAAGAACTAAAATAAAATTAAAAATTACAAATAAAATTATGAAATAATGAAACAATTCTAAGACATTTGGTCAAATAAATTATTTGCTCAATATTTCAGATGAATTTAAACTAGCAAATTACCATCAACATGGCTGGTGGGTACAACATAAAGCATTTCTAAAGCTAGCAAATACATTATATCTTAAACACTGAACAAACAATTAAAAGATCAATCTTACATTGTCATCTATACCATCGAGCAGGTAATGATAGTATTCGTAGGACCCATCAACCAAGGAAACAGTGCCTTCAGAAACTATAATAAAGTACTGGATTGATCAGATTTTTTTTAAGATTTCACCACTTAAAGAAAAATTGCAGGTTAGAAAACTAACCACCACTAACTGGAATATGGGTATGTACATTTTTAAGATATTGATAGCCTGTAAATAATCTCTGTGATTAGAAAACAGAAAGCATGAAAAAGCAGCAATTACGACAATTTCAGGCATGCCACATGTTGATAGCCATAGGATACCATTTCTTATTAAGTTGTTGGCTTTTGTACAAGAATTTAGAGCATTAGCAATACGCAAAAGGGGACGATCCAAGGGTAACCCAAGTCGTGAATGCAAAGTCCTCCTAATTTCACCTATAAGCCAAAAAAATCATTTACTGATAGTTAAATTAATGGAAAAAAACAGCAGGTTTGTTCATCTACAAAAGCGGTGCAATATTTTCCTATAAATTAGAATAATTCTTTCCTTAAAATAAAGAAAACAATAGTAATCAATTTTAACTTACTTTGCCTCACTTCATTTTCTCCATATCTGAGTGCATATATAGCCGTTATAGGATGTAAAATGCCTGGGGGTAGGAAATGATAAGGTTTAAGCTGCAGGAAAAAAAAGGAACATTTGCACAGATCAAAAACCTGATGCATGGAAAACATTTTGCAAGTGAAAATACCATATAACCAGAAAATCAAATATAAAAAAGATGTCATTATGTTCAGATGTATTGCTTAGCGTAAAGAAACCTAATCTCGTATATTGCATTGTGAAACAAAATAATTGTAGGCAGCAACAATATGGACACACAAAGACATGAAAGTCTACACCTACATTTGGGTGAATGCTACTGCAATTTTTTATAAAGGTGCCCAGGTACGGTTCTTGCTTTAAATCTAGATATGCATCCATAAATCTGTTAAGCATTAACTCTTTTCAGATAGACATTTTACAAAAGCATGATCCTAAGAGCAAATATAAAGTCACTGCATCACAAGTCAGAGGTCAAGGGTTCAAATCACATTTTTTATGCATGTAAGACCACACAGATCAACCATTCCTGAATCCCATGTTAGCAAGTGCCTCATCCACTGACTATGTTCTCAATTACCAAGGTAGCTCATTACCCTCTGAGTAAACTTCAATAAAAAACATATAAATAGTGCTGAAGAGAACTAAGAAGCCTACATAATATTTCATTCTCAAATGAGACTATTTGTTAAACTTCCAAGATATCTTGTTAAATCCCTATATATGTGATGGAGCCATGTCAACATCCAATCATGATTAAGGCACCCTGTTAGAAATAAAGTTCAATACAGTACACATAAAGAACCAGTGGGAGGATCACTTCATATGCAATAACAACAAATAAAGTTCTAAGACATACACAAGATCAAATTACTCAGAACCAAAGATCTAGATAATTAGAGATAAAAGGAATAAGAATGAAATCAATTATAATTTACATCAATAGAGTGAACAGACAACTAGAATTAATTATAATTTACATTAATAGTCTAACAAAGTTGAATAGAAAAAGAACATTGAAGTCATCAATACAAATTTGATTAAATGATCTCCACCTCCTACAACAACTCGAAGCTATTCAGCAACTGATAACACATCAAACAAGAAAAAACACAACCACACATAGGAGCCTCGATCGATGACACAAGAAGTTCAGGGAAAGCTAGTCAATATGCATATAAAAGATCACTCTCTCCAAGATTCACATCTCAATCAATGTCATATTGGAAAACCCAATGCACTACTACCACTAATCAATGAATGGGCTCTCAGTCATAATTCCATGCTCACTCCTTGACCAAATAGTCTCAATCAATGGCATATTGAGGCACCCATGTACTCATATTAATAAATTCTCTCAGTCACACTGTCATGCACACTTTTTAGTTTTTGCTCAATGGACTTCTACCATGAATGGTGAAAACATGGTCCCCAAAACAGCCATCAATACAAAGTTGAATAGAAAAAGAACATTGAAGTCATCAATACAAATTTGACTAAATGATCTCAACCTCCTACAACAACTCGAAGCTATTCAGCAACTGATAACACATCAAACAAGAATAAACACAACCACACATAGGAGCCTCCATCGATGACACAAGAAGTTCAGGGAAAGCTAGTCAATATGCATATAAAAGATCACTCTCTCCAAGATTCACATCTCAATCAATGTCATATTGGAAAACCCATGTACTCACTACCACTAATGAATGGGCTCTCAGTCATAATGCCATGCTCACTCCTTGACCAAATAGTCTCAATCAATGGCATATTGAGGCACCCATGTACTCATATTAATAAATTGTCTCTCAGTCACACTGTCATGCACACTTTTTAGTTTTTGCTCAATGGACTTCTACCATGTATGGTGAAAACATGGTCCCCAAAACAGCCATCAAGGAACATATCATCAGGTCTAATGATTTGCTAATCCCTGAAGGGAGGCATTTTTATTTTCCCACTTACCTATACATTGCTCATAAATTGGCTCATCTAAAGATGTCTTTAAAACTATAGCAAAAACATCACGGAATATCTGTATCTGTTGATAATGGAATGACCTAGGTGAATTCGATGCAAAACATCACAATTTGCATACCAATACTATACTTACCATCAATATCAGTCATCTCAAGAATTCAAACAAACCCACTAACTCATCTATCATTATCTGCATTTGAGCACAGTGATAAATATTTCTTGATTATGCCCATCCATGAGACTTCAATAATATGATAATTCCGAGAAAATTTGATCAAACCATCAAAGTATCAAAACATACCAAATTTAACAACAACAAGATCTTATCCTATCACGTAGGGTCGGCTACATGATTCGTTTTTCTCCACTATATCCTACTAAGTGTCAAATTCTCATTTAATCTTAATAAATTAATGTCATTTTTTATACTTGCTAACCAAGTTTTTTTAGGTCTACCTCAACTTTTCGTAACATGCCGAATCTAGTACATCTACTCTCCTAGGTCATTGGACGGCTAGCATTTTATATGGTCAAACCATCTAAGGAGATCCTCTCTAATCTTCTATGCTACTAGAGCTACTCCAACCTTATCACATATAATATGTATTTCTCATTTTATCTCTTAAGTGTAAAGCCACTCATCCACCTAAGTATCCTCATCTCCGCAACACTTAATTTCATGCTTCTCTTTTACTAGCCAACATTCTACATCATAAAGCATTGCAAGTCTCGCCACAATCTTATAAAATTTTCCCTTGAGTCTAAGCGGCACTTTCCTATCACGCAATAGTCTCCATGCATTCATCCACATTAGCCATCCAACTTGAATTCTACTAATAACATCCCCATCTATATCACCATCACTTTGAACAATAGACCCGAACATTCACTCTCTTTAATGACCTAATCGCCCATTGTCACCACTTCACCACTAGATCTTCTACAACTAAAATTACACTCCAAGCATTCGATTATAGATCTACTGAAACAAAAACCTTTAGACTCTATGGTTGACCTCCCTAATTCAAGTTTTTCTTGAACTCCCTCGCTAGTCTTATTAACAAGAAGAATATTATCAACAAAAAGCATATACCAAAGTACATCCTCTTGTAAATGTCTAGTAAGAACATCCATAACTAAAGCAAAACGATAAGGGCATAAAGCCGATCCTTGATGTAATCCAACTAAAATAGGAAAATACTTGGTCAATTCTCCTTGCGTTTGAACACAAGTGACAGCTCTAGTATACATACTTAATGACTTGAATATAAGCACTTCTCTTCAAACTTTATCAAATGTTTTCTCTAAATCAACAAATATCATATGAGATCTTCCTTACTCTCTCTCTATACTTCTCCATCAAATCTCCCAACAAATGTATAGCATCCATTGTAGACCTACCGGACATATATCCAGGTATGTCTACAATAGATTTAAAAATAGTGCTCTCTCTAGGTCTTCAATACATACCAAATCACACAATTCAAAAATCTACAATTATTAAATATGCAATGTGGATTAAAAAACTATATGAAAAGATAGTGCTCATCAAGTGAAATCCAACACATTTGATTGGAAAATTGGAAAAACCCAAGATGTATACAAAAGGTTAGGAGTAATTGAAGATATATCAAAAATCAAGTTTTTATAGAAAGCGTAATTATTAAATCACCCTTTTCCACCTCTTCCTAGATCCTGAATGCAAGATCTATAACCCACATAGAATGCCCTGCTATCATCAATTACAATTGTCAAAATTAAGAAATGATTAATACGAAACCATAATGGTTCTAGCATGTATTCAAGATAATCAGGAATCCATGACTTGATTGTGGCATCTTTAATGCGTAATGCATGGTCTAGCCTAATGTACCAACAATTACTTCATGAGTAATCAAAAGCTGAAACTAAACTTGAGAGAAAAGAAACGACTTGCTCCATTTGGGACAGCTTTTGTGATAGGAAAAGTATTCAACAAAAAATAATGTCCGTTTGGATGACACCTTTTCCACCGCTTTTCATAAATGTTGACTTTAAAGCCATTTTGGGAAAGTATAATAGAAACTATGGTTGAGAAAGCAGTGTAAAAGCAAAAGCAGAAAACATCAAGTCACCTCAAATGAAACCTTGAGCATACAAGGAAATAAAACTAGTCATGAGACACATGGAGTCATAACATAAGCTTAGCAAAAAAAAGATGTCAAACCTTTTGCATAATTACGTGACTCACCAGGCTAAAAATTCAGATAAAATGCGCCATCGCCTCTCCAGTACCAATTGCTCTTCTATTTAGGCAAGGACTCCTAGAACTAGAAATTTCTTTAACATCAACTATTTTATCCGCTACAACCATTCATTAAGTGCTTCATAAAAAGGTCATTTGTATAATGTACATGAAATTAGTGAACTCACTCCCACCAAGTATTAGAATTTCTTTAATTTTATACTCGTCTCCTCTCACCCACCTACCCCCACCCCACAACAAAGGAAAACGAAATGCATTCAAGAAGCAAGCTGAAGGAGAATTGCCAAAAAGCTTCTAAAGTAAACTCTCTATGTTTGGGATACAATGCTCAATTGCACAAGTATGTAAGCCATCCTCGTGTTTTTGATTAAAGGAAAAGCTGCTACACATCAACCACCCCAACACAGAAAATATGACAATTTCAAGAGGTAAGGACAGACGAAAATGATAAAAACTGGAAACTTTATCTTCTGCATAACAGATGCTCGATCAATATTTTTTAGAGAAAAGACTCATGTTGGCAGTGTAAATCATAGAGATCATGTTACCTGAGGATGTTGTGTCAAAAGATATGGTGAGATAGCATTCTTCATTGTTATTAACTGGTCAATCAACCCTGGCACAACCAATTTGGAGATAGCAGAAGCAATGGGGCATTCTTTTGAAGAATAACAAAGCACATCTAATTGGAAATCAACATATACACAACTTGCTGGTTCTGCTACTGAAAGAAAGAGATCAAAGTTATCATGGAAGTAAACTTGTAAATATGATTCAAAGATAATAATTTATCACACTATAATCGGCACCTGGGAAATACTCTGCCATAGGAGCACCAGATTTAGAAATATTTCTAGACCGATTAGACAGCATAGTTATTCTGATAACATCTGCATTCTAATTAATAGTAACATCAGAAAATAGTGATGCTTACACTAAGATTAGTGAACATGCCACCATAAAAGGAATATGATGGTGAAGGTGAAATGGTCATGTTTATAATAAAAAAAATTCCTGTGCTGTTCAAAATAGATAGGAAGGATGAAACATATTCTAATGAAAAAGATACCAAACAACAAGTATAATGGTAAGAAAAAAGAAAGAAAAATTTACATACATACCACACAAATCTTATGCATTTACATATCTAACACCTAAAGTTTTATATTTACACACTTTTCTATGCATGAAAACATCCATTTCATTTTAAAAAAGTTGGTGATGTTTTCATATATGTTTGTTACGTAAATTAAATAAAGCAAACTAGGCAAAGTAAATAGACAACGATCGTGACGTTGATCCAACCATGATCAAAGTCACTTGAATACCATTCATTTGCCAAACAAATTACTCCAATGCATCAAAACAATGAAATCTACAAACGGAGACCTTGCATGGTCGAATCAATCAATCAATCTAATGAAGATTATTGATGGACATGACGCGCACAAAGTAGATCCGAATTGCTTTAAATTATTGTCGAGATTACCTAAATAGTACACGTTCGCAAAATAGATTGCATAGATGCATTTGTAGCATCAAAATTTGTCAAAGGAGATTTCTCAAAATCAATTCAATCGTATACGACGGCAAGCTATGAATAGACATCCGACGGATTTGGATAATTTTACTTCGATGGCCGTCAATGTCACATAAATGATGTTCATTCATGAAACAAACTACTTTGATGTGTCTGACACGTCGAAAAGACCAAGAAAAGAGATCCATATTGCATGGATTTATCTACGAATACAAGATGCAAGATTGTTTACACGCATGAGGTGGAGGCACGAAATTTGAGACATACACATTGAATAGCATACTAATCAATCATAATCAAATTAAATTAGACAATTACTAAATATAATCGATTACATATGACTAATAAATAAACTGATTAGATTGTTGCTTGGGTTAGATTTGACTAAATTAATTTAAATGTGAAATCAAAATGAATTTATTATGTGAATCAAAATCCATATATATGTGTATTAAAATTAAATTCAATATAACTAATAATTTAGATTACATTTTATTAGATAAAAATAATTAATTAAAAAATCAGATCAAACTAAATTTAATTGAGAGAAATTAAAATCAATGTGTTTGTGTATAATATAACATAATATAATATATATAAATATAGATATTAAAATCATATTTAACAATAATTATCATGAATTGATGTGACTTTAGGTTAAAATTAATTAGCACTATTGCATTAGCTAGTTATATGATTAGATTATAGATATAAAAAATTTATAATCAATTTCGAATCTGAATCCTCAAATAAGTCAAAGCCCAAAAATTTCAGATTTGTAGTGTCACTCACCATTCTCGCATGCCTCAAATCTCATCTCATCCTTATCAGTTTAACAAAATGGGAAACAAAAAAATCTATTACCCTGATCAGCTACGTGACATGCAACTCTAGAATTTAACATAATCACATCTTCCTCTCCCATTTTTATGCACAGCGACTCTAGCCCCCCAACCCACACAACTTCCATTTTCCTCACACAAGAGCCTCATGACTTCCCTCTTGGTCCTCTCTCCTCGACATAGGCATGGCCAACTCCAGGAAAATCTCGTCATCATGTCGCGACCTCCTAGCCAACATCTGAATGCAAAAGTGCCCAATCCCCCACCTCTCTGCCATGTATTACACACTTTCCTATCATTGCTCCAGTCCACAGCCCATCTTTCCCTCTCACACCATAACCACATGCACTTCCCAACCCCAATCCTCAAGCCACTCCACTACCCAAAATCTGCTACCAACAACCCTAACCCGTTTCTTGCTCCCCTCTCCTTTGATTAACTCCTGGGAGAGATTCACACAAATCTTTCCTCCCATATATAGGATTCCCCTCAGCTACTCTCCATCTCCCTTAACTTCTCATATCCCGAGTAAAACCCCGCCTCCCACTCCTCCCAACCCAAACAGCCAAGTTTTTCTCACTACCCTCGAACTCCTCTCATTTTCTCAGCCTAATAGAAAACTCTCTCTCTCTCACTTTATATGCATGCAAGAAAAATATCAAAGAAGAAAATCTTTTTTAGCAATAGATCAAAAGAAATTTCATCAACTATCTATTGTCATTTCATATGAAAGGTATAATTAATAAATTAAAATCATAAAATGTAAGTACCTGTACTCATCTCTCTCTCTTTGCGAAAAAATGTGTATTTTCATCAAATCAAGGCTCCATATGCATCTTTCTTGACGGTAGAATCTATGGTATTCGTTAATGTTCTGTACTACTCTCCACCTAATGTAACTGGACTTACAGGAGACTAGTATTGGACAAAATAAATAGACTTAACTAACGCAAAACAAAATGAGAAATCATCTACTACAAAATAAAATGAAATACAAAGACAACATGTAAAGATAAGAAGACATAATGGGAAATTAATAGATTTGCCTACCAGTAAGAACTTGAGCAAAATTTCTTAATAAACTCACAACACTCAATTACAAAGCTTGGATACAAATAAAGTGATGGGAATTGTCACACCCCAGATGACATGCTTACCGACGTGTATCAATGATGACGATTGTGATTCCACCAACACGCTCCAACCTGCCATGAACCAGCAAGTGAAAGGATCTAATCAAATCATCACTAAACTATTTACAATTCATAACACAAATACCTAAGCAAATCTTTAAATAAATACAGAGCTAAAGACATTTAATTCAGACGCATTCAAAAGCTTTAAGCTTCCCAAAACTATAATTAACAAAATGTATTCTACCCACTGCCTTTTCCGAAATTTTCAACTAAGATCATAAGTAAAAGCTTAGACAAGAATGCTAAAACTCAAGATAAGACAAGAGAACAATCGTAATAACATGTAAATTTACAAAGCGAAAAACTGTAAGAACTGCATCTAAAGAATGTAACATTATAACCGAACAATACGCCAGTGTCAGAAATGTAGAATCGTAGAATATAACAATATGTAAGTTCATATCAGATCATATCAGATCAATCAATGCAAAATGATTTTCATTTCGCCGTTATATCAAATCATTTTCTAAATGTCTTTATAATCATGGTTTTGACTTTCATTCATAAGGGTCGCCACTACGCCAAAAAGCTGTAGGTAGCGCAGGCCGAACCATAATTTACATACCTAACAAATTTCGACACTGACAAATTAAACACCAACCTCAAATGCGAGTCGGGGATACTAAGATCCCCTAAGGCTCATCTCGCCTTCGCTTATTCAAGCAGATCAGATAGCCTTCCTATCACAATTTTCGACATTTCCTCGCTTATCACATTATGATTTAACACATGTAAAACATTTCTATACGCTCAATGAAATCATATGCTACAAACTAACGTTTAATCATTGTAAACATTAATCTACACCCATGCAGGCCAAATACTAAACATTCAGATATTCAATACGATAAGATTCAATATGCAAATCTATGTCATTCATACAATTTATAAAGCAAGCAAGAACAAGGAAAGATACATGCGTAGAACCGAATTTACATTAATAATGTCTCACCTCGTCAAGACGTGATGGCACTCGATCCTCCTCGATACACAAACCTATAATAAAATAACTCTTCTAAATCCTTCTAATAATGAAAATTCATATGCAACTTAACTAAATCTTGCAATCTTCAATCATCCTCATGTTTTAAACACCGAGACGACTCAAAGTAATCTCCAAAGAAATCTCTAACGCCACTATTAATTACCGCTCAATCAATAAACTAAAATTAGCAAACATCAATCCAAATCTCAATAATTCTACCACTCACCTACAGCTCAAAACGCCGGAACCTTCAAACACGATTTCAACGCCAGCAACTGAAAGAAAAAAAGGAGAGGAAAGAAATTAAGAACTTACAACTTCCCTAGTTTCCGATCGGCCAATAGAATTCAGCCGACGAATTTCCAAACCGAAGCTGAATTTCAACCCGACCCAGCTTTCTGACTTACGCGACGCTTTAAGCCCGGCGGAAATCGAAGCCGACGCCGACGCCGACGCCGGAGGGAAGGAAGCGACGGCTCGCGTTTCAGGTCACGCGAGCGATCCGTCGTTTACGATGTCAGGCGGATCTACGGCCAGGCGCTCGTTTCACGAGCGCCATCGGCCGGCTGCGGAATGGGAGAGAGGAACCGTACATACCGGGCGAACGAGCTTGCCTCGATCGCCAGAATGAACTGAGGCCGCTGGGAAGAACAAAATAAGAAGTCATGAGGGATCCAACCATACATGTCGAACCTTTAATCCCCACGACGCGAAAGTGGATGCTATCTAATGCTACAAGAATATAACTTAAAACAAAATTAATTAAATTAAATTAATGGATATTACAATTTCCTCTAAAAAAAAATTTCCCTAAATTTCTTCAATCATTCAAACAGGGGAAATTTCTACCTCATCTCTTCAACCTCCCAAGTATTTCTTTGGTCAGGCTTCCATTTAATTTTAACATAGAAATTTGTCTATTTCATAATCTCTTCACATCAAATTCTAAAATCTTTTCCGCTCCAATGCATAAGTCAAATCTATTAGATTTCAAACTTTGTATATGGAATCTTCGCTCGTGATCTGGATCCATTTTCTCAACATTGAAATGTGAAAGACGCTAATAATGTCACACTAACGGTGCGTAAGTCAGTAGTTTCATATTGACGATCCTTTCAATGATTTCAAAAGGCCCCATGTATCTGGGCTCAATTTACCTCTCGACCAAATCTACTAATTCCTTTCATAGACTTTCAAAAATACAAATTCTCCAACTTGAAATTCTGCTTTAAGTCAATACTTCACGACGATCCGCAGCCTTTCAATCTATCTCTGACATCCGATTTTCTCAGAATTGATCAACCAACTCGACCTACAATGCCTTTCTCCCACTTCACCCAACTTAATGGAGTTCTACACTTTCACCATACAATGCTTCATACTATCTCAATACTAGATTGGTAGTAGAAGAAAACTCATAGAATATGATCTTCCCAAATACCTCCAAAATCTAAAACACATAACCTCAACAAATCTTCTGTGACTTGAATTGTTCTTTCGATTGTCCATCGGATGAAGTTCGTACTTAAGTGTAATCTGCCCAAGCTCTCTCAATTCTTTCCATAATCTGAAGTAAATCTACCATCTCTTAGAGACGATCACTTTGGTACACCATGAATTCTACAATTTCTTTAACATATAATCTAATTTATCAATCAATCTGCTGTTTCATGGTAAGAAATGAATGACTTATCTATCCACAACAACCCGTGATACTATCACGACCTTGCCTAGATCTAGAAATCCCATAACAAAATCCATTGCAATTTCTTCCCACTTCCACTCAGTGTAATGACAGAATAACAATCCTTGATGCCTTTAACAATCTGACAAATTTCGACATTTGACATATTCATGTCTTTCTTCATACCACCACCAAAATGCCGCTTTTAAATCTTTATACATTTTGAACTACGGATAAGATATCCCGTGAGCCTCCTCAGAAATTTCGTCTCAAATCAACGCATCATCTATAAGTAATTCTTCAATAACACGTGATCAGTACAATCTTGCATAATCAATTCTTAATCCTCTCTGATCTCGAAATTCGCTTCAATCTGATTTGTTCAATGAATTTCGATATCCACATCCATAAGTGATTCTATCAAATAAAGTTGACAGACTGCCAATCGAGATAAATGCCCAAGATCAATCTTCTAACTTCCAAATAGATTCTAATTCTCGATCAACTCGACTTGAGTAATAATCCAACCGCATTTCCATAATTTCATGGCTTAATGATCACCACATTAGCTTTGCTCTGACAATAAATAATATCTAAATCATAATCTTTAATAAACTCAAGCCATCTTCTTTGTCTTAGATTCAATTCTTTTTGTAAAGATATATTTAAGACTCACGATCAAGAAAAATTTCTGATTTCACTCATACAAGTAATGTCTCCAAATTTTAAGAGAAAAACCACCGCTAACTTCTAGATCACGACGGATAATTTCTTTCATGAGATTTTAATTGCCTCAAGATAAAGAATTACTCTTCTGTTTCTGCATTAACACAACCCAAACCTTTTAAAGATGCATCACTAAATATTTGAATCCTCGCCTCGAATAGCTAAAATCAAGGGTCAAATGCTTTTTTCAATCAAAACTCGCCACATTCCCGTCCATTGAATTTGACATCCTTTCTCAATAAATTGAGATTGCAATAGAAAATCTCGACAAACTTCCCGTAATAACCTCGCTAAGCCTAAAATAACTTCAACATTCTTTCGCACCATTCTAAAATTGCTTTTACTTTTGAGGATCAACAAACTCCTTCGCCACTTATAATGTGACCTAAATGCGACGCTATGCATCCAAAATTCACATTTTGAAAATTTGCATATAATTCGATTTTGTCTTAACAATTCTAAAACAATCCTCAAATGATTTCAGACGTTCTTCATCGCTTTAGAATAAATCAATATCATCAATAAAGATGATAACAAACCTGGTCCACCAAGGCTTGAAAACACGATTCATTAAGCCATAAAGATCGCAGAGTATTAGTTAAAACCAAACATAACAAGAAATTCATAATGTCCATACCGGTTCCAAAAGTCGCTTTTAAAAATATCGATCTTTAACTCTAACCACGATATATCCGATCTCAAATCAATTTAAAATACGGCTTCCCTCCAACGATCAAATAAATCATCAATCCTCAGAAGTGATACTTGTTGATTGTCACTTTATTTAACTCCCCGTAATCAACACATAATCGATAGACCCATCCTTTTCTTAACAAATAATCGCACTCCACTTGAGTTGCCGAATAAATCCTTTGTCTCAATCGCAGACTTCAATTCCTCGCACTTGTGAGCCATCCGTAGTAGATTTATTTATAAGAGGTTGTACATCAATCCCAAACTCTACTTCGTTGGTGGTAACCTCAATTCCTCCTAAACACATCGTGAAATTCAAACAACCTGGAATATTTTTCAGTTCAAACACCTCCTTATTCAACACATCTAATTTGGCTAAAAAAATAATTTCACCGCTTCTTAAATATTTACTCAACTTCACCGCACTAATCAAAGAAACATTCTTATCACAAGAAAAAATAAAATGATTTTTCACCGTGCATGCAAAATTTCACTCTCCTCTTCCAAAGATTCAATTGTTGCAAAATATTTGATCAACCAATCCATACCAAGATAACGCCAAAATGTCCGATTGGTAAGATAATTAGTTCAGGAAAGTTATCTTGAATATTAATGTAACAACACATTTCCTATTTCAGATTCAAACTATCACCGTATTACCACATTCAATACGTGAAAATAAATAAGATCAACTCGGTAAACGGTAAAAAGGAATCGAAATGAACGAATAAGACCTAATCAAACAGAATCAACCCAAATGATTGAAATTTTAAGCATACCTGACACCACTTCATTTGATTCCTTCGCTTGGAGTGATAAAGAAAACTCGCTTTTTGAGGGTTGGTTTCGCTCAAGTTTCTCCTTTTTCAATTGAAAGTTTTCCCAAAAAATTGTGTTACCCGCTTCGCTTCCAAAAATTTTCTTGACTGTCCCCGATAATTGTATGATTTTATGTCCTTCTTTCTCAATCAATCGATGCACGATGTCCAATCCGACCACATCTCAGAATATCTCCCCGATCCAACCCATACATCACCAAAATGTCGCCACACTTATCACAAATAGGTTTCTCCAATCAATTTGTTTTCTCACATCTTAAATTTCTTTAAATCTGCCTTCTTTTCAAAGCTTTTGCTTGCTCGTCAGAATCCCACTGCTTTGAAAAATTCAACTCATTTTCATCCTTCTTTCAACTAACAAGAACTCACTGATATCATGCCAATCTTAACGATCTCGAGGTCTCAGAATCCATGACATTTCTCTTCGCACCGATATAATGGAGTATATCTAGAGAAGTGAACTCGCTTCATATGCATTATATGATCCTGAGTTAGATTGAAAATTTGTCTTCAGAAAGAAAGCACCGATGGAGGAATAAACCAATCTTGAATACTTGACAAATTCATCCCATTTGATCTCGAATAATGTATCGTCAAATCTTTCCCTGTGAGCTGCCACCACCTTCGCTTCTCCCCTTCTAATACAAAAGTAAAGACTACTCTTCTCGCTTTCGGCAAATCATCCCATCCAAAATTTTTCCAATTTTAAGTACCAATCTTCCGCCACTATAGATCACTCCTCAATGGTTTGAATTTGAAATATCCTCAAATGTTGATCCACTTCAACCATACTCGACTGTGTCTTGGCCAGATTTTTCCATGATGCTCTTATCAACAACCTGGAAATCAACCGAACTACCCTCGCAATTCATCGATCTACCTTCACCACTTGCTTTCAGATTTCTTAGAATTATCTCCAGATAGTTCAGCTCGTGATCTCCGATTTCTCAATTAATCTAATAAAAAAATTATTTCTTTTGATACATATTTATTAAATATCATACATGCATGAAATTAAGAACATATGGATTCCTAACCCAAAATTAATCGCCCTATAGATTGATCAATTCAACACTTATCCCTAAATCCAAATCATGCTTCCATTACTATCAATCTTTTGCTCGTTCAACCTTATTGCTCGATACCTTTCTATCACACCCGATGACTTTATGCTAGGTCTCAATGTTCAGATAGATGACTCGATGACAGATTCCACCACACGCTCCAACTCGCTATCATGAACAGCAACAAATTTGATCTAATCAAATCATCACAAATATTTGCAATTCATATACTACTTAACTTAATTCATATCACAATTACTAAAACGAAATCTTTAATAAATAAATACAGAAAGAACAAAAAACATTTAATCAGCATCAAAAAGCCTTTAAGCTTCCCAAAACTATACAATTCAACAAAACAGACTTTTCTACCCAAATTGCCTTTTCCTCGAATTTTCAACGGTAGAAGATCATAAGCTAAAAGTAGTGAGACAAGAATGCTAAAGTAAGCTCAAGATAAAGACAAGAGAACAATCGCAGATGCATACGTGTAAATTTACAAAGTAAACTCGGTAAGTAAAGAATGTATAACGTCAACAATACGTCAGGTGTAAATATAACAATATAATCAACAATATGTCAGAATAATAATGCCGAACAATTTCATTAAATCATTTCGCTTCTCGCCTATATCAAATCATTTTCTAAATGTCATTTATAATCATGTTTTGACTTTCATATAAAAGCGTCACCCTACACGCCTAAAACAGAGGTAGCGTGAACCATACTCTACATACCTAATGTACCGACACCAATGATGTTAACGACCAACCTCAAAATGTCGAGGGATACTAAGATCCCCTAATCACTCCATCTCCGAACTTTTGCTATTCAAGCAGACCTCAGTATAGCCTTCCTATCACAATTTTCCCGACATTTCCTCGCTTATCACATTATGATTTAACATGTTTAAACATTTCTATACGCCAATGAAATCATAACTAAACCAGAATCATCAGAAATCATTAATCTACGCCAAGAATAAACATTTACATTTCAGATTCAATACATGTAAATATCTACATTATTCATACAATTTATAAAGTACAACAAGTAAAACATGATATAAGAATAAATCAATTTAAATTAAGAATTATGTCTCACCTCGTTGCTGTCAAGTTGGATGCTCCTCGATTCCCTCCTCGAAGACACAACCTATAATTAAATAACTCTTCTAAATACTTCTAATACAAACTCATAAAAAACTCATAATTAACTTAACACAATCTGCAATCTTACTCAAATTGATATCTCCTCATGTTTTACCTGAAAGATGACTCCAAAGTAATCTACTAACGCCAATATTACCTTATTAAATTAACAATCTAAAATTAACAAAATGCCAATTAAACCCCATTTTAATACAATAATTCTACAACTCACCTAAGTAAAATATTTCTGAACTCCCCAATCACGATTTCAACACCAAGAAGGTCAGAAGAAAAGGATGGAAAGAAATTAAGAACTTACAAAATTCTAAACTTCCCCGCGACAGAATTCAATCCTAAACTTTCCTAACTCCACCGATCTTACCTCAACCCGCTTGCCGGTTTACTGGACCTCACACGGCGCGGCGCGGCCGAAGCGATCACGGCGAAAGCGCGGCGACGGAGCCGGCCAGACGGTCCAGAGCGAGCTGGCGGAGCCGACGCTGGAAGGAAGCGGCGGTCTCGCGCTGTCACGCGCCGATCAGCCGATGCGAGGGAAGGGACGTCGGCGCTCGTTTCACGAGCTCGGCCGTCAGGAAGGAAAGCCGATCCGGCAAGGAACGGAGGCCTCGATCGCGAATGAACCGAGACCGCAATGGAAGGATGAAATAAGAAGCCGCAGAGGATCCAACCATACACGATCGGCTTAATCCCCGATGCTACGGGATTTGCTACACTTGCACAAGAACGACGGGTTAATTAGCTTAAACAAAATTAATTAGAATTAAATTAATGGATATTATGTTCTCAATTACCAAGGTACCATTACGAAAACTTCAATAAAAAAACATATAAAAGTGCTGAAGAGAACTAAGAAGCCTACATAATTTCATTCTCAAATGAGACATTTGTTAGATTTCCAAGATATCTTGTTAAATTCATACATGATGGAGCCATGTCAACATCCAATCATGATTAAGGCATTAGAATAAAGTTCAATACAGTACACATAAAGAAAAACAGTGGGATCACTTCATATGCACAACAACAAATAAAGTTCTAAGACATACACAAGATCAAATTACTCAAAACCAAAGATCTAAATAATTAGAGATAAAAGGAATAAGAATGAAATCAATTATAATTTACATCAATAGAGTGAACAGACAACTAGAATTAATTATAATTTACATTAATAGTCTAACAAAGTTGAATAGAAAAAGAACATTGAAGTCATCAATACAAATTTGACTAGATGATCTCAACCTCCTACAACAACTCTATTCAGCAACTGATAACACATCAAACAAGAATAAACACAACCACACATAGGAGCCTCCATCGATGACACAAGAAGTTCAAAAGCTAGTCAATATGCATATAAAAGATCACTCTCTCCAAGATTCACATCTCAATCAATGTCATATTGGAAAACCCACGTACTACTAATACTAATGAATGCTCAGTCAAATGCCATGCTCACTCCTTGACCAAATAGTCTCAATCAATGGCATATTGAGGCACCCATGTACTCATATTAATAAATTGTCTCAGTCACACTGTCATGCACACTTTTAGTTTTTTGCTCAATGGACTTCTACCATGTATGATGAAAACATGGTCCCCAAACACCATCAAACATATCATCAGGTCTATGATTTGCTAATCCTTGAAGAGGCATTTATTTTCCCATTTACCAATACATTGCTCATAAATTGGCTCATCTAAAGACGTCTTTAAAACTAAAGCAAAATCATCATGGAATATCTGTATCTGTTGATAATGGAATGACCTAGGTGAATTCGATGCAAAACATCACAATTTGCATACCAATACTATACTTACCATCAATATCAGTCATCTCAAGAATTCAAACAAACCCACTAACTCATCTATCATTATATGCATTTAAGCACAGTGATAAATATTTCTTGATTATGCCCATCCATGACTTCAATAATATGATAATTAGAATATTTGATCAAACCATAAAGTATCAAACATCAAATTTAATAACAACCAGATCTTATCCTATCACATGTCTACATGATTCATTTTTCTCCACTATATCCTACATGTCATATTCTCATTTAATCTTAATAAATTAATGTCATTTTTTTATACTTGCTAACCAAGTTTTTTAGGTCTACCTCAACTTTTCTTAACAAGTCAATCTAGTACATCTACTTCCTAGGTCATTGGACGGCTAGATTTTATATGGTAAACCATCTAAGGAGATCCTCTCTAATCTTATATGCTACTAGAACTACTCAACCTTATCATATATAATATGTATTTCTATTTATCTCTAAGTGTAAAGCCACTCATCCACCTAAGCATCCTCATCTCCAACACTTAATTTCATGCTTTCTTTTTACTAGCCAACATTCACATCATAAAGCATTGCAAGTCTGCCAATCTTATAAAATTTTCCTGAGTGCTGCACTTTCCTATCACGCAATAGTCTCCATGCATCCACTTAGATCCAACTAATTCTACATAACATCCCATCTATATCACCATCACTTTGAACAAGAGATCATTCACTCTCTTTAATGACCTAATCACCCATTGTCACTTCACCACTAGATCTACAACTAAAATTACACCCAAGTATTGATTGTAGATCTCAAACAAAACCTTTAGACTCTATGGTTGACCTAATTCAAGTTTTCTTGAACTCTCTAGTCTTATTAACAAGAAGAATATTATCAACAAAAAGCATATACCAAAGTACATCCTCTTGTAAATGTCTAGTAAGAACATCCATAACTAAAGCAAAACGATAAGGGCATAAAGCCGATCCTTGATGTAATCCAACTAAAATAGGAAAATACTTGGTCAATTCTCTTGTTGAACACAAGTGACTTTAGTATACATACTTAATGACTTGAATATAAGCACTTCTCTTCAAACTTTATCAAATGTTTTCTCTAAATCAACAAATATCATATGAGATCTTCCTTACTCTCTCTCATACTTCTCCATCAAATCTCCCAACAAATGTATAGCATCCATTGTAGACCTACATATATATCCGTATGTCTACAATAGATTTAAAATAGTCTTCTAGGTCTTCAATACATACCAAATCACACAATTCAAAAATCTACAATTATTAAATATGCAATGTGGATTAAAAAAACTATACGAAAAGATAGTGCTCATCAAGTGAAATCCAACACATTTGATTGGAAAATTGGAAAACCCAACATGTATACAAAAGGTTAGTAATTGAAGATATATCAAAATCAAGTTTTATAGAAAGCGTAATTATTAAATCACCGTTTTCCACCTCTTCCTAGATCCTGAATGCAAGATCTATAACCCACATAGAATGCCCTGCTATCATCAATTACAATTGTCATTAAGAAATGATTAATAAAAACCATAATGGTTCTAGCATGTATTCAAGATAATCAGGAATCCATGACTTGATTGTGGCATCTTTAATGTGTAATGCATCAGCCTAATGTACCAACAATTACTTAATGAGTAATCAAAAGCTGAAACTAAACTTGAGAGAAAAGAACGACTTGCTCCATTTGGGACAGCTTTTGTGATAGGAAAAGTATTCAAAAAAAAATAATGTCCGTTTGGATGACACCTTTTCCACCGCTTTTCATAAATGTTGACTTTAAAGCCATTTTGGGAAAGTATAATAGAAACTATGGTTGAGAAAGGTAAAAGCAAAAGCAGAAAACATCAAATCACCTCAAATGAAACCTTGAGCATCAAGGAAATAAAACAAGTCATGAGACACATGGAGTCACAACATAAGCTTAGCAAAAAAAGATGTCTTCCTTGCATAATTACGTGATTCACCAGGCTAAAAATTCAGATAAAATGCGCCATTGCCTCTCCAGTACCAATTGCTCTTCTATTTAGGCAAGGACTCCTAGAACTAGAAATTTCTTTAACATCAACTATTTTACCAGCTACAACCATTCATTAAGTGCTTCATAAAAAGGTCATTTGTATAATGTACATGAAATGAGTGAACTCACTCCCACCAAATATTAGAATTTCTTTAATTTTATCCTCGTCTCCTCTCACCCACCTACCCCACCCCACAACAAAGGAAAACGAAATGCATTCAAGAAGCTGAAGGAATAGCCAAAAGCTTCTAAAGTAAACTCTCTATGTTTGGGATACAATGATCAATTGCACAAGTATGTAAGCCATCCTCAGTGTTTTTGATTAAAGGAAAAAGCTGCTACACATCAACCACCCCAACACAGAAAATATGACAACTTCAAGAGGTAAGGACAAACGAAAATGATAAAAACTGGAAACTTTATCTTCTGCATAACAGATGCTCGATCAATATTTTTTAGAGAAAGACTCATGTTGGCAGTGTAAATCATAGAGATCATGTTACCTGAGGATGTTGTAAAAAGATATGGTGAGATAGCATTCTTCATTGTTATTAACTGGTCAATCAACCCTGGCACAACCAATTTGGAGATAGCAGAAGCAATGGGGCATTCTTTTGAAGAATAACAAAGCACATCTAACTGGAAATCAACATATACACAACTTGCTGGTTCTGCTACTGAAAGAAAGAGATCAAAGTTATCACGGAAGTAAACTTGTAAATATGATTCAAAGATAATAATTTATCACACTATAATCGGCACCTGGGAAAAACTCTGCCATAGGAGCACCAGATTTAGAAATATCTCTAGACCGATTAGACAGCATAGTTATCCTGATAACATCTGCATTCTAATTAATAGTAACATCAGAAAATAGTGATGCTTACACTAAGATTAGTGAACATGCCACCATAAAAGGAATATGATGGTGAAGGTGAAATGGTCATGTTTATAATAAAAAAAAATTCCTGTTGTTCAAAATAGATAGGAAGGATGAAACATACTCTAATGAAAGATACCAAACAACAAGTATAATGGTAAGAAAAAGAAAGAAAAATTTACATACATCACAAATCTTATGCATTTACATATCTAACACCTAAAGTTTTATATTTACACACTTTTCTATGCATGAAAACATCCATTTCATTTTAAAAAAGTTGGTGATGTTGACATATATGTTTGTTATGTAAATTAAATAAAGCAAACTGGGCAAAGTAAATAGACAACGATCGTGGCGCCATGATCAAAGTCACTTGAATACCATTCATTTGCCAAACAAATTACTCCAATGCATCAAAACAGTGAAATCTACAAACGGAGACCTTGCATGGTCAAATCAATCAATCAATCTAATGAAGATTATTGATGGACATGACGAGCACAAAGTAGATCCGAATTGCTTTAAATTATTGTCGAGATTACCTAAATAGTACACGTTCACAAAATAGATTGCATAGATGCATTTGTAGAATCAAAATTTGTCAAAGGAGATTTCAAAATCAATTCAATGATAATACGGAAAGCTATGAATAGACATCCACATTTGGATAATTTTACTGATGGTCAATGATAAATGATGTTCATTCATGAAACAAACTACTTTGATGTGTTCACACGTAAAAGACCAAGAAAAGAGATCCATATTGCATGGATTTATCGAATGCAAGATGCAAGATTGTTTACACGCATGAGGTGGAGGCATGAAATTTGAGACATACACATTGAATAGCATCTAATCAATCATAACCAAATTAAATTAGACAATTACTAAATATAATCGATCATATGACTAATAAATAAACCGATTAGATTGTGTGCTTGTTAGATTTGACTAAATTAATTTAAATGAAATCAAAATGAATTTATTATGTGAATCAAAATCCATATATATGTGTATTAAAATTAAATTCAATATAACTAATAATTTAGATTACATTTTATTAGATAAAAATAATTAATTAAAAAATCAGATCAAACTAAATTTAATTGAGAGAAATTAAAATCAATGTGTTTGTGTGTATAATATAACATAATATAATATATATAAATATAGATATTAAAATCGTATTTAACAATAATTATCATGAATTGATGTGACTTTAGGTTAAAATTAATTAGCATTATTGCATTAGCTAGTTATATGATTAGATTATAGATATAAAAAATTTATAATCAATTTCGAATCTGAATCCTCAAATAAGTCAAAGCCCAAAAATTTCAGATTTGTAGCGTCACTCACCATTCTCGCACGCCTCAAATCTCATCTCATCCTTATCAGTTTAACAAAATGGGAAACAAAAAAATCTATTACCCTGATCGCTACGTACATGCAACTCGAGAATTTAACATAATCACATCTTCCTCTCCCATTTTGCATGCGACTCTTAGCAACCCACACACAATTCCATTCTCCTCTTACACAAGAGCCTCATGACTTCCCTCTTGGTCCTTCTCCTTGACATAGGCATCAACTCCAGGAAATCCATCAATACCTCCTAGCCAACATCTGAATGCAAAGCAATCCCCACCTCTGCCATGTATTACACTTTCCTATCATTGCTCCAGTCCACAGCCCATCTTTCCTCTCACACCATAACCACATGAATTCCAACCCCAATCTGCCACTCCACTACCCAAAATCTGCTACCAACAACCCTAACCCATTTCTTGCTCCAGCCCTCTCCCTTTGCAAGCTAATAACTCCTGGGAGAGATTCACACAAATCTTTCCTCCCATATATAGGATTCCCCTCAGCTACTCTCCATCTCCCTTAACTTCTCATATCCCGAGTAAAACCCGCCTCACTCCTCCCAACCCAAACAGCAAAGTTTTTCACAACCCTCAACTCCTCTCATTTTTCAGCCTAATAGAAAACTCTCTCTCTCTCACTTTATATGCATGCAAGAAAAATATCAAAGAAGAAAATCTTTTTTAGCAATAGATCAAAAGAAATTTCATCAACTATCTATTGTCATTTGTGCATAGAAAGGTATAATTAATAAATTAAAATCATAAAATGTAAGTACCCTCTGTACACGTCTCTCTTGGCGTAGTGGAAAAATGTGTATTTTCATCAAGTCTGAAGGCTCCATATGCATCTTTCTTGACGTGGTAGAATGACGCTCCTGGCTATGGTATTGGCAGGCCTAATGTTCTGCACTACTCTCAACCTAGGGAGGTAATGTCGAAATCTGGACTTACAGGAGACTAGTATTGGACAAAATAAATAGACTTAACTAACGCAAAACAAAATGAGAAATCATCTACTACAAAATAAAATGAAATACAAAGACAACATGTAAAGATAAGAAGACATACTGGAAAATTAAAAGATTTGCCTACCGGTAAGAACTTGAGCAAAATTTCTTAATAAACTCACAACACTCAATTACAAAGCTTGGATACAAATAAAGTGATGGGAATGAACTCCTCATCACCCCACTATATTTATAAACCACCTTATTAAATAACACGCATTAAAAATGTAAAGAGAATCACTCATAAGATGCTTGAAAAGACATATCATGAATATATTCCAAAGCATCATCTTGTTCAAGTTTTTGTATTAAAAGGGATGCAAATGACTTAAAAAATCAAATGATACATATCACGATACATGTACTTCGAGATGTCACATTCAAACTCAAATATGTTATATTGAAAACATTCAAGCAATTGTTGGATAAAATCTAACAAATGTATCAAGACAATCATATGCTTGGATATAGTGCATCGATATCAGTATAAATAATTTAAAAAGATTGAGGCATGCATGCATTTCGAGACACTTCAATATTCAAGTTACTACATCAAAATGTGTGCAAGTTAAATATGCACATTTCAAGAAAAAATTACAAACCAATATGTTAAAATGTGTGTCAACCATTTAAGGAGAGCTTTGCATGCATCTCGAGGAGACCACTTGTTAAAACCAGTCACATCGAAGTGTGTGCAAATAGCTTAACAAAATGAATTGCACATACGTCACAAAGCAACTTGATGTTCAAGCAATTGCATCAAAATGCGTGCAAATAGCTTAGAGGATTGAATCTTACACCATCTCGAAATTACATTAAAGCGCATGCAAGTTGCTTAAAAAAGTTAAAATGTATGTGGATTACAAGACAATCATAAGCTTGAAATTAACATCTCAACTTTCATGCAAACATGTGAAATAAGTTGAATGTGCGCATTACGGGGTAAAGATAATTGAAATCTAATGCATCAATAGGTGTACAAGCACTCTTGAGTGATTTATACGCCTTACAAGAAGCTTCTAAAGCTCAGCCTCAATTATCTTGAAAACCATGCAAATCTCCTAAATTGTACAAAAAATAAGTGAAAATTAAAAGTAAGTCTACATGTGTCCCGACATGTGTTAATCTCCTAAACTCAGTGTCTAAGGATGCTACACAGACTAGATATAAAAAGCAATTTAAATTAACTATGCTTCAAGAAGCGTGCAATCACATTGATAAAAAAGATATTTACTTTGAAGAGGTATGCGCATTAATTTGAAAAGTTCAAATTTTAGAGATTGATGGTATGCACGTTACTCACAGACCACTTCCCTTATATGACGGAGTTATAAGTCACATTTAACTATTATGATCCTCCTCATAAAAATAAGAGTTGACAAAACTGATTGTATATTAAGCATTCACTCTTTTAACGAAAAATTTTATTTTCATATTTGCATACAATCATCAAAGGCCTTAGTAACGAAATTTTACATTCAAAATGCAAACTCCTGACATCAAACCCATAAAAATGATTACAAGTTTAAGCCATAGACCGAATCCTCTATTAGCAAGCAAATAGAGTTCACAAAGTATACACTCTAATAATGATTGTATTGATTTTAGATTTCAATTGGGATGTTGCCATCAAAATATATTTAAATTTTAAATCAAATTAAATTTAATGAAATGCAAAATTTTATAAATTCAAAAATCAAATGAAATTTACCATTCAAATACTTAAAACAAAATCAATTCGCCCTCCGCAACTACTTATCGAGAATGATAAATTAAGAAAACTCTAACTCATAAAAGAGTCAATGTCAAGCAAATGTATTTCTATATTCATCCTTAATAAATCTCATACAATAATGATATGGCCCGTGTCCTCTGTTTGTGTGACTTCGCACACAAAAAATAGTGATAATGATCAGAGCCCTCTAACTGAATGGTTTGATCTCCTCAATGGCTCCCACTAAATTACAATCATAGTCGTAGCTCATATGTTCCCCAATAGCTCAGCTAACTTGAATTGTGAATCATATGGTGCATTTGATATAACATAAAGCCCTCTATTAGCTAAGACAGACTTAAAATTATCCCCTTATACAAAGAGCAACTCATGTCTATAAGGTCCACTTGGACTAAACAACCCATGGCTATTGTCAAAGATCCCTCGGGTTCAACTACATCCGCTTACTAAATAAATTAGGGATTATGATAACTCGAGATGATGGAACCATTGAAACTTGATAGGGCGCATCATCATTTCCCCAACCATATGATAATGATGAACTCATAATTTGTTTGACTCCATTTGTTGCAGCTATATGCGAAACAATTAGCGACCTAACGACTAGCATATCTAAAGTTCTCTTTCATCATAGAGAGGGGTAATTAATTATAAATGCTTGCGCTTATAAAAAACCTAGAACTAGATCTTAAGTTCTCACAAAATGAGAGCAAAATCTCTAAGTAGTGTCTTATCAATAATTTCATCTATCCTCTAAAAGTTTGGCTCAGCATAAACCTAAACTCTCTTCATCAAGAGGCTGAGCGAAATTTTAGAGCTCAAAAGTGATAGTTATATTTTGATGTGATATTAAAGATTTAAGTATTATGTCTATAAATATTAAAAAATAGATGTTAAATATGTAAATGCATAAGAATTGTGTGGATACATAAGAATTGTGTGGCACATATGTAAATCTCAAAAAAATTAATATTGCACCTACAAAATATAATAAGTAGGTATTTCATACTTAGCCTTTTTTTTTTAATTCCAGCATTGACTAGCCCTTCACTAAGCAAACGAATCTCTCATATGCAAATTTGAGGAACAATATAAGAGATTGAATAAAAAGGGAATGCAGGCAAGTGATTTGCAGAAAAACGCAAGGCTTATATGTAAAGCATGTACCATACTTGGTTTCTCAAAAAATCATGAAATTTTGTTTTTTATGAATCTTACCTCTTGTACACCTCTTGTACAACAACTACAACAATAATAAGCCTTTATCCCACTATGTGGGGTCGGCAAATCTCACCTCATGTGCTGAAGAAAATGAAACGGACTTATTGTTTGAGCAAAATTGTGAACAGGTTAAATCCATGGCATCTGATTCTTTTCGATTGTTCATTGATGACACATTTTTATAAACAGATCTACTGAAATCCAGATCTGAACCATGCAAAACAATAGAAGCAGATGCTTCATCAGAAGTTGCAGGAGGCCCTTCAACTAAGAATGCAGCACAAGGATTTTTAAGTTCAGCGATAGTTTGATCAGCCAAAGAAGAACACATGTCTTCCATATCTGAGAATAAATAAAAAACAGCATTTAGCAATTTAAGTTATCATCCACAACCAATCAAAATTCTGTTAAGCATCATATCATAAAAGTAAGAACGCATAGCTATGGGCACAGAAACGAAGAAAAAAAACATAATTAAAAATTGAAAATATAAGTTGTTCATGATCAGAGACATTCATTTGCTCCAGTTCTCCCATCATGCTTGCCAAAGAAGCAAGAAACTGGCTCCATAGGCCACTGAGAACGCAATAGTAAATGATAACGAGAAAAAGAAGGTAATAGACACTTCTTTAACGAGGATTTTAGCTTAAAATGAATTACATTTGGATCATGGCTTCCCTCTTACATTTTCTTGAAAACCTGAAATTGGTATCAATTATCACTTACAGCAGAGGAAGCATGCCCAAATCAACAAGCATCTAGCTGCAACAACCAAAATATTGAGATCTCTCCCTTAATTATTTCTACTCTAGTGTTCTCTTCCCTACAAATGAGTCAATGCCAATGGTTAGTCTTGTGCCAGTAGTAGCATGGAAAGACAACAACAAATTGACAGCTAAACAGCACAAAGCATGTCACACCACTTGCATACTTCTAGGTGATTCATTCAAGCGGCATGAAGTAGGGTAACAACAACATCAAGGTTTAAGGCACTTCAAACCCACGTCTCATAAAAACAAATGAAGTAAAAAAATACAATAACATCAATGAAGATAACCAAATTTATGGCGAGAAGGGCCAATCTAATTATTCTATGGCTAGGCTCCAGTAAACGGGAAACTTTCCTGTTCCTTCATGAAAATATGCAATGAAAAGGTAACTTGAAGCTGATTGAAAAAGGAATAGCGACAAAATAAATTTCTCAATTTTAAGGCAATCTAGTAGAACACAAGATAAATATAAACCCAAATGACAACACAATAAATCCAAATAAGAAAACATGAAAAGCATAAAACTGTCTTAGAATTAGCAAACACCACAAAGAATTTATAGACAAGGATCCCAGGATTCCTGGTTTTGCTAATTAAGTTAGATGAAAAGTTTAAAATTTTGAAAAAGGGACCTCATGCCTTCTTGGACAAGCACTGATGATGTGCCCTGCAAAAAGATCAATACTCTAAACCCATATGCATAGAAGTCCACTACAGACTTATAGTTGGTGATTTTTCACCTTTAACCAATAAAGATATGCAGATAAACAATACCAGTTTTCCTCGCATTCCTCTGCCTTGTTAGAGACAATCCTTATTTTCAATTGACATTGGCAATTTCTAAAACCAATCCAGCCCTTTGTTATTCCCAAAAAAGGATAGAGGAATTTGCAAATTTGAACACAAATCCAAGAAACGCTGACTATATGGGGATCAGTTTAGCCCAGAAGCCCAGACCAGTTTTGTATTTAATATAACTAGAATAAAATTATCAGTGTAAACACTAAATCACAGTAGGGCCTAAGAGGCATCATCATTTGAAAGATACATTGAAAGGAAATCTATTTTGATGAGAGGAAAAATGCAATCTCAGTGATTGATAATTAATCAATCAAGGAACATATTCCAATCTAGCATGCTGCAAAGAAGGTAAATCTAGGAAGCAAAACAGAAGTTTTCACTTCCAGGTTTTAAGAATAAGGCACAAACTAACAAGGACAAAAAGTAGTGCAGACCAACAAGTTAGATGTTTCAGATTGGTTAAAAAGTAGTTCTGGTTCTAGCTAACACATCACTAGCTAATGCTCCAGATCATAAATCATTATCTGAAATATTTACATACCTCTGATTTGAAAGAAAGGATCATTGAAGCATAAAAACTGCAACAACAGGCTTTCATGATTAGCATTTTGTCTAACTATCCAAAACATTTTAAAATGCATATGCATCTAAAGATTGCAGTAAGTTTCCAAAATAACGAAATCAACTAGGTTCATACTTCGTGGAATAGAAGAAGGATTTCTTGCACCTAATCAGCAGAACTAGGTTGGCCAATCAACTGATACTGAAAAACAAAACCTGAGTATAGACAAGAAATTCCTGAGCTTCTGTGAACCTTTTCTTCTTGCCAAAACCACAACTTGGCAACCTTATAAACCATCTCACCTCACTAAAACATACATGTGACAACAATGAATTTGATGCTGTAACAAACTTGAGGCACAAAAAAGATCTTTGACAGCAAAGCATAAGATCTAAAGACGCATAAACCTTTATTTATTGCATTGAACAATTATAAGTTACTATGGTGCAAAAAAAATCCAACACTGAAACTAGAATTTCAATCAACTATTAGTCCTCATATGTGATACATAGCATTCTGGAGAAAATAGCCAATGTATGGCATCTCCATTAAAATCCTATTCAGGTAGTTTTTTTTTTTTTAAGCCAAGACTATTTAAACTTTTAAAATATGATTTATAATTTAACATATTACTTAATAAACATAAAAGCTTTTAAATGGCTTGAACATTATAATGAATATTATAAATAATCATTTTATCAAATACTCACCACTCACATAGATATGTACATAAAATGATCTAGATGTTTATATAGAAAATGTGCAATTTAGATTATTAAACTCCTAGGTAAAACTTTCTATCAATTGCAAATTTAATTTTAAATAAAAAAATAACGATAGCTATTTATAAAGCTAATAATTCAAGAAAGAAAAATAAGAACAAACAAATTAACTAATCCAAACAGTTTGCAGACCTTACACAAGAAAATTTTAGAAGGGGAAGTTTGAAAACCAGAAAAAGGAGATGAAGCCAACCAATCTAGACAGACAAAGGTTAAGGCCTAATCTTATTTTATTGTAGAATTATGGAGCTGTAGTAAGCTACTAAGGTCATAGAGCAAAGCAAGAAACATAAGCATCAAGGACAATTGTAAGCAGACAACAAAAAAGTTTCAGCGCTACAGTTTTAAAACCGTTTATAATAGGCAATGCATTGGAAAAATTCAATGTCTGCCTTCCAAAAATGAAGTACCAGCATAGAGTAATAAACTTTTCTTGTATATAAAGAGAACAATCAATACAGCATACCGTACAAAATATAAGAAAGAAAAATAAAATAAAACTGTGCATGTATCAGATGCCACTTTAATATAAAACCACATTTACCTGATGCTATATTTCCAGGAGCATAAATGGGAAACTTTAGAGCCAACTCACATCTAAAAAGGCAACCTTTCTCCCACACAACCTTCTCAGGATTGGTTTCATATACAATGTTTCTGAATGATTCAACATTTTTAAAATTTTCCATTTCATATTTAAAAAACTGAATCGCATTGCTACTTAAATCAGTAGCAGCTCCAATTACATCATGATGTTCAGCATTTACCGAAAGACAGCTCCTCATCTTACAGGAAGCTTCTGCTGCCTTTCTAGCATTAACCTCCAAGTCTCCATTGTTAATCAATAGTGCTCCAACTATATCAAACCCTTTTATGAGTAATGTCCTGATATCATCTGTTTTGAACACATCATTGGCAGAATTATGTTGAAATCCACATATTAAAAAAGTTCAAGTACAAAATAAACAGACTGATAAAATGAAAAATGTTATAAAAAGACAGGAAAACTAAGCATGGAAGTATAGAAAGAGAAAAAGGCATACTATATGATATAATTAAAACAGTATAAAAGTATGACTTGAAGCAACATAGCAAGATACTCCTAAAAGCAAGATATATATATATACATATAATAGAAGAGAGAGGACACCGAACTGGATACATCAGAAGATAACATAGATTTTACAAAACTTCCTCAAAGATTAGTTTGATACCTTGTATTTAGGTTTCGATACACAACATGCAAAGCAAAGTTCAAGAGGTTCTATTTACTTCAAAATGTCAAATGTAAAGCGAAGGGATGAACTGAAAAGCCTAGAGTAGTGAAAAAATACACTAATTGTGCATCATCTACACGTCAAGCAAAATCTAACCAAGATAAATTTGTGGACATGTAACATATGACATCAAAAGGAAAATGTGTGTTACAATAAAAATAATGAAAGCTTGAAAACCACAACTTCTTGGTGAAAAATACCATTCGTACTGACAATCATAAAGGAAATCTAATAATAGCTTTAGGAGTTAGCTGAAACCAATACAAAAAAAGTAATTTTGGATCAATTTCATGCCATTGCTTCAAAACCATGGAGAATCTTCAGATCGTCCAATCACACTATTTATGGCAGCTATCACTAGGAATGAACCTATTTGGACTACCCAAAAGAAAAAAATATCACCTGACACCCAATGCACCTAGAAGAGTAGAGCTAGAAGAGTAGAGTACTAGCAAAAAACCTATGCCCCAACATTCGTTGCACTAGCACAGATACAAGGTAATCAAGATACTTTGGGCTAATTAAGGAATTGAACTAGGTCGTTCCAGTAATGACAACAAGTGCTCCCATCTAAACAAATCACTCATATAACAAAGTTTTGTATTCTTGAGAGCTACACATTAAGCAATAATAAAATCTATATTTTTATCAAAAATAAGTTTTCCTGCGTAATAAATGGGGGAAAATCATCAAATAAACTTTCTTTAGTTACATTTAAACATTCTAACATAAGTTTAATGCACAAAAATCTTACAACATAAGAAATTAAAAATTAAAGTTTTTTATTTTTTTATGTCATAGTGAAAATTCATATTATAAAGAACAAAATCAACAAATACATGCAATTTCAATCGTTTACTTTTCCAGATACTAAAAAAAAACACAATCATTTAATGAACTATACAAAATTAGGACTAAAAAGTCAAAGATCTAAAGTAACACCTTTTTTTCCTGCCCAAAATATTTCCATCTTTCATCTTTTTTGCTTGACTATTGACCAACAAAAAATTTGAAAAAAAAAACTAAAAGAAGAAAAAGATGAGATGAAGGATGGGTAAACTGAAAAATGAAAGTGATTTACATCTAGTATATCACCATCATGGAGTGTGGTTCCATCTCCTTGAAGAGTAATAAAATTTGCATAAATAATTAGAATGATTGGATATTAACCAACCTACAATATAAATTGAATGGTAGTTCAAAAAACTTTTAATTTGAAAATCAAGTCAGAAAAATAAACAAATTCAAACACTTAGAAGAACTAATTACTGAACATTGTAAACTAACTGGTAAAGCAATAACATTGACAATTTATGTCATAAAAAGGTGTTTTAAGGATAAGTAGCTGATGTGTGCTGATTTCCCCATTATTAAGATGGTCTATTTATGGCACAATTACACTTCATTCCTTGATGTATAATATATAGATATATATAGATATATGAAAAGGGGATTTTTTTTCCCAAATAAAGTTTTTACACATGCTAACACTACCTTCGCCGGATCTCAAGTACCAGATGTGAAAAGTGGAGGGTTGCGATAGGCAATCGATAGCTAGCGTTAAACTTGTCAAAATAATCATGATATGAATCCTTTAAAATATTGTGTTAATGCTAGGGCATTCCCTGGAAGCGAACCATTGTATGGTCAGAATATAATAAAAAGTTGCATCAACGCCCGGGTACAGTGTTAAATAAGCAAAAGTTCCCATATTATGGATGGATGCAGGCAAGGAAATTAGTCCATGAAACTAGAATTAGGTTAGGAACTTGAAATACAAGTACTCATACAGGTAAATAAATGAAATTAATAGATATTATGGTTCATAGGAAGATAAATATTTTATGCATTCAAGAAACTAAATGGGTTGAGGAGAAGGTCAAAGAAATTGATATTTTAGGTTTTAAACTTAAGAAAGGTAAGAATCGAATTAGAAAGAATGATTATAGATAAAAATATTAAAAGATAATGTTATAATATTACTAGTATTGGAAATAAAATTATAGCTTTAAAGATTATTATTGATACTAAAATTATTAATGTTATAAGTGTTTATGCTCCTCAAATAGGTTTGGATATAAGCTCAAGAGAAAAATTTTAGAATGACTTAGAGGGATTAATACAAAAGAAAAAGAAAAGTTATTTCTGGAGACTTAAAGAAATGAAAAGCGAAGATTTTAAAAGTATTCATGATTATAGAAGAATGAAGAAGATAGGATTATATTAGATTTTATTTTAGCTTATGATTTGTAGTTCTAATACTTTATTTAAAAAATGAAGATATTACTTATAAGAATGGATCAGAAATAACAAATGATTATTTTCGATAAGAAAAATAAAGATTGTAAAGATTATAAAGATCATAATGAAAATTTAAGACCAACATTTATTGTTAGTTAGATTTTAAGGCGAAGGATTAAAAATAAAAAATAAATCAAATCATTATCACGGGATTATATACTTAAAAGAACACTAATAAAATTATTTTAAGATTAACTTAAGATAGGATGTTTATAGTAAGAAAGTAGTTGTGAAATTAAGCAAGTTGTGAAAAATGTATATTGATAAAAAAAAAAAAATTTTAATAAAAATAGGTAAGTCAAAATACAAAAAAAATATAAGAAATAAAATTATTATAAAGTTTACAAAACTAAGAGAATTGAGAATAATATAAAATATGAAAGATTAAGAAAAGAATATAGATGCAAAAATTTAACTTTTAGTAATTTATACAATAGATTAAATGCCAAAAAAGTTGAAAGATGTATGTATAAGTTAGCCAAGTAAAGATCAGTTCAAGTGAGGGATATTAAGGATGAAAATTATAAAAAGATTTTCTTAAAAAAAGATATTGAAATTAGATGGATGATTTATTTTGTTAAACTTTTCAATGAAGGATCTGAAAATATGATTGATTTTAGTAACCTTAATACCCTAAACAAAAATAAAAAATTTTATTTTTATCGTTGTATTAGTAATTTGAAGTTGGAGAAGCTTTAAAGAAATAAAATGTGTAAAAACATTAGGACCTGATGATAATTCAATAAAAGTGTAGAAATGTTTAGGAGATCAAGGAATTTCTTAGCTTACAAATCTTTTTAATATTATTTTAAAGACTAAAAGATGACAGATGAGTGGAGAAAGAGTTTATTGATTCATATATTTAAGAATAATGGTGATGCACAAGAGTGTGCAAATTATAGAGAGATTAAGTTAATATATCATACATTAAAATTATGGGAGAGAGTAATTGAACATAAGTTACAATCTGATACAAAAGTTTCTCAAAATCAGTTTGGTTTCATGGCAGGTAAATCTACTATGGATGCTATACATTTGTTGAGTGGTTTGATAGAGAAATATAAGGAAAATAAGGAGGATCTACATATGATATTTGTTGATTTAGAGAAACTAATGATAAAGTTCCAAGAGAACTTCTTTGGAGAGTTCTAGAAAAGAAAGGAGTTAATATTAGTTATATTCAAGTCATGAGGATATGTATACTAGAGTTGTGTACAAACACAAGGAGGATTGATAAAATATTTTTCCATTTCAATTGGATTACATTAAGGATCGGCTTTACCCTTATCTTTTTGCTTTAGTTTGGATGTTCTAACTAGGCATTTATAGGAAGATGTACCTTAGTGTATGCTTTTTGCTTATGACATTCTTCTTGTTGATAAGACTAGAGACATGGTCAAAGAGAAACTTGAATTATGGAGGTCAACCTTAGAGTCTAATAGTTTTTCTTTGAGCATATCTAAAATTGAATTTATAGAGTGTAATTTTAGTTGTAGAAGTTCTAGGTGGTGTTGTGACATTGGGTGATTAAGACATTAAAAAGAGTGAGCGTTTCAAATATAAAGGCTCTATTGTTTAAAATGATGGTGATATAGATGTAGATGTTATTAGTAGAATTCAAGTTGGATGGTTGAGGTGGAGGAATGCATCCAGCCTGTTGTGTGATAGAAAAGGACCACATAGACTTAAGGAAAAATTTTATAAGATTGTGGTAAAACCTGCAATGATTTATGGTATAGAATATTGGCCAGTAAAAGAGAAGCATAAGATTAAATTAAGTGTTGCAGAGATAAGAATGTTCAAGTGGATGAATGGCTTTACTCTTAGAGATAAAATGAGAAATGAGTATGTTCGGGAAAAGATTGGAATATAGATAAGAGAGAGAGAGTCACCTTAGATGGTTTGTCCACATAAAGCGTCGATAAGACAGAG
The DNA here is from genome assembly GCA_021442155.1 of Cymbidium sinense. Lineage (NCBI taxonomy): Eukaryota > Viridiplantae > Streptophyta > Magnoliopsida > Asparagales > Orchidaceae > Cymbidium > Cymbidium sinense. Next base: position 70,319,646 of record CM038224.1, on the reverse strand, counting down.
AGTAAATGTATTAGATTTTCCTTGTTAAGAAAGATAGAGGTAGACCTAAAAAAAAACTTGATTAAGATTAAGATATAAAAATGATCTTAGTTTATTAGAATTAAAGAATTTGACATAATAGGAAATGGAAGAAGGATTTGGCAACATAGGGATAAAGGCTTCTTCTTCTGTTGTTATTGTAAAGTTTTTACACATGCTGATTGACTCTCTCAAAAGATGGTTTTTTTTTACGCATTTGAGTTGTCTATTTTGTTTTTAGGCAAATGAAAAAAAAAATAGGTTTTCCACATTATGAACATGTTTCTTTTAAGGAAATCATATAGAAATGTGAAAAAGCTAAAGCATGTGTTTTTTGAGGTTTGGAATTAGTTATAGGGATTTAACACTACCATTGTCGATCCAAAGTCCGGATGTCAAAAGTGGAGGGTTGCATTAGGTAATGATAAAACTTGTAAAATAATCATGACATGAATCATTTAAATCATTGTTAATCTTGAAAGCGACGCGTATGGCTTGAATACTGAAAAAATATGTATATGAGTACGTCCGGCGAGTTAAATAAGTAAGGTTCCACATTATGGATCGAGCAAAAAAAGTTACCCATGAAACTAATTAAGTTAGATCTTGGAATATATACTTACATATAAATTAATTAGTAGATATTATAGTTCATAGAAAGATAAATATTTTATATGTGAAACTAAATGGAGAGAACCAAAGATATTGATAGTTTAAGTTTTAAACTTTAGATTCAAGATAAGTCGTAGTGATTATAGATAAAAGTTTGAAGGATAATATTATAAATATTAATGTGAAGATAGAATTATAACTCTAAAAATTATTATTGATACCAAGATTATCAATGTTATAAGTGTTTATGCTCAGTAGGGGATTTCAAGAAAAATTTTGGAATGAATTAGAGGATTTAATACAAAGATATCTTGAAGAAAAATATTTATTGAAGGAGATTTAAATGACACGTTGGTAGAGTGGTAGAAGATTTTAAAAGTATTCATACATGATGGATGATTAATAAAGTGAGGACTATATTAGATTTTTTTACATGATTTTGTAGTTCTAATATCTTTATTTAAGAAAAGAGATGAACATATTATTACTTATAAAATGGATTTAGTAAAACACTGATTTATTATTTTAGATAAGAAAAATAGATCGTTTAGATTGTAAAGATCTAGCCATTCAGTGAAAGTTTAAGACCAACATCGATTGTTAGTTTTAGATTTTAAGATAAAATATGTAAGAGGAAAAATAAATCAAATTATCACAGGATTAGATGGGACACTTAAAGATAAATAAAATATTTTAAGAAGAAACTACAAAGAAATTTTAGAATTTGAATGTTTATAAGGAAGAATGTTATGTGAGAAAATGTAAATTAAAAGTTTCTAAAATGGAGAATCAAAAGGAAAACTTCTTAATAAAATAGTTGGACTTGAAATGCAAAGAAAATATAAGAAATAAGAGATTGTTATAAAATTTGTAAAAAACTCTGAGGAGGAGATATAAAATGATCCAGAAAAGATTCTAAGAAAAGATATGATCTGAAAAAAATTTTTAGTGATTTATACAATGATAGATACCGAAAGAAGGTGAAAGATGACAGTATAAGTAAAAACCAAAGAGATAGTAAAAGATAAAATATAATAATAAAAAGCTTTAGAAAGGATATTGAATAGGTGGATGAGTATTTTGATAAACTTTTCAATGAAGGATCGAAAGTACAATTGATTTTAGAACCTTAACCCTTAATATAAATAGATAATGTTATTTTACGTCAGATATTAGCAAATCAAGTTATAAGCTTTAAAAAAATGAAATATGGAAAACAAGAGACGATGATATTCCAATTGAAATGTGAAAATGTTTAGGAGATCAAGGAATTTCTTGCACAAATCTTTTTAATGTTATTTTAAAGACTAGAAAGATGTCAAATGAGTGAGAAAGAGTTTGGTTCTATATATAAGAATAAATGATGCACAAGAGTGCAAATTATAGAGGAATTAAGTTAATGTGTTATACATTAAAATTATGGGAGAGAGTAACGAGCATAGGTTATGATACAAAAGTTTCTCACAATCAGTTTGGTTTCATGTTGTAGATCTACTAATGCTATACATTTGTTAAGAGGTTTGATGGAGGAGAGAAAGTAAGGAGGATCTACATATGATATTTATTGATTTAGAAAGCTTATGATAAAGTTTCAAGAGATGTTTGGAGAGTTCTAGAACGAAAAGGAGTTAATATTGGTTATATTCAAGTAATTAAGGATATGTATACTGAGTCACACTTGTGTCCAAACACAAGGAGGATTGACAAAATATTTTCTATTTCGGTTGGATTACATCAAGGATCGACTTTAAGCAGATCTTTTGCTTTAGTTATGTATGTTCTTACGGCATTTATAGGAAGATGTACCTTGGTGTATGCTTTTCGATGACATTCTTCGATAAGAATAGAGGAGTCCAAGAGAAACTTGAATTATGGAGGTCAACATTAGAGTCTAAAGGTTTTCATTTAAGTAGATCTAAGACGAGTATATGGAGTGTAATTTTAGTTGTAGAAGTTCTAGTAGTGTGTGACAAGTGAACAAGATTAATAAGAGCGATTCAAATATTTAGGCTATTGTTCAAAATGATAGAAATAGATGAAGATGTTATTAGTAGAATTCAAGTTTGGTTTGAAGTGGAGGAATGCATCGCCTATTGTGTGATAGAAAAGGTCCACTTAAACTTAAAGGAAAATTTTATAAGATGGTGGTAAGACTGAATGACTTATGGTGCAATATTGGCCAATAAAAGAGAAGCATAAGACTAAGTTAAGTGTTCTTGAGATGAGGATGCTTAGGTGGATGAGTGGCTTTACTCTTGAGATAAAATGAAATGAGTATGTTCAGGAAAAAGTTGGATAGATGAGAAGATTAGAGAGTCGCCTAGATGGTTTGGTCACATAAAGCATCGTCCATGACTGGGGAGATTAGATTTATTAGATTTGCCTATATTAAGAAAGGTAGAGAAAAAAAAGGCTTGGTTAAGATGTATAAAAAATGACCTTAATATACTTGAATTAAATGAGAATTTGTCAAATAATACACAATAAGCGAAAAGATTCATTCAATGTACCCCACTTAGTGGGATGAAGGCTTGTTGTTGTTGTTGTTGTTGTTTGGAATTAGTTATAGGGATTGGCAACATAAATCTACAAAACGTGTCCTCCACACTGAAAGCACTTCAAAATATTTCATCAATACAAACATCTCAACTCAGATCTCTCACTTCTGCCATTTAAAGCAAATGTCTGTATTAGGCGTTACGGCTTGATTCTCTTGAGAATACGCCAAACTATAACTCTTAAAGCAAATTTGCAAACTGAATGCTTTGGAAACATGCAACATACATTTTCTCCATCAACGCATGATTTCTTTTTCTCCTTAGTCAGACACTGGGCCCACATTTTCTCCAACATGGAAAACATTCCTTGGTCTTGAAACTCTTTCGCAAAAAAAAAATGACAAAATTCCCTCACCAAAAGTCTATCATAATATGAACAACCACGAAACAGAACAATTCAAAAAATATAACTCCAAGCATTTCTCTTGCTCAAGCTTGTGGCCTTTAATTAAAATTTTACGATCTTTCAGAACCTTGCAGTAAAATTGGCTCGGTTTGAATGACATGCAAACAACTAACTAGTGAAGTTTGGTAGAGGATAACTCAAGGCTAAAAAAACTAGCAAGTTCGTGGTTCTAAGTAAACAAAGCTTCCATAAGACACTAGTACACTTGTAAATCGCAAAATAACGTATTTTGCCTCAACGGCGGTCTGTAAATTTCAATTCCAAATATTTATTCATCTCGTGAATACAAATTCAATTTGGTCGCCCCTAACTGAATGAAGCATGTATCTCAGAATAGAGAATAGTCGATTGCAGAGAACGGGATGACCTGCTTCGTGGTTGAAGTCGGGGGAGCAGGGATCGCCATGTAGGTAGTGAAGACATCGGAAGGAGGAAACAACATTGAATGATGGCAGGAAGAGAGGAGATCCGATCAGCCATAGAAAACCCTGTTCCCTCGGGTAGAGCAGGGTCCTCTTAGAGCACAGAACTCGCAGAAGTTCTCCATCCCCGCCCACCATATAGAAGAGGATAGGTAGATCGTCGGTCCAAGAACCCGAAGAAACCTCGCCTTGCCCGACAGTTTCCCACTTCTAAAACGTAATTAAAAAGGTTCGAATTGGAGTCGATGGGGGCATTTTTGCACATAACACTCAATTTTTATATATTTACATGGCTCATATTAAAATTTGTATATTTACATAAATAATATATAAATTTTTAATATTATAAAAATAATATCATCATTAATTTTTTAAATAAAATTCATTTTTATACATAAAAATACCACTTTTATAAATATCAAATTTTAAAAATTAAATATATAAAGGCCTGATAATTATATACTATATATATAAATTTTTCTAAATATTAATATTATAAATATGATTAAATGACATAATAATAATAATTTTATTAATTTAAAATATAATAATATAAATAATGATTTTATTATTGAATAATTTTGATAAGATTCAATATTAAATTTTAAAAATAAAAAAAATTTAAAAACACTTTTTATATATGTTTTAATTATTTTTTCTCTATATAATTAATGATGTTTGTAAAAACATAAATTCAAATAATTTTTTTAATCTAAATCTTTTATTTTTCATCATTTATGTAATATGGGTGTGAGATATGTAATATGTATAACTTTAGATACTATGTATATAAATTCCCCTTGAAGCTATTAATAAGTATGATTATTTAAGTTTAAAAATATCATTTACACTCTAAACCATAAACATAGAGCAACATTAGCCTCATATTATCTACTTTGAATACAAATCAAATCTTGTTTGAAACTTAATCGAATATTGTTCATATTTTTGAATAAGGTTCAAATAATATCTAAAAATATTTCATCAAGATTAAAACTCCATTCAAATATGATTCTATTATAATTTGAATAAGATTTAATCAAGCTTTGAAAAAATTTTAATATGGATTGAACAAGATTTTATCATAGGTGGAAAATTTTAAGTAAGATTTAAATAAGATTTTAGCACTATTTGATCATTATGAATATGATTCAAATAAAATTTGAATTATATTATTTTATATTTACTTTGCTTTTGAAATTATCTCATTTGACTTATTATACTATGAATATATATGTGTGGTCTAATCACACCTACAAAGAGATGTTACATTGCTTGGGTCATATATAAAGCTAAGAATATGAAAAAATATTATTTAGTAATTTGGGGATTGAAATTAAGATTAAAATATACCTTAGATAAAAATTTGGGGATTTATTGGTGATTAAAATGAAAGATATAAAATTTTCCAAGTCATAAGCCTTAACTTAATGAAATAAATTAATATAAATTCAATAAAATTAAGGAAAAATATGAGATCAATTCAAACCATCATAATGAACTCTAATAAATATGAAAACACCACTAAAATTCTTTGAAGATTAATAAACACCAAAATGACCCAATTAGTGGATTAATTGAATTAAATAATTCAAATAATTAAGCTAAACTTTAAAAATTCATAATAAATTGAGCAAAAATATAAAATTTCTAAATAAATACTCACTAAATTCATCATTCACAAAGAAATTAAAGAAAATTTAAAGCCTTAATCAATTCTGAATATTTTAAGCCTAATTTGAGTTTTATTAAAAATACTAAAATATAAATTAGTCTTAAAATACACTTCTAATTAAAATGAAACTTTAAGAAAATAAAATTGACAAGGAACTCCACTTGTCATAAAACTTTCAAGGCAAAATAACTTTTGGATTAGAAGTTGTGGAATTTTCAAGTGTTAGGACTATTTGAATCAAATAATAAATATAAAAAAAATCATAGAAATTATAAAAATTCACAAAATCAACTCAAAACACTTCTAATAGCATCAGAGGACTCAAAATGATTTACTCAACCCTTTGAAGTTGAAGAATCATAAAAAGCACATATTTATAGTTTATGAAATAATTAAAGATATGAAGTTAATTAAACCATAGGGTTCAAATTGGGAAATCTACAATAATTAAAATGATCAACTTAAAATTTTCAGTTAATTAATTTTTTTAATCCAACACTCAAATAAGAATATATTAAAAGTGAATAAATAGCATAAAATTTACTTAATATTGAGTTAATAATTGAATTGTGATTAAAAGTGAATAAATTGATTAAATTGCTCATAACATAAAATTTCAAATGCCTTAAATATTTAAAATGACCTACCAAGTATTTCAGTCTAAGCTAATCTTAATAAAATGAAAGTAATAAATATGAAGCTAAACTTAAAATTAAATCAAATTAAAATTAGAAAATTAAATCAATTGGTTCAAAACATAAAATCATAAACATTCAAATGATAATTGAACTAAATCAATCAAATTAAATCATTTAAATTTAACACATATCCAAACCAAATTCAATAAAAAGAATAAATGTAAGTTAAACTTTAAACGGAAGAATGAAGTTAATCAAACTAAAATGAATAATCATAACAAATTTATTTTAAATCTTAATCAAATCAAAGAAGAATAAAGTAAAATATAAACTCCAAGCCATTAAACATATTCAATTGCTATCAATTCCAAACAACATCAACATAAATCAGTCAAGTTAAAACTCAAACAAATCAATTAACTAAAATAAAGTATCAATTAAATTAAATTAGTCATCAAACTAAAATAATCAACATATAAACTAAAGAGCTAAATTTATTAAACTAAATCCTTGATTGGAATTCAAATAAAATGATCACTTTAAACTTTAATCAAATCACAAGTTATAATATAGATTAACTAATTCAAATCAAACCTAAGTGAAAAGATAAAATTATTAAATTTAAACAACATTAAAATTATTTAATCAATATAAATAACATATAATTTAATAAAATCTAAAGAAAGAAATTAAAAATAATAATTCCAATGAAAGAATAAAACATTAATTGAATTAAACTAAACTAAAATTCAATAAATCTAAAATTGAATACCAATAATCAAAACATATAAAATTAAACTACCTTAACAAACTTAATCTTTGAAGCGTGAACTAAATCAAACAAACATCAATCAAATTAAATTCAATTCAATTAGATCCTTCAAAAAAAAATTTTAAGATACATATGTTCTTAGTTTGACCATTAGAATGGATTTTCATCTAAGGGTGGAAATATTCTACTAAGATTAAGATGTTGAATAAAAATGGATTCTACCCCAAGCAAAATGTATTTTTTTATTCTTTAAAACCTAAATTTAACTTTAACATAAAAATAAACCTAAAACTTGAATAAAATTATAAATCATTTAAATTGAATTCATCCAATGATAAAATTGAATAAACTTTGAACTCAAATTAAAACTTGAACCTAAAAAGTCTGTGTAGTCATACCATACAAACTTCTCTTTTCATACATTAGATTGTTAGGTCACCGACCCTAGACTTAGATTAGGTCAATGATATGTGATGATTTGTGATGTGATATTTTTTTTGTGGTACACTTTTAGATTAGATGACTAAAAATATTTGCTCACTAGTCTGGATATTAAGGCCTTCTTTTTAAGCTAATGTTATTTTTTATAGGGGGTTGTTCTTAAAAGGACCGCTATCATATAATATAATAAATATTGTTCATTTATATGTGTTGCTTAAGTCCCTAAGCATAGCCCAATAAGATAGGTGGGCTTGGTAGCCATTAGTGTTAAGCCTATATATTTATATTATAACTACCATTGTGCTGCATATTTTTTTTACATCTAATTTGCTTTTGCATGGTTTAGAATTTTATCTTAGAATTTTAAAATGAAATTTGATCTTAGAATTAGATTATGATCTATGAGGTTTAAGATTAGTAGGAGCTAACTATACATATTTGATTGTCCTCAGTGGAGCCTAAGGAGGTCCTTAAAGAAGGTGACGATCTTGAAGTTAATGAAGACCCCATATATCAAATTTTTAGTTCTAAATCGGATTGTATATCAGTACTTGGCTATTTAATTAATTTTGTTTTAATTTATTTTGGTGTGTGTAATAGAACTACATTCTTTTCATAGGTTTTTTTTATGATTGTTGTGTTCTGTGATGAAGCCTGGATACGTTAAGCCATTATGAAAATTAAATTTTCCATCCAATTAAATTAATTTAAATTAAACATAAAATGAAAACTTATAATCTCACTCAATTAAAACCCTAAACATTAACAATTTAAAATAACTAAAAATAATTGGACTTTGTGAATCGTACGAGCATATTCTTCATACTTCTTGAATTAGGCCATTTACTCATGGCACATAAGGGGTATTTAACATGTGAGGATCGACACCCTTTTTGAAGAAGTGTACCTTGTCTTATTAATTTGGCTCATGACCTTTTTCTATTTGTATATCATTTTAGGCAAAACTTGCATATCTAAAGTCTTAAATGAAATTATGAGTCAAAATACATAAAAAATAAATTTTTTGTATTTATTAGATGCATAACATATTAGTCATGATCTTAAAGTTAGGGAGTGAGTTTAAGCTCTTAGCCCCCATTCTTAAATAAAATAGCTCAGTTATCTTACATTCATATGACTGAAATTATGATTTTAAAATTACTTAGGTGGTGTTAGTTGGCAACTCTTCTAGGGAAAGTAAGTCCAGAAGAGTCCGGATAAGCTTATTTTCTTAAGTGAGAAAGAAAATTGATAATTATCAAATTCATGTGACTAGATTAGGTCAAGCTTCTAACTTATGTTAGAAGCACTTTTAGAATTAGGATTTAGAGCATCCTATTAGAATAAGTCTTCAAATCTAGGCATTTCTATATTCGTGTTGTAATAATCTTAAGTCCTAAATTTCTAATAAAATATTAAATAAGAATCCCAATAACTTCAATATCAAAAATGTAAAACCCAATAGTAGGATAATTGACTTCTTACTAGGCTTCCCAATATCTAATAGTATTTTATACTTATTTTCAATTTACTTCTAAAAAGAACTCTTTCTCCTTGAATCATTCCCTTTTGAATTCTTAAATTAATTATCCCTTTTAAGACAAGCTTTGAAATTCATAGAGATAAAAATTATTATTTTTAATCGAGGGTATTCTTTAAAGAAATTCATTTTTTTCTAAGATGTAATTAACTATAGGGGCTTGAACTTATAGGGAAGTATGAATTTCACTAGTGTTTTTATAAGGGATTTAAATTAGATCATGTGGCTGAATCTTGGCCATCCATTATTAACAGAAAGAGTGGATGGTGGAGATTTCTCTCATGTCATCCCATCGAAGAACCAAAGAAACATTGACTCTTTGGCCTTGATCTCTAACAATCTGAGTGAAAGAGTGAGGTTTCGATTGCAAATCAATCAAGAATTGATTTGTAGGTGATCCTTATTGTTTGATCTCATTGAAGATTGACTTCCCTTAATAAGAAAAACAAAATAAAATGCTTTGGAGGTCAGTTTTGAATCATACCTTGTCGACATCTATCCTCGGCGGCGAGGACGGTTCGTACACCTTCATGGGAATATAGCAAACCTCTAGAAGAATTTTCACATCTTGCCTCCCTGTGGATCATCATGGAGACCAAAGCTCGTCACCTTACCATCGAGTTTGATGGTTTTTCGGCTCGCCAGCAGTGATGGACCTTGGGAAGGATTCAATCAAGCTCGTCTCTATCCCTAGAACATGTAAGGAATGTCAATTAAGCTTAAGGAGTTTAATTTTCCATGTTTCCGTACTTGGCGAGAGCTTTGTTCTTCTTTGCCATCGGCCATGGCCAATATTCGGCCTGCCAACAATGAGAGGCTTGAAAAAAGGGTTTGAGGAGTCTCTCTACATCTTGGGAGTGTATGTGTGTCTGTGTGTGGGGCTGGGGAGGGGATTAGATTCATGAAAGAGGAATTTCTTTTCTCTTTTTTTACATATGGTTGAGAGCCATATGTGTAAGGCCTTAAGTGGCTGGAATCCGGCCACCGACAGTTAGAGAGTCGACCAAGGTGTCAGTTAAGTTCCTCCCTACTGTGAGTGTGTTTGGATGCATTACTTGGGGGGAGGATGCCTCCTCCTCTCTTTCTTGCCATGACTGTGAGCTACCTAGTGGAATCCATGAAATTCTTCCATGAGAGGGAAGTCAACTATAGTTGGCTCCTTTGATTGCCACCCTTAGAGGCTAGCTTCAAGGGGTAGTTAATTGATTAGAGAGAGTCCAAATCAGCTAAGGTAAGGGGGTGGATGAGGTATGGAGAAGATAGTCCAAATCAGCTATTTGCACTTCATTTGGACTGAGGTATATTCACTCCTAGTCAAGTTGAAGATGTCTTTGAATTTGCCTGACTTCATATTGGTTTGGGTTTAGTGATTGCACTTCATTTGATTCCAAATTGATTTAAGTGGTCTTGAGTATCCCTCTTTTTGATTAATTAGCCTTTAATTTTAGTTTCAATCATTGTCAATTATCCTATAGCAAATTTGTAGTTCAATTGGTCCATGCCTTGTGAGGGTTTGATGTGACTTGATCTAGGTTTGACCTTTTTTAACTTAAATTGGTCAAATTGAATCCTTTAGCTCAAATGGACTTTTAAGATTTAAATTTAGGTTCAATTATGTTTATTTGATGATTTATGATTTTTTAATTTTTTTTTTTGTATTTAATTTTTTTATTTTATTTCAACTTTACCCATTTAGACTTAAGAGTTCAATTGAGTCAAATGATTAATTTGACACAATTACTTGTGCTTAGACTCTAATCATGTTTAATCACATGTGTGAGGTGATTTGGAGTGATTAATTTCTTTTGATTTTGAATTGATTTCAAATTTAACACATTTGACCCAAATTAGGCTTAGTGGGTTAAGTTAGATTCATTTGGGCCTAATGACCAAATTGGTCAAATTAGACCCAATGATTATATTTAATTATGAATTCCAATTAATTTTATATAATCAATTTGAGTTAATTTAAATTTGAATTAGATTTGGATTTTAATAAGATTCATTTAGGCTCATTTTGACAAAGTGGTCTAATTAACCCATTTGAGGCTTTATTAGTTTTAGATTTATTTTATCATTCAGAGCTTTTAAAATGATTTAATTTGGTCAAATTATGGTGAGTTGACCTTTGATTTGGTGGGACCCATATAAGTCAACTTCATGTCAAAGGGTTGACCATCTTTGTGATTTCATTTAGCTTTAGTTTTAGATTCATTTTGATTCTTGTATTGACTCTAATGCATTTTATTTGATTTGATTTGATTTCAATTTTGATTTTATTTAAATTTCTTTAAGTTTAAGTGACTTTGAGCTTAATGTAGGTTAAATGGTTAACCACTCCAATCATCTTACTTTAAACCCAAATGGATTCATATTCCAAATTAAATGTTCCAAATGGGATGTGTTTGATTCAATTCTTTATTTATATTTGAGTTTTGGATTTGGGTCTTACTAATTTCATTAGGTTAGATCAACCCTGGAAGGTTTCATTAGGTCATTTAGAATAACATTCTAAGTGCCTAATCAAGAGACTCCTAATATAGGATTAGATATCATAATTACTAATTTTAGAAATAATGTTAACCTCATCCAAAAATGAGATCAACAAGCAAGTCCATCCCTGTGCATACCGACTGCAATCTCATTCTAGCTAAGACATACCAAGGACATGGACTGTTAGAGACCTGAAGAAGTTTTATCCTTTAGGGAAAATTTCTATCATTTGTACTCATTTTACTAATTTCGAGTATTAGGTATCTTTCTACTTTTAGTAATAAGTTTTATATATTTTAGATGAGGTAAATGATAGGATAATTTCTAATAAAACATCCTTAATTGCTGAAAAATGAAACTTAGAGCTGCGATAACCTAGAATACTCGGTGAGTCATTTCTGACCCAAAGAAAGGTTCCACTCGGTGAACAGGGAAAGCTTGTGTAGGAGATCCGAGTACTTATCGTGCCACTCTTGATTTGAGAAATATTGGTGTTAGGCAAAGAGAAATTTTATTACTCGAGGAGCTGCATGATGACTTAGGATACTCGGTGTGAAATTTTTGGCCCAAGAAATAGTCCACTCGGTCAGCGATGAAAGCCCAAGTAGGAGACTCAAATACTTTGTAATTCTTGGCCTAAGAAAACTAATCTAGTTATCTATCTTCAAAACTTAGTGTAAGATATACATCATGGGATCAACAATTAAATTGAAAAATACCATCACTCTATATGGTTAGCGATTACAATATAAGATTGACACCCTATGAGGTATACAACTAAATTGATAGAGACTAATACTCAATTTGATTCATGATTGTAATATAAGACCGAAATGATAACTGCAACAAAATTAAAAAAAGACTAACAGTCCATGTGGTTGGCTACTATAATGTAAGACTGACACCCTGTGAGGTCAACAACTAAATTCAAAAAGACCACGCTCTATGCAGTTGGCAATTATAGTATAAGACTAACACCCCAAGAGGTCAACAACTAAATTTAAAAGGCCAACACTCCATATGGTTGATGACTAAAGTGTAAGATTGACACCCCATGAGATGAAAAACTAAACTCAAAAGACTAACTCGTGTAGTTGGCAATTAAAAAGATCAACACTCCATGTTGTTGGTGACTATCGTGTAGAACTAATACCCATGAGGTGGGCAATAAAGAAAGAACCAATTCTTCTAATCAACAAGTCAAGGCTAACCTTTAAAAAGGGCCGACTAACATAGAATACAACTTCTTGAAGCATCCTAAGTCAAGCAGAGTTACTCACACATCTATAAGTGAGTATCAATCTTACAAGTTTACATAACCTTGTGATATTAAAATGGCCATTCAGGGAAGTGCTTTCTATAAGTTAATGGCTCAAAATATCCAAGTTATGAGCTGGTCTATTCAAATAAATGAGCATCACATTAGTGAGTCTACACAAGATAATTATTTCTCCCGTCAAATCATAATCTGAGGTGCTGGCATTTTGATGAATAAGTATTTATCTAATGAGTATACGCGAACTAGCCATGCTGAAGAGACTACTAAGAGATGAGTCTATTGATCAGTGATCTAAATATTTTAAGTTATAATAGAGCCATTCACACATTAACCAATGAGTATCAGCTTATTTATTTAGATATACTCTACAAAGAAATGAATCAAGTTACTATTGATATAAGTATATTATAGTTAAGTAGTAGGATACGGGCATCCTACTTACTAAAAAAAGAAAATTTTATTAAAGAAATGAAGGAGGAAATAATATATCATCTTGAGATGCTCTTGTCATCATCATCCTAGTTTAAAAGTGTGAGCACGTTCAAGAAGTCCTAGAACTTAGTGTCAAGGAGATTATGCTTCACCAATTTGGCAATAATAAAGTCAGCTCCATCCTTGAATTTTTGTTGTAGGATCTTTTGGAACTCATCAGAATTGAGAATCCTAGCTAACTCAGCTTCTATCTTCTGAAACCCCCAATTCGATAAGAGCTCCTCCTCAAACTCTCTCTTCTTCTCCATGAGGCAAATTAGCTTCATGGTTGCCCTTTCTTTCTCCTCTTCCTAGTGAGTTACCTCGACCTGATGATCCTGTGTTGAGATTCTAGAGTGGTCAATTTCTTCTTCGTTTTGCTCTAGTTGGATCCTACTTGTGAAGGCCTCTTTTCTCTTTCCAAGAAACTTATGGCACACCTCCCAACTTGACTACCATGCTATTATTTGAGCAATTATAACAACATGTGGTAGACGAGCATTTAAGAGGTTGCACAAGAGCTTGTTGAGAACATGAGAAAAAATTGGAAGAGCCCAACACACAGGCTTCAAGAGTGGGATCATGTAGGTTATAGGAGAAGTTATCATTCGGCCTTCTCCTCCTCCTCTTCTTCTTCAGCAGACTCACTACTTTGCTAGCGATTATGAGGAGATGAGCTCACTGCTCACATTTTGGACTTCCTGAGAGTGGTACGACCTCATCAACGACCTCACTTCTTTCTCTTTTTTGATGAGTGGTCAGTTCCTCACCGTCGGTCACTCACTTATCAATGTCACGCTCGCCTTCTTCAAGGAATTATAGCACTTTAGGGCTGAACTCAAGGGCATTGAGAGTCGTCTCACTTGGGAGCACAGAAAAAAAAAAAATTAGAGGAACAAGTCACCAAATATATAAAGGAAATAATGAGTATTAAAAAAGGAGAATTTACTAAGTGTGATAGAAACTCAGCCAATGCAAAAGTAGAGAGACGTTCAGGCTATGAGCTTACAACTTCTCCATTGCCTGTAAGTTTTGTACGCTCAGCTTATCGAGCTTGGTGGCTTTGCCCAGCTGGTAAAAAAAGAAAAAAATTAGCACTAACCATTGAGTTATGCTCTTAAAGAATAGAAGGCGAACTTTTGTACTTTATTCTAAAGATTGTGAATCTTTAGCAAAGTTATTAAAATTTGCACGATCCTATCTTAGTGACCCTTCACCATGAATGAGTGGTAGAGAGATCCAGGCTCCATAGAATACATTTTTCCACATGCACAAGATAAAAACTATGATGCTCACACATAATTATGAAGGGCCTATGCGGGCACCACTCAAAGGAGTTGAAGATATCTATCTGCTCACATAAAATGGTGTGGTGTTTTAATTTGGAGTCTTAGGGATGCCACATAGATCTTAGGAGGTACTTATTGAAGTGATCGGGTAATATTATGATATGATGTACTATCTAGAAAGATAAAAATATTACACTACAAACTTAATCACCTAATAAAGACTTTTAAGGCAGATGGATCTTCATATATACAGAGATCTTTCCCCCACTTTATATGGATAAAATAGAGCAGGGTTTATTTTAACTGGGTCTTTAGTTCTTATGGAGGTAATCTCTCATAGTTAAGTACATCCTAAAAATAGAATCTTCCTAAGAATGCACTCAATTAAAATAGTCAATAAATGCCTCTAAATATTTCAAGGCTAGACTATCAAAGAATTGCTTATTTTTGAAATTAAACAGGATATATTCAAAGGAAAGACTTATTCTCGGGATCTAAAGAAAGATAAGTAAGAAGTATTCAAAATACTAGGAGGCCTAGTGAATGCTCCAACCTATTCTACAATGAGGCTTTATATTTTTGAAGGAAAGAATATATTTTGTTTAAATTAAAATTTTTAGAGTGCTAAGACTTATAACCCAACAACAAAAGATTATGAAGATGCTTAAAAGTGAGGATTTATACTCATTGCAAAAGAAACAAGTTGCCTCAAAACCTAAGTCTAAAATACTTTAGCACAAGCTAGAAGCATGGCCCAAGTCTAATCGGGGAGAATAGGATATAGTAGTTCACCTCCAAAGAAAATGAACACATCCAGACTCCTCTAGACTTACAATTATCTAGAGTGGATGCTAGTTAACACCTCTTACACTTTAAAATCATGTAGACCGATCTTATGTAGATGCAAGATAATTAGGCTGTTATTTAATTAGGAAGGATGCTAAAATCCTAAATGCACTTTCTAAGAGACTAAGTAATGTTTGGTATGCAAATATGACTTATACTAATGTTAAAATTTACAAGTTGTTGGATCATTTTGACACATTTATCTTGGACCAAGGCTTAGGACAATTACCTACCTACATGATGAAATTTAGTTATGGGCTAAATCAATTAGAAGAGGTGTTCTCCACTACAAAAGACTACTCTCAAAGGTCAATCTTGTCCCTTATCATGCAAGAGTGGGATCCTCTATAATCAATAATGAAATAATATAACATGCTTGCTGTTATAGCATACAACCATTCAATTAAAGAGTTTCTAAATATTTTATTATCTTGTTTATATACTTAGGCTTTAGAGTGAGGTTGTGAGTTGCGTTTGAATTTAGTTATGAGTTATTTAGTGAGAATATAAAATTTAATTTTATCCTAAAGAGTCTACCGCATCGAGGCCATACATCAAATATACATAGTTTAAGAAACCTAAGAAAAACATGTCATTTCTATTGCACAATCTAAACATAACAATAAAATATTTTGATTTCATAAGATAATAAAAAAGGTTGATGTGGTTGGGTATCGTCTTACACCCAAAAAAAGAAAAAAAATTGGGTAGCCGAGCTCTACCCTTATATAGCTCGGATTATAATTAATTCTTACAAATGAAATAAATTCTATGAGGGTCTTCAATTCTTGTTCTTCTTTCCTTCTTTAGATTATCTTGCTCTATGCTTCATAGGGTCTCCCAAGTGTTTTCCTTCTAGTCACTACGCATCCTAAACCCCATAACATTAATCATTATCCTATTACAAAAATTACATCTTTATGAAAAATAAATATAACTACAACTACAAAATAGATATTAGCTAAACAAACATACAAACCAAACATTTATATTTTACATATTTGGATTTAGTATCATACACTTGGGTAACCAAGCTTACCTGCCCTAATTATATTATGCTTAGGGAGATAAGCAGCACCTACAAGCAAAAGTATTTTATATTCATTTATTATTACAATGGTCCCTCAATGCAATACCACTATTGACCTCATTTTTAGAATGAGCTCTCAACCCCTCCATCTTAGACATAGGACTTCTCTTAGGCTTTAAGAGATCCTTAGTCTTAAGACACATCTAGTGATTAGGTGGACACTCAACCTAGCCCTAGAGACTTAGAAGAGTTAACCATATGAAAATTTGCCTAACCTATAGCTTGAACTGCATTCCTCACTTCCTTCTCTTCAAGTCAAGCCCAAATCAATTCCAACTAGATTGATTCCCTCCAAACTTAAATCAATTCTACATGGATTGAAACCCATGAGTGAAAATTCCAAGCATAAAATATTTCCTAAGTCCTTTGATTCCTTCTTAAGACTTAGCAGATCAAATCAAATCACTTCAAATCCTTAAAACTCATAACCCATATATTCTCATTTATATTCACAAATATAAATGAAATATAAATTCAAACAACAAAACCAACTCCAAAATCAAACTCAAAATCAATCAATTCAAAGCCTTTCAAGTCAAAATCTTGAACTTAGCCAAATCAATTTCAAATCAAGCCAAATCCTTGATTTCTTTTCATTATTCAATCAATCCTACAATCATGAACCCAAATATAAATACAAACTTCAATCACCAAATCAAAACTCATTTTAAAAATCAAACCCAAATCAAACTTATGTTCACCCTTTGAACTTGAAATTGTCAAATGAATCAAAACCCATTTGACTTCAAACCACTTGAAAATGGATTTATATTTAAATCATAAGTTCATATGTGAGTTCAATCAAACTCAAATCAAGCTTTGACCAAGTCATTTGACTCACTTAAGCTCACTTGACCCAAAGTGACCTAAAGTACCCCTTATGAACCAAATTCTAATCCTATCCAAATTGGATTGAACTAAGCCTATCTAAACCTCTCATCATAATTAACAATCATCATGAGATGATCAATCACCCAAATTGAGTCAAACCTAATGGTTGACCAAGTCAACACTTAGCCAAAATAAAACCCAACATAGCTAAAATCCACCATAGGCCAAATTGATTGAAACTATTGATCTAAGTTCATTCATGACCAATGTTTGAACTTGACCAAGTCAATATTTGAGCCCAACCTAGCCCAATTAGCCACTTCACCCAAGTTGACCCAACTTGACCCAACTTGACCCAACTTGACCTAAAAAGTCAAAATATGTCAAAACTTGATCTAAGCCAAATTGATTAAAACCAATGGGTAAAGTTCATTCCAAAATGATTGCTGAACTTGACTAAAGCCTCAATTGGCCAACTAGACCTAACCTATCCCAATTGACCATGAACCCAATTTGACCTAAAAGGTCAAATTGAGATAAACTCAAATATGAACCAAATTGATTGGAAATAAAGATATAAATCCATTTCATATGACCAACCAAACATGAACCAACCCATGACTTAACCCAAATAAGTCAAATATATCAAATTGGTCAACTTGACCCATTTGACCTAAATGAAATCAAATGAACCAAAACCAAATATAAACCAAATTTAACCAAACCAAAAATGTCAAAACACTTCAAATGGTCATATGAACTTGACCCAACCCTTGGTTTGACCCAATTTGACCAATTGGTCAACTTGACCCATTTTAACCTAAATGGGTCAACATGAGCCAAATCATATCAAATCAATTCCAAATCCAATGAAACTTGGGCAAACCTATTTTCTCATTATATCAAACATACCCAAATTGAAATTAGGTCAAATGACCATTTTACCTTTAGGCCATAGGGTAACCTAAAATCAAAATCACTTGAAATTTGGTCAATTCCTTTGCATGGACACTTATCATCCTTTTAGTGGACTAAATGGTCACTAATGGACCTAGTGCACATGCCCCAATGGGTTTGGGTCAGCCAAACTCAACCCAACCCAAAATCGACCATGTGCTTGAAAGTGGCCAGATGGAATTCCTCCTCCACTTGATTTAAGCACATGGGAGGTTAACCATTCCACTCCTCTAGCCAAACCAAATTCAAGGACACCTCTAACAGCTCAAACACCCACTCCTTGTGGTCAATTAAATCAAAATGGCAAAGCTTTGCTCGATCGTCTGATTGCCAAAGGGGGAGATATACTCCCCCTAATTTGATTTCATTTCAACTCTCCCTAATTCGATTGAAGCATAGGAACTCGGAGCAAGCCCTAACTAGTCTTCCCAAGCTTCTAGAGAGAGTTTGAAATCTCCTTTTCTTGGTTTTCATAGCTTGAAAATAGGGGAGCTCCACCGAAAACCAAACTTACTCCACACTCAAAATTAACCCAATTCCCTTAGGGAGCTCGATCAAACTCACCCAAGTCTTCATCCAAGCTCTTGAGGCAAGGGAGGATCTACTTCAATCAAAATCGAGCTCAAGTGCAAAAGAAGTTGGCCCATAGGAGGATCTACCCAATCTCAGAGCCTCCAAACTTTAACAAAGCTTCGTCTCCACTAGAAGAAGCTTCTCCAAGGAAATTGAGTGTCGGTGATCACCTCCTGTCAAGGTTAGCCATTTTTTCAAGCTTAAATTCAATGTGGTTTGGAGCTTTGTGAAAGGAATTTTGATTCCATAGAATTCTAGCCATTAGATGTGCTTGCCATTATGTCTAGATGGTGTGAGTTGAATTTCAATTCAATCTGAGCTCAATCAAGCTCAGATCTTCTCTTTGAAGATGGACAGTGTCCATTCCTCATAGAGAAGAACAGAGAAGGATCATGGGCTGTCCATCCATGGGTTTTGGATGGACAACTGTGATCAAAGACACGTACATCCATGATTTCTCCCTTTAGATCTGCGAGTTTAACCTCAGTTGTTTGATCCTTGATGGGATGGGTGAGGATAAAGTGCTCCATCATTGATGTGGCACTACGATATGACAACTTTAATATCCAATACTACCATGCCACATGGAAAGCGCATGCGTGTCAGTGGCTCACATGGCGCCTATGGGATTAAACATTTAATTAGGTTTATTTAATTACTAATTAATCAAGAAAATTTCAAATATTCATATCTAACCTAGAAAAATCAAAAAATATAAATAAGTTGCATTGCATAGATAATTGAACATAAAATATTCTAAAAATGATTTCAATGATTTTTGAATAGTGCTTTTCTCTAGATTTGGGTTTTATTAGGAATGTTAATTTGTTAATTACTCTCTAATTACACCACTTATTAATTCCAAACTTCTTGAGCATGATTGGTGGGGTGACTTCTGCCTCTCTTAATTTTCTTGAGATTTACTGGTAGTTTAATTAGAGGAATTGTTTGATTAATTCTTAATTACTCCCTTTATGTAATTAAGCTTAACTAAGGATATAATTAGTGGTTTAACCCTCTAATTGAGTCAATTAAGTTTTAATTAAGTGAATATGAGGTTTAGGGAATAATTTTGGGATACCTTCCTTAAGATATTTCTTAAACCCCCTTTTCTTCTTTAATTCAACCTTAATTAAGGGTTAATTCACTAATTACCCCCTTAATTAATTTCATAAAATTCTAAAATTTTCCGAACTCAATTAATCAATCTTGGGTAATGCTTAGGTGTTCAAGAGCATAAGTACAATTAAGAAAATCAAAATCCAACTCACATTTGTGAGAGAGATTATGAAATTACTTAAGTTAAACCCCTTAGTTTAATTAATCATTAATTATGAGCCAAATTGCATTAGGCCCTTTTCTGCCTAAATGCATTACAAATTTAAATTCCTTGTGATATTTTAAATCATCTCATTGGCTCATAATTATTTGATTAATTATGCTAAGGTGGTGTAGGTAAGGGATAATTAACACACTTAATTCACACCTTAACCTAAATAAAATATTAAAAAAAGCATCTAATGATCCTAAAAATTAAACTAAAATAATAAACATATGTGAGAATGGGTTAGGAACAACAAACTCACCTCACATTTCTCAAATTGAAATAAACTCAAAACAAAATCAAACCCTCCTTAAAAATAACTTGATTTGTTTTAAACTTTCTTATTTCATAAGATTATCTTTAGGAATTAATTAGGGTGAATGTGCTTACATGCTTTCATCACTTTAGTTCTTTCCCAACATGCTAAATGTGTATGCCATATGAATCTCATGCATTCATGCTTTTTAAAAAATCAAATTAAAAATGAAATATTTTCCTTATGTTGAATTGCATGTTTTGGCTAAAGTAGAAATATGAATGGCTATTATCACTACTAAATCCAAAATTATTTTCAAAATCTATAAATAAAATATCTAAAATTGAAAGTGTGCTTCTTATAATTTTCTTATAAGGTTGCAAGTGGATGTAAATATGAAAATGTGCATAGTGTAGCTTTCCTTCTCCTCTTTTAGCATAGTTTTGAATAGGATTTGGAAAAGTGTATGGTTCATTTGAAAAGGACACAATACTTGTCTAATCTCATTCCTATTCATTCCTATGTTATTATCTAAGAAGGACATCTACCCTTGTACATATAAATTGCATAAACAAAATAAATCAACAAATATATTTTTTTTTTTTGCATTTTTCTTTTTCATTTATTTCTTTTGTACATATGCTTGTATTTAAAGAAAGTGAAATATTAGTCTGGATAATCATGGGGTTGTGAGGCTTTAAGTAGCCCTAAGTAGGTTTTATACCTTACACCCCATGGTTAACAATGGCGTTGTACTCACTTATGCCTTTCATACATACATGTGAGCATGTGAAAATGGATAAGAAAATCTTTTCTACTTAATGAAAATAATGCATCATAAAGCATTTAAATTTTCTTAAGTAACTCATTTAGAATTCATCATAAAGTGTGTTAAACATTCCCACTTGTATGTATAGATATGCTTAGGATGCATCCATATGCATGTTATACATATTGGGAAAGAAATGAAGTGATGTGTATTTTGTCATCTTATATCACTTTACTTAATCTTAAAATGCCTTTCTTTTTTGATGGGTTTGTTTAGAGTTGAGCTAAACTTATGATTAATTAAAATAAATAATAAAACATTCACTAAATAAAACTAAACTTGAATCTACTTTAGAAGTTACTTAAGGTAGGAAAGGAAAGAGAAATTCTCTTCTCTTCTCCCTCTCTTTACAACTTAGTAATTAAGTAGATTCACTTAAACCTAAACAAAGCACAAAATAAAATCAACCCAAAGTAACTAAAATACTTAAATGAAACCACACTCTAAGTTAAACATCTTCACACTTAGAAAATATAAACCTTAAAGCCATAGCTAAGCATACCACACAAACTTTTTAAAGCACACATATTAGACTAAGTCACCACTTCTAGCTTTAGGTTAGGGTGAATGGTTTGATGTTCACTTTTACTTTGTGATGATTTTTTTTAGTCTGGATGTTAGGTGAATGTGCATAGAATGAATGATAGGATGATTTAGTTTAATCATTATTTTCTATAGGGGATTGTGCTTAAGGGGGGTTGTAATAAAAATACAACTGCTTTTGTTGTGTAGGTGCTTATACCTCTAAGCATAATCCTATAGGCCAGGTGGACTTGGTTACCCATGTATGGGTTGTTAAGTCGATATACATGCTTGGGATTTGTATGGTTTATTTAGCTAATATCTATTTTGTAGGTGTTAGTTAAACTTTACTTTTCCTTTTCATATAATTTTTGAAAATTAGATTTTGGAATGATTGTTATGGGGGATTAGGATGAGCATTGGTCATAAGATCTCATTTTATACACCATGTGAAGCCTTTGGAGTAACCACATTCCAACAATCCAAAAGAAGGAACTAAAAGAAGAAAGAAGAATGAAGACCCCCATAATATGAATTCCTTTTTGTAATTCATTTATAATCTGGGTTGTATAAGGGTAGAGCTTGGCTACCCAAATTTTTTTTTTCAGGTTTGTGCAGTGGTGCCCAACCACACTTGGCCTTTTATTCTTTTACACTAACTTTATAAAATATGTGATATTTTGTTTAGCTTGAGCATTAAGATGGCATGTTTTCTAATTTTCTTCCTTGCTTGATGTATAGCCTGGATGTGGATTAGGCTCTTAAAAAAAATAAATCTTCTACCAAATTAATCAACTCAAAATTAAAATAATAACTCATAACCTCACCTAAAGCTTAGGCTAAAAATCAAGATAAAAGAATTAGTAACCCCTTAGTTGGATGAGTATTTCTTTCATATCATCATGCACAAATGTATATTATTTGCACTCTTGATTGGAGGGATTTCTCCTTTGCCAGAGAAACTTGGCTTGACCTTTGAGAGCCATGGTGGAAACGCACCTCCCCATTCTTGCTGACTATGGCCCATAATCTTATTTCTCATGCATTAGGCATATGAATCTATAAGCCTGAGTTAAATGATTATCCAAAAAAAATAAAATGTAATATAATTTGCATTAGATCTAGTTATTTTCATGCCCTTACATGATCTAGTCCCTTAGGGAGTGAGTTTAAAGAGTTAGCCTTTTTTTAAAATAAATAACAACCTAACTATCTTGCATAAAGAATATAACTTACTACATGAATTTAAAATCATAGGAGGAGTTAGTTGGCATCCACCCCCAGGTGGTTGTAAGTCCAAGCAGTCGGGTGGTTTGTCCTCTCTTGTGGAGGCAAACCATATACCACTTTTCACCTTAAATTTAGGTTGTGCTTGTCCCTCGTCAAAGCTCACTATATTTAGGTTCAGAGGTTGCTTCTCCCCTTTATGGGCCCTACGCATAAATCCTCACCTCTTAGGCATTTCCATAATCTTGTGTTGTGGAATCATAAGCCCAAAAATTCTAATAAAATGTCAACTCAAAGAAATAAATCAATTTCAAAAATATAAAACCCAACCATAGGATAGTTTGAGATGCTCACTAGGTTTCCTAGTTTGTGAGGTCTTCCTTTGGCTTGGATAATAATTCTTCTCTTTGATCAATCCCATTTGATATTCTAAAATAAGTTAATTGATTGATAGTCCTACCTAATGAAATCTTTGGAGACAACAATCATTTACCTTAATTAAGAGTATTCATAAGAATCCTATTCCTTAGGATGTAATTAACTATGGGGCTTGCCTCCATAAGAAACTTAATGAACCTGATAAAAAAAAAAAACCCTACTTTACTTTTCCATGTAAAGTAGGGGAAGAATCTTTGGTACATCTTTCCACAGACCCATAAGTCCTTAGGAGTCCTTATTTGGGTGATTAGGTCCATTATAGGGTGGTGACTTCTATCTTTTGAGATAGTACACCTTCCCCTCGATGTCATACCTGATCACTCTAATAAGTACACTTGGGATTCTATATGGTGTCCATCTAAAGAAAGAAGCAGTCATTATCATATTGAATTTTCCCTCTCTTCTTTACCTTTCTTTCTTTTTGTGTTCATCTTTCTTTCCAAGAGGGATGAAGATAAGAAGAGAGAATAAAAGGAAGAAGAGGGAGAAGATTGATTGATGATGGTGAATGCTCCTTATAAAAAAATAATTTTTCACCCACACCCACATAAAATATCATTAGTCTAATAACGATCTAACATCTAGTCTACGCATAAACAATCCTAACATTTATCTAAAATAATTTTATGAATTTTATTTCATCCTATGTTTAGCTTAATCTTAATGAATCTTATTCAAACATGAAAGACATTTTAAGACCAATGAAATTAAGTTACCAACACATGAATAATAATGCTCCATTACTTCCTTTTATTATCAATTACATCCACATTCTTTCCATTTTAGTTTCTTTAATATTTGATTTAGTATATATATACACATGCAATGTACCTATATTTGTGCACACTTAATGAATGTTGATGCATGAATTTGATAGAAAAAGGGATTTCATCTCACATTTAGTGAGTACGTGCATTGTTGAACCAGGGAAGTGAGATTATCTAAGACCTATTTAAGGCTACTTAAAGCCTCGAGTTCCCGGGATATCCATACTATATACCTTCCAATTCAAATGCACATAAGCTTATACATAAACATAGAAATAAAATCATGAAAAGGTTGTGTATAAATATCTTTTACTTATATAAAGCTTAATGGCAAAAAAAAGTTTTCACTTATATTCAAATATATGCATACACATAAATGAAGTTTAGCAAGCACATGCCATTGTTGAATCAGAGAAGTGAGATTATCTAAGACCTTCTTGGGGTTACTTAAAGCCTCATATTCTCAGGATGTCCAGACTATATACTTTCTAATTCAAATATATGTATACATAAATATGAAAATATAATAAAACCGTCAATTGTAATCTTTTGATTAGGTAAATGAACATTTTATTTTTCACATAATTAATTATTTATAATAAGCATTTGTTTAAGCTTTAAATTATTTAATTTACAATTAACATATAGTTTCAAAATAGTTTGAGATTTACTAATGATAATAGCCATAATATATAATAATGTTTGTCTAAATTATGCAATTTAAATGCAATCATGATCTTTTAACTTTAAAATATGAATACATGAAGCACATGACATGCATGTTTTGATAATTGAAAGGAAGTAATTGAATATCACCACACAATATACTCAATTTCATTAGAATTAAAGGACAATCAAGTTAGATAAACATCCCTTAAATCTAATCAATGTTTCTTTAATGTTTAATTTGAATATTCAAGTTGCTGAAACCTAAAGAGGAGAAATAATATATAGAATTCACTCCATCCCATGTTGGTTATTTAATATGTTAAAGGAAGAAAATTAAATATATTTTATGAATTAATTAAGTTTAATTTATTAATTATATCAATTTGATCACCCTATCCAAGCTTCTTTAATTTAATTAATCACCTAAACATGAGCCTTCAATGATATGCTTTAGAAAAATAAAATTTACAATGCACCTAAAAAATCTTATGCAATTAGGCTCATCTTTAAGAATTAATTAAATTAAAGAAGGAAAAGATTTATAATAAATACTCTTATGATTTTCTCACACAAATAGAAAAATCATAATTTCATTAACCACTTTATGCTATTAAACACATAAAGGGATTAATGTGTTGCACTTGAGTTATTTAAATTGATTTCATTTAAATTTCATTTAAATTTCATTTAAATTTCATTATTAACTTAATTAGTAAACATATTAATTAAACCCTTTAAGAGAATACATTTGAAACTATTAGAAGGGGTCCTAATAATTCTCATGTTATCCCAATATTTACATTAATTATTAATATTAATTACTTAATTTTACTATTCATTAATATTAATAATTTTTAAATCACTTTAAAAGGTTAATTAGGATTGAAATTTTGAAACTTCCCAAACCACATGATAAATAACTCCTAGAAAAATATGAGAGGCAATAGACATCCCATAAAATCAACATACCAAATTTGGAATTAATTAGTAAGTAATTTGGCCTTAATTAAGATAATTAGCCTAAGCTTCAAATCATAATTAAGAATTTTTTATTAAATTCTCCTTTGTCTAAGCTTTCTAAAATGAGTTTATTTACATTTTTGAACCTTTTATAATTAGTTATGATTTTTTAAAGTTTCAGCTATTTAATTACATTTTAAAACCCATCTAAATCATTTTAAACTATCAGCACCACTTGGACACTGAT
This sequence comes from Cymbidium sinense, assembly GCA_021442155.1. Lineage (NCBI taxonomy): Eukaryota > Viridiplantae > Streptophyta > Magnoliopsida > Asparagales > Orchidaceae > Cymbidium > Cymbidium sinense. Next base: position 70,293,496 of record CM038224.1, on the reverse strand, counting down.
GTGGCAATGCTTTCCATGTGGTGTCGCGATATTGGTTATTTAAAATGTGTGATGCGGCTACTGACTCTATGGTGACGGACACGATTTCATCTCGGTCGTATGATCTTGGATTGAACAATCGAGATTAATACCATGATTATGAAAGAATTAAATTAAAATTTCTAACAAGATTAATTAATCATGGTTGTCAGTTCTAATCACATAGAATGAACGGCCGGTGATCCATCATCCCGCGAGCTTGAAAAGGCAAATGCCGTCCACCTCCTGCCGCTCGATTCACGCTAATTTGAGCTTGTTTGATGGTGGAATCAAATCCAAAATGATCAAAGAAGAGATCCTATGATGAAAGTTGCATAAAATCATAATTCATTTTAAAAAAATCAACAACTAATGGCCAAATCTACGGTTGCTAGATTTTTACCTCATCAGAGCTAAAGAATAATAATTTTCAATAGAGGTAGCTTCTTCTTAGAGAGATGAAGCCTATTCGAAAGATCTTGAGTTGCCTCCCTGTCGGTTGGTCTATGGACCAAGCGCCACCTCGAAAGTCACTAGAGTTGGTTTAGGGATGTCTTTTAGTGGTCGAATCGATCTGAAATTGATTCGTTCTTGTTCAGCGAACTTGGGAATCTGTGGGAAGAGTTAATTTGAATTTCATGGAGTTGTGATGAAGTTTGATGGACAGGGATCTCGAGTTTGGGTGGAGCTTGGTCTCGCCAATGGCAGGGTGCACGCATAGCTCAAAAATGCTTAGGGATTATTCTGAATCCTCTAGAGAAAGTCTGTGATAAGTTTGAATGAATGGGGAGGAGTATACACTCTTCTCCCCAATTAGACTAAGGGTTGAGATTGGCTCAACATTTGGCAGCTGTCCAGCCGGAGTAGGTGGTCAGAGATGGCAGGGGATTACTGAGGTGGATGTATGTTAGAGGCTAAAAGAGTGTAGTGGGCTGCCATGGAGTGTACACTCCTCATTTGATGGATCAATGATTTCTCATGGGTGAACTCACCCTCTCTTGGCCAAAGGTTGAACCCAACAGTCTTGGATTAGGTTGGCTAGTGGTCCTCTCTAGAACCAAAGATGGCTGCCAAGGAGTGAGGAAATGGAGAACCCTTATAAATGGATATTTTGTCTCATTTGGAGGGCTTGGTTCAATGGGTTTGACCAAACCTGGGTTCACCATGGGTAGGACCCACTTGGGCAGGCCCATGGTGACCCAAGGATGAGTCATGCCAAGTTTGATTGGGTTTAGACTTGGCTTGGTTAGGTTTGACTAAATTTTATTCATGTAGGTCAAATGGGTTCAATTGGGCTAAGTTGACTATTTTCACCAAATTAGGTCAAAGTGGGAGTTTGGTTTAGTTTAATTGGTCATTTGGAATGAGTTAGTGCAATTGTTTGATTCAATTTGGATTATTTGGATTTTATTCATATGGTTTCATTTGGGTCAAATGGATCATATTGACCAATTTGATCAAATTGGCCAAATTGGCTTGAGCATGGGTTAGGTCCATGTTCAATTAATCATTAGTGATTGATTGGAAGAGTTGATTTGAATTGATTTGGATTAGGGAGTGATTTGGTTCAATTTGACCTTTTAGGTCAAATTGGGCAAAGTAGGTCAATTGGGTTGGGTTGACCAAATTGGTCCAATTGAAGGTTGGAACATGTCCAATATTCAATTGGTGAATGATTAGAGTAGTGGTTTCAATCAATTTGGTTTAAAATTTGATTTGACCCAATTTGTTGGCCCTTTAAGTCAAATTGGGTCAACTTGGGTCAAGAGGTTAAATTGGCTTGGTTAGGTTCAATTGGCTTAAATTAGTGGTTGAGTCATGTTCAATATCCAACTTATGGTTGATGAGAGTCATTAATTTGGTTTATGACATGATTTAACCTAACTCAGCCATTTAGGTCAACTTGGGTTAAGAGGCCAAATTGGCTTGGTTTGGTCTACTGATTGTAGTAGAGTGTTCAATAGTAACCTGCAATCATCAATGAAGAGATTTGATAGCTTGGTTTGATCCAATGGGAGTTTGATTAAAGTTTGGTCTAATTGGGCCTTTTCGGTCACTTTGGGTTAACTGGTTTGGTCAAGTAAATTTAGACCAATTGAGGTTATGGATGGTTGGAATATATTAATGATGAATTTGAAGTTGATTGACAACTTTGATTGTAATTGATTTAGTTTTGATTGGGTTTTGGATCATTTGAATATTTTAGGTCAAATGGGCTAATTTGGGTTAATTAAGTTTAATTGATTTAATTGGCTTGATTGTAAGTGTTGGAATTGTTTGAAATAATCCATTAGATAGTTAGAATGATTGAGAGAATTAAATTGAGTTTGGTTTGCTTGAATTGGTTTGAATGGAGTTATAGAATTGAAGTGGGTTAACTTGGGTTAAGATTCAAGTTAATTTGGCTTAGAAACCAAATTCAATCAAAATCATTTGAATTCAAATGAATTTGGGTTGGTTTGGTTTTAATGATATAGTTTGGAGCTGAATTTGGCCTTCTTTGGGGTTGAACCATCTTACCTTCCTTAACTGACATGGGTTAAGGTGGATCAAATTGAGCTTAGGTTAAGTTTATATTTTTTTTGGATTGGAGTTTAAGTTCCAATCATTTGGTTTAGGTTTTACTGAATTAATAGGTATGAGTGTTAATTTAGGCCCTAGGGTAGGTGAAGACAACTTGTCTTAAGGTAAGATCTATGCCTAGGGTTATACCTTACAAGTCATTAGGCTTGGGTTTAGTGTTCCTTAATCACTAGAAGTGTCCTAGCACTAAAGAAACCTAAATGTCTAGAAGAATCTTAAACCTATGATGGGAGTGATTAATCCTCACTCCAAAACTAAGGTCAACAAATGGGAAGTCAATACCCATTCCTAAAATGTGGGGAATGCACCGCTCGTGTATCCTCACCGAGTTCAGACACTGGTCCTCTTAGCTACTTGCATGGTAAAATTAGGATTCACACCATAATATTCATAAAATAATGAGGTCATGGTAGAGGGATCCAACTCGTGCTCCTCCTTGAACTAAGCTTGGTGGAAGGATGAAGTAGCTTTCTTGAGAAGAGCCATACTCGCTGATAATGAAAGAGTGATCAAGATCTGCTCACAATGAAGTTCTATTCACATTATTGAAAGAGGGAAATAAAAGTCCCAACTACTCTTGTCAGGAAGAATTTATAGACATGGCAAGAAAAATGTAGTAACATGGGCATCAAATCAAGCATTAAGTGAAGAAATGATTCCCCAAATTTCATAGATATCTTAAGAGATAGGAGCTACAGAGAACAATCAATGTGCAATAATAAAAAATAAAATAATATTCATGAGTTAAAATATACAAATATATTTAGTTTTATTTATGAAAATAAATATACTACACACTCTCTATAACCTAAATACATTATTTTATTAGTAATTTTTATTATAGGGTTTAAGAGCTAGTATTCAATGAGTCCACCTATTTTACACATATAATAATAAAAAAAACTTATGCCAAAAAGGAGAAGTGAAGTATTTTGTGACTTAATGGAGTTCTGCAACAATAATATCTCAGCCCTCATGGTTGAGAAGTTGCATTGGTAGTCCACCTCCAAGGATTATAGTCATTGTGACTCTAGCTCAGTTGTGCTTGCAGTTGGAAAGAGTCTAAGGTTCTCTCAAGAGAAAACCTCCCATCATAGAGTCTTGATCTCAAAAGAGTCAGCAAATGCTCATAGTTCCTCAACATCATTCCCCGGTCGACAAGTAGACTTGCCCTTCACAGATTTGCTACTATTTCTACAAGTAGAGAGGGAAAACCAACCATCATTTCATTTATGTTGTAAAAAGTGAAGTTGGTCTCAGTAATAGGAACATCGATGGTCACCCCGGGCTGAGGAGACATCTCCACCAAATCCACTTGCAATGCCGATAAAGTTAGTGGCAAGATGGAGTCACTGCTAGTCGATGAGAAAAGAATTCATTAAAAATTGATAGAATGAAATTTAATAAGAGAATTTACTATGGGTTTGACCCTTAGAAAAAGAAGCTATCTTTCCAGTAAGTGGAATTTCTCTCAACTCGGGAAATGACCCAACAAATATCCCATAGAAAAGTGAAGCAACTCAATGAAGTTACTTGGACTGACAGAGGAAATGACCTAGAAGAACAATGCCATTCTCTACCAAAGTAAAATTCTAGATATGTTTAGATGTGATTAAAGAAAAAAGTAAGAGATTCAGATAAATGAGACTCACAGTACATGACAATAGGTAAAATTTATAGATGTTCCTCCACGACCACCCTCTCGGTGGCTGGCCCAACCAATTGGCTCCCCACTACCTTCCTACATTGAATCAAAGACCCATCCACCCCTTTTCTTCTTCTTCAGGAATGGTCATCAATCATTTACTCACCACAACAACCCACTCTTTCTATAGGAGGGTGCTCGATTCTCCTCGCTGGTCGAAAGGAATAGTCAAGGTGATAATTGCTATGATTGGAGTAGCTAAAATGCTTGTTTCAACTACATGAATGGTAGTGGTCTCTTCTAACTTCTTTGCTTTCTTAGCCTTTTTACAAGTCTACCCATAGGATTGTAGGATCAATGTCACCGTAAGACCTCTTTTTGTCCATGGAGATCATAATTTATATGTTTTGTAGAGTGAACTCTTGGGGCAAGAAGTTTACCCAAACAAATAATAGAGGAATGTTGAGTGCATAAAAGAAAAAAAATCCATTTTTATCTTGTAGAGCATTTAAAAATTATATCAGTCTAAAGGTTATGTGATTCTTAATAATTGCATGAATTTTTTGAGGCCATAAAATGTTTAGTTATACTCTTTGGCATATGACAACTAGGCTGAGAAACGACCATGACCACTCTCCCTAGCATCATTCTTATTTGGATGCTTGATGAATCATACTTTCTGACTGCCATCAGCTTAGGTAGACTTTTTGTGTATTAAATTTACTTTATATAATATTTCTATGTATGACCATCCCTTGATATTATAAAAGGGGAACTTTTTTCTCATGGGGGGATCTTTTGGCTCTTAATCCAAACCTTTATATTTTGTACATGTATTTTGAACATTTTGAGCAATAAAGATAATATTTTCTCTACTTTTCCAATTTTCCAGTCTTCTTGCTAGCAATCTTTTTGCTTAACCTTGTTTCTTAGATATCTTAGATGGTTCTTCCTCCATCCACAAATAGAATTGGATTCAACACTTTAGAACTATTATATTTTGTAATCAAATGAGTCTCAAAATTGATAATCATAAATATTTATTTAGTGATCTCATTATAAAACATGATGCCAACCTAATTAAATATAAAAAATGCCCCTACATTGTACGGGGTTTCTCAATGTATCTATCATGTGTAGTACCCTTTTTTTAAGTTCAGGTCATTGATTGCTAGCACTGGTTATTGGCCATTCAGATTAATGGGTTTATAGACACTTTCTTGATATGTCTTTTGACAACAAGAGTCTTTCAAATAGGATTTGATTTTTTTCATCAATTTTTTAATAAGAAGTAGTTAATCTTATCATTTCCATTATTGTAGTCATATTTAGTCAAAGGATCTTCAATACATGGTTATTGATCAAAATATATTTTACAACCTTCTTTTTAACTTGTGTGGTTATCTACTTATTTTTAGGTAGTTTGCCATCCTTAAAGTAGTCGATGAAAGATTATTGTCTAGCTTGGGGCTTTTTTGTTAAAATCTTAAAATTTACTTTAAACATACACTCTTCAAAATAGTTTAGAGATTTTCTATTTGACTTCAATAGATATCTTGTAATGACAATGAGAAACAAACAAAATTGCATCTTGTTAGCTCTTTTTTATGACTCCTCTTCTAGCTAAGTTATGAATAGTTGATAATGTGATTCTTTGAAGGGATCTTCAAGGTGTTTACCATTTTAAGATTAACTAATGAGGGCATTCTTCTTGAGGCCAATTTCAATGGATATGATCAGTGGTGGATCTTTGGGAGTACAAACCAGATATCACATCTTCTTTTCTTAATATCTTTAACTTTATAATGCTTCAACCTTTATGGTTGCTTTCTTTTCCACCAAGACCTTTCAATGGTGGATTCTTGAACCTAAGGTCCAAGTGTCACACCTTGATGTTCACATTGTTGAGAATATTTGGATTGTGTTGCCACTATAATAAACTATAACTTATTGATCAGAGGTTCATTAGCATTGATAATAAATGATCTCTCATATTAAACCTTTTAAGATAGTGAAATTTGGTTGATAAGCTTTTATTACTTTCTTTTGGGCTATTAGGACATAATATCATTGAGCCCATAATGATAATTTTAGGTTGCTAGTAGAGCTATTCCATTTCACTAATTTTTAATTTTTAGATTTATTTAGGATAAGAATACTTGCTTTTTAACTTTATGAATTGTTGTGTAACTATTTATTCAAGCAATAATTAATGAGCTCTCAGTTTATTGTTGCACCTTCCTCTTGCTTGTTCAATAACTTTCCTCAAAATAAAGAAACTTTACTATCATTCCTCCCTAATGAAACTGGCTTTGTAGGCAAGCTAGTAATGTTTACTAACATCAACAAAACTTTTATGATGATAATTATTTTTTAGTAATGATTTTAATAAAGTGGAATCTCTTGACACAACTTTAATTAAGTACAATAGTGGCCATAACAGTTGTTATGGAATCTTTAAACCATCAAACTAGATAATGGCCTTCCATAGTGGAATTTTCTAGAGGACTATCCTTATCTTTTGAGAAGAAGAGAACTCTCTGAAGTGTCAACGACCATAGCAATTATAGATATAAATATTTTCCATGGAATTTTCCCTTGAAATATTTTATTAAATACAAACTTTTAGGGTTAGACATAAAATATGAAGCCTTTCAGCCCTTTCATCCCTTTCCTTGCAACAAATTTTTATTTTGAACACCAAATTTTCTTATGCATCTATTAGGACCATTCGGTAGCAAATCCTTAGATTTAGAATCAAGTGTCACACTCTTGTGGAGTTTGATTTAGTTTTCCTTGAGTTATTAGGATAACAATTTTTTTTGAATCAAGTTCTATTAACTTTTGTTATAAGTAGCATTTCATATATAAACTTCTCTTTATCGAAGGAATTTTTTATGGCAACCATTAAAAATATGTTGCTTTTTAGTGTTAATACTTTAAGTTCTTTTAGGTGGCAGGACTTTAGATTCCTTTAAGAACAAATACTTCAGATTTCTTAAGTGCTCCATGCACTGGTGTAGAGTGGATGAAATCATTTCATATTCTAGAACCAAAGATGACCAAATGGTGTCATTAATGATGTGTTATCATTTATATTGTAGAATTTGGCCTTCATATGAGAACTCCAAATTTGGCCAATAGGATGAAAGACCCCAAATTCTTCTGTTTATTGAAGTCATAGACCATCAGCTTATCTTACTTAAGATACTAAATGTCAAGGGATAACCATATCAATGCTAATAAGTTCTTAAGATTTATTGATGGGATATGGAGCTAATTGGTGATGGGATTTCTTAGAAGATTCTCCAAGGTGTTGGCCATTACAAGGCTCATCAATTAAGACCTTCATCTTAAGGACCCAATTGTATTAGGTCTTATTAGCAGATCTCTAAGAGCGTAAACAAGATATCATGACTTTATGTTTTTCCCCAAATACTTATTATTTGGGGCTTGAGCCTTCGCATATATCTTTCTTTCTACTAGGACCTTTCAGTGGTAGATTCTTAGACTTGAGTTTCAAGTGTCATGCCCTGATTCTCATCATACAGGACTTACTTGTTTTGATGTTGGGTTACCACAATTGATGATAGCTTCCTCAATGGAACTTTCTCTACTTCTCTAATAGTTGACCTTTGGAACTTTTTTTTTATTAGGCCTTTTTTTATGACCATCAAAACACTAAGCATTCTAATAGATAGAGTTTCAAGATCCTTCTTTTAACAAATTAGAGTTTGATGTTGTTTCTATATCTTAAAAGATTGTTATTTCACAAGTAGAGCTATTACTTTTATCCATTTAAGTTCTCAAATTTATTTTGAGTAGGAACACTTGCTTCTAGGATCAGAACTAGTTAAGCAACTAGTTCCTTGGTAACAATTATTGAGCTTGTAACTCAGCATTTCTTCTTCTTTTTTCATGATAAATCTTCTTCTTAAATATTAAGTTTGACATTATTGAATTCATCTTATTGATGATGTCAAGTAAGAATTCATTTATATGTTTAACCATATAAATGACATGTACTTTCATAGTATATTTTTCATCTTCAACTTCTTGAACATGGTTCTTTGATTGACATCTCCACTGAATCTCTAGTTTAGTGTGTGAGATAAACATTTCCTTAATCAAGGGACTGAGATTGAAATCAACTTTCTCCCATGAAGGAGAAGCTGATTGGTGATGGGATCCTCTACAGGATTCTCCAAGGTGTTGATTGTCATGAGCTTCATTATTAATTTTTTTCTTTTAGTTATCCACTTTTGATGAAATTTATCAATGATGGATATCTAGGTGTGCACACTAGATGTTATGCTTTTTCTTTTACTAAAAATAATGTCTTCAAGAGGCTTTGGCCTCCAAATTTGTTTATCTTTTTACCGACACCTTTCAATAGCATATTTTTAAGTGCAATGTCCTAGTGTCATGCTTTGATGCTTACTGTGTGAGACAAGCTTCACCTAATGACCAATCACCACAAGAGATGACATCCTTCTTAGTTGAGTTTTAATATTCTTAATCACCACTATCCTCTAAAATTTTCTTTTCATCAATCCTTTTTTCTTAGCCACTTTAAGAACTCTATGCACTTTAAGATAGAGTTTTGGGATCTCTTTTTTGTGGTGCTAAAGTTTGATATTATTGGGCCAAAAATATTATTTCACCTCACAATTGGAGCTATTCCTTTTAATTTATCTTAGATTTTTGAATTTATTATGTGTAGGAATACTCACTTCTAGTAGTAGTGTTGGTTGCTTAGTGAGTTGTTCAAGGAAAATCTACTGATTGATTTGCTTACTGATGAGGAAGCTTCAACATTCAATCTCCCTAGTGTAGAGGGTTCAATTGGCAAAGTAGTGGCACTTTGAGGCACCAAAGATACTATTTATGTAGAAAATTCTTTTCATTATTGGGGCTTCAGATTGACCCAGTCTTTCAAATATTAAAGTTCTCTTTTAAGAGTCTTTCTTAGCATATGTTTGTTGTTGCACGGGCTAACATGTAGAATGCATAAGAGTGTTATCAAATTTAGCCCTTCTATTATGACCTCAAATAAGTGCACCATGAGCATGTGTTTCAATAGCTGCATCAGAAATGGATGTAAAGTCTTCACTACCAAATTGAATAGTAGTATCTCCTATGTTAATGATTGCATTGTCCAAACTAATGTTTGTACCACACCAAAGTTGGATTTTAAAAGAATTTTCTTGTAGATCCATTATATACAAATATAAGTTGAGGATTATTAATCGATAATTTACATTTCACCTCACACTTTCAAAATGCAAAAGTACTACTTAACAAAATAATAGTGTAATAAAAAGAGACCTTATATAATTATTCATTGAACTAGAGCCTTATCTATTAATAATTAAGTTTATCATTAATTTTAGTCTTCATTTTTTAAAATTTTAAAATATTTTATTACTACTATAAATCGATGGAAAGAGAAACCTATCCCTAGTGGAGTCATTATAAATCGGCGTGGATCAAAAAATTATTGCTTGGCCTCTCAATGAGAAAGACTATAGATTTACATAAGGCACTACCCACCTATTTTGCCCTTATTTGGTGAGGACTTTAGATTTAGTTTCAGGTTTCATATAGGCACAAGCAGATGCAATTAATTACCCCTACCCATAGTGGTAAGAAATAACATTCAATTAGGCTATTTGGTCTCTAATTGCTTAGCATATAGTAACAACAAATTGGTTTTGAAATTTATGAAACTCATCATCTTTTTATTGTTAAAATATATATTTGGAGGAATGATGACATGTCTGATCAAGGTCCCATGGTTCTATCATCCTAGACTATTGTGTCCCTTGGTCTACTTAGAGTAGGTAGTCACCTGAAGGATCCTTGCTAGTAGCCATGGGTTGCTTCGTCTAAGGAGACTTCATAGACCTAGGTGGATATTATTTTAAGAGGACAATCTTAAGTTTACCACGGCTAATAGATGGTTTTATGCCTTATTAGGTATACCTTATGATTCATAACTGAAATGGTAAAAAAATTATTAAGGAACTTACAGGATACAATCGTGACCATAATATATTGAAGCCTACTGCACAAACCACTTGGTCAAAGGGCTTTAGTAATAATCGCTTTAATTATGAAGCCTATTGGAAAAACCAGATGGATTGAGGACTCGGGCCATGTCCTTACTAGTGTAGACTATTTTGAGTGTGAATGTAATAATATACTTAATATGACATTAGCTCTTTATGAACTTAGGTTAATATTAAATTTGTCATCCTGATAAATAATTATAGAAGGCAGATAGATTGAATTTTTATTTAAGTTTTTAAATGATGAATTTTTATTTGATTAATTTTTTATTTTAAATTTTTTTTGAATATTTGATAGTTGATTGGGATTTGGCTTTAAGATTAGTTGACATTAAAGATATAAAATTTTGATATCAGTATGCCTCTCATGTTAATACCTTCAATTAACACATCCATCATTATTGTGTGAATTATTTGATCAATTCAGATTATCATTTCATAATGTTTGTTTTAGACTGACCCCCTAATTAATATCTTCTTTTAACGTAGCCATTTGCAGGAAATTTAGTTCACCACATTTATTTTATTATTCTAGACCAAATTGACTCTTCTTGGTTGCTAATAGAGGATCAGGTTTGTTGATTATGTGATTTAACTTGATTTGAAAATTCATAACACTACAAGTCTTCTCAACTCTACTTTGATATAAAGATTCAAATTTGTTAATTGCATGAAGTTAATTAATTTTAAATTCTCATTATATCACAGATCATGTTAACTCTACTCTTATAGGTAGAAGATCAAATCTATGGGTTTAAGCTTATAGCTATATTTCATAAATTATTTTGCAATTAATAATCCTTTGAATTTTATAGAATGATATCATTTTTTAAAATGATCTTCAATCTTTTATAGTACATGCATTCTATTCAATGCATGGAATTTAAATCAATTTACTTTTGACTAGCTCAACATCTTCAAACATAGAATTTAAATATTTAGCATTTTGTCGGAGGACATGCAGGTGTTTTAGGTTTTAAAATTTGTAAGATGTTGACATGCTCGCATAACTTTCAAAAATAAAATAAATTCTAAGTTTATTTAACTTAACCTACACAACATCCTTACACATTAAATTTAAACATTTAGTGTTGTGTTGATCACTAAAAAAATACTTTTGAGGAAGCTCTCTGCCATCTTTATTGAGATGGATAAGAGTATGTTCTTCATGTTGCAGATTGATATATATTTAACCAGATTTCCCCTAACATTCTGTTCATGTTTATTTAGATCTAGGTTCTACTTTCTATGAATACAAGTCTTCATAAATAATTACCCTCTTATCATAGAAAGAGATTAAATTTGAAAATAAATAAATCTTTTTTATATGAATCGACATCTAGTGGTGTATGTGGATATGACATAGATGACTGTAAAAAAAATAAGAAAATAATTTGGATCAAGATCCCATGGTTCCGTCATCTCGAGACTTCATTATTATAGTCTACCAACATTAGAGGGCTAGTTGTAAAGTCTAAGGAGTATGATTAGTACCAATGGGTTGTCTCATCTTTGATATCCCGAGTAGATCAGAGTTTTATTATAAAGGTGATCACATTACGGAAGTATAGATTGAACTTACATCCTTTGGAATGCCAACAGGTTGTTCACATAGTGAACGAATAGATTGGGCTTACATCCCTTTGGCATGCCGTGTATATGTTGTTAATGTGGAGAATAAGTAAATTGGACCTACATCTCTTTAGAATGCCAAATGGATATAAGTTATTCGCATGGAGAAGAGTAGATTGGGCTTACATCCATTAAAAAGCCAAATTTATAGGATATTCACATGGTGAATGAGTAGATTGGCCTTACATCCATTAGAATGCCAGCTTTATAGGATGTTCACATGAAAAATGAGTAGATTGGACTTACATCCCTTTAGAATGTCTAATTTATAGGATGCTCACATGAATAATGAGTAGATTGGGCTTACATTCATTAGAATGCCAGGTGTATAGGGTGTTCACATGGAGAATAAATAGATTTGACTTACATCCCTTTGGAATACCAAATGGATATAGGTTGTTCACATGACAAATGAGTATATTGAGCTTACATCCCTTGGAAAGCCAAATTTATAGGATGTTCACATGGAAATGAGTGAATTAGGCTTACATCCATTGGAATGCCAACTTTATAGGATGTTTGCATGGTGAACGAGTATATTGGACTTACATCCCTTTAAAATTCCAAAATTTATTTAGATATTCATCCATTGGAATGCCAACTTTATAGGATGTTTGCATGGTGAATGAGCATATTGGACTTACATCTCTTTGGAATGCCAAATTTATTTAGATATTTGCAGGGTGAAATATTAATTTATGGTTCGATGATGGATGGAGGGGGTTTTTTCTTCATGCTAAAACTAAGTTCAAAGGTGAAGGTTTTTGAATTTCAAGATTTTGGGATTTTAGTTTTAGGGGATTTCTTCTTTACTTTGAATCCAAGATCAACGGAGATACACCTCTTTATTTCTCACCTAATCCAAGTTCGTTGGTGAAAATCTTTTAAATTTTTTTCAGAGAGAAAATTACACAAAGAAATCATTTCTAGAAATGGTTATCTAGAGTTAATGGTAGTAGGATTTGATCTTGTATAATGTATAAGGAGAACACTCTCGTGTAGTAGTGAAAAGTTTATTGTTGAGAGTGCAAGATCAGCAAGAATAGGACAGGTTGTTTAGAGGGAGAGTGAGTGGAAAAGAGGAATAAGATGAGTGGGGGGAAGCTCTCCCCTTTTTATAAAGGTTTTAGCAATTGTTCCCACCATTGGGTTGGTTTTTTCATTCCATAACCATTCCCTCCTCCCTGGGTGGTTATCACTTATGGTGTGGGACTGGTAGTTTTCTTGCTTTTAAAACTGAAGGTCATCGTAATAGCCCATCGACGCCAGAATCTAGCACTGTGACACCCTAAGTCAGGATATTCAATTTATTTTATTTTTTATATGCAAACATGTGTCGAGGCACATATGGGTATTTTGAGTTTGAAACTTTGCTTACAAATTAGAGAATTTATTTTACATTTCAATTTAATCTAGATTTAACCAACGTAGCCTCTTCAAACATTTTGATTGTACTCTGAATCCCTTAGTCTGAGGGCATGCAAGCATTTTAACTTAAATGATTTCTCCCAATTGGTAAAATTATTAATTTTAAATATCATAATTGGGAGTAAAATTACTTAATTTTGGAATGAAGGGAGCTCCAAAGTGTATACAAAATCTTCATCTTCAATTTACTTACACACAATTAATACATCTAGATTGTTGCGTGTATTTCAGTGAACTTGAGTTGGGTTGAAAAATACTTAATATATCTAAAAGTTTGATCTTTTTAAGACATTCACATGCACCATGATGTAATAAATATAACCTATGATCATCTTGTAATGCATGCAAATATTCATTTTATGTTTTTTGCAAGCATTTTAAAGCACTTAATTTGGCAAACTAGTTGCTCTATAATATATGCAAAGTTTAAGTGTGCATCACCTGATTTCATAAACTAATTACTTTGTAATACATGCAAATTGTAGATCTAATGGCGATTGATTTAGATTTATGTTACAATTTATAATATTGCATCTTTACTTGCATTTAGTTTACTTATTGAATATTTCCATTCTCAATTGTTGTTTGGCTTGTTGTTGTTAACGAGCTTTTAAATCTTTTACTCTCACCCAAACAAGCTATTATAACTTCTTCAAATGGACTTATGTGAATTCAAACTCTTGTTATTTCTTTTGATTTGCAATGTGATGCAGCTCAAAAATTTATTGAAACATCATATTCATGCTTCTTGATGATCTGCTTACCTTATCGTGCATCCTTTGTAAACCAGGCTTGAATTTCATTTGTATTTGAAGATCAACTTTGAAGCTTGCTACTCGTATGCTATGATCTAATTATATGTTCAATTAAATTCCCTCTTTATCTTATTCAAAGTAAGTTGTTGCAAAGATTGCATTCAAGCTCATTGACAATCTGCCAAATTCTTTGTGAGTCTTACTTAGATTTCTCCAACACTTTTTCAACTTTCGTATGAGTTAAAACACAATACAATTGTTCATTGGAAAGCCATACTTATGCTTATCAATGAGTTATCTAAGTTCACTATAGGTCACTATTTATGCTTCTTAATGAACCTTTCAAATGTAATAAAAGTTCTATTTTGAAGCTCTCTCTTTATTATGTTCTTCCATTCAATATGTGGAATAGCAATTTATGTGCTTTGGCAAGCATTTAAGGTCACTACAAGTTCCATCCAAATCATATGTGGATCCTTCAGTATAAATGTAATTGTCTTAATGTTTATGAGAAGATTCTATTTATATTCTCTTGCTAATGAGTGAATTTTCCAATTCAATAGTAGCCATCTATTACTGAACTCAATGTTGAATTGAAATTCTTTAGTTTCACTTATGACCAAATATAGTTGTTCAAATGTCCATTTGATTCTATTCTCTTAAGTCATTTCAAATTTAATATATGCTAATGTGCTTATTTTATGAATTTACAACTTCATATTTTTTCTTGTTGTAATTAAAATTTTGATTTGTCTTCAACTAGATCCAATTTAAGTCTTGTGATTGTCCTTTTTAAAGTCTATGTCAATCAAAAAATTAGCAGCATTTTGACAATATTCTAGCATTGTCCTGCATAAGAGGCTGTACCAAAACTACTTCGGCCAACCCTTGAGCGTGTGGTGAGTGCCTTGGGAAATGGACAATATTTGCACAGCTTTCAACTCTAACCCTTCATGATCACTTTTGTTTAGCCAAATTGAATGTGAGAAGTTGCTTTTAAGTAGACTTTGACACTCTAAATCCATCAATATAATTTGTTTCATGAATGAACAATATTTGTGTAATTTTGAAAATGATCAACATGATTGCAACCTAATTTGTTCAACATTCATTCGTAACTTGTTGTTGTCATTTTTCTTAATAAGTCAACTATGGATTTTCTCTTAAAAAGTTTTGGTGCTCCTGATGCATTGAAGAAGTCAATTTCATCAATAGATAATATTCAAGCACGTACGATAACAATTGAAGAAACTCAATTCTAATTTGTGTAATAATCATATATAGTTCATCATGGTCATTTTGCTTTATGTATTCATGTATGAATGGCTTCTTCGATTGATTTTGATGTTTTAGACTCATCGGTGTAGTTCACTTTCATAAATGAGCAATGTTTAAGTAATTTTGATGGTCATTAAATTTCCTAGATTTTTATTAGTGTGAAGTCTTTTTTGTTTCCTGATGTGTCAAAGACAGTAAATGGAATAATAATAGAGGTCAATAATTAATTAATTATAATTCATCTAGTTACTCCCCTCTCATCATATAACATCAAACTTACATAAATTACATAAGTTTAATTACACAAGTCTCATATAAACATTAACACATAAGACATAACACTTGAGCTATTTGACATAAGAATAAGTATAATATTTTAATGATTTTAGGGTTTATCCTCCTCTAATTGCTTTCTACTCCTTGTTATGGACCACTATAATCAGCCTACAATTTCTTTGTTAAGATTTAGCAATTAGACCACCTTGTGCTGCATCATTTTCCTTAAGCCTCATAGAACTCTTCTTTAAGAGTTAAAGTCTAAGTAATTTGTTGCAAGCTCTAGTACTTGCTTCTTTAAATCCTTTCTATTTAACCAAGTATTTTTGTTGGAGGCATGTTTTTCCACTCATTAAGATCTACAATGTTTTTATTTGGAATTGTGTGGACACCACGTAGATCTTATGGAGTATTTAATGAAGTGATCGAGTACGACATTAAAGTATGATGTACCATCTCGAAAGATAAAAATATCACCCTACAATGGACCTAATTACCTAATAATGACTCCTAAGATAGATGGGTCTTCGTATATACAAGAGATATTTCCCCTACTTTACATGAAAAAGTAAAGCGAGGTTTATTTTATGTTAGGTTCTTTAGTTCCCTATGGAAGCAAGCTTCCATAGTTAATTACATCATAGGAAATAAAAATTCCTAAGAAAACTCTCGATTAAAGTAGCTAATTAATATATCCAAATATTTCAAGGTTAGATTATCAAAGGATTGAGTTTTTCATGAAAATTAAGTGGGAAAGTTCAAGTGAAAAGACATAATTTTGGATTTCAAAGGAAGATAAGTAGGGAATTCATGATACCAGGAAGCTAATGGGTGCCTCAATCTACCCTATAGTGAGGTTTTATATATATAAAAGAGAGAACTTATTTTCATTTGAGTTGAAATTTTAATAGAATGATAAGGCTTATAGTCCATCATCACAAGATTATGGAAATGCCTAAGAGGTGAGGACTTATACCCATAGCCCAAAGAAAATAAGTAGCCTTAGAACCTAAATCTAGAATACTTTAGCAAAAGCTAAAAGCACAACCCAAGTCTAATCAAAAAATAAGACATAATGATTTACCTCCACAAGGGAGGATAAACCCATTCTGACTCTTCTGAACTTATAACCACCTAAAGTGGCCACCAGCTAACACCTCCTATACTTCAAAATAATATAGGTGGGTCTTATGTATATGCAAGATAGCTAGGCTATATTTAATTAGAAAAAAGCCTAAAGTCCTAAACTCACTCCCTAAAAGACTAGATCATGATTGGAATGAAGGCATGACTTAGATTAAATGCAAAATTTTTACTATTTATTATATCATTTTGACACATTTATTTGGACAAAGGCTTGGAATAATTATGCCTAAATGCATGATAAAATTATATTATTAGCTAAATTAGTGAGATGAGGTGTTCTTCACTACAATGGATGCACTCACAGGTCAAGCATTCCCTATCATGCAAGAATGGACACCTCCTATTCAAGAATGGAATAAGATGATATGCATGATATTAGAATATTTAACATTCAACTAAAGGGTTGCTAAATCTTTTAATTATCTTGATTATAAATGAGGCTTTAAAGTGAGATTTTGAGTTGTGTTTAAAATTTAATTATGAGTTGTTTAATGGGGGTAGAAAAATTAATTTTATCCTAAAGAGCTACCACATCCAGGCCACACATTTAATCATCAAATTTTAAGAAACCTATGAAAAACATGCCATTTCTATTGAACAAGCTAAACATGATGGTCAAACATTTATAAATTTTGTAAAAGTAAAAGGCCGGTGTGACCGGGTTCCACCGTACACCTTAGAAAAGAGAGAAATTGGGTAGCTGAGCTCTACCTTTATACAACCCAAATTACGAAAAAAAAATATTATAGTTACAATTGAATAAATGCTATGGGTGTCTTTATTTTTCTTCTTCTTCTTTCACCATTTATATTTGGTTTTACTCCAAGGCTTCACAACACTTCTCAAGACTTTGCCTTTTAGCCACTATTCATTCTAAACCCCATAACACTAATCCTAGTTCCTATTTCCAAATTACATATTTATAGAAAATAAAATCTAACTACACCTGTAAAATAGATGTTAGCTAAATAACTATGCAAACACAAGTAGTTATATTCTATAAATTTGGACGTAGCACCCTGTACATTAGTAACCAAGCTCACCTGTTATAGTGTGGATTATGCAAAGGGGTAATAAGCAAGCTACAAGCAAAATATTTATATTTATTTTATTTCAACAACCCTTTAGCATAATTCCCTGCATAAAATATCATTAGGCTAACAACCGGCCTAACATCTAGTCTACGCATAAATAATCCTAACATCCAGTCTAAAATATTACATCACAAAATAAAATACAACATCATACATACATTGTCCTAACTTAGAGCTAGAAGTGGTGACTTAGTATTCTAATGTGTGTGCTAAGGCTTGGAGTGGTATGTCTCAACTAAGCTTTAGGATTATGATTATCTAAGTTTAGAATTATTTAAGTTAACCATGAAGCGAGGTTTCATTTCAAGTTATTAAAGGGTTGGATTTTAGTTTGTATTTTCTTTTGATTCAAGTGATATTTACTTAGCATCTAAATGTTATAAAGAGCAAAAGAGGTTTGACCTCATTCATCCCTCCTACAATTATTTTCTAAAGGCATATTATTATAATTTGGTTTCTTTTAGTGAATGATTTATTAAATATTTTATTAATCTTAAATTTGGGTTAATCTTAAAGAATACTATTCAAGTTTCAAAGGCATCTTAAGAATAATGGGATTGAATTACTATCACATGAATAATGTTACACCATTCCTTTTCATCATCAATAACATGCATATGACTTTGAACTTAACATACCTATAAATGCAATGTATTTTTGGCACACTTGGATGATTGTTAATGCATACATTTTGGTAGAAAAGATGGATTACATTCCTTAAAGTATACATACACATGTATTAAAGATTTAAGCAAGTACGTGCTGTTGTTAAACCAAGGAAGTGAGGTAATCTAAGACCTCCTTGGGGCTACTTAAAGCCTCATGTTCTCAAGATGTCCAAACTATATACTTGTCATCTTAAACACATATAAATGTATACATAAATATAAGAATGAAAACCATGCAAAAGATTGTAAGTTAATAAATTTATTTATTCATGTAAGGTAAAGCTTTATCCAAATTCTAATGCATGTACACATATGACTAAAATTAAATAAGTATTTGCCATTATTAAACTAGAAAAGTGAGGTAATTTAAGACCTCCTTGGGACTACTTAAGGCTTCATATTCCTGGGATGTCCAGACTATATACTTACTAATATTCGAACACATGTAAACATATACATGAATCATGAAAATAAAATAATACTTTAATATGTTTAAGCAATAAGCAAATGTAAATCACATATAATATTCATAGCCAACATCAATTTTTTATCATTAATTTATAATTTTGAAAATAATTTTAGATTTATTAGTGATAATAGGCCTACTATATAATAAGATTAATTTAACACATGCAACTTATACATATATAATTATATTCATTTGATTCTTTTATTTGAAAGCATGAATGCATGACATCAAATTACATACAAATTTATAATGATTGAAAATGAATAATTAAACATTGCCACATAATACATTCAATCACATTACTTCTTAAGGGCAATTAAGTTAAATAATATCATTTAAGATTAACCAAAGTTATTATGAAGTTTAATTTTGGATTTGAATTATTAAACTTAAAGAGGAGAAATAATATTTGCTATTTCAACCCATCCCATGTTAGTGACTTAATGTATTTAAGGAAAAATAATTAAGTAGATCTTATGGATTAATTAAATTCAAATCATTAAGCAATTAATTTAATTTCCCTTTTCCTAAGTCTCTTTAAATTAATTAGCCACTTAACCATGAGCCTCCAATGATATGCCAATGAGTAATTAAAATTAGCAATGCTCTAAAGGGACCAAATGCAATTAGGCTCATGATTAAGTATTAATTAGATTAAAGAAGAATCTAATTAAGTACTTATATGATTTTTCCACACCCATGGGTTAACCATATGTTCCTTAATGATCTTTATATTATTAAACACATAAAGAGGAACCCAAGAATTCAATTTGGATTATTTGATTTAATTATCATTTGAATTTGATTTATCATCCCATTAACTTACTTAATTAGCCTTAGTTAACCCTCCCATGGAAATACACTTAGGAAAATAACTATGAGAAGTCCTAAATATTTTCCCTCATCATTCCCAATGTTAACAGTGATTAAGCATCATTAATCATTTAAATTTTACTATTTGGCATTTTTAAGAATTATTAAATTGATTAAGGAGAGTAATTAGGATTGAAATTTCAAATTCTCTACATTACATGGCCAATAAATCCCAAGAAAATTATGGGAGGTAGAAAACATCCAATAGTATCAACTTATCTAATTTTAGATTAATTGGCCAAGTAATTAAGGCTTAATTAGAATAATTAGCCTAAATTGCAAACCCTAATTAAGTATTGTTCATTAGTCAAACCTTATAGATTTTATTTTTATTAAATTATCATATGTTTACCCTTTCCAAAATGGGCTCACTCATATTTTTAGAATTTTCATAGGAGTATTTATGAATTTTTAAAGTTCTAATTAATTAATAAAATTTTTAATACCTAATTAATCACCAAACTCATTGGCATCATATGAGAACTGACGTGGTAGCGCTTTCCACATGGCGCCATGAGAGAGCAGATTTAAAATGTCACCCATGGCAGTTGAGTCAGCGACGACGGATGCGATTTCATCTCCGCCGTCTGATTTTTGATCGAATGATGGAGATTAATCTCATGATTCCTATTAAATTAAATCAAAATTTCTAACATATTAAATGATGACTGGACATTTAATCACACGGAACAGATGGCCGATGATCCAGTCCCTCGAGCAAAGAGAAGACGCTCTCGCCACTTGATTCAAGCTCACCAGAGCTCATGGGACATTGGGATCAACTCTAAAATTTGTGGGGAGAAGATCTAAGGAGATCCTATGGTGGAAATCGCATGCAATCACAAATTTCTTTACAAATGACCAACATCTAATTGACTTTCTATGGTTTGCCAAAATTTTACCTCGTTGGAGCTCAAGACTAGTGATCCAATGACTAAGGTAGCTTTGTCTTGAAGAGATGAAGCCCTGTTAAGAAGAACTCAAGATGCCTCCCTATAGATGCCTGTGGACAAAACACCACCACTAAGCTCATCAGAGTTGGTCTTGGAGTGGTTTTCGGTGATCAAATCGATCAGGGATCAATTTTTTTTAACTCATCGGAGCTAGCGGAAGGTGTGGGAAGAGTTAATTTGAGTTTGGTGGAGTTTATGTGAGGTTGGACAGATGGGGATTTCGATTTCAAATGAAAGTTGGTCTCGCCGATGATGGGTTGCACTGGGGAATCGGGATAAGCTTTGGGATTTTTTAGAATGTCCTAAGGATGCTCTGTGTGAAGTTTGAATGGATGGGTAGGAGTATACTCTCCTCCCCAAGTAAACCAATGGTTGAGATCGCCTTGGCAAGCCCGGTAGTATGGAGATGGTAGTGGATTGTTGAAGTGGAGGAGCTTGAGAGGCTAAGGTAGTGGAATGGGCTGGCATGGGGTGTACCTCCTCTTCTATGTAAACTAATGGTGGGTTAAGGGTAAGTTCACCCTCTCATGACCCAAAGCTGAACCCAATGGGTATGGTCTAAGTGTCCAAAATGAGCTAAAAGTGGCTGCCATGGCTTGAGTAGTATGATACCATCCAAATGGAGATTTTATCTCATTTGGGTGGGTTGGTTCAAGGGTTTTGACCCAAACTAGGTTCACCATGGGTTTAGCCCATTTCAATGACCCATGGTGACCCAAGGATGAGTCATACAAAGTTTGATTGGATTTAGACTTGGTTTAGCTCAATTTGACACATATAAGTCAAATGGGGTTCAATTGAGCTAGGTTGACCAATTGGTCAAATTTGGTTAACCCAAAGGCTTGGATGTATTCATTTGATCATTTGGGAAGCATTGGTGCCATTGATTTGGCTTAATTTGAAGTGGATTTGATTTTGGCTCATATAGGTTCATTTGGGTAAAATGGGCTAAGTTGACCAATTTGGTCAAATTGGCCAAATTAGCTTGTGTAGAGGGTTGGTTTAGGTTCAATTGATCATTTCAAAATGATTATAGGTGGTGATTTGAATAAATTTGGATTTGGGAATGAATTAGTTCAATTTGACCCTTTAGGTCGAATTTGGGCTAAATAGGTCAATTGTGTTGGTTTGATCAAATTGGGTTCAATTGGATGTTGGCTCATGTTCAATAATCAATTTATGATTAATTAGAGGCATTGGTTTCAATCAATTGGGTTTAGGATTTGATTTGACCCAATTTGATCCTTTAGGTCAAATTGGGTCAACTTGGGTCAAGAGGCCAATTTGGCTTGGTTTGTCCCAATTGATTGTAATTTGTCAATCAAGGATGATCAACACCCATCATATAGGAGATTGGATGGGCTGATTCAATCCAATTTGGGTTGGATTGGAGTTCAAATTAATTTGGTCATTTAGGCCACTTTGGGTCAAGTGGACCAAATGGGTTGAGTTGGATTAAATTGATTGTTGAGAAGAGTTCAATGATGGATTTATAGTTGATTGATGGCTTTGATTATTATTGATTTAGGGTTGTATTGTATTTTGGCTCATTTGGATCCTTTGGGTCAAATGGGTCAACTTAGGTTCATTGGATTCATTTGGTTCAATTTGTGTGATAAGTCTTAGAGGGGTTTGGAATAGAGTATTAGATGGTTGGAGTGCTTTTGTGAAAATCAATTGGATTGGTTTCAATTGAATAGGTTTTGGGTTGGATTCATAGAACAATGGAGGAATTGATTTAGGTTAAGGTTTAAGTTAATTTGTCTTGGAGCTTGGATATAAATCACAATCCAATTGAGGTTGGCCATATTGGCTTAAAGCTGATTTTGGATGAATGGGCAAGCATGGGTTTTGGTTTAGGCCATAGCATAGGTAGAACCTATTTGCCTTAGGGTATATCCTAAGCTTAGGGTATGCCTCCTTAAGTCTCTAGGCTTAGGTTTTGTGATCCCTTAATCACTAGAGGTGTCTTATGGCTAGAAAAATCCTAGTGGTTAGAAGGTTCCTAAGTATAAGATGGAACAAAAGTGAGGTCCACAAGAACTTATGATCTCCACTCTAATTTTCTTCACTTTAAAGAATGAATATTAGGTGTGGAACACGTAAAGAGTGATTTTGTTTTTCCACAAGAGAATCATCCATCACATTTGGATATTGGCTAACTCTTTAAAATGATATTAGATTCTCCACATTAAAAATTATGTTGATAAATATATTTTTTTTGCAATTCAAGAACACATGCATTTTTATATTTTCCCGATAATCTCAAATGGCTCACATACCCTATCTTGCAATTTTCTAACCTTTGTGGGTGGGTATATCTCAAAATGGATTCTACTTAACACATGATCCCTAACATTGAACTCTTTAAAAGTTTTATTTGTATTCTTAATTTCAACATATTTAATATTTGTTATTTGACACTATCATAAGGCCTTGAAAATCATATGCAAATTTAAGTACATAATTTGATAATGCATGTGTATGCATACAAGTAAGGTCAATGGGCTTTTGAGTTAAAGCTTTAAACTATTTTAATAAAATAAGATAATTTATGTGTTGCTCTCAAAATTTTCCAACAACAATAACATGCCTTTATCACACTATGTGGGTTCGGATAATTAAATTATTTTTCTCCATTGTGCCCTATAAAATGTCACATTCTCATTTAATTCTAATAAAATAAAGTCATTTTTTTATATTTCATAACCAAGTCTTTTTAGGTCTACCTCTACCTTTCATGAGATAGGTCAAATCTAATACATTTACTCTTATAAATGAGCCATCAAACTATCAACATTTTATATGACCAAAGAATCTAAGATGACTCTCTCTAATCTTATATGACCCTAGAGCTAATCTAAACTTTTATGTATATATTCTCTTCGCATTTTGCCTTTAAGTGTAAAGCCCTCATCCACTTGAGCATCCTTATCTATGCAACACTTAATTTTATGCATCTCCTTTACTAGCCTACATTCTATACCATAAAGCATTGCAAGTTTCACTGCCATTTTATAAACTTTTCTCTTATATTTAAGTAGAACTTTTCTATCACACAATTAGCTTGATGTATTCCTCCACTTCAACTATCCAACTTGAATCCTACTAACAACATCCACATTTATTTTACCATCACTTTGAACAATAAGCCCAAGATATCTAAAACATTCACTATTTTTAATGACTTGATCACCAATTGGCACAACCAAATTTACTACTACTAAAATCATACTCCATGTATTCAATATTAGATTTACTCAAACAAAAGCATTTAGACTCTAAGGTTGACCTCCATATTCAAGGTTTAATTAAACTCCCTCTCTAATCTTATTAACATGAAGATTATCATCAGGAAAAAGCATACACCAAGGTTCATCCACTTATAATTGTCTAGTAAGAACATCCATAACTAAAGCAAAAAAATATGGGCTAAAGTTGATCCTTTATGTAATCCAACTAAAATAGGAAAATACTTGGTTAATCCTCCTGTGTTTGAACACAAGTAATAACTCTTCCATACATATCCTTATTGACTTGAATATATGCAATATCAACTTCTTTCTTATCTAGAACTCGCCAAAACATTTCTCTTGGAACTTTACCATATACATTTTGAAAATCAACAAATATTATATGTAGATTCTTCTTACTCTCTCTATACTTCTCCATCAAACTTCACAAAAAAATTTATAACATCTATAGTAGACCTTTTCTACATGAATCCAAATTGATTTAGAGAAACTTTTTATCATGCCATAACCTATACTCAATTAATCTCTTCCATAATTTTAATGTATGACTCATTAACTTAATTCATTTATATTTTTCACACCCTTGTGCATAACCTTTATTCTTAAAAATAGGAACCAACAAACTATTTCTACATTCATTTGACATCTTTTGAATCTTTACAATAATATTAAAAAGCTTAGTTAGCCAAAAAATTTATTGATCTCCTTAACATTTTCAAGCTTCTATTGGAATATCATCAAGTTCTATTAGTTTATCACACTTCACTTTTTTAAAGCCTCACCAACTTCAATTTTACTAATATAATGATAGAAATAAAAATCATAATTTTCACTTAGGATACATAGGTCATTAAACTCAATTATATTCTTACGGCATTCACTAAAAAGTTTAACAAAAACATCTCATCCACTTATAGTGAATATCTTCTTCTAACGATAATACTTTTTTGATCTTTATTCTTAATACACTTCTCTTGAACTAAATCCTTATTTCTCTTATCTCTTTACTTGTCTAACTTATATGCACATCTTTCTCCTTCTTTAGTATTAAATCTATTATATAAGTCATTAAATACTTAATTCTTTATAAGAATTGGCTCACCCAGGGATGGGTGGGTTGTGAACTAGTGTGCTTTTAAAAATTTATTAAAATAAAAATAAAATCTTTATTATTCAACAAGAGAGAAATTTAAAAGCTTAAAATGAACAAACCAAACTCAATAAAAGGAGTAGTTAAAAGAAAAAAATAAAGAAAAGAAAAGGGTCACAAAGATTTATAATGGTTCGGTCCAATTGACCTACGTCCACTCTCTTAATCTCCTCCAAAAATCACAATCTCTTCTTTGGAACAACAAATAAAGTCTAAAAACCATCTCTTCTTAATGTATAATAGAGAAATTACACACATGGTCCCCTTCTCTTTCAAGGTGAGAAGAATGCCACTCACACTCTCCAAAGTACATAAAAAACTTTTACAACAAAAATCTTAATTAAACTATTAACTATAAAAAAAATCTCATGTTAAAGCATAAGATTCAAAGGAAAAGTAAAAGAAAATAACAACTAAGATGAAAGTGCAACCTTACAAACACAAAATCCTAAGGAAAAGAGGAAGAGAAAAATCTCTCCACTTTTCTCTTAAGCTAAACACTCTTTCTTTAGCCTCTATTATGATTTATATTGCTCATCAAAACTTAATATGTTATGTGAAGATTCATGAGGTTAACACTCTCCCCATTTTTTAGGATTACAAATAATTTTGATTGAGTTTTGGGAGGTTAATAAATAAAAAGAAAGATGAGATAACTTCCCCTCAAATTATGCCTCAAAAAAGTATCCAATGAATGAAATAATATATATATATATATATATATATATATATATATACATATATAAATGAAAAATATGACAAAGAACAAAAAAAGTATAAACAAGATACAATAAAAGCATAAACCAAAAAACATTAATCTTCTTTCTATTTTGACACATCAAAAAGGACTAAGTAAAAGTCAAATAAATCTTGCAAACACTAATGATGGTAAGCATATTTTATTAATTGAAAGTTAAGCATATTTTTTCTAAAATAATATTAACACACAAACTTATAAAATAAGTATATTTTGAATGCTAAACCAATAATCATATAATACATTTCATTAGTTGTTGCCTACTAACCGTGCAATTTTATACTTAAATGCAACACATCTATTAATCGTACTTCAAAGCCTATGTAAATGACATTAATTTACAAATTTTCTAAACACATTTGTAATAAAAAATAAAGTGTTTGGATGAATAGATATGCTATTGTAAGATTCAAGAAAATGATCAACTATTATGAGGGGTCACTTTAAGATAGACTAGGGATCTTAATTTTTGATACTTCTCTCCTTTGAGAATTTTTTTGTGACATTTCCTTACTTAGGGAATGCTTTTATTATTATGCTTTTATCCCATTTTGTGCATCCTAATCACATTGTTATCATTAATTGATTCATTTTACACTTATCAATTTCATATACATCTGTACTAATGTTCATGCACAAATTAATTTATTATAAATATTAAAAAATATAGTAAGAAAAAAATGTAACTTACACAAAAACTTCATACTAAAACATATATGTGCATCATCAAATACATAGTTTAGGGTATTTGGTTAGGCTAATGATTTATATTTTTATAAATATATTTTAAATTATAAATATTACTTGATTAAAAACTATTGTAAAGGACAATCAAAGAAAAACATCTTATCAACTTACAACAAACATGCTAAATATGACTAATATAACTAAAATAGTACAACCTCAAGTACAAGATAAAACAAGTGAAAAATCTAAAATAGAATAAATTATAGTACATGTGAAAAAAGAAGAAAGAGAACCTAGAAACTAGAAGGTCTCTCATCAAGTGGTGGTGTGCCATGGAAAGAGTTAAACTGTGCTTAAAACCATCTTGATTCTTTGCGTGCTACTGCTAGTACTCCTCTGAGTGAGCTCCCTACTCTTCAAATGTCTTTCAATCTTATGTTCAAGCCATTCAAAGGGTTCTATCCAAGCATATTGGGGATAGTGATAGTGTGCTAAAGGCACCCCCTCTCTAGCTACCTCCTCCTCTTTTGCCCTTATCTGAGCTAGCCACTACTTCTCACTATAAAAAGTGTGGAAAGAGTAGTCTATAAAGCAATACAGAGTGTGGTATGGTGCTTTAGGATAGGTCAGGTTCTAGACCTCAAGGAGATATGAAAACATGTGTTCTAAAAAAAATATTTTTGATTTTAGTTTTTTTATGATAGTGAGATTTTCAATGTACAACACAAAAACAACAACAAGCCTTTATCCCACTAAGTGGGGTTAGCTACATGAATCCTTCATCTCCATTGTGTCCTATTATGTGTCAAATTCTCATTTAATTCAAGTATATTTAGGTCATTTTTTATACATCTTAACCAAGTCTTTTTAGGTCTACCTTTGCCTTTCTTAAAATAAATCTAATGCATCTACTCTCTAAGTCATCAAACTGATGCTTTTGTGGCCAAACCATCTAGGTGACTCTATAATCTTATGCCAGGAACTACTCCAACTTTTTCCCACATACTCATTTATTTTATCTCTAAGACTAAAGCCACTCATCCACCTGAACATCCTCATATCTGTAACACTTACATTAGTCTTATGCTTCTCTTTTATTGGCCAACATTCTGCACCAAATGTCATTGTAGGTCTTACCACCATCTTATAAAATTCTTCCTTAAGTTTAAGTGGAACTTTTCTATCACACAGTAGGCCAGATGCATTCCTCCACTTCAACCATCCAACTTTAATTGTACTAATAACATCTCCATCAATTTCACCATTATTTTGAACAATAGAACCTAAATATCTGAATCGCTCACTCTTATTAATGACTTGTTCACCTAATGTCACAACACTACCACTAGAACTTCTACAACTAAAATTACTCTCTATATATTCAGTTTTAGATCTACTTAAACGAAAAACTTTAGACTCTAATGTTTACCTCCATAAATCAAGTTTCAATTGAACTCCCTCTCTAGTCTTATCAACAAGAAGAATGTCATCAACAAAAAGCATACACCAAGGTACATCTTCCTATAAAATGCCTATTAAGAACATCCATAACTAAAGCAAAAAAAAGATAAGGGCTTAAAGATGCTCCTTGATGTAATCCAACTAAAATAGGAAAATATTTTGTCAATCCTCCTTGTGTTTGGACACAAGTAACAGCTCTAGTATACATATCCTTAATTACTTGAATATAATCAATATTAACTCCTTTCTATTCTAGAACTCTCCAAAGAACATCTCGTGAAACTTTATCATAAGCTTTCTCTAAATCAATAAATATCATATGTAGATCATCCTTACTTTCTTTATACTTCTCCACCAAACCTCTTAACAAATGTATAGCATCCATAGTAGATCTACCTGGCATGAAATTAAACTAATTGTGAGAAACTTTTGTATCACATCATAACCCATGCTCAATTACTCTCTCCCATAATTTTAATGTATGACACATTAACTTAATTCCTTTATAATTTGCACACTCTTGTGCATCACCTTTATTCTTAAATATAGGAACCAATAAACTCTTTCTCCACTCATCTAGCATCTTTTTAGTCTTTAAAATAACATTAAAAAAATTTATAAGCCAAGAAATTCCTTGATCTCCTAAATATTTCCACATTTCTATTGGAATATCATCAGGTTATACTATTTTCCACATTTCATTTTCTTTAAAGCTTCTCTAACTTCAGACTTACTAATACATTGATAAAAATAAAATTTTCTATTTTTTTAAGGTATTAAAGTTGCTAAAATCAATTGTACTTTCAGATCCTTCATTAACAAGTTTATCAAAATACCTCATCCACCTATTTTCAATATCCTTTTCTAATAAAAGCACTTTATTATTTTCATCCTTAATACACCTCACTTGAACTAGGTCTTTACTTCTCCTATCTCTTTGGTTGGCTAACTTATACATACATCTTTCACCTTCTGATCTATTGTATAAATCACTAAAAGCTAAATTTTTTGCATCATATATTGCTTTCTTAGAATCTATATAGGCCACTTTATATCTTTCCCAATTCTCTAAGTTTTTACATCTAAACAAAGTTTTATAATAATGCTTCTTATTTCTTATCTTTTCTTGCACACTCTGACTCACCACCAACTATTTTTATTAAAAGAATCTTTTCCTTTTGATTCTCCAAGCATATTTTTAGCAATTTACTTAATTTTACTTGCTACTTTTTCCCACATAGCATTAGCTTCCTTATGAACATCCCAAATATTAAGCTCTTGTAGCTTGCTCTTAAAAATATTTTTATTTTTGTTCTTTAAGTGTCCCCATATAATCTTAAGATAATAATTTTATTTATCATCTTACAATCTTTCATCTTAAAATCTAAAACTAACAATCGATGTTGGGTACTTAAACTTTCACTTGGAATGACCTTACAATCTTTACAATCTAAATGATCTATTTTTCTTATTAGAAAATAACCAATCTGTGTTTTACTATATCCATTTTTTTAAGTAATAATATGTTCATCTCATTTCTTAAATAAAGTATTAATAACTACAAAATCATAAGCTAAGGAAAAATCTAATATAGTCCTACCTTCTTCATTAGTCACTCCAAATCCATAACCACCATGAATACTTTTAAAATCCTCTACCACTCTACCAACATGTCCATTTAAATCTCCTCCAATAAATACTTTTTCTTCAAGAGGTATCTTTTGTATTAATCCTTCTAATTCATTCCAAAATTTTCCTATTGAGCTTACATCCAAACCTACTTGAAGAGCATAAACACTTTTAACTTTGATAATCTTAGTATCAACAATAATCTTTAAAGCTTTAATTCTATCTCCACATCTATTAATATTTATAATATTATCTTTCAAACTTTTATCTATAATCACACCTACACCATTTCTAGTTTGACATCTACCTGAATACCAAAGTTTAAAACCTAAACTATCAATCTCCTTGCCCTTCTCCCCAACCCATTTAGTTTCTTGAACACATAAAATATTTATCTTTCTATAAACCATATTATCTACTATTTATATTAATTTACCTGTAAGAGTACCTATATTCCAAGATCCCAACCTAATTCTAGTTTCATGGACTAACTTCTTTGCCCATATCCGTCCATAATGTGGGAACCCTTGCTTATTTAACACTGCACCCGGGCGCCGATGCAATAGCCCTTGCACATATTTCACTGTATTCAAGCCATACAATGTGTCACTTCTAGGGGACGCCCTAGCATTAATACAATGATTTAAAGGATTCATGTCATTATTATTTTGACAAAGTTTTACCCTGGTTGTCGACTACTTATCGCAACCCTCCACTTTTCACATTCAGACTTGGGACCAGCAAAGGTAGTGAGATTTTTAATGTAATGAATAAAAAATCTATAGTATTAAACTATGTGTGGGCCATGCAAAAGTAAAGATAGAAAGAAGGTATGTGATGTTAATTTGATTGCCAGGTTTAGGAATGACATTATGCTTAAGCACATGTTGGATACCTCGATCGTTAAGCATAAGACCAACTAGAGGTTACTATTGATGAAGGGTGATATTATAATGACCAAATTAAAAAAAGACAGATGTAAGTGGGGAAATTTGAGATACTATAAGTAGAAGGAATAGAATTATATATGTGAATTTGTACTTATGTAAATAAGCATCAATAATAGACATTTCTCTACCAATGACTCTAGAATGAAAGATAGTACAATCATAGTTGATGATAAGATTTGCAAAAAAATTAAAGAAGAGTTTAGAGTAAAATGGATAGGCAAGAGAGATGGGGAAAGATAACTTATTTTCAATGAGTACCTTTGAGTTAGTTATTCGCATTCTTTATACTTCATATATGCAGCTTCCACATCGTTGGATCAAAAATAATTCTCTCCCTTGTTATTACGTTGTCTCTTGATGGCCATTTGAAGGTTCCTTGCACATAAAAACTCAAGCAAATATGTGAAAAGAGAGGGAAATGAGAATTTTTGAGAAAGGATGAGGAATGAAAGATATTTCTAGAGTTTATGTTAAATTATATAGTATGAGTTCATATAGTATGATTTAGAACATCCCAACTTTAGCTAAATGGCTATATTTGATTAAGTCAATTACATATTATGATTGTAGAATTGTACAATACAATTTAGATCATTCTAACGGTCATCTGAATGGCTATATTGACTAAGTAAATTGTACAATATAATTATGGGATTGCATAGTACAATTAAGTGACATTAATCATTCTTATTTCAAAATAATGACTACTTTGACAGAGTCAATCATACTGTAGTAAATATATCATATAGTATGATCTTTATTTATGGTGATTCATCCAGTCAATCATCTTAGCCTATTTTGATGATCTAAATAGACCAATTGTATAGGATGATAAGTTCGTACATTATGATTGTAGATATTTTATATTTTGGCCCAAAGTGAAAAATAAATGAAATTAAGAAATAATCTAAAATAAAATAAAAATATGCATAAAGGAAAAAATAAGATCAACTTAAAAATAAAATAGTTAAACAAAATAGAATAACAAATAAAGATGTATGAATGAGAAAAAGAAATAGAAAAATAAAATAAGAAAAAGAAACTAAAGAGATAAAGACTAAAAATGAAAAATAAAGAAAGAGCAAAAAAATAAAATAAAAAATGCATGAAAGGAGCACAAACATAAAATGAACAATAAAAAAAAGGAAAACAAAATCCCAAGCATCAAAATCTATCACATATTACCAACAAGATTCTTATCTTGGTGAGTACTAAGGTTCATGAGAGCATTGATGATTTTACTTCTTTTTAATCCAAGCATTTTGATCAATTACCCTTAGATTGATTTATAAGCACACCCATCATGCTTATATTCAAATTTCTTGCTCATTAGTCTTTAAAATCTTTACAAAACAACAAATTAGTATATCAAAATATCATCAATTTAAATCAAGCATGTGGCACTTGTTTTAAATCATATAATATCACAATTAAAATATAATGAGCCTTCAAATCTAGGTGGCTATTTTACATATTCTTCTATAACATTGAAAAGACACTATAAACATTCAATAGTTAGAATAAGCAAAATGCAAGTAATGACTTCCAAAGAATAGAAGCAAAATCAATGTCTTTTTGATTAAAATATTTAATCATTTCTTAGATCCTTACACATGTAGATGGGTCTCCTATAATCAAATTACTGGAATGATTCAACATATATCTCAAATATCTTGGTCTTCCCTTCGCAACCTTATTTTCTTCAAAACCCATATTTTCAATTCAAGACACAAAGTCATTATCATCTATAGATTTTTTTAAAAAAAGAGATAAAAGATTCAAGAAAACACAATAAGTATAAATCCTTCTTCTAATAAGATTTTCTTATAAAAGATTTAAATTTTTTGACCAAGAAAGATTGGTTTACAAATTGATAATAAAAAAAATTACTAAATTATTTTTTTATTATAGAGCATTATACCCAAAAATATGTAACATGAGTTTCAGATTAATAATAGGAAGGATCTTTAGAATATATATGTTTTATATACTAATGGTACCTGACTTGTGTACTTTACAAGTTGTGATGCCTCAAAAAATGACCTTGTCTTTATTGTTGAGTTTGCTTTTCATCAAATATCAAACACCTGCTATCCAAGTACCACTAGCCCCATTGGTCACTAAGTGAAAATATATCTATAAAATATACTTATCTTAGGCTTTTGGAAACTTGAACATACATTTAGAAAGAGTTTTTGGAATCCATGCATACTCACTATTTAAATGTGAATGATGTATGAATAGATTAACAATGTGTCCAAACATATCATAAGAAAAATAACAAACCTTAAGAAAAAAATGCATGAACTTTTTAGTTTTAAATTTTTTTAAAGTGATTATGTTCTTTTTGTAGTTTTCAACTTCCTTCTTCAAGTTTTTATTAACACATTCAAGAAAGCTAATTTTTTCAGATAAGTCATGTTCTTTTTTCTCTTTTGAGTTTCTAATTCTTTATAATCATTTTTCAAATTTTCATGTTCATTTAGAAATGAGTTATGATTCATGTTTTTTTTTTTTTTTGAATTTCTAATTCTTTATAATCATTTTTCAAATTTTTATGTTCATCCTAATATGTGATATGATTAATGTTCCTTTTTTGCTTTTTGAATTTCTAATTCTATAATCAATTTTCAATTTTGCATGTTCATCCAAAAATGTGTATGATTTTTTCAATGATGAACTTTTTTTTAAAGTTAAATATTTTCTTTTCACAAATTTAAATGTTCTATATAGTTCATCAAAAAAAATTCAAAGGTTTGTCATAACTGATATTAGTTATTTGTTCATCATCAAAATTGTAAGAAATCCCTTTTTCCATCAAATAGAGGTTTATAGCTTCCTCTATAACTTCTTTAGAATAGTCTAAATCTAAGTTGATTTAGATAGCATATTGTGTTCTCTTTTTATATTTCTTTGCTTCTTCCTTTTCTTCTTATTTATCCTTCTAATTGGAGATCTTGAGTGAAGTACACTCTCATTTGATGTGACTTGATTTCTTACATTCATTGCAAATAGAATTAATAACTTTTGAGAATTTTTTAGTTTTATCTTTACCTTATATTTTAGAAGTTTTTAAATTTCCTTATTATGAGTGCAATATCATCATTAGTGTTGTTATCCTTCTCATTGCAATTAGAAGTATTATTTTAAGAGGAATTATCTTCTTCTTTTTCTTATCATCTATGTTAGTATATCTTTACAAAAAATTTTGTTCATAAGAAATAAGAGAACCATGCAAGTGATCAATAAAATAAATGGTCAAATCTTTATATTTGAGATAGGAGCAACTTTAGTATCCCAAGATAGGAGCAACCTTTTGAGAATTTCAAGTAAGTAATGCAAAATTTTATTTACTTTTTTAATATTAGTAAATTCTCTTCTTTAAGTATGCAATGAAGTAATGATTTTTATGAAACATGTCTACTTGTTAGAAACAAACTCATAAGATAAGATACAAAAAGTTCATAATCATGCAAGAACATGCTAATTCCAGATCATTTAACCTCATTATTCACTTCATAAGTAGCACATAAATTTTCTTAATTTTTTTTCAGTTTTGCAAGTGGAAATGCACATGTAATATTCATACTTTAAAGCACAAAAAAACTAGTTTAAATATTTTGAATTCAATTGTGCTTATTCTTCCTTTTATTGACAATGAATTAAAGAGTACTTCAATACATTTATCATTCACAACATTATATGGTGGTGTGCATCCCACCTTAATCATATTACACATTTGAAAAATTGATGGAATAAAAGTTGACATGCAAATTTTTAAGAAATCAAAAGGAACATCATCGAAAAGAGGTGGTTAGGTAATAGTATCATTCCATAGTGTTTTACTCCCTATATATATGATTGATGGATCTACTTGTAGTTATTTAACTATGAAACTAGTAACCAACTTTGATACCACTTATAAGTGTTAGCAGAACCAAGAGGGAGGGAAAACTAATGTGTTACTAAAATTATTTTAAAAATAAAATCAAATCAAATCCTTATTATTCAACAAGAGAGAAATTTAAAGTATAAAAGTAACAAACTAAACTCAATGAAAAGAGCAGTCAAAAGATAAAAGAAAGAAAAGAAAAGGAGAAGAAAGATTTATGTCCAATCTCTATATCTCCTTAAAAAATCACTATCTCTCATTTGTCACAATAAGCCAAGGCAGAGAAGCCTCTTTTCTTAATAGCTAATGAAGAAATTCTACACCCATTCCTCTTCTCTTTCAAGACAAGCACGATGTCACTCCCTTTCCAAGGTATAAAAAAATTTTGATCTTACACAAATTTTGAACTGGAATAAAATCTCAAGTTAAAGGAGAAGACTTAATGGCAAGGTGAAAGAAAGAAGAACCAAGATGAAACACCTTACACAAAATCTTTAGGGGAAAAGAAGAATAGCGAAATCCCCCAATTTTTTTTTAAAGTAAAATAATCTTCCCTTAGTATCTTTCAAGATTTTTTACATTCAAGGTTCTAGTTAGGATCCCCATGAGAGGTATTTATTAGGAGAGAGTTGAATAAAAAATAAAAATAAAATTATTTTAATCTTATTATACAAACCAATATCATATTGTACTATGAGATCATTTTACTAGGGTTAGACTCTGGATGATACGATTGTCCCATAAATTGCCATTATTTATACTGTAAGACCAAGGATCATATTATATAAATAATACAAACTAAAAATGTAACACTTTATTTGCTCATCCAGTAAGAACAAATCATACATTATAAACATATCAAGATAAAATTCTCAAAAATTGAATCCCACAAATTCTAAATTAAAATTAGGTAATTACCAAATAAATATGTACTATATGATCAATCAAATTAGACAAAATTTATAATTAACTAACTTAATTCTAGTGGTTTAAATAATTAATAAAAAAGGATAATTATACAATATGATCATAATGGTCCAATATGATTAGTTTAAATTTGAAAAATTCTATGCAACTAAGTTAATTATAATGGCTAAAATTAATTAATATGGACAATCATCCAATATGATAAGAATTGTACAATACTATTTTCATAAAAAATTAATTTAAAATTCTCTCAGATATGTGTGTGCTTATTTATTTTTCATCATTCACATCCAAATACATGAAGATAAAATAAAATATAAATACTAGACAGAATAACATAATATTTGAACTTGACTTGGGTCATCTAGCATTAATTATTCCTCATTTGCAATTTTTATGGGTTCATTCTTTATGAATTTGTTAAAAATTGACAATTATTCATGCTCTCATAGTCAATCTTCATTATGTTCCTTAATGGTCCTTGAAAACATGCCACAGCCTATACATACAACTGATGAGCGAAAATAATTGTTCAATAAAAAATATTTGTGATCATCAAAACTTAGAATATTATGTGAGGCTCATGAGATTAACATTATTTGTATCACATATTACTTTCTTAGAATCCATATAGGTTACTCTATAGACTATCTAATCCAATTTTTATAAAAAAATTTCTTATTTTTGATATTTTTTTTTGCACATTTTGACTCCACCATTAATTATTTTTAAAACTAATAATAACTTTTTCACTTAATTTTTCAAGCACATTTTACAATTAACTTAATACCACTTGTTACTTTTTGTTATATAACATTGGTATCCTCATAAACTTTCCAAATCTTAATATCTTGTAGCTTTGTTTTAAAATATTTTTATTAGCATTCCTTAAGTACACATATCTAATCTTATTGACTATAGCACCTTATGTATCTCAATTTAATTTGATGATAATAAACCTTATGTAATAAAATAATTATATCTATGTAGAATAAATTATTCACATTAATCGTTATGAATGTCATTCTTAATAAAGATTTATTTCGATTATAAATATATATTTTTGGTGTTACTAATCAAGTTAAATTCAAGTGTGCAGAAAAAAGTCTTTAACTCCTTATTCTTTAGTTATATCAGAATGCTAAAGCTTTTGGACATATATTAGGTGAGAATTTTTCTAGGAATAACTATATTAATGCAAATAAATGCTCACTATAATCTATTTTAAATTATTTATAAACACTATAATTCATATTTATAATTATTCTTTAAAATTATTTATTTTTGGATAATGTGAATTAAAAGTATAAACCATGTTACATTTGTTGTGCTTCCAAGCAAGTTAAATTAAGTTTGCATATCATTACTATATTTTGATGCTAAAATATAGTCATTTTCCATTTATTACATACATAAAATCCAATTATCCTAAAATTAATCTTTATATTATTTTCTCTCTCATATTATCCTACTTTTCTCTCTCCAATCCTTTTTTTCAACCTAAACCTTTTTGGGTAAATTTTTCATGATTATTTACTAAATAAATTATGTGAGATTATTCAAATTATTTTCATAATTATCCCATATTTTTCTAAATTAAAAATTCATCTATTTGAATCTTTATTTTAAATTATTTTAAATTCAAATGAAATATTCTCTTGATTACCTGTGCAAGTTTGAACTTAACTTTTTATGGAATATTTGTGGCTGATCTTATGCTACTCTAATTGAACTAATTTAAATTAATTTGAATTTATTTGGGTTAATTTAAATTCAATTAAAATAAGCCATGAAATTATCCTCTTTTCTTTTATATAGTTTTTAATTTGGAAACTTCCCATGGCCAACTATACCCTTAATTGTATTAATCTCATGATGAATATTAATTTGAATTCTCCTAATATCTTATTCATCATCATTTAATTTGGATTAAGTGCATTAAATTAAATTTAATCTATTTCTGAAACAAGCTTGGTTGATTTTTTGAAATAAAGCTTGTATGTTATATCTTTCCTTTCTTCATTCAATCAAGATGAACTGATTGAATATTCCATTATATTGCATTAAATACTAATTGAATCCAATCATGGAAACTTTTTTTTTGGTGAACATATATCATGCTTAATTTAAATTAATCAAAATTTG
This sequence comes from Cymbidium sinense, assembly GCA_021442155.1. Lineage (NCBI taxonomy): Eukaryota > Viridiplantae > Streptophyta > Magnoliopsida > Asparagales > Orchidaceae > Cymbidium > Cymbidium sinense. Next base: position 70,255,755 of record CM038224.1, on the reverse strand, counting down.
AATTATTTCCTTTTTCACCTAGATAATTAATTGTGTCATGACTTGTTTGGTAATAATTCAAATTCTTCTCTCCTCTCTCTCTCTCTCTCTCTCTCTCTCTCTCATAAATGATAACTTCTTAATTACATTAAAGATCAGATCATATGATAAATTGATTCAATTTAAATCTATTTTCAAATTATTTTTTCCCTCCATAATGCCTTGGCTGACTTTTTTCTTGCAAAAATAAATAGATTTAGATTCAATTTGAATCACTTACCATTTATATTTTTACTTTTCCTTACCTTGGATAAAATTCCTCTTATGCAATTTGAATTTTAAATTGATTTTTAAATTAAACCAACATTCCATATTTTCCTAATGCATTTTATCTCATTTATTTTATTTTGGTTGGTTTATATTTAAATTAATTCCAAATGAGTTTCTCTTATTTTACTCTCAAACCTCATGACCCCTTGTCTTATAAATAATGTCCCTTATACTAGGTTAAAATCCTCTTGGAAAAATCTCTCTTAGAAAACCCTCTCCTGGCTGAATTCTTGCAAAACTCTTGGAGATATTTTCTTAGTGGATCAACTACTAATTTATTAATCCTTCTTCCATCTTCCACCTACAAGTGATTGGTTTGAAGATTGCATAAAAGAATTTAGTGGATTTGTGGAAATTTTTCTTGGTCGAAAGCTATTTAAGGTTCCTTTAATTTATTTTATTGCTACTCTTGTGTGAGACCTTGATTTCTTTCTTGGGCTAAGATTCTTTGATATTTGGTCAAATTGATTTATGCTTTACACATATATTTATACACTTTCTCAAGTTGGTTGAAAGCTTTGTGTGGTTTTGATTAAAGTTTTGTATTTGCAAACTTTTCTTCTCTTTACTTTTACATATGCTAAAGTGAAACTTATGTTATGAAAATTAGTTCATAAAGAACACTTGTAAGTTGCAAGTATTCTTTTCTATTAAAGACTTTCATACATTGTACATTCCTTTTTGAAAATAGTTTTCAAATTGATTTCATGAGATTTAAGATTTCATTTTACATTTGATCTTTTGAAAACTCAAGGTCTCTTTTAAAAAAGTAATTGATCTAGTTTTTAAATATTTAATGTGCTACATTTCAAGTTATTACATTCACATCAAATAGTTTAAAGTTTCATGTGCATCATTTACATACTTCAAGTTTAATCATTGCTTACAGATTTAAATATCAATTAACATGAGCTATCTTTCTTTCATTTAATTTTAATTACCGTAATATCTTTGTAGTTGGGTTTTGAGAGCAAAATATTTTTAAAATTGAGTGTTAGATATTTTCATATTCCAGTTTCTTATTTTCTTGTTGGGTTGTACTTGCCTGTTAAGGAAAGTATAGTTTTGGGTTGTACTTGCCCGTGAAGTAGAGTGCAGAAGATTTATTGTAATCTCAATTTTAATTTAATAAATTCCTAGCCTCGATGGTTAGGCATGGACATAAACCTGTTTTACGATTTGGCCGAACTACATAAAAATTTATGTATTCTCTTTCTTTATTTTTATGCACTTTACCTTTCTATACTATCATTGATTATTGTTTTATTTCTCTAAAGCTTTATCATCAAAGATTTAAGTTTTATATGAAAGTTTAGAATTAATTTTTTTTTGAAATTATCTTCTTCAAAACCCAATTTAATATATTATTTATAGTGTTTTATATGCATAGTGATCATTATGGAACTTAAATGGTTTTTTTTTGATGATAAAATCTATTATGCACCTATTTTTTATGAAACTAACTTTAATATATGGAAAGTCAGCTTCTTAGGGTTTTTACAAAGTATTGATTCTAGAATGTGCTATATTTATTTAAATTGTAGTTTATCTTCTATTTCAGAAAGTGAATTGATTCTTTTAAATGAAAAGATAATTTTATATTTTAATAAATTATTTTCTAATGATCTTTCTTATTTATTATCCTATAAATATAAAAAATATACACTTGATGCTCTCACTTTGCTATATAGTTGTGATTGTATGATAGGTGAGAAAAATTCTTTATATGAAAAGAATATTCTTATTGAGAATTCCATAAAATTAAATTTAAAGCCTCAAGTGCATACCTTTGTACCAAAAAAGAGTAAGAAAAGAAATAAGAAAAATAATGGAAAGGAGAATAAATAAGTTTTAAGAAAAGTCTTATAGTGCTTAGAGAAAAAAGAAGAAAAAGAGCTTCCAACTACATCCCTCAAGTCAGCCACCCAAAGTTTCAATTATCAAATTGATTCTAAGAATGACCTTGAGGTAAAAAAATTATTTTATGAAGAGTTGTCCAATATCTTTGATGAATTAGTGGATGTTTATAATAAATTGAAAGAAATACATTTCTTCTAAAAGAATATCTATAAGTTTTAAAGTTAATCTTTACACTTTGATGAAAGAAAATGAGTCACTTTTAATATATTCTAAAAAATCTCATGATATGATTTATTCTCTTGAAAATGAAGTATTGTTATTAAGTACCAAAGTTAATGATTTTCCAAGTGATCTATCTAGTACTTCTACATCTTGTTCTCATGATGAGCTCATTTCCAAAATAAAAATTTTAGAAGATGAAAATAAAGTATTGCAAAAAGAGTTATTATCTAGAAATAAAGTTGAACATGATTTATATATTGAGATTGAGAATTTAAAAGTTGAGAATAATAATAATAAAAACAAATTAAATGACATATCTTCATCTTCTACAAGTTCTAGTTGCTCATATTTTACATTCAAATCCATCCATGTCTTGAAAGCAATATTCATGTTATTCACATGCTTTAAATAATTGTACATCTCACAAGCATGTTAGTTCATTCTCTAAAATTAAACCTAGAAGTTATAATTCATTTATGCATGCTTTGCCCAATGTTACTTGTACTTATTGTCAAGCAAGGTCATGTTTCATATGTTTGTTCATTTAGGAGATCCATGCAATTAAATACTTTATCTTCATACATTTGGATTTCTAAGGGAACTAGTTTACATTGCCCATCATTTGCTTATGTAGATATTTATAATGTTATTAACATTAAACGATCCAAGCTTGCTTGGATACTAAAATCTAGAAAATGAGATTATATTGTAGGTTTGTCTTCATGGAGGATAGGTGAAGACAAGTAATCAATTCAGGTATACAAAAGCAAAATTAAATTACAAAGGTATACAATAAGGAATGGTATGAGGTAAAGTATTTTATATTGTTCATTAGTACCTTCCATACATATATTTAGGTCCTTAGAATAGTTATGTTTCATTCATGCTTAACTAATCTATATAAGCTTCGTGTTCTATTTTTTTATGAATGAATAGTTTCAAAACATAACTTGAAAAATTCTTGTAAACTCTATAAATTTCACATATTATTTAGCTTATTGTGGCTTTAATATTTTCATAGATTTTATGAGTTTATAATGTTTTTCAAATGGATGTTTTTATTTATCATGATTTGTATTCATATTTTAGAATTCTTTAAAATTCATGATGAGTAAATTCAAAATGCACATTGTATACATTTTAATAATCATAAACTTGTTTAGTTTTCTAATTTTGAGATTAATTAGTTTATATAATTAGCATTAGCATAACTTTATACTTGATTTGATCTCATTTATCCTTTAATAATTTGTGATTTTTATTAGTGTATTGATTACAATCATGCTTATTCAGCATATGTTTTTTGATACACAGCTTAATTTAATTTCAAACTCATTATTTCTTTATATCATTCATGATTATTAATTTTCCTTACTTGTTATTATAAAAAAAAGGGATTTGATTAATAAATTAGATTGTATGCATTAATTTAGAATAAGTAAAAAATTAGATTTATGAATTATTTTGCATTATTAGAAATTCTCTTGTAATATCTATCTTTATTATTCATGCAAGTCTATAGTTTTAGCCTTTATGATTCTATTAACAATTGATACAATTACATTTGATTTGATGATAAGAAAATTTTGGTCGGTATCTTAAGTAGTCATTTATTTCAAAGTATCATTCAATTTGAATGAATAAATATGGAATATTAAATTTCTTCAAATATTGCTAAAGTTTTATTTTAGAGACATGTTTGTATCATTCATATGTTCAATTGTATATTTTATCACATATGATATTTGTCTCAATTTACATGTTTATTTAAGTCAATATCAAAAAAAATTATATATTAGATTATATTAAATAAAGAAAGAATATCAAGCATGTTAATCTTTAATTTTTTTTTTTTATCGTCACATGCTTAATTTACTTTTGTATTAATTAAGAGGGAGAATTTTATTTATATAACTAACTTCTATTTTATTGTGAACATTTTAATGATGTCAAAAGTGGGAGAAATATTGATGTTGGTCTATATCACAAGTGATGTTGGTTAGACTTTTAATTTCTCAAATATGCATTTAGTGAGGGAGAGAAATATCATTTTATCATTATAATTACCCTTCACGCCTACATGTTTGTCATAATCAAATAGGGAGAGATTGTTGACAATACACCTTGTGTATCTCACCATTTGATTTGATGATAACAAACTTTGTGTAATAAAAACTAATTATTTCTTTGCAGGATAAATTATTCACATTAACCATTATGAATGTCATTCTTAATAAATATTTATATTGATGATATATATATATATATATATATATATATATATATATATATATATATATATATATATATATTTGATGCTACTAATCCAGTTAAATTCAAATGTATAGGAAAATTTCTTCAACACCTTGTTCTTTAGTTATATAAGAATGCTAAAGCTTTTGGACATGGACTGGGTGGGAATTTCTCTAAGAATAACTATATTAAGGCAAATTAAATGCTCACTAAAATAAAATATATCATTCATTTATTTAAAAAATATATATATTAAATTATTTACAAACACTATATTTCATATTTATAATTATTCTTTAAAATGATTCATTTTTGGATAATGTGAACTAAATACATAAACCATGTTACATTTTTTGTGCTTCCATGCAAGTTAAATTAATTTCACATCTCATTAAATTATTTCCATGCTAAAATATAGTCATTTTCCATTTATTATATGCATAAAAAAATTATCTTGAAATTATTCTTTACATTATTTTTCTCTCTCCTATTATCCTAATTTTCTCTCTTCAATCTTGTTTTTCATCTTAAACCTTTTTTGGCTAATTATTTTATGTTATTTGTTAAATAAATTATGTGAGAGTTATTCAAATTGTTTCCATAATTATCCCATATTTTTCTAAACTAAAAATTCATCTATTTGAATCATTAATTTGAATTTTTTTAAATTCAAATTAAATATTCTCTTGATTAAATGTGCAAATTTGAACTTAGCTTTTTATGGAATATTTGTGGCTGATCTTATGCTACTATAATTGAACTAATTTAAATTAATTTGAATTTATTTGGGTTAATTCAAATTCAATTAAAATAAACCATGAAATTATCCTCTTTCCTTTTATATAATTTCTATTTTGGGAACTTCCCATGGCCAACTATACTCTTAATTGTATTCAAATTAATCGCATGATGAATATTAATTTGAATTCTCCTAAGATCTGATTCATCATCATTTATTCTAAATTGAGTCCATTAAATTAAATTTAATATATTTTAGGAAATAAGCGTGGCCGAATTTTTTAATATTCCTTGGTTTTTATTAAATAAAGCTTATATGTTATCTCTTTCCTTCCTTCATTCTATAAAGATGAATTGATTGAATATTCCATGATATTGCTTTAAATACTAATTGAATCACATCATGGAAACTTTCTTTTGGCCATCCATATATCATGCTTAATTTAAATTAATGAAAATTTAAATTATTCCCTTTTTCACTTAGACAATTAAATGTGTCACGACTTGTTTGGTAATAATTCAAATTCTTCTCTCCTCTCTCTCTGTTGGTCAACCCACATAAGCAATAACTTCATAATTACATTATATATCTGGTTATGTGATGAATTGATTCAATTTAAATCTCTTTCCATATTATTCTTTCCTTCCATAATGCCTTGGCCAATTTTTTTCATACAAAAATAAATAGATTTAAATTCAATTAATTCAATTTGAATTACTTATCATGTATATTTTTCCTCTTCCTTGCCTTGGCTGAAATTCCTCTCATACAATTTAAATTTTAAATTAAACAAACCTTCCATATTAAATTCCCTCCTTTTTTTCCTTTGGCCGATTTGTTATCTCATGCCATTTATTTTTATTTTGATTGGTTTATGTTTAAATTAATTCCAAATGAGTTTTCCTCCTATTTTTCCTTCTCTTGGCCGAACCTCATTACACCTTGTCTTATAAATAATGCACCTTAGACTAGGTTAAAATCATCTTGGAAAAAATTCTCATAGAAAAACCCTCTCTTGGTCAAATTCTTGCAAAAACTCTTAGAGATGTTTTTTTGGTGAATCGAGTGCTAATTTCTTCATCCTTCTTCCCTACAAGTGATTGACTTGAAGATTGCATAAAAGAAGTTGGTGGATTGGTGGAAATTCTTCTTTGCCAAAAGCCATTCAAGGTCCCTTTAATTTATTTTATTGCTACTTTTGTGTGAGACCTTGATTTCCTTATTGGGCTAAGATTCTTTAGTATTTGGTTAAACTGATTTGTGCTTTTCACATCTATTTATACACTTTCTCAAGTTTGCTGAAATTTTTGTGTGGTTTTGATTAAAGTTTTGTATTTGCAAACCCTTCTCTTCTCTTTACTTTTACATATGTGAAATTTATTTGAAAATTAGTTCATAAAGAAATTGTTTGAATTATTCTTTTTCACTTAGACAATTAAATGTGTCACAACTTGTTTGGTAATAATTCAAATTCTTCTCTCCTCTCTCTCTGTTGGCCAACCCACATAAGCAATAACTTTATAATTACATTAGAGATCTAGTCATGTGATGAATTGATTCAATTTAAATCTCTTTCCATATTATTCTTTCCTTCCATAATGCCTTTGCCAATTTTTTTCATACAAAAATAAATAAATTTAAAATCAATTAATTCAATTTGAATTACTTATCATGTAAATTTTCCCTCTTCCTTGCCTTGGCTAAAATTCCTCTCATACAAGTTAAATTTTAAATTAATTTTTAAATTAAACAAACCTTCCATATTAAATTCCCTCCTTTTTTTCCTTTGGTCGATTTGTTATCTCATGTAATTTATTTTTATTTTGATTGGTTTATGTTTAAATTAATTTCAAATGAGTTTTCCTCCTATTTTTCCTTCTCTTGGCCGAACCTCATGACACCTTGTCTTATAAATAATGTTCCTTAGACTAGGTTAAAATCATCTTGGAAAAATTTCTCTTAGAAAAACCCTCTCTTGTTTGAATTCTTGCAAAAACTTAGAGATCTTTTTTTTGGTGAATCGAGTGCTAATTTCTTCACCCTTCTTCCTACAAGTGATTGGCTTGAAGATTGCATAAAATAAGTTGGTGGATTGGTGGAAATTCTTCTTTGCCGAAAGCCATTCAACGTCCCTTTAATTTATTTTATTGCTACTTTTGTGTGAGACCTTGATTTCCTTCTTAGGCTAAGATTCTTTAGTATTTGGTTAAACAGATCTGTGCTTTTCACATCTATTTATACACTTTCTCAAGTTGGCTGAAAGTTTTGTGTGGTTTTGATTAAAGTTTTGTATTTGCAAACCCTTCTCTTCTCTTTACTTTTACATATGCTAAAGTGAAATTTATGTTATGAAAATTAGTTCATAAAGAACACTTGTAAGTTGCAAGTTTTCTTTTCTATTAAAGAGTTTCATACTTTGCACAAGTGATATTTCTTTTTTAAAAGAGTTTTCAAATTGATTTCATGAGATTTAAGATTTCATTTTACATTTGATCTTTTGAAAACTCAAAATCTCTTTTGTAAAAGTAATTGACCTAGTTTTCAAATCATTATTGTGCTACATTTCAAATCATTAAAATTAAATCAATTTTATTTCAAGTTATTACATTCACATCAAATAGTTTAAAGTTTCATGTGCATCATTTACACACTTCAAGTTTAATCATTGCTTACAAATTTAAATATTAATTAAAGTGAGCTATTTTTCTTTCATTTTGTTTTAATTTCCTTAATATTATTGTAGTTGGGATTTTTGAGCAAAATAAATTTAAAATTGAGGGTTATACTTTTATATTTCTCTTTCTTATTTTATTGTTGGGTTGTACTTGACCATGAAGGAAAGTATGTGGTTGGGTTGCACTTGCCCATTAAGAAAAGTACGATATTGGGTTGTACTGTCTGTAAAGAAAGTATGGTGCTAGTTTATACTTGCCTGTGAAGGAGAGTATGGGAGATTTGTTGTAATCTCAATTTTGATTTAGTGAATTCCAAGCCTAGGTGGCTTGGCATGGAAGTAGGCTGGTTTTAGGGTTTGGCCAAACCACATAAAAATTTTTGTGTTCTCTTTATTTATTTATTTTTGTGTTCTCTTTCGGTGCCACATAGCCTCTTAACAAATCTTACTATAATATTTCTTTTTATTTTTCATCTTTTAGTCTTCATCTTAGAATCTAAAACTAGTAGTCAATACTAAGTATTTAAATTTTCACCTAGATGACTTTACAATCTTTACAATTGAAATGATTTATTTTTTTATAAGAAAATAATCAATTTGCATTTGATGAGGTCCATTCTTACAAGTGATAATATGTATCTCTCTTTTTTAAACAATAAAGCATTAATAATTATAAAAGTATATACTAAAGAAAAATCAAATATGAACTTATCATCTTTGTTAGTCACTCTAAGCTCATTGCCACCATGAATGTTTTTAAAATGTTCTCTCATTCTATTAAATTGTCTATTTAAATCTCCTCTAGTATATACTCTTTTTTAAAGAGATATCTATTATAATAATTCTTCTAAGTCATTCTAATTTTTTTTGTTATAGTTGAGTATATATCCAAACCTATTTGAAAAGTATAAACACTCATAATATTAATAGTCATACTTTCAACAACAATATTTGTAATTATAATTCTATCTTTGATTCTATTAATTTTTATAATATTATCTTTTAATCTCTTATCTATAATCATGCCTAGACCCTTTGTAGATTGACTCCAACATAAATACTAAAGTTTAAAAAATCCAAATAATAAATCTTTTTTGCCTTTTTTCTCCAACCCATCTAGTTGCTTGAATACATAACATCTATTAATTTCATGAATTTACCTATAAGAGTATTTACTTTCCAAGTTCTTATTTTAATTCTAGTTACAAGTCTAGCTTCTTTGCATGCATCCTTCCATAATATATGAACTCATATTTATTTAATATTTTCACTATATTCAAGCCATATAGTGTGTCCCTTCCAAGGACCATGCTAACATTGACATAATGTTACTTTAGAAATAATGCTTTTATAAAATGATGAGGGGTAAAAAACTCTCTAAATATGGTGTTGAATCTTTCTTTCTCTACTCTAATATTTAAGGTAAAATAAGTGTGTCCCTTCCAAGGACCATGCTAAAATAGAGATAATGTTACTTTAGAAATAATGCTTTTATAAAATGACGAGGGGTAAAAAACTCTCTAAATATGGTGTTGAATCTTTCTTTCTCTACTCTAATATTTAAGGAAAAATATGAAGGTGTAAGACATACTAAGTGTCTATATGGGGTAACTGTAGTGATATGAAAATGTAGTGGTGCTACTATAGAAGAAGATGCTATCTAAAAGCCTATGATGGTTATTATAATTTTTTTATTTTAAAAAATTCAGACCATAACGTTTTAGAAGCCACCATACTCTACCAAGTTAGTTGAAAAACATAGCTTCCCACCATAGATTCTCCAAAACATGACCATAACACAATTTCTCAAATGGCAACTTGCAATACATTTTTGCACTATATCACTTTATGACACCACACTAAATGCACCTTAAGTCTAAATTAGAAGAAGTCTCTAACAACAAAAGATGATAATATAATTAACTAAAGCTTTGTACTCTCCTTCTATCTAAGCTTTGGTTAGATCTAAGTATTAAGTTTATGTGGAGGAATGGGTGTCTCTTTATTAATTAACTTTACAAAAATAATATAATTTATGAGACTTTTAATTATGTTTAAATACATATGTGTTCTCTTGACCATAATGAATCACTTTCAGATCATAAAGTTAAAGCCAATTTTTGCCTAACAAGATATGTGCTTTATCCATAGGTAATGCATCACATCAAATACAATCTTCATAGCTACCAATCTTAAGGGGCATAAGGTGCTTAAATATGATGGTTAAGATGTAATTCACCCAACCCACATAAAAGAAATCGAGATGAAAAGTTCACCCTAGAAAGAGTGTGTGTAGAAATGACATTCATAGCAATACTTCAATCTATCACCAATTTGCACCTCTTCTCATTATAAATTACATACATAGTGATACTTTTCCTCTTTAGTTTTCATCCCTAGCTACTATCATACATCTTTTAACACTCACTTGATCTCCCACATAATCTGTGTCCACATATGAAAGGGTGCCATCATCGATCTCCTCTACTTCACCATCTACACCTCATTCTTCTTCTTTATTCTCATTTTAAAAAAAAAAATATAAGTCTCATTTTGGAACACAATCTTTGCATTATATTGATTTCATGTGTCCTTTCTTATGAAATTTGAAAAACACTTTATGTCCCTAAATTTTAGGAAATGAATTAGTGGTATTTTTATTAAGCTGGGTACTAGAAGATAAAGGTCCAGGTCTGGTATTATACCTTTGTCCAAGTCTACATTGGATCTAAATGAAGATGTTTCTTTCTTATACTTATTAAAGCAAAGTATTATTACAAACATCCTTAAGAGTTTGTGGGTCTTATAACTATACCTTCCTAATCTCACTCTTAAGACTAATGACAAATTTTTTGATTAACTATCACTCTTAATTAGTCTAATTGGTTTTAGCTATCAAATCATTAAAAATATTCATGTACTCAACCACTTGTATATTTCCTTATCTTAAAGTCATGAACTATTCATGCAATTTCTTCCCATGATTTCTAGGATTGTTCTAAGCTTCTCCTTCATCTTAATCCAAGTGAAGATGTGTCCACATAAACCTATATTTCTTAAGAAAAATGTGGATCCAATAGATCTTAGTATGACCTACAAGTTTCATTTTGGAAAATGTAGTTCTTGATAGCCATCCATATGGTACCAATCAAAGAACTCATATATCTAGGAAAGCTAGTAAAAATAATTTATTGGGATCATGGAGTCTATCATATGTAGCAATGTCAACCTTAACTTTCTTAATGGGCTCATTTAAAACCTCAAAATTTATATGGTGGTCATTCTTAAGGGGATTTCTTAAAGGATGTCTTCTGAGGTGTATGTGTTTTTTATGGTTTTCTATGAGCTCTTCTTCTAATAAGTTAGCTTTAATAGAATTTTGGATTGCAAGTTGGGATTGTGCTTTAACATCTAAGTGTGGAAATTTTTATTTGAAACATCACACAAATCTTGGAGGTTCTTATTTAGGTAATTAAATAAATCATTAAAAGATAAATATATTATCTTGAAAGATAAATATATTGCCCTATATGAAATCGACCACTTAATAAAGACTCTTAAAGCTGATGGGTCTTCGATATACCAGAGATTTTTTCCTCTGAACTACATGGAGAAGTATAACAGGGTTTATTTTAGTGCATGGTTCATAGTGCCCTTTCCCTTAGTTACTTACATCTTAGAAGAAAGGAATTCTTTTAAGAAAACTCTCGATTAAAGAAACTGACCTTTATTTATATGGATTTTAAAGCTTTTCTTAAAAGGATGGTTAATTTAGAAATTCAAAAGGAACGCTAAGAAGGAAGAATTATTTTCAAAAGCTAATTGGGAATAAGTAGGAAGTGATTTTGGATACTGAGATACCCAGTAAGCATTTCAACTATCTTATCATTGGGCTTTACATTTTTTGAAATTGAAATTTTTGAAAATTTTAGTTGACATTTTATTAAAAATCTAAGACCTAGATTCTATCAATATAAGACTGTAGAAATGCTTAGGAGTTGAAGACTTATTATAATAGGATGCTTCAGAGTCAAAGTTTAAAATCACTTCTGACAAAAGTTAGAGCTTCGAATTAGCCTAATTTTATGAATTTTGGAATTATCGATTCTTTTTCTCACTTGAGAAAATAAACATATCCCTGACTTTTCTGAATTTATTTTCTACCTAGAAGGGGTTTCCAGCTAACACCACCTAAGTGATTTAAAACCATAACTCCAGTTTTATGTTACAAGGTTGTTGGGCAGTTCTACTTAAGAAAAAATTCAAGAGCCTAAACTCACTCCTTAATCCTAAGATAATGATGAATGTGTTGTGCATCTAACTAATATATTAATTTTTTTATTTACTCATAATTTTATTTTAAGGATTTGGGTATGCAAATCATGCTTAAAATGAGATGAGTTAAGAAAATGATTATGGGCCAAATAAAAATGAGAAGGCACACTTTCCCAAGAAGGGTGGTCATCCTCATAAGTAAAATGACCTATTATGTGCAATGAGTGAAGAACCTAATTCAAGAATTATGAATAATATGCTTGCATGGTTCATAAAATCAAACTATTTCTAGTTATTTTTAAATTATGTTTAGGGCTTTGATTTATGGTGAGGTTATGAGTTTCCATTTTATGTTTGAGTTGTTTAAATTTAATGGGGTAGAAAGTTTAGTTTTTCTAAAAGCTTAGTGTATTTAGGCTTCATCACAGACACAACAATCATAGAAAGAAACCTATGAAAAAATCTAGTTCTATTGCACACCCAAAATAAATCAAGCTAAACTCAACTTAAATTAAATAGGTTGATATGATCGGGTACATATACACCCTGAAAAAAAAAAAAGTAGAATGTTGAGCTCTACCCTTATACAACCTAACCTAGAATCAAAAAAGTTTGATATATGGGGTCTTCATTAACTTTAGGATCATTGCCTTCTTCAAGGACCTCCATAGTCTCCACCGACCATTAAATAGGTATAGTCAACTTATGTTAATCCTAAACCCCATAAATCTTAACCTAATTTTAGGCTCAAATTATATTTTAAAATTTAAAAACTCCTAAATCTAGTAAAATATACATTGGGAAAACCATACAGTACACCAACAGTTTATATTTCAAATATATAGGCTTATCACCAATAGCTACTAAGTCCACCTATCCTTTTAGGCTATGCTTAGAGACTTAAGTAGCACCTGCAAATAAATAATATTTATTTTATGTTATGTCAACAGTCCTTTAAGCATTGCCCCTACAAAAAGTAATATTAGCTCAAAAAATTATATCCATCCAATATAAAATAGTACACCACAAAATAAGAAAAAAAAGATCACATCACATCACAATTCACCACAGATTATCGGCCTAACCTAAGTCTAAGGTTGGTGACTTAGCAATCTAGTGTGTGAAAAGATGGGCTTGTATGGTATGAGGCACTAGCCTTTTAGTTCAAGTTTTAATTTAAATTTAGAGTTTGTTCAATTTTTCCATTGGATGGTTTCAATTTTAGTGATTTAATTGATTTTGAATTTTATTTCAATTTGTCAAAGTTGAATTTAGGTTTTAAAAAATAAAGAATAAACTATATTCTCCTTGGGGTATAATCTATTTTTATTCATCATCTTAATCCTAATATAATGGATTTCCCACCTGTTGACCTCACTTTTGGAGTGACTTTTCAACTTCTCCATCTTAGAGACATAGGACTCCTCTAGACATTAAGAGTTCCCTAGTCTTAAGACACTCCTAGTGATTAGGTGAACACTTAGCCTAACTTTAAAGGCTTAGAAGAGTTAGCCATAGGAATAGGTTATGCCTTAGAGGTGTTAGAAGAACTTACCTACCCTATAGCTTAGATCCAATCCTTGCTTCCCTCTTCAAACTTCAGATTCAAATTAAATCTTAAATAAATTTCAACTCAATTGATTTTTCTCAAATCATAAATCAATTCCAAAATCAAATCATGATCAATTCCAAAACCAAAATCTTTCCTAAGCCTTTTTGATTCCATCTTATGGACTTAGCTCAAATTAAATCCAAATCACCCCAAACTCAAAAGATTTTCTCATAACCATTTATATCCTCATTTATATTCACAAATATAAATGAAATATAAATTTAAATAACCAAAACCAATTCAAAACTTAAATCCAAATCTAACCAAATTTCAATTTACCTCTTTCAACTCAAATTTGAACTCCTTCAAACAAAGTCAAATCACTCCAAACTCCAAAAGATTTTTCATAACCATTTTATATTCTCATTTTTATGTTAAATAAATAAAAATTCAAATCAAACTAAATTCAAAACTCAAGTCCAAATCTAAAAGTTTAATTTTACCTCTTTCAGTCAAATCATGAATAACCACAAATCCAAATCTCAAAGATTTTCTCACCATTTATATTCTCATTTATATTCACAAATATAAATGAAATATAAATTCAAATAACCAATTCAAAACTAAATCCAAATCTAACCAAATCCATTTACCTCTTTCAAGTCAAATCCTTAAACCTTCAAACAAATCCAAATCCTCCAAACTCAAAAGATTCTCATAACATTTATATCTTCATTTATATTCACAATATATTCAAAAATCAAATCAAAACTTCCAAATCAACCAAATCCAACTTGTCAAATTAAAATTCTTGAACTTAGCCAAATCATTCTCAAATCAATCCTTTTATTTTCCCTTCAAACAATCAATCCTTCAATCACATGCCCAATTAAACATAAACATCAATCATCAAACCAAAATCCCTAACTTAGTCAAACCCATGTTCACTTGAAATTATCAAATGAATCCATTTGACTCCAAATCACTTGTTTATTTATATTTCAATCATAAGTCCATATGTGAGTTCAACCAAACTTGAATCAAGCCAAGTGACTTGACCTAAAGCATATTTTTTTAGCCAAATTCTAATCCAACCCAAATTGGATTGAACTATCATCTAAGCCTCACATTGTGACAATCATCAGGATGATCAATCACTCAATTGTCAAACCAAGTCAAACTAGCCCAAACCAAATGACACTTAGCAAGCAAAATATCCATTCATTAATTGATTGAATCCATTGATCTAAACCAATCCAAAATCAATGATTGAACATGATCAAGCCATCAATTAAACAAAACCAAGCCAAATTGACCACTTGACCCAAGTTGACCCAAATTTACCTAGAAAGTCAAAATGGATCAAATCTTGATCTAAGCCAAATTGATTGCAACTAATGGGTCAAATTCATTCCAAATCACTTGTTGAACTTAACCAAAGCTTCAATTGCTAGACCCAACCTAATTTGAATGAACCCAACTTGACCTAAAAGGTCAAATCAACTTGAAATCAAACTAAACCAAAATGGATTGAAACCAAAGCTTGTACATTTCAAATGATCAACCAAGCCTAAACAAACCCATGACCTAACCCAATTGGGTCAAATAGGTCAAATTGGTCAACTTGACCCATTTGACCTAAATGAACCAAATGAACCAAAACCAAATATAAATTAAATTGAACCAAACCAATGATACCCATAGGTTCCAAATGATCATTTGAGCTTGACCCAACCCATGGTGACCCAATTTCACCAATTGGTCAACCTAACCTAAATTGACCCAACTTGATCTAAATAGCTCAAATTGAACCACTTCAAACCAAATGAACTCCAAATTACTTGAAATTTGGCCCAACCTATTTTTGAATCATTTCAAATCTTCCCAAATCAAAATCAAGGCCAAATGACCAGTTTACCTTAAGTCAAAGGGTAACCTATGGCCAAATTCACTTGGAATTTGGCTAATTCTTTCTCAAGGCCACTTGGCATCCTTCTAGTGGTTCATATGGACACCAAAAAGGTGGTGAACATGACCCAATGGGTTTGGGTAGCCATGACCCAAGCAAAGCCAAGTTGACCCCTCCAATGCAAATTAGACACTTGGATCACCCCATACACTCACCTAGCACATGGGCACTCCCTCTCCTCCACTCCTCTGCCTAAAATGAATCACATGGGTGCCTAAGCCGACCAACTCTCTCCTGATCAAAATGGCAAGATTTCTCTTCTTCATCCGATCCAAGGAGGGGGAGATATACTCCCCCTCATTCCCACTCAAATCATAGGCATTGAATTTGATTGAGCTCTAGGAATCAAGCTTCTCCAAGCCTTGGCAAGCATTCCTGAGCTCTCCCCATTTTCTCCTTCTCAATTTTGCTTATGCTGAAATAGTGGAGATCCAAAAAAATTCCAATTCATCCAATTCTCCACCAAATTCAAATTACTCTTGCAAGCACCATCAAGGACCTAGTTGAGCTCACTCAAGGTGTTTCCCAAGTCACCAAGCCACGGGAAGGAGGACTTCATTCAAAGTTGATTGCCATTGAAAGGGAGCTTGGTAAACCAAGCCATCCACTTAAAATTAAAGATTGATACCTTCAATAAAACTTTGTCTCTACTAGACAAAGCTACCTCCTCCATTGGAAGCATCGGTGATAGCCTCCGACGAGGTATTGCTCAAAACTGATCTTAAGTTAAAAAGTGGTTGGTCTTTTGTGAAGGGAATTGTAATCCCATTAGATTCTAACCATTAGATGTTCTTCCCTACGCCTCTTGAAGGTGTGGGGTAAATCCCAGCCTAATCTGAGCTCAAGTGAGCTCGGCGACAAAAGAACGACACCGTCTACCATCGAGGCAGATGAATCATCAGTCATCCATCCCTCGAGTATTGGATGGATGACCCTGATTAAATTATGCTTAGATCTCTATTTAAACCCTTTAGCACTGTGAGATTAATCCTGGCTATCCGATCATCGAATGGCCTAGGGGAAAGTGTGTACTACCGCCAGCTGATGTAGCGCGTGATTTGATAACTTAAATAACCAATCATGTCACACCATGGAAAGGCAATTGCGTCCACATGCGATAGATTAGTTAATTAGAGACTATTTTAATTATCCATTAATCATAGAAACTTCATAAAATCATACTTAAATGTATAAAAATTCAAAAAATATAAACTCAGGTTCATTTTAAAGATAATTCAAGGAGAATAATAAAAAATTAAAATCAATTAATTTTGAACAAGAATTTTTACTCAATTTGAGTTTTATTGGAAATATAATTAGGTTAATTACTTTAGTAATTAATTCAAACTTCTTAGGGTTAATTAGTGGGATGACCTCTGCCTCCCAAAATTTTCTTGGAATTTATTAATGGATTAATTAGGAGAATTGCTTATTTCATCATTAATCCTTCTCTTAACTAAATAAATGATTAATTAACCTATTAAATAGTGATAAATTTATTAATTAAGCTTGCTAATCACCATGAAATAGTGAATGGACTTAGGGAATGAGATTAGGATTTCTTTTCCAATCTTTTTCCCTATGTTCATTTCATTTAGGAAAACATTTAATTAATTTACAAATTAATTAATGGCTTAATACTTCATTAATCAATTCAATTAATCAAATTCAAAATCATATTACTCAGAACTTAATTATCTTAATCTTGGGTATATTCTTAGGTGTTCAATATCCTAAGAGGCTTCAAAGAAAATTATAATCAAACTACATGTGTAGGATGGTTATGAAAATACTTATTAAACCCTTTAGCTTAATTAATCAATAATTGTGAGCCAATTGCATTTCTTTATTTCTTAGGTGCATTGCTGATTTAAATTCCATGTGGTTGCATATCATATGTTGGCTCATAATTACTTATTTAATTATGTTAAAATGATGTAGGTAAGGGGTAATTAATGGATTCAATTCACACCTTAACCTAAATAAAACATAAAATCAATCTAATTATTCTAAAATTAAATTAAATCAATTCACACATGTGAGAAATGGGATAGGACCAACAAACCCTTTTCATATTTCCTAACAAATTCAAAAATAAAAATCTCCTTAAAGAATTTTGATTCACTTTAAATGATATTATCTTATAGGATTGTCTTTATGAATTAATTAGGGTGAATGAAGTCATATGCTTACATCACTTTATTTCTTTCCAAGCATGTTAGATGTTGTTTGTCATCTGAAATCATGCATTAATCTATTTTGAAAAATCAATTAAATATATTTTTCCTTTCATGTCAAATTGCATGTGTTGGTTAAAATTAAGAATATGAGTGGCTATTATCACTATTAAACCAAAAAATATATTTTTTAAACCTATAAATCAAAGATTATAAATGAATTGATGTTGCATATAAATACCATAAGCTTGCATGTGATTATAATATAAGATGTGTTTTATGTGATTTTCTTTTCTTCTCTTAACATAGATTTGAATAGGATTTGCAAAGTGTATAGTTCATTTGAAAAGAATATAACACTTGCTTAAATTATTCCTATGCATTTCTATGTTATGACTTAAGAAGGATCTCCACATTTACACATGTAAATTATACAACCAAATCAAATAAAAAAATCTTTTGCATGATTCTTCATCCATTTATTTATTTTTGTACATTCACATGTATTTAAGAAAAGTGATATATTAGTTTGTACATCCGGATTGTGAGGCTTTAAGTAGCCCCAAAAAGGTCTTGTACCTTACACCCCTAGTGTAGAAAAGAATGGTGTCATACTCACTTATGTCTTTTATACATATGGATGTGCATTTTATCAATGGATAAAAGAGTCCCTCTTTTCTACTTAATAAAAATATGCATTCATGGAATATCCAAATTTTCTTAAACAACATCTCTTAGCAATCATCATCAAAGTGTGCTAAAATTTATATTGCATATATAGTGTGCATAGGATTATTCATATGCATGGTATACATGGTGGAAAGAAATAAATGGTTGTGTGTTATGTGATAGTAATTCACCTTAATTAATCCTAAGATGCCTTTCTTATTTGAATATGGCTATTTAGAGTAAATCTAAACTTAGGGTTAATTAAAACATATAATAAAACATTCACTAAATAAAAATCATCAATGAATCTACCTTAGAAATTATTTAAGGTAGGGATGAAAGAGAAGTTCTATTCTCTTTTCTTCTCTTTACAACATTTAGTAACTAAATGTAAGTTCATTCAAATGAAATCAAATCATCAAATAAAATTCATAAATCAACTAAATACTTAAAATGAAACCACCCTTCCAAATTGAATTCTCACACTTAAAAAATTTCAATCTTAAAGCCTAGCTAAGACATGTCACACAAGCCTTAAATGGCACACACATTAGGCTAAGTCACCATTTCTAGCTCTATGTTAAGGTGGTGCATGATTTGATGCTTGATTTTTTTGTGATGTAATATTTTAGACTGGATGTTAGAGTGTATGTGTAGACTAGATGGTAGGGTGATTTTAGCCTAATCATATCTTCTGCAAGGGATTGTGCTTAAGGGGAGCTGTAATAAAAATATAAATACTTTTATTGTGCAAGTTTCTTATACCCTAAGCATAATCCAAACTATGACAGGTGGACTTGGTTACCCATATGGGGTGCTAAGTCCAATTTATTCATATAACTACTTTGATGTGTGGTATGTTTGACTAAACTCTATTTTGTAGTTTAGTTAGATTTACCTTTCCCATTTTCATGTAAATTTTGCAATTAAGATTTGGAATGAATGTTATGGGGATTAGGATGAACATTGGTCATAAGACCAAGTCTTATGCACCATGTGAAGCCTTGGAGCAACCATATCCCAACCAACCAAAAGAAGGAAAGAAATGAAGAAAGAAAGAAATGAAGAAATGAAGAATGAAGACCCCCATAACATAAATTCCTTCTAAGTTATAATTATTCATTTGTAATTTGGGTTGTATAAGAGTAGAGCTCTGCTACCCATTTTTCTTTTTGGGTTTGTGCAGTACAGTTCGATCACATCGGCCTCTAATTCTTTTGAGCTAATTTTATAAATTGATTGATGTTTTATTTATGATTGCGTAATTAGGATGGCATGGTTTTTCTAGTTTCTTCATTATTTGATGAATGGCCTAAATGCGATTAGGCTCTTAGGAAAAATAAATTTTCTATCCAATTAATCAACTCAAAATTAAATTAAACAACTCATAACCTCACCTAAAGCCTAAGACATAAATAAAATGATAAAAGATTTACCAACCCCTTAGCCTAGGACATAAACTCATTTTAAAATAAATCTTACTTTACTTTTTCATGTAAAGTAGGGGAAGAATCTCTGGTACATTCGAAGACCCATTGTCCTTAGGAGTCCTTATTGGGAGATTAGGTCCAATGTAGGATGGTGACTTCTATCTCTCGAGATATTACATCATTCCTCAATGTCATACCCAATCATCCTAATAAGTATATCTGCGGATCTACATGGTGTCACAACATATAACATTTATTTTATTTTTCAAATTCCCAAGTTTGAGAAATAAAACACCACACCACCCTAAGATGAAAAATCCATTATAAAGGTTAAACTAAGAATTTATGTATCTTAATTAACTAATTTGAATATATTTGAATGATTTTAATTAGATTTGATTTTATTAATATTTCTTTGATTTAGTTTCAATTCCAAAGTTTGAGATTATTTAACTTCATGTGTTTTGATTGTTGATATTGATTTTAAATTTATTGGGTTTTAGTTTAGTTTAATTTAATCTTATTAATTCAATTGATGTTTAATTATTTATTTTGAATTAATATTTAATTGCTTTCTTAGGTTTCATTTTATTGAATTTTATATGGTTTATGTTGATTAAATAATTTTGAATATTATTTGAATTTGACGATTCCATCTTTTCATTTAGGTTTGATTTGAATTGATTAATATGTTTTAATTTAATTAACTCATGATTTGATTAAAGTTAAAAGTGATCTTCTATTTAAATTTTAATTAAGAGTTTGATCATTTAATTTATTACGTTTGGTTATCAGATTTGTATGTTGATTATTTTAGTTTGATGATTATTTAGTCTAATTTAATTGATATTTTAATTTAATTTAATTTAAATTTTTTTTTGCTTGTTTAAGCTTTATGTTGATTGATTATTTTGATGTTGTTTGAAAGTGATAGTAATTGAATATGATTTAATGGCTTGAAGTTTATATTTAACATAATGCTTATATGATTTGATTAAGGTTTACTTATTTATTGGTTTGCTTAGATTAAATGGATTAAATGATGCTTTGATTTCAATTAAATTTGATTATTTGTAATTTCAGTTTCATTTAATTGATTCATTTGTTATGTTAATTAGAATTTGGTTAATATCTTTAATCAATAGTTCATGTTTAATTTGATTATTACACTTATATATTTAATTATATGAATTTGGTTAGTTAATTCATCTTATTCAAATAAATTGAATTAGATCTAATTTGGTTATATACTAAATTTAAGTTTACTTTAATTTCATTTGGTTTGATTTGATTAACATTCAATGATTAGTCAATATGAGTTTGATTTATGATCAATTTAATTTAAACTTTAATGATTAATCAAAGTTCAATTTAGTTTTGATTATTGAATTTAAGTGATATTATATGGTTGTGATTCAATTCCTAATCATGGTTTAATTGAGTTAGTTTGATTTATATAGTTCACTAAGTTGATTGGATGTTCATGATTGACTTAGTTGCTTTATTTGTTTGTTTAAAATTTGGTTGACATGATTGATTTAATTATATTCCTTAATGTCATCATCATTAACACAATTAAAATATGACTAATGATTAATTGGATTTTCAAAATTAATTTGATTTACTTAATGTAATTAGAGTTTGATTAATACTTTTTTAGTTAAATTAATCAGAATTAATTTGTTCATGTTAGGTTTAATTTAGGTATTTGGTTTATTTAATTAAATTAAGGGTTGTTTAGATTCAATATGATTAACTTAATTGTGTGATTGACTTGACTAAGGGATTTGATTAAATTATAAATTAATCAATGATTATTTTTATTAAAACTTGAAATTGAGTTAATTAAGTGTTTTATTTAAATTAAATTTGATTTAAGGATTAGTTTTGATATGATTTATTTAATTTAATTCAATTCAATTAAATGATTCATTAATTTATTTTAAAATTTTATTATAAAATAAATTAATTATGATACGATCAAAAGTTATTGAGTTAATTATACTTAATTTGATTAATTAATATGATTAATATTAAATTGATAATTAAGTTAGTCTTCATCTTATGAAATGATTGATTTGATTGAAAGTTTAATAAAAAATTAATTTATTTAATGGAGTGAGTATTTAGTTTCTTTATTATTAACTTAATCAGATAATTATCTCAATTAAAGGTTTGTTGATCATTCATAAAATTAATTATGATTATTTTAATTCAATAGTTCATTTGATAAAGATTAAGTTATTTGAATTTTAACTTAATTGAATGATTAACTAATTAGATGATTAAAATTTAATTTGATAATTAGCTAAATTCACCTTAACAAAAGGCTAGCTAAGTAATTCATTTGATCAAAGTTTAATTACTTGTCAAATCAAATACAATTGATTATGCATGAATTATGACTGATTAAGCTAATTAAGATTTGATTTAGTAATTTTAGTTAAAAGCTAATTTAATTTTGTTTGATGTAATTATTTCAATTTATATTTTGATTAGTTGATTATTGATTAAATTAATTATGATTACTTTGATTCAATAGTTCATTTGATCAAAATTTAGTTAATGATTAATTAAACTTTAAATTAATTGAATGAATAAGTAATTACATGATTAAAATTTAATTTGATAATAAGCTCAATTCACCTTAACTAAAGGATAGCTAAGAGATTAATTTGATCACAGCTTAATTACTTGTCAAATCAAATACAATTGATTATATATGAATTGTGATTCTTTAAGCTAATTAAGATTTGATTTAGTGATTTAAGTTAATTAGTTAATTTTAGTTAAAGTTTATTTTAATTTTGTTTGATGTAATTAGTTCAATTGATAATCTGATTAGTGATCAGTGGTTTAAATTGATTTGGTAAAGTTTATTTTGAAGCTCAATTAATACTTAATTGGATGCTCATTAAATATATGTTTAGCTATAATTAAGCTTAGTTTGGTTTAATTTTAGGTTGTGTTTGTTTGATTCAATTTAGGATTTGGTTTAATGAGGGTTTGAATCTTAATTTATCTATAATTTCTGACTTGGTATTTAATTTATTATAGATTTTTAAAATTTAATTCAAAAAATTCAATTACTCTTGATTTTAATGATTTATTAAATTATAAGTGTATGACTTAGGACTTATCAAGTTCCAAAGTGTTATAATTTTTCTTAAGGTTCTCTAATGTTAATTAAAGTGGTTTAAACTATTTTCATAATATTTATTAATTTATATAATTTTTAACTAACTATTTTATGAAAGTAAACATTTAAACTTTAAAGTTCAATAACTTTTTATCCCTTTACCATTTTAACTTGTAATGTTTATGCTATGTACGTTTTAATAACAATTTTAATCCCTAAGAATTTTAGATTAATTTGATCAATATTTTATGATTACTTAAAAGAAATTTGATTTTTATTAATACTCAAATTAATCCAAAAATACCTAATAGAATTTGAGGATTTAGGTTCATTGGATTCCTTATAAAATGGCAAATCCAATAAGCCCTTGTTTGCAATTTTTCATTGAGTATTTTATTTTCTATGATTTTTTTAAAGTTTCAAGTGATTTTAATTAATTTTTAAAATCTAGAATCTTGATTTTCCTATTTATCCCAGTTAGCGCTAAGAGGGATTGGCTTTCAGCATTTCACCCCATTATTGGGCCACGATGGATCCACCTCAAATGGTGGTTGGGACACGAGTTCGAGCAGGACTATCCAATTAAGGATCAGATAGCCTAAAATTGATTCGTGGATCCTTAAGAGATTAAATCAAGCAATATTTAGATTTCGGCTATATGTTCCAAATAGAAGGAATGAACATTATAGATTATTTCCCTCTCCTCCCACTAGATAATCGAGAGTTATTGTCTTCCTAGGCTTGATCACGCGGTGATTTAGGTGGCAAAGGTAGGCAATTTTAATTGCAAATCGATCAAGAGTCAATTTACAATCAATCAAAGCAACTTGATCTTGATAGGGATCAAATTTGTTCACAAAAGACCAAATTGAATTGAAGGGTGGTGAGCTTAGGACCATACCTCATCGGCATTGATCATCGGTGGTGGAGACGCTTCAAGCACCTTCACCTCAATCTGATAAAACTGTGGATGTGATTTGGTGCCTCCCCTCCCTCTAGATCATCATGGAGGCTAAGCTCTGTCGATCTTGGTCATTTTATAGCTTGCCAGCAACATGGTCGTCGAGTGTGGGTTCACCCCTAAGTCAAATTTAGTTAGGGAAGCTTAGGGAAAATGGCTAGGTCAATGTATGTGTAGCCAACTAATGGTTCATAGAATTGACTCGAACATATAATTTGACACTTGAATTTACAATGGAAGATAAAATACCAAAAAAAAAAATTAACAACTCCAAGTACAAAGAATCACCTCTTTAGAAGTCAATTCCATCATTTGAAAGCACAATTGTTCTCTTAGGGATCACTATCCAAATCAATCCAGTAAACATGAGCTTGGATATTAATTATGGTGTTGATTAGGTTTGGGCTTCATAGAGTGACCCAACAGGTGGACGGGGCTCTCCTAAAATGCTAAGGATAATAAGAAAGAATTATGTAGTTTTTTATTTAAAATGGTGTTTAAGTTAATTACGCTATTTGGGATAACCAAGCCAAAATGGAAAGTAAACTCAAATCTAGAAACCCAAATTAAAACAATTATAACTGCCTCCCATAACTCCACATCATATGAAATCAAAGTCAAAAATGTAAATAATGACACTTAACCATAGTTTAACCATGGGAAACTTGTCTATATAACCATTAAATGGCACAGCTTCTCCCATTGTAAGAGGAATTCAATTTCACCATCTTTGAGTAAAGAGAAGAAATTTGAGACCATTTTCATTGATCCAAAGCACTCAAACAAACTTAACCACCATAGTTGACTCAAAGGTGGTCAAAGTTCAATAAACTCGGTTATCAACCCATCCTAAACCAATTTTAATGTGGGCTTTCTTGCATTTAACTATTGAAGCTTCTCCAAATTAAAAAATCTAAGTCCCAATATCTATAAGGTTCCACTTTTGAAGCTCTCTTCTCCCTTCTCAGCCTCGGTCTCCTCTATGGCATAGATCATGGTAAGGCTCACCAAGCCATTCATTTGATTCCTATGACCTTGTTGACCTCACATTTGGAGTGAGGATTCATCCTTCCTATCTTAGACTTAGGAATCTTCTAGACACTTGGACTTCCATAGTCATAGGACACTTCTAGTGATTAAGGGAACACTAAACCCAAGTCTAGAGACTTAAGAAAGCATACCATGAGCTTAGGTTGTGCCTAAGGTAAATTGGCCCAACCTATCCTATGGCCTAAACCAAGACCTATGCATATCCACTTATCCAAAACCAACCCCAAACCAATACAATCAATCCCAATTTAATTTTATTTCATATCCAAGCTTCAAGCCAAATTAATCTAACCCTTAACCCAAATCAATTCTACAATCATCCCATGATCCTATAACTCAAGCTTATCCAATTGGAACCAATATAATCAATTTTCACAAAAGCACTCCAACTATTCAAATATCTATCTCAAACCCTTCCAATACCTACAAGCAAGCCAATTGAGTCAAATCAATTCAATCAATCCAAATTGGCCCACTCAACCCAAAGGGTCCAAATGAGCCAAAATCTAATTAAACCCAAATCAATTGTAATCAAAATCATCAACCAATCCTAAACCCATCATCAAACTCAATAACCTAATTTAACCCAATTCAACTCAATTAACTCAATTGGTTCACTTGACCCAAAGTGACCTAAAAGACCCATTTGATCCAAATCTCAATCCAACCCAAATTGGATTGAATTAACTCATTCAATACCTTATACAATGATTGTTGATCATTCTTGATTGACCAATTACAATCAATTGGGTCAACCCAAGATAATTTGATCACTTAACCCAAGTTAACCAATTAGCCTATATGAACCAAATTGAACCAAACTTCATTCTAAACTCAATTGATTGAAATTAATGACTCCACCCAATCATAGATTGAGTATTGAACATGACTTAACCACTAATTGAACAAAACCAAGCTAATTGGGCTCTTGACCCAAATTGACCTAATTTGACCTAAAGGGCCAAATTGAGTAAAATCTCATTCTAAACCTAATTGATTCAAACCAATAAGTCCAATCAATCACAAATTGATTATTGAACATGATCCAAGCCTCAATTGAACCTAATTTGATCAAACCAACCTAAGTGACCGATTTAGGCCAAATTGAGCTAAATCATTCCCAAATCCAAATCAACACCTACAATCATTCTCAAATTATCAATTGAACCTAAATCAACCCAAATCCCAAGCCAATTTGGCCAATTTGACCAAATTAGTCAACTTAGCCCATTTGACTCATATGAATCTATATGAGCCAAAATCAAATCCACTTTAAATCAAACCAAACTAGTTGAACCAAAACATCCCAAATCATTATTTGAACACATTTGAACTCTTGGGTTGACCCAATTTGACCAATTAATCAACCTAACCCAAGTGAACCCAATTTGACTTATATGGGTCAAATTGATCCAAGCCCATTCAAACCAAGCTCAAACCCAACCAAACTTGGCATAACCCATCCTTAGGTCATCATGGGTTAGCCAAATGAATCCAACCCATCTTTGACTCAAATTAGGCTAAAACCATTGGGTAAACCCCTCCAAATAGGATAAAATCTCTATTTGGATGGTCAAACCTACTCCCCAACCCTTGGCAGTCCTTCTTAGCCCAATTTGGACACTTAGACCACTAGCTAACCTGACCCAAAGCTGATTGAGTTCAACCATGGGTCAAGAGAGCGTGAACTCACCCAATCCCTCTCATTGTCACACTTGGGGGAGGAGGTACAGACCACCTCAGCCCTTGTCATTCCTCCAGCCACTCAAGACCCTCCACCTCAGCCCATCATTGACACCTCTGGCATTCTGTGCTGACTCGATGACTGCCAAAAGTCAATTTGATCCTAGCCATTGGATTAATTAGGGAGGAGGTTATACTTCTCTCCATCTAATTCAAACCACATATAGAGCTTCAGTGAGTATTTACAAGCATCCTTAGAGTGTCCTCAATCCCTCTTGAGCTCCCCATCATTAATGAGACCAAACCCAAGCAAAATCGAGCCCCTCTCCATCCAACCCCACTCAAATCTCACCAAACTTTAATTAACTTCTCCCACAACTTCCCCCAAGCTTCGGCATGTCGAAACAAATCGATTCTCGATCGATTCAAGCACCGTAGACCACTCCTAGACCAACTCCTGTGAATGTTACAACATTGTTTGGTCCATAGAACCACCGGCTGGGAAGCAACTGGCAAGCTTCTCAACAAGGCTTCATCTCTTCAAGACGAAGCTACCTCAGTCATTAGACTACTGGTATTGAGATCTAGCGAGGTAATTTTTTGGTAAACCATAGAAATCCTCTTAAGTGTTGGTGTTTTATGAAAGAAATTTTTATTTAATGTGATTTCCATCATAGATCTCTTTAGATCTCTTCCCCAAATGTTTTGGAATCAATCCTAATTCCTCACGAACTCTACCGAGCTCGAATCGAGCGGAGGAGGACAGACGGTGTCCATCTTCTGGTGCTCGCGGGATGAAGGATCATCTGGTCCATTCCACATGATTATAATGGACATCTATGATTAATTAGTTTTATTCGATTTAATTTATTAAGATTCATGAGATTAATCTCCATCGATCCGATATTGATGGTGGGGGATGAGTGTGTCGCTATGTTGACTTAGTAGACCATGTTAGACGATTTTAGTGGCACATCCCACGACGCCATGTTGAAAGTGTCACCACGTTAGCTCCCATGTGGCGCTAAAATGATTAGGGGTTATTTTGTCTTTAAAATTCCATTAATCATCCTGAACTTCAACAATTCATAACTAATTGTAAAAACATCCTAAAAATATGAGTAAACCCATTTTGGAAAGGGTAAACATAGAAGATTTTGATTAAAATAAAATTCCCAAGGTTTAATTAGTTAACAATGCTTAATTAGGGTTTTAAAAAAAATTTAATTACCTTAATTAAGCTTTAATTAATTAGTTAATTGATCTCAAATTGAATGTGTTGATTCCTTGGGATGTCCTCTATCTCTCAAAATTTTCTTGAGATTTATTGGCTAAGTAATTAGGAGAATTTGAAATTCAAATCTTAATTACCCTCATTAAGTGATTTAATAATTATTAAAAATGCTAAACATTAAAAATTTAATTAATTAAACTTGATTATTCCATTAATAGTGAAAGCATGAAATGATTAGGACTTCTAAAAATTTCCCAATCCATTTCATTTAAGAGGGTTAATTAGCTTATGATTTAATTAAGGGTTGATTAAGCAACTAATGATGAAATAAAACCAAATCAAAATGACAATAGGATTAGATAACTCAAATTGAATTTGTGGGTTACTCTTTATCTATTCAATAGCATAAAGACCCTTAAGGAACATATGGTTAACCCATGGGTGTGGGAAAATCATGTAAGCACTTAATTAGACCTTTAATTTAATTAACATTTAATTATGAGCCTCATTGCATTAGGTCCTTAAGTGCAATTCAATTTTAATTTATCATTTGCATATTATTTGGAGGCTCATGATTAAGTGATTAATTGAATTAAAGATACTTAGAAAAGGAAAAATAAATTATTTTCTTAAAGTCTTGAACTTAATCAATCCATAAAAGCCAATTATATTTCCTTAAACATATTAAATCACTCACATGAGATGGGGCAAAACAGAAAATGTTATTTCTCTTCTTTAAGTTCAAATAACTCAAATCCAAAGCTAAAGCTTAATAACAACTTTAGTTGATCTTAAACAATCTTATTTAATATGATTGACCTTAGGAATTAATGTAGTTGAATGGATTATGTGGAAGTGTTTAATTATTCCTTTTCAATCATTGTAAATATGTATGCCATTTGATATCATCTTTCATATTTTAAATGAAAAGAATTAAATGAATATGATCATATATGTAAAGTTGCATGTGTTGAATTAATCTTATTATATGTGTGGCTATTATCATAAATAAATTTTAAATTATTTTTAAAGTTATAAATTAATAATAAAAAGTTAAATTGATATTAGCTATGAACATTACATATGATTTACATGTGTTGATAACCTAAAAATGTGAAAGTATTATTTTATCTTTATGATTCATGTATGTGTTTACATATGTTTGAATATTAGTAAGTATATAATCTAGATATCCCAGGAATACGAGACTTTAAGTAGCCCCACGGAGGCCTTAGATTACCTCACTTACCTTGTTAACAAAGGCACATACTTAATTTCATTCTTATGTGTACATGTACTAGAATTTGGATAGAACTTTACTTTATATGAGAAAATAATTCACTAAAATACAACCTTTTGCATGATTTTCATTCTCATGATTGTGTATAAATTCATATGTATTTAAGATAGCAAGTATGTAATATGGACATCCTAGGAACACGAAGCTTTAAGTAGCCCTATGGAGGTCTTAGATTATCTCACTTCCCTGGTTTAAACAACGACGCATACTTGCTTAAAACTTTATACATGTGTGTGTGTGCTTAGCTAAGGAATAAAAGTTTTCTTTTTCTACCAAAATATATGTATCCATAACCATCTAAGTGTGCCAAAAATACATTGCATGTATAGGTATGTTAAGTCCTAAATCATGTGCATGCTATTGATGATGAAAAAGAATGATGTAACATTATCTATGTGGTGGCAATTCAATTTCATTAATCTTGAGATGCATTTCATATTGAATAGGATTCTTTAAGATTAACCCAAACTTGGGATTAATAAAATATTTAACAAATCATTCACTAAAAGAAACCAAGTCATAATAACATGCCTTTAGAAAATAACTTAGGATAGGGATGAGGAGGGTTAAACCTCTTTCTTCTCTTTATAATAATTAGATGCTAAGTAAATATCAAATAAAATAAAAGAAAATTAAATTAAAATCTACAAATACTTTAAATAATTTAAAATGAAATCACCTTTCATGTTTAAATTGAATAATTTCAAACTTAGATAATTATAATTCTAAAGCCTAACTAAGACATACCACACTTGCTAAGAACACACAAAATATTAAGTCACAACTTTTTGCTTTAGGTTAGGGCAGTGTACATCTTGATGTTGTGTTTTATTTTGTGATGTAATATTTTAGACTAAATGTTAAGATTGTTGTACATAGACTAAATGTTAAGTCATTGTTAGTCTGATGTTACTTTTAGGGATTATGCTAATGGGCTGCAAAAATAAGTGTAAATACTTTTTCTTATAGGTTGCTTATTCCCCTAAGCATAATCTATGATTAGGATAGGTGGGCTTTGGTTACCTATGTGTAGGGTGCTAAGTCCATATTTATAAGATATAAATGTCATTTTATATGTATGATTAGCTAATGTCTATTTTGCAAGTTAGATTTTACTTTCCATAAGCATGTAATTTTGCAATAGAATTAGTATTAGTGTTATGGGGCTTAGGATGAGCAGTGGCTTGAAGGCATAAAACGGGATGCCTTGTGAAGCCTTAGAGTAAATCAAATCAAAGGAATAAATGAAGAAATAAACAAAGGATAAAGATCCCCATGGCATCTATTCAATTTCAATTGTAATATTCTTTTATAATCTGGGTTATATAAGGGTAGAGCTCTACTACCTAATTTCTCTCTTTTTTGGGGTGTATGGTGGTACCCAACAACACCGGCCATTTATTATTTTATGAAATTCATGAATAATTATTTGTTATGCTTAGATTGCGCAATAGAACAACATGATTTTCATATGTTTCTTAATGATTGATTTTTGAATGTGTGGCCTAGAAGTGGTAGGCTCTTTAGAAAAAAATTAATTTTTCTACCCCAATTAACAAACTCATGATTAACCTCACTTTAAAGCCTAGGTTATAATAAAGATAATTAAAAAATTTAGCAACCTCTCAGCTAAATGATGTATATTCTAATATCATGCATGACATCTTATTTCACTCTTGAATAGGGAGGGTCTCCACTCTCGTATGATAGGGGAATGCTTGACCTATGAGGGCATCCCCTGTACTGGAGAACACCTCCTCCCACTGATATAACAAATAACTATATTTCATCGTGCATTTAATCATAATTTTCTTAAGCCTTTGTCCAAAAGATTGCATCAAAAAGGATATAACAGTTTACAAATTTTACATTTAGTCTAAGTCATGATTTCATATCAATCATGATCTAGCCTCTTAGGGAGTGTGTTTAGGATCTAGACTCCTTCCTAATTAAATAATAGCTTAGTGTGGCATTTTCTATAGGAGTCGCCTTTCAAATCTGTGGGGAGAAAAGAAAGACAAGACTATAAAAATTCATCTTTTTGGGATGCCACATAGATCCGCAGATGTACTTATTCAAGTGATTGGGTACATCATCAAGGAATAGTGTACTATCTCAAAAGATAAAAGTCACTACCCTTTAATTGACCTTATCACCTCAATAAGGCCTCCTAAGGATGATGGGTCTGCATATGTACCAGAGATTCTTTCCTTACTTTACATGGAAAAGTAAAGCAGGGTTTATTTTAAATTGGGTTCATTAAGTTCCCTACAGGGGTAAGCTCCCATAGTTAATTACATCCTAAGGGACGAGATCCCATAGGAATAATCTCGATTATAGGAAGGGACTATCAATCGATTAGTTTACTTTTGAAGATCAAAAGGGGTTGATCAAAGAGGGGAGTAATTATCCAAGCCAAAATGAAAGATAAGTAGGAGATGCCCACAATACTAGGAAACTTAGCGAGCATCTCAAACTATCCTATAGTTGGGCTTTACATTTTTGAAATTGATTTAATTTGTTTGAGTTGAATTTTTTATTAGAAACTTGGGACTTATGATTCCTTAACACAAGATTATGAAAATGCCTAAGAGGTGAGGAATTATGCTTATGGCCCATGAAAGGGAGAAGCAATCTCAGAACCTAAATCAAGGGAGCTTTGGGTGAAAGCAACCTAAATTTAAGATGAAAATGGGTAATTGGTTTGCCAAGAGGACAAACCACCCACGACTTGGACTTACAACCGCCTGGGGGTGGCCACCAACTAACTCCTTCTATAATTTTAAATACATGTAGGCAAGTCCTTATGCTTATGCAAGATAGCTAGACTATTATTTATTTAAAAAGAGATTAAGTCCTTAAACTCACTCCCTAAAGAAACTAGATCATGTAAGGGAATGCTTCAAATGACCTAAATCTAATACAATTCAAATTTCATTTTATTTTTTATTTTTGGACAATTTTTTCTCAGTAATAATTCATATGCAATGCAGAAATAAGTTATTGGCCAAAATCGGAGAATGGAGGAGGTGTGTTTCCACCATGGCTCTCAAAGGTCAAGCCAAGTTTCTCTAGCCAATGTGGAAGCCCTTCAATCAAGAGTGAAATAAGATGATGTTGTGCATGATATTATAAAAGAAAGACTCATCTAGCTAAGAGGTTGTTAATTCTTTCATCTTGATTTTAAACCTAAGCTTTAGGTGAGGTTATGAGTTCTTCAATTTTAATTTGAGTTGTTAAGTTCGGTAAAAGATTTATTTTTTCCTAAGAGCCTAATCCACATCTAGGCCATACATAAAGTAAGAAAGAAACTAAGAAAAGATGACACTTAATGCAAAAGTTAAATAAATCATCAATCAATTTATAAAGCTAATCGCAAAAAGAATAAAAGGCCGTTGTGGTCGCGCGCCACCACACAAACCCAAAAATAATAAATTGGGTAGCCGAGCTCTACCTTTATATAACTCAAATTACAAATAAATTAAATTATAATTAAGCAAGGAATTCGTTATTATAGGGGTCTTCAAGCTTTATTTCTTCTTTATTATTCTTTTCTTCTTTCTTTCTTCTCTTCTTCTTTCTTCCTTCTTTGGTTCCTCCTTTTGAATGGTTGGAAGGTGGATGCTCCAAGGCTTCACATGGTGCATAAGATAGGATCTTATGACCAATCCTCATTTGAATCCTCATAACAATCATTCTCAAAATCTTAATTACATAAATTTACATGAAAAGGAAAAGAATGGAAATCTAACTGCAAACAAGATTAAAAATAAAACAAACCACACACAAATCCCAAGTATATTATACTTATCACCCACTATGGGTGACTAAGTCCACTAGCCTATTGGATTATGCTTAGGGGTATAAAGCACCCAAGCATTTATATTTTTATTTATGATAGCTAAAGCACAATCCCTTGCATAAAAGAATAGTTAGATTAAGAGCGTCCTACCATTCATTCTATGAGCATACACCCTAACATCCAGTCTAAAATATATATCACAAAACAAAATAAAACATCAAACAATGCACCGCCCTAACCTAAAGCTAGAAGTGGTGACTTAGGCTAATATGTGTGATTTGAAGGTTTGTGTGGTACACTTAGCTATTACTTTAAGTTAGAATTTTCTAAGTGTAATAACATGTTCAACCTAGAGGAGGGTTTCACTTAAGTTGTTTAATTATTTTGGGTTGATTTTATTTCAAGTTTTTATTAGGTTCAAATGAATCCTACAATTAATTACTAAGTTATAAAGAAAGGGAAAGAGAAGGGAACTTCTCTTTCCTTTCATATACTAAGAAATTTCTAAAGTAGATTCACATTTTTGTTTTGTTTAGTGAATGTTTTGATTAAATCTTTTAATTAATTCTAAGTTTAGATAAACTCTAAATAAACCTATTCAAAAAGAACAACATTTTAAGATTAAATAAAATGAACCAAATTCACAAAACACACATTACTTCATTTCTTTCCCAACATGTGTAACATGCATATGAATGAATCCTAAGAATATCTATACACACAAATGAGGACATTTAACATACTTTATGATGCATGCTAAGTGATTTATTTAAGGAAATTTAGAAGTTTAAGATGCATGATTTTCATTAAGTATAAAAGGTGTTTCTTATCCAATTTTTAACATACACACATGAAGGTAGAAAGGCATAAGTGAGTACAGCATCATTGTTAACCAGAGGTATAAGATACAAGACCTACTTATACTTAAAGCTCTTACCTCGGGTTGTCCTAATATACCACTTTCCTTAAATACAAACATGTGTATAAAATAAATGAAATGGAAAGGAAAGAATGCAAAAAATTGTATTAGTTAATTCATTTTATTTATGCAATTTATGTGTACAAGCATAGGTAAACCTTCTTAAGTGGTAGCATAGAAATGAATAGGATGTGGAATTAGGTAAGTGTTAGGTTCTTTTCAAATGAACCATATATCTTACCAAATTCCTATTCAAAACTATACCAACATAAAAGAGAAGGGAAACATATGCAAAGCGCATCTTTATATTCTTTTACGTGCAAGCTTATAATTAAAATATAGGTAGCACACTTTCAGATTTGATAATTGATTTATATGTTTTGAAAATAATTTGAGTTTAGTAGTGATAATAGCTACTCATATTTCTACTTTAGCCAACACATGCAAATTTGACATAAAGTAAATAATTTCATTTTTAAATTTGAATTTGAAAAAAAAATGAATGCATGAAATCACATGACATACAAATTTAACATGTTGGGGAAAGAATCAAAGCAATGAAAGCATGTAAACACATTCACTTCAATTAAATCCTAAAGACATTCTTATGGAATAAGAAAGTTTAAAATAAATCAAAGTGAATTCAATGTGATTTTTGTTTGAGTTTGAGTTTGATTTAATTTTGAAAAGGTGAGTTGAGTTTGCTATTCCTAACCCATTCCCACATGTGTTTGATATTTTGTTTAATTTTTAGATGATTAGATTCATTTTTTATGTATTGATTAGGTTAAGGTATGAATTAAGCAAGTTAATTAACCCTTACTACACCACCTTACATAGTTAACCAAATAATTATGAGCCAATGAGATGACATAAAACTCACAAGGAATTTAAACTTAATGCACCTAATAAAAAAAGGGCCTAATGCAATTTGGCTCATGATTAATGGTTAAACTAAGGAGTTTAGCAATTTCAAAACACCCTTTCATACATATGAATTGGGTTTTGATTTTAATTGAACGCAATTAAACACCCAAGCATCTACCCAAAGTAGATTAATTAAGTTTTAGAATTTTTAGAAATTAATTAAGGGATAATTAATGAATTAACCCTTAATTAAGAGAATAAGAGAGAAAAAAGGGGTTTAGGGAATAGCTTAGGGAAATGCCCCAAAATTATTCCCCAAACCTCCCATCTATGGATCTAACCTTAATCAACTCTAATCATTAAAACCACTAATCATACCTTAATTATCCTTAATTATATAAGGAGGGTAATTAGAAACCCATATGAATTTCTAATAAGTCTTCAATAAACCCAAGAAAATTAGGGAGGTAAGTCATCCCCTAAAATATACCCAGTTCAGATTAATTAAGTAATTAACAAAATGAAATTCCTAATTAAACCCAAAATCAGATAAAACCATAATTCAAAATACATTGAAATTATTTTTAAAATATTCTAGGTTTAATTATCTTTCCATAAGATTTTATTTCACATTTTTCTAAATTTTATTCAGAGAGATATGATTTTTAGAAAATCTATAGATTAATTAGAATTAATTAGCATCCTAACTAATCCTCACCACAAACGCTGGCGCATGGTGCGCTTTACATGCCGCATGAGCCCGCTTAAACATCACATCAAGTGGTGATGAAACGGGATGCTTTGATCTCTATCGCGATCAAAGATCGACGCCAAAAATTCTAAATAATAAATGTAAGTCCATCCAAAAATGCGATGGATGGCCAAGATCTCCCCAGTTCTTCCCAGATCAACAGACCGCCCATGATCTAGGAAGATCCGCCGATTGAGCTCGATTGAAATAAACTTAACCCACACCATCTAAAGCCAATAAGGCACATCCAATGGTGAAATTTGCATGAATTGAAAATTCTTTCACAAAGGACCAACACCTCCTATGCTAGGTGGTCAAAAAATCCCATACCTGAGTGATCAGGTGCTCGATTCCCTTAAGAGCCGGAGTGAGATGAAGCCTTGGAAGATGAGCTCAGATTGAGTGAGATGTATGGACCAACCTTTCTCCCTTTGCTTTGATCCAATTCACTCCTCCGGGAACTCAATGGAAGCTTGGGTGCACTCGATTAGCTCATGTGCAAAGGAAGTGATTTGAGTGTGGAAAAAGTTGAATTGAGTGCTCCCCTATTTTCAATGGAGAAAATCAAATTATTTCAAATCCCTCTAGAAGCTAGAATGCTCTCCTCCTAACACTCTTTTAGTCAATTGAGGAATCATGGATTTGAATTGAATTAGGGGAGTATATCTCCCTTGAAGGATCGGATGGCATCTTGCCATTTTGATCCAATTGATCACAATGGAGAGTTTATTTTGGTTAAGTTGCACATGGTCTTTGAGGCCTTGAGTGGATTGCCAACCTCCCATGTGCTTGAAATTGAGTGGAAGAGGGATTTGAAATGAACAATTTGACCCATGGGGTTTGTCCTTGGCCAATGCTGACCCAAACCCATTGGGTTAGTGCACCACTCTTCATTAGGTCCCTTGAGCTATTAAAAGCATCAAGTGATATGAAGAGGGTACCAAATTACCCATGGATTAGCCAAAATCTTCTATGGCCTAGGGGTAGAATGGTCATTTTACATTTTTTCAATTTGGATATGTTGGGTATGTGGAGAAACTAGGTTTGGCCAAGTTTCATGAGATTTGGAATTCATTTGATAAGGTTTGGCTCATGTTGACCCATTTAGGTCAAAATGGGTCAACTTGGGTCAAGTTGACCAATTGGTCAAATTGGGTCAAACCAAGGGTCAAGTTCATATGACCATTTGAAATGTTTTGGTGGTTTTGGTTTGGTTCAATTTGGTATAGTTTTGAATTTGCTCATATGACTTCATTTAGGTCAAATGGGTCAAGTTGATTTTATTTGACCCATTTGACCTATTTGGGCTAGGTCAAGGGTAGGTTTAGGTTTGTTAGTCATATGGAGGATCTTTCCAATCAATTTTGGTTAAATTCAAATTTGGTTCAACATGACCCCTTTAGGTCAAGTTGGGTCTAAGGTCAATTAGGCTAGGTTAGGCTCAAATATTTACTTAATCAAGTTCAAACATAGGTCATGAGTGAACTTAGATCAATGGTTTCAATTAATTTGGCCAATGGTGGATTTTGGCTATGTTTTTTTCATTTAGCTAAGTTGACTCAACCCTTAGGTTTGACTTGGTTTGACCCAATTTGATTGATTGATCATCCCATGATGATTGTTGATCATGATGAGAGGATATGAGTTTGGTTCAATCCAATTTGGTTAGGATTAGAATTTGGCTCATAAGGTACTTTAGGTCACTTTGGGTCAAGTGAGCCTAAGTGGGTCAAATGGCTTGGTCAAAGCTTGATTTGAGTATTGATCTTGTATATGGAATGATTGAAATATAAATCCATTTACAAGTGGTTTGAAGTCAAATGGGTTCATTTGACAATCATATTCAAAGGAAGAATATGAAAGGATTTTGGCTTTGATTTTGAATTGATTTTGATTGGTGATTGAAGTTTGTATTTATATATGTTCATGATTGTAGGGTTGATTGAATCATGAAGGAAAATCAAGAGTTTGGCTTTGAAGTTGATTTGGCTAAGTTCAAGATTTTGACTTGAAAGGCTTAGATTGGATTTTGTGGATTTCAGTTTGATTTTTGGAATTTATTTTGATTGTTTGAATTTATATTTCATTTATATATGTGAATATAAATGAGAATATAAATGGATCATGAGAAAATTTCTAGGATTTGAAGTGATTTAATCATGATTTGGCTAAGTCCAAAAAGGGAATTTAGGACAAGAAAATTTTGGAGTTTGAGTTTGAATTTTTGAATTTGGTTTGATTGATTTATATTTATATTTCATTTATATATGTGAATATAAATGAGAATATAAATGAGTTAGAGAAAATCCCATGAATTTGAATTGATTTGATGATGATTTAGGCTAAGTCCATTAAAGAGAATTAAAGGACTTGAAATTTTATTTGAATAATTTTGATTTTGATTGATTTATATTTATATTTCATTTATATGTGAATATAAATGAGAATATAAATGAGTTTTGAGAAATCCCATGAATTTGAATTGATTTAGATTTGATTTTGGCTAAGTCCATTAAGGAAAATTAAAGGACTTAAGAAAATTTCATGAATTGATTTTGAATTTTGAGTTTAGTTTGATTGGTTTGAATTTATATTTCATTTATATATATGAATATAAATGAATTATGAGAAAATCTCAAAGGTTTGAATTGTTTAGATCATGATTTTGGTTAAGTCCCAAAGGTAAAGGACTTAAAATTTGGACTTAGGAATTTCATGATGATTTCAATCATGGATTCTAATCATGGATTTCAATCACATGGAGTTGATTTGAGTTTGGAGAAAATCAAATAAGATTGATTTGGAGTTTGACTTGAAGGAAAGAAAGTGAGGAATGGTTTAAGCTAAGGGTAGGAAATTTTCCTAACACCCCTAAGGCATGACCTATTCCTATGGCTAACTCTTCTAAGTCTCTAGGGCTAGGTTGAGTGTCCACCTAATCACTAGATGTGTCTTAAGACTAAGGAACTCTTAAAGTCTAAGAAGTCCTATGCCTAAGATGGAGGGGTTGAGAGCTCATTCTAAAAATGAGGTCAACAAAGGGCCCAATAGGTGTGTGACCGACAAGGAACAACGATTGGTGTTGACCAAAATGATCAACAAGATCACAAGCACCACAATAAAATAATCTATCCTTAACCCAAGGTAGAAAGAATCTGAGCTTAGTAATGTGGCTCTACTTATGTCCAAGACATAAGAGAGAGGGAAGAATCCACTAAGGGATAGAGTGTGAACCTTCCACTAGGAAGCAGGTTCAAGTCATCCACAAGGGGATGAGAGGTTTGATTTGATTTGAATCTCACCAAGAAAAAAAGATTTGATTTACTCTGGGGAAGAGGGTTGAATTTGTTTAATTTGTTAGGTTTGAATTTTTAGATGAACCCTATGGTTTGCATATAGGAGCCATGGAGGCTAAGACCTAACTTAGATTTACCAATCCAAAGGGGTAGTCTACAACACATAGTAGGACTAACCAACCAAAGGGATGCCTTTCATATGCAAATTGTACTAGGAAGAAAGCATAGTACTTACATCCTCCAAAGTAGAGACGTTGTTGGGTAATCTATTGGCAAAGATTGAACCCAACCTAGGTCGACTATTGAGTGAATGTCACCGGGGACTTAAATCAACTCAAAGATAGTCAAGAATTTCATTTTAGATTTGTTTATTTTGATTATGAATCCCATAGGTTTATGATGAACTATACAAAGGGGCCAT
Organism: Cymbidium sinense; assembly: GCA_021442155.1. NCBI lineage: Eukaryota > Viridiplantae > Streptophyta > Magnoliopsida > Asparagales > Orchidaceae > Cymbidium > Cymbidium sinense. The sequence continues at coordinate 70,216,203 of CM038224.1, read as the reverse complement.
GGAGGCCTAGACCTAACTCATTTATCAATTCAAAGGAGTATACCAACCACAAGGTAGGACTATCCAACCAACGGGAAATGCCTTTGGTATACAATGGTCAAGTCTTAAGGGGAAAGCACAGGGACTTACATCTTCTAGAAATAAAGAACCACTGGGGTGATCAGTGTCTTTGGGCAATAAACTGAACTTGACCTAGGGCTAACTATTGAGTGAATGCCACTTGGGACTTAAATCAGCTCAAGGATAGTCAAAGATTAATTTCTTTTTTATTTGTTTGTTTATTTGATGGATTCATTGATTTTATGGATCAACCGAGAAGGAGCTTATAGAAGCCTAGACCTATCTCATCAAACCAAAGGGAGTAGCTCCGATGGGAGAACTATCCAACCAAAGGAGTGCCTTTCGCAAATGATCAATTGGGAAGAAAGCTCGAGGACTCACATCTTCCACTAGAAAAGACCACTGGTGATTGGGCTTTGGGCAACAATCAAACCCACCTAGTTCGGTCACATGACAATCATGCTAAAAAAGAATGTGCCATATACATCTTCTTTCAAAGTAATGACTGTGGGTAACCTTGTGGAAAAATAGATTGAACCCGACCTAAGGACTATGGAGTGAGTACCGAATTTATCTCAACTAGTCAAAATTCCTATAGGGAGTTCTCACGACACCGCCCCTAAAGATAGATGCTACTGGGAAGTCCCTTGGGGCTTGAATTCTAATCCACAAGAATTTTTTATTTTATTTGTTTTATCATGGACCTTGTTAGTTTGTGAGGGATCAAATTGAGAAGGAGTTTATATCAGCCTAGACTTATCTCATATTTACTGAACCAAAGGAGAATTCAGATTCACATCTCCAACCAAGGGTGGCTACTAGAAAGGGGAATGCTCAATCCAAAAGTAACCCAAGTAGTGTCTAAATGAAAAGGACTTGATCCAAATAGAGTGCCCGGGATGGGGCTAAGGGCTTAATCCAACATTGGAGAAGATGATGACATGGCTAGTCATATATCATGGTCCAACAAGGAGAAAGCGGACTCATACCGCCAAGAGTGGTGTATCCAGAGAGTCACCGCATAGGAACATCAACAACCTAAGGTGCCCTTCAACAACCCAGAGAAGACTCACATCCTTCTCATAACCGATCCTGATAGTGTCTGGCTCGACAAGTGCTATCCCATTAATGACCACCGAGTGAATTAGACTTATATCAACTCAAAGTAGTCAAGAGGAAAGGAGCCTGGGACTTATCCTAAACCTCAAATATACTCAACCTAGCAAGCATGATGGCTAGTTCAAGAAGAAAGCACGGGACTCACATCTTCTTAAAAAGTCAACATGAGGTTGCTTGGCTAGGGTAAAGAAGACTACCATACAAGCCTCATTGGTTTGCAATGATCAAGTTAGAAGAAAGCTCGGGACTCACATCCAATAAATGACCACTGGGGTGACATACTAACAGGTATGTAGACCACCCAAGGTAGCTAATGGTGGGTGCCATAAGCTTTCTCCCACATCAAATAGAGCGAGATAAAGATTTGTGTTTATTTTGTGCATGTGTTAAAAGGAATAGGATGCCTCTGGGGGACTCTTACACCTACCTTAAACACACTAGGGAATTTGATGAAATGGTGCCACGGATGGCAAACAGGATTCCCACTAAGAAAGGATGTCGCTTGGGTTCTCTCACACCTATCTTAGTTCTTCTAATCAAAATAGGATGCCACTCAAGTTCTCTTACACCTATTCTAATAGCGATGGGGGATTGTATTTGTGTTGTGAAAGAGGGATAGGATGCCAGGGGACTCTTACACTACCCTAACACATTCATGGATCATTACAAGCAACACTTTGAAAGAGAGAAGATTTGATGAATGGAATCGATTTTTGTTCTTTTTTAATGATTATTTTCAAACATGATTTATTTCATGGGTAATATTTCTTTAGATAGAGCCCATTAATTGGAAGCATCGTTCCCCTTTATAATAAGGCGATAAGATCCTCCTTGGTAGGCCTTCTCTATGATGGGGGCCTTCCCAAGTGGGTTCAAACTTGCCTCCCATCTTTCGATGGGCAACAATTGGTCTCCTTAGGACTAACACAAGTTCCCCTACTTGAAAAGACCTAGGCCAAACCAACTTGTTGTGAGCTTCAATCAATTTGGCCTTGTATAACTCGAGGTTTTGGCATGCCCGTAGGCGACTCTCCTCCAAACCTTCGAGCTCTTCTAACCGCAACGTTGCATTCTTCTTGGTAGTGATCTTGTTACCCAATGCTATCCTTAGTGATGAGTTGAACTTCTAAAGGAAGAACAACTTGGACCCATAAGAAAATGGGGTAGGGTTGAGTTCGATATGTGTGGTAGCCCACAAGGCTTCAACCAATTGCTCATTCCACTGTCTTTTGCTATCATCAAGAGTCTTCTTTAGTATTTGGATGAGAGTTTTGTTGAATTCTTCTACTAAGCCATTTTCTCTAGGGTAGTAGATGGTGGAGTATCTCCAATCTATACCGTGTCTTCTAGCAAAGTTGTTGATCTTCATACTTTTGAATGCAATACCATTATCGAATATAATTTATTGAGGCACCCAGAACCTATATACGATATGGTTCTAAAAATTGAAGCACATTGAGTTGTGACCTCTCGATTTTTTGCCCACTTGGAAAAGTAGTTGGCGACTAAGATGAACGATGCCCTTGGAAGAAGGAGGATTGATCGACCTACAATGGGTAACACTTTGGCCATGAAGCCAATGTAGGGTGTAGAATGTTGGGTGGTTGGTGGAGGACACACCATGTACCGACATTGATGGCATCTCTAGCTACATCCATGCAATTTGTAATCATGAGGCTAGTAGTATCCAAGTCTTGATCTTCATCTTCATCTTGGACGGATTGATGACTCCATAGAGAATGTACCTATTACATATGCACTTCATGTTTGTCTAAACAACGTAACCACATTTGGTCAAAGGGAAGGTAGGCCATCAACAAGAGCATAGAGAGCTCTGTTTCACGATGGGCTTGTGACTTTTGTTAAGGTAGTTTATCGATGTTCAAGTAATCTATGAATGGTTGCCTTCGATCCAGCTCCTTGTCTATTTTGGCAACAATAACGTCCCCTTCTAGAGGAAGTCTCTCGATGAGTTCAACATCAATAAGGGATAGGACTTGTCTATTTTGGACCCTTATTAGAATAGACTCATCTTGGACATGCCAATTCTTTGGCAAGTTTGGCCAAGGCATCACTATTGCGTTCTTTGCTTTCGGGGAACCTTGTAGATGGTGACTTCAGAATTTGGGCCAACAACTTCATGGTATAGTAATGATGAAGCTTGGTTTGAGAACTTGGTAGGACGATAATCGGTTGATGATGAGAATCCCAAAGATGTTGATGCTCTTGTGATAGTGATGGCTAACTCAAATCGAGAATCAAAGCATCATACTTCATTGTTGGTGCAAGGGTTGGAAAAGTATGAGAATCTCATCACATGGTTTGGAGTTAGAAGAACTATTCCTACCCTTTTCAGAGAATAGATGGTGCTTCACCTTTAAGAAAAGAAGCGCACCATCAAAATACATCTCCCATCGTGTTGCTAGCCTCCCTAAGTTCATGATTTGTTCATCGGAGATCATCACTAAGCGAGAATCGGAAGTGGGTGTCTAAGAAATTTACTAGTGCCTCCTTTTAGCATTAGGGTATAAATGTGATATCAAACTAGAGAGAATCATGGATGAGCCAAACATCCGGATAGCATTGGCCATGTCATGAGATACTATAGTGGATTTGTTCTGGAGATCAAGTTCACCTTATGAGAAAGCATGTAATGTCGTAGCTTTTGGGAAGCAAAGATCAAAGTTAGGCAATGTTTTCCAATAGGTGGATAGTTTACTTCATCAAGAATCAGACAACGAATAAGGTAGTAGAGAGCGTTCTCCTTCCTTTCATCATTGGCATGGGCCAACAAAGTGTCGAGAGAGTCATCCAATGCAGTAGTGTAGAGGATCGAGTGACTTTCGGGATAGGTACTAGGCAACTTCACCAAATACTCTTTAATGTCTTTGAAGGCATCACCACTTGAACTTGGCATCCTTTTACAAGTGTTGAAAATGTCTTGCATCTCCCGATAGGTTGAGATAAAATCTTAGATATGATCATCCTTGAAAGGATCTGAGTTGAGTTAAACTCTTAGAAGGTGGCATTTTTAAGATAGCTTTAATATTTTCAGGATATATTTCTATTCCCCAGTGTCGAACAACAAACCCAAGGAATTTCTCTAAAGTGACTACGAATGCACACTTTAGGGGATTCATTTTAAGGTTATATTATTTTAACCATTCGAAAACTACTCTCAAGTCAAAGAGATGGTCTTCCTTTTCTCTCTTGACTAGATCATCAACATAGCACTCAACCGATGATGGATGAGTTCATTGAAGATCGAGTCATGTGTTGGTATGTAGCACCGCATTTTTAAGGCAAAGGCATGACCTATAATAGAAGATTTTGATTGGGGTTCAAAAGTAATGTTTCTTTCATCTTCAGGAGACATCTTGATTTGGTTATAGGATGACCCATCCATGAAAGAAAATCGCATGAGATGAGCAATGTCCACCATTAATTTTTGGTATAGGAAGAGGAAACTCATCCTTAGGACATGCCTTGTTTAAGTCTAAAATCGATGCATATGCTTTGGCCATTCTTCTTCTTAACTTGGGATGACACTAGCTAAGTAGGATATTTTTCTTCCCATGAAACCGATCGATCGGTTCTTGACTTAGAAATGCCTATTATTCAATTTCTGATCGCATGCGTCTAGGAGCTTGCTTAATAGGGGTAACATTAGGATCTATTGTTAACTTGTGGTCTGCTACGACAGGAGATAATCTAACCATTTCTTCATAACTCCATGTAGTCTTTAAACTCAGTCAATAGCCTAACTAAGTCATTGGTTTCTTCATTCAGTAATGAACTGATGTATGTTGGACGTGAATTTTTTTCTATCCTGAGGTTGATTTCTTTAAGTTTTTCAATTGTTGAATGAATTTCTTCTTCAAATTTTTTGGTGTCTCTTTGACTTGGAGATCATCTGATCATCGAGATTTCTAAACACATTCTCATAAGAGTTGGGGTTGTGTGAAGAACCTATCAAACTCCAAATGATTGGTAACAACTAAAATCTTCATCATCAGGACCCATGGTAAAATCCCTCATGCTCTTGATTGTGCTTTCCTATTGTTCCATAGCTTTTCAGTACTTTCGACGTGCTTGGACCATGTGTGAGGAACTAAACCTTTACATAAGATTTTGAACACAAGGCGAGTAAAAGTCAAAAGGTAATTCATTAATTCTTTAAAGTATCCTCCTCAAGTTCTACATCAACTTGGACTTGAGGATGATGATCCCAAAAGAACCTCTTCTTCATGTCCTTTGGAAGACTTAGGGACTTCCTTAACTATAAACCTTCAACTTTGAGATGTAAGTGAGGTAAAGCTAAGGTTCCGCTAATAGTTTCACATAAACTAGATTTGAATACTTTGCTTTGCTTGAGGCTGGTCTTCATCTCTGCGGATCAAAAGTCACCTCCAATGGAACCTGTTGAGGGGTTGGGCATACTAATCACATTAGACTCATCCTGAGCTAGATTCCAAGTCTATGTGAATAGTAGGGGTACTCCCATGAACTAGAACACGACTCTATGTTGGTGATGGCCAACTAGGGGTCTTCCTCTAGAAGCGCCTCTATTTCTCACCTCTACACGGTGGAGGTTGAGTCATCTGTCCATATGATGGAATGAACGTGGGTGGAATGTGATATATGGATCTATTTCTTCTTCAATTCCCCTTTCTTGTTCACTTGGACTTTATTTTTTATTTTCTTTTTTCTTTTCTTTTCTTTTCTTCATTTTCTTTTCTTTTGTTTTGCATTTGAATTTTGTCCAAGTTCATGAGAAAGGGTGTTTTGAGGAAGATAGTAGGTCGCATCCTCATAAATCTCAACCTCTCTAACTGAAAATGGCTTTTCATCTCCATTGACACGGTATTTAATTCCATCTTTTCTAAACTTGATGCACTGATGGAGGGAGGATGGAATGATCTTGTTCTTATGTATCCAAGGCCTACCAAGCAAAATAGTGAATGAAGTATTCAAATCAATGATGTAGAACTTGGCTTCAGTCTTCCAGTCACCTATCTCCAAAGGTAACACTATAGAACCTAAAGCCCGCTCACCTTGTTCATTGAATCCTCTCAACATCATCATCTCCTCAAAGTGTGAGATGTTGATCCTCAAATAAATGAAGGGTCTTTAGACTCATGTTCACCAATGCACTGGATCCGTGAGACGACTGGTCTCCATGTCCTGTGATGTAGGGGAGGTTGTGCTCAAGTCCCCAAAAGAAGGTCTTCATCTATGAAGGTGATCCCTTGGGCTTCTTTTGCATAATGTGCTTCCTCACTATAGAGATTAGAGCTAAGCATATTTGGATCAAGGAGAGCCTTGATTAGTGATTCCCTCATCTCTTTGGATAAGACAAGGGCATCATATATGCTTAGCTTAGATGGAACTTTCTTAGATGAGAAAGGACATTAGTCCACCTTGGGCTATCTCCACAAGCATATCCAAGGGTGGAGCATTGTGGAGGGACTTCTCGATCTTTTATACCAATGACTTGTTTCTCTCTATCTTGAGGTACTACCCTATGAGGTAGAACCTTGCCACTATAGAGGTTGACTTCAGTGATCTCTTGTGACAGGATAATGGAAGGTTCTACTTTCACATCAGGCTCACCTATAGCTTCTTCTATGGGACCCTCAGAATCATATGATTTCAAGTTTATCTCAATAGGTGAACCCGTAATATTCAAAGTTGGAAAGCCCAACTTGGAATCAAAAAGAGGAAGATTGGAATTGTTATAGTTATTTTGACTTGAAAATTTATCGTTAGGAATAGAAGAAGGAAACCCATCAGAAGTGACACAGATGTAATTCAAACTAGCTTTATTCTTCAATTTCTTGGAATTTTTTGGAGGTACAAAGTAGAAGTCAAGTAAAGTGAGTGGAGTAAGGGATTTGATGCCCTTATCCACTGATACAAGAGTTCTACTAGTAGAAGAAATAGAAGAGCTAGCTGAAATGGAAGAAGTCACTAGTGTGGAAGCTGCAACTATAGGAGGCTGACCGGTCGATGGGCTGCTAAAGGGCTATCGGGCCACACATCTCTTCTTTGCTTGAGCTCCCCTTTTGAGTTGGCTGGCAACTTACAAACCTTCCTTGGTGTTGGAGGTTTTAAGCTCACCACACAAGAAAGCTTCTTGATCTAGATGATCTTCTTAGAGGTTTTGGATAGATAAATATCCTAACCTTCTTTAGTTTTGGTAGGATCACATGTATCCCTAAGGATTATCCTGATGGAACTGGAAGGTTTTTCCATAAGGTATTGTTCTTGAAATTGTGTTCAAGCCCGTCCTTGAATGTGAAGCAATCCTCCAAAACATGGCCAAGCATACGGTGGAAAGGGCAAAAGTTTGGATCATGAATTTTGTCTACATCCTCCGGTCTCCTAGGCTCAAGTAGTTGAAAATCATATTTCTTTAAGAGATTCTTAAAGATATTCTATTACCTCCCTCTTAAAGAATAAGTTTGTTTAACTTATCTAAAAGAGTAGGTGGACCATAGCTACAGCGGGGTATGCATGTCATTTATGGAGGTATGGTGAGGCGGTGAGGCCATGGAGTGGTGGAGGCTGTTCGGTGGTGGTAAAGGAGGTGGAGACGAGGTCATGGTCTCTCGAGATCTCTAGCTAGGCTTCCCCTTATCAAGCACTGCTTTCACCGCTTCTTTTATAGACCTTTCTTCTTTGCAACGATCTTGAAAAGGCAACTATTTGGCCTCTCCTTGTAGACTAGTTGCCTTGTTGATTAGCTTCTCAAATGTCTTGATAGTGAAGCCCTTAAGCATGAAGGTGATCGAGCCATGGATATTCTTCAAGAGAATCTCAATGGCATGTTGTTCAGATAGTTGCAATTCACACTTCATACTTAGGTTACACCATCAGAGAATATAATCAACAAGGGACTCACTAGGGTACAGTTGTGCTACAACGAGATCACCTACATTAACCCTTTGTGGAGCTCTAGCAAACCTCTTGATGAAGAGTTGCTCTAACTCAGCAAATGTCTTTACTGAATCATTGGGTAGTTCAACATACCAATCAAAAGCAATACCCGCTAGGCTAATGAAAAGTAGAAAGAGCAAAGCATCACGTCCCGCTCAAAGTGTGTTATGTGCCTTGGGTTTCCCACCATCAAAGCTTTTGAAGGAAGGTGGCAGGAAACCCTTGGGATATTGGATAACAAATTCCTTTATGTAGGGTCTACCTTTGGAACCGATGATCCTCGGCTTGAGCCAAGCTTCCTTCACTTGCTCAACCATGGATTTTATGTCTTTTCTATATGGAGGTACTTTCCACTACCTTCCCCATGCTAGTGCTACCTTGCTCAAAGAGGTAAAGTCTTGGTTAGGTCCAAGACATGCACTAACAGCTAATGTCATTGTAGTAATGAACTAAAGGGGCTTATTTCAAGCACTGCTAACAAGTCCTCTAAGCTGCCATCCCATCTATCTCATCCTTTTTGCCTCAACTAATGTCGAGGTGTTGGGGATCTTGCGGTGTCTTCCGATCAACCTCATCACCTTCCATGGCTTTGTTCCCTAAGAAGAGATCTCACTGTACCATGCAGACTCTTGAGTCTCCCAACAAGTCATCTTCATTGGGATCAAGGCGACTTTCTCTCATCTCATCAATCCCAAGATCTCCTTCTTCTACAAATAATGTGCAACTATCTCATCTAAGAATGATCTGTCAATGAACAAATGATCTAGATAGGTGTGATCACTTTGTCATGCAGAGAGGCACGGACCTCCTCATTGGAGAGTCAATACTATGTGGATTGTACTCACTAGATGAATGACAATTCACGGCACTCGGTATGAGGGGTAAAATCGGATGTTCCACTACCCGTGTAGGACTATCATCTGGAATATAGATGTCACCATCTCCACATCCCTGTATGGGTGAGTTGGTGAAGGAGACCACCATGCTTGGCACCACTCCTCACGCACCACCAGGGGAAGGTTGAGTAGAGCTTTTGCCACAATGGGTGGTAGAAGGGTAGGATCCCTTGCCGTGGTGGATCACCAACGTGGTGAGCTTTTCCCGGATGGCCTTCATGGCCTTAGATGGAATGGAGATGTAACCGGTGATGGTGATGAGGTAGCGGTGGGGTGGAGACACCATCGACTCTGCATAGGAGCTATCCTCTATGATGGTATCTGAAGGATGATGCGGTATGGTGCGTAGCACGATGAAAATCAATAAGGCGGATCGTACCGAACCTCTCTCCCTGGTAATATGTGTTGTATGGGCCTCTTGGGCCCTCTCCTAGAGGATATACTTCCCCATGCTGCGGGGGATGATAAATCAAAGATCAAACTTTGACTCAGCATCTGCCTACTAGAAAGGATCGAGGCGTATGACCTCCCTCCCAGTACTGGCGATAATGCACCAGATGAGGTGATGAATGGATCCTCCTAACATCCTCTCGACCAAGAGAGGATGGAACGGTTTTGTAACAGTGGTGAAGTAATGGGGAACTCATCCATGGCGATCTGCCTCCAACTCTAGATCCGGTGAGTAGCTTGATCATCGTTCTTATTCTTCTGTCTGGGTAGGTTGGGAGGAGTGCCTCTCAAATGTGGGGAGGCAAGCCCACGAGACTAGGGAGCCTTACCCTTAGAGGGGAAGATGATATGGTGCTAGCCCCTGGGGTAGCATGATAACATGGCGCTGCAGTGGGTTGGTGCTGCTAGTATTGGCCTACAACAAGTGGGACTACTTTCCTCTTCAATGAGGAGACATCGAGGGTAAGTCAATCGATGACCGACTTACGCGATCACCTGGTCCTACTGTATAGTGAGGGAGTGCCCTGTACTTGGCTCCCTCAATCCCAAAAGGATGTGTATGGTCCAGGAGGGAAGTTGGCTTGATCCAAAGCTAGATCCATACCATGGGGGAAGGTAAAAATAAACTTCTCGAACTATTCAAAATACTATAAAGAGAATTGAACTATATGTAAGAATGCAATGAGAAATGAGCATATATCAAATTCCTATCTTTGTAAATTTTTGAGTTTGAATTTAAAATTTAAACCCACATCCAACAACTTGGAAGTGTTAAGTGGGGTTCAAATAGATTTGAGAATTTTTTGATTGAAAGAGGAATTTTGAATATGAGTCCAACTTCAACAAATTTCGGTATATTGAAAGATGGATCCAAATATTTTGAGAAGGATGCTTCCATAGGTTCATGTTTGTTTGAATTTAGATTTTCTTTTGATTTGAGGACCCTTTCCTTTAGAAAATTTAGGTATGTTAAGCGAAGTATTTGAAAATGATTGTTCTTTTTTGGTGAATTGTTGTTTTGATTTTGAAAAATTGGAATTCCCACTTAGAAAATTTAGGTGTGCTAAGTGAAGAACTCATGTGTGTTTTGTTTGATTTTTGAAAATTAGAATTCCCACTTACTAAATTTAGGTATGCTAAGTGAAGAACCCAAATGTATTTTGTTTAAGTTTTGAAAATATGATTCTTAGCAAATTTAGGTATGCTAAGAAAATCTTAAGGTGTTTCATTTTATTTTGATTTGTTTGAAAGCGGAAACTTTATTTTAGAAAATTTGGTATGCTAAGGATGAAGTCCCACTTAGTTTTGTGAATGAAAATTTCACTTAGCAAATTTAAGTATGCTAAATGAAATTCCAAATAATACGTTCAAAATTTTTGATTGTATTTTGGTTTTGAAAATGAAAACTTCTCCTTAGCAAATTTGGTATGCTAAGGAAAGAAGTTCCAAAGGTGTTTGAAAATTTTTTATTTTGATTTTGGAGACTTTACTTAGCAAATTTAGGTATGCTAAATGAAGTTCCAAAATGTGTTTGAAAATTTTTGATTTTGAATTTGGAGACTTAACTTAGCAAATTTGGGTATGCTAAATGAAGTTCCAAAATTTGTTTGAAAATATTTTATTTTTGATTTAGATTTGGATACTTCACTTAGAAAATTTGAGTATGCTAAATGAAGTTCCAAATGTGTTTTAAAAATTTTGGATTTTGAATTTGGATTTAGAGATTTCACTTAGTAATTTTGAGGATGCTAAATGAAGTTCCAAATGTGTTTTGAAAAAAAAAATTATTTTTTTTTGGATTTTAGATTTCGAGACTTCACTTAGCAAATTTGGGTATGCTAAATGAAGTTCCAAATGCTTTTAGAATTTTGAAAGTATGATTGTTTAAGTTTTAGGTTTTGAAAGGAGGACTCCCATTCAACAAATATGGGTATGTAGGAATGGTATTTTTGAAATGTAAAGTTTTATTTTGTGTGTGATTATTACTTTTTTTTTTTTTTTTGAAAGGGGGAATTCCAACTTAATCATATATGAGATATGTTTAAGTGGGATTTTCAAATGATGTTTTTTTTAGTTGGGTATTAAATCTTCATTTTATAAATTTAAGTATATTAAAAGAGGATGTTCATATATGTTTTTCAAAAAGTTTTAATTTTATTTGAAAATAAAACTTCCATTCAATGGGTGTGGGTGTATTGAATGTAAAGGTTCATGTGTGCTTTTTGAAAACTTTATTTTTGATTTTGATTTTCATTTTTGGAAAGATCATTGTTCATTTTATTTTGAAAATGAAATCTTCATCAAAATGAATTGAAAGAAGATGTTCATTTGTGCTTTTGGAAAAGATTGTTTAGTCTTATTTTTGTTTTTATTTTGTTTTTTTTTTTTTTTTGAAAATCCCTACATGTAATAATTATGGGAATTGTTAAGTGAAGGTGATAAACTTTTGTGGAAAATATTTTGTTAAGTGCATTTTTGAAAAGGTGCTTTTTTTGAAAAGCAAAGTTCTTTATGGAAGATTTATTTTATCTTTATTATTTTAGGATGAACCTTTCCTTATCATGAAACTGATAAGGAGGAAGTCTTTAAATGTCTTCTTTTTATTGAGATCTTTTTATTTTTTTACTCATTGGAGAACTATAGGGTTTAAGACAAGGAATGCGGTCCTAAAACCTAAAGATGTTGGCTAACTCAACTTAAGAATGAAATAAGCTAAGTTCCAACGGAAGAAAGGATAGTCTCGGATTCATACCAAAGTACAAACCCACTATCGATACTTGAAGACAACAATCATTTATCAAAGATGAAGAGAGGAACCATCCCTAGCGGAGTCGCTAGAAAAATCTTTGGTGAAAAATTTCTATATGAGTCACCTTTCAAATCTGTGGGGAGAAAAGAAAGACAAGAATATAAAAATTCATCTTTTTGAGATGCCACGCAGATCCATAGATGTACTTATTTAGGTGATTGGGTACATCATCAAGGAATAGTATACTATCTCAAAAGATAAAATTTACTACCCTTTAATGGACCTGATCACCTCAATAAGGACTCCTAAAGAACGATGGGTTTGCATATGTACCAGAGACTCTTCCCCTACTTCACATGGAAAAGTAAAGCAGGGTTTATTTTAAATCGAGTTCGTTAAGTTCCCACAGGGCAAGCCCCCATAGTTAATTACATCCTAAGGGACGGGATCCCTTAGGAATACTCTCGATTAAGGTAAATGATCATTATCTTCAAAGATTTCAATAGAAAAGGGACTATCAATCGATTAGTTTATTTCTGAAGATCAAATGGGATTGATCAATGAGGGGGAGTTATTATCAAAGCCAAAATAGAAGATAAGTAGGAGATGCCCATGATACTAGAAAACTAAGCGAGCATCTCAAACTATCCTATAATTAGACTTTATATTTTTGAAATTAATTTAATTTATTTGAGTTGAATTTTTCATTAGAAATTTAGGACTAATGATTCCTTAACACAAGATTATGAAAATGCCTAAGAGGTGAGGAATTTTCTTATAGCCCATGAAAAGGAGAAGCAATCTTAGTAAATCTAGGGAGCTTTGGAGGCAAAGCACTAAATCTAAGGCAAAAATGGGTAATTGGTTTGCCTCCAGAGGACAAATCACACAGCTTGGACTTACCTAGGGGTGGCCGCCAACTAACTCCTCCTACGATTTTAAATACATGTATGCAAGTCATTATGTTTATGCAAAATAGCTAGGCTGTTATTTATTTAGAAAGAGATTAAGTCCTTAAACTCACTCCTTAAAGAGACTAGATCATGTAAGGGCATGCTTCAAATGACCTAAATCTAATGCAATTCAAATTTCATTTTATTTTTTATTTTTGGATAATTAGTTTGACTCGGGCTAATAGGATTCATATGACTAATGCATGAGAAATCAAGTTATTGGCCAAAATCGTGAATGGAGGAGGTGTGTTTCATGGCTCTCAAAGGTCAAGTTTCTCTTGGGAAGCCCTCCAATCAAGAGTGAAATAAGATATTGTTGTGCATGATATTATAAAAGAAAGTCTCATCCAGCTAAGGGGTTGTTAATTCTTTCATCTTGATTTTAAACATAAACTTTAGGTGAGGTTATGAGTTCTTTATTTTTAATTTGAGTAGTTAAGTTTGGTAAAATATTTATTTTTTCTTAGGAGCCTAATCCACATCAAGGCCATACATAAAGCAAGAAAGAAACTAGGAAAATATGCCACTTAATGAAAAAGTTAAATAAATCATTAATCAATTTATAAAGCTAATCGTAAAAATAATAAAAGGATGTTGTGGTCGGGCACCACCACACAAATCAAAATAATAAATTGGGTAGCGAGCTACCCTTATACAACCCATTACAAATGAATTAAATTATAATTAAGCAAGGAATTCATTGTTATGAGGGTCTTCAAGCTTTATTTCTTCTTTCTTCTACTTTTCTTCTTTCTTTCTTCTTTTCTTATTTCTTCCTTCTTTGGTTCCTCCTCTTGGATGGTTGGAAAGTGGATGCACCAAGACTTCACATGGTGCATAAGATAGGATCTTATGACCAATGCTCATCTTAATCACCATAACAATCATTCCCAAAATCCTAATTGCACAAATTTACATGAAAAGGAAAAGAATGGAAATCTAACTAACACCTGTAAAATAGAGATTAGCTAAAATAAATCACATAAATCTCAAGCATGTATATTGTACTTACCATCCCAGACATGGGTGACTAAGTCCACCTGGCCTATTAGATTGTGCTTAGGGGTATAAAGCACCTGCAAGCAAAAATAGTTATATTTTTATTTATGATACCGCCCCTTAAGCACAATCCCCTCCAGAAAAAAAATAGTTATACTAAAAGTGTCCTACCATTCATTCTACAAGCATGCATCCTAACATCCAATCTAAAATATATATCACAAAGCAAAATAAAATATTAAACTATGCACTGCCCTAACCTAAAGCTAGAAGTGGTGACTTAGGCTAATATATGTGCTTTGAAGTTTGTGTGGTATGCTTATCTATGGCTTTAAGTTAGAATTTTCTAAGAGTGAAAATATGTTCAACTTAGAGGAGGGTTTCACTTAAGTTCTTTAATTATTTTGGGTTGATTTTATTTCAAGTTTTTATTAGGTTCAAATGAATCCTACAATTAATTATTAAGTTATATAGAAAGGGAAAGAGAAGAGAACTTCTCTTTCGTTTCCTATCTTAAGTAATTTCTAAAGTAGATTCATATTTTTAGTTTTATTTAATGAATGATGTCTTTTAATTAATCCTAAGTTTAGATAAACTCTAAACAAACATATTCAAAAAGAAAGGCATTTTAAGATTAAATAAAATGAACCAAATTCACATACATTACTTCATTTCTTTCCCAACATGTATAACATGCATGAATAAATCCTAAGCATATCTATACATACACAAATGAGAGAACATTTAACATACTTTATGATGCATGCTAAGTAATTCATTTAAGGAAATTTAGAAGTTTAAGATGCATGATTTTCATTAAGTAGAAAAGATATTTTTTATCCAATTTTTCACATACACACATGAAGGTAGGAAAGGCATAAGTGAGTGCAGCGTCATTGTTAACCAGAGGTATAAGATACAAGACTTACTTAGGGCTACTTAAAGCCTCGCAATCTCGGGGTTGTCCAAACTAATATACCACTTTCTTTAAATACAAACATGTATAAAATAAATGAAATGGAAAGAAAGAATGCAAAATGTATTGGTTAATTCATTTTGTTTATGCAATTTATGTGTACAAGCGTAGTAACCTTCTTAAGTGGTAGCATAGAAATGAATAGGATGTGGAATTAGATAAGTGTTAAGTTCTTTTCAAATGAACCATATATCTTACCAAATTCTTATTCAAAAATATACCAACATAAAAGAGAATGGAAACATATGCAAAACACATCTTTATATTCTTTCACATGCAAGCTTATAATTAAAATATAAGTAGCACATTTTCAGATTTGATAATTTATTTATATGTTTTGAAAATAATTTGAGTTTAGTAGTGATAATAGCCACTCATATCTCTATTTTAGCCAACATATGCAAATTTGACATAAAGTAAACAAATTTATTTTTAAATTTGAATTTGAAAAAAAAATGCATGAAACTACATGACATACAAATTTAACATGTTGGGGAAAGAATCAAAGCAATGAAAGCATATAAACACATTCACTTCAATTAAATCCTAAAGACATTCTTATGGAATAAGAAAGTTTAAAATAAATCAAACTGAATTCAATGTGATTTTTGTTTAAGTTTGAGTTTGATTTAATTTTGAAAAGGTGAGTTGATTTTGTTGTTTCTAACCTATTCCCACATGTGTTTGAAATTTTTTTTTAATTTTAGATGATTAGATTCATTTTTATGTACTTATTAGGTTAATGTATGAATTAAGCAAGTTAATTAACCCTTACTTACACCACCTTAACATAGTTAACCAAATAATTATGAGCTAATGAGATGACATAAAAACTCACAAGAAATTTAAACTTGCAATGCACCTGATAAGAAAATGGCCTAATATAATTTCGCTCATGATTAATGGTCAATTAAGCTAAGGAGTTTAACTTAAGTAATTTCAAAATATCATTCCATACATATGAATTTGGTTTTGATTTTCTTAATTGATCTTAGGCTATTAAACACCTAAGCATCTACCCAAAATAGGTTAATTAAGTTCTAAAAGTTTTTAGAATTTTTAAAAAATTAATTCAGGGGATAATTAGTGAATTACCCTGAATTAAGAGAAGATTAAATATAAAAAAGGGGGTTTAGAGCATAGCTTGGGAAATGCCCCAAAATTATTCCCTAAGCCTCCTATTGGATCTGACCTTAATCAACTCTAATCATAGATTAAAACCACTAATCCTTAATTATCCTTAATTATATAAGGAGTAATTAGAAATTATCCCAATTAAGCCTTTAATAAAACCCAAGAAAATTAAGAGAGGTAAAAGTCATCCCCTAAAATATACCCTAGGAGTTTGGGATTAATAAGAGGCTTAATTAGGAAGTAATTAGCAAAATGAAATTTCTAATTAAACCCAAAATTAGAGAAAAACATAACTTAAAATTCATTGAAATAATTTTTAAAATATTCTAGGTTAAATTATCTTTCCATAGAATTTTATTTCATATTTTTCTAAATTTTATTAAGAGAGAGATGATTTTTAGAAGATCCATAGATTAATTAGAATTAATTAGGCATTCTAACTAATCCTTAAATCCCTGCATGGCACGGCGATCATGCTTTACACGCCGTGACACACTTAAACATCACATCAAGTGTCGATGCGGCGATGGGATGCGCTTTGATCTCTATGTCGTCTGATCAAAGATCGAATGACCATAGATCTCCCCACAATTTTAAAAGGGATAAAACAAATTCTAAACGTGGGAATAATCTCGGCCGTTTATCCAAATCACGCAAAAAGAATCTCGGCCGTCCATCCAAAATGTGCGGATGGATGGCCAAGATCTCCCTAGTTCTTCCCCTTAGATCATTTCTTATTAGGAAATAAAGTGATTAAGGCAAAAAAAAAAAAGGTACCATATCTTTGAATTTAAAGAGGTAATAAAATATTAAAGTGGTTATGTTCTATCATCCCCTCAAGGATGAGCTAAAAAATAGTAATATTTTTCAATAAACATCTAAAACAACATAATATATCAATCTTAAGATAATACTAATGGTGCCCATCATCTTAAGGTTTATTAAAACATCTTAATGTATCTTCGAACGTCACCAACAAAATTGAGCATATATGATGTGTTGCTATCTTATGAGATATATGAGATGCTTATGAAAATTGTCAATACTAATATTGTTTTTAAATCAACTTCTTGGAGTTCAAATGAATAGGTCAATTATTTAAAATTATATAAGTAGCATTCTTCAATGAATACCTACTCTTAAGGACAACTTATCATAGTATGTCTCTTTACATTATAAAACATATAGGTGTTTTAAACCTATATAAGTTCCTTATAGATTTAGGTATGGTGCATTTATAGATATCAAGAATCTAAAGACTTTTACCTAACTCAATATAGACATATATCATTAGAGCTATGGTAAGTTCATATTATAGAGCTTCAATGAAAAGGGTGAGAATTCTCTTGGTTCAATCACATTAGCATTTTTTGTGATTAATGGTCTAAAATAAAATAGAAAAACTCAAACCATTAATTTTGACACATCATCTAATGCTTTTTTTATAAACATTCAAAAGGAGCCCATAAAATGAAACATTCAACCATTCTCTATTTACGAGAAAGGAAGCCATGAGAATACAAAGTAGCACTTAAGCCTTAAAATGATTTCTCTCGTCATATGATTTCGCTAGAAAAATGATCAAACCATCCTTGCCCAAAGTATTTTAGGCTCAATTAAATGATCGAGCTCTTGATCTCTCGATCTCCCGCATAACAAGGTGGAGGATGTCCCAAAGAGGTAGATGAAGAGTACTTAAAGATTATCATGCAACAATGCCTCCTCCAACACTAAGAAAAAATTATATCCCTTTATGCATAGTTCAAAGTTTGATATAAATGTGTAGACAATCAATAAGATAAAATATATAAGGCGATAAAGTATTTGAGTCTAACAAGAACATAAAATAAATATTTTGAAGTCATGTATAATGTTTAATCCTATTTATCTTAGAACTAGTGGTAGAGTTAAAACCTTTCATTATACCTAAAATAAAAGAAAATAAATAAAAAATTATCATATTTTATAGCATGTTCACACTAATGATGTGAAAATTAAATAAATTTAAATGAATGAAATGGAGGAGTTGCCTCTTTCTTATGATTCATGTAATCTTAGAACAAATAACTTAAAAAGAATATCTAAGGAATACTTGGCCTCCTAGCCATGTCATTAGTGTTATGTAGATGATAATGCTTAAGAAGAAAATTTTCTTACACAAGTCCCCTCAATGCTTACACATTTACATATTTTAATATGTACACTTCAATGTTTACACAATCTAACAATATCCTCAACTGTTATCTTTGCCCTAGCGAGCACTGTTATGACTTCCTTTTTCTTACGCAAGCCCCCTCAATGCTTTACACTAAGGTGCTGTTTGGTTAATGGTAAATAGAATGCACTGTAATTAATTTATATTTTTTTTTCTTT
Source organism: Cymbidium sinense (assembly GCA_021442155.1). NCBI lineage: Eukaryota > Viridiplantae > Streptophyta > Magnoliopsida > Asparagales > Orchidaceae > Cymbidium > Cymbidium sinense. Next base: position 70,197,555 of record CM038224.1, on the reverse strand, counting down.
TTTTTATTGCTTAGATGGGAGTAAAATAAATTCAGTATAATTTTTTAAAATAAACTCAAATCTCATAAAATACTTTGGTGACACAAATGCTAAAAAAGCAGTAATTTGATTTGTGAATGAATGCCAAAGTGATTTTTTTTTTTGGGAAAAACAAAACTGCCAAACGATATAATAAAGTATTCATATTAATATCATATATATATATATATATAAATATATATTTAATCAAACAGTTGGGAAGACATATATATCAAACAGCGAGTAATATATCATCCGTATAATTATAGTAATAAAATTTATATATATATATATATATATATATATATATATATATATATATATATATATATATATATAATTAATGTTGTTTGACTGCCAAACGATATATATATATCAACCGTATTAATATCATGTATATCATCATACCCCTCTCCATAAAAATAATTAATGAATAATCTATTTATTAAAGAAAAATTATTTAATAAATAAATATTAAATCATAACTTGACAATTAATTTATTTAATAAAACTCCTATTAATTAATTAATATTTAATATAATAATAAAATTATATATATATATATATATATATATATATATTAAATTTAAGTCATTATGTTAATATAAAATGATAATATTCAAATTTTATTTATTTATAACACTAATAATTAATATCTTAAAAAATTTATAAATTAATTACTAATAATTAAATATTCAAAATACATTATATTTATATTTGATTTTATTTATTTTTTAATCAAGAAAAAAATTTTATTTATAATTTTGTCAACACATACAAGGCTATAATCACAATATAAAGCACTCAAATCCAAAATACTGTCAAACATAATTTTGTCATCAGTACAATATATCTAACAGCTCTTCACTATAATTCATCCAATCATCAATGTCTGTAACGTGAATAATATAGATATTTCAATACCTATAGTTCATAGAGCTGATCACCAACTTCATATATCATCATAACATAACCGATCTTCATGCCATCAACCACTAATATCATATAAGTCTTAATAGAATTCGACACATAAAATTGATCAATTCAAACCATGTAGTAGATATGAAGAGTAACCTGTCATTCTCCACCAGATATTACAGTAAAACTATGTGGATATCTGCTTTAAAAATTTTGCTTGGAAGTGGTAAGCACCTGGAAGAAAGGAATTTACTTGCCACCAGAAAACCTGCAACAAAATTTCAGAATATTAACATTTATGGGCAATGCCTGTATTGATGCATAAAGCACGTCAATAAGCATGATTAGGGCTGACATAAAAATCATTTTTGGAGAAAGTTGAGATTCCCAACTGATTCAAACTTAGGCTAAAAACAAATTGATTTGAGACTACAAACAACTCAACTACATTTGGATGAATGAGGTCAAACACTAAAAGAGTCAAATTTTAAGTTTAGCTTTTTAACAACCTCAACCATGGTATTTAAGCCTGAAGAAGGTTTTATAGGGTTAAAAAAAATCCCGGTCCAAAAAGCTTCATTTACTTAACTATGTATCAATTGAATTGCACTACCTTCGCAATTCCTTCATGCGAGGGTTCCACGAAATATTAATCAAAATCCTAAAATATGAGAGTGAATCTATATATATATATAAAATACCTCGGGGAGAAATTTGCAGTCTTCCAGCAAAGCAATCTTGAACTAAACCTTGAATATTTGTTTGACCTACAATGAAAAATCATGATAAAATTAAGTAAACTTTGAACAGAAGACATTTTTTTAAGTTGTTGAGAAGTTGAAAGTTTCAAATGTTGAACACCGATTTAGTTGGCATGAAAAATGACGACAAGAAACAAGCAGAATGCAGAAAAAACTAGTCTTTGCGCTTGCAGGTGCAGCAGGACCTAAACATATGGATACAAAGTGACCAATAACCAATGTACAATAACACGAGAAGAACTAACTTGCAGAACTAACAAGAAAAAAATCAAGAAGAAAAGATGGTTCCACACAGTTTAAAACTGAATAAAAAATTAAATAAATACTAACATAGTGCTGGATCTACCAATTTATTATCTTGATATGAGATTAGAAAGGGGTAGAGATTTTTTATAGCACATTGATCAAAAATTAGCTTGCTAAAGGGTTCTCATGCGGTTGCACTCATGCAAAAAATAGAAGAAAAATGAGTGGCAGATGCACAACAGGCTCAGTGGTAGACAAAAAAACAGCTTTAATGACAATTTCCTCAAGCCAGACTACGATTCTTCACAAGGTGAAAAATAAAATTCTGACCATGTCATAAGTAGGATCTCCCACAACATAATGTACTCAGCAAAAGTTGATATTTGCACTTGTTGGCAGAGAAAACTCATTGAGAAAGAGAGAAAGATATGAGAACAAGCCCCCCAAGTTTTTTAATGAAATAGGACTTAGAGAAGTGTGACACTGGCGAATAACTTGAGATGCCAGAAATTTTATAGTGGTTTAGTCAAGTGGCCTATGCTTATTGGACGGTCAACAAGAAAGTAACTATTGATCCGAGAACTAGCTACAGGGAGAATAAACTGGAGAGGGATTATGCCCTTAGAATTTCGGCTATAAAGGCCTTCCTCTACGGAAAAGGGGAGTAATATGCCTGAGCAAGAAGCATTAGGCCCAAATGATAAGAGAGCTCTTGGATATACATTCTTTTTTTTTTTTAATCCTAACATTTATGTAAGTGTATTTGGATATCTCATCTGTGTATCCTTCCTCCCTTTTGAAGGGAGCTCCTAAGCCTATTAATTTCCCTCTAGCGATGCTTGTTGGCCAGCATTAATGCTAGAGCAAAGGTTTGAATCTAAGGTAATGATGGTGTGGGATCCGAAAATTCCAAATCTTTCGAAAAGAAAGGAGAGTTGTTTAAGTGTGGGTGATAATTTGAAGGCATGAATAGTAGATAAGACAGAGATTTCATTCTCATTTGGTGAGAACTTTTATATCAGTTTGGGTTTCTATAAGTACTATAATTAATTACCCTCCCAGAACACGATTAATAGTGATAGATCGTTAAAAGAGTATATAATTTAATGGAGTTTAGCACTTATGAAATTTATCTTTAATTTAAAACTTTTATGGGGAACGATGGAGCGCGATCAAGATCCATGGTTGTGTCCTCATCGCGGTCCCGCTTAGTCGAGAGGTAGTCGACCAAAATCTTGTCTGACACATGGGTTATATCGTCCAAGGTGTATGACCAGGTGGAGTTTGTCTGGGGACAAATATAAGTCAACCTCATAGCTTTTGTCCAATAATACATTACATTTACATTTCAAAATGCCGTTAGGAACATCTGAGTATGGCGTGGCCAAATAATTAGTGGTGCCATATGAAACCCGGTCAGTCAGTCGTGCTATTTGGTCATGCTCCGGCAAAAAACGAAAGACACGGACGTCCTACGGACTTTAGAAATATTTGAGTGTGAAAGTAGTATGTATTTAATTTGACATTATTTCTTTGTGACAAAGTTTTCTTAATTTGCCCAAGACAAACAATTCGAGGGTGGATTGATTTTTTTATTTTTAAAGTTTTAATTTAGATAATTCATTTTTTGTTTTTATTTATATTTTGTTATTTCTTTGAATTTTGATCATTTTATGATTGATTTTAGATTTGAATATATATCATTTTATTGAAATTTTAATTATAATTACCCTTCTCGATCCTAGGTTAATATCGATTGATAGGCTCACTCGGTTTTACAGAGATGGTCAATTCATTATCTCAAGTATAATCCTTCAAAACCTTCTCCATTTGACAGAGGATGGGTTTGGGACTTTTCTTCACGATTTGAATTTTAGAATATGGGATTGATTCATATCTTTGTATTATATGGAATTAAAACTCGAGATATTATTAATTTTGAAATTCTTATAATATCACATTTTAGGTTTTGTTAACGGGATCAGAAGACCAAGGGATTATGTCATTCTTTGTATTTGACTTAGTATTTACTCCACGCATCTGGATATTCTTTGAATTGTATGGACATTAGATGTCTGTTGAGTTTCGATGTCAATTTTGATTTTGAGTTTTGTTAACGGGCCGGTAGCCAGAAGTGTAGCATATGTTCTTTTGTATTTGACTTAGATTTACTCACATGCATCTGATATCATTCTTTTATGTATGGACATTAGAATGTCTAGTTGGAGTTTGATGTCAAATTTTGAGTTTTATTGCGGTCAAGAAAACCAAAGGAAGTGTAGCATGTTCTTTTGTTTTATATAACTTATGTCGCATTGTTTGACATTTTAACATTCTGAGTATATATTTATTTTAAAATGTTGTATGGACATTAAATGTCAGTTGAAAAGTATGTATCAATTTGCAAGTTTAAGTTTTGATGCATATTTTGGGTTTTGTTAACGGACGGTCAAGACCAAAGGATGTATAAGCATCACTCATTATTTTTCTTTAGGATGGATAAATTAGTATTTCAAGATCATCGTTCTCCAAAGCATTCTAAATTATCTGAGGTCGGGTTTGAATTCTTCTTATGACTTGAATTTGAGAGGATTGATAAAGATATATTTATCTTTTGGTCATTTGTGAAACTTCAAGATTTACAATAGATCATTGATTTTTTTAGGTTTTGATCAATCACCCAGATGTACATTTGTTTTGTAATGTGAATTTGACCATTTGAGTGTTTGTCAAATCAGTAAAATGTCAGTTATAAGTATAAGAGAATTTGATCTATTTATTTTCATGAGTCAGTATAGATTCTATAAGATATGTGACTCTTTGTATGCTTGCATGTATCAGTGAGAATATTACATAAAAAAATATGAATGTGCACTAAGTGATTATGCGATGAGTTCTTTCAATCACTTATCTTATCAGCATATATCATTCTTTAACAAATCATGTTTGTAGATTTGAATTTGATTCTATTGAATCAAATGGTTAAAACAAAAGAACATTCTTCATAAAGTCATGATTTCATTTATCTTCATTAAAGGCATTCAAAGCAATAAAATGAATACTTTGAATATCTTCAATCATTTTGACTGTTTTAGCGTAAAGCCTTGTATTTATTTTAAATGATATATGACATGCACATCTTTCCATTATTAGTGTCATTTTCATTTCTCGCCCTTAATATGGCATAATCATGAATTTGACTTTAATTGTCATATCTTTATGAAGATTGATTAACAATTTAAGCATAAGTAAAGCATCTATAATTGTCTATAATATGATGAATGAGATAGCATGAATAATCATATGCATCTTCTTTTTTTTTTAAATACTTATTTCACATTTTATTTATCAAAATTTTTATGACCTCCCGTCATCGCATAGAGTGCAACAGGCCTTCGCAAAGGCGTTGGTAGTGTCGTGAGACATAGAAATTTATTTACCACCCAGAAAGGCGTATGGGTTCATAATGACATTACATTTCGCTGCGTTGGAACAAGCGTGAGCAAGTATATCCTGCTTGACATTGAACAATTATGTGCATGAAGTTTCCGCGTTGGAACATGTGAGCGTCTATAGAAACATATTCCGCCGCGTTGGAACAATGAGCAATTTTATCAAGTTTCCGCGTTGCATGTGAAGATTGCGTGAGCATTTCTGTATATGAAATTAAAGTATAAGCATTTATATGACACATTTCAACTCTTTTTTTTCTTGAAAATTTTGACCTGGCGTCATCCTCGATGTACAACGGAGACTTCCACATGAAAGGCGTCTGGTAGTGTCGTGAGCTCGGTATTGTTATTCCAAGAAGGCGTTGGGTTCGCGTAAGCGTGCGTTTCCCCGCGTTGGGCGCGTGAGCAAAAATATCATGCTCCGCGCGTTGGAACAACAGCAGAACAACATCAGTTTCACAGCATTCAATGTGAGCGGTTTATATGGCGTATTTCGCGTTGGCGTGAGCAACTATCCGGTTTCCAGCGTTGGAACAATGTGAGCATGCGGCTATTTGCGTTGGAACGCGTGAGCACTTATCAAGTTTCCCAGCGTTGGAACGATGTGACGGCATATAAGCATATTTCCACGCCGCGTTGGAACGCGTGAGCAGTCTTTATCACAGTTTCAGCGTTGGACATGTGAGCAGATCTTATAACATATTTCCACCGTTGGACAAGCGTGAGCATACATCAGTTTGCGTTAGCGATGTGAACTTTTACAGTATATTTAGAAACTTGGTTCGTATATATATTTATACATACTTAGGCATAACACATCTTTATAGCGTCATTTTCATCATTTCAAATTTTGCATTTGAAACATTGAATGTAATTTAACATAAATTTTAATCATATGTAAGCACTTCATTCTTCTCATTTTGAATATAAACATATCTTTCTTAAAACATAAGTAACATAGCGATTAAAGGTGAGATATGCATATATTTCATCTTTTCTTGACGATAATCATAAAGAAAACTTTCGTATCCTATATCTTGCTTAGAAATTCAAAGTAGCATATATACTAAAAATTTCAGTTTGATTAAAGAAACATTGATTGTAGAAATCAGCACTTGACTTGATTAATTTGAAGATCCCTCTCTCAACCGTAATTCCAATTGGAAGATTCTTACTCAACTAAGATATATGTATTTGAACAATATGAGTAGAGGAGATATCTCGAGTTCCACAGACACATAAATTAAAGATTTTAGCTTCATTGTCCTCAAATATAATGATATAACTTCTTTTTCTCAAAGACGTGCTCATCAAATCGATGAATATTCATCAAGATGAAAGGGCAAACAAGCGAGAAGAACTCACAGCTCTCACTATAGATCCATGTAAAACAAAGAAAGCGAGAAGGTTGATTAGAGTTTCGGCTTTATGAACGAGGGATTAATTACTCTCACCAATAGAGCTTAAAAGTTAGGGAGGAGAGCTTTTTGGTTTTGAGAGAGAGAGGACCGAGAGGAAAGCTCATGGGTGAATTCCCTTGACCTTCTAGAGACAGAGAGTCATCGGCAGAGAGAGAGAGAAGGGAGAAAAGAGAATCAGCTGAGAAATCAGGAATGAGGAGAATCGTGAGAGGAGAATCGCCGAGCTTCAGAGAAAGAAGAGAGGATCAGAGTATCGTGCCTGAGCTTCAGCGAAAGAATATCGAGGAGAAGGCAGAAGCGAGAGGAAAAACGGGGAAATCTCGAGAATGAGAGTCGTGAGGGATAACTCGTTCCACTCCTTGAGCCTCGATTGTCAAAACGAGGTGGGTAGAGATTAGAGGATTAAATTCGATTAGTCCCTTTAATTATAATTTAATATTATTTTATGTGATAATTTATGCTAAACCCAGAATGGGTGTCAATTTTAGTTGTTTTTTAATTATCGAAAGCATGATCAATTTCATTGATGGTTGAGACGCGTCGGCGGTCGGGATGAAATTAGGTTTAAATTATCGACGCGGATTTGATCGATGTCGCACTTTCGAATGGGTCTCGGAAGGTCGTTTGATAGGTCGGCGTTTTGGCGACGACGGTGATCAATTTAGCGAGTCGTTTAGGCGTCGTCGAGCTTCGATTTTAATTTCGCATTTCATTAAAATTAATTTTAATTTTAATTTTTTGGATCGATCATTAATTGATTGATATTTTATTTAATTGATTTTGATGCTTTCGGCGCGTATGAGTCAATTTTGTATCAATCGAATTTAATTAATTTGCTGATTATGGCATTTAACCTCATGTCATTTATTTAATTTTAAATGACATAGTTGTCGTCAACAAATGCCACAAACATTAATGCGTATGGGAGCGTGTTTGTTGTACATAGTGAACTACGGATCTCCAAGAGATTTGCTTGGATGTCACAAGTTGTAGTTTACAACTTCGATAATACGATCGTTGCCCTTTGATAGAAGTGGGTATAACTCGGGTTAGCATTGCATTTCATTGATTCCTTGCTTCGTTGAGCGGTATTTGTATCATTAGTCCAATGTTTTGTGCTGACTAGATGAAGGAGATGATTTGACTTGTCATCATCAACTTGTCGAAGAATTTGGTGCATCTTGACCATGTTTTGTGCTTTGGCATTGAAGATTTCCTCACGAGAGTTTGAAATTTACATTTTCCTCTATCCCCTTTGTGCCAGGACTTGATGGAGTTGATGAGATGAGAATGTCTTCGGTCCTGTGCTTTGTGCTTTGACGGACTTGTTGAAGATTTAGTCTCGAGATTTGGAATTTGTATTTTCCTCCTGTCCTGACTTTGTGCCTTGGTGGACTTGATGGAGTCGGTGAGATGAGAAATCCTGTCAGCTTTATGCTTTGTGGACTTGTTGAAGACTTCATCTCGAACTTTGGGATTTCATTTTCCTCACCTTCAGCTTTGTGCCTTGGCGGACTTGATGGAGTTTATGAGAGAAATGTCTTGGTCCATGCTTTTGCTTTGTGGACTTGTTGAAGATTTCATCTCGAGATTTATCTTGTGCCTCCCTTTATCACCTCATGCCTTGATGGATCGATGGGAGAAAGTCCCGAATCATCTGAGAGATTGTCGAGCGTCTGAAATTACATACGCCTAACTACACTTTTGTAGACTTGTAGAAGGATAAATGCCGACGACCCAGCTCTCAGAGCTTGTGTTGGATCAATGGCAAAGAGTCATCAGTCACGTGCTTTGCACATGTAATGGACATCTTGATGACAAAACTCCATAGTTGACATTTAGCTTTATCTGAACATTGGGATAGCTTCTTGATCCTGCTTTTTGCTTGATTGGACTTCTTGAAGAAGAATTTCCTTGATCTTTGCTTTACGCTTTGATAGACTTGAAGGAGTTGAGATTTTACATTTGTATTTGATTCCAAACTTCGGCTTAGTGCCTTCTCAGTAAGGATATCTTTGTTTGTTGTAGAATTTTGAGATGACCACGACCAATAGGGATAATTTCTCGGTCGGTCACTTGAACTCACCAAGTTGGAGAGATTTGGGGATGGATGCTCTTGTCTTTGAACTAGCAGTAGGAGGATCACTACTACGGCCTTTGTGGCGTGTTGAAGCAGTCATCGGCTGACTTCGGCCATATTTTGGCGTGTTGAATCAGGCCTTATACACCTTGAGTCGTGGACTTGAGCAATTGATGAAGGATTTTATCCTCGGCGAGATGGGGATCTCTTTACTACGACCTTTGTGGCGTGTTGAGTAAACACTGTCGGCCCGGTGTATTTTGGCGTGTTGAGTCAGACGCTTATACCTTCGAGCCTTTAGATTTGATGTGGGATGATAAATGTATATCAACTTGGTTTGTTGAAGTTTGAGACTTGAAATTCTTCTTTGATAAGACTTTTAAATTTGAGCATTTGAACATAATTTTGAGTATGCATGTGGGGATCTCGACGCGATGTCAGCGAAAGAAAGAGAAAGAAAGGCCCTGTCTTATGAGGAATCGATACTTTCTATAAAACTTTAAAAAATGCCCCTAATGGGGATTTTTTTATTTTGAAAATCTTGTGTTCTGAGAGAATTTCCAATGAAAATTTTCATAAGTGTTTTGATAAAGATTTTCAAATCGATTTGTCAATCACACTTTCATGTGTAATATTTCTTTAAATCTGGCAGTTGATTGGCGGCATTGGTCTTTCACCTTTGAAGTGATGGTGCTCCCCTTGATATACCTTCAATAACAAAGGTCCTTCCCGATTAGGTTCAAATTACGATTGCGATGAGGGATGATTGGTCTTCGGCCATGACGATTCTCCTTCACGAAAAGCTTCGAGGGCGTCTTGATCAGATACTCACGGACATTCTGCAGATAGACTTCTAGATTTTCTTTGAGCTTGGAGCGACCTCGTCAGCGCGTCTCTTCCATCCGTGAGCGAGCATTCTCATCTTGGGTGAGATTTTGTTGAATGGCTACTCGGGCGAAGGTAGTTCAACAGTGGTAAAAAGCTGACCCCACTAGTGCATAGGAGTAGACTTTGTAGGAGTCTTTGTAAGTGGTCGGTAAGCTAGCAGCTTCCACAAGTTTGGTATGCCACTCCCTTTTTTATTAAATCTGGTAGTATTTATCTCGGATTATAAATTGATGAATATCGCAATCAATCTTATGTCGATCAATTTATAAACTTTAGTACTTTTGAAGGCGACCATTATCGAAATGATTCGGTACCAAATCTATAACAATATTGTGGGTAAAGAAGTTAGTCACTTGTTAACTTAACTTTAAATGGTGACTTGACCCACTTGGAGAAATGTCGATTGGGCTAAAAATGAAGCGGTGACCGGTGATGATGGTGGATCAATTGGTCGATTACATCGTCCCATTCAAGCGGCGAGATCTTTGGTTGGATGCAGATTTGGAGGATGAATTATGTTACCATGGACGGCATTCATGGCATCTCTTGGCATGATTGATACAATCTTTTACCATGAGGCCGATAGTATCCAATTCTTTTAATTTTGAAAGCCATTTTAGGACTCGATTGGTGTGCAAAGTCGATGGATTTCAACAATTACTTTTAACTTCTTATTCCCAAACATATAGCCATCGCTGAAGGATCTACGATCTGTATTGCCAACATAAGCATATAGTTGAAGCCTTTTCTCAAGTTTGTAGCTATCGACTTATTACTTGGCAATTTGCCTTCCTTGAAGTAGTCGACGAAGAGGTCTCATCTTCCTTCTCTTCTTATAAGGATTTCATTGTGTGGTTTTAGCACTTCCTCAGGTTGAGGTCTTTCATCTGGAATGGTTTGAAGCTTGTCTTGTTGACTTTGAGAAATAATTTGTAAGGGAGTGTAAGGAGACACTGGCGATTTATGTTTGATGACCCTCTTCAGTGAGGACTTAAACTTATTGGCTCTAGGACTCGGACACAGTAGTATGTAGTTAATTGGTCATACTTTTCATTTCTTTAGCTAATTTAGCTAAGTCACTTTTCTTATTCCACAGCTCGAGACTCAGTCATAATGACATTTGGAATTTGCTTCATAAGCTCGAGAACTTCGTTTGTGATAGTAGGCCAATTCAAGCTTGTTGATTTTGTAAAGGCGACTTGATTAATGTGAGTTGAGAATCGTAAATTTGCAAATTCGGACTCCCATGGAAATGGCTTCCTCTAAACACGCCAGCTTCATATTACGCGTTGTTGGTTGGGGTTGAGTTAATTTATAAGAATGTCTCGGTATGCCACCTTGGTGTGATCAGATGAGGCAGATGCAGCCTTTGGAAGATTTGAGGGTTGAGTGTATCCCAATGGGACTCCATCAAAATACAATTCCCACATTTGTTGCTTTTTTTTTCATATATGTGCATGATTTGCTCATCAGGAAGATCATCGTTAAGCATATGCTGGGTATGGGATGAGCGGCAAGAAAATGTCTAGAATTTGCCCTTCACAGCTTTCGGGGGGCATATGTAATATCAATTGTAATAGAAGACGACCCATCGTGCGGCGACTGTCAGCGTTGGTCTTGTCATCAAGAACTTCATGGATCGATCGAGATAAGGGTAATTTTATGAGATAGCATGTAATGGCGTAGCTTTTGGCGGCAAAATTAGCGTCAAACAATGCTTCTCAATTGGAGAATAACGCTTCTCATTAGTCTTGGTAATATAGTATAAAGCATTCTCCTTTCCTTCCTCATTATCTTTGCGCCAAAAGCACTAGAGATTCTCGTCTTTGTACAAGATGAGAGGCTTTCTTGGGATTGGGCTGCAAGAATGGGTGGGTTCAGATATTTCTTGATCTTGTCGAAGCTTGACATTCTTAGTCCACTTGAAAGGTATCTTTCTTCATTAATTTTGCAAAGGTCGACATCTGCGCACGGATTTGATATAAATCTTCTAATGAATGCGAGATGTCCACTATGGGCGAAGTTGTGAGACTCCTTGGAGGAGGCATTTCGACAATTGCTTTGATTTTGTTGGGATCGATTTCAATCCCTCCGCGCCTGACATATCGAGGAACTTTCGAAAGAGACTCCAAAGCGCGCGCGAGGATTCATCTTGAGATCATTTTTACGATTCTTTCAAAATCCTTAAATCGAGATGATCTTTGCGATCTATACTCTTGACAACAGGTCATCAAGCACTCTACTTTTGATGAATCAACTCGTCAAAGATTCGTGTCATAGCCACTTTGGTATGTAGCTCGGCGTTCTTGGCCGAAGGGCATGGTATAACATATATGCCAATTGGCGTCACGAATGAGGTATGCTTCTCATCTTCAGGAGCCATCTTGATTTGATTGTAACGGCGATCCGTCCATAAAGAACATGTCGTGGTTTGAAGTGTTATCCACTAGATTACGTCTGAGGAAGCGGAAAGTCATCCTTTGGACATGCTTTGTTTAAATCACATTCGATCTGAATGAGTCGACCATTCTTCTTTTCCGCGGGGACAATATTAGCTCGGTCATATTTTTCTTCTCGAATAAAACCGGCTTGAGCTTCTTGGTTTCTGCAATTACTTGTTCTTGACCTCAATCTCATTCGCTAGAGGCTTGCTTGGTGGTGTTGCATCGGCTTAATTATTTGTGAACCGTATATCGGGGATAAGCGGCATTTCAACATATGTCCAAAGCAATCCAATTCACAGCAAGGTTTTAATTCTTCCACTTTATCTTGGAAGTAGAGCGATGAGCGTTGGTGAGGATCCTCGGTTCCCAAATTAATTTCTTTAAGTTCATCCATAGTAGTAGCCTCCCATCTTCAAGCTCTTGGTGTGTCGGCTTCTACTTCATTATTTGTGTAACATTAAGAATGAAATTCTCATCCATCATCACTCGACTTCTATTCTGTTATAAGCGTGTATATTCTGAATGGGCCGTTGTCTTGGACCAAGGCCTTTTAGTAGTGTTTATTTCTCTTACCAATGGTTTGAGAACCTTTTGGGTACCACATCATTTCAAAGAACTTAGTCCTTTACTTGCTCCAACAGGACCCATGTTTTGCATTAGGTTTTGCATCTTTGGAGAGTAATATTTTGGTATCCTTGTGGGCATAGCTTCTTCTTCTTGGATAGTTGCATTACCAATCGGATCTCTTCTTGACACCCCAGTTTATAAAGCGGGCTTCGGCGTGTTTTCGGGGAGAGGAGGTACATAGAAGGTCGTTCCTCGACTTTGTGAGTTTTCGAGGGGTGATTTCTTTAAAATGTTGAGGAATAGGTGACTGAGTGTAGTCTCTATGGCGATGGATGATTGTTTTAAAGTTTGCATTGCACCTTTACCTTCAAAAGCATTCAAACTCATAATCGTAGTCAAACCGATTTTCCAATCGTTTTCATCGAAGATTCACATGAACCTTGATTTCTGGGCGACACTTCGCCTTCAAAGATCACTGGGATGAGGGACAAGAAGACATTTTGATACTGTTTTTATATCCCTGATATTTGGAACAATCTCCTTCCTTTATTCATTTTATCTTCTCCTTCTTAACTTGTTCTTTTATGGGTTTTGATGATGCTACAATTGCTATACTTTGATTCCCGTAAGAAATAACCGCATCTTGTAATCTTCATTTCATGATCAAGCAGCATGTCACCCACAATTTGAATTCTTCTCCATCCTTGTATATTTCATACATCGATGTGATGGGACAATGCCGCATTCTATGAAGCCATTACCTGTAAGTTTAAGGCTCAATGAATGAAGTATCATCATCACATGAAATTTAACTTCAAAGGTAAAGTGCCTCCAAATTTAAGAGAATGACCATATTCCCATATTCTCTCCCCTTCCAATCAACCATGACTTTATCTCGCCCCAGCATGTTGTACATCTAGATACCATCTAAGAGTTCTCAAATTCATAAGATTCACCTGAGGAACCGGATCAATTAAGATTATGTATAATTTCATCACTTTCACCGTAACATACGACAGGGCTGCAATTCCGGAAAGCATTGATCATCTTCAAAATGTGACTTGAGGCTCAACACGCAAGGTCGCCACAGACAACTGCTAAGAAAATATGTCACTTTTCCTTCAGAGAGAGCCAATTCTAAGTGTTACTTGAGATCTTCCGACATTAAGTGCTTCAGATACACTAAGCTCGCGCTCGTAATTTTCCTGTATGGATAATATCGTGATCCCTTTGATGAAGGCTTCTTATTTGAATCCTGTGGGATAACTTTTTTCACGATTTAAATTTCTTTTCCTTTATCTCATTCATCGTCTTTCCTGCTACAGAAGACTCACCACTTCTCAACCTGCATTGAAGCATTCATTTCTCTCAATCTTCGTGATGACTACAGTTTCAAAGATTCGCTTCGCCATCTATAATAAAGACTGTAAGATTCAATCCCGCTTATATTTTCATGCTTGATACGGGAAGCCGTTCATCTTCATCCGGGAAACAGTTCCTCTAAGTCGTTATCAACTTCATGTATCATCAAGCAAGACTCGCAGGAAGTTCTTCAAGATCTTCCCCCGATTCTTTCATCGACCAAGATTAGAATTTGCTCGCAATGAATTGATAGGCCGCTCATTCGATTGTATATATCTTCCATATTATTGATGATCCTTCTGGGTGTTACGCTATACCATCAATAAGAAATATTTACATCAGTTTCTTTCTTTTATTTAATTTATTTTTCGCTGCGTGTTTCTAGCCTTCCATTTATAGATTGCTATGCTTTCGTGAGGATTTAACTATTTCCCATAGTTTCGCCTCAACTCAAGTACGCTCATGGTGATTTTAATCAATACCTGAACGCCTTCCAATTGCTTAACATTTTATTTTAGATCATGCTCTGCCATCCTTCATCATCGACACCATTTATTCTTTATCATCGCTTTGATAAGACGGAGACAGAGTGATTACTGGCTGATTCTGACGCACTAATACACCGTCGGATAATGAATTCACCGCTTTATATTTTCGCTTCTACCAATCTTTGAATATGTAACAATCTTCAACAGGGATGGCCGAGCACCCGGATATGGACAAGAATTAGATTATCGCTTGTCCAGCCTCTTCGTGTCTTTTTACACTCGTAGTTGAGACCTACTTGAGTGCATGTTTAAACAATTTGGCCACACTTTCCTCTTAAAAGAATACTCTTTGTTCGCCTTTTCTTTTAGGTCTGAGCTCGAGTCATTCGCCTTTTTGCTTTGGTCGCTTCACCTTCATCAAGCGACCTCAGTACATCATCATTACCTCCAAGTATGAGCTGGTCACGTGATCGAACGACCGCCTTGGTTTTCGATAGACAGAAATTTTCTTTCTTACGATAGACTAACCGCTACTCAGATCCTTCTTTGGTGAAATGTTTCTTTCGGTCTAAGCTTTTTGCTCTTTGATCTCACTGGCCTTCTGAGCGATAAATTTAATTTCTCAAATTTAGCCACCCTATCAAGCGCTCGAATGTGTAATTGAAGCCATGCAAAGATAAGTGCTACCATCTTATCATCGATATTGCCCATCACAAAGTTTCCACCGATCGGAATGTGAACGCACTTATAAGATATGGCTGTCATGCCAACAATGCGGAACAACGTAATTTATCAAAGTTTCGCCGCATTGGAACAATGTGAACGGCACTTATAAGAAAGCATATTTCGCCACGCCGGAACAACGCGCGTGACTTATCACAAGTTTCCCGCATTGGAACAATGTGAACGTGACTTATAACAGATATTTCGCCACGCTGGAACAACGTGAATCGTGACTTATCAAAGTTTCCCGCCGTGACGGAACAATGAACGGCACTTATTACAAGTATATTAGAAACTCATGCCAGATATATATATATTTGTATACATACTTAAACAAGACATAAGATTCATTATAAAGATCATTTTCATCACTATTTCACCTAAATTTTGCATTTGAAACATTCAAATAGTAAGCTGGAACATAAGCTTTTAATCATATGTAAGCACACTTCCATTCTTCTCATTTTGAATATAAAAGAGGACATATCTTTCTTAAAGCCCATAAGTAACATACAAGAATTAAAGGAGATATGCATATATTTCATCTTTCATGATAATCATAAAGAAAACTTTGCATATCCTATATCTTGCTTAGAAATTCAAAGAGGTAGCATATACTAATCTAAAAATTTCAGATTTGATTAAAGAAACAGATTGATTGTAGAAATAAAAAAAAAAACTCAACTTCAATTAATTTTGAAGATCCTCTCTTTTACTCAACCGTAATTCCGAATTGGAAGATTCTTACTTTCAACTAAGATATATGTATTTGAACAATATGAGTAGGAGATAAGTATCTCAAGAGTTCCACCAAAACACATAAATTAAAGATTTTAGCTTCATTGTCCTCCAAACATATAATGATATAACTTCTCGGTTTTCTCAAAGACGCGTCATCAAATCGATAGATATTCATCAACAAGATGAAAGGGCAAGCAACCAGAGAAAGAACTCTAGCTCCTCACTATAGTATCCATGTAACCTACAAGAAGGAAGCAAGAAGGTTGATTTTACGCTGGTGGAAAAGACGAGGGATTAATCCCTCGTCCAACAAGGAGGAGTACAAAGTTGGGAGGGAGAGCTTTTGGTTTCTACGAGAGAGGACCCGAGAGGAAGGGAGCTCGATGGGTCGAGAAGAGCTCGTGAGGGGGTTCCCTTCGGACCTTCTAGAGACAGACGAGAGTCCAGAGAGCAGAGAGGAAGAGGAGAGAGCTTCACGGTCATGAGAGAGGAAATATGGAATGAGGGAGGAATCGCTGGAGAGGAGAATCGCACACTAGAGCTCAAACAGAGCCGTAGGAACGAGAGAGGGATCGAGAGATGCCTCTAGAGCTGACGGTCGAGCAAAGACAAGAGATCGCCGAGGAGAGAGAGACCGAGAGCAGAAAGCTCGAGAAATGAGAGTCAACGAGGGGATAACCCTCGCTTACCCTTTAGAGTCAGCTCTGATTGGTTGAACGAGCTTAGGTAGGGGATTTAAGAGGATTAAGATTAAACAGCCATTAGTCCCTTTAATTATAATTTAATATTATTTTATGTGATATTAATTTATGCACTAAACCCCAATATGAATGTCAATTTTAGTTGTTTGTTTGCGAACGAACGACGATCAATTTCGCGGATCTGAGGTCGTTTCTGACAACGCCGACGGCTCGGATGAAATTAGTTTAAATGCGACGCCGCTGATTTGATCGATGTCGCACACACTTTGTCGAATGGGTCCTAAGGTGTGATAGTCTCGCGCTTCAACACGACGCCGCGATCAATTTCGCAAACGGAGGTCGTTTAGACATCGAGTTTCGATTTTAATTTGATAATTTCATTAAAAATTAATTTTAATTTTAATTTTGATTATTAATTGATTGATATTTTCTATTTAATTGATTTTGATGCTTTCGACGCATTATGAAGTCGAATTTTTGTATCAAATCGAATTTAATTAATTTCGATCGTGATTATGGCATTTAACCTCTATGTCATTTATTTAATTTTAAATGACACAGTTGTAGGTCAACAGATGGCAATGCATGGCATCAAGAATCATGAGCCGTTATGTTGGGCAAGCTGGTAGGCTGGTTAGAGATAATTGGGGTGCAGATGTTAATTGTACAATGACCATGGCGGCAAGGGTCTAAGCCACATTGAATGATATAACAACATAGAAGGGATAATCTAATGCATCATATCATCTTAAAAGATAAAACAACATAGAAGGGATATTCTAACACATCATATTATCTTGGTCTATAACCTAAACATGGGTTTGTTAGAGCACCACACGCTAATCTCCCGTTCACGATGTCCTATAAGAGAGAAATTAGAGTTATGATGATTCCAACACAAGTTAAGTGTGTGTTGGCACCCTTAAGAAGATGGAAGAGATTTCTAAGTCTACTTGTAGACGAAGGGTTTGAGGGACGCCCGAGGTCTCCCTTGTCCAAGAGGAGGATGCTATCCTCTTCAGGACCACCCCTAGAAGAAGTACCCCGCACTTGTTAGCCTATAGTGAGAAGACAATCAAAGCTTTCACATAAGGCGGCCAAGGTGGTAAGGATAAACGACAAGATGTGAAGCAAACTACATAAAATGGGGATGAAGCGCATAACCACAATGTCGAGCTGGAAGACCCTAAGGTGAAGTTTAAACCTGGTGGCACCAAAGAGCCTCAACTAATTCAACAAGTTTTAGTTTGGATTATTTCATCCCCTACTTGTACACTATGTTCCCTATGTGTATGTGGAAAGACTTGGGGGTGGCTCCATATGATCATGGGTGAGGGAATTTTTGAGAATGAGTTGTCTCAATTGTGCCTTGGAAGGGTTTCCCTTGGAGTTGGAAGTCAAGATTTGAGGGGAAACGATCAGTATTTCTATCGCACTCCATTTTGATCTCACTCAGTCAATATTAGGTATGACAAATGTGAACGATTTGGTCATACACATTTCCTAGACACTATTAGCATTTTAGCATAGAGACTAAGAACATCTTGTGTTATCCAATGAAGATAATGGACAAGAGAGAATGTTGAAGAGGTGACTTACAATAGAGCGTGAAGGCACCTAAATAAGAACCAAAGAGAACTTTGCAAGTTGGCTAGCCAACGAAGTCCTTGAGCATCAACTAGTACAATGTCAAGGAAACTTCCTTGTCGTAGAAAGATGAAACATACATTAGGGATAGGTAGGCTAAGAAAATATCTATCCTCGTAGGTTGGTCCCAAAGCATTCTTGGCATAAAATCCTTTACAAGTAAGATCTTCAGGCTCCTTATGGACGAATTTCCTCAAATGAGTGGTATAATAGTTACAACTAAACATCCCTTAGATTCCACTTTCATTCAAATGCATAATTTATTTTTAGATGTTTCAAATGCAAAACTTGACTTTGAGGGTGTTGGCTATATAGCTAAAAGTACAATAGTGTTTGAGTACATGCATCACACTGGGGCAATCTTAAAGCAATGTTGGGTGCTTTGAGGGCCTTTTGAAACCAAGGGTCTAATCACCCAAGTGGATGATCTCCATTGGTGCTAATGATTCAAGGAAATCTATAATTCTAGCAAAGATTGTGACTTTGTAAGTTAATTGAAAAAGTGATGGCATATTCTTGTATAGAATTAGGCTTTTCGACTATCATGAAGGTGCAAAACCACATTAATTAAGATCCCAAATGAATTCACCTCTAAGAGCGAGAGCCAATTTGGTCTATGTGGCTAAGATGACCCAAAGAAAAAAGGTCCATGATCATTTTGGCTAAATGGCAATTAAGATCAGTTCTGGGCTTAAGAACCAAATCTTGTGATCTCTTTGCTTAAATCTAGCACTAGTTATCCACTTGAAGACTGTTATGGCAATTGTCAAAGGAGTCTTGAGTGATTTCAAATAACTTAAAGTACTATCGTGTAGATTGAAGCGAGCTGATTTTGAAGAGAGACAAGGATGTGCACGCCTAACTGAGATGGAAGCAATGGTGTTTGCCCTAAAGTTAAAGAAAACTACAATCACGAGCAGGAGGGCATTGCTGAGACCCAGAAAATGATGGCTACCGTAAAAGTGTGCTCATCCTTTGTAAGTGTTCTTTAATGCTAGGCAAGAAAGTGAAAAAACTATTCAGGAAAAGCTAGCTAACAAGGACTAGAGCTACAATATATTGCCAAGGTGGGTGCCCTCATCAACTCAAATGGCAATCTAATAACTAACCCAACTTTTGTGAGGACCACAACTCAAATGACAATCTAATAACTTACCCAACTTTTGTGAAGACCACAATTGGCTATGCGAATGATGGATATAATGCCCAAAAAATATTCTTATAGGATGTGTAATAAGGTAAAGTGACTTTGAGAATTTCATTTTGAGCATTGTATAGAAAATTTTAAAAATGAAAAATATTAATAAGCATTTAGTAAATATTATGTAAAAGATCTCTTATTATTTTATTGTTAGATTAGTAATTGTTTGAGATACAAGCCTTGTTGTGAGGCTTATGTTTAGCTTTGGTGCTTTATTATATGGTGTGATATGCAATCTCTTTTTTTTTTGTATGTGCATGCTTCTGCATTATCTCGTCTACTCCATATGCGATTGACACATCATCCGTTGATGAAACCTAGGTTCATCTTGCGACTCGGTTATGTTGACAGGGGTAATGCTTGGTCTCGAAGCTTATGCGACTCAAATTGAATCTCACGTATAGTATGCTTGGGCAACACACACAAGGAAGAGGAAGATGTAGGTCTAGGTCATCATGGGCTTGATTATGCTTGGCATTTGAAGCAAATAGTCTGAAAGTTCAAAAGTCATTAAACTTTGTTAGATCTTAGGTATAATGAGTCACTTGAGACATTTCATAGCATAAGCATGAGAGCTTAAATCTAGCTATGACATATTTTTGATGATAGCATTCCTTAGCTTTCAATAGAGGTAAATTTTAACTCAGAAGAGATTTAGAGGTGTATAGCGAGAGAGTGAGAGGATGAAATTGAAATATCACTAAGGAATAGTATAATACATATACAAGTAGAAGTAAGAAGCACTATGAAAAAGGACTATGTAATATATACAATTTTAACTCTTAAAGAAAGAAAATAATGATTGTTACTAAGCTCAAACTTCCCTAATGCTTAGCTCCCCACTATGTTCTCATGGTTAGCTAAGGGAGATGTCAATGCCCTTGGTAGGGAAGAGGTTTCTCCTACACAAAAACAAATAAGAATTAATGTTTTCTAAAGATAAAAATATTTTAGGTCATTAGCATACCATGCATGAGAGAACGTTTCCTCTTCATTGGGTTGTAGTGTGTAGACACCCTTTCTAGTTTGTCATTTATGATAATAATAATCTTCCTTATTAGTTAAATTTTTCTCATGTTACAATGCTATTCAATAACTTTGATCTTTTTGACAACAAAGTCTCTGATTTTGTATTCTCAGGAGATGAATCTTTGGAATACAAACTATGTTTGCTCATATCATATGAGTTGCAACGCGGCAAGCTGTAGTGTTATTTCTTTCCTCAAGGAAATCCAAATCGAATGTTTGAATGTGCCCATTGGCCCCATTCCAATGGATCCAATTCAATATTTGTTCTATTGGAAGAGATAGTGTTTCCTAAGTTCTTGTCATGATATGGTAAATCTCCATAAGGAATTATTGCTTCCTACATAAGGAATTATTGCTTCATAACAAAGGACTAAAGATAATGGTAATTCCTCCACCATCATGAAGAAGTTGTTCTATATGCCCGAAGGATTAACAATAGCTCGTCAGCCTAACTACCTTGACTCTTGGTCATCTTTTCCAACATGTTTATGATGAGTTTATTCACAACTTCTACCTAGTTGTTGGTTGGCAAGTAATGAGTCGAAGAGAAACTTCACATTGACCCTAATATTGACACAAAAGTTAGTGAGTCCTTTTGTTGGGGAACTACAATACATTTTCAATGACAATGATTGGAGACAATCCAAACCTAGTAAAATTTTTTAACTAAAGGATATTGATTATAGCTTCATCCATTGGTCGCACTATGGAAACAACTTTGACCCACTTTGTGAAGTAGTACTTCCAGATGGTTGGCTAGTAGTAGCCTAGAAAGATGATCTTTACAAAATTTTTAGTAACTAAATGGATACCATATTACCTCGAGTGCACTTCTACTAGCACTTCTTGAGCTTCCAAAGAAATCCAAACACCTTAGATTGACCCTCGAATAAAACTTTATAACGAGGACTCCTCTAGAGAAAAGATATTAAGCTACCTTGTATCTGAAGAAGCTGGCTTCCAATTTTGAAGTTGGTAGTGCTTTATGGGTGCATACCAACAAGATGTTCAATCTATGTGTTGATTTCTTTGTTTTTGATCAATGGCTTGAAGATTTCTTTAGTGGAGATTGCATGAGAGTTATCAAACTTGAAAAGTAGATCTAAAACTTGATTCTCTTCTCTCAACACATGAGATCTCAAATTTGGTAAACTATGCAACTTTGGCCTTGATCATCCTCAAGTACAAGACCAACATCGGCTCCCATACTTCATAACCACCATTCACTCGATTTGTGTTTATCATTTGGGTGTCGACTGACAAAGCGAGGCGTAAGCTATCAAGCAATGCTTCATACTCAGCTTAGTTGTTAGTTGGCCAAATGTTTAGCATCAAAGATGATAACAACACAAGCACATGAGATCATAGGAAGGCGATTCAAGCAAGGTAACTATATTTTCCCAAGGCTCTATCAATAACATGCCCCAAGTCTACTAATCTCTTTCCACTTAGACACATTGTCCTAAGAAGATATAAATTCAGTGAGAGCTTCCAAGACCTATTGTAGTCAAAGTTACAAACTCTTTTTCGAATTTGCTCGACTTTGTGGACCACTTTATTAGGTAACCCAAAGTCTCATGCTTCTCTAATACTTGGCATAAAGGAGTGTTGATGATGACCTTGATCTAGTGAGATTGAAAGTTGGGCTTGAGGTGTCATATGGTTTAGATAAGAGCAAGCACTAATTTGTCAATTGTGAGGCATTTCATTTTTGGCTTACATCAAGTCATGTTAAATAGTACACTAAGAATTATATTTTATTTTCTTTCTTGACTACTATTGAGCTAATAACAAAAGTGTTGACCCCAAGGTACAAGTAGAGATCCTTCCTAGACCTTTAACTATGGAACGCGGGTATTGTGATCAAAGAAGAATTCAATTGTTCAAAGGCTTGCTTACAACCATTGTCTCATGCAAAATGGTTAGACTCGTAGAGAGATCGTACGGAAAAAAAAATCAAGGTTATTATGTGAAAGAGAAATATATTGGATAAAGAAGTTATTTCATTAAGAGAGATGATGCAAAACCACTTCTTCGTTGATTCCTCATATGAGTTAGCACCTTTTATAATTTTTTTGGTTGCTTTGACCCGGACAACACATCCTCCATAACAAACAAATAACACTATATAGACTAGATAAAATCTTTGCACATCATGACACTTCCCCCAACATGAGGGAACTTAATTATCAGGTGTTGAGTGCAGGCAACAATGAGGCACAAGTTGAGAAGAGGATGATTGAAGATGCAATTATAGGTGAACATGTCACAAACCATGAAGAAATCCATTTATTTAGTCTCATAGGCCTAGTCTGACTTCTAACATAATGACTCCTTCATGCCTGCTCCTTTTCCATGAGAACATTCCCAGGAATCCTTCAATCAAAATTTCTTAAAATATTACATTTACATTAGATGGTTTGGCCACATAAAGCGTCGGCCGTCCGATGACCCGATTAGGAGAGTAGATGCATTAGATTTGCCTTATGTTAAGAAAGGTAGAGGTAGACCTAAAAAGACTTGGTTAAGATGTATAAATAATGATCTTAGTATACTTGAATTAGATGAGAATTTGACACATAATAGGACACAATGGAGAAGGATTCATGTAGCCGAAACCTAGTGGGATTAAGGCTTGTTGTTGTTGTTGTTGTTGTATTACATTTACATTAAAAAGTAAAGAGTTACAAAAGTACAAAAGAGTAAGGACTATCCTTAAGGGTGTACATCATGTGCTAAATACTCTTTAAGGATCTAAACAAAAGAAAGCCTATGATCCCTGTCAAAGTGTTACCCTCAAAACAAACAAAAGAAGGAGAACTAATATTTACATGTTATACATTTCTTTGAAAAAAGTATGGTGGGGGTACCCACCACTCAGGTACCTTGAAGAAGAAAATGTTGATCGAATTGCCCATATCTATCCGTCTATGAAGCACCTCAAAGTGGTGTATTATCGTCAAGACATTGATGGCATCAACGCAAAATGTTGCAATAAGGTGTTGATCATCATCTTAAAAAAACGAGTCAGATGAGAAAAAGAATGGTATACCTCACGCTTCATATAATGACGAAGGTTGCTATAAAGTTGCTCTTATGCTAGAGCCCCATACAATGGATTGCAACATCTCGATGAATTTAATCCCTCCCTTCAGTTCAGATAGATAGTGCTTCTTGGCAGTCAACATGTCGATATTGTTGCCGTGCAAAAAAATGTCACCATGATAATACAAACATCATATAAAATATTTGAGAGATGAGGAAATAGATAAAGCTAAGGTCATTATCCCACATTTAACCATGTGAAAAAAAATTATTTTAAAACAAATCATTTAGTTGATAAAAAGGAATCAAATGAATGTGGGTTACTCAATCTCCCAAAGAGGCTATACTCTCTTTGGTTAATAACACTCAAGGACACCTCTAAGATGAATTCACAAATAAATGAAAATATGTCTTTATTTTGATTTTGCTTGACTAAGTCGATCATAGAGGACTCATGATTACAAAGGGGCTAGACACCCTTTGATTAATTATATTCAAGGACACTTCCAAGATGAATTCTCAATAAATGAAAATATCTTTATTTTGATTTTATTTGATTAGGTTGATTACAGAGGACTCCTGTTTCAATGTTTATTACCTCAACAAAAAAATCCATATACTGAGTGTTGATTCATATGGCAAAAGGGTGAATCACCTTAACCGAGTAAGATGAAGGCCCAATATACAAAAAAATTATGTGATAATAATCATTAAATAACTAAATACTTAACAAGAAGTACAATATGCTCAAGGTGATAAATGGGTAAAGAAAAAAAGTCAATGAACTAGTAGAAACATCTTTAGTTAGGACTTCATAGGTTTATCATCCCAAATTGTCAAATCCAAAGTCATTTAGTTTACAATGGTAATCCACCTAATTTAACCGTGAGATGCTCTGTTAGTAACCATGAAATGCATCTTTTAGAGTTGGTCTCATGACTTTGAACAAACAAACAAACAAAAAACTTGAGGATCCCAAAGAGAGAGTTTCTAAGGAAAATATTAGAGAGATGCTGGAGTTACAATATTTATATAAAGAATTGCATGTGAAAGGAAAATAAATGAGATAACCTAATTATATGCAATCAAAGCTATTCAACTTTTGTCATATAACCCTGTTAGAGTCAGGCTGCTACTTCCTAGCACACTAAGATTCACTAAGCATAATTAAAATCATGCATAACTATGATTCTACTAAATATGATACGCAAATCATCTATCCGTATGTGAAGAACAAGCCCCTCATCGCACCCTTCTCTCATGCACAACTCCGAGCATGTCAACTCCTTGGCTTATAGGACCCCTCATCTCGATCGTCTCTCACATACGAGTCTAAGCACGTCAACGCCCCAAGTCACAGAACCCTTTATCTCACTCCTCTCAAGCACTGTTTAAAAGCAATGCAAATTTTTTTTTAGTTGTGAAGTTTGATGTTTTGAAAGCTCATTTATTTTTCCATTATCTCTTTGAGGCTGGATACTCTCAGCTTTTTACTATATTTTTGGATGGCTTGCTTTAAACTATGATGAGCTTTTATATCAGAAGATCTTTTGTGTTCATTATTTTTGTAGCAATATTTTTATCTTCCTTTCATTGGACGGCTATGGACAACCGTGGATATTATTGCTTAATCGATTGGTCTCTGTTATTTTGCCGAACTTTTACTTAGGTTCTTCACTCTCCTAGCTTCTTTATGCTCGGACTTCTTAACTCTCTAGTTTGGCATTTTGCATCCTCTAACTAGAAGGTACTCGGCAACCAAGGAGAAGGTTTGTTTGCAACTATTGGTGGCTTCTTTGCATTGCACTTTTTTACTTTTGAGTCCAATTTGTTTCATACATGGCTAAATTTCTCTCTTTAATTATCCATTTTTTATCAAATCTTGCAATAACAATGTTTTTGTTATTCATTCCATTTTTATATAACTATCTTTCTATAGCTTTAATCATCATTTATGTATTGTTATTTTAGATATGGCTGATTCAAATGCAAAATGATAAGATCCAACTTGGAAATATACAAAATTAAAATATGAGACAAGCACTTTTTGCAATATATATTTATTGTGGCAAAAAGACAAATAGAGGTGTATATAGAGTGGAGTAACTTATCAGTCCTTATAACACTTCAAGAAGAAGTAATATTGTCAAATGTAAAAAAGTCCTTATAGAAGTAAGAGAGATGTTAGGCTTATCAAGGAGTCAAAAAGATAAAACAATGTTTAATTATGGAACATAAGTAGAAGGTGATTAACATTAATGAGGAATCATTAAATCAATCACCTAAACATTATATTAAGAGGCCACTTAAAACATGTTACCTCTAAAATAAAAGGTTCAATGGATCAATTCGTATTTAAAGAACCTGAAAAGGGGGTGATGAAAATAAAACAAATGAGACAAGTAAGAATCAAAGAAAATATAAATAAGAGAATTATAAAAAGAACTATACAATATATTCCCAGGTTGTTATATCAAGCAAGTTTACCTTTCAATGAATTTAAATTAAAAAGCTTTGATTATACAGAAGTAATTGCATAATATGGACCTAGTCTTCAACCACCATCATATCCCAAGTTGAATGTTTCTTTACTTGAAAAAGAACTGCAGAAACTATGAAAGATGTGAAAGAACATCAGAAAATCTGATAGGAGAAAGAATGCATTTTAATGTATGATAGCTAGATTGATCGTCAAGAGTGATCAATAATTAATTTTTTTAGTTAACTTGCCATCAGGAATTGTATTCTTAGAGTCAATTGACACAGGAATATTCAAAGGCTGCGATGAAGCTCTTTCAACTATTAAATGTACAAATAAAAAAGATTGGAGAGCAAAATATCCTTCAAGTAATTATAGATAAGCACTCTAACTACATTCTTGTAAGTATATAAATGATTAGATCAAATTCAATTTAAAAGACATTAATGATCCAATTTATTTGGATTCAATTGAAGAAAGTAGTGAGTAATTGATTTGAGAACCAAAAGATGTTAGTGAGCAAGAATTTGGAGATGAAGTTCTCACTTTGAGACAAATTAAAGAAGTAATTGGAGAAGTTGATCGAAGATGGTTAATAAAATTTAATATGCTAAAACAAAAAAGAGGCCTCATCAATTGTAACATCTCTTTTATCTCAACTTGTGCCTACTCTTATTCAACAAGAAATAGAAGATCACACTGATTCATAAGTAGGAAAAAAAAAAAATTTAATGATAAAGAAATGTTAATGAAAGAGAGGATGATAAGTGAATTTTTTTTATTTTGATTTATAAAATTTTAGAGTTTATTATTTGGTTTATCCTTTAAAGTTTATTTTGAAAATTATCATAAATTTTAATTTGCAAGTTCATCCTTAACATTTATCTTGAAGTTAGGTATGCACTTTATTTTCTTTATACTCTACCAAATTTTACAACATTGAGGGGAATTATCATAAATTAATTTATTTGGTTTATCCTTTAAAGTTTATTTTGAAAATTATCATAAATTTTAATTTGCAAGTTCATCCTTAACATTTATCTTGAAGTTAGGTATGCACTTTATTTTCTTTATACTCTACCAAATTTTACAACATTGAGGGGAATTATCATAAATTAATTTATTTGTACCTTAAAGATTATATTTTACTATAGATTTATGTATAACAAGTAAATTATGGTAATTTGTTTATGCTTTAAAGTTTATTTTAGAAATTATAAAAAATTTCAATTTACAAGTTCGCCCTCAATGTTTATCTTTAAGTTAGATATATACTTTACTTTTCATACTCTTACCAAATTTTACAATATGTCATAAAGCATAAGTTTTATACTCTATCAAGTTTTACAACATTGAGGGGAATTGTCATAAATTAATTTATTTATATTTTACGTTTTTTAATAAAATTAAAAATGTGCTTTATTTTTTGCTACATATTTATAATTTTATACAAACAATAAATATTTGGTAACAAAAGTGGCGCTTCACACCGCGGTTTATGCTTTGAAGTAAAATTAGACTCTTACATATTACATTGCGCTTTGCACTTTGAAAATATTATTCTATAACCCATACAATCATATTACAATAAGAAAGAAAAAATAAAAAATAAGTAAAATAAATATAAACAACCACTGCAGTGTGATGACCATTAAAGAATAAGCAATAAGTCCATGCAAGTGGACAATATACCTATCAACAATAAAGAGAAAAAAGAGTAGCTAATTAATACTGAAACAAGTTTATATAATTTTAATAATAAAAAATAAGTATTGATTTTCCTCTATTCTTAATTTGCTCCAAGTTCATATTATGTACTTGTAAGCCAAGAAATAACTTGTACTCGATTAGAAAATCTCACTTATATTTTATTGTATACATAGAATTTCTAAAATGTAATAGCAAAAATATCTTAAAATTAAATAGAGTCATTATAACACATTAATAATATAACTCACAAATAAAATTATATATAATATTGTAGTATTTATATATTATGGAATGACACCTATAAATGTAAAAGTAAAAAAGTAATAATGTACCTCAGATACCTGCAAAAAATATCTATCCTAATGCGATAAAATAACATAACAACACAACACATCACAAAATATATAACAATCAATCTCGAGTTCTAACCACATCCAAAAATGTCACCCCGAGCATCAATAAGGTTGCACATCAAAATGACCTAACAATATCCTCCTTATGCCAAGTAACTAAATAGTTGTAAATTATTACATCTAAATATGTGCAAATTTTTGTGTATTTTAGGGTTGACTCATGATTCTTATAGCTTACTAAACTATCATTTATGAGAGTATGATTATCCCAAAACTTATCACATTATCATTAATTGAAGGGACATCCATTAGGCTAACAAAACTAATTAAATAATCATTGGGTCTTAGCTTTAATAGAATGCACCCTAACTTAAGTACAAACATCAGTTTGTAAGCTTACAAATACATCAAACATGTTAAGAATAGTTGAAATTATCAACTATCAAGTACAAGATTCAAATATTCAATTGGGATATGAACGCTTAAAGATAGAATTATTCTAAGTATATAGAGAAATATCCAAAATACCTAAAATGCAAGGTGGAGTCCTGAACACAAACTTTCTATTCAAAAAAGAAAAGATGGATGGATGCAGTCTTTGAACTAATATAATCAAAGCAAAGTTAATTTCTTTATAATTGGATACTATGTTTGTACTTCTCAGAATTTTATTGAGATATTAGATGAGATATTACTTCCTATTTTTTCTCGAATAAGTACTGAGCTTACAGCCACTCTTCCAATGCCAAAAAACAAATAAGTCTTCGTTGAATATTGGACTTTGAAGAAAATGATGGAGAAGATAAGAAGATTCTTCAACTACAAGAAAACTTGTTTGCACTCCTCGATCTAGGTGAAATGCCTTGCATTCCTCAACACCTTGAAAAAGGTAGAGCATTATATCCTGATTTTGAAATGAATTTGCTCAAGCCAGCAATTCAACTAGTCAACATTTGCATTTCCTAGATGTTTTTGGGGATGGCGACTCCATAATAGCTTTCACCTTCTATAGAGATTGACTTTAATGCCTTTTGAAGTGAGTAAGTAGCCAAGAAACTTGCCTGACCCAACTCCAAAAGTACATTTCAGAGGATTCAACTTCATATTGTACTTTCTCAAAGTATTGAATGTTTTTTTTATAAGATCATCGATATAAATTTCGACATTTTTTTTCCTTTTCGATTTATAAGTATTACATTCATGAACTTTTGACATGTAGTACCAACATTTTTAAGCTTAAAGGGCATTACATTATAACAATGTCATTTTTAGTTATAACAACAATCTTCTCACTATCTACCAGATGCATCTTAATTTGATGGTAGCCCGAGAACGCATCAAAACAACTTATCACTGAGTAGTCAACTACAAAATTGACTAGAGCATCAATCCACATGAATGGATAACTATCCTTTAAGCAAGCCTAAGTCAGATTAATGAAATCAACACCCATTCTCCACTTATCATTTGACTTTCACACCATCACTACATTCACCAACCAATCAAGATATTGAAATTCTCTGACAAACCCTGCATCATGCAACTTCTACACTTCCTATCAACTTGGCTCACCTAGAGTTATTGTTGCAAGCCTTATCTTCTGCTTTATTGGCCTAGCTTCGAATGCCCATTGAGCCTGTGACAAGCAACGTCAATAGTAACACCTAGCATCTCTACTGTAGATGAGGCAAATACATCTTTGTACTCCCTAAGAGTTATAATCAACTCGCCCCTCAGTTCAAATATCAAATATGAAACTTAAATGAAAAGTTCTACCGGCTTCCCCCTCTATTATCATGACTTCTTCAACAGTTTCTATGACTTCCAAGCCGCTTCCCTTCTATACATCAAGTTATAGAATCCCCTCCTGCACACTACTTACAACCTTCAAGTAGCATACCCTCGATTGCATTGAATCTCCTTGCACTATTACAACATAACCTCCTCTAGAAAACTTCACTGCTAGATGATATGTTGATATGACTTCCCTGAAAGTATCCATCAAAGGAGGATTAAAGATGGCATTATAAGTAGCTAGAAGCTCATGCATAGCAATGAGCTTTTTATTTTTTTTCCTTCTCCCAAATCACTAGCATAGTGATTATTCCACTTTCTTCGCACTCTTCGAAAAATCAGAAGAGTGGGCCTGAGATTGGGATGAGATGCGAATTCTCCTTGTTCATCTTCATATAAACACTCTTGAATAGAATATTCACCTAACTCCTAATGTCTATTAAGATATTGCCAATCTAAAGTGTGTGATCAACGCTATAACCACAATAACATTATTGAATGGGTTCCCTTTTGCTAGTAAATCTTCATTTATGAAGATAATCGTCAACTAACCTACCATTAGTGGCCGAGAAGAATTCATCAAGTTCACATCGCCAAACCTAACTCGCTTAAGGCTAGATTGACAAGAAGCCTATGGCCCATCTCCTACAAAAATTATAGGGACTACCCCCGCATTATGAATTGCTTGTGGTAGAATAGGCTCATTGTTAACTTTGTCCACAGGAGCTTTCCCTTGTCTTCTCGTGTTTGGATCTGGCAAAGACAAACTCCTTCAACTTTCTAGCTTTAATCAAGTCTTCAAACAAGCTTCTTAAATGAAGATTGTAATCCACAAATTACACCAAATAGGAGAATTCAACTCATTTCGATGTATACCAAAACTTCTCACACCAAAAACCTTTTCACATGCATTTTCATAACATTTTATACTTGATTCTGAGAATAATAATATACATATATAAGGGATATATATATACAATATAATGAAATTAAAATAGTTATATAGATTAAACGAGCTGTTATTTATGCCAATATGATAAGTTTAATTAAGTTCATGTTAATTTCATCAACGTATAGGGTTAGACGTTAGAAGTTAATCACTTGCAGTAGTCTGACTATTGGATTGCGAAGGATTAAATGTGGTGAAGTCAGATTGTGAGAACATAATTCAAGATTGTAAAGATATTAAGTTAAAATAATTTATGAATTTCATGTATTAATAAAGAATATTCAATGTTGGGCAATATATTCAAGGAAACGACGAGCAGGTCATGATATTAGCTCAAACATTGAGGTGAGACTTTTAATTACTAATTTAAATTCAAATTTCTATACGACTAATGTTTATCACTACTATTATTACCTTCTGTGATTGTTTTATTCATTGCATTTAGATGCTTATATTATATTTGGTTTAAATCAAATTGATTGTCTATATAATTTGTAAATTATGCTTAATTGATTTACTATGATTCTAATCTAGTCAAGTCCTTAAGGTCATCTAAGGTTCTATACATATTTACAAATATTTTAGTGTAGTTATTACTAAATACTAAATAAAAAGTAATGCATATGATAAACATGAAATATTATAAAATTGTTAAAGGTTGACTATTTCAGGATAACCTACGCAAGTAGACAAAAGTTATGACGAGATGAGTCATTAATAGAATCATAAAATTCCTGCCTCTTAGCATGCAGGTTGGATTAGACCACAAGGGGGGCCTAAAGTGTGGATATGGTACGCCTTATCAGCAACTTTGACTAATGAGCCAAGTGACAACTCTTATGTTTTACAGGAGTCAAACATATATAAATATAAATGACATTTCAAACAAAACTATTTGATTTATAATTATCTTATTCTTGTTATTTTCATTTCACGTTGACTTATAATATTATATGTTGACTTTTAGGCAAGAATAGTGGATAGACAACTTTTGACTTGTATGTTTTGAGATATTATAAAGACTTTTTGGGTACGTACATTTTATATTTTTGATGTCTTTAGTTGCTATGCATTTATGTTGATATTTAATATTACAAACTTTCAAATATATGATTTAAATATAAAATAATTAAAAGGGGGTCATTTTGGGTGTAACAATGACACTCCTCAGTATCATGGTCGTGATCCTTATAATAAACACATTACTTGTTGGATATTACATTACTTCTTTGAGTTACACAAATATTGCTTGCCTTTATCAATGTTGGCTTCTTGAAATAATTCTTATTTTAAATGGTCTCTACAATCTCGACCATAAAGACTCTTAGCAGAGTCATAATTGGTGGAAAGCAAATTGAAGGTGGCAACCTCCTATCTACTTGTCCATCATTTCTTCTATCTTTAAAACAAACTTGCCCTTCAAAAGGACGAACTCAATGCTTCTTAAAATTCCCTTTAACTCTATGCTCAACAAGGTGACTTCTATTCTCTTGATGGAATTTATGAAAATATATCCTCAACTAGTGTTGTTGCTCTTTGTTCTTCACTCCGGACAAGTTTCGCAATGAGTTATATTTCTCAACAAAGATATGATTATTGACTACCTCTAGTAATTTAGCTAACATCTTAGGGTGCTACAACTCCAGAGCATAACAAAATGGACCTTCCCACAAGCCCTGACCAAATGTAGCATGGGTAACTACTAGCTCTAAATCTCACTTCCAACATCTCCCTTTAAAATCGAGTAACAAAACTCAAAGATTCCTCCAATTCCTGATGAATTCGCAGTAAGGTCTGTGAACTCTTATATGGCTTCTGGGCCCTAACAAACCACACAATGAAGTGCACTTGAAATTTGCAAAAGTGGTAATGACCCCCAAAGGACAAGTTATTAGACAAGCAAAGAGTCGATTCCTTCAAAGTCATGGAAAATAGATGGCACTTTAGCACGTCATTGATCCTTAGCAAATAGGCCACTATCTTGAAGGATGCCACATGGTCAGCAAGATTGGATCTCCCCTTGTAAAATTCCAGAGATGGAATCTTGAACTTCTCTAGCGCCTCAACTTCTAAAATCTCCCTCAAAAAAGCATTTTCAATGGTTGCCTCCTCTTCCTTCTCCTATTCTTCTCTCCCTCCTATGATCAGAAGGAAAATAATCTTCATCGTCTTCAACTAGTGTAGATGGTAGAGCTCTCCTTGCTCTCGCCATTAGAACGCCTCTCCATATGATTGATTCTAAAGAACCAAACAACATCTAAACTCTAGGTGTCACTCTCAACGCATGCTCCAGTGCCTCGCGAATCATCGTTGTCATCTACTCCAACTCATTCATCTATTGTATCATAAACTCTCTAGTGCACTCCATGTCTACAAAACTCTCTCTAGCATTGATTTCTTCCCTGTACATAGTTACTCTTTTAGTTTGTGGCATGACCCACGCTCATCGCACCTTAAAAAATATTGAATCATGAATTGTCTGTGGTCTCACACCACGTAGACAAGAGCTTGTAAAGTGAAAGAGAATGAAAACAAAGAGAAAAAATGTTGAAGATCTAATAGAATTGAAGGTTGAATTCCTTTAAAGCCAAAAGATGAAAAAGTCCCCTATTTGTGGGTGGTCTCTCCTACTTGTAGGGTTGGGCTAACCTGAGGGCGTATATGAATGATTGTAAAAAAAGAAAAAATACATTGTGTCAATTACAACGGGTGTGACTAATTGTGTAGCACAGTCGATTATGACATCGTTCGGGTCCATGCCTTGAACCTAGTCTAAGGGTGATTTGACTATACAATAAATGTGGTTGTTAACTCACTCTAATACAAGGTTGTTTTCCATGCCTCAATTGACGTGAAAACAAGCACTAACAATTAAATTTTTTTGTTGTTGTTCTATAATAGTCAAATTACATGATTCCAACAATACAAAAGAAGCAATGTGTAAAAGTAAAAAAATAAATAAATAAATCATCATGCAACTTACATTCTATCTTCCCCAGATTTGTAAGCGATTAATGCATTTGATGCAGGAGTCAAGTTGTAAGATCATATGCTAAAAAGTATGCTCTGTCCGCTCCTTTCTTAGTCATAGAAAATTCTGATTTGCTACCTGAACAGATCTTTAAACAGATTATATGAGAAGCACCAGATGAAAGAAATCTTTTTTGCCGCTCAAGGATCCCAGCAAAACAGTTGGATGGAGTTTTAACTTCCTCAATGCCAACATAGGATACTTCTTCTGCAGCTTTTGAAGAATTTGATTCAGATTTGCACTCTTTTTTCACTTGTATGGACTGACTAGGTGTCTGTCTTCTGTTGGTTTGAGCAGTCTCTTCCAACTGCCTGATTTGAGATGAAAAATTCAGATCATGATTTGATAAACATTTCTTATAAATGGAGTCATTTTGTGTCGGATTATCAATTGTACTTTTTTCTGGGATGCTAGAATCGGATATTTCTTGCTTTCTGCCAGTACAGCTCAACAGACTAAAAGATTTCCTTTTCTTTTTATAGCAAGTGGAGAGGAGCTTTATTTGTATCTCTACATGACATCCCAATACACTCTGAAATGAACTCGCAATTGATTTCCATGATTTCTCTGCCTTTCTAACATGATCTGGATGATTAAAATCAATTGTAGCAATTGCGAGACCTTGAAAGTGAAGACTATACCAGGTCAGGAAATGAATGTCACTTACATTATAAACTCTAAAAATAATCAAGTAATACGTAGAATAAAGTTTGAAAGGTAGAAGCACTTTAGCACATGATCTATGAAAGACCATTACCTCAGAGCTTGCTAATAATTGAAGAACCACCATGAAATTGTTAGTTTTATAAGTCGTTTGTGAAAATTTCTAAATAGCAATCTATATCATATTGCCATACTGGTTTCTGCACTAAAGGAAAAAAAAAAGTTAGCGCACTTGCGCATCACCAGAGTAGGTTTGACTACTACCAACGATAAAGTGCATCCTTTGCAGGTACTATCCTCTGGCCAATGCAATCACTAGTATACAATGGTAGGTGGAGGGGAAGACAAATACAAGCCATTTTTTTTAATTTACTCCTGCAATGTATTGATTTCATTGGAGGCATTCCACGCTATTAGAAACAACTACTCAATAAAAAAGTTAAAAATCTCATATGCGTAGGAAGCTTAATTACTACCATTAACCCTAGATCCACAATGGAGTTTTCCTAGTATGGGAGGGAAAGCATAATTATTTCACTTTCCAAAACAAGTAAAAATACCATCCTCTAGAACAGCTTTCTTCCCATTTGAAGCTTCTAGATTACAGAAACAAACCAAGCAACCCACTCAAGCTAACTTCGCCAAATTTTGGTTAAGTATATATATTTAAGCAAAAACTTGGAAGCTGGCATGGTAGCAAAGCTGATATAACTGTCCACAAAGCCTTCACGATGTAAGATATAAAATAGCATATTGAAGATTTAATATGGAAAGAATAAGAAGTTTCCTTACAAGCTCCTAGTTCAAAATTTGAAAAAAAAAATGCAGTTTTATTCCTATATTTCCCTCTGAAGACATCAATTGATCGTCCGTGAGTAATGTGTTAGCATTTCCAAAAAATACATAGGAGCAGATGCATACAAGCATGAGGACTGAGAAGATGTCCCGTGCTCAAGAATGTTAAAGAAGTCTTCGACAACCTCAAATTTTGTATCAATTTAATAAGTGCATACCACAATATAAATAACAAAACTGCAATTCAATATATTTCGGGTCATTCAAAAGGGTTTCAGGGTTATCTGCAAACAAAATAATAGGCAAATCATCCATGTGTTTTACCTTCACTAAAATGTAATGCTGATAAGTTCCCTTCTTTCTGCAGAAAACTCCTTAGTTTACCTGACTGGAATACTGTCATGGCTCCTTTCCAAATGGTTTCAAGTTTTGCTCTATTGCAATGTCTTCCTGGGCAGTTCAGCATGTTACACCCATAACAAATAAAGTCTTTCTGAATTGCTCTTGCTGAAGAAGAATCCAAAACTTCCCGATCTGTCCAACAACAAGTGCATGTCAAAAGATACAATGTTTCTCTCTAATACCACAATCTGAAGAACATGAGGATGACGTAGCATTTCTCAATTAGTTCGTAGGTACATTTTCAAAATTTCCACTAATGACAATCAAGCAATAGTAAGAATGAAGTCACACTTCAACCCCATATCTCAAAGAGGCAGAGAAATTTTCCAAATGAAAAAATTAGGGATCTACAGCTCATTTTGCTTCTCTTATTCCCAAAGGCGACAACTGAAATAGCTTTCACCTCTTACCTCTAGGCAATGTCACTTTCGTGCATTCCATAGATTCATGCACATCAGTAAAAGAAGGCTCTTGAGTACCGAATTGTAAAAGTGCCACAGTAAGCCACGTTGCCTGGTTTTTTGATGTTCTAAGTTGTTTTTCAGTTTCA
The DNA here is from genome assembly GCA_021442155.1 of Cymbidium sinense. Classification (NCBI taxonomy): domain Eukaryota; kingdom Viridiplantae; phylum Streptophyta; class Magnoliopsida; order Asparagales; family Orchidaceae; genus Cymbidium; species Cymbidium sinense. The sequence goes on along the minus strand of CM038224.1, from coordinate 70,161,097 downwards.
GAGAGAATTTGCAATGCATGCCTAAGTTTCTGAATACCGGCCTGAGCCACTGCATCAAAAGTATTATAAGCTAAGCAACTTCAAAATGAAACAACAATTTGGGGGCTTTAAGAAATAAAACCAGCAGTTATTTTTAGATTAAAGCAATAAAACCAGTGCTAGAAAAAATAATTATGTAGTTCAAGATACTTGAAATGGAGAAAGCATACGGTAGGAAATTACAAACATTTTGCTTGAATTTCATTTACAGTGCACAAAACCTAGATCTTAAAATAATTCATATAGATAGAAAATTCTAATCAGTTACGCAAGTTTGAATTTTAGACATATACATTGAAAATATGAGATGTAAGAGGTGTTAGATACTAGTCTAAAATAGATTTAACAGCCAGAATTGGGAGTATGAATAAAGTTAGACGCATACAAGTATAACAATGATGATGATAATGTTGGATTCTTCTGTCCAACAAGGAATGTTCATTTATAAAATTCCAAGATGACAATAATTTGGCTGAAACGATGATCACTTACATAAAGTTAATTCCACAAAGCAAATCAAGATTGACTATGTGAAACAGATAAAATGCAAAACTGTTTTGAAAAAGTGATGCGCATAAGATTAGAAATATAGACATTTGAAATCCATATTAAAGATGATGAAAGCTTATTCTAAATAACACCTACTGAAAGGCCAAGTCCACAGGTTGTGGCTGAAATAAGTTCAACAGATGGACAGCAAAACATGATCGTATTTCCATATACAAAAATCTTATATCAGCAGCCATAAAAACATTAACCTGAAGCAAGGCTGCCCGTTCATTTTTTGGTAATTCATTTATCTTTGACAAATCAGTTTCAATGTGAACTTGTCAAGACAATGTATATTGTAAAATGGGTAGTATAGAAGGCTAAATGTGAAGCAGTCAGTGCTGAAGGACTATTCTAAGAAAATATAGGTCACTAGAATTATGTGGAAGATTCATAAGGGCAAGAAGAATTGATTCGTTGGATATGGTAGAAATCATTCATCCATGATTAGCTATCTTTACTTTGATTTCAGTAGATGCGTAAACTTGTTTAAGGCATGCTGTAGAAGTATATGGACAAAATTGCAAGTGTTTGAGGTATTCCACATCAGCTTTAGCCATGTACAAAGAGTTGAAAAGGCGCATATAATTCCCATTAAGGTTTGAGGAATCAATATACAAAATTCACTTATAGCAGAGTTTTTAGTTCATGCCAGTAAATAAGAAGCTATTAACCACCTTATCTATTTCGTTCCTCCTTTCTAACTGCTGGATAAAAATGCAGTAAATAATTTTTAAAAGTGTTGATTTAAAGAATTTCTATATAAAGCTACAACAAAGCGCACATGCCTAGCACCTTTCTTATCTATTAAATAACGGGATATCCTAGACCAGCCAATTAGCTTAGACTTCAGGTATTTTAAAAACAAAGTCAAAATAAATGTGCTGAAGAATATGCATTTAATATGACAGCAACTACAACAACAACAACAACAATAAACCTTAATCCCACTAGGTGGGGTCGGCTACATGAATCCTTCGTCTCCATTGTGTCCTATTATGTGTCAAATTCTCATTTAATTTAAGTATACTAAGATCATTTTTATACATCTTAACCAAGTCTTTTAGGTCTACCTCTACCTTTCTTAACATAAGGCAAATCTAATTCTACTCTCCTGTCATCGACGTGACACTTTATGTGGCCAAACCATCTAAGGCGACTCTCCTAATCTTATCTACCTGAGCTACTCCAACTTTTTCCCGAACATACTCATTTTGCATTCTATCTCTACGAGTAAAGCCACTCATCCACTGAGCATCCTCATCTCTAACATTTAACTTAGTCTTATGCTTCTTTTTTATTGGCCAACATTCTCGCACCATAAAGTCATTGCGGTCTTACCACCATCTTATAAAATTTTCCCTTAAGTTTAAGTGAGACTTTTCTATCACATAATAGGCCGATGCATTCCTCCACTTCAACCATCCAACTTGAATTCTACTAATAACATCTCCATCTATTTCACCATCATTTTGAAAAATAGAGCCTAATATCTAAATCTTCACTCTTATTAATGACTTGATCACCTAAAGTCACAACACTATCACTAAAACTTCTACAACTAAAATTACTCCATATATTCGCTTTAGATCTACTTAAACTAAACCTTTAGACTCTAAAGTTGACCTCCATAATTCAAGTTTCTTTGGACTCCTCTCTAGTCTTATCAACAAGAAGAATGTCATCAGCAAAAAGCATACACTAAGGTACATCTTCTTGTAAATGCCTCGTAAGAACATCCATAACTAAAGTAAAAGGATAAGGACTTAATGTTGATCCTTGATGTAATCCAACTGAAATAGAAAAATATTTTGTCAATCCTCCTTGTGTTTGGACACAAGTAACTCTAGTATACATATCCATGACTTGAATATAACCAATATTAACTCGCTCTAGAACTCTCCAAAGAACATCTCTTGAGACTTTATCATAAGCTTTTCTAAATCAATAAATATCATATGTAGATCCTTCTTACTTTCTCTATGCTTCTCCATCAAACCTCTTAACAAATGTATAGCATCCATAGTAGATCTACCGGCATGAAACCAAACTGATTGAGAAACTTAGATCACATCGTAACCTATGCTCAATTACTCTCTTCCATAATTTTAATGTATGGCACATTAACTTAATTCTCTATAATTTGCACACTCTTGTGCATCACCTTTATTCTTAAATATAGAACCAACAAACTCTTTCTCCACTCATCCGCATCTTTTAGTCTTTAAAATAACATTAAAAGATTTATAAGCCAAGAAATTCCTTGATCACCTAAACATTTTCACACATCTATTGGAATATTATCCGCTCTTGCTTTTCACATTTCATTTTCTTTAAAGCTTCACTAACTTGATTTACTAATCTGACGATAAAATGAAATTCTCTATTTTTGTTTAGGGTATTAAGGTTGCTAAAATCAATCGTCGATCCTTCATTGAAAAGTTTATCAAAATACCTCATCCACCTATTTTCAATATCTTTTCTAAGAAAAGCATTTTATTATTTTCATCCTTAATCTCCACTATGTCTTTACTTCTCCTATCTCTTTGATTGGCTAACTTATACATACATCTTTCACCATTGCCGGTCCCAAGTCCGGATGCAAAAAGTGGAGGGTTGCGTTAGGTAGTCGACAGCCAGCGTAAAATTTGTCGAAATAATCATGACATGAATCCTTTAATATGAAAGCAACTATTCAACAATATTAAACATGGGTAAAAAAAGAGGTTGACTATTCACTAATGCCTTGGTTTCAAGGTAAAAGTAACCATAAGCTATGATTTAGGGTTTCTAATGTTATTTACTAGATGGGTGAAAGAATTAGTATGAGCTAATCTATGCAAAAATATCTTTTTAGTACAATCATATATGTGCTTATATAAAATCAAGAGAAAAGAATAATACAATATAATACTAAAGACCACCTCAAAAAAAATAACAATAATAAATAATACAAATTCCTTCTATAAGAAGTTTGCACATCTGATAATTTAGATATGATGACGCTCCCTTGTAAACTAAATGTTCCATAAAAAAATGTTAAACTCAATAAAAAAAAATGGTGATCAAAGATGAAGTACCAGATGATTTTATTGCTGAGAGAGCTAAGTATCGTAGGAGGAGCACAACTAATTCATTAAAAAGAGATTACTATGGATTAAATGCAAAGACTCAACAAGTTCCATTAGAGAAGTCACAACTAAGACTTAAATAAAAATATTGACACAGAGCATTGATTGGACATCAACAAAGACTTTAACGAAGACTGCTACAACAAAAACAAAAACAAGCCTTTATCCCACAAAGTGGGGTTGGCTATATGAATCCTCATTATGTGTCTCATTTTCATTTAATTCAAGTATACTAAGGTCATTTTTTAAACATCTTAACCAAGTCTTTTAGATCTACCTACCTTTCTTAACATAAGAAAAATCTAATGCATCTAATCTCCTGTCATCAAACGCTTTATGTGGCCAAACCATCTAAGGTGGCTCTCTAATCTTATCTTCCATTTGGAGCTACTCCAACATTTTCCCAACATACTCATTTTAGCATTTTATCTCTAAGAGTAAAGCCACTCATCCGAGCATCCTCATCTCAACACAATTAACTTAGTCTTATGCTTCTCTTTTATTGCCCAACATTCTACACCATAAATCATTGCAGGTCTTACCACCATCTTATACAATTTTCCTTAAGTTTAAGCGGTATTTTCTATCACACAACAGTTCCTCCACTTCAAACATCCAACTTGAATTCTACTAATAACACCTCCGTCTATTTCACCATCATTTTGAACAATAGAGCCTAAATATCTAAATCGCTCACTCTTTTTAATGACTTGTTCACCTAATGTCACAACACTAACACTAGAACTTCTACAACTAAAATTACATTAGAACTTCTACTTTAACGAAGACTGCTGATGAAAAAAATTAATAAAAAACATAAAGAGGTCAATATAAGAAAGAAAAATGCCACCAACACATGAAAAGATCATGTGATAAATAGAGGTGATCAAGTTCCTCAATCATCAGCAAAGGAATCAATTGTAAGAGGTATCAGGCTAGATGAGAGATGTGGAAGTAAAAGAATAAGATGCACCATTTTTTTGAGTTTGACAACAACATTGAATGTGTCTTCATCAACAAGCTAAAATTTGGTAATTGTCATCATCGATAGTGAAGTGATATAGGTCACATGTGGCGATATGAAGATAGGTAAAGTCTGTGATAATGGCATATATGATGTGAGACAATTTCAAACTACTATAAAATGAATGCACTCTAAATAAAAATGCATAAGAATGGAAACACAACATGATTTACAAATTCCTTACACGAGATATGCTAAGTAGGCAACTGTTATGGACTTATTATAATCAAAGCACAATGAAAGAATCTTGATGCTAGTTTAGCAATGCTTATCAATCAAGGTTCATGTCGTTAAGTAGAAAAAATGACAAGCTTAAAAAATGATATAACCTCATGTAGATGGAGCCAAAATAACTCAAGTTAAGCTCAATGTAAAGACCATCACATTGACCCCTTCATTGGAAGCGCTTCTCCAAGAGTACATCAAATAGTCCTTCACTTAAGAATGGAAAACAAACAAGAATTCGAGAAAATATTTTTCACTCAACCATCAAGCAAAATATGAGATAACAAATAAGAGGAATGAGACCACTATATATAGTTAAATGCAACGAGTATCCTATTAGGTGGGGGAGGGCAAGGATGGACAATCATAGCATGGGGAAAAAAAGAATGGAGTGATGCTTGAAGAGTCTTTTATAATTTTAACGAGTTTCAAAGAAGAGTCATAAATGAAGGGTGGACCCATGACATAATAATGGCTTTTAGCATTAAATATGCGAATAAAAAAATGGTGGAAGTTGATATATAGGAGGATGATGCATTGGATAAAAAAGAAGAGGTCGACATCAAATATAGATGTGGTAAATATATACAAAATACAAGACAAGACTCATACACCTCATGACTCACATTACTAAAACAATTCATAACTCACACTACAACTCAACTAATATTATAGTGACAAAAAATACATAGTTAAAATGCATGTGTAAGAAGTCACCCTAGATTCTAATGATATTCACATACCTAATGCAATCTTACCTCTCCTTTCTAAATTTAGTGATGTAGCACTCTATGAACTTCTTGATAAGTTAACTCTCTTAAAACAATTTAACATACTATTAACTTAATTCTAAGTTCTCAACTTCCAAACCTTGCACACTATAAGATGAATCACATTGAACATGCTAAATTAAGAGATGAATTAGAAAATATTTTATACAAGAAATTCTTAATTCTTGTACAATCCTTGCCTTAAAAAATTTCAAAGAATGATGTAACATGACAAATGTATATTGATCATAAGGTCATAAATAAAACTACTGTCAAGTACAGATTCCCTATTCATCAATTAGACAATATATTAAATTTAATTTTATAAGCCAATTTTTCTTTAAAATTGATTTAAAAAATGATTGTCACCAAATTAGGATTCGCTCAAAAGATAAATGAAAACTATCTTCAAGACTCCAATGGATTTTATAAGCGGATGGTCATGCTTGTTGGACTCTAAAATACCTTTAGCACATTTATATGATTAATAAATACTATTCTCAAGCCTTTTATAAGAAATTTTTTAGTTATATACTTTGGTTACATTTTAGCCCATCATCTTAAGCAAGTTTTTGAGACTTCAAGAAATGAAAGTTATACATCAATTTGAAGAGAAATTGGGTGAATTTCTAAAGATTTATCATTTTCATTGTTTGAAACCTAGCAAGATTAATGCAATCATTAATTGGCTAACACCTAAAAATTTCATGGCCTAGCCACTTTTTATAGAATATTTATCAAAATTATTAATATAATTGTGGTTCCAATCACTAATATGATAAAATTAGATAAATTTTATTAGATCAAATTTAAACAAAAAGTCCTAGATCAAATTAAGATTATGATGACTTCTACCCAATTCTTTCAAATTTCTCCAAAACTTTTGAAGTGACTTATGATGCATCTTGAGTTAGAATTAATGGAATATTAAATCAAGAAATTCATCTTTTTAACTTTTTAATAAAAAATTAAATGTGGCCGAACAACGATGCTCAACATATGATAAGGAGTTTTATGTTGATATTTAATCTTTAAAATTAGAGGTGTCAAAAATTTACCTAACATATAACTCGACACAAACTCTACTCGAAAAATTTGGGTCCAGGTCGACCCAAATAATTTTTGGGTTAGGTTCGAGTGGAAGAATTTAATCCGTTTGATATTTCGGGTCAGGTTCGAGTTGACCCTCCAACCTAAAAATTGACCTGATTTTGACCCGCCAATTTGAATTTGACTCAAAATTAACACGATTTTTTACCCATGAACATGAATTTGATTCGATTTTGACCTAGAATGTACGTATAAATAAACCATTCAAGTCATGTTCGAGTCAATCGGGTTGAAGGCGGGTTAGATTTGGGTCAAACATATTTGGGTTGGGTCAAATTCGAGTCAAACTCAAACTCAACCTGTTGACCCGAATTGACACCAGTATTTGAAATATTAATAACACTACCTTTAACATAGAGAGTTCATTCTTAACTCTCATCACGCCTTCAAATTCATAAACACCCAATAAAAGTAATAAACATGCCAAATGAGTTAAGTTTCTTTAAAATTACTCTTTTGTCCATAAACATAAACTTGGAATTAAAAATAAACCTGAGAATGTCTTACAAGTGTAACATTGACTATCTCTTCTTTAAAATTTAAAACTCTAGATGTTGAACAAATTCATGATAAGTAATGTGTGTCCTAAATTTCATTTGATTTACATCTAACACTTAAACAAACATTTAACTTTGAAAAAGGCATTCTCAATCATTAACAGATATCTTTATCATGAAAAATAACTTACATCACTAAATCCTCATTCTGGAAGAATTACTTGTCATTTGGAAAAGGATAAAATAATCCATTTAATGAAAATTTTATTTTTCCTTCCTTAAGAAGAATGTTTAGAAATTGGTGGCCCAATGTGTAACATGTAAATAAGTTAAAACCGCTAAATGAAAAATCTAGCCAATATATTGCTTTCCCCATTCCTTAGATGCCTTAAGAGGATTTATCAAAGAATTTTATCTTAGGATTGTCCAACACAACATAACATGATAGCATTTTTTATAATTAAAAAGTTTTCCAAGAGGGCATATTTCCTTTCATGCTCGAAAATTAATGATGCTTCCCACATTACTAAACTATTCTTTAAGAAATTATACATTTATATGGCCTACCTTCAAATATTTTGTTTGACCATAATGTCCAATTGATTTAATATTTCCAGAAGACTGTAAAAAAATTATTAGGCACTAAATTAAAGTTTTCATCTACCTTCCATCCTCAAACTATTAATTAAACCTTAGGAAACCTATTCATCTATTTCATAAAAAAAATAAAGATACTAGAACTTGCATTTACTTATATCTAAATTGGGAAATAATAATACAATTTTAGAACAACAAAAAGCTTCTTTTGAAATAGTATATGGCCATAACCCAATATGACCTATTGATATAGATAACCACCCCTCTCATAAATTCTTTGATTCTATATTTTCATTTGCCAAAAAATTTCAAAGTCTTCATGATGCTATAAGAAATCAAATTGCTTTAAATTTAGACAAATATGCTTCCAAGGCAAACAATAATAGATCAACAAAAAATTTAAAATGAAGATTATGTTTTAATTCACATTCGTCTTGAGCGATATCACACCACCAAGTTGAAAAAATTACATGCAAAAAACTTTAGGCCAATTTAAAATTCTTAAGAAAAAAGAATATATTGTATTACCTTGATTTGGCTATTACTATGCTAGACTATCATGTTATTAATATTGAAGATATTTTATCAAATAAAGAAGATAACAAGCCTCCACTTGTTCAAACTTTTTAGCAGGAAACATATTTTCTCACTTGCAAAATCCCTCCTTCCTTGAAATTGACGATATCATCACCGAGAAAACACTCATTAACCTAGCTATTGAGCATTATTTTTCAGTTCGTTGAAAGAATAATCCACATGCTGATGACATATCGATGATCGACAATGATTTGAAAATATTGGTTCCACAAATATTTGAAGGCTTCTTAAATTTTAACCCTATAGAGCCAAATTCTGTTGAATTCGGGAGAGTTTATGAAACACATCATAAAAATAAAATAAAAACAAATTAAAAGCCTCACTACAAGGGCTAAGGCTAATGTCGAAAGAAAATATCAAAGAATAAGCCCAACTATAAGAGCTAAGAAAAAACCCAATAAAGGCCCATAATTTAGGATATTTTAAATGTAATTTATATTTTAATGATTTTATATTTTAATGATTTTATATTTTTTTCTCATCTAAAAGTTTGTATAACCAGCCATGACATAAAGGAGGTATTAAAAATGAGTATTTAGAACTTCTTTATTAATGGCCACCAACACCTGATTTTTTTTCCTCCATGTTTTCTCTAAAACTTTCAGCCACAGACTTTTGTGGTGCTTATAAATATATGCTAAAATACTTTGTAAATTTAGTTGTTGAATGGCGTAATTTAAGTGAAATATTATTCTTTTGTTTAGCTTAATGCTTGATACTTTGTGGCTCAAGTTTTATTTTTTTATTTAATTTTGAGATAAGGTAGTTAATATATTTATTTTACTCTTTTAATCACTTCCTTTTAACTTTCTTATACTTTAACATCTTTAGCATCCTCCAAGATCAATCATCACCCATCATAAACCTCACATCAACTCCCAAGGTCCACCCAAAACTCTCAATCAAACTAAGCAAGACTAAGACCTAGTCAAAATCTTTACTCTCAACCCTTATAAACTCTACCAAACCTAACCATTTACTTTAGATCATTAGCACACAATTTAAGTTAACTATCCATAATTTATGTAAACCATTTATTTTGTGTTAAACTTTTTCCTAGAAGATCTTCCGAATTTTCCTAAACTTAATCAATCCAAGCTATTCTTGGAAATTCTACCACTATACCATAAAAATTCTTAATATCTCACTAAAAACTATAAATCTCATCTTTAGATATTAAATTAAAGGTTCATAACTTTTTTTATCGATTAATCTCACCTAAAGGCTACCCACCACCATCAACTACATGGACCTCTCATACCCAATGCATATATCATCGTACCTATGATCTTGCCCCATCCTATTAAAAGGACACAAAACAAAAAAAGAAAATAAATCAAACCTAATACTACACCCAACCATCATCTCGACTTCCTCACCTTCACTCGTTTTGCTTTACTAACCATCCACGATCTTTTGACTAGTGCTTCTCTCCTTATGCTCATTCTCTTTTGCACTCCCTCTCCAAAAGAGTCACCCTCTCTCTCCCACTCTCTTCAAATTTTATTTTTCCTTCTTAAGCTTGTTGACCCATCACCTTCTCCGTCTTCGACGCAACTCATCATTTACTGGTTGTCCCATTACCTCCACAACAAAAATGCCACCCAATAGTGCTACTTTGCTAGTTTTCGCCTTCCTAATCCTCCCTCCCCTAATCTCTTTCTCTCTCACGATAGAGAGTGAAATCTCCTTAAACCTCACCACCAATAGCTCTCCCATCTTCTTCCTCATTCAGCCATTCCACCCATCCCTCTCTTAAACAAAGATGATACGCACCATTTCTCTCCCTCAAATAGCCTCTTCTAGCCATCAAACCACCTCCTTTAGCTCTTCTCTCTCTAAATAGAAAAAGTAAATTTTTCTCTCTATCTCACTTTCTCTAAATAGAGAGAAACTCCCTCTCATTCTTCTCTGTCTCTTTAAATTAATAAAATAGAATAAAAAATTGTGTTTAATCGTGCCAAAACTAACAACCTTATCATTAATAGTGTCAGCTTGCACATAAGGTATAAATGCAAAATCAAACTTACCAAATTGTCAAAACTAAGTACACGTACATGCTTTCTTGGCATAATAGCGAAATCTTGAGTTTAAAAATTGTGCAGGTGATGTCTTCATACATGCTTTTCTTGGTGTAAAGAAAAAGACAACTTCAAATCACTTAAATTAAAATCTATAAGTATCTTTCTTGATGTAATAAAAAAAATTTAAATTAAGTGCAAGTACGAAAACCCATGTGCATTATTTTTGGCGTGGTGGGATAACAAACTCTTGATCATGATTCGCACCGCCCATATAAGCTTCTCTTGACATGATAGGCATGCCCAGCATACCTAAGTGCACTCCCTACATAGAGATGACACCATAATGTGATTGAAATACTATAAGATTTCATAATATAGAATACTCAAATTGAACAATATTATAAAAAAAACTTTAAAAATTTAACTAATAATGAATCAAATATGAAATTATGAAATCATAAAATGATAACATCTAGAATAGAACTCTAAAATGAACTTATAGAGAACTTAAATTTGGCTATGAGCAAGACCACAGACAAAACTTCCTCTCTCAAACATTCAAAGCACTCAGAACTTTGAATCCAATAAGAAAAATTGGAATGATGAGATGGGATACCATAATCCTGAAAAATTGGAATGATGAGATGGGATACCATAATCCTGAAAAATTGGAATGATGAGATGGGATACCATAATCCCTTATTTATAATCAAAAAAAGGAATTTTTTTGTAAGGTCCACATTGCTAAAAAAATAAATGCATAAGGAAAAAAAATAGCATGTTCTAACATGCTTAAAATAATTCAATTCATCCAAACCATTCGATTTCGCGACACACACACACACACACACACAAGCAGACAAAAGTCGTTCTAAAAGAAACAAAATGAAATATTTGCATGGATCCCAAATGACAAAATACTTGTGCAAATGACAAAAATTGGATAGTTTTGAGACTTGCATGAATTTTATTGGGTAATTTACAACTCACATATAATGTCTCAAAATTTGTACAGGTATCTTGAAAACACAAAAGTACCGCAAGAATAGTGCAAATACAAAAAACAAATGTATAAGAATTTGTGTAAATGTGTCACACAAATATGTTAAAAAGTGCATGAATGCATTATATAGTTACACTAATATTCATATGAGTGCAGATGCACTAAAAATCATGCAAGAATACTAAATGCTCGCATATGCTCGGATCAGCACATTACTTGCTCAAATGTGTAAATTGAAAATGTCACACAAGCTAGAAAAGAGATCACATTAAATATGTTCTTGCCTCAAGAAAGTGCAAGTACTTTGAATGATTGATAATTATTTAAAAATTGCAAACTTAAAGCTAAACTCAAACCTATCAAAACTATGCATATTCTCAAGTGGGTTGCTTCGCCTATATGGTGAAGTTATAAGTCTCACTAGCCATTTTGATCACATTCCTCGCAAGAACTTGAGTTGACAAGATTGAGCCTCACTAAGTCGATCAAATCCTCCTTATGAGGACTGATCGATGATGTTGAGCCTTATTTAACCAGTCTAATCCTTGAGCAGGCTGCTTCGCTTATATGGAGTTATAAGTCTCAATAGCCATTTTGATCACCTTCCTCGCAAGAACTTGAGTTTACAAGACAGAGCCTCACTAAGTCGATCAGATCCTCCTTATGAGGACTGATTGATGATGTTGAGCCTTATTTAACCAGTCTGATCCTCCTCATCACAGGAATTGGAGTTGACGAGACCAAAGCTTTTGCAAGATGCACGTGACAAACATCATCATTTCCATCACCATCAACACTTTAAGTTAAGAGTGTAATTTCTCATTCTTAAAAACTAAGTTGTTATATGTTAATTTTTTAGCGCCTAATGACTAGCTTTAATTAAAAGTTCTTTTTCATCGCTAGGAATAATAATCAAGCAACTATGAGAAACCTAGAACCAAAGCTAAAGTCATCGCAATATGAGAGTGAAATCTCTGAACAATGCCTTACCTGCAATCTAATCTACCTTATAAAAGTTTAACCCAAAAAACATGACTCTCATGAGAGATCAGATGAAAATTTCAAATCCCACACTGAACCCATTGCAATCTCTAAACTCAAACTAATCACAAATATGAACGACATATAAGATAACATGAGATTACATTTATAAAATTATAATATTTATAATCCAAAAGAATTTATATACATCATCTCTGGGCTTGTACATAATGGGATGGGGGCTTGTTATTGTTGTTGTATCTCTAGGCTTGTACAATCCACAAAACAAAACTACTGTTCCATAAGAATTCGCATGCATCATCTACTAGTCAGCACTATACAATCCACCAAATAAAACTAGTTATAATAGATTAACAATACAACAACAACAACAAGCCTTTATCCCACTATGTGAGGTCGGCTACATGAATCTTCATCTCTCCATTATGCCCTATTATATGTCAAATTCTCATTTAATTCAAGTATTTAAGGTTATTTTTTATTTATCTTAACTAAGTCTTTTTAGGTCTACCTCTACCTTTCTTAATATAAGGCAAATCTAATGCATCTACTCTCACCAGTCATCGACGGCCAATGCTTTATGTGGCCAAACCATCTAAGCGACTCTCTAATCTTATATGCCACCAACTCCAACTTTTTCCAGAGCATACTCATTTTCGCATTTCATCTCTAGAGTAAAGCACTCATCCACCTAAGCATCCTCATCTCTACAACACTTTTATGCTTTATCTTTATTGGATATTACATAAATCATTGCGGTCTTACCACCATCTTATAAAATTTTTTTGTTTAAAAGGTACTTTCTATCACACAGGATGCATTTCTACTTCAACCATCCAACTTGAATTCTACTAATAACATCTCCATCTATTTCACCATCATTTTGAACAACAGAGTCTAGATATCTGAATCGCCCACTCTTTTTAATAACTTGTTCACCCAATGTCACAACACTACCACTAAAACTTATACAACTAAAATTACACTCCATATATTTAGTTTTAGATCTGCTTAAATGAAAACCTTTAGACTCTAAAGTTGACCTCCATAATTCAAGGGACTCTCTCTAATCTTATCAACAAGAAGAATGTCATCAGCAAAAAGCATACACCAAGGTACATCTTCGTGTAAATGCCTAGTAAGAACATTCATAACTAAAACAAAAAGGATGAGGGCTTAAAGCTGGTCCTTGATGTAATCCAACTAAAATAGAAAAATATTTTGTCATTCCCCTTGTGTTTGGACACAAGTAGCAACTCTAGTATACATATCCTTAATGACTTGAATATAACCAATATTAACTCCTTTCTTTTCTAGAACTCTCCAAAGAACATCTCTTGAAACTTTATCATAAGCTTTCTCTAAATCAATAAATATCATATATAGATCCTCTTTACTTTCTATACTTCTATCAAACCTCTTAACAAATGTATAGCATCCATAGATCTACTTGCCATAAAATCAAACTAATTGTGAGAAACTTTTCACATTGTAACCTATGCTCATTACTCTCTCCCATAATTTTAATGTATGACACATTAACTTAATTCCTCTATAATTTGCACTCTTGTGCATATTCTTAAATATAGGAACCAACAAACTCTTTTTTCACTCATATCTTTTAATCTTTAAAATAATATTAAAAAATTTGTAAGAAATTCTTTGATCTCCTACACATATTGGAATATCTTCGTCAGTCCTACTATTTTTCGACATTTCATTTTCTTTAAAACTTCTCTAACTTCAAATTTACTAATATGACGATAAAAACAAAACTCTCTATTTTTTTAGAGTATTAAAGTTGCTAAAATCAATCATATTTTCAAATTCTTCATTAAAAATTTATAATAGATTAACAATAGTCCAAAAATATATATATGTATATAAATTTTATGACTACGTCATAACCCTCACGTAGGTCTAGTATGAATGCAACAATATGTACATCACCTGATGTATTAAAATAGACATTATATAATCCAAGGCATATCATTATATTATAATTCACAAATACTTGTCTTGAAAGCTTATCAAAAATCCATGGGCTTCTTACCCTTACCAGAAGCCGATAATGCATACAAATACAATAAAATGAGCACAAAGGCTAGAATGTTACATGAAAACTATCACATTATTCAATATACGGTAAGAAAGAACAATTTATATGTAAGTTGAGTCAGTAAATCACATCATGCTAGTTCAGGTCTATTAAACCATATGCATGAGTTCAATTAAATATAAGTGATGTCACCAAATCACAGTATATGCATGTCAAATCATTTACATAGTCACTCCAGAGTAAACATAATTACAAAATCATATGCATAAAAACCAATTCGATGCCAACCAAATATCAGGAAACACCATATATGGACTAGTACAAGAATAACTCAAGAAGTGGAGCATGACAAGAGGAATTGAGTTGAGTTTGAAATTCTTTGGTGATTTTAGAAGTATTTCAAGCATTTTTCAAAGAAGGGTTGTAAAAGAAAATTGGTTCTAAAATATAATAATGACTTATGATATTAATTAAGAAAGAGGGGGAGGGTGAGACACTCATGATATATAAGAGAATGATGTGAGGGTAAAAAAAAAGGTAAGGTGATGATCAGAGTGTGAGGTGGAGATTAAATAAAGAGGTGATGGTCAATGTAGTGGTCAAGGTAAAGTCAACACGACTCACATTACTCATACAACTTATGACTCACACTATTTATTATAATGAACACAAATACAATATCAAAATGCTTAAAACAACTCAACCAATAACATAAGGATCAACAAACATATGATTTAGAAGAAAAGTACAAAACAATTCAAAGAAGATCCTTTAGTTACCTAGAATCTAAACTCATGACATATAATACATTAGCATTTCCTGCAACAACAAAACAAGGGAAAAAATTCATAGACTAAACAAAGCTTGTAATAAACTATAAAGGGGACATAAAAAAATAAACTAAAGCAAACAAAAGGTATGCATGTAATTAAAATAAAAATATATATATATCTGATTCAACTTACAGAGATGCAGTCATTAGTTACTCATGTCTATTGCATCACATAAGCACTGAATTTGTTCAAAAAATATGGGAGGATTTCAATGAAGCTTACTAGCATGTTTTCCTAAAAATTTCCAGCCAGAATGGGTGAATTCTGATTGGCATCTTCCAGTAAGGATGTCCATAATAAGATTTGCAAGTTGTGATATCAGCTGCATCGGATCAATCCTTGACATCATAAGATCCCTAGCCCTTCTAACAGTGTTACTAGTATCTGCAGATAATGCTAGATCTAGTAAATCAAGCAACTCTTCATCTGAAACAACACCTATCTGCAACAAAAATTTGGACAAGACCATTATTAGTATATTGCAAATAAAGCAGATACATGCATAAATTGATAGCAGAGAAATATAAAAATTTATCAGGTGAACAAAAATGGTATAGAAGCTCACAAGCTCATGTGCCAAGGATAGCGTAATTTTTTTTCCAAGCAATGCCAATTGATCAAGCACTGTTTCTGCATCCTGAAGAGAACCATTAGCTTTTTTTGAAATAAAAGCCAAAGCATCCTTATCAAATATAAGGCCTTCCACTGTACAAATTGTTTGCAACCTGCAAGTAATATCATCCTCTTTTATTTTTGGAAAGTGGTACTTCTGACACTGAGATATTGAAGCCTGTTGAAGACTATCTGGTTTAGATGTAATCATAACAAAAACAGCATGTCTTGAAAGCTCTTCAACATTATTCAGAATGGCAGACCATATCTCCCCTCGTAGAAAATGGCATTCCTCAATAATGTATACCTTAAACTGTGACGTAAATGGAACAAGAGAAGCGCTCTTTAATAATGCCTTTATCCTATCTTTATGATTTAATTTTGTAGCACATAGTTCCATAACATCCCTACTTCGTCCAGAGAATAAAAAGACACATTCCTGACAGGAACCACATGGTTGATGGTCCTCAAGCGACAAGCAATTCAAAGCAGCAGCAAAAATCCTTGCAGTGGATGTTTTACCCGTTCCACGAGGGCCATGAAAAAGATATAATGGAGCAACTTTTCCCCTTTTATGGCATGCATGAGGGATTCAGTCACTACGTTCAGTCCAACCAACTCATTGAATGATCTTGGTTGAAATTTTTGGCTTAAGCTCCTCGTACTCTCTGGAATTAAAGCTAGGTCACTATAACCTCTACCCCTCCATTCAGCTGATAGCAGGGGAAGCTCTTGGCCCTCCATATCAGAAGAAATTGTTGGATCCTTACGCTTTGGTGTTCTAGACCAACAATAACTAATTCCACACCCACTGTAATTTGAATTCACAACAACATCATCATCAATATTAAATAGCCCTGTAGTGCTCCTACTCGATGAGTTAGTATGAACCTCACTTATTGACAAGCAAGGGCTCCCCACTCGGCTCATACCCACATCCTCCATCACTTTAGTTATTCTTCTACTACCAGCATACCCATGCTTCTTTACTACTGATCTACTGATTGCCTCTATAGCATCAACATTTGTTTCACTGCATGAATCTACCTCCTCCTCCATCAGGATGGATTGAGCCCCAGCATGTTTTATTGATTTTTTATCACCATCCACACAGGATTGGCGAACCAAAATAGCCTGTTTAGAGTGTGAACCATTAATTCTAATAATTGAAGATTTTTTGGAAGTGGCATTCTTCTTGTTAATAACACTTGAAATATGTTCAGGCTCAGAGATGTTCTGAGGTTGATTTTTATCCAATTTGTCTTCATCTACATATGTACCAACATAAGAATTCACATCCCAGTTCACATTATCAAAGGCTGTGGCAAATTTGCTCATTGAATTTGTAGACGGATCCCTCAGCGACCGGACCCTCTTGAGGGCCACTAGAGCTTTTGAAAGGGGATATCCACAGAATGCCGCCTGCTCTCAGCCATTTTATTCAAGCTAAAATATCTTCATTTACATATTAACAATGCCGTCCAAAATGTTGGTATTTTTTTTTCTCTCCTTCTGTACATATAATAAGCAAGAAAAAGACAAAATGTTTCCAGTTACACCAAAACAAATGGAGAAATTATTAAATGCCTGTTAAATACCACTCTTACTGTAAGTAAATAAACATAAATCGAACATCACATTTTCATGGAGCAATGCTCAAATTAGTAACGAGGAATTGATCCAGGAAGAAATTAGGTTAGCATTAGTGTGATATCAGTAGAGCATTATTTATTTCTGACAAACAAAAAACATACTAATCTATCGAAAGGGTGAAACAACACACTTGGATCACTGAAACATTAACGAAAAGGAGAGTTCTCGTTCCACAGCATGAAGAAATTTTTAAAAAGAGCACAGGGACAAAAGGAATAGTCCTTCAACGCTGCATTCCTAACAAATCCTAGCAATAAACCACAAACCAAAAAAAGAAATGAAACAAGAGAGATGAAGAAATTCAGTAGAGAACTCACCAGTTACATGCTTAAAAAACGGTTCACTCCAAACCCTAACGTAGAGAGGAAGCTAAGCGAGAGAAAGGAGAGGACACTTTGTGTAAATAACGCGAAGGATAGGGTGCACATGCAGCAACAATGCCGCATTAATTGGACCTGCGGAGAAGCTGCCGGTACTGCTCTGCACCAGATGCTCTCATTGGGAGCAGCGCCGGCCGGCGGCATTATCGTAATTATCGAATAGGACGAGGGGCGGAAATTGGCGCACCAAAAAGCTGCTTAACTTGTCGGAGAGAGATAGCCAACTGAAGCGGAAGCCGGAACCATATTCAGAACAACAACACGGACGGCCATCAATTCACATTATACATCGCTCATAAATGATGTTTTTTAATTCGGGCCCAGCTCGAAAAAAAAAATTGAAAAATAAAATACATGAAAATCATTTCAAAATTTTTGAAATATCATATTTAAAACGATTATTTATAATTGAATGAAAAATTTTAATCTCTAATCATTTGAGGTGAATTGTGAAATATCGAAATTATGTAAGACTCTAGATCTCATCGGTTGAGAGCTTCGCTCCTAACTTAGTGACACGTGCTCGAGAGGGGTCGAGACAGGTTGAGTGCATTTAGTTTGTCATTAAAGTTTAATAACTCAAAAAAAAAAAAAAAACTTGCACTATTTATTTAAAAGCACTTTTTTATTTTTTGGTCACCAATTAAATTAAGGAATTTTCATCAAAAAAATTATATTTCTCTCATAATATTTTCATAATTTCATAGAATTTTATTTTTCATCATTTAAATTAATATAATACAACTAGTATCACATTGGTATAATTAATCAACTAATACTATCATTATGACCTTGATTTAAATAAATCATCAAGTATTAATTTCAACTCATTAAAAGCTTTAAGTTGCTCTAAGTACTCTCATTTAAGTCCCTTAGATTTACTTGCTTCTAAGCTAAAGTATTAATAGCAATTCATTAAAAGATTTTTCCCAAAAAAGTTGTAATACCCCAAAACATCAACAAAGGTAAAATTCTAATCTCATATACATTATACACTATACCCCATTTTCACATGCCCAAAAATCATCTAAAGCATTTTTATAAAATCCTACAAATTATTCATAATAAAATAGTATATATTTGTATATACAGAAATGATATGGTCATGTAACCATTGATCTTATTAGTGGATTTTGGATGTTTGTGATTAAACAAGTTTGATTAGCTATATTATTTAGGGGCTATTTGGTTATGCGTTTGGAATTCACGCATTTTAAATCACTTTCAAGCATTTGGTTCTGTAAAGTAAAATTCAGAAGATTTCAAATACGAGAAAATTTGGTTTATTTGATGTATTGGCAAATTCAAATATCTGTATAAAGTGATGTGGCCCGACCACCGGCCGCCATTGCCGTAAATGACCGACCGACTTCATTGAGCCATGCGTCGTCGGTATGACACCACCACTTGCCATAAGTCCGCCGGAGGCTGGTCCATCCGTGGGCCGTATCCCATGCCGTCTTCAGCAGCTTCTTTCATTACATTTGTCCAAAAAAAAAAAAAAGTCGTGAATTTGTAAAGCTCAACCAAACAACTATAAAGTCGTTTATCTGCATTCTTTCTATTCATTCATTTGCATTTAATCGCAACAATTAATATTTATTGAGATCACTTAAACCCTTAGTTTTTTTTTTCTTCTTTCCGAGAGCCCTATCAGTCTCTCGCTTCTAGTTGAACACCTTCATCTCTAGTTGTTGTTATTTGCCGTGAAAATTATAATGGTTTAACTGTTGAATTTCATACATCTTATTGTGTTATTAAAGATAAGAAAAATAATTTGCTAATTTTTTATAGATATAAAAATGTTTATTTATTTGATTTGAAAAACTCACATTGCGCAAATTTAAATTCACTTTATTTTACTCGCTTTTGATGATGTTTGATTGTTGTAGCAAATATTATGCCAAATTAACATGCATTCACTTAATAAAATAGTAAAACTTGAATTAGTATTCTACACATTCTTTTAAAAATAAAAGTATTATTTCTACATTTAGACCATTAGAACTTTTGCATATGGATTTATTGGTTCTATTATCACTATTGACTTATGTGACAAGTTTTATGGTTTTTTATTATTATTGCGTGCTAGAAAACCAGTTGTTGTAGAGTAAAAATTCTTACCTTAGCTTTGCTATGGAATCTAGCACACATAGTGATGTTTGAAGAATGAACAAGAAAACTCCAGAGTTTTTACAGTGGAAAAACCTTATATACAAGGAAAAAACTATGGGGCCTAGCCCAGTAAAAATCTTTTAGTATATATCTATTTCAGAGTACAAAGTTTTCCCGATAACGGGATTACATATTTATATATAAGAAGGGCTGACAATTGGAATCCCAAAATCAGGCAACAAAGCTGCGGTCGTGAATTAGGGTTAGTGTTGATGATATGATAATGGTGAACGAATGGCAAACGGTGATAATTCGGGTGGTGATGGCGGAGGATGGCGGTGGTCGGCGGCGGCTGGCGATGACCGGCAGCGGTGATTGAGACAACGAGATCGGCATGCGGTAGCGGTAGGCAGCGGTGGTGGCGGCAGTTGAGTTGACGATTATATTTTTTTCAAGCTTTAGAGCTCTCCCTTCTCTTTACCTTCCCAATGTGAAGAATGGAGGTTATTTATAGATTAGAGGGAGGCGCTTTATGAATACATATAAAATCTAAACCACTCATGAACAAAATGATTCCCTTGATCATCTGATGTATTTTAAATATTTGAATGCTCAAATAAAGTCAGAATCAAGAGATCTTATTCTTGTTAGATTTGGCTCATCGAGACGCTCGATTTGATCATAAACACTCCATATTTAGAAACTATTTAAGAATTTAATTGATATCCCAAAATTTTCAATGATATTTTAAGTACTTGGTTTAGACTAGTTTCAACTTAGGATCAGATTACTTCTGACATCAATATTCGTGCTTCTACTAGTGAGACTTTTAGTATCATATCAGTTACCCTCTATTTTTGGATGACATTATCTCTATCATCCAAAAATATACGTCAAATAATTGAAAATAATAAATTCTTAATGAAATTTGCGGGTTTATTACCCATATAGTTTGAGAGAATAGATCTTCATGGGTGCACAAGATTATGATCGCAAGCGGCTGGTGCGGATCACGGCACTTCAGCGTGAGCTCAGGTCTGACTCGCTAGGCCTCAGAACTTCGCGGGCACCAGCGTGTTCAACGATGAGCATTTTTTCGCTTTTTTTTTTTCCGCTTCTTTCCATTTTTTTCCTTTTTGCCCATATAGTGGGCCTATAAAAACCCCCCCTATGATCAAGTAAGGAGACACAACTCCCATAATGCTCTAGTGTTCCTCTGCATTGGATGAGAAATCATCTAGCACAAGTTTAAGGGTTAGGATAAAAAAAATTTATTATTTTTTTTCTTTTTGTCATCGAAGTTTTGACCTTCTTCTTAAGAGAATGTCATTCGCTTTGTTGATAAATACCGTAGCTCATACGGTGAGGCTCTAATTTTTCCCTTGAAAGAGGCATCAACTGTTCTCGTCGGACCGACCGGGTTTAGAGGCGATCGAGTCCCATAGTTCATACGGCGAGGCTCTAATTTTCCCTCGAAAGAGGCGTCAATTGTCCTCGTCGGACCGACCGGGTTTGGAAGCGATCAAGGCCCTTCTTTTCTACTTCTTCTTATAGGAAATTGAATTTCTTGAAACTCTAATGGATAGTTCAACAATTGACAACTACTAAGATGGCGATAAAGCGTCAATTAGGAACCATCCTTCGAACAACTCAGAAAGTCTGATAGGTAATTTTAGAGTATCGTTAGAGAGGAATAGCTCTTTTTTTATCTAATATGTATGTGTATATTTTTCGTCAGATCGTAGGCGAAAAATTTTATCCAAAGTTGTCCGTGAGTGACAAAGTTAGGAAAAGATAAGCCCAAGTATCGGGGTGACTGAGTTGCTTCACACAATTCTCAGACTTTTGTCTTTTTCTCTCTCTTTTTTTTATTTATTATGTATTTTCACATAATGATGGCCGGAAGAAAACCACTAGTGTGACAGTTACAGACAATATATCATCCACTATCACAACTGATAGTTTAATGGTGCTCCGCAAAAAATTTCATTTCCCTAATCAGTTGGTGGCTATTGTTGTCTCTGATCGAGCCCGTTCACCTCCGTCAGGATACTTTACTGTTTCTAAGATGATTCTTTGTGCGGGACTATGATTCCCTTTGGCTTCTTAATTGATTGAGATCTTTAAAATATGCAGTGTAGCTTTGTCACAAATTTCATTTCAAGCTTTAGTGGCCATCGTTGGTTTGACTGTCTTCTTTAGAGAGCATGATGTTACTTTGAATATCAAATACTTATGTAAAATGTGTAGATTCAGATGTGATGCTCATGGATGTGTTTCTTATCGGACTATAAAGAATTGAATAGAATTTTCAGCACGAGATTCATCTAGAAATTAGTCTGATGGATTCTTTTTTGTGAAAAATGAGTAGGGCTTCCCTGAGAGATGGGGAAAATTGAATGACCTTCCAAATCCATTGCCGATGGAAGAGACTGAAATCGTAACGACTCTTAATATTCCTGATGCAGGAAGCTTGCAACATGAGTTACGTCATATTGGCAAATATATAATTGAAGATATAATATTCAAAGTTGGCCTTTCCATTTAGGCAGGGAGATCTCATACTCTCCCATTGAAGAGATCAAGTAAAGGTGATGAAAGGTCTCCTCATATTCACAGGATTCTTTCAAGAAGCCCGTTACAAAATCACGGTGATAGCAATATTTCTTTTTTAAAGAAAAAGAAGACAAGTGTCGAAGTGACTACGTCAAATATTTGCGGAGAAGATGTTCGCCCCTAGTTGGTCTCGGAGATTTTAGCTATCTCAACTCATAATGGGGGAATTCATTTCTCAAAATCGCATATTCCTGAAGAGGTGTTAAAGCACATATGCAATGGACGTCAACGAGCAGACAAATTAGTACATTATCTTCTCATTCTCTTTATTTTTTTCTTTTCCTTTTCTTCTTCATGTAATATTTGTGATTTTTTGATTGTAGGTAGCTCAAACATTATGGCTGATAACTCATTTGGGTTGGGGCAGTGCATTCCACTATAAAGTCTGCGAGTACTTGAGACTTTATATCTGGCCGAGGTAGAAATTGGATATCAAACTCTCTCAATTCTATTGACCATTTGATTAACCTCCCAGATGCCTCTGATTTATGTAGAATGACCTTCAATGGTAAATGAGTGTAAATGCTGATGGTGTGAGCTTAGAAGTATGGACATAATTTTCACGCTGAGAAAATTAAAGCCAAAGCAATATTATCTGCCAGTGGATAATGATTTTCTATATCAGAGAGAATTTTGCTAACATAATAAATTGGTCGTTGTATCCTATTTTTTCTAGCACTAAAATAAAGCTTATCACGTGGGAAGAGACTGCGAGATATAAGTATAATATCTCTCCTTAGATAGGTTTGGATAGTAAGGGTGGAGATGCTAAATATTCTCTTAGTTACTCAAAAGCAGACTGACATTCATCAGTCCACTGAAAATTATTATTCTTAGCTCCCTTTAATATTTTAAAGAATGATAAGTATTTATCCCCATAATGGGCTAGAAAGAGGGATAAGGCAGCAATTCATCTATTCAAATGTTGAACTTCTTTGATATTCTTCGGAGGAGCCATATCTCTGAGGGCTCTGATTTTCTCAGGATTGGCCTCAATCCCACGGTGGGTTACCATAAACCTAAGAAATTTTTTCGACATAACCCCAAAAGCACACTTGGTTGGGTTAAGTCGCATGCTATAACGTCGAAGAAGGGTTAAGCATATTTCTAAGTCAGAAATAAGTTATGATTCTTCCAAGCATTTTACTAACATGTCATCCATATATATCTCCATTGTGCATCCTAAGAGGTCTATAAAAATCTTATTCATAAGAT
Organism: Cymbidium sinense; assembly: GCA_021442155.1. NCBI lineage: Eukaryota > Viridiplantae > Streptophyta > Magnoliopsida > Asparagales > Orchidaceae > Cymbidium > Cymbidium sinense. The sequence goes on along the minus strand of CM038224.1, from coordinate 70,137,046 downwards.
GTTAATAGGTAGCACCAGCATTTTTTAACCCGAATAACATAACTTTATAACAATATAAACTTTTATATGTTTGAAATGATGTAACTTCTTTATCCATTGGGTCTATTTTTATTTGGTTGTAACATGAGTAAGCATCCAAAAAATTGAGCATTTAATGTCCATACGTAGCATCGACCAATTGATCAATTCGAGGGAGAGAAAAATTATCTTTCGGGCAAGCTTTGTTGAGATCAGTGTAATCAATACACATTTTTCACGTTCCATTTGCTTTCTTAACTATGACAATATTTGCTAGCCATGTAGGGTAGTGTACTTCTCGTATGAATCCTGCTTCTAAGAGCATGTTAACTTCTTGTTCAATAGCTCGGGCATCGTGCAAAACTTCTTTTAGATGATCGATTTGAATGTTGGATCAATCTTGAGGGAGTGCATAATCACATAGGGGTCGACCCCCAACATATCTGTCAGACTCCAAGCGAAGATGTCTTGATTTTTGTGCAATAAGTCTATGTATTTTGCCCTCTATCTAAGAGTAGAGATCTAACTTGCACTATTCGTAGAGGTTGGTCATCTGACAATGAAATAAGGAGCAATTCTTCTACATGTGAAGCTCTCTGAGTACATCTTCATCTTGAAAATTAAAATTTTTGATGCTGAAGGTCACCGAAAGGCATGGTTGAGCTTGTCTGAGGTAACATAATTGTGTTATTTATTGATTTTCATAGACCACTTCAACCCCAATAGAGGTTGGAAATTTCATCTTAAGATGAGATACTGAAGTAACGACACCAAAAATTGATTGGAGAGGCCTTCCGAAGATAGCGTTATACTCTGAATCTGACTTGACTATCATGAATTGAATTGAATGAGTCATTTATCGAGAAAATTCTTCGAGGATAGCAGGAAGGGTGATTATCTCCTCTACTCGCACAGGGCGATTATCAAACCCATATAATGGTCCTACAGCGGGTTGGAGCTTTTTCCTAACTAAGCTCATGCTAAGAAATGTGATGTAAAATAAGACATCAACATAACTCGTGTTGTCAATCAAAATTATCTTAACATTATAGCATGGGTCACCGATCCTGCGTTGATAATAAGTGGATCTTGATGGGGAACTTGAACTCCTTGTAAGTCTGAGTCATTAAAAGTGATGGAATGATCAATACGAGATTTCTTTAACTCTGATTCTTCAGAGGTGGCAATGAGAACTTGATTAGATAGTAGTGGTCCTCCCGCGATTGTTTCAATTTCTCCAATTATCTGATGACTATTTTATTATTTCTATGATGATTGTTCTAGTTGCCCCCCAATTGAAGTTATGTTTGCTTGCGTCGATTGATTCTTCACAAATCAACATAGATATCATTATTGAATGAGACTCTCAATTTCTTCTTTGAGTTGTTTGCATGCCTCGGCAATATGTCCATGACTTCGATAGACATGATAATATTGCTCTTAATTTCCTAAGTTTAGTTTCAGCGGATGTGGCCACTTGATGGTCTCTTCATCTCGAATGATAATTGGGATGTTAACACGAGATGTGTTCAGTGGTGTGTATTCTTTTTTTGGTCGTGGTTCACGTCGTTGATGCGAGAGCCGTGGAGGGAGATCACGACTGCCTTGTTGCTTCTTTTGATGGGATTGTCAGTCTGCATCCCCTATTGTGCTCTTACGTTTTCCTGTGGATTGTTCAAGTTATTTATGATGGGCATTAATAGCGTCATCGGTAGAAATTTGTGCTTCCACATGATGAACCAAGTCGGTATTTGAGCGGGCCGTATCTCACATTAGTGATGAGTAGAAAGGTCCAGGACAGAGCCCTCCAAGGAAAACTCCTCTTAATAGTTTAGGGTCTACTCCAGGTATTTGACGAGCTTCTAAGGAGAATATATGAAAGTATTCCTTAAGTATTCCTTAAGTGATTCACCTCGAGAGTACAGAGCATTTAGGGCATACTTTTTTTAATTTATCTTCTTCTTGAGATTATATTTAGGTAAATGGAAGCAATATGAAGTCTTTTGGATGATTTTGCATGATTCTCCCTCTCTTGAGGGTACAAATCATTTATGTCTTTTTATTTTTTTTGTTTATGTTATGTTTAGGCATTCCAATGGAAGCAATTTGATGGTCGCTTGGATGATTTATTAGGGGTATTGCATTCTCTCTACCTTTTGGAGGTATAGAGCATGGACTTTTTGCCACTGAGAGATTATGTTTAGCATTAGTAATTTGAAGGTTTGGATGGTATCGATGGGTGTATCTGTACCTCTCCCTCACGAGATCGTTTATATGGCCTCTTTCCCGCTTTATTTTGCTTGATTCTAGATATGTTCATTACATTCTAGTGCAATTTGAAAGTCGTTTGGATGGTCGGTATTTTTTAGATCTCTCTCTGTACCTCTCCTGAGGGTACAAATCATTTATGGCCTTTTTTTCAGTTTATTTTGCCTGATTCTAGAGATAATGTTCATTACATTACAATGAAAGCAATTTGAAAGCTGATTGGATAGTTTCTAGGGAGTATTTTACATCTGTACTTTATGTACCTCTCTTGAGGGTACATATCATTTAGGGCTGACTTTTTCTAGTTTATTTAGCCTGGTTCTTGAGATTATATTCATTACAATCCAATGGAAGCATTTGGAGGCTATTTGGATGATTTGTGGGGTATTTTACATCTGTACTCTCTGTACCTCTCTTGTGGGTACAGATCATTTATGACCTACTTTTTTCAATTTCTTTTGGCCTACTTCTTGAGATTATATTTAGGGCATTCCAATGGAAGTAATTTAGAGGCTGTTTGGATGATTTTTGGGGGGTTGTTTTTTGCATCTGTACATTCTATTAGGAATAATTTGGAAGCTGTTCGCTTGGTTCTAATGGGTGATTTGCATCTGTACTCATTACCTACTGACTTTTCTTTTTAAAGTTTACCATGTCTAGGAAAAGGATAACTTTGAGATGCAAGCCTACCACTGTAAGAACTGTGTTTAATAATATTGCAGCATGCTTTACTGATGAAGCCACTGACATATTAAAGAGGCTTCATCTCTATCAATTCATTAGACTCCACGGAATTAAGCAATACTCAGTTGCCATTACATCGATCCTGTCATGCTGGGATATAGAAAAGTAAACTTTCTTGTTGAGTGGGTAGTGCATTCCTTTCACCCCCGATACCATCCAAACAGCCTTCAAATTACTTCCATTGGAATGCCCTAAATATAATCTCAAGAAACAGACAAAATAAACTGGAAAAAAAGTCCCTAAATGCTCTGTACCATCCAAAGAGAGAGTGATGCAAAAAAAAAAACCCAGAAATCATCCAAGCAGCCATCAAATTGCTTCCATTGGAATGCCCTAAACATAATCTCAAGAAATAGATAAAATAAACTGGAAAAAAAGTTCCTAAATGCTCTATACCCTCCAAAGAGGTACGGAGAGTACAGATACAAAATACGCCCAATAAATCATCCAAGCAGCTTTCAAATTACTTCCATTTGAATGCCCTAAATATAATCTCAAGAAACAGGCAAAATAAACTGAAAATAGAAGTCCCTAAATGCTATGTACCCTCCAAAGAGGTATAGAGAGTACAGATGCAAAATACCCCCAATAAACCATCCAAGCAGCTTTCAAATTACTTCCATTGGAATGCCCTAAACATAATCTCAAGAAATAGGCAAAATAAACTGGAAAAAGAAGTCTCTAAATGCTCTGTACCCTCCAAAGAGGTACAGAGAGTACAGATACAAAATACCCTCAATAAACCATCCAAGCAGCTTTCAAATTACTTCCATTTGAATGCCCTAAACATAATCTCAAGAAATAGGCAAAATAAACTCGAAAAAGAAGTCCCTAAATGCTCTGTATCCTCCAAAGAGGTATAAAGAGTACAAATGCAAAATACCCCCCAATAAACTATCCAAGCAGCTTTCAAATTACTTCTATTGGAATGCCCTAAATATAATCTCAAGAAACAGGCAAAATAAACTGGAAAAGAAGTCCTAACAGAATTCTCCAAAGAGGTACGTAGAGATGTAGATGTAAAATACCCCAAATAAACCATCCAAGTAGCTTTCAAATTACTTCCATTTGAATGTCCTAAACATAATCTCAAGAAACAGGCAAAATAAACTGGAAAAAGAAGTCCCTAAATGCTCTATACCCTCCAAAGAGGTATAGAGAGTACAGATGCCAAAAAATAGCCATAAACTATCCAAACAGCTTTCAAATTGCCTGAACTGGAATGTAATAAACATTATCTCTAGAATCAGGTAAAATAAATTAGGAAAAAGGTTATAAATGATTTGTACCCTCAGGAGAGGTACAGATGCAAAACACATCCAAAATCATCCAAACAGCCTTCAAATTACTTCCATTGGAATACTCTAAACTTCCTCAAAGAGTACTGATGCAGAAAAACCTATAAAAAACAACCAGTCACCCTCCAAACTACTTCCATTGGTAATGTACTGCACATATTTATTGCTACAGTCCAATGATTATGAGGTCCTCAGCAGGGGATTAACTCAATCACTACTGCTTAAAGAGCTACAAACAGCCTAGTGAGAAAATCCCCTAGCTAAATACAATGTAAACATCTTGGTGTGTCTGTTAAGTTAAAGAGAGTCATCTTAGGGACTCTAAAGCATTACGTAAAAGAAAAGATTCATAAGAACACAAAACTAGATGATGTCATGCATCAAAATATTTTCTAAATAATATCCATCATCGCTTTGTGTACCCTTCACCGACCATTGATTGGAGCTCGAGTTAAATTCTCGCATGTAGAACATCATTAGTTGATGATTTTTATAGCATCGATGTGTGATATTAGGCGTACTCAAAAAACACTGGCATAACAGAAAGGTGATGCAACTTGTGATGAAACACGCTCGAAAGACTATCGACCGTACTTTGGTTTCGCAATAACAAAAGTAGAAGGGTTTGAAGATTAAGAAATATTTAAAATACTAAAACTAATAATGCAAATAGAAAATTACTCTTGGCTTTCTTGGATCTCTCCCAATATCCCTTAAGCCTTGAGTTGGAAACACCCATTGGACGTTGCTTAACTGGATCCTTTAAGATGTCTTTTCCCTTGTCTGTTATGGTTGACTTCTTCTTCTTAATTGCTTTATTAGCTGGAGGAGAATTCTCACTTATTATAGAGTCGACATCATCATATAGTTTTTTTAAGGATCCAAGCATATAGTCCTCAGCTCTCTTATTGCCCTGTGCCCTAACGCTTATTTGATATACATATCGACTTATGTGATTCTGGAAAATAATGTCAGTAGCATTTCCATCTGTGCTTTCCACATCTCTTAATTTTTTGTATGCACTATCAATATAAATATCCCTCTTTGCTCTGATAGACCATCGCATGAGAAGATACTTGTCCGGAATGCGCACAACATCTTCCTAACTAAGAACTCTGATATAGTGGGTACAAAGTAATCCCATCATTTCAAATTTTTTATAAGTACAAGTTACTTCTAGGGTAGTCCTATCGAAATGCACAGCCCATGTTTTGGATGCATTTTTATTCTCTAAGTTTCTCACCAAATACTCCAGTTATCCGACTTGATCGAGATAGGCCTCCAACTCCATGCAAAATTCCTCCTCAAATATAGTATAAACCTTTCTTGTATAAAATATAGCGTTATTTTAGAATTGAGTCTTAATAATAGAACAATCGATGATGCTACACTTGAAGTCTTCGTCATGTTCATTCCGGTGCCTTGTCTCCATAACCTTTTCCAACCTCAAGAAATAATCTATGAGTGAACTTGTTGGTTTAGATATTTCATGATATACGTTATTTGTGGACTCACTACGTTGCATTGACAAGATGTCCATGCAAATTAGTCCTTGTTGAATGCAGTGGACCACTTGGATCTAATCTTATAAAGCTAAAACAGCCAAGCATGATCATACAAATTGCCTTCTTCAAAGATGGCGTAAGTTTCTTCAAACTCTTTCTCCGAGTCACATACTTACTCATGCATATATAAAATAGCTTGTACTCTCTTATTACTATTAAAGCAATGAACTTAGAAGGAGCTTTCTTTGAAATATGCCATTGGCACAACCTTTGATGAGTATGCATACACAATTTCGATAGTTTCGCCATAGCGATCTTGATGAATATTATTATAGGATGTCTCACTCATCAACCAAGAAATATATTTGGAATTCATGAGAATGACTCAATTGTCTCTTTTGATAAAAAGGCTACTCCAAATAATACATTTTGCCAGTGATGATTCACTCCAACAAGAGGGGCACAAACAAGATTATATTTATTGAGTCGATAGCTTGTATCATTATCACATCCCTAAAATAATCATATTCTATCCTAGACATGCCATTGCTCTAAAAAAAGCTTACTAAGTAATCCGACTCATCAACTTGTACATCCCATGCAAACATCCCATCCGCTGCTTGCCTTTCCTTAAACAACTGTATTAATGCATTACTGTCACCATTCGCAATCCTCGATCTTTTCTCTTTCTGAATAAAATTGAAAATATCTCTTTTTGTGAACCCAATATTCTCTACGCCAACTTCCTCAGTTAGATAGCTGAATGTATCAGTTGCTCTAATTCCAGCCTATGTCATTGTCTTCAACACGGACGCCTTCTCATCACTAATGCATCTGTGTGATTTGAGAAGATGTAGGTCAGCAGGCTCTGCCAAAGAATGATTATGACTTTCTGTATGTTTTTAATCATCCAATTCTCCTCCAAATCAACAGAGAATCTAATCATGGCTGGACAACTAGTTCTTGTATCAACTTTATGGAATTTTATTAAGCCATTTAGACTGGCAGACTTCTTCCGACTAGCTTTTGCACATAGAAAATCTTTTGATTTCAATTTTTTTGAGTTTGGCCAATAACTATGGTCCTTCCAAAAGCCAATTTGATGTGGATATAATACAGACGCCTCGTTTCATTCTAAACAGTGGTGCTAAGGAGTTTCCCCAAATTTGGGTCATTAGACATCACAACTTCATCATCGCACAGCTCATTGACCACATTCATCTGGTCAAACATATACAAAAATATGTAACAAAATAGATGCAAAAAACTACCCATAAATCATCCAAACAGCCATCAAATTGCTTCCATTGGAATGTAATGAACATAATCAAATGAAGTAGGCAAAATAAACTAGAAAAAAAAGTCCCTAAATACTCTATACCCTTCAGAGAGGTACAGAGAGCACAGATGCAAAATAATACCCAGAAATCATCCAAGCAGCCATCAAATTGCTTCCATTGGAATGCCCTAAACATAAACTCAATAAACAGGCAAAATAAAGAAAAGGCTAAATGATCACTTGAGAGAGGTACATAGAGTACAGATGCAAAATACCTCCTAGAAACCATCCAAATAATCTTCAAATTGCTTCCATTGAAATGCCCTAAACATAAACTCAGGAACTAGGCAAAAGAAACTATGAAAAAAGGTCATAAATGATCTCACTCAAGAGATCTGAGAGTCTGATGCAAAAAACCCTACAGAAACCATCCAAAAAGCCTCCAAATACTTCCATTGGAATGTAACGAACATAATTCAAGAACTAAGCAAAATAAATTGGAAAAAGTCAGCCCTAAATGATCTGTACCCTTAAGAGAGGTACATAGAGTACAGATGCAAAATACCCCCCAGAAACCATCCAAACAGCCTCCAGATTGCTTCCATTAGAATGCCCTAAATATAATCTCAAGAAGAATGCAAGATAAACTGAAAAAATAGGCCCTAAATGATCTATACCCTCAAGAGAGGTACAGAGAGTACAGATGTCAAAATAACCCCCAGAAACCATCCTAACAACCTCCAAATTTCTTCCATTGGAATGTAATAAACATAATCTAAAGAAACAGGTAAAATAAACTGGAAAAAGAAGTCCCTAAATGCTATGTACGCTCCAGAGAGGTACAGAGAGTACAGATGCCAAAATAATCAAACCATCCAAACAGCCATCAAATTACTTCCATTAGAATGTAATGAACATAATCTAAAGAAGCAGGCAAAATAAACTAAAAAAAGAAGTCTCTAAATGCTCTGTACTCTCCAAAGAGGTACAGAGAGTACAGATGCAAAAAACTACCCAGAAATCATCCAAACAGCCATCAAATTGCTTTCATTGGAATGTAATTAACATAATCAAAAGAAGTAGGCAAAATAAACTGAAAAAAAGTCCCTAAATGCTCTGTACCCTCCAGAGAGGTACAGAGAGTACATATATAAAAAAACACCCAGAAATCATCCAAGCAGCCATCAAATTACTTCCATTGGAGTGCCCTAAACATAATCTCAAAAAATAGGCAAAATAAACTGGAAAAAAAGTCCCTAAATGCTCTGTACCCTCCAAAGAGATACAGAGAGTACAGATGCAAAAAAATACCCAAAAATCATTCAAGCAGCCATCAAATTACTTTCATTGGAATGCCCTAAACATAATCTCAAGAAACAGGCAAAATAAATTGGAAAAAGTCCTAAATGCTCTCAGTTCTAAAGAGGTAGAGAGTACAGATGCAAAATAACACTAAAAGTAAAATTCAACAAAAAGCATCCAAATTCTTCTAATGGAATGTAATGAACATATTCTCTGAGACAAGAATATCACTAACAAACCGTAGAAAAATTGCACGAGAAATATTATCAATGAATTTTTATTTAATACATCCTCAGCTAAATTGGTCGCTATTTTCTCAACGTTCTTCATCTTCATGGTTCTTTTGTAAAAAGGAAATGAGATTTTTTATTTCTCTGTCATTTGCCTAAAAAATACTAAACCTAAATCATTCTATATATTTCTTTTAAATTTTTCCGCATTCCAACGACGCTTACGGATCGGCCAGAAGGAAAGCAGGAATATTATCTCTTTACTACTGTGTCTGCCATCGGTTAAGCTAAAATGGGGAAAAAATCGGACACGCGTAGTGGATTAGGCACGTAAAGCTGGCATGGACTCGGACGTATTTTCTCTTAGCGATGGCTGTAGCGGTCTCCTCTTGCTTACCAGGTTTTGTTGCCCCCTTCTCCTGCTTCTTTCTTTGCTCATCTTCTCTCCGACCTCCAGCCCTAGCGGCTAGGGTTCTGGTCCTCTCTTTGTGATGTTTTAATTTTCTTCTCCATGTCTTCGGAGACTGCCTTTATCGCAAACTTTCCTCCTTTCTCCCTCTCTATTTCCTCCTCTATTATGGGTTCTACATCTCTCCCTACTGCGACCCTCCCTCAGGCTTCGGTTCCTCCCTGCAATTGGAAGGCTCTGCTAACCTCACATAATGTTTCTAGTAAAGCTTTGTCCCTATCCTATATCCCCTCTACGGAACCGGAGGTTTGTTTCTCTGAGGTAGAACTTGTTGCAGGCCAGAAGGATTATGAACTCTCCTTGTTGGTCACGCTATTGATAAATGACCCTTCTATGGCTCTCTGATGGCAACTATTTAAAAGAAGTGGACTTTTAAAGGGCATCTCGACCTTCTCTCTTTGGATGGAGACTTCTTCCTGTTCAAATTCTCTTGCAAAGAGGATTTTGATTTAGTATGGAATAATGGACATTGCTTCTTTAATGGCAGACCTTTTATATTCAAGCAATGGTCCTGTGACTTCAGACCAGTTAAAGAGAACTTCTCAGACATTCTACTTTGAATTAAACTTCCCAACTTCTCTCTATGTTGTTGGAATGAAGAAGGCTTCTCAAGAGCTGCCAACAAAGTTAGAATCCCTCTCACAGGTGACAATCTTACGGCTTCCAAGTAGCGTATTACTTTTGCTCGGATATGTGTCCAAGTTAACCCTTCTTCTCCTCTCCCAGACTCTGTTATAATGAATCTAAATAGGCTAAAATTTGAGCAACTGATCATTAACGACCGGAAGCCCCATGCATTTCGGAAGTATAATACCTTCTATCATGAATCGACTAACTGTCCTCTTACAGCAACAACTCGACCCCCTACTAGAAGCCTAGCCAAAGTAGGCAACCTCACGTGCACGCCCAAAATACCCCTGTTATGGTTGCCATTGATCTTCCCAGTGCAATCCCTCCCTCTTCCTCTCCGGACCCTGATACCTCTTTTTTACCCACTACTAACCCGGATGCTCAGTCTGTCCCCCCACCTCATGTTTCTTCCTCCCCGAAATGATCTTAATCAACTTCTTGCTCATTCATCCTCCTCACAAGATTTGGATGATTCTGATCCTCTCTTGGCAAAGGCCTCGACTGATCCCTCTTTAGTTGCATCGAATGATGCCCATATCACCTCCAATAACCCCTCCACATACACCATACTTACCCGGTTTGGCGCTGCTTCTCCCTCTTAGGCTTCTACCTCTACTTCTTAAGACCCCCTTCTTAAAACTCCTGGCTAGCACTCCTAGGATAAGGATATCTCTGAATCCCCAACCACCCTCCACTCTTTGGCTCATAAGGCCAACAAGAAAGGGAAACACCATTAACAAGTTACCCCGATGTCTCTCCCCAGGATTGGTTGCTGGAATGTGGGAGGAATTCTGGTTGATGACCGACTATGATTGTTTGAGGATTATCAAGGAATATCGTCTTGATATGCTTTGTCTCCTTGAAACTAAATTGAATACGGACCTTGTGCATGATCCTTTTTCAAACAAGATGCTCCATTTATTCCCTTCGAAGGAGAGTTCTATTAACTTCACTTACTATACAGGTGGCCGTATCTTGCTGAACTGGAACCCTACTATTGTTTCATTCATGCCTATTCTCTCCACCTCCCAGCTCATTCATAAGGTAATTTCTGTCTCTAATTCCCAAAGATTCTCTGTCACAATGCTGTAGTTGATAGACAAGAACTTTGGAATGCCAATAGGCATATTTTCGCCTCCATGGACATGCCTTGGTTGATCTTGGGGGACTTAAATTGTACTCATTACTCTCATGAAAAGGAAGGAGGCAACTTAATTCCTCCAAATTGTCTAACAGATTTCAAGGATTGTGTGAATGAGACTAGACTAATTGATCTGACTAGCTCTAGCTTATTTTTTACATGGTCAAACTAAAGAGTGGGCAATCCCATTAGAACCAAAATCGATAGAGCTATTTACAACTCCCTTTGGCTAGATGCTTTCCCTTCTTCCTCTTATAAGGTTCCTCCCCCCTTAACTTGGATCACTCACCGTTGATCATCTCCCTCCATGATCGTGTTCAGAGGAAACATAGGTTTATTTTTCGTAATTATTGGGTGCTTCACCGACTTTTCTTGCTTAGTAAAGGAGGCTTGGTCAGTGTATGTAAAAGGGATCCTATGGTTCTATTCAACAAGCTCAAATTAGTTAAGAAGGCTCTTTGGAACCATAAATGGGAGTCTTCTTCTCTTGATCAATTGCTCCTTAACCTGAAAAAAGATTAGGAACATTTCTTAACTCTACTGGAAAGTGACCAGGTGTGGTGAATAAATCTCTTATAAAGCTGGAGAAAAGAAAGAAGAGACCTTATAGAAATTCATCTTAGTAAGATGCCATGCAGATCCACAGATGTACTTATTCAAGTGATTAGGTATGCCATCAAGTTATAGTGTACTATCTCGAAAGACATAAGTCACTACCTTTTAATGGAACCAATCACCTCAATAATGAATCCTAAGGATGATGGGCCTGCATATGCATAAGAGATTCTTCCCCTACTTTACATGTAAGAGTAAAGCAGAGTTTATTTTAAATCGGGTTCGTTAAGTTCTCTATAGGGGCAAGCCCCCATAGTTAATTACATCCCAAAGGACAAGATCCTTTAGGAAAACTCTCGATTAAGGTAAATGATCGTTGTCTCTGAAGATTTCAACATGAAGGACTATCAATTGATTGATTTATATTTTTGAAGATCAAATGGGATTAATTAAAAGAGGGAGTTATTATCGAAGCCAAAATGGGAATAATTAGGAGATGCTCATGATGTTAGGAAGCCTAGCGAACATCTCAAACTATCCAATAATTGGGTTTTATATTTTAGAAATTGATTTAATTTATTTGAGTTGCATTTTTCATTAGAATTTTAGAACTTAAGATTCTTTAACACAAGATTAAGAAAATACCTAAGAGGTGAGAAATTATGCTTATGGTCCACAAAAAGGAGAAGCAATCTTAGAACCTAAATCTAGAGAGCTTCGGCGAGGGCCGAAAACACAAACTAAATTTGAGGCGAAAATAGGTAATTGATTTGCCTCCACAAGAGAGGACAAATCACTCGACAACTTAGACTCACAATCACTTGGGGGGTGGCCGCCAACTAACTTCTCCTACGATTTTAAATACATGTAGGCAAGTCTTTATGCTTATGAAAGATAGTTAGGCTATTTTTATTTAGAAAGAGACTAAGTATTTAAACTCACTCCCTAAAAAGACTAGATCATCTAAAGAGACATGCTTTAATAGCCTAAATCTAATGCATTTCAAATTTTATTTAATTTAATTTATGGACAATCAATTTGACTCACGCTAATAGGACTTTTATGACTAATGCATGAGAAAGTAGATTGTTGGCCAAAATCAACTAGAAGTTTAGGAGGTGAGTTTTCACCACGGTCCTTAAAGGTCAAGCTGAGTTCTCTGACAAAAATGGAAGCCCTCCAATCAAGAGTGAAATAAGATACTGTTGTGCATAATATTATAAAAAAAACTCATCCAACTAAGGGGGTTTCTAATTCTTTCATCTTGATTTTAATCTTAAGCTTTAGGTGAGGTTATGAATTATTTAGTTTTAGTTTGAATTATTAAGTTGGGTAAAAAAATTATTTTTCCCTAAAGAGCTTAATCCACATCCAGGCCATACATAAAGCTAGAAAGAAACTAGGAAAAGCATGCCATGCACAAGTTAAACAAACATCAATCAATTTATAAAACTAGCGCAAAAAGAATAAATGGCCATTTATGGCTGGGCACCACCGCACAAACCCAAAAAATATCAAATTGGGTAGTCAAGATCTACCCTTATACAACCCGGATTACAAATGAATTAAATTACAATTTAAACAAAGGAATTCATTGTTATGGGGGTCTTTAAGCTTTGTTCTTCTTTTTTCTTTCTTCTTTCTTTCTTTTCTTCTTTCTTTCTTTTTGCTTTGGATCTTTCTTTGGATGGTTGAATGGTAGATGCTCCTAGGCTTCACATGGTGCATAAGATAAGATCTTATGACCAATGTTTATCCTAATTTCTCATAATAAATCATTCCAAAATCCAAAATATACATATTTTGACATGAAAAGGAAAAGTATAAATCTAACTAATACCTACAAAATAAAGGTTAGTCAAATCACACCACACAAATCCCAAGCATGTATATTAGACTTATCACCCCACACATGGGTGACTAAATCCACCTGACCTATAGATTATGCTAAGGGTTATAAGCACCTGCAAGCAAGAAGCATTTATATTTTTATTTATAATAGCGCCCCTTTAGCACAATCTCCTACAAAAAAGAATAGTTAGACTAAGCACGTCCTACTATCTATTCTACAAGCATACACCTTAGCATCCAGTCTAAAATATTCATCACAAAACAAAACATAACATCAAGCCATGCACCGACCTAACCTAAAGCTAGAAGTGGTGACTTAGGCTAATGTGCTTTGTGGTGGCATGCTTAGCTTAGGACTTTAGGTTTGAATTTTTTAAGTGTGAAAGATATATTCAACTTAGAGGAGGGTTTCATTTAAGTTATTTAGTGACATTGGATCATTTTTATTTTATATTTTAATTTAATTTGACTGGGACCTACAATTAATTACTAAGTTATGAAGAGAGGGAAAGACAAATGAACTTCTCTTTCATTCCTAAATCTTTAAGTAATTTCTAAGGTAAGTTCATATTTTTAATTTTATTTAGGTGAATGTTTTGATGAAATCTTTTAATTAATCTAAAGTTTATATTGATTCTAAACAAACCTATCCAAGAAGAAAGACATTTTAAGATTAAGAAAAATGAATCTAAATTCACATAACATACATTACTTCAATTCTTTCTCAACATATATAACATGCATATGGATGGACCCTAAGCATATCTATACATGTAAATGAAGATAATTAACACACTTTATGATGCATGCTAAGCAGTTCATTTAAGAAAATTTAAAAGATTTGGATGCATCATTTTTCTTAAGTAGAAAAGGTTTTCTTTATCCAAAATTTCACATACATGCATGAAAGTAAGAAAGGCATAAGTGATTACAACGTCATTGTTAATTAGAGGTGTAAGGTACAAGACCTACTTATGGCTACTTAAAGCCCCCTTGTCTAATATACCACTTTTTTTAAGTACTAACATACATATAAAGGAAATGAAATGGAAAAAGAATATGCAAAAGTTTGCTTAATGATTTCATTTTGTTTATGCAATTATTCATACAAGTGTAGGCAATCCTTCTTAAGTGAGAGCATAGGAATGAATAGGATTTGGAGTTAAATAAGTGTTGGGTTCTTTTCAAATGAACTATACATCTTACTAACCCATATTCAAAGCTATGCTAACATAAGAAAGAAAGGAAATGCTACACTAAACATGCTTTATAATTTACCACATGCAAGGTTCTAATTAAATTATAAGAATATCACACTTTTAGATTTGATGTTTTATTTATAGATTTTTAAAAATACTTTGAATTTAGTAGTGATGATAGCCACTCATATTTTACTTTAGCCAACACATGCACACTTGACATAAACTAAACAATTTCATTTTAAAACTTTGAAAACATGAGATCATGGATGCATAAGTCACATGGCATACAATTTAACATGTTGGGAAAGATCTAAAGCAATGTAATCATGTAAGCAAACTCACTTTACTTAATTCCTAAAGACATTCTTAAAGAATAAGAAAACTTAGAATAAATCAAAGTGAATTTCAAAATGATTTTTGTTTGTTTGAAGTTTGATTTAATTTTAAAAGGGTGAGATGAGTTTGTTGTTTCTAACCTATTCTCACATGTGTTTTGCATTTTAGTTTAATTTTTAGATAATTAAATCCATTTTAAGCATTGATTAGGTTAGGGTATACATTAACTGACTTAATTAATCCTTACCTATACCACCTTAGAAAAATTAACTAAGTAATTATGAGCCAATGAGATAACATAAAACCTACAAGGTATGTAAATTTGCAGTGCACCTAGTAATGAAAAGGCCTAATAAAATTTACCTCACAATTAAGAGTTAATTAAACTAAGGGGTTTTAGCTTAAGTACTTTTAAAACAACCTTTCATACTTATGAATAATTAATGAATTAACCCTTATGAAGAAATTAAGGAAAGAAAAGGGGGTTTATGGAATAGCTTAGGGGAAATACCATAAAATCCTTGCTCACTGGATCTAACCTTAATCCAACTTAAACATAGGTAAAATCCACTAATTATTCCTTAATTACCCTTAATTACATGAAGGGAGAATTAGAGAATGAGCTAGCAATTTGCCTAATTAAGGCCTCAATAAATCTCAAGAAAATTAGGGGATGTAGAGGTTATCCCCTAAAATGAACTCTAAAAGTTTGAGATTAATTGGTGGCTTAATTAGGGAATAATTAACTAATTAACATTTCCAAAGAAACCCAAATTCTAGATGGAATTATCTATCTAAGACATTTTTTTCCTTTTATTTTTCTATGAGGAGTTATGATTTTTAGAAGCAATAGAGATTAATTAGGAATTAATTAGGTAAATAATTAATCCCCTATTAATACCAATCCACAACTGGTGCTGCGCTTTATGTTACAGCCATGACTATTTAAATTGTCACATCAGGGGAACAACGGCGGTGCACACGCTTTTACCCTTAGCCATCCAATCAAAGATTGGACAATCAAGGATACACCCGTGGTTTTAAATCAGATAAAGGGATTAAAAAAATATGTTCACCCATCAAAAAATGCAGATGGATGGTGATGAGATGAGTTCTTCCCGAGGAGGAATGTGAGTCACAATCCAAGGGAAGATCCAAGCCCAATCCTTCATGGATTCAATCAAGACTCAACCCACACCATCTAAAGGACCAAAGCGGCCAATCCAACGGTTAAGATCCTATGACATTAAAATACACTTCATAAAAGACCAACACCTCTTAGCCTAAGTGGTCAAAAATCACTAACCTTGGCGGAGGTGATCACTGGCACTCGATTCCCTTGAAGAAGCTTTATCTGATTGAGACGAAGCCTTGCTGAAGTTTAGAGTACTTGAGATGGAGTGGATCTTTCTATGGGTGACCTCCTCCTTAGCTTGAGTTTGGCTTTGACCCAATTCAATCCTCCATTGCCTTTAGAATTTGGGAATCAACTTAGGTAAGCTTGACTTGGTCACCTAAGTGTGCTTGCAAATGGATTTGGGCTAAGATCAAGTGTAGAAGAACTGAGAATTCAGCAGACCTCCTCTATTTTGTACTATGCAAAATCGAAGGATGGGAGATCTAAATCTTCTCTAGAAATCTTAGGGGAGCTTTGTAAAGGTTGCTAACTTTTTTTAGACCTCAATCGAGTATTAGTGTGTGAAAATTTTAATGAATTAGGGGGAGTATATCGCCCTATGACAATCGAACGGTTGAGCCTAAGCTTGCCATTTTGATCCAATTGACATAATGTGATGGGTTATTTTGGTGGTTAGAGGTGTGCACATGGTCGGTTTGGCTAGAGGAGTGGAAGCCCAACTCCCATGTGCATCCAATTAAGGTTTGGGGGGAGTTTGAAAATTCAATTTGGCCACGGGTGGTCGGGTTTGGTCCATGGGACAAATGGGTTAACCCAAACCCATTGGCTTGGGTGCACCACTCATCACTAGGTCCTCTTGAGGTTTTAGGAGAGCCTCAAGTGTTTGTCATGAGTGCATGACCAAAATACCCATGGGCTAAGCCAAAATTTGTTCTATGGCCTAGGGTTATAGTGGTCATTTTACTATTTTTAAATTTGGCATGTTTGGTATGTTGAGAAAATAGGCTGGGCCAAGTTTCAATGGATTTGGAATTCATTTGATAAGGTTGGGCTCATGTTGACCCATTTAGGTCAAAATGGGTCAAGTTGACCAATAGGTCAAATTTGGTCAAACCAAGGGTTGGGTCAAATTCATATGGCCATTTGAAATATTTTGGTGCCTTTAGTTCGGTTCAATTTGGTATAGATTAGGTTTTGGCTCATATGACCCATTTAGGTCAAATGGGTCAAGTTGACCTATTTGACCCATTTGACCTATTTGGGTTGGGTCAAGAGTAGGTTTAGGTTTGGTTGATCATATGAAGTGGATTGGTATCTTTGTTTCTAATCAACTTGGGTTAGGTTCAATTTTGGCTCAACATGACCCTTTTAGGTCATGATAGGTCTTAGGTCAATTAGGCTAGGTTGGGTCTAGTTGGCCAATTGAGACTTTGGTCAAGTTTCACAAGTGATTTGGAATGAACATGACCTTTAGTTTCAATCAATTTGGCTTAGATCAAGTTTTGACATATTTTGACCCTTTATGTCAAAATGGGTCAACTTGGGTCAAGTGGGTCAAATGGGCTAGGTTGGGCTCAAAGGTTGACTTGGTCCAGTTTAAACATAGGTCATGAGTGAACTTGGATCAATGGTTTCAATCAATTTGTCCTATAGTGGATTTTGGCTAAGTTCAAGATTCATTTAGGTTAAGGGTTGACTTGGTCAACCCTTCGGTTTGACTTGGTTTAACCCAATTTGATTGATTGATCATCCAATGATGATTGTTGATGATGAGAGGTATATGAGTTTGGTTCAATCCAATTTGGTTAGGATCAAAAGTTATAAGGTACTTAGGTCACTTTGGGTAAAGTGAGCCTAAGTGGGTCAAATGGCTTGGTCAAAGCTTGATTTGAAGTCGATTGATCTTGTATATGGACTTATGATTGAAATATAAATCTATTTACAAGTGGTTTGAAGTCAAATGAATTTTGATCCATTTGAAAATTTCATATTCAAAGGAAGATATGAAGGGATTTTGGGTTTGATTTTTGATTTGTGTTTTGATTGAAGGATTGAGATTTGGATTTATATATGAGCTCATGATTGTAGGATTGATTGAACCATGAGAGAAAATCAAAGTTTTTGGCTTGATTTGAATTGATTTTGCCTAATTCAAGATTTTGACTTGGAAGGCTTAGATATATAAATTGATCATGAGAAAGTTTCAAGAATTTAAAAGAGTTTAATCATGATTTAAGTTAAATCCATTTAAGGGAATTTAAAAGTTTTAATTGAATTTTTAATTTCAAATTTAATTTTTGACTTGGATTTGATTGATGTAAATTTATATTTCATTTATATATGAGAACATAAATGAGGATGTAAATTGATTTTGGGAAAATCCCATGAGTTTGAAGTGGTTTGATCAAAGTTTAGGTTAAATCCATTAATAACAAATTAAAGGATTTAATGGAATTTCAAGCATTTTAAACTTGGAATTTAATTTTTGAGTTGGATTGAATTGAGTTATATTTATATTTCATTTATATATGAAAATATAAATGAGTATATAAATTGATTTTGAAAAAAATCCAAGGTTTTGAGTAGGTTTGATCAAGGTTTAGAGTTGATTTTGCCTAAATGCTTGAAAAATTAAAGAAATTTAGAAAAATTTTTATGAATTGTTTTGGAATTTTAAATTTGATTTGATGGATTTAAATTTATATTTTATTTGTATATGTGAATATAAATGAGAATATAAATGGATCATGAGAAAATTTCAAAGATTTGAATAGGTTTAGCTCATGATTTTGGTTAAGTCCTTAAGAAAGGGTTAAGGACTTAGGAAATTTTGACTTAGGAATTTTGATGGAATTTGATCATGACTTTCAATCATGGAATTGATTTGGAGTTTGAGAAAATAAAATATAATTGATTTGGAGTTTCACTTAAAAGAAGGGAAGTGAGGAAAGGTTTAAGCTAAAGGGTAGGAGAATTTCCTAACACCCCTAAGGCATGACCTATTCCTATGGCTAACTCTTCTAAGTCTTCGAGGGCTAGGTGAGAGTGTCCACCTAATCACTAGATATGTCTTAATACTAAGTAACTCTTAAAATCTAAGCGGAATCCTAAGTCTAAGATGGAGGTGTTGAGAACTCATTCTAAAAATGAGGTCAACACTGGGCAAACCCGTTTTACCTTCATAATTTTCAAGAGATAAATGAGGCCTACTTGGATACTGCCAAAAAGAAGAGCCTATGGGTTCAACAAAGAGCCAAAAATGCTTGGCTTACTCATTCTGATGATGATCTTAAATTCCTCTACCTCTCAATCAAGGAGAGACACAATTCTAACCTTATTAATGATCTCCTTGTGGATAGGGGTGTCCTCACTAATCCCACTGAGATAGTGGATGAGTTCTATAACTATTATTCCTCTCTTTTCAAAAAGCCTCATTTTGATATGATTCCTACTGTGGATATCCCTCCAGGTCCTATTCTAACTCCCACTCAATTTTCTGATCTTAGGGCTCCCATCTCTAATCAAGAGATCATCAGGGCTCTACATGGCATTAACGAGGATAAAACTCTGAGATATAATGGTTTTACCTCTAAGTTATTCATTCATGTTGGGAATTAATTGGTAAGAAATTCTTATTAGCTTATCACCACTTTTTCAGGACTAAGAAGCTCCGTGCCTCCTTCAAGCATAATATCATTACTCTAATACATAAACTCAAGCATGCTACATCCCTAGCTAACTACAGACCATTATATCATTACTCTAATACCTAAACTCAAGCATGCTACATCCCTAGCTCATTATCAGACATTCTACATCATTTAAGGCAGAGATTGAAGGACTTCATGAAAGGAAAGAAGTAGATATAATTAAAAAAGAATGCACTTGTAATTTTTGGCAAGTTATCGGATTGCCTTGTATATATGCAGTTGCATTACTAGGGATGAAAGAGCACCCATTATGACACACCTATGTCGATGAGCCCTACTATGTGTAAGATAATTGCAAGTTTAATATTTCAATTACATACTTATTACTTTTAACCAGAGTTGATAATAACTTATTCTCTTACTCTAATAGATATCTGATGACCTATGAAGATGCAATAGCTACTCTTTTGAAAAAGAACATTGGACTTTTGTTGGTGTTGGTGTGGATATTAGAGTCCCAAACACATTACGACCTAGAGGTCGACCCAAAAAAAGAAGAATAAAAATTTTTTTAGAATGCCAAAATTATAGAACAAAAAGTGTTCACAAATTTGGAAGGTGCGGCCTATAGGGTCATCATCGGAGCACATGAAAAAACTCATAAATCAATTTTCATACTCAATGCCCCCAGTTCAAATATGTGTACGCTCCTCGAATAATGTTTACGACATAATTGAAATGCGCGTAAAACTTCCTATTAGACGTGATAGAGATGAGAATGATAAACTAGATTGCGTTGTCAATTTTGATTAGTAAAATGTGATTTTGAGATTTTTTTTTTTGTTGTTTTGATGCACATGTCATATATAAATGCAATTACAGATGTACATTTACAAGAATAACATTTAAAGAAATATTTATGGATTATAAAGTTTACTCATTGTTTACCTATATTTGCAACCCTTTCTACGATGTGGAGAATTTGATGTCTTTCATCCTATGTGAGTTGGGGGCAATTATTAGTTGCTTCTCCTAGACTTACCTTTTGATTCTACCTTCTTGGTTTTGTTCTATCTTATTAAGCTGGGGTTTTGTCTGGTGCTTCTGTGTTTTGGGATTTATTGGCCATATGTGTTCACTATTTTGGTGATGATTGATTTGTGCTTGTTTCTAGACTTTTTTTGAGTGGTTGTGCTTGCCTTGTTTGTCCTGTTGAGAGAGGGTTGTGAAAGAGTGTGATTCTGCCTTCTTGGCTTTGTTATGTTATGTTATGGAGCTCTTCTATTTGATTGCCCAGCGGTAGCCATGGTTGTTTATTGGGTTGTTGGTATTGGCCGGTTGCTGCTTCTGGGTTGGTTGTATTTGGTTCGGTGGTTGTCGCTCTTCTTTTTTTTTCTCTAGGTGCTGGTGCTCAGGCTTTCTCGATTATGTGGTGGTTTGGTTTGGGGTGTTATCTCTTTCTTGGCTGGTTTTGAGTGGTCTGTGCTGGCCTTGTTTGTCCTGTTGCGGTTCCTTTGGTGGTGGCTATTGGGTTTTGGAAGGGGTTGTTGTTTCTGCTGTGGCCTGGGAAGTGGTTGTTGTTTCTGCTATGGCCTGAGAAGTGGTTGTTATTTCTGTTGTGTGGCATGAGAAGTGGTTGTTGTTTCTATTGTGTGGCTAGGGAAGTGGTTGTTGTTTATGTTGTAGCCTCTTCTGTCTAGTTTGCCTTGGTTTGCTTGTTTTGTTATGTTATGGTGCTCTTCTGTTTTGTTGCCTAGTTATGTGGTGGTCGTGGTGACTTATTGGATTATTGGTCTTGGTTGGTTGCTGCTTCCTGATTGATTGTGTTTGGTTTGATGGTTGTTGCTCTTTCTTCTATTTTGTTCTTTATGTGATGTTGCTCAGGCTTTGTGGATTAAGTGATTTTGAGTGGACTCGAGCTGGGATTCTCTTATTGTCTTGTTGCTTTCCTCCTTGTTGGTGGTGGTTGTCTTTGGTTGGTTAGGCTGCTTCTCTATGGTAGGGTATTTTTGCGAGGTGATAGCTTTGATGTTTTTTCTTCCTTTCTTTGGCTGGAAGTATTATATGTGATTGCAACCCTTCTTATTGAAATTTGGATGCTCACATATGTTGTTGCTCATGAAATAGATTTTAACCGAGTTTCAACCTATTTTGGAGTAACGGGAATAGTTTAGGGTGTCATATGAGTAATATTTATATTTTGTGTGTTAAATAGATAATATATATAGTTTTGAGTGGTATGTATATAAAAACCCATTTACTTTATTATTATGCTCATTTGTTTTTTTCTCGTTTCCCCTTGAGTATTTTTTTTTTGCAAGTTTGAAGCTTTGCAACTACTATGTTCTTTACGTAGATATTCAAGCGCTGGTGCTGCTTTAGGCGGATAATATTTTTCTTATTTTTCTATATTGTATTAGTTAGGAGAATTTCTCTTTAGGTGATTTGTAGCTCTTTTGAGCAGTAGCTTTGATAATTTTCTCATTAAGGTCTTTGTATTTTTCATTTAACACTTTTTATAAAGTTATTGCGAAAGTCCTAGCAAACAGACTAAAGACTATGCTACCCTCCATTATCCACCTTGGCTAGTCTGCCTTCATAAAGGACAGGGATATAGCCGACAATATCGCCATGATAAATGAAATATATGCTAGTTTCAAAATTAGGGGCTCTCCAAATGCTTTCTGTGCTAAGATAGATCTTAAAAAAAATCCTCTGACAGTGTCAACTGGAAAGATCTTCTCCAAAGAATGCTACAAAAAGGCTTCCCTGATATCGTTGTAAAATGGGTTGATGATTGTATATCGGAAGTCCCTTTTTCTATTATCTTAAATGGGCAAATCCATGACCATTTCAATTCATCTAATGGACTGAGACAAGGGAGCCACCTCTCCCTTTTTCTTTTCACTATTATTATGGATATATTCTCATGCCTTTTGGATAAAAGAGTTGCTAACTCTGAATTCAAACCAATTATCTCGGGTAATTACTCTATCTCTCACCTCCTTTTTGCTGACGACATTCTTATTATAGGGGAAGTTGGTCCTCTTTCTGGTGTAGTACTTCAAGATTTATTGCGCACTCTCTCTTCCCTTATGGGTTTGGAAGTGAACATCCCAAATCTGCTTTTCTAGAGATTCTGATGAGGCTGATTAGTTCTGTCGTGGATTGTGCATTGACAAAGGAAATTTCCCCCTCTTGTATCTTAGCCTCCCCCTTGCAGCAAGGTCACTTAAATTGGTTCATTTCTCAGATCTTCTAGATAAAATTTCTTCCTGGCTTGCAGGATGGAAGTCAAAATGGCTCTCTTATGGTGCCAGGCTACAACTTATCCGATCATCAATTAATAACTATCTTTCTTATTGGTTGTGTGCGTTGGCTATTCCAAAATGTATTCTTAAGAAAATCACCTCTATCACTGCTAAATTCTTCTATCATGGGGAATTGGTAAAGAAAATGCATCCTATCTCCTCGCCTAAAATGATGCTCCCCAGAGATAAAGGTGGGACAAGTTTGGTATCTATAAATACACTCAATGTTATGTGTAAAATAAAGGTGCTTTGGAAAGTGAATCATTCTTCCACCCTTTCCACTTGGGGTAAGAATAAGTATGGCTCGATCTGGCAAAAACCCCTTCGCTCCTCTGCCCTATGGAGGGAATTACAATGTTGTGCCTCTCGGTTTAGAGAAAACATATCCTTCTTGGTTGGGGGTTGATCTCCCTCTTCTATGATCCTTGGTGTCATGGGAAATCAATATCGGAGATCTGTGGTTTTGAATGTTTTTCTCTACTTGATTTCCCAGGGACTCTCCACTTAGCTCTCTCATAAGGAATCAAGCTTGGTCTATGCCTGAGACTTTCATTATGAGAGTTCCTTCATGTTTCCAATCTATTCTTAATTTTCCTTTGCCTTCTAGACAGGATTCTACTTGCTAGAAAGGGAATAAATAAATCACTAATAAAAAGATCTTGAGTGCCTTATTTGATCAAGTACCCATTGTGGATTGGTCAAAAGACATATGGTTCAAAGGTTTTGCCCTTAACTATGCTATTTTCTATTGGATGGCCATCTTGGGTGGGCTCAAGACTTCGGACATGCTCTTCCATAGAGGTCTTGGCGCCATTTTAGACTATAGATTTTGTCAATCTGAGCAGGAATCTTAATCCCACCTTTTCTTTGGATTCCCCTTCTCCCTTAATCTTATCAGGAATTTGCTGCCAAATGGGAATTTCTTTTTTATTCCAGCCAACTCTCCACCTTGTGCTTGCTAGCTCCTCCCTTTTGAACATAAGGCCTTAAAGAGACCTATCTTTTGATTGTTGTTGCATATGTCTATACGGTTTGGTGTGGAAGAAACTCAAGGCTTTTCCAAAATCAAGAATCTTCATACACAACCTTATCTCTTAAGATTAAATCAAGGGTGGCTTTTAAGCTTTGGCACTGGAACTTCAAAGCAACATGGCTCCAACCTGTTCTAACTATTCTAGATACATGGAGAAATCTTGGTAGCTCCAATTCCCTGAATGAATCTTTAAAATATTTTATGTGAATATGATAACTTGAAATCAAGGTGATTTAATTTATGGTTTGAAATATAGAACAATAATAATTTGAAACTTGAGTAAATCACTTGTTAGAAAGAGACTTAGAGTTTTTCAAAAGATCAAATGAAAATGAAATATTAAATCACATAAACTCAGATGAAATCTCTTTTTAAAGAAATTATTGTTTATGCAAAAGATGAGATGATTTCAAAATAATAAAACTTATTACTCACAAAAATTTTATATGAAATAATCATAAAGATAATAATCTCTCTTTAGAACATGTAAGAATAATGAAGAGAAAATAACTTGCAATAATATACTTTAATTCATCAGCCACAAAGCTTTAGACCAACTTGAGAAGGTAAATAGAAAAG
Organism: Cymbidium sinense; assembly: GCA_021442155.1. Lineage (NCBI taxonomy): Eukaryota > Viridiplantae > Streptophyta > Magnoliopsida > Asparagales > Orchidaceae > Cymbidium > Cymbidium sinense. Next base: position 70,112,507 of record CM038224.1, on the reverse strand, counting down.
GTTAGCACAAAATAAATTGACCAGTTGCATAAGAAACACAAGCCAAGAAGGAGAACAAGGTCACATAGCATGTAAAATCATAAACTAGAATGAAAGCATCTTATTAAGCTTTCAGCCATAAGGAAATCCACCAATCCTCCAAGTTCTTTTGTGCAATCCTCAAGCAAATCACTTGTAGGTTGGAGGATGAAAAAATGATAAAGAAATTAGCACTTGATTCGCCAAGAAGAGATCTCCAAAGGTTTTACAAAAATTCGGCCAAGAGAGTTTTTCTAAGAGTGATTTTTTTGAGTTTAACCTAGTCTAAGGAACATTATTTATAAGACAAGAGATCATGAAGTTTGGCCAAGAAAAGGAAAAATATGAGGGAAAATCATTTGGAATTAATTTAAACATAAACCAATAAAAATAAAAATAAATGACATGAGATAAAAAATTGGCCGAAAAGAAGTAAGAGGGAATTTAATAAGGAAAGTTGGTTTAATTAAAAATCAATTTGAAATTCAAATTAGATAAGAGGGATTTTGTACAAGGAAACGAAGAGGGAAAGTTTAATTAGTAAGTGATTCAATTTGAATCAATTAAATTAAATTAATTTATCAGGATGAAGAAAATTAACAAAAAAGGGAATATTAAGGGAAAATTAATTTAAAAAGAGATTTAAATTGAATCAATTCATCATATGACCCGATTTCTAATGTAATTAAGAAGTTAATAATTATGCGGGTCGGCCAAAAGATAGAGAGGAGAGAATAGTTTGAATTATTACCAAACAAGTCATGACACAATTAATTATCCAAGTGAAAAAGGGAATAATTCAAATTTTGATTAATTTAAATTAAGCATGATATATGGTCGACCAAAAAAGATGTTTCCATGATGGGATTCAATTAGTATTTAATGTAATATCATAGAATATTCAATCAATTCATCTTGGTTGAATGAAGGAAGGAAATAGATAAAATACAAGTTTTATTTAATAAAATCCAAGGAATATTAAAAAGTTCGGCCAAGCTACTTTCCTAAAATAGATTAGATTTATTTTAATGTACTTAATTCGAATTAAATGATGATGGATCAGATCTTAGGAGAGTTTAAATCTATTTTCATTAAGAGATTAATTTGAATTTAAATAACGATAAAGTTGGCCAAAGGAGGTCTCCAAAAATAGAATTTATATAAAAGAAAAGAAGATAATTATATGGATTATTTTAATTGAATTTGAATTAAATCAAATAAATTCAAATTAATTTAAATTAAATCAACTAAATTAGCATATGATCAGTGACATAACATTCCATAAAGAGGAAAGTTCAAATTTGCATATGTAATCAAAGGAATATTCAATTTCAACTCAAAAATAATTCAAATTAAAGATTCAAATAAATAATTTTTTTAATTTAAAAAAAATATGGGATACTTATGAAATAATTTGAATAACTCTCACATAATTTATTTAGCAAATAGTCATAAAAAAATTTGTCCAAAAAGGTTTAGGATGAGAGATAGGATAGGAGAGAGAAGACTAGGATAATAGGAGAGAGAAAAATAATACCTTGAATAATATTTGGTTGATTTAGATTCATGCATTGAATAAATGGATAATGAATATGATTAAGCAAGAGAATAATTTAATGAAATTTAAATTTAATTTAAGTTGCATGGAAGCACAATAAATGTAACAAAGTTTATGCATTTAATTCACATTATCTGAAATCAATAATTTGAAAAATAATTGTAAATATGAAATGTATAATTTATAAATAATTCTTAAATAAATTATTTTGAAATGAATGAATGATTTATTTTAATTTAGTGAGATTTTCATTTACCTTAATATAGTTATTCCTAGAAAAATTACCACATAGTCTATGTCCAAAAGCTCTAGCATTCTATTATAAGTGAAGAACCAAGAGGTGAAGAATTTTTCGTGCACACTTGAATTTAACCTACTTAGTAGCATCAAAAATATGTATTAATCATCAATATGAATCTAAATTAAGAATGCCATTTATAATAATTAATGTGAATAATTTATCTTGCAAAGAAATAATTAATTCTTATTACATAAGGTATGTTATCATCAAATCAAATGGTAAGATACACAAGGTGATAGTCAACAAATGAGTCATGATTATGATTTTTATAATTACTTTATGACTTGGTGGAACCAATCCACACTTGTTAAGATCTATGCATAATTTTTGAAAGATACTCTAGACTGGTCTATATGTGTAGTGAAATCTTTCCATAGGCTACACACAAATATTGTTTATGACATCTATGAGAGAACTTCAAAAAAACATTAAGGAGACTTGTTGTAACTGATGTTAATAATACTGATGATGCATGTATTTTTAACTAACAAATGATAAACATAAAAAAAAATTTAAGTGCGAGACAGTGGTGTTTATTTTTTAGATGTGGGACACCACGTAGATCTTAGGGGGTACTTATTGAAGTGATCAGGTATGACATTAAGGAATGATGCACTATCTTAAAAAATAGAAATTACCATCATATAATGGACCTAATCACCTAATAAGGACTCCTAAGACATGACGGGTCTTCGAATGTACCAGAGATCTTTCCCATACTTTACATAGAAAAGTAAAGTTGGGTTTATTTTAAGCCGGGTTTGTTAAGTTCTCTATGGCGGCAAGCCCCCATAGTTAATTACATCCTAAGGAATGAGAATTCCTTAAGAATACTCGATTGAAGTAGACAATTAGGTCTCCAAAGATTTCAAGATTAAGACTATCAAAGGATTGGCTATTTTAGAAAATCAAATGAGATAGATCAAAAGGAGAGACTTATTTTGGAAGCCAAAGGAGTTGAGTAGGAAATGCTTATGATACTAGGAAGCCTAGTGAGCATTCTAATCTATCCTATAATTGGGCTTTATATTTTTGAAATTGAAGAGAGTTAATTATTTAGGTTGATATTTTATTAGATTGCTAGGGCTTATAATTCTACAACATAAGATTGTGAAAATGCCTAAGAGGTGAGAATTTATGCTTATAGCCCGCAAAGAAAAACATCAATCTCATATCCTAAATCTAAGGAGCTTTGGTGAGGGCCAAAACATGACCTAAATCTAAAGCGAAAATGGGTAGAATAAACCACCCAACTGCTAGACTTATTACCACCTAGAGTGGTAGCCAGCTAACTCCTCCTGCACTTTAAATCCATGTAAGAAAGTCTTGTGCTTTGCAAGATGGCTAGGCTGTTGTTTATTTAAAAAAGGAGACTAAGTCCTTAAACTCACTCCCTGAGAGACTAAAGTATTAGTGGAATGAATTCATGACTTAATCTAATGCAAATTTTATCAAATTTATTTGATTCTTTTGGACTTTTTATTTTCACACAGGCTATGGGATTTTATATGCCTAAATACAGGAGAACTTGATTATGAGACAAATCAAAAGAGAAATGGGTGTTCTTCCATCAAAGGCTCTCATAGGTTAAGCTTTTATTCTCTAGCACAGATGAAAACCCCCTCTTTACAAGAGTGGAAGAATATGACATGCATGATGTTATACATACCATCATCCAGCTAAGGGGTTCCTACATATTTTTGTATTATCTTGATTTAATTTTTAGGCTTTTATGTGAGGTTATGAATTATTTTAAAATTTTAATTATTAATTATTAATTGGGGTAGAAAAATTAAATTCATCATAAGAGCTTACCACATCCAGGCCACACATTCAAACATCAATCATAAAGAAACTATGAAAAGCATGTTGTTCTAATCCATAATCTAAACACAATATCAAATAATTTTATAGACTAAAATAATAAAAGGCTAGTGTAGTCGGGTTTCACCGTACACCCCAAAAAGAAAAAAAGATGGGTAGCCAAGCTCTACCCTTATATAACTCGGATTACAAAAATAATACATGCTATGGGGGTCTTATTTTCTTCATTTCTTCCTTTTCTTTCTTTTCATTTGATTTGCTCCAAAGACATCACAAGGCACCCCAGGGACTAAGCCTTCTGGCCACTGCTCATCATAATCCCCCATAACACTAATCCTAATTCCTAATATAAAATTATATTAAAAATAGGAAAAGTAAATATAGCTACACCTGCAAAATAAATGTTAGTTAAACACACCATACAATCCAAGCAATTAGATGAATAATTTGGACTTAGCACCCCATTCATGAGTAACCAAGCCCACCTGTCATAATGTGAGTTATGCTTAGGGGCTAAGTAACCACAAAAGCATATATATATATATATATATTAGTGACCCTTTAAGCACAACCTCCTGCAAAAAATATGATTAGGCTAATCACGACCTACCATCCAGTCTACCAGACATACACTCTAAGATCCAGTCTAAAATATTACATCACAAAATAAAACATAATATCATACATACAATGCCCTAACTTAGCACTAGAAGTGGTGACTTAGTATCCTAATGTGTGCTTAAGGCTTGTGCAACAAGACTTTACTAGGCTTCTTTAGTTTAAGTTTCAATTTAGAGTTTGAATTTGTTTAAATTTTACCTTTGGGTGATTTTAATTTAAATGATTTAATGATTTTTTTTCATTTTTATTTCACTTTCATTTGGTTAAAATAATATTTAGGTTTTCAAGAATAAAGAGTAGAATGAATTCTATTTGTAGATAGAACTCACCCTATTCTACACCTAACTCTTAAAGAGTCTAACTAAGGTCTTTAAGTATCTTAATTAGTCCATCTAAATTTGTGCAATTCATTTGATTTGATTTAGATTTTAGAATTTGAGTTTTGTTTAATCTTCATGTATTTGATTGATTAATTTTGGATTGAATGTGTTGATTTAATTAAATCTTGATAATTCAATATCCTCAATATCTAATTAAGTTTAAGTTTATTTAAATCCATGTGTTTTAATTGATTAATTTTAAATTATATGTTTTGGTTTAATTAAATCTTGATAATTCAATATCCTTAATCTCCAATAAAGTTTAAGTTTGTTTAAATCCATGTGTTTTTTGATTGATTAATTTTAAATTAGATGTTTTGGTTTAATTAAATCTTGATAATTCAATATCCTTAATCTCTAATGAAGTTTAAGTTTGTTTAAATATTTTTTTGATTGATTAATTTTAGATTAGATGTTTTGGTTTAATTAAATCTTGATAATTCAATATCCTTTTAAATTAGTATCTAATTCTTTTCTTTGATTATTATTATGTGACTTAATTTTATGTTTATTTGATTTGATTATAATTCATTTATTTGTATTTTGATCGGATTAGATCAATTGAGATTTTATTTTGATTTTAATTGAGTTTGATTCTTTGTAATTAGAATATTATTTTTTATCTCATCCATTTGTCATGTTTATCAAAGTTTGGTTTGTATTTTGATTTCATACATTGGATAGTTAATTAGTTTATCTTATTTAAGTAGGTTGAATGAGATTTGTTTTATTACATATTAAATTGATGAGAGTCTTTCTTAATTTAATTTAATTTGATTTGATTAGCTTTATTAGTCTATGGGTTTGTTTAGGTCCAATATGATTATGTAATTAGTTTAATTAAGAGTATATTTATATTAATTATAAATATTTTTTTAATTTTCAATTTGATTTATTATTGGTTTAGATTAATGATGTAATTAATGACTTAATAATTTAGGATTAATTTAGATTTTGAATAGTATTTAATTGCATTTATGTTTGACTAAGTTTAAAATTAGTATGATTAATTTGATTGACTTAATTAGCTTATTTAAGATGTGTGAACAAATTAATTAGTATATTAATTAAATGTTTGATTTCAATTTGATTTAAAAAGTTAATTTGGTTCATTAAGATGATGGATTAATTCATTAAGTTTGCATTAATTAGGTGTTTATTCAATTGGTTTACCTTAAGGATAATTAGTTTAATTAAGAAGTGTGTTTAAGTTAAATATTAAATTAAATAAAGATTTATTTAATTTTTAATTTGGTTTTATATTTATAGATTAATGATGTAATTAATGACTTAATGATTTATATTTAATCTAAGATTTGATTGGTATTTAATTACATTTATGTTTGATTAAGCTTAGGTTTAATATGATTAATTTGATTAATTTAATTAGTTTACTTGATGGGAATGATTAATTATTAAATTTAATTAGGGGTTTGATTTAAGCTTAATTTAAGAGTTAGCTTTAATGTAATTTGATTCATTAAGATGATGGATTAATTCATTAAGTTTGTATTAATTAGATGGTTAATTAATTAAGTTTGATTAAGGGTAATTAGATTTTTAAATCATTTGATTAATTAAAGGTTTGTTTAATTAGAGATTAATGACTTAATTGCCTACATATGACTTGTTTGATTTGATAGTTTTAATTAAGCATTTACATAAAATTTGGTGATTAAGGGGTTATCATTGTTATTATCATTTGATTAGATTAAGTGATTTAATTAATTATTTTTATTTCAATTAAACTTGATTATTCATAATCATAGTTAGGTTTGATTTTCTTCATTTATTATGTTTATTAGATTTCATTCATATTTGATTTAATTATTAAGTTTTTGTATTAATGGCTAATTAATCATCTTTTTCCAAATGGATTGATTTTAAATGTGATTCAATCATATCTTAATTAAGTTTACTTTAGCTTTATTTGGTTTAATTTGATTAATATTAAATGATTATGTTGAATTAGTTCATTAATCAATTTAATTTTTAGTTTATTTAATGATTAATTAGTTTTAGTTTATTTATATTCATTAAGGAGTTTTATATGATTAAGATTCCATGCTTAGTATAGGTTTAGTTATACTTGTTTGACCCATGTTAAAGTTTCCTAGATTTGTTTAATTTTAAGTTTGATTTAAGATTTAATTATTTAATTGAGTTTTATTAACTTAAATAGGTTTAATCATGTTTAATTTAATTTCCTGTAAAGATATATGATATTTTTCTGATTTGAGGTTTGACTAATGATTGCATAAGTGTTATTTCATTTTTGATTTTGATTTGATATTTAAATTATTTTTAGATTATGTTTTAATTAATTCCTTAATTGATTAAACCTTAATCTTAAGAGTTTGTTTGGGGTTCATTAGGATTCAAAAAATCACATTATTCTCTTAAAAGTCCTAGATGTTAACTAAAGTGATTTAAGTTATTTTGAAGATTTTTCTATAATTTTATTGATTTTTATTTGATTTGTTTTATTAAAATAGACAATCTAAATTTCAAAATTTAATTTCTCTCAATCCAGAAGTCTTTTTTATTTGATATTTTTTTATAGGTGTGCCTTAACTTTAGTTTCAATCTCTAAAAATTTCAATTCAATCAGACTTGTATTTTTAGAGTAATTAATGAAACTTTATTTTTACTAAAACCTAAATTAAGCTCAAACCATTCAATAAAATTTAAGGATTTTGGGTTTGTTGGATTCCTCTCGGAATGACAAATCCAACGAGCCCTTTTTTGGAATTGTTTATTAAGTATTTTATTTTCCATAAATTTTTGAAGTTTTAAGTAATTTAAGTAATTTTTAAAATCAGAAAAAATAGATTTTTTTTATTTAACACTGTTGGCACTGTGCACAGCACTAACATGACAACGCAGCACCATATGACACCGCACGATTGGACACACAATGTCGTGTGGCACACGGGCGCCACGCGGGCGCCGCGAGGCTGTGTCGCATTTGGCGGGAAGTCGCCGATGTGACCGATGCTCGATTGATCGATCATCAAAGATCAGATCGCGCGATCCAGAGGCCAAGATCGCACGATCGGTGTGCGATCTGAGCCATCCGATCTGACGAATCGTAAGATCGGATAGTCCAAAACATACCCACCGATCCGAAAGTTGGGATCACGCGATCAATGTGCGATCCGAGCAATTCTCGCTGATCGGATCGATCATTGAAATAGTAAAAGCATTGGGATGAAAAAATGGGAAATTCTAAGTGAAAACTTGTCCAAATGGGCTCATTTTCGGGTCGATTTATACCGAAAAGCATCTATTTTCTAATTGGGATGATCTAAAGTAAAAAAATATAAGAATATCTAAGATAAATTCCCAAAAATCACACAAAAAATGTCACAAGTGAAGGATCATAAAGCCTACTATGATTTTTTGAAAGTTACCTCACCGGATGATTTCGGTGGTGGTGATGACCTAAGCACGCTATTGAGTAGGGGAAGAGGCCTTGGAATGAGCTTGGATCTTCGCCTTCACGTCGGAATAATATATTTTCCCGTGCTTGTCGTTTCCTCACCGGAATTCACCCGATATTGATATTTTTGGCTCAAGAGAGATGGAGAAGTGGTGGCTGGTTGCTTTGGGGAGCTCTTGGGGGTTGAATAGTAGTAGAAAGAAGAGGAATGAAGCCTTATTTCCCCCTCCTTTAATAATGGTCAAAAATCCACATTTTTTTAATTTTTTGGCTCCAAAGTGTTTTCATTTTTCTTGGGGTGATTAGGATGGATGATGGATTGATTTAAGACTTTAGATTTTTGCTCCAAAGTCCTCTCTTACTGCCATATGATCAACCCCATTGAATGCCATGGATGGGGGCAGTTGAATGCATGTGATGGGGAGAATTAAATGAAGTTGGGTGGAATCCTATGTGAGGGAGGATCCATGAGAGATTTAATTGGGTTGGTTAATTTTGGGTTGATCCCAAATTGGTTTGGGTTAGGTTTGATTAGCCCTAAATGGATCATGGCTTGGTTTCAAAGGATTTGGCTCAATTTGGGTCATATGGGTCACATTGGATCATATCAGGTTAGGTTGACCATTTGGTCAAATTGGGTCAAACCAAGGCTTAAGTTAGATTCAAATAATAATTTGAAGAGTTTTGGTATGATTAATTTGATTTAATTTGGCTTAGAATTGATTTTGGGTCATTTGGAATCAAATGGGTCAAATGGGTCAAGTTGACCAATTTGATCAAAATTGGCCAAATTGGCTTGAGTTATGGGTTGATTCATGTTCAATTGGCTAATTGAAGATGAACGCGGTCTTTGATTTGAATCAATTTGGATTTAATTTGGATTTAGGCCAAATTGACCCTATAGGCCAATTTGGGCTAAATGGCTCAGTTGAGCACGATTGATCAAATTGGGTTTAATTATGGCTTCGGCCAAGTTCAATAATCAATTTGGAATGGACTTGAGTCATTGGTTGTAATCAATTTGGGTTAGATCATGATTTGATCTAATTTTGTCCTTTAGGCTAATTTTGGTCAACTTGGATTGAATGGCCAATTAGGCTTAGTTTAGCTTAATTGGTGGTCAAGTCATATTTAAATATTAATTTTGAGTTGATTCAAATCATTGGTTTTAATCAATTTGTTGTAGGATGAGTTTTGTATAGTTTTTGGTTCATTTAGGCTAAGGGCTGACTTGGTCAAATGATTAAGTTAACTTGGTTTGACCCAATTGATTGCAATTGATCATCTTAGGGTGATCAACAATCATGGTGGAAGGTTTTGGTGAGCTTGGTTCAATCCAATTTGGGTTGGATTGGAAGTTGGCTCAAATGAGTTCTTTAGGTCAATTAGTTTAGTTTTTTTTTAATTCAAGTTTAGTTAAACTTATATATGAGCCCTCGATTGAAATATAAATTCAACGACAATTAATTTGGAGTCTATGAGATTTTGACTCATTTGAAAATTTCAAGTCAAAGGGTTAGGTTGGGTTTGATTTGGGTTGGCTTTGATTTGATTTGATGATTTTATGTTTCATTTATATTTGGGTAGATAATTGAATAAATGATTCAATCAAGAGAAAATCTAATGGTTTTGACTTGATCTGGATAGAATTTGGCTAAGTCAAAGAATTGGATTTAATTTTGGATATAATTTTGGTAATTTGAATTTAGATTTCATTTATATTTATGAATATAAATGAAGGAACAATTGATTTATAAAGAAATAAATTAAATTTGTATTAATTTAAAGGGAACTTTGGCTAAGCTTATGAAGGTGATTCATATAGCTTAGGAAGGGTCTTAGGATTTGAATTTGATTTTGGGTTTCAATCATTTAGAGTCAAATTTGGGATATGGATTTGAATTTGAGGTTTGGTTTCAGATTTGAATCTAGGTTTGATTTGAGAAAGTGTATCTAGATTGGGTTTAAGCTATAGGTTATGTGATTTCCTTAAGTCCTAAGCTATGGCCTAATCTTTTGATTAACCCTTCTAAGTCTCTAGGCTTAGGTTAAGTGTTCACCTAATCACTAGAAGTGTCTTATGACTAAGGAACTCTTAGTATCTAGAAAAGTCCCGAGTCTAAGAGGAGGAGGTTTAGAGCTCACTCCAAAAGTGAGGTCAACAAAAGGACCCCGAATAGGTATGGTGTAACTGACAAGGTACACCGCACATATTGGCGTTGATCGAGACGATCAACAACGTCTAAAAGATTGCAAGCACTAACAAAAAATGATATATACCTAAACCCAAGAGGCAGATAGAATTACGATCTTAGTGTGATGCAGGTCTCTTTATGATAAGGGCATAAGAGAGAAAGAAAGAATCTGCTGGGATTGAGTACACGAACCTTTCTCTAGGGAAACATGTTCGAGCTATTCGCTGGGGATATGGATCTGAGTTTGATTATGAGTATGATTTATTTGGGTGTGTATCCACTGGGGATGAGAATCTATAATCTAATGGGGATCAAGATCGAATTGATTTTAATTTATTTTATTTTAATTGATGTGGAGGCTTATCCGCTAGGGATATGTGCTCAAATCCGCTAAGGATTGGGTATGTGAACCTTCCACTAGGGAAGCAGGTTCAGGCTATCCACTGAAAATAAGAATTTGATTAGATTTCTTTGATTTATTTGATTAGACTCCACTAAGGAGGTTGGTTTAATTTGTTATGGCTCCACTAGGGAGAAGGGTTCTAGATCGAGGGCATATCCGCTGGGGATGTACACTCGATTGAATTTGTTTGATTTAGATCTAGAATCCACTAGGGAGGCTAATTTGATTTGTGTCTCATTAGGGAGAAATTTGGTTTGTTCGATATGTTTAATTTGACTCCATTAGGGAGGTTGGTTTTGAATTTATTTTGTTAAGGACCCTGTCGGTGTGCAATGTACTACATTAGGAAAGAGCCACTAGGGCCTTGAACTGTCTTAGATTTATAAGTCCAAAAGGGTAGTATACCTGCCATAAGGTAGGACTATCCAACCTAAGGGGTTGCCTTTCGGCATGCAATGACTATGCTAGGAAGAAAGCGCAATAGACTTACATCTTCAAATGAGGGAAAAACTGTTGGGGTGATCTGCTGATGGCTCAACAAATCAATCCCGACCTAGAAGCGACTAATGAGTGAGTGCCACTAGGGATCATACCTCAACTCAAGAGTAGTCCTGATGATTAATTTGATTTATATTGATTTGATTTGATTTAATTTAATTTAATTTGGTGTGTTATATTGTGGACCCTATTGGCATGAGATGGACCCACGTAGAAGGGGCTATGTCGGCCTTGACCTGTCTCAGATTTACAAATCCAAAGGGGTATTCTACCACCCACAAGGTAGGACTATCCATCCTAAGGGTTGTCTTTCGGTGTGCAACGCTGACTAGGAAGAAAATATAGCAAACTTACATCTTCTAAAGTAGGGATCAGCCATTGGAGTGATTTGTCGATGGCACAATAAATCAATCCTGACCTAGGGCGACTATTTGAGCGAATGCCGTTGTGGACTCATATTGACTCAAGAATAGTCAAAATTAATTTAATTTTAGATGGACCCTATCAGTGATGGATATACTAAGAAAGAGCTAATATTAGCCTAGACTATCTTAGATTTACAAATTCAACGGGATAGTCTACCACCCGTTAGATAGAACTAACCAACCTAAGGGGTGCCTTTCGGTTTGCAATGGTCGAGTTAGGAAAAAAGTGTGGGGACTCACATCTTCGTAAACAAGGAACCACTAGGGTGATCACTTGCAATAAATCGACCAACTGGGCCGGGGATCAATGGTCGTGTAAAGAATGTGTGATAGACTTATATCTTTCAAAGTTAGGATGACCGCTGGGGTGACCTGTTGGTGGCACAATAAGTCAAACTTGGCATAAGGGTGACTACTTAGAGAGTTTCAACCTGGAGACTTATCTCAACTTAAAGTAGTCAAGCAATTCTTAAAGGGAGTTTTGTTGACACTACCCTAAAGATAGGATGCCTACTTGGTGAAAGGGGTCACTGGGGGCTTTAATTCCTAATCCATAAGCGATGATATATTTTATTTATTTTATATTTGTATGGACCCTATCAATTTATGAGGGACCAAACTGAGAAGGAGCTTATATTAGCCTAGTCCTATCTTAAACTTTCTGGACCAAGGGAGAATGTGGCATCCGCTGAACAAATTCTCCAACCATAGGGGTGGTTACTAGGAAAGCGGGACTATCTAATCCAAAAATAATTGGGGTAGTGTCTAAATGGGGTCACCAAGGACCTGATCCAAATAGAATGCCCACGGGGGAGGTGCCACTAGGGGCTTTATGTAAAAGGAAGCATATATATATTTGGTGGCCAACTCAAGAAGAAAGCAGGGACTCACATCTGCCAAGAGTGGTGTGTCCACCGGGTGGGTCACCGTTAGCATGTCAATAACCAACCAGCCTAAGGTGTCTATCAATTTGTGACGATCAATCTAGAAAGAAGGCGTGCAGGCTTACATCTCTAAAGCGAACCATTGTGATAGTCTTTGCCTGATAGGGGCTATCGATCTAGGGACTACTGGGGTCTTGCATTGGGACCAAACCCAGGCTTGAAGTAGTCAAGAGGAAAAGAGCCACTTGGGGATTTATCCTAAGCCTCAAATATACTCAACCTAGTTAGTGCATGATGGTTAATTCAAGAAGAAAGCATGTAGGCTTACATCCTCTTAAACAAAGTCAATATGAGGTAGCTTACTAGCTGCACAATGAGGCCTACCAAACTAATAAGATGCTCATTAGTTTGCAATGGTCAAGTCAGGAAGAAAGTGCGGGGACTCACATTGGTTAGATAAGTGACCACTGGGGTGACACACTAGCAAGGTATCATGTTAGCCTGACCTAGAGCAGCTAATGAGTGAGTGCCACGGGGGCTTGCTCCCACATCAAAATAGTCCGAGGTAAAAGATATGTGTTTATTTCTATTGTGAAAGAGGAAATATGATGCCACTTGGGTTCTCTTACACTTATCCTAAACACATCGAATAATGGATGAAATGGTGCCATAGGGGCAATTGTGACTCCACCAAGAAAGGATGCTGCTTAGGTTCTCTTACACCTAACTTAGTTGTACTAGTCGAAATAGGATACCTCTTGGGTTCTCTTACACCTATCCTAATAATGGAGGATCATAGTTTATGTTTTGTGTTATGGAGGGATAGGATGCCTCTTGGGTTCTCTTATACCTACCTAAACACATCATTTATTCAAGAAAGATACTTCTAACACATAAGAGATGGAATTTGATATGAAAAGAAGTTTTATTAATAATTAGTTTGAAACAAGATTTATGGATAATATTCTTTAGGTAGAGCCTATTGATTGGAAGCATTGGGCACTCTCCCTTATAATTTATGAGTTGATAAGATCCTCCTTGGTAGGCCTTCTCTATGGCATAAGGGCCTTCCCAAGTGGGTTCAAACTTGCCTCCCATCTTTCGACAGGCAACAATTGGTCTCCTTGGAACTAAAACAAGCTCTCCTACTTGAAAAGCTCTAGGATGGACCATCTTGTTGTGAGCTTGAATCATTTTGGCTTTGTATAACTCAAGGTTCTGGCATGCCCGGAGACGTCTCTCCTCCAAACCTTCGAGCTCTTTCAATCGCAACTTGGCATTATGCTCCGTTGTGATTTTACTATCCATAGTTATCCTTAGTGATGGGAGTTGGACTTCTAATGGTAGAACGGCTTGAACCCATACACTAAGGAGGAAGGGGTGGACTGCGTTGGAGTTATAGTAGTGTGCCCAAGGCTTCAACCAACTATTCATTATCATGCCATTATCTTGTCTTCTCTTTATTTGAATGGGAGTTTTGTTGAAGGCTTCTGCAAACCCATTTTCCCTTGGATAGTAGATGGTAGAGTACCTCCAATCTATGTTATGTCTCTAGGCAAAGCTGTTAATTTTAGTGCTCTTGAATGTAGTACCATTATCGGATATAATTCATCGAGGCACCCCAAACTTATATACGATATGGTTTTTGAAAAATTGGAGCACATGCTAAGCTGTGACCTCTCTAAGTGGGATTGCCTTCACCCACTTGGAAAAGTAGTTAGTGGTAGATAGAATGAGCCGGTGACCCTTGGAAGAAGGAGGATCGATCAGACCCACTATGAAGGTACCCCATCACTCAAATGGCCATGAGGCCAATGTAGGATGTAGTATGTTGGGTGGTTGATGTATGGCCACAACATGTAACTCACATTAGTGGCATCTCCTAGCTACGTCCATGCAGTCTGTGAACATCGAATGCCAGTAGTATCATAGTCTCTTGATCTTAGCTTTCTTCTTCAAACCGGATTGATGTGCTCCACATAAACCTGAGTGTACCTCGGTCACGATCATACGGGCTTTGCATCTATCCAGACAACGTAACCATATATGATCAAAGGACTGTCGGTATAAGGTGCCACCTACAAGAGCATAAGAAAGGGCTCTCTGCTTCATCTGGTGGGCTAGTGATATCTCTTTAGGTAGTTTGCATATATTTAAATAATCCATGAATGGTTGCCTCCAATCTGACTCCCCATCTTTTTTGACAATGACAACCTCCCCTTCAAGAGAGAATCTCTCGATGAGTTCAGCGTCAATAATGGATAAGGCTTGTCTATTTTGGACATTATTGGAATGGAATTATCTTCCATACATGCCAACTGTTTGGCAAGCTTGGCTAATGTGTCTGCTACTATGTTCTCTCCTTGAGGAATCTTGTAGATGGTAACCTCTAGGATTTGGGCTAACAACTCTATGGTATACTTGTGGTAATGATGGAGCTTAGGCTTCAGAACCTTATAAGACCCAACAATTTGGTTGATGACTAACTGAGAATCCCCAAAGATGTTGATACTCTAGACACATAGTGTAATGACTAACTCCAGACTAACAATCAGAGCCTCATATTTATCTTCATTGTTGGTGCATGGATTGGACAGATGATATGAGAATCTCATCACATCACTATTCAGAGTTAGGAGAACTATTCTTACCCTGCCTTCCCCGGGATAATAAATTATGGTTCTTCTCCTCTTTGAGAGGAAGTTGTGGCATCAAAGCACATCTCCTAGCAGCGAGCACTAGCTTCCCCTAAGTTCATGATTTATTCATCAGGGAGATCATCATTAAGTGGAGAATCAATAGGAAGTGGATGCACTGCTAAGAAATATGCAAGTGCTTGTCCTTTCACGACACATAAGGGAACGAATTTTATGTCAAACTGAGTCAAAATCATGGACCAATGCACCAATCATCCGGATAAGGTCGGTCATGTCATGAGATATTGCAGTGGATTGACTCTAAAGATCAAATTTATTTTATGAGAAAGCATGTAGTGCCATAGTTTTTGGGATGAGAAGATTAAAGCTAAGCAATATTTTTTAATAAGTGGGTAGTTTGCCTCAGTAGGGATTAGACGATGACTGAGATAATAGAGAGCGTTCTCCTTCCCTTCATCATTGGTTTGAGCCAACAAAGCGCCAAGGGAGTCATCTAATGCAGTGGTATATAATATGAACGGCTTGCCTGGGATAGGGTTGCTAGAACTTGCAGCGTCATCAGATATTGCTTGATGTCTTCAAAGCCTTATTAGCACTTATCGTCCCACTTGAACTTGGCATCCTTTTGAAAAGTGCTGAGAATGGTTGGCATCTTCCTAGTAAGTTGAAAATGAAGCATCTTAGATACGTCAACCGCCCTTGGAATGATCTGAGTTGAGTTAGAATTTTAGGGGGTGGCATATTTAAGATAGTCTTGATCTTCTCTAGGTCAATTTCAATTCCCCGGTGTCGGACAACAAACCTAAGGAATTTTTCTGAACCTACTTCGAATGCACACTTCAAGGGATTCATTTTAAGGTTAAATTACCTACTCTCAAGTTAAAGAGATGATATTTCTTTTCTTTACTTTTGACTGCAAGATCATCAAAGTAACATTCAACTTGATGATGAATGAGTTCGTTGAAGATCTGAGTCATGGCCCGTTGGTATGTAGCACCAGCATTTTTAAGGTTGAAAAGCATGACCTTATAATAATAGATTCTGACTGGGGTTTGAAAGTCAGTGTTTCTTTCATCCTCGGGGGCCATTTTGATTTAGTTGTAGTTAGATGAGCCATCCATGAAGGAGAATACTGCATGAGATGATACAATGTTCACCATTAATTCTGGTATACAAAGTGAAAATTTATCCTTAGGACATGCCTTATTTAGATCCTTAAAATCGATGCATATGCGAATTTGACCATTCTTTTTCTTAACTAGGATGACACTGACTAATCAGGTAGGATATTTTTCTTACCTGATAAAGCCAGTATCAATTAGTTTCTTGATTTTAGAAGTGACTTGTTGTTCAATGTCTAATCGTATGCACCTAGGAGCTTACTTGTAAGAGTTAGCATTAGGTTCTATTGCTAGTTTATGGACTGCTATGTCAGGAGATAAACTGGGCATCTCTTCATAAATCTATGTAAATCAGTCCTTAAACTTAGTCAATAACTTCACTAAATCATTGATTTCTTTTTCATTCAACAGAGAACTGATGTATGTTGGGCATAGATCTTCTTCAGTTCCAAAGTTAATTTCTTTGAGTTCATCGATGGTTGATCTAATATCCTCTTCAAAATTTGGCAGTGCATCCATGACTTCAAAGTCATTTGGATCATCTGAAGTTCTAAATATACCTCCTCAAATGAGTTAGCATGATTTGCAAAGAGTCTATCAGATTCCAAATGATTGGTGATGACTAAGTAGTAATCATCATCATCTACTTCACCCATCAATCCTAATCCCGATGATTGAATTCAGATTTATTATCCCATAACTTTCAAAGTAATCACTGTGTTTAGACCAAGCATGTGGAATTAATCCTTTCTTTGCTAAATTAAGAACACAAGGCAGTACCAATTAAAGGTAATTCTATTAAATCTTTATATGAATCATCCTCAAGTTCTACATCAGCTTTTTGACTTGAGGATGATGCTCCAAGAAAGAACTTGTGCACCTTTACATTTATGAAAGACTTAGGGGCTTTCTTAACTACCAAACCCTCAACTTTTTGTGAAGAAAATGGGTTAGAGCTAAAGTTCTCAACTGATGCCTGACTGTTTCACATAAAGACTTGGATACACTTATGCTTTGCTTAGGAGCCCAATCTTCATCATTGTCTGACTTAATTGTCACTTGCATGAGGATCTGCTATCTGGAAGTTCTAGTTGGCATACTAATCATATATGACTAATCCTTTAAACGAGATTCTAAGTCTATGTAGATAGTATTTGTACTCCTGGTAGCAGGGACATAACTCTTATTGGGTGGACAATAAGGAGGTCTTCCATCTCTAGGCATGTCTTTGGATCTGCCTCTTCCTCTGCTTGGTGGAGGTCAAGTCATCCTACCCATATGTTTGAATGAAGTAACGAACTGTGGGTGGAATCTAATGGTAGACTCTACTTTCTCTTCCAAGTCTATTTCTCGTTCCCTTTTATTTTCTTTCTCATTTTATTTTTTCTTATCTTTTTCTTTTTATTTTTTCCTTTTCCTTTTCTTTTTCTTTTATTTTTGAGCTTTTGCCAAGTTTGTGAGAATAAACTTATTGATTTTGAGGGAGATAATAGTCAACATCCTCATATGTTTCGATCTCATGAACTGTGAATGGCTTAAGATCTCCTTTGACGTAGTATTCAGTCTCACCTCTCATAAAATTCATGCAGTGATGTAGAGAGGATGGAACCACATTGTTCTCATGTATCCATAGTCTCCAAAATAAAACATTGAAAGATATATCTGAGTCTATAATATAAAACTTGGTGGTAGTCTTCCAATCATCTACTTCTAATGGCAACACTATGGAGCCTAAGGCCCTCTCGCCTTATTCATTGAATCCTCTTAATATCATTCTCTCTTTTGAAATTTTGGAGATGTTAATCCTTAAGTAGGCAAAGGTTTTAGACTCATAATATTCATTGATGCACCCTGGTCAACAAGAACTCTAGATATCCTGTATCTTCCAATATCCACTGTAATGTAAAGAGGGCGGTTGTGCTTGGTCGTTCCTAGAAGTAAGTCTTCATCACTGAATATAATGCCTAGAATATCCTCTGAACTATGAGCCTCCTCCTCAGTAGCGGTCAACAAGGCTAAGAATATCTCTGGATCAAGAAGAGCCTTGATTAGAGATTCCCTCATATCTTTGGATAAAATAAGGGCATCATATATGCTTAACTTAGCTAACAACTTTCTAAGATGTGCTAGGACATTATAGTCAACCTTGGCTTGATCCTCCACAGCATATCCATGGGTGGAGCATTCTATGGAGGGGATATCTACTCTTTAGAACTAATGATTTTTACCCTTATCCTGAGGTGCCACCCTAGGAGGTAGAACTTTGCCACTGCAAAGATTAACTTCAGTTACCTCTTGCAATAATGAATTTGTAGAAATTTTTACCTTCTCGTCGGGTTCACCTACAGCTTCTCCTATGGGATCATCGGAGTTGGATGATTCCAAATCAATCAAAATGGGCGAACCCGAATGATTTAGGAATGGAATATCCATTTCTAAATCAGAAGAGGAATGATCAGAATTAGAGTTATCATTATTATTTTGTAGACTTGGAGAGTTTTTGAGAGGAATAAAATCTAGAGTATCAGAAGTGGACAAGATAAGTGAAAGCTTTCTTCATTGATTTCTTCTTAGATGGAGGTACATGATAGAAATCTAATAAAGTAAGCGAGTGGGGTGCCTTTGTCCAGATACAACAATCCTACTGATAGAAGAGGAGCTAGTGGAGGAAGAAGTAGTAGCTGCAATGGTGGATGAAGTGCTGGACTCGAACAGTGGTTGTTGTATTATGCTATCCCGGGCAAGTAAGGTGGACTGCTGCTGAGCATTTACCTCCTTCAAGTTGTCCTTAGCAATTTGCAAACCTTTCTTAAAGTTGGAGGTTTGAGCTACTTTAGGCACTTGCAAGGGCAACTTTTTGATCTTAGAGATGATTTTCTTAGAGGTTCGGGATAGGGAGATATCCCAACCTCCCTTTGTCTTAAGAGCTATGTGGCATCCCTTTCCTTTGATTGCTTCAATTGTTGTTGCTTGATTTTATCTTTTGATCTTTAGTCAAAACCCACATTTCAACAAATTTGGTTATGTTGAATGGGGTTCAAATTGCATGGAGAGATTTGTAGAATTGGCGGAGAAGCTTTTGCCTTGATGTTGGCTTGAATTGTTGATTTTGATTTGTCTTTTTGAATTAGAACCCTCATTTAACAAATTTAGGTATGCTAAATGGGGTTCTATTGGAGAGATTTACAATGTGAGGAGAGTCTTTATCATTTGATTTTGATTTAGAACCCATACTCAACCAATTTAGGTAGGTTGGGTGGGGTTCTAAAATTTGAGGAGAGATTTTCTTTGAGATATTTGTGTTTTGTGCATCCTATTTGAAAATATTGATAGTTTGAAAGACATCTTCTTAGCAAATTTGGGTATGCTAAAAAGAGATTATGATTGTGTATTTGAAATATTTTTGCTTGTGAAGATTTGATTGTGTGATATTTTGATTTGAAAATGGGGCTTCTTACTTAACAAATTTGGTATGTTAAGTAGAGGCTACATGTGTTTGATTTGTGCTTGATGATGAGGCTTTCACTTAACAAATTGATATGTTAAGTGAAAGTCAAATGTGATTGTGAGATAGATTTGCTTTTCCTTGAAGATGGGAGTCCCACTTAACAAATTTTATATGTTAAGTGAAAGCCCCAAATATGTTTGAGGTATGTTTATTTTTCTTTGAGAATGAGACTCTCACTTAACAAATTTGGTATGTTAAGTGAATGCTCAAGTGTGGTTTGACATGAAAAATTGGAACCTTATTTAACAAATTTGGTATGTTAAAATAAGGATCAAATGTGTGTTGAAAAGAGACCCTCACTTAACAAATTTGGTATGTTAAGTGAAAGTCAAATGTGTTTATGATTTTGAAAATAAAACTCTCACTTAACAAATTTGGTATGTTAAGTGAAAGTCAAATGTGTTTATGATTTTGAAAATGAAACACTCACTTAACAAATTTAGAATGTTAAGTGAAAGTCAAATGTCTTTATGATGAAACTCTCACTTAATAAATTTGGTATGTTAAGTGAAAGTCAAATGTGTTTATGATTTTAAAAATGAAACTCTCACTTAACAAATTTGGTATGTTAAGTGAAAGTCAAATGTGTTTATAATTTTTTGAAAGAAAAGAACTTATTTAACAAACTTAGGCATGTTAAATGGAGTTTAATTTGTTCTTATGATTTTCAAAAAGGGGGTTCTTATTTGACATGTCAAATGAGATCCAAATGTGTCTTGAAGTCTAAGACGTTGGCAAGAAGGAGTTCAATCAGGCAAATGCAAATGGTGTCAAATAGAATTCAATTTGCTTTACCTTCTCCAAGGGAGGAACCCCATTTGACAAATTTGGGTATGTCTTCAAATATGTCTTGACTTCTCTTTTATGTGTGTATGATTTATTGCTTTTCAAAAAGGAGGAAAACTTCAACTCTAGCATATGTGAAGTATGTTAAGTGGAGTTTCAATTTTATATCATGATTTTATTTGAAAATAAAATCCGCATCCCACAAATTTGAGTGTGTGGAATGAGGATAGTTATTCCTAAAGAAAATGTGCTTTTGAAAAAGACATTAAAAATGGTTGATTTTGATTTTGAAAAGAACTTCCACGTAATAATCGTAGAATTTGTTAAACGAGGTTTGGTTATATGTGTTTTGTGCCTTTTTTTTTTTGAAAATTTCTTATAAATTTTTGTGTAAAGATCTGTTATTATATGGATTTTGAAAAAGTACTTTTGGAAAGACATTTTATTTTGTAAATGGGTTTTATTTTCTTACTGTTCATGGGATGAACCTTGCCTCACCATCAGGATGGTGAAGAGGTTCTTAATTTTGGTCATCTCCTTTGTTTGATTAATTTTAATTTTTACATATTGGAGAAAAGCCAACAGGGATTTTAGGACCTACACAGAGTGAGTTCCTAAAATCTAAAGGATGTTGGCGAGCTTTGCTTACGGATGAAATAAGCTAAGTGCCATAGTCCACTAATGATGCTTGGAGACAATAATTGTCTACTAAAGATGGAGAGAGAAACCATCCCTAGTGGAGTCGCCAAAAAAAATCTATGGTGTTTATTTTTGAGATGTGGGACTCCACGTAGATCTTAGGGGATACTTATTGAAGTGATAAGGTACAATAGTAAGGAATGATGTACTATCTCAAAAAATAGAAATCACTACCCTATAATGGACCTAATCACCTAATAAAGACTCCTTAGGCACGATGGGTCTTCGAATGTACAAGAGATTTTCCCCTACTTTACATAAAAAAGTAAAGTAGGGTTTATTTTAAGCTGGGTTTATTAAGTCCCTATAGAGGCAAGCCTCTATAGTTAATCACATCCTAAGAAATGGAAATTCTTTAAGAATACTCTCAATTAAAGTAGATAATTAGGGTCTCCAAAGATTTCAAGGTTAAGACTATCAAAGGATTGACTATTTTAGAAAATCAAATGGGATAGATCAAAAGAAGAGACTTATTTTGGAAGTCAAAGGAGATGAGTAGGGAATGCTTATGATATTAGGAAGCCTAATGAGCATTCCAATCTATCCTATAATTAGGCTTTATATTTTTGAAATTGAAAGAGTTAATTATTTGGGTTGACATTTTATTAAATTGATAGGGCTTATAATTCCACAACATAAGATTGTGGAAATGCCTAAGAGATGGAGATTTATTCTTGTAGCCCACAAAGGGAAACAATAACATCAGATCCTAAATCTAGGGAGCTTTGGCAAAGGCCAAAGCATGACTTAAATATAAGGCAAAAATAGGTATAGTTTACATCCACAAGAGAGAATAACCCACCCGACTGCTAGACTTATTACTGCATGGAGTGGCAGTCAGCTAACTCCTCTTACATTTTAAATCCATATAGGCAAGTCTTACGCTTTGCAAGATGGCTAGGCTGTTGTTTATTTAGAAAGGAGACTAAGTCCTTAAACTCACTCCCTAAAAGACTAGAGCATGAGTGGTATGAATTCATGACTTAATCTAATACAAATTTTATCAAATTTATTTGATTCTTTTGGACACTTTGTTTTAACACAGGCTATGAGATTTTTTTAGCATGAGAACTTGATTATGGGCAAATTAAAAGAGAAAGGGGTGTTTTTCCATCAAATGCTCTCACAAGTTAAGCCTTTATTCTTTGGCACAGATGGAAGCCCCCTCTTAACAAGAGTAAAAGAATATGTCATGCATGATGTTATACACACCATTATCCAACTAAGGGGTTGCTACATATTTTTTTTATTATCTTAGTTTAATTCCTAGGATTTTATGTGAGGTTATGAATTATTTAAAAAATTTAATTATGAGTTGTTAATTGGGATAGAAAATTTAATTTCATCTTAAGAGCCTACCGCATTTAGGCTACACATTCAAACATCAATCATAAAGAAACTATGAAAAGTATGTTGTTCTAATGCATAATCTAAACACAACCTCAAATAATTTTATAGACTACCGTATTAGAGTAAAAGGTCAGTGTGGCCAGGTTCCACCATACACCTCGAAAAGAAAAAAAAAATGGGTAGTCGAGCTCTACCCTTATACAACCCAGATTACAAAAATAATACATACTGTGGGAGTCTTCTTTTCTTCATTTCTTTTTTTCCTTCCTTTTGATTTGATTTGCTCCAAAGGCATCATAGGGCACCCTAGGGACTAAGCTTTTTGGTCACTGCTCATCATAATCTCCCATAACACTGATCCTAATTTCTAATAGAAAATTACATCAAAAATAGGAAAAGTAAATCTAGCTACACCTACAAAATAAATGTTAGCTAAACACACTATACAACCCAAAAAATTATATGAATAATTTTGATTTAGCACCCCACACATGGGTAAATCAACATGAGTTATGCTACACACATGCATATATATATATACATATATATATATATATATATATATATATATACTATATATATATATATATATATATATATATATATATATATATATATATATATATATATATATATATATATATATATATATATATATATATATATATATATATATATATATATATTTATTTATTTATTTATTATTACAGGCCCCCAAGCACAACCTCTTGTAGAAAGTATGATTAGGCTAATAATGGCCTACCATCCAGTCTATGAGGCATACACCCTAACATCTAATCTAAAATATTACATCACAAAACAAAACACAACATCATACATACAATGCCCTAACTTAGCACTAGAAGTGTGACTTAGTATTCTAATGTCTGTGCTTAAGGCTTGTGTAGCAAGACTTTACTAGGCTTCTTTAGTTTAAGTTTCAATTTGGAGTTTGAATTTATTTAAATTTTACCTTTGGGTGATTTTAATTTAAATAATTTAATATTTTTTTTCATTTTTATTTCACTTTTATTTGGTTAAAACAATGTTTAGGTTTTCAAGAATGGGGAGTAGAATAAATTTTATTTGTAGATAGAACTCACCCTATTCTACATCCTAACTCCTAAAGAGTCTAACTAAGGTCTTTATGTATCTTAATTAGCCCATTTGAATTTGTGCAACTCATTTGATTTGATTTAGATTTTAGAATTTGAGTTATGTTTAATCTTCATGTATTTGATTGATTAATTTTGGATTGAATGTGTTAATTTAATTAAATCTTAATAATTCAATATCCTTAATATCTAATGAAGTTTAAGGTTGTTTAAATCCATGTGTTTTTTGATTGATTAATTTTAGATTAGATATTTTGGTTTAATTAAATCTTGATAATTCAATATCCTTAATCTCTAATGAAGTTTAAGTTTGTTTAAATCCATGTGTTTTTGATTGATTAATTTTAAATTATATGTTTTGTTTAATTAAATCTTGACAATTTAATATCCTTAATCTTTAATGAAGTTTAAGTTTCTTTAAATATTTTTTTGATTTAGTAATTTTAGATTAGACTTTTTGGTTTAATTAAATCTTGATAATTCAATATACTTTTAAATTAGTATCTAGTTCTTTTCTTTGATTATGGTTATGTGACTTAATTTTTTATTTATTTGATTTGATTATGGTTTGTTTATTTATAGTTTGATCAGAATAGATTAATTGACATTTTATTTTGATTTTAATTGAGTTTGATTCTTTGTAATTAGAATATTATTTTTTATCTCATCCATTTGTCATGTTTATCAAAGTTTGGTTTGCATTTTGATTTCATACTTTGGATAGTTAATTAGTTTATCTTATTTAAGATTGAATGAGATTTGATTTGATTACATATTAAATTGATGAGAGTCTTTCTTTAATTTAATTTAATTTGATTTGATTAGCTTTATTAGTCTATGGGTTTGTTTAGGTCCAATGTGTTTATGTAATTAGTTTAATTAAGAAGTATATTTATGTTAATTATAAAGAATTATTTTATTTCTAATTTGATTTGATATTTGTTTAAATTAATGATGTAATTAATGACTTAATAATTAGGCTTATTTTAGGTTTTTATTAGTATTTAATTGCATTTATGTTGGATTAAGTTTAAGTTTAATATGATTAATTTGATTGACTTAATTAGCTTATTTAAGATGTGTAATCAAATTAATTAGTAGATTAATTAAGTGTTTGATTTGAATTTAATTTAAAAAGTTAATTTGGTTACTTAAAATGATGGATTAATTCATTAAGCTTGCATTAATTAGGTGTTTATTCAATTGGATTAGCTTAAGAGTAATTAGTTTAATTAAAAAGTGTATTTAAGTAAATTATTAAATTAAATAAAGATTAATTTAATTTTAAATTTGGTTTTATATTTATTTAGATTAATGATGTAATTAATGACTTAATGATTTATGTTTAATTTAAGATTTGATTGGTATTTAATTACATTTATGTTTGATTAAGCTTAGGTTTAATATGATTAATTTGAATAATTTAATTAATTTACTTGAGGGGTGTGATTAATTATTAAATTTAATTAGGGGTTTGATTTAAGCTATTTAAGAGTTAGCTTTAATGCAATTTAATTAAATTAATTTGATTTATTAAGGTGATGGATTAATTCATTAAGTTTGCATTAATTAGATGTTTAATTAATTAAGTTTGATTAAGGGTAAATAGATTTTTAAATCATTTGATTAATTAAAGGTTTGTTTAATTAGAGATTATTGACTTAATTGCCCATATGACTTGTTTGATTTGATAGTTTTATTTAAGCATTTACCTAAATTTTGTTGATTAAGGGGTTATCATTGTTATTATCATTTGATTAGATTAAGTGATTTAATTAATTATTTTTATTTCAATTAAACTTGATTATTCATAATCATTGTTAGGTTTGACTTTCTTCATTTATTATGTTTATTAGATTTCATTGATGTTTGATTTAGTTGTTAGATTTATGTATTAATAGCTAATTAATCATCTTATTCCAAATGGATTGATTTTAAATGTTATTTAACCATACTTTAATTAAGTTTACTTTAGCTTTATTTGGTTTAATTTGATTAATATTAGATGATTATGTTGAATTGGTTTATTAATCAATTTGATTTTTAGTTTATTTAATGATTAATTAGTTTTAGTTTATTTATATTCATTAAGGAGTTTCATATGATTAAGATTCCATGCTTAGTGTAGGTTTAGTTATACTAGTTTGACCAATGTTAAAGTTTTCTAGATTTGTTTAATTTTAAGTTTGATTTATGATTTAATCATTTAATTGAGTTTTATTAACTTAAATAGGTTTAATCATATTTAATTTAATTTCCTCTGAGGATTATATGATATTTTTTTTGAATTGAGGTTCGATTAATGATTGCATAAGTTTTATTTCATTTCTGATTTTGATTTGATATTTAAATTATTTTTAGATTATATTTTAATTAATTTTTTAACTTATTAAACTTTAATCTTAATTGTTTGTTTAGGATTCATTAGGATTCAAAAAATCACATTATTCTCTTAAGAGTACTGGATGTTAACTTAAGTGATTTAAGTTATTTTGAAGATTTTTCTGTAGTTTTATGAAATTTTATTTTATTTGTTCTATTAAAATAGACAATTTGAACTTCAAAATTTAATTTCTCTCAATTGAGAAGTTTTTTTTATTTGATATTTTTATCATAGGTGTGCTTTAACTTTACTTTCAATCTTTGAAAATTTCAATTCAATCAGGCTTATTTTTTTAGAGTAATTAATGAAATTTTTTTTATTAAACCCTAAATTATGCTCAAACCATTCAGTAAAATTTGGGATTTTGGGTTTGTTGGATTCTTCTCGAAAAGATGAATCCAACGAGCCATTATTTGCAATTTTTGCTCAAGTATTTTATTTTTATGAATTTTTGGAGTTTCACGTAATTTAAGTAATTTTTAAAATCAGAAAAAAAACCTGATTTTTTTTATTTAACATAGTCAGAACCTCGCGTGGCGTTGACCTGGCAATGTAGCTCCATGTGGCTCCACGTGGTTGGATGCACGGTGCCACGAATTGAGCGGCGTGATAAGCGCAGCATGCGCGTTTGATCTGGGCCATCCAATCGCAGATCATGTGGTCAGATCGATCGATCCCGGTTAGATCGACGCGACGGCGATTGAGCGGTCCGATCGAACCAGATCGATGGTCCAAAATGCACCCATCAATCTGAAGGCTGGGATCGTGCGATCAATGCAAGATCCGAGCCATCCGATCCCGCGAACCATAGGATCAGATGGTTGCTTCTATCCGGCCGGCGTGAACAGTAAAAACTAAAGGTAGGAAGAAAAATGGAAATTCTTAGTGAAATCTTGTCCAAATATACTCATTTTAGCGTCGATTCACATTGGAAAACTTCTATTTTCTAATTGGGATGATATAAAGAAAAAATGCAAGATTTTTCAGGGTAAATTCATAAAAATTGCGCAAAAAATATCACAAGTGAAGGATTCTAAGGCCGACTATGATTTCTGATAGTGGTGATGATCCAAGCACCCTATTGAGTAGGGAGAAGATGCCTTGGAATGAGCTTGGATCTTCACCTTCACGTCGGAATGATGTATTTTTCAGTGCTTGCCATTTCCTCGCTAAAATCCACCTAGTTTTGATGTTTTTGGCCCAAGAGAGGCAAGGTGGTGGTTGGTTGCTTTGGGGAGCTCTTGGGGGCTGAATAGTGGTAGGAGGAAGAGGAATGAAGCCTTATTTCTCCCTTCTTTAATAGTGGCCAAAAATCCACCTTTTTTGAATTTTTTAGCTCCAAAGTGTTGTCATTTTACTTGGGGTGGTTGGGATGGATGTTGGATTGATTTAAGATTTTAGATTTTTGCTCTAAAGACTTCTCTTATTGTCATATGATCAACTCCATTGAATGTCATAGATAGGGGGGAGTTGAATGTATGTGATGGGGAGAATTAAATGAAATTGGGTGGAATCCTATGTGAGAGAGGATCCATGAGGGATTTAATTGGCTTGGTTTGGGCTGATCCCAAATGGGCTTGAGTTGGGTTTGATCAGCCCCCAATAGGTCATGGCTTGGTCTCAAGAGATTTGACTCAATTTGGGTCATATGAGTCACATTGGGTCATATCGAGTTAGGTTGACCAATTGGTCAAATTTGGTCAAACTAAGGCTTTGGTTAGGTTCAAATAATAATTTGAAGAGTTTTGTATGATCAATTTGATTTAATTTGGCTTAGAATTGATTTTGGCTCATTTGGAATCAAATGGGTCGAATAGGGAAAGTTGACCAATTTGACCAAAATTGGCCAAATTGGCTTAGGTTATGGGTTGATTCATATTTAATTAGCTAATTGAAGTTGAATGTGGCCTTTGATTTGAATCAATTTGGATTTAATTTGGATTTAGGCCAAATTAACCATTTAGGCCAATTTGGGCTAAATGGCTCAATTAGGCTCGATTGATCAAATTGGGTTTAATTATTGCTTCGATCATGTTCAATAATCAATTTGGGATGGACTTAAGCATTTGGTTACAATCAATTTGGGTTAGATCGTGATTTGACCTAATTTGGTCCTTTAGGCCAATTTGGGTCAACTTGGATTAAATGGCCAATTGGGCTCGGTTTGGCTCAATTGGTGGTCAAGTCATATTTAAATATTAATTTTGGGTTGATTCAAATCATTGGTTTCAATCAAATTGATGTAGGATGAGTTTTGGCTTATTTTGGTTTATTTGGGCTGAAGGTTGACTTGGTCAAATGATTAAGTTGACTTTGGTTGACCCAATTGATTACAATTGATTATTCTAGGGTGAGTAAAAATCATGCTAGAAGGTTTTGGTGAGCTTGGTTCAATCTAATTTGGGTTTGATTGGAGGATGGCTTAAATGGGTCCTTTAGGTCTCTTTGGGTCAAGTGGACCTAAGTGGCTCAATTGGTTTGGTTTTAGTTTGATTCAAGTTTAGTTAAAATTATATATGAGCTCTAGATTAAAATATAAATTCAACGACAATCAATTTGGAGTCTATGGGATTTTGGCTCATTTGAAATTTTCAAGTCAAAGGGCTATGTTGGGTTTGACTTGGGTTGGCTTCGATTTGATTTGATGATTTAGGTTTCATTTATATTTGGGTAGATAATTGAATGAATGGTTGATTCAAGAGAAAATCCGTTAGTTTTGACTTGATCTGGATAGAATTTAGCTAAGTCCAAAGAATTGGTTCAAAGGGCTTAGATTGGGTTTGGATTAAATTTTAGATATAGTTTTGGTCATTTGAATTTAGATTTTATTTATATTTGTGAATATAAATGAAGGAACAATTGATTTATAAAGAAATAAATTGAATTTGTATTGATTTAAAGGGAGTTTTGGCTAAGCTTATGAAGGTGGTTCATATGGCTTAGGAAGGGTCTTAGGATTGAAATTTGATTTTGGGGTTCAATCATTTGGAGTCAAATTTGGGATATGGATTTGGAATTTGGATTTGAATTTGAGGTTTGGTTTGAGATTTGAATCTGGGTTGATTTGAGAAAGTGTATCTAGATTGGGTTTAGGCTATAGGATAGGTGATTTCCTTAAGTCCTAAGGCATGGCCTAATCCTATGATTAATTCTTTTAAGTCTCTAAGCTTAGGTTAAGTGTTCACCTAATCACTAGAAGTGTCTTATGGCTAAGGAACTCTTAGTGTCTAGAAGAGTCATAAGTCTAAGAGGAGGAGGTTGAGAGCTCACTCCAAAAGTGAGCTCAACAAAGGCTTTTGAGTGGCTTATAAAGAATGACATCTCTAAGTGGTCATTAATATAGGATGATATATATATAAGTATGGTAAGATGACAACTCATGCATTTAAATGTTTTAATGGGGCTTTGAAGGATTATCATTTCAGGGTTTAATTTGTGTCATTTATTATAATCCAATACCTTATTTTTGAAGCATTCTACTGATGTTAAATAATGGCTATCAATGCAAGATACGCCATTTGTACCACATACGAGAACAACATTACAAACAATTGAGTGTGAAGCTAATCAATGTCCCAAGTCCACTTGTATTAATAGTTGTGAGTGTCAAGCATTCAATATGTCTTGCAAAGATTTTCTTGTTGACATAATCTCAACCAACACATGTGTATGCCCTTGGAATAAGCCCCTAAATATATCAAATGTGTTCATGCAATCACTGCCCTTGGAGCTAGATGTTTAAATCGTGCATCTTTTGTATCAAGATATTTTAGATTATATTTTAACAAGTAAACATATGATGCCCTATTCCATGTGATACCTTAAAAAGAATTTTGGCCACTATATAATAATAACCAATGCATTATTGCTCTATTACATGCTACTTTTAGGAGAAAATCTTGAATGCCACAGACTATTAGGATTAGAAAAACAATGGATGAGGCTAGAATTATGTTTAGCAGAATATGCAGCATTTGCAAAAACATTGCCATAATTCATGCTTACATGCCTTGGTTAATTTTTTAATTTTGAGGCACAATCATTATGTGCCGCCATGGTAGATGATCACATGCCGAAATAAGTATTGATAAAAAAAAGGTAACATATATGAACCATTAAAGTCATACAAAGTTTAAAAACTAAGAAAGAACTTATTGACTTTAGTATAACTATATAGGTTTAGGATTGCTGAGATGAACAAAATTATGATTATTTTTACTACATAATAAAGATAGACAAAAAATAACTAACATGAGACCAACATCAAGAAGAATATGTTGCATTTATAAGAGTAGAGGTTTATAATAGTATAACATGCTCAAGTAATCCAATTAGTCACAAGTATTTTTATTTTAGATTTCTAGTTCACTATGCAAATTTTTATTGTGCAAATATGTCTAGATATGCAAGTAGAGCAAGCCGTCATCATGCTAGATGTTGAGATGCCCAAGAAAATATTGATCAAACATATACTATAGTAAATCCTAGCATTTGTTCATTGAGTAGAGTACATAAATCTAAAAATCTAAATGAAGTTTGTACATATAAAATTTTTTACGAAAGCACATCCGCCGCTGCTAAATCAACAACAACGTTAGACAATTTAAGTAATCAATCCTGCGGACCCATGTGGAAAGCACTACAACATTAGCAACCACGTAGTGCCAACTGTGTAAATGAGTTAATTGGGGATTAAATTGTGTTTTAATTAGCCATAAATTTGAAAAATCATAACTAATTATAGAAAAATTCAAAAAAAATAAATAAATAAACTCATTTTGGAAATCTTAGACAGAGGAGAATTAAGGAAAACTAAAATCCCCAAATTTTGTCCAACGAGTAGTGAGTAATTTGGTTGGGAAGTTTCACTTAATTACTTTAATTAAGCCCTAATTACTTGGCTAATTATCTTAGGATTTGGTGTGATCAATTCTTGGGATGACCTCTACCTCCCATAAAATTTTCAAGTTAATTTGCCAAGTGATTTAGGAAATCTAAATTTTTTTTATTCTTAAGTAGCCATTTTATGCATTTAATAATTATTAAAAATTAAGAAAATTATGAAATTAATCATGGAAGGTTAATCATTAATCATTAGTAACAATGATCAAAGAAATTAATTAGAACCTCTAGTCCTAATTATTTCCTAAAACCACCTTAGTAAGCCATTAATTAATTAATTAATTAAATCAATAATTAGCTTAAAGTTTAAAAAATTCACAATGATTAACATAGATCATTAAATTTTTTGATAAAACCCTCTTTGTGCTCGGCAAGCAAAGAGTTTCCTAATGAAATCAAAAATCCCTAATTAGTTTGGGACATTTTGAGAGTAATTAATAATTATGGGGCTTTTCCTATTTATTTAATTAACCCTTAATTACAGCCAAATTTTAGGCTTATATCCAATGGGTTAATTAAATTTATAAGTCTCTTTGGGTATAATTTGATTAAGCCTAATTAACCTTAATTAAGTCATAAAAATCACCTAAGATAACTTCAAACCACTTAATGAATAGAGATGGGCATGGGTTGAATCCTAATTATTTCATCTCTTTTTAGGATTAAATAATTGAAACCCTAATATTAAATCTTAATTAACTTGATTTAGCTTATGAAATGTTTATTTAGTATGAATATCCTTAGGTCTTAATGAAGCTAAATAAATCATTTTGTAATGTTGAATTACTTTACTTCAATCATTTATAAACTTGCATTCCATTTGTCTCATATATTCATTTTTTAAAGAAAAATTAAAATGTCGCATTTAATTGCATGATTGTGGATTAAATAGTGTGCCTATTATCACTAATAAGTCTTAAATTATTTTCTTAAATAATTATGATATACTTATAAATTAGATGTTTATTAAATCAAGTATGATAAAACCCAAATTTAATTCCTATGTATATAAGATTTATAATAAGTGGTATATTAAGGTTAGTGTTTATCTTTTATAAATATAATAGTTTAATTTTTTTTTAATTTCATCTTATACCTATATGTGTATCTGTGTATATGAATCAACAAGTATATAGTTTGAATATCTCAGGAGCATGAGACTTTAAATCCCAAGGGGGTCTTTGATTACCTCATATCCATTGTTCAATAATGGCACATACTTGTAAATATTCAATATACATATGTATGTATATATGTGTACATGACATAATTAGGTTAAGTTCTTTTCCATAAAAATCCATGCATAATATAGTAAAATGATATGTGTATAGATCTATTCATGCATTAAGTGTGTATCAATTAAAATGTAGCATATATATATTTATTAAATTAAAGAAAAAATAGAAATAAATAAGAAATAATAATAAGTATTGATGGGTGGTGAAACAAAGCTAAGAAGATATTATTGATCTGATTATAATTTATCTTTATTAATCCTAAGATACCTTTCATATTTAAATAAAAGTTTCTTAAGTCAAATTCAAACATAGGTCTTTATTAAATTCATGAATTCTTCATTAAGAAAATCAAAAAGATATGAAATTCACCTCTTAGAATAAACTTAAGGATAGGGATCAAGGAAGGTCACCCTTGCTCCTTCTCTTTATAATCTTAAACCTCAAAGTTGAAACAAAAAATAATAGTAAAATATGAATTTAATACTTATTTCAAATCATTAACAACATAAAGTATAACTACCCTTAATAAGGAATTTAAATATCCAACTTTAGAAAATTCATAACTCTAAGACTTAATTAAGGCATACCACATTAAGCCTAGCACACACATTTGAATACTAAGTTATCAAGCCTAATGTTAAGTTAGGCTGATGTATTATTATGGATTGATGTTTTATTTGGTGATGTAATATTTTGGAATTAATGTTAGGATTATTTATGCATAGATTGAATGTTATAATGATATTAGACTAATTATATTTTCCATAGGGGATTGTGCTTAAGGGACCACTATAATAATAATAATAAAATTATTGAGGCCTCTTGCTTGCAGATCCTGCTTAAGTCCCTAAATATAATCCATTAGGACAGGTGGACTTAGTTATCCAAAACAGGATTATAAGTCCAAATATGTGAGATATAATTGTTTGGCTTGAATACATGTTAATCTAACATATGTTTTGCAGGTGTAGTTATATTTAATTTTGATAAAGATGTAATTTATGTAATAGGATTAGGATTAGAGCTATGGGTTAAGATGAGTAGTGGCTAGAAGGAATAGACTTGGGAGGCTTCAATGATGCCTAGAGTATTCAAATCTACGAAGGAAAAGTGAAGATGAAGAATTAAAGATTCCCATAACTTTATTTTTATTTATAATGTAATTATAATCTAGGTTGTATAAGGGTAGAGCTCAGCTACTCATCTCTTTTATTTTTTGACATGTATGGTAGTACCCGGTTGCATTGGCTTTTTTACTCTTTTATGTGATTAACATCTGATTATTGTGTAATAGAAATGGTGTGCATTTCATAGATTTCTTAAAGATTAACTGCTTGATGTGTGGCCTGGATGCAATAGGCTCTTTAGAAAAAAAATTTTTTTCTACCCCAACTAACAACTTCAATCAAATTTCAATCAGCTCATAACCTCATTTTAAAAGCCTAAAATCTTAATAAAAAAGATTTAGTAACCTCTTAACTGAATGGTTGTATGTTTCAATATCATGCATGTATATTATTTCACTCTTGTAAATATGAGGTCTCCATTCTTACACGATATGGGAAGAACACCCATTCTCACTGATTTAGATTATAATATAGTTTCATCATGCATAGGCATAAATTATCTTAAGCCTTAATCCAAAATTGATGAGTCAAAATAAAATAAAAATTTATAAATTTTATTGCATTAGTCTAAGTCATGAATTATACTTCAAACATGATCTAGTCTCTTAGAGAGTGAGTTTAGAATTATAGATTATTTCCTAATAAATAATAATCTAACTATCTTACATTTATATAAGACTAGCCTATATAGTTTTAAATCATAGGAGGTGTTAGCTGACAGCCACTCCAAATGGTTGTAGGTTTATAAGAGCCGAGATTGGTTCACCCTCTCTAGTGGAAGTGAACTAGTATATCCCACTTTTCCCGAGTAGAATTAGGTCGAGCTCTTAGCTTATGCTAGAGCACCCTAGATATAGGTTCATAGGTTGCTTGTTTCTCTTTTTCTATGAGTGTAAGTGTTCACCTCTTACATATTCCACAATCTTGTGTTGTTGAAATCTAAGTCTTAGCTTTCTAATAAAATTTTAACTCAAATCAAACAAAAACATAATTCTCTCTTTCAAAAATATAAAGCCTCACTGTGTGATAGATTAAAGCATTCACTAGGATTCTTAGTATCATGGATGATTCTTACTCATCCTCCTTTGAAATCTATTAAGAACTCTTCTCATTTGAACTCTTCCTACTTGATTTCTAATAAATGTCAATTCTTTGATATCAATCTTTGAAATTATTGGAGATATTAGTTGACTACCTTAATCTAGAGTATTCTTAGAAAATTCTCATTTCCTAGGATGTCATTAACAATGAAGGCTTGCCTTCATAAGGAACTAAAGAACCCGTCATAAAATAAACCCCTACTTTCATTTACCTGTGTAAAATAAGGGAAAGATGGTATGTACATAGACCCATCTGCCTTAGGAGTTCTTATTAGATGATTGAGTTCATTGTAAAATGATGTTTATATCTTTTGAGATAGTACATCATTCTTTAGATGCCATACTCGATCATTTCAATGAGTACCCCCTAAGCTCTACATGGTGTCCCTACGAACACATCAAAATAAAAATACCATAATATCATAATAATTTATCACGATTATGTCAATGGCATTTACATGATTTTTGTAGCCAATGCTTACGTGATGCATGGAAAGTTTCTTCAATTATGGGCCCCTTCACATGCACACATCCAATAATATCTAAAGGCAATAAAAATTGTACTTTCAAGTTTGTATCATTATATTAGTTGAGTGATCTGTCAACAATTAGACCTAAAGGCAAGATAAATTATTGCATGAATGAAATCCAAGTTTAATATTCAAATTACTTATATTAAAGCATACAATGCATGTTGAGAAGAAATCAAATCCATTTTTGGGAGTTATGAGGAATCTTATTGATCAATATTTTACTTTATGGAAAGTGTATGTACCTCTATACCTAAAAATATATATAGAGTACAAGTTAGTAATAATAATCATTTTCTAAACATGAGTGGCTAGAGATTCTATCGATTGATACTTAACATGGATGACACATTTCTTCTTAGAAAATACGGAGGCACCTTGCTAACTGTTGTTAGCATTGATGGAAATGGTGGCCTCTTTCCTCTAGCATTTGATATAGTTGAGGGTAAAAATAATGAGTCATGGTTATGATTTTTATAATTACTTCATGAATTGGTGAAACCAATCTGCACTCATCAAGATCCATGCATAATTTCTAGCAGATACTCTAGATTGGTCCATAGGTGTAGTGAAATCTTTCCACGGGTTGCACACAGATATTATCAATGACATATATGAAAGAATTCTAAAAAAGCATTAAGGAGGCTTGTTATAACTGATGTTAATGCCATTTATGATAAAATGTATTGATCAAGTAATACTGATGATGCACGTATTTTCAACTAGCATAAAAAATTTCAAGCATGAAGCTTTTAATTGGCTTATAAAGCATGACATCGCTAAGTAGTCATTAATATTGGATGTTGGATATTAGTATGGTACGATGACAACTAGTGCATCTATATGTTTTAATGGGGTTTTGAAGGGTTACCATTTCAAGGTTTAATTTGTGTCATTTATTATAATCTAGTTACCTTATTTTTGAAGCATTCTAATGATGTTAGATAATGGTTATCAATGCAAGATACGCTATTTGTACCACACACAAGAACAACATTACAAAGGATTGAGTGTGAAGCCAGTCAATATCCTAAGCCCACTTGTATTAATAGTTGTGAGTATCAAGTATTCAATATGTCTTGCAAGGATTTTCTTGTCAACATAATCTTAACCAACACATGTGCATGCCCTTGTAATAAGTCACAAATATATCAATTGTGTTCATGTGATCACCACCGTGGGAGTTAGATGTTTAAACCATACATCTTTTGTATCAGGGTACTTAGATTTTTTTACATGTTGACATATAATGCCCTATTCCATGTGATACTTGAAAAAGAATTTTGGCCACTATATGATAATAACAAATGAATTATTGCTCTGTTGCCTTCTAATTTTAGGAGAAAATCTAGAAGACCACAGACTATTAAAATTAGAAATACAATGTATGAGGCTAGAACTATGTCTAGTAGAATATGCAGCATTTGCAAAAATATTGGTCATAATCATGCTACATGCATTAATAGTGCAAGCAATAATAGGTGGTATGTTAATATGCTTATATCAATCTTAAATATAAACACATTGTTGATTAATAATATCTTTTGGTTCTTTGTCACATAAAGATGGTTGAGGGCACAAGCATAGCAGGTTGCCGCCATAGTAGATGATCACATGCCAAAACAAGTATTAATGAAACAAAGTAACATATATGAACCATCAAAGTCATATAAAGTTTAAAAACTTAGAAAGAACTTATTGACTTTATTACAACTATATATGTTTAGGATTGCTCAAATGAAATAATCATAATTCTTTTTACTACATAATAAAGATAGACAACAATAAATGACATGAGACCAACATCAAGAAGAATATGTTGCATTTATAAGAATAGAAGTCATAATAGTATAACATGCTTAAGTAATTATTGATCTCATTTTTAGAATGAGCTCTCAACCCCTCCATCTTAGACATAGAACTTCTCTTAAACTTTAAGAGTTCCTTAGTCTTAAGATACATCTAGTGATTAGGGGGTCACTCAACCAAGTCCTAGAGACTTAGAAGAGTTATCCATAGGAATAGGTCATGCCTTAGGGGAGTTAGGAAAAATTTTCTACCCTTAGCTTGGACCATTCCTCACCTTCCTTCCTTCAAGTCAAGCTTCAAATCAATCTTATTTGATTTTCTCCAAACTCCAATCAACTCCATGTGATTGAAACCCATGATTGAAACCCATGACTGAAACCCATGACTCCATGATTGAAATTCAAAATTGAAATCCATGTTTGAAATCCATGAATGAAATTCTTAAGTCCAAATCTTGCTTAAGTCCTTAATGTTCTCTTAAGGATTTAGCCAAAATCATGATCTAAACCAAATCAAATTCTTAAGATTTTCTCATAATTCATTTATGTTCTAATTTATATTCACATACATAAATGAAATATAAATTCAAACCAACCAAACTAAACTCAAAATTCAAAATCAATTCATGAAAATTTTCTAAGTCCTTTAAGTTTTTCCTTAAGGACTTAATCTAAATCATGATCAAATCAATTCAAATTTATGAGATTTTCTCATAACTCATTTATATTCTCCTTTATATTCAGATATATAAATGAAATATAAATACAAAATCAACTAAACCAAATTCAAAAATTCAAACTCAAAATTTCCTAAGTCCTTTAAATGCCTTTTAATGGACTTAGCCTATATCATGATCATATCACTTCAAATCCTTGAAATTTTCTCATGATCAATTTATATTCTAATTCATATTCACATATATAAATGAAATATAAATTCAAACAATCAAAACCTATTCCAAAAATCTAACTCAAATCAACTCAAAATCAACCTAAGCCTTTCAAGTCAAAATCTTGAACTTAGCCAAATCAATTTCAAATCAAGCCAAACTCTTGATTTTTCTTCATGATTCAATCAACCCTACAATCATAAATTCATATATAAATACAAACTTTAATCACCAAATCAAAATCTAATTCAAAAATCAAAGCCAAAATCCCTTCATATTCTTCCTTTGAATATGAAATTGTCAAATGAATCAAAACCCATTCGATTCCAAACCACTTGTAAATGGATTTATATTTCAATCATAAGTCTATA
Organism: Cymbidium sinense; assembly: GCA_021442155.1. Taxonomy (NCBI): domain Eukaryota; kingdom Viridiplantae; phylum Streptophyta; class Magnoliopsida; order Asparagales; family Orchidaceae; genus Cymbidium; species Cymbidium sinense. Next base: position 70,074,373 of record CM038224.1, on the reverse strand, counting down.
TACAAGTTCAATCAAACTCAAATCAAGCTTTGACCAAGCCATTTGACCCACTTAGGCTCACTTGACCCAAAGTGACCTAAAGTACCCTTAAGAGCCAAATTCTAATCCTAACCAAATTGGATTGAACCAAACTTACTTATGCCTCTCATCATGATCAACAATCATTATGAGATGATCAATCAATCAAATTGGGTCAAACCAAATCAAACCTAAAGGTTGACCAAGTCAACACTTAGCCAAAATGAAACCTAACATAGCCAAAATCTACCATAGGCCAAATTGATTGAAACCATTGATCTAAGTTCATTCATGAACTATGTTTAAACTTGACCAAGTCAACATTTGAGCGCAACCTAGCCCAATTGGTCACTTGACCCAAGTTGACCCAACTTGAACTAAAAAGTCAAAATATGCCAAAACTTGATCTAAGGCAAATTGATTCAAACCAATAGGTCAAGTTCATTCCAAATCACTTATTGAACTTGACCAAAGCCTTAATTGACCAACTAGACCTAACCTAGCCCAATTGACCTTGAACCCAACTTAATATAAAGGGGTCATGTTGAGCCAAATTCAAACTTAACTAAAATTGATTAGAAATAAAGATACCAATCCACTCCATATCACTAACCAAACCTAAACCTACCCTTGACCTAGCCCAAATAGGTCAACTTGACTCATTTGACCTAAATAAAGTCATATGATTCAAATTCAAAACTAAACCAAATTGAATCAAACCAAAGCTACCAAAACATTTCCAATGGTCATATAAAGTTGACCAAACCCTTGGTTTGACCCAATTAGACCAATTGGTCAACTTAACCCAAGTTGAACCATTTTAACCTAAATGGGTCAACATGAGCCCAACCTTACCAAATGAACTTCAAATCCAATGAAACTTGGCCAAACCTATTTTCTCCACATACCCAACATATTCAAATTCAAAAATTAGCCAAATGATCATTCTACCCCTAGGCCATAGATTAAATTTTAGTCTAAACCATACCCTCTTCATATCAACTTGATACCTTCCTAATAGCTCAAGTGGACCCAATGAAGAGTGGTGCACCCAACCCAATGGGTTTGGGTCAGCCCAAATGGACCCAAGGCCAAATCGACCCCCTAGCTCAAATGGGCTAATTCAAGATCCTCCTTCCACCTAATTTGAAGCACATAGGAGATTACCAATCCACTTAAGACCTCAAATCGACCATGTGCAAAGATCTAATAGCCTAAATAACCCCTCCCATATGGTCAATTGGATCAAAACGGTAAGCTATGTGTCAGTCGTTCGATTGCCATAGGGGGAGATATACTCCCCCTAATTCAATTTGAATTCATCATCCTCACATTCGATTGAGCACTAGAGAGTTAGGAGCCATCAGAGAGCATTCCTAAGCTTTCTAAAAGGGATTTGAATCTTAGCTTTCTAGATTTTCTTCCTTAGAAAATATGGGAGCTCATCTCAATTCCCAAGTTCTTCCATACTCAAATTCAGTGCAATTACCTTTGCACACTCCCTCAGGAGATAAGTCAAGTGCACTTAAGCATTCTCTCAAGTTCCCAAAGCAAAGAAGAGGTGAATTGGATCAAAGCCACAAAGGGTTGCAAGTGGTGTTGGTCCATATAGAGATCTACTCAATCCCACGATTTGAAACTTTCAACAAGGCTTCATTTCTATTAGATGAAGCTACCTCATTGAGCTTGAGCGCCGATGATCACCTCCAACGAGGTATGAAATTTTTCGACCACTTAGCTTAGGAGGTGTTGGTCCTTTGTGAAAGAAATGTTAATGGAATGTGAAATCCACTGTTGGATAGATTTATAATTATGCTTAGATGGTGTGGGTACAATCTCATTCCAATCCGAGCTCAATCAAGCTCGGATCTTCCTTTAGATCATGGACGGTCTCTATTGAGCCTCAGGGAAGAACAAATGCAATCTTGGTCGTCCATTCGCGCATTTTGGATGGACGGCCAAGATTAATCGCACATTTTAGAAATTTTTTATCCCATTTAAAATGGCAGGGTCCCGCCATGCCGCCTTCATGATGCGACACTTAAGTGAATAGCTCATGATGCGATGCATGTAAAGTGCCCTGACCATTGCCGCCAGTGTCGTGATGTGAGCTGAGGGGATTAGTTAGGGATTTAATTAATTTTAATTAATCTCCTAACCTTCAAAAATTGATATCTCCCTCAATAAAATTCAGAAAAAATATGGGGTAAATTTCTATGGAAAGATAATTCAGCCTAGAATAATTTAAAAATGATTTCAATGGATTTTGAATTATACTTTTCTATGATTTTGGATTTTATTAGAAATATTATTTTGCTAATTACCTTAATTAAACCTCTGATTAATTCCAAACTTCTTGGGTATGTTTTGGAGGATGACTTATACCTCCCCTAATTTTCTTGGGATTTATTGAAGCTTAATTGGGGGAATTGCAAATGTGTTTCCTAATTACTCCCTTAATCTAATTAAGGATAATTAAGATTTGGATTAGTGTTTTAATCTCTCATTGGAATTGATTAAGGTTAAATCCAATGAATAGGAGGCTTAGGAATAATTTTGAGGTATTTTCCCTAAGCTATTTTCTAAACCCCCTTTACTTTCCTTAATCCTCTCATAATTAAGAGTTAATTCATTAATTCTTCTCTTAATTAATTTCTAAAATTTTTAAAAAATTCCAGAACTTAATAAATCTACTTTGGGTAGATGCTTAGGTGTTTAAGAGCCTAAGTTCAATTAAGGAAATCAAAATATGTGTGAAGAGGTGTTTTGGAATTACTTAAGTTAAACCCCTTAGCTTAATTAACTATTAATCATGAGCCAAATTGCATTAGACACATTTCTTCCTAGGTGCATTGCAAGTTTAAATTCCTTCTAAGTTTTTATGTCATATCATTGACTCATAATTACTTTGTTAACTATGCTAAGGTGGTGTAGGTAAAGGTTAATTAATTTATTTTAATTCATACCTTAACCTAATCCAAATCTAAAATGAATATAATCATCTAAAAATTAAACAAAAATATCAAACACATGTGGGAATGGGCTAGGAATAGCAAACTCAACTCACATTTTTAAAATTAATTCAAATTCAAAATCAAATAAAAATTACATTGAATAAACTTTGATTTATTTTAAGCTTTCTTATTTCATAAGATTATCTTTAGGATTTAATTGAAGTGAATATGTTTACATGCTTTCATTGCTTTGATTCTTTCCTCAACATGTTAAATGCGTATGTCATATAATTTCATGCATCCATATTCTTCAAAATCAAATTCAAAATGAAATTATTTACTTTATGTCAAAATTACATGTGTTGGCTAAAGTAATAATATGAGTGGCTATTATCACTACTAAATTCAAATTATTTTCAAAACATATAAATCAAATGCCTAAAATTGAAAGAGTGTTACTTATATCTTAATTATAAACTTGCATGTGAGTAGAATATAAGAATGTGCTTAGTATAGATTTTCCTTCTCTTTTCTTTTAGTATAGTTTTGAATAGGATTTGGTAAGATGTATCATTCATTTGAAAATAACCTAATACTTGCCTAATTCCACATCCTATTCATTCCTATGCTATTTGTTAGGAAGATTACCTATGCTTACACATATAAATTGCATAAACAAAATAAATCAACTAATACAACTTTTGCATTCTTTCTTTTTCCATTTATTTCTTTTGTACACATGTTTGTATTTAAAGAAAGTGATATATTAGTCTAGACAACCCCGAGGTTACGAGGCTTTAAGTTACCCTAAGTAGATCTTGTATCTTACACCTCTGGTTAACAATGACGCTGTGCTCACTTATGTCTTTCTTACTTTCATGTGTGCATGTGAAAATTGGATAAGAAACCCTTTTCTACTTAATAAAAATCATGCATCTTAAACTTTCAAATTTTTTTAAATGAATTACTTAGCATGCATCATAAAGTGTATTAAATATTCTCATTTCTATGTATAGATATGCTTAGGACTCATTTATATATATGTTATACATGTTGGGAAAGAAATGAAGTGATGTATGTTTTGTGAATTTAGTTCATTTTATTTAATCTTAAAATATCTTTCTTTTTGAATAGATTTGTTTAGAGTTCATCTAAATTTAGGATTAATTAAAATACTTAATCAAAACATTCATTAAACAAAACTAAAATGTGAATCTATTTTAGAAATTATTTAGGTTAGGGAAGTAAAGAGAAGTTATCTTCTCCTTCCCTCTCTTTATAACTTAGTAATTAATTGTAAGATTCAGTTGAACCTAATCAAAACATGAAATAAAATTCACCCAAATCAGTTAAAAAACTTAAATGAAACCCTCCCCTAAGTTGAACAAGCTTCACACTTAAAAAATTCTAACTTAAAGCCATAGCTAAGCATACCACACAAACTTTTAAAGCTCACACATTAGCCTAAGTCATCACTTCTAGCTTTAGGTTAGGTGCATGATTTGATGTTTATTTTATTTTATGATATATATTTTAGATTGGATGTTAGGATGCATACTCATAGAATGAATGGTAGGGCGATCTTAGTCTAACCATTATTTTTTGTTGGGGATTATGCTTAAGAGCGCTGTAATAAAAAAGTATAAATGCTTTTGCTTGCAGGTGCTTATACCCCTAAGCATAATCTAATAGGCTAGGTGGACTTAGTCACCCATGTGTGGAGTGATAAGTCCAATATACATGCTTGAGATTTGTGTGGTTTGTTTTAGATAATCTCTATTTTGCAGGTGTTAGTTATATTTTTATTCTTTTCCTTTTCATGTAAATTTGTGCAATTAGAATTTTGGAATGATTGTTATGGGGACTAAGATGAGCATTGGTCATAAGATCCTATCTTATGGACCATGTGAAGCCATTGGAGCATCCACCTTCCAACCATTCAAAAGAAGGAACCAAGGAAGAAAGAAGAAAAGAAGAAGAAAGAAGAAAAGAAGAAAGAAGAAAAGAAGAAAGAAGAAATGAAGCTTGAAGACCCCCATACCAATGAATTCCTTGCTTAATTATAATTTAATTCATTTGTAATCCGAGTTGTATATGGGTAGAGCTCGGCTACCCAATTTATTTTTCGGATTTGTGCAGTGGCACCCGACCACACTTGGCCTCTTATTCTTTTGCGATTAGCTTTATAAATTGATTGTTGATTTGTTTAACTTTTGCATTAAGTGGCTTCTATTTCTTAGTTTCTTCCTTGCTTTATGTATGTCTTGGATGTGGATTAGGCTCTTAGGAAAAAATAAATTTTTTTATCAAATCTAATAATTCAAAATTACAAATAAAGAACTCATAACCTCATCTAAAGCTTAGGTTTAAAATCAAGATAAAAAAATTAGTAATCCCTTAGCAGGATGAGTATTTTTTTATAATATCATGCACAACATCATCTTATTTCACTCTTGATTGGAGGGCTTTCACCTTTGCTAGAAAAACTTGGCTTGACCTTTGAGAGCCATGGTGGAAACACACCTCCTCCATTCTCGCTAATTTTGATGAATAACTTTATTTCTCATGCATTATGCATATGATTCCTTTAGCCTGAGTCAAAATGATTGTCCAAAAATGAAAATAAAATGAAATTTGAATTTCATTAGATTTAGGTCATTTGAAGCATGTACATAATTTAGTCTCTTTAGGGAGTGAGTTTAAGGACTTACTCTCTTTTTAAATAAATAATAGCCTAACTATCTTGCATAAGCATAAGACTTGCCTACATGAATTTGAAATCATAGGAGGAGTTAGTTGGAGGCCACTCCCAGGCGGTTGTAAGTCCAAACAACTGGGTGGTTTATCCTCCCTTGTGGAGACAAGTCAAATACCCATTTTCACCTTAGATTTAGGTTTTTCTTTCGACCCTCACCAAAGCTCCCTAGATTTAGGTTATGAGATTGCTTCTCCCCTTTGTGGGCCATAAGCTTAAATCCCCACTTCTTAAGCATTTTCTTAATCTTGTGTTAAAGAATCATAAGTTCTAAAATTCTAATTAAAATGCAACTTCAATAAATTAAATCAATTTTTAAAATATAAAGCCCAACCATAGGATAGTTTGAGATGCTCGCTAGATTTTCTAGCATCGTGGGCATCTCCTACTTATCTTTCTTTTGGCTTCAATAATAACTCCATCTCTTTGATCAATCAAATTTGATCTTTAAAAATGAACCAATTGATTGATAGTCATTTTCTATTGAAATCTTTGAAGACAATGATCATTTATCTTAAATTGAGAGTATTCCTAAGGGATCCCGTCCCTTAGGATGTAATTAACTATAGGGGCTTGCCCCTATAGGGAACTTAACGAACCTGGTTTAAAATAAACCCTGCTTTACTTTTTCATGTAAAGTAGGGGAAAAATCTCTAGTACATATGCAGACCCATCGTCCTTAGAAGTCCTTATTGAGGTGATTAGGTCCATTAAAGGGTAGTGACTTCTATCTCCTGAGATAGTATACTATTCTTTGATGACATATCCGATCACCTGAATAAGCACATTTGTGGATCTTGGCATCCTAAAAAAGTTGAATTTTTATATTCTTGCCTTTTCACCACAGATTTGAAGGCGACCATATAAAATTTTTTCTAACTAACAGTAATCTAAATAGTATAACATGTATTTTTATTTTAGATTTTTAGTTCATTATACAATTTTTTTATTGTGCAGATATGTTTGGAGACACAAGTAGAACAAGCTATCATCGTGTTAGATGTTGAGATGGCCAAGAAAATATTGATCAAACGTATGTTATAGTAAATCCTAACATTTGTTCATTGGGTGGAATACATAGTGCTGAAAATCTAAATGAAGTTTGTATATATAAACTTTTCACTATAATTTTTTGCTTTATAAATGGGATTGGTATCTAAACAAATATTCATCATATAAAGAACAACTCTTGCTGCCTCAGCTTGTTTACAAACAATTAGGGAGTGGCCAATACAATATCCATGCTTTTTAAATGCTCTTGAGCAAGTTGGTATTGGTTGTATTTGTTATTTGCAATTCAGCAAACTTGATTATCATCTTATTATAACATTAGTGGAGAGATAGTGTCCTCTGAAAAAATACGTTTCACATGACCATTAGATAAGTGACTATAACACTTCAAGATATGCATATTATTCTTGTTAATAGGGTGGATAGTGCACCTTTAATTGACCTTGTGGTTGTTGGTTCTAATCTACGTGGTTTAGTTGCCTTGATTGCTAAACTACTAGGAAGTCATCATGATGTTGACCTCATATATCATGAGCTAGGTGAAGATGAGAATATGACAAGTTTTCAAGTGGGCCACTCTCAAGAATATTCATTAATACCTGTACGATGGCTTAGATTGACATTTTTTTAGAGATTCTTATGAGGATTTACCCTCTCTAGGTTTTCTACATCATGTATGAGCCTATATTATATATATATTAGGACGTTTCTTACAACCATATATATTAAGTTTGCATCTTCATTTACAATATTTGCCTTTATTATAAGATTTAGCTATTTTCGCACAATACTCATTAGGCAAATCTATTATTGCACACTCATCTAGAGAGATGAACCTATGAACTAAGCCGACACGTGTATATATAGCCAGATGCTTGCACCTTCTATAAGTGTGTGTGGTCATAGAAGTGTTTACATGTTGGGAGGCCCACTCTTCGTATACCTTTCCCAAGGAACATCATTGAAAAATCACTTGGATTCAGGTATATATCTACAAATTTCATAAGTTCTCATAATTTAATTATATATAATAATTATATTATAAATCTTCAAAATTTGTAGGTGGAATGAAGAGCGAATACAAGAAATGCCTATTAGTAATGTGAGAATATATAAGGATGAAATTGATGGCTTCGCCAAAGCCAAGTATGAATATAATATAATATTATATTATATAGTAGTAGATGTTCTGCAAAATTTTTAAATTAGAGCATTAAATTTTTAAAATGGGTAAACTGGATACAATACTTGGCTTGCATAATAGGCTTGTTGCTTGCGATTTGTTTTAAAGGGACAAATATTTGGACAGCTCGAGTACCTCTTACCAAATGGAAGTGTTCAGAGTGACATTTTCTTGATCAAGTAATGCAACAGTTTTTTAGCATCTAGTCTATCATGATTGAGCTAATTGAATGAACATTCAAAAAGTTAAATGGGCTTGGTAGAGCAGATACTGATTTGATGCATTACTATTATAATTATATTGAGCTATGGAATAATTGATGAGCATATACAACACAAATCACTCCAGTAGAAGGGGATGACAAAGAAAAGCTGAAAATTTATATGAGATGGTACAAATCTCGGGCATCACTTGTTATAATTAAAGCTTCAAACCAACCACGAGATACTTATTACCCGAGGTCTTCAAAAGAAAGAATAATGGTATGTTGTTTTTAAAATAAATTACTATATAATAAAATTATATTCTATTAAACTATTCTTAGTAACATATTTATTCTATGACCCAATTTGACTAATACATTCGTACAAAAGGCATTGTTGGTGGCTATAATGAAAATGCCAGTTCCATGAAGCTTACATTGGATGAGATCGCAGAATTATCTAGTAGTGTGGAGTGATCCATTCACATTGATTATGGTGCAGTCAATTAGCATATTGATTATGATGTTTATATAGATCAAACTTATCAAAATCAAGAACAATATTGAGGTTCACGCAGGTCGAGTTCAGATGCTCCACGATGATCAACGCCTAATCAATGCAGAGATCGACTTTTGATGCTCCATGAAGATCAACTATAACCTGCTCCACAACGAATGAGTACAAACATTGCCAATACTACTCCACAACATCGAAGAAGAACATAGTAGATTATAACTTAATAGTTGTAAAAAATAATTTTCAACATCATATTTTTGGAGTGTGCGTGAACAATCAGCTTAGGAATAAAATATCTTCACTTAAACATATAAAAATTTTATAAAATATTTTTAATTTAGCTTATAATGTATTAATTTTTTTTAAAAATATTATTAATTTGCTATCAAATTTAATATAAAAATATTAAAAGGTTAATTAAATTATTTGATCATTAATTATATTATATAATATTCACAATTATGCATAATTAATAATTTATTAAATATTAATTATTTACTAAATATTCATATTTATATACAATTATAATCCACACTATTATCTTATTATTATATTATATTTTATAAATTAAATATTATTACAAATTATTTAAAATTTTTTACTAATAATATTAATTTTTTTATTTATGATTGAAAATACAAATAAGAATTATATTTTCTGAAAAACTCAATTTTCAATCTAAACAATCCTATTCCAATCATTGAAAATACATGGAATATTCTTTTTTTTTTGCATTTAAGCTTATACAATAATTGAAAATACCATTTTTAATATTGAATACGCTACTTTTAGTTTTTTTAAACAGGCTCTTTATACTAAAATTTATTAAATACTTGGTCCTTCTTAGAAATAGGAGATTTAATATATAATCATTCTATTTTTTATATTTACAAATCAATTATTTTCAATATTAATTTTTTAAATTATCAATCAAATATTAAAATTCATTACAAATGTTTTATTCAGATTTTTTATTTTTTAAAAATTTCAATGATTTAACGTGACATACTTAAATATATGAGTACCGATATTAAAAAAAAAAAAAAAAAAAAGAAAAAAGAAAAAGAAAAAGTGAAGGTGATTAAACCCGGGGGAGGATGTAGTCGGTACAATGGCGCTTCTGCCGTCATTCTTCACCCTTCCCACCTCCCCTTCTCATGCTCACACGCCTTGCAGCCGCCTCCGTCCTGTCTGCAGCGCTGCCAGCACGGCGCATGACAATGCCCTCCTCCTTCGGGCAGCGGAAGCTGCGGATTACTCGGCTGGGCACACTGCCCCCCACCCTAACTTCGGTTGCGTCATCGCTCGCAACGGCGAAGTTGTCGGAGAGGGATTCCTCTACGCCCAGGGAACCAAGTGTGCGGAGCTCCAGGCTGTTGCGGCTGCAAGTGAGCTGGCGCGCGGCGCTACTGCGTACCTCAACATGGAACCCGGTGATTGCCATGGCGATCAAACCCCAGTGTCTTCCCTTGTTCAGGTCCGCTTTGAATCATTCCTTGTTGTCCGCAAATTGCTTGCGTAGGTTAGCTGGAGTAGTTTTGGTGTAATTGAAATTTTTTTTCCATTTCTTTCTTCTACTGATTTGACGGAGGTGCTGAAACTTTAGATCATCGAGTATTCTGTTTTTAATTTTCATATACCATGAAATTTGAATTTGAGTCGGTATTTAATATTTCTCTAACGTTTAGATTAGATGTATTGTGGATACTCTAGATAAAGTTTATAAACAACAATTACATTGATTATGTTGTATTGATCTAAATATTGAGCAATAAGGAAAATCATTGATAGCAAAGTTTTGTTCAAAGAAAATGGAAATGTTTAGATTGTTTTTCTACAAGTGAAAGTTTGTACAATGTAGACGAGGATCAAAATTAATATCTTAGCGGAACATATTAAGGCTTTTGTGTCAAATAAATTAGTTGGCACTCACTAATTAGAATGTTAAAATGAATATGGTAGTGCTAAAACTAGTAAAGTAATAAAGATTATACAAAAGGCTATGTTAGAGTGACATCTATTGAATATAAAATAGTTGAAGAAATATTTGAAATTGTTTGGACATGAGCAATGAATGGTAGAAAAAAACAACAATTAGATTAGTGTAAACAACTTTGTGCTGCAAGACTAGAAAGGTAAATGAGTATATCTAATAGTCAACATAAATAGAAATTATTTAATGATTAATATATATATATATATATATATATATATATATATATATATATATATATATATATATATATATATATAACACCTTAGGAAATACTCATCACGAGTGAATGGAAAATGAGAATTTGTAAAGTCTATTCCTAAATAGTAGGATAATACTAATGACATAGTTTAAAATTGTGCAATTAGTGAGGCGCGCTATTGTGTAATATTTTTAAAAAAGGCAATGGCTAGTTCACCTCATATTTGGTATTCTCCATAGAGGAACAATCATGAAAGAGAACACAATCAAATAAGTAACACAGACTAAGTATTGTTCCATAGACTTAAATATCGAGTAATGAAATTGAGTTGGTTTACAACTATTCAGACAGTCAAAATTTTATTGTTGGTTGAAAAATAAAAACTAAATTTAATTGTACTAGAAAATTAAATAAACTATTTAACAACAATAAGAGTCTTGGTTGGGAAATTAATATGTTAAGATGCATGAAATGGATATCATCTATGACGTGCTTGTTAGTTGATTTTTAATTCAATAAAGAATTTATAAAGTTATACTGAAGTTTGTTCAATGTGGCCATTATTTTTCTCTCAAATCTATTTTTTCAGATGACCTCCCTATCTCTTGGTGATATATTCAAGTCAAAGCTCTTTAGATTTTTAATATGGACTACATAAGCTTAATGCAATTATCTTTAACTTATAATTAACCATGGTATTTTATCCATGATGGTTCGATTCTCTATCTTTCGATTTTGAAAAAAATCTATTGAATAATTGATTACTTGCCAATCAATCAATATGCATTAAGGTTCAGAACAAAATATGTTGTATTCATTAAAAATAAAAATGCCAAAAAAATTTTTATTAAAAGTCAAGCCAACTACGACATCACAAGCTATATCCAATCCTTAGAAATGGGACTTAGTTCATACTTGAATGGAAGAAGATAAAATAGTACATAAATCTTGACATTAATCTAAAATAATAGCAAAGAGAAGTAGGGAAAAAAAACCTCAGGGATGTGCTTTTGTTCTACTCCCTCAATCGTCATCTCCATCTTCGCATCTTAGCCTTCTTGAATCCTCTCATGAACTCCTAATAGATAATTACTATAATAGTCTCCCCAATTCTGCCATTATATTTTTTATGACTGTTGAATTCAAATTTGTCTATGGAGTGATGTAGGACTTTTTTTTTGGCACATGGAAAATAGGACTAAATTAGGTGGGATAAATTGAATAGAAAGCAAAACAAAAAAGGGCAAGAAGTATGAAGAATTCCTCATTGTCAAAGAATAAAATTACAAGTAGGGGTTAGAGTACAAGAATCTTTCTTCCACTCTTTGAGAAAAAATAAAAAAGACAAAAGATCCGCACCTCCTCAATAATCCTTCTTTTTATAGGACCACAATGTGGCTATAAAGAAAGTACATATCAACTATGTCGTCTACATAAGAAGGGATTCGCCTATGATTTAGAGAGTGGGCATGTGATATATACCAAGTGACGAGTTCTCAAGTGTGGTTGCTAGAGCTAATGGGGCAAGTTGTATGATGTGAGTGTTTGACTGCATAGTCACCCGTATGTGGGCAAGTCTCCGTATATGAGACGAGTGATTTGATGATGGTCGTTTGATTGGGATGGTCTTTCCTCATGTTCGTCCGCTTAGAGCAAATCTTTGTGGGCGAGTGAATTACTTGTTTAAATTATGCTTCTCACTATTGGATGCTTCTATGCTGATCCTTTGTTATTTATGAGTACTCGTTGGGTCCTTGTGTGCTCTATGGGCATACAATGACTATCTCTTATCTTTATAATGAGGCATCATGTTTATGTAGTGTGGTATCTGTGTGCTATATAAATATGCAATCATCAAAGTCAGTTGAGCTAAAGAATCCTTGAATGAAACTTTAGTTTTTTGATTTTGATAATTCGATTGTAGTTGAAAGCTGGGTAGGTGGAAGCCTACTGATTGTAGAATAGCCTATTTACTAACTTTAAATATTTCATTTATTACACTAATTTTTAAATCTTATATATTTTTGTTATATGTATTCGCTATAAATATTTATTACTTTAATATTCATGATAATTGTATAATTAACTTCACGTACTATTTTTTTCTTTCTTGTATGTTTGAGTCTTATATTAGAATTATTTGTATTTTTGAGCCTTTTAGCTCATCATATATCATTCTAAGTTTTTTTAAGGCAAGAGAAAGGAATCAATTGATCTATAGTAAGGAGATATAAGTGTCTTCAAAGTAGGGTTTTGTTGTGAATGACGTAAATTAAATATTATTGGTACTTCTTAAATTTCCTAAGATGTTTTTAGCAACTCGATAATTTATTTGATTAATTTATTGATTAATGCTTCTGTATGAATATTGATGTCGAAATCATTGGATACTACAAAGCATGATTTCAAGTGTGATACATCAAATAGATGTATTTTCACTTCATTTAATTTTGTATATTAGGTGACAGGATGAGTGGAAGGAAATGTGTTGGGTTGCCCATATTTATCACATCTCATATTGATTGAAAGGGGTCAAAAGGTAGGCATGACATAATCAACGAGCCAAGCAACTGATCAAGTAGAAATATAGATAAATCTTTGATCTCATTAATGATTTTTACCTTTTGCATCTTGTTCTTTTGGTAGGATTCTATGAATCATGTACACAAGGTCTTGATTCCTCTATACTTCTCAAGAGAATACATTGCATTGATAATTTTCATAAAACAAGTTATGTATAGGAAATAGATTCACTTGATTGCACATGAAATAATTTAGATTCATGTGCTAATTTATTGATATTTGCATCTATAACTTCATTAGTCCCTTTTGAAGTTATAGCCAATTTTTCCTAAATTTCTTTGGTCATGCTGTGCATGAAATTTTTTATATAGTCATTTAATTTTAATAAACAATGCAAGTTATATATTACTATAGCATTAAGTTCATCTAATTCTCTTTTTTTTTAATTTGCTTAGTAAAGTGATTTTAGTTTTGATTTCATTTATATCTTTCTTTGATATATGTTATTGATGTGAATGTTTCAGATACCTCTTAAAATTTTTTTTATTATTTCAATAATCATTGGTTTATTATTTAATAGTGGTTTATATGTAGATTATTTTCAGCAGCGCACCTTGAGGAAAATTATGTGCCATTATAAACTCAATATGATGTAGCACATCAAAGGAGACAATGATTTGTCACTAGGTCCTAAACTAAAGCTTGAACTCAGAATGGCTTTAGTAGATTTTTTGTGTTGTGAATTTCTATTTCATGTGCTATATTGTGTAGTAATAGGAAGTGTTGTATTAAAAATGTGGTTGAAAACAAGAGAGTTTCTATATTCTTTTCTTAGATGTGGGCTAAGCATCGTGACATTGCACTCTACATATTTTAGTGCTTGAGACCCAAGAAGCTGGCGCCTTGACACTGGACTGTGGCACCACGGCACTGCAAAATGACAATTTTGACTTTTTTTCAAAATTTTATTAGTTTTTTCCCCAAGCAACACATCCTTTAGAGTATTGTATCTATTTAAACTCTATTTTCTATTGAATAAAATTTTTTTGGCTTTTGTGTGTGAAATTTGAGTGCAAATACTCTTGGTTGGAGCTTAGTAGCCGGCTCGTCTGAGGGATTTGGTGATCTTTCATTGCAGTTCTACTTTGGTGAGTAGAACACCTTCCTACCTCTTCCACTTTGGTGAGTGGAGGATCCTTGGAGCAATTCTCTCCCTCTATCCATTGCGGTCTTCACACTCCCACCAATTTTGCTATCAGAGCCTAAGATTTAGAGGTGTGGAGAAGTACTCGCAGATAATTCATATCAAATCCAAGCAAGGTTAGTTCTGTATTTTGAAATTTGAGTAATTTTTGTTATAGAATTAGTGATTTTGCTTGAGAAAAAATGTTAAATTTTTGTGGTAGGTAATTCTATGAATGTTTGTGTTACTATCAACTAGTTGTCTTCACTTAGAAAGCCTAGCCTTTTCCTACTTAACTTAAAATCGTCATATTTGAGTGACAATTTGAGTAAGAGAGAGTAAATAGCCTAATATAGATATGAATCCTACATAAATATCAACATCATATTCTTAAATATTTTATGTATATTTCTTTTCTAAGCGTGTTTAATATTTTGTAGTATTCACATGTTCCTTTATGTTAAATTAAAACCTTGAGTACCACCCCGTCCAGATGACTTAGAGCCCATAGGAGGAGAAAACATTGAACTTCTTAGAGATGACTATTCTGCGAGAAGGTTAAACTTAAGATAGACAAGACCATCTTAGGGTCCATGAAACACTACATGAGCTTACAAAATAAATTAAAATAGAAGCCCAACGTATGACAGTGTTCATGATCCATTAAACTAGTAGATTATTCATTCAAGTGATACATGTCATTTGACCAACACTCATAAATTTATTTCATATATTTTTTATCCTATTAATAACAAAATAATATCATCGTGGTTGATTTAAGGTGATATTCTTATGATCCTTCACACTTTGAATTTTCCTTCATGTACCGAAATTATCTACCTAATTATTTGTTCGATTATAAGCTAACTAAAGATTCTAAAGTAATTTTGTATTTTATCCTTTGTATTGTGTTTTTTTTTTCAGAAACATAAAACATGGAGGACAATTAACTTGCTAAAGCTAGAGTTAGTTTCTACCCAACCCTTGAGGAATCTATGGATCAATAAAATTCAATGCAATCTTTAGCAGTATCTTTTCTCTTTGAAATCCTTAAATCCAATAAAAAAAAAAAATCTAGCTTTCATACATTTTTTTGGAAGCTTCAATACATTTGTTTGAGCTACCAGGTGTTATTTTTCTCAAACTATACTTCATTTTTCAAAGCAATTAATATCGAGAATTTCATTAGTAGGTTTGTGCATCTGAAAGCACAAATATGCTAACATTTTAGTAAGTGATACGTCAACTGTTAGTCTTTTTGTCTCGTTCATAATTACTTTTAAGGTCTACATCTAAGATCTTTGGGTTTTAATGGATTTTGTTATTTATTGATGATGGCATTGCATTTCATGATCTTTTTATTAAAAATTGAAAGTAAAGTATGTACCATCTTTCCTACCTTTTCAATATGATAAAAAAATGAATTATAAATGTTGAAATTGAAAGATTGGAATCTGGTAATGCTATAGACTATTTCAATTATTCTTTGCCTTCATACTTCTAAGAAAAATATAATATATGAGTCATCTTGTGCATATAAGCTCTAACAAAATAGGGTGGTTAAATAAAAGCACAACCACTTGCTCTATGAAGGCTCTCTTTTTTTCAAAAATCATTCTAAATAATATTGTGGAAAAGTTGTTTTAACAGTTGCTTATATTATAAATTGGTTATCTACAAAGGTCCATGGGTTCAAGAGTCTTGCACTAGTCTTCAATATCTCAAATAGCCTTATTCCTAAAATTTTTGGATGTACTTGCTTTTGCTAATATACATTCTTGATATAGAACAAACTTGATCCTTGAGCTTTTAAATATATATTTTTTTATTTGAAAATTTTTCTATTCAAAAAGGGCACAAATGCTACCATCCTCCCACTAGAAAGGTTTATGTGTTTACTGATATGACTTTTAATGAAAAAGATTATTAGTTTCTTTGTATTTACCGTAATGAAGACATCATTTACAAATGAATTTTTCTCTTAAATTGCCTTATCCCTCATCATAGCAAATAACTCTATTCTAGAGCCAAATACTCCTACTCAAATTGCGCTTACACTAGAAACACTTTCAACTCAATGATTATAGGGTTACTTAAGAAAAAGGCATCAATGTAAGTGCTATTAATCAAATCATTTTCTACAATTAAATCTGTTGAGAGAATCATTAATCCTACAAATAAAGGTTCAAGAAAATCCACTAAATATTATTTACACTTATTTCTTGCATACAAAAACTTATTTCATAATCATCAATATTTTCTTTCTAGTATGCATATTATTTATATACCTATAATAGTTTTTGAGGCTTTATACAATATAAATTGGAATAATGCCATGAGTGAAGAATTGGTAGTCTTTTAAAAAATAAAATATAAGAATTGCTAAAATTATCAAAAAGAAAGAATGTAGTAGAATGTAGATAAATCTTTTTATATAATATAAAACCTATGGTTCCTTATGTAAGCTAAAAAAAAAAGATATTGTATAGGTTGAAGTAATATCTAAGGGTGTGGTTATGAATGTTCGCTAAGATTATGCACAACATGGGTATACAAATAAAGTCAAGGATAACATCCATTATTTGTGAAATATAGCTTCATATTAGTAATTTATGTTGATAGCATTAGTATGATTATTAGTGGCTTGGAAGAAATGAAAATTTTGAAGAAAAGATTTCTTCAAAAATTTGGAGTCGAAGAATTAGTGTGTTACAATATTTTTTGGTATTGAAATTACGCACTCAATATAGAATCTTCATATCACAACAAACACATATATAGACTTGTGAAAGAAATTGTTAAGTTAAAATGCAAACTTGTTGCGATCATTATAAAATGTAATCATAAATTTAGAGATGCTCTAAAAGATAACAATAGAAGCTATCTCTTATTAAAGACTAGTGGGAAAAATTATAAATGTATTGCCTATTAGACCTAACATTGTCCACACTATTGGTGTTGTATACCCAAGGTAGCGAGCAGACTCAAGCGATCTGATGAGTCTATTTATCAAGACAAATGTACTCGCATAAAGGATACTCGACGATCAAAAATAAATAAACTCACTAAAAGGTGTGATTGATAAGGGAAGATCAACCCAATGCAGTGAGTCAAGGACTTAGAGAATAATAACATCGAGAATAAGCCATGAACCCACCTGTCAATAGCAGGCTAATACTCAAAGGAACATAGTGGCTACTCCTTCTTGTTCTCGCGTATGACAAAAAAGGATCGCTCACTCCCCTCTACGAGATACATACTTGCTCATGTATACCGCCATTAACGAGAATCCACTTATACTCGATTTACCTTATATGTACTTTCTATATATGGTCATCATTTGATATTATAAAAAAGAAACTCCTCTCTAACGGGGAAACTTTTTTTCCTCTCTATCTCTAGTCGCCTAGTCTTTGTACTTCGATCTTGAAAATAAAGACTTGTTTTATTTTTCATTACTCTCCCATCTGTTGACCTACAACTATGTGTCATTTAAAATTAAGTAAATGGCAAAGAGGTTAAATGCCTTAATCACGGTCGAAATTAATTAAATTCGATTTGATTTGAAAATTCGACTTCGTAATGCGTCGAAAATATTAAAATTAATTAAATAGAAAATATCAAATCAATTAATGATCGATCCAAAAAAATTAAAATTAATTTTTAATGAAATTATGCGCAAATCAAAGTTCGAGAAGCCTCGACGATGTCTAAACGACCTCCGTTTGCGAAATTGATCGCCTGGTTAAAAACGAGACTATCAAACGACACCTTCCGAGACCCATTCGGCAAAGTGTGCGCGAATGTCGATCAATTCGAATGCGACGTCGCATAATTTAAACCTAATTTCTCGCGTTGGCGTTGTCCACACCTCGATCGCAATTGATCGCGTGTTCGCACAACCTAAAATGACATATTGTTAGGGTTTATTGCATAAAATAAATCCATAAAATTTAATATGAAATGATATTAATTTGCAATTGGATTAATATGCTTAATCTCTTAATCCCATTAATCTAACCCTGCACGCGCTTATTCTATTAGTGCTGCTAATGAAAAAGCGTCGACCCAAAGGAAAGGAAGGCGTTGACTCCATTTTCACGCATTTCCCCTTTCGACTCTCCCTCGCTTTTCGCTCTCGGTCTCCCTCTCGGCGATTTTTCTCTTCTTGCTCGGTTTTGATTGAGGCTCAGGGCACTCCTCCTCTCTCTTCACTCTTTGGGACGATCCTCCCTCTCTAGGCTCCCAGTCGTGCTCTCTCTGCAGAGCCCCGAAACAACAGAGGACTCGATCTCTCCGATTCCTCTTCCAACCAAACCCCAGGTTGTTTCGTTTCAATCTGAGCTATATTTTGCTATGTGGGTTTTTTTTGAAGGAAATGTAGATTTGTTTCCTCTTCCATTTGTGTTTTATGGTTGGATTTGTTTCACGGGTTTACAATAGCATGGAATTAAGGTGATTGGATTTATGCTACAAGCTTTCGTTTATTGTTTCC
This sequence comes from Cymbidium sinense, assembly GCA_021442155.1. Taxonomy (NCBI): domain Eukaryota; kingdom Viridiplantae; phylum Streptophyta; class Magnoliopsida; order Asparagales; family Orchidaceae; genus Cymbidium; species Cymbidium sinense. The sequence goes on along the minus strand of CM038224.1, from coordinate 70,055,337 downwards.
TCCTTTCCTTTCGTCTCTTCCTTTCCACTGGGCCTTGCGAGACGCAGGGCTTTCTCCTCCTCCGGTGTGATATGTTGGGTTTTATTTCTTTGTTTTCTCCTTCTAAAAGTAGGAGTTCATTTTCTTTGTTTGGTTCTTCCTTTCCTCTCGTCGTCCATTCCGCCTTGTTGGACGTCGTCGAGGGATGATGATATGTTGGATTATGTGTTTTGCATTGATGCCATGGAGTAAATTGCCAAAGCTAGAAATCAACTTGTTTTGTTTATTATCTGCTTCTTCTTCGTTTACCTTAAATCTCGGATCTAGGCAAATTTGTGGATTTAAACAAACCTAAGTATTGAAGGAGTGAGAGAAAGGATGAGGGTTATCCTCGTGACATCTTGCTTTTCTTCCTCGAATGTATCTGTTACCTTGCTGCTGTCGTGCACCTGCAACATTTCTCTTGCTGAAATTTTCTTTTTACCTAAAGGAAAATGAATTAATTTGTTGTAATGGGTATGTGCATGCTGAAATTGTTTTTTTACCTAAGGGAAACTAAATCGATTTCTTTGTTTAATGGCATAAGCATCGAAAGTATTTGTATGAAAGGGGAAAATTATTAGCTTGTTGTCTAGAGGCATGAAGCTTGAAATTTATTTTCCTGGGGAATCAATCATTTTGTTATTTAATGGGTAAAATACTTGCTGAAAATATTTTTCCTAAGGGAATCAATCATTTTGTTATCGATGAGTATAAGGCTAAACTTTCTTATCTAAGGAAAAATCAATTACAGTTTGATGAGATATGATGATGTTCTCTATGAATTTCATGCTTCTACTGATTGATTTCCATGAAGGAATTATATATATATCATGTCTCTTTCATATACAAATCAAATCGAAATTAGAAAGAGGGATTTTTCAAATATTGCATGGTTTAAATCTTGGGCCTTAGTGTCATGATTGTTTGTTTCTATGGATATCTATACCTTTATCTTGCTAAAATAATTCCTTCTTGGGATAGAAAATGGAATTCTAAGCTAAATACAAGTATTTCCATCCTCAACCCTATGCTCTTATTATATGGAGGAGTTAGTGTTTCTGAAATTGTCTTTCTTACCTACAAAAAAAAGAAAATGATGAAATCGAAATTTAAAAGCATAGAAGGGTTGGGTGTTGTGAAATCTCAAATCACTGAGCTCCAAAATCTGAAATTTGTTTACTTTCCTTTTATGGGCGTCATTCTTGTTACTTTGCTTAAATCAATTCTTGATGACACATTATGCAAAATCTTGCGAAAGGAAGAAAGGAATGATTGACTTTTGAGTTTAATCCCTACTTGCATACTTTTTTGTCATTTGATATCTTGTCGAGAAATATCTTTATGTAAAGTCCCGTTCACATTGTTCCGCGTGGAAACTTGTGATAGAAATCGCTTGCGTTGTTCAACGTGGCGAAATATCTTCTTATAAGTATCGTCATTGTTCCGTCGGTAAACTTAATGATAAGTACTGCTCACGTTGTTCCGTGGCGGAAATATGCTCTTATAAGTACGTTCACATTGTTCCAATGCGGTGGGAAACTATGATAAGTCTGCTCACGTTGTTCCGGCGTGGCGGGGAAAATATCTTTCTTTGTAAGCCGTTCACATTCCCGTACGGCTTGTGATAAGACTGCTCGCGTTGTTCCAGCGTGGCGGAAATATCTTTCTTATCGATGCCGTTCACATTGTTCCAACGCGGCGAAACTTTCTGATAAGTCACGCATTCCGTTATTGCGTGGCGAGCTGATGATAAGATTGCTGCGTTGTTCCGGCGTGGAGAAATCGCGTGTTATCTGACCCATGCGCCTTCTTGGCGTGGGCAATAAACTTCGGTAGAGTGTCTCACGACACTCTTCACGCTTTCGCGTGGTGGAAGGTTTCCGGCGACCTATCGGATGATGGGGAGGTTGCCAAATTTTCAAATAAGAAAAAAAAGGAGTTGAAATGTGTCATATATAAATGCTTATACTTTAATTTCATATACACTGAATCAAATTTATTTATATCTTTCTGTTACGTGAAATATCCATAAACGTTTTGTTCGCAGAAACTTGTGATAATGCTGCGTTGTTCAGGAAATATCATTATAAATGCGTTCACATTGTTCGCGTGAACTGATAAGCTTCACGTTGTTCCGGCGTGGCGAAATATGATAAATCTTTCTCGCGTTGTTAGCGTGGCAAATCTGTCTTGTGTTATCGCAGCACGCGCCTTTCTTGGCGTGGTGGGCAAATAAATTTTGGTAGGGTGTCTCACGACACCACCTGCCTTTCTTGGCGTGGTGGGAAGGCCTGGTCTCCGGCCGACACATCGGGGGATGAGGAGGTTATTCTTAAAAAAAAGGAGGAGAAAAGAAATGATGAAATGTTTAGGTTAACATATTGGTTTAAAATCTTCTTTTAGGTCATATATGAATAATTATCTTCAATCTCTATATAATGAAAATTTATCCTATTATGCAAATATGACATTGACTCTATCTAAACGTGTAGTGAAATACACATTAAACATATGTTCAAACATAAATATCTCACTCTTTCTTGTCATTCCATGATTTGTCATGAGATATGGTGAAGACTTAAAAGCACGTGTGGAATAAATTAAATCTACGTACATATATCGAAGATATCAAAAAAAAAAATGGTTAAGTTAGAAAGAAACTCACAAGTATATGTGACACAACTTAACTCTTATCTGAGATTGAAAGAACCTAAACTTGGTATAAGGGAGAAGAGGAAAGTAGAAAACGTAAATCTTTGTGAAGGAAATCCTCTTATTTATAGGCTTCCTTAGTCCTCTCCTTTTCTTTCTTTTTATATCGACATGTATAAAATAAGTGCATGAAACCATCTAATGTAGTCATTTGTCATATTAAATGTGCGTCGTGACATGTACATGCCTCGCATCCTTATCTTTTTTTTTTTGAAGAGAAAATAAAGTCTGCCATAATAAATTTAATGAGTATTTGTCCCACTTGAATGAGCTTGCGTGTGAGGGAGGTGGATTTTAATTAATCATACTTTTAAATGAAATTGACATATACTCATTTTTTATATTCCTCTCCCTTATCAAGAGAAATAAATTAATGGGTGATGGATCATATGAACTTTCAAAATGATTTGTTTTGGCCTTTATGTTGATTTGCATAAAGATAATTTTAGAAATCAAATCTTAAACTTAAATCACTTTATATTTGATCATATAGCTTTCAAAATGATCATTTTAAATGTTTCTTTGATTCTTGCATAAAGAAAGGGTTTTAGCTCAAATCTAAACTTCATTCTAGGCATCACTTATTTGATTATATGCCTTCAAAATGATTATTTTAGCCTCTTTATGTTGTTCTTATATAAAGAAAGTCTTCAAAACCAAACAAACTCATTTTAGGCATCACTTTATATTTGATCATATGAAGCTTTCAAAATGATCATTTTTTTATGTTCTGATTTGCATAAAGAAAGGGTTTTTAAATCAAATCACAAACTCATTCTAGGCATCACTTAGTATTTGATCTATAGGCGTTCAAAATGATTATTTTAAACTTTATGTTTGATTTCTGTAAAGAAAAGTTTTTGAATCAAATCCTAAACTCATTCGCGTCACTTTATATTTGATCATAGGCTTCAAAATGATTATTTCATTTATGTTTCTTGATTACATAAAGAGAGGTTTTTAAATCAAATTCTAAATTCATTTTGGCCCTCACTTTATATTTGATCAAACTTCCAAAATAATTTATTTCATACCCTGATTTGTGACATAAAAGAACTTTTGGCCAAAAATAATATCTGTCAAATACAAAGACAGATGTTACATATCCGGTTTGGTCTTGACGGTCGTTAACAAAATCTAAAATCTATCAAAACTCATGCTGCATTCAAATCAAGTCAAATACAAACGCAGATGTTATACTTTCCGTTTGGTCTTGAGTCGTTAACAAACCCAAAATCATATTGAAATCTAAACTCAGAATTGAATACGTTTATTTAGGCATTTAATGTCATACAACATTTTAAAAGAGCAGTCTCGTATGTATATTAAAATGTTCAAACAATGACATGCAAGTTAGGTATGAAAAAAGAAATATCTTCCCTTGGTTTTTCTGGGTTAACAAAACTCAAAATCAAAATTTGACATCAAACTTCAACATTAGACATCTTAATGTCCATGCAATTTTCAAAGAGATCCGTATATGCGGAGTAATTCAAGTCAAATATAAAGAATAGATCTTCATAATCGGTTTGATCTTTAACAAGTACAAACAAAATTGATATTATAAGAATTGCAAATGAATAATATCGGTAATACATTAAGTATACAAGATATGAATCGTAAAACACAAAATTCAACCTCAAGAAGAAAAGTCCCGAGCGATCCTCATGTTAACTGGAGAGGTTTTGAAGGATTATACTTTGAGATAATGTTAGGCCGATCCTCTGTAGAAAATTCAGTAGTAGGTTTATCAATTGATATTAACCCTGGATCGAAGGGTAATTATGATTAAAATTTCAACTGATAATGATCATATATTCAAATCTAAATCAATCGTAAAATGATCAAAATTTAAAAAAATAACACAAAAAAAAAATAAAACAAAAAATGAATCTAAATTAAAACTTAAAAAAATAAAAAAAAATCAATCCACCCTCCATTGTTTGTCTTGGTGATAAATTAAGAAAATTTTTTCACAAAGCGATGTCAAATTAAATACATAACTTCACACTCAAATATTCAAAGCTGGGGCGTGGTGTCCTCTGTCCGTGGTTTTCTTGCATGATATGACATAAATGGAGGTTATGACGAGCCCTGGCCGGGTGGTTCGCGATATACACTAAATTACTTTCCGCGGCCAAATATGTTCACGGCTTTCTTCTTTGAAAATGAAATGTAGAATGTATTTGGTTGGGCAAAAAAAAGATGTTATAAGGTTGACTTATATTTGTCCTTAGACAAACTCCATCTACAGGGACACCCGGCGCATGTGTATTTCACGATCCTTGTTGGGTTTATTCTCACATTGCGAACCGGGGATCGCGGCGGGGATAATGAATATGAGATCTTGATGAGGCGTCATCGTTCCTCCACAAAAGTTTTAAGTTAAAATAATAAATTTAAGTTAAACTCCACTCGCAATTATAAACTCGTTAACGATTCATCGTTAGTAATTGTCAGTCTCTCTCGGTATTGAGAGGGTAACTATAGGGTTTTGATAGAAACCCAGATATAAAAGTTCCAAATGATGAAACGAAATCTGGTAGTGTCTTATCTATTATTCATGCTTATCAAAAACAATTTCAACTTTCTTTTTTTTTAGAAAGAGGTCTGGCAATTTTGATCCCACACCATCTTTCTGCTTGCAATATTTTTATCTATTTCTATTTTTTAGATATCTCAGAAGGTTCCTCCTGCATCTATAGACGGATTTGGATTCAATAGGAATAGTGAGTTAATTTATTTATGCATAGTACTAAAGAATTACATCTTTTCAGTGCAGATAATTTTATGATATTTGAAGGGACCCCAAACAGTGGAATTATATTTAAAAAGGAAGAGAATTTAACTCGTAAAGCATGCACAAATGCAGGTTATGCTAGTTTTATTGTTAGCAGGAAGTCAATTTCAAGATATTGCACATTCTTATGAGATAACTTTGTGATTTGAATAAGTAAAAAGATAAAGTGTGCTGTAAGATCTAGCTTCAAAGTCGAACTTAGGTCTATAACATCGGGAAGCTACAAGTAGTTATGGTTAAAAAATAACTTGAAAGATTTAAAAGATGAATTATGAGTTTTTATAATGGATTTCTTACAATAACATACTATTTCTTTTACCGAAACTATTATAACAATTAACTCTACAGTTATTCCACCATCGTGTTCACTTTCATATATATACAAATTGAGATCTATGTCCCCACTTATGAACCAATCCCTCATGCTTTATGCACAGGGGGCGATATTTCGTTTGTAAACAATGGTTTATACCTTCACTACCTTTACATCATGACAATTTACTCCTAGATCGTTGCTCCGCTGATTACTATCGGGTCAATACATTTTGCTCAATAACACTCTTATTAAAATTCCCAAACTTTGGTGCCTTGCGATAATGGTGCGACTTTATACTCGTGATAATTTCTTCAAATCTATGCATGCTTTTACTCTATACCGACCATATTGAATTAATTACTCCTTGTAAACACCAACTCTCCTGTCCATTTATCATGACACACATTTCCCACTCTGTAGGTGGTGATTTAGATAAAATTATTCAATCTCACCTTTCCGACCATTCATCCTTTGCTTTTCCACCAACCTCGATAAATTAAGCGATGTACGACATTTTATTTGAAACCTTATTTTCCAAAACTTTTTTGGAAAATCCATTACAATTACGGTCCAAGGCGCACGGCTCGTATTGAACTCTTAACCTCTTTAGTTATCGGGTTCGACCCATGAAATATCTTAGTGATGATAAATTTGAATTTAAAAATAACTTTCGACTATCTGATTCACCTCATCTCTCATAGTCTTAGCTCATGCGGTCTGCTTTTCTTGTGAATCATCATGTTGGCGGGTTGCGGAAAAGCTCGAATGGTTATTAACTATAAAAAAAAGCTATTGATGATGGATACTTTTTTACCAAATAAAGAAGTTCTTATTAATCAAATTAAAAATGCTAAATGGTTTCCAAAACTTGACTACAAATCAACTTTGATTAAAATGCTTATTAATTATCTTCACCAAAGTCTAATTTAGGTTTTACGGTGGTGGTGTCGGTAGAATTATCAACTTTAGAGGTTGTATAGTTTGTCCCATTTGTGAAAATAGGGGATCGAGATGGATATGTTCATTCGAGGTTTAAATACGATATTATGGTTATTCTTAAAGCGTATACGTTTGATAAGTTATCTTTATAAACAACACTTTCTTTATCGTAATTGTATGCTGATCTGGTTTGTGTTTTAAAGTAAGTGTTACGTAAATATGCGTTAATGTTGATAGCATTGGGATGTAGATTAAATAATAGTGTTTGATAACATAAGTTTAGTGTATAACTCTAATGAAGCGTCTTTTTTAGAATGAATTATTCGATGTCGTAGATCTATAATGTTATCTTATCAATCTCTTTTTTAAAATATCTTTTATAAGTATTTGAATATAAAAAATACGTATACATATTTTTACGGATGTGCGATTTGTATATATACATGAAAGTGAACCATGATGTCGTGGAATAAGCGTAGAGTTAATTATTCTGATAGTATCGGTAAAAGAAATAGTATGTTGTTGTAAGAAATCCATACCGACTAAGAGTCTGCCTTTTTCTGTATCATCTGTTAAAAAGGTATGTTGAAAATTAAGTCGATTATTATTAAAATCTCAAAATCTAAATAAAATATTAGTTTCATTAGGACAAGAGTGTTTTACGCCATGATAATCTTTATATATATATGGTTTAGGTCGTGGTATTTGTAAATTGGTAGGAATTAACGTTATATCGATATGAGAGAGCTTTCTTGTTAATGACATCAGAAGAAATGAGAGAATTAAAACTTAAGGATTTAGTAAAACGATTAAAAGCCGCAACTCACGAATTACAAACATTAGTTCGAGAAAATAACCAAACAAAACTCTACAGACTTAGAGGTAGAGCCCCCTCAAAAAATGGTATCAGAGCTTGAAAAGATCAAGAAGTGGTCCGTTCATATTTTATACACCATCATATACATATGAATCTAATTTCCCTTCTTACGAGACAGAAATAAAAGAAGAACAAAAATTAAAGAAACGTCTTAAAATAGAAGAATTAGAGGATGATATATTCCATGCCTAAGTTCACTAAAGAATATCTCGAAACTGAATTCAATCGAATTCAAGAGCTATTATAAATTAATATTTTAAATAATCAATTAGAAATCTTTACAGAAGAGCAATTATTCTATATAAAGCACCTCTTAGTAATCTTAATGAATGGATAGTCCTTAATTATATGAATTTAAAACAACAAGATAAACTCTAATCAAAACAAATATCTTTAGATCTCCTCGCATCCAAGGAGCTATTCAGATAATAGTTGACATACAAGAACCATCACAAGAATTAGAAGAATTAATCTCTGTTCTAAACAAACATCAATTTATGAATACACCCTAGTCCGATGGACACCATGCATCCATCCGAAGTTAAATCTTAGGGCTCAAGTAAGACGAGACAAACATCTCGCTACCACTAAGCATATACCTACACCTAGATTTCAACAAAATTACAAATCAAACACTTGTTCACAGAACCAATTAATGGACTAATATATCTAAACATCGATCAGAAAATATCGCGTTTATCGATAAATGGACTATCGAAAATAGTTTAGCCATATATAACTATAATTTACAAGGCGAAGATGCTTACACATTCACCGAAAATACATTAACAGGAATTTGTAAAAAATGGTTTATAGGATTAAAACCAGAGCAACGAGCTACCATCCATCCACTTGTATACGAAAACACTATAGCACTCCTAAGATGGCCAACAAGATAATGCAGATTATATTAAAAGTGAATTTTTAGGATACACTATGCGTTACTCTATTGACGAAGAAAAAATGAAAAAACAATCCGAAATAACAAAACAAAAACTTACTCTTTTAAGTATTTGTAATATTTGCTATCTTTATAAAATATTTATTAGCTTCAATATATTCTAAATCAAAATGATAAACAGAAAATTAATTTTGCCATCTAATTAATCTTTTATTTGGTAAAGAATCAATAATTTTTCTTTAATAAAAGAAATAACACTTTATTATCGGTTCTGATAATAAAGTGTTCGTTTAGAAATAACTCGAATTTTTTAATAGCTTTTTAATCGCATTCTTTTCATTAATATGATAATTTTATTTAATATATATGTATATGACGTATCTACATAAAATTTTGTCGCAACTTTTAAAATGGCTCAACAAGTATCAGAGTTATTGGTTTCGATAATTAATTTTTCATTTATTGGTAGAGTTAGGAGTTTTTACAACGTTTTTGATTCTGAATATATTTTGATAATATCCCAAGTCCGCTTTATATTTTTTCTAAGTTTTTTTGTGGGTACAGCCAAATCTTGAATAAATGTCAGATAATTAATACAAAACCAAAAAAGTTTGTAAGTCATTGTCATTTTTTTACAAAATGTGATCTTGTAATTGATCACATTATCAATTTTAGTCCTAAAATTCAATGTGTAACAAAAAACAACTTTTTTTTACTTAATAATACCGTTTATATGCTTTTCAAATAATCGTAGCTTTATATAGTTGGAAGAGTAGTAAAAATAAGAATATCATCAACATAAACTAGAGAAAATGTGTTAAATTCGGAAAATAAATAATCTATACGTCGTTGAAATATTTATGATTTTTAGTAAAAGACATAACATTCCATCGATAATGTCTTGGGTGTACTAAATGCCGTTAATTGATCGTCGATGATTTTAATCGCCGTGGATTTGCTAAGTTTTGAAAACCATTTAACATTTTTAATTTGATTAATAACCCATAGGAAAAACACAAGGATTGATTTACCTCTATGTGTTTTGCATCATTGGTTACGCCTAGTGTATTCGGATGTAGATTATAATTGTTATTGCAGTTTTTGCAATTTTTTGTTTCTTTAGAACATCCCCATTGATTGACTAAGTCAGTTTTATGACAACATAAGGCTTGTTTATATTTTTTATTTTGTTTATGGAGGTTTAGTTGTTGGCAAGCTTCAGTAAGTCATTCTTCAGCAAATTGTATTCTACTTCTTAGGGTGATATCGTTTGGATATGTTTGAACCGAATTAATAGCATTTAGTACACCCCAAGGACATTATCAATGGAATGTTATGCCTTTCGGCTTAAAAAATGCACCACAAATATTTCAACGACGTATGGATTATTTATTTTCCGAATTTAACACATTTTCTCTATTTTATGTTGATGATATTCTTATTTTTAGTACTACTCTTCCAACTCATATAAAGCATCTTATGCTATTCGTTGAAAAAGCATATAGACACGGTGTTGCATTAAGTAAAAAGAAAGCTGTTTTTGTTACACCTGCTATTGAATTTTTAGGAATAAAAGTTGATAACGGCGCGATCGAATTACAAGATCACATTTTACAAAAAATAGACAACTTTACAACGATAACAAACCAAAAAGACTTACAACGCTTGGTTGATTAATTATCGTAAGTATTTATTCAAGATTTGGCTACCCTTAGAGCTCCACTACAAAAGAAACTTAGAAAAAATATAAGCTGGACTTGGGATATTATTGATCAAAATATATTACTGCAAATCAAAAAATGTTGTAAACAACTCCCTAGCATATTGAAGCTGATAAATATTTTATAAAGAATCTTGACATTATACTCCTTTTATAACCACAAGTTAACAAAGTGCTAACATTCTCACAAAAGGATTATCAGAGCCAATCTTTAGAAGAATTTTAAGTTTAGAATGGATGATATTCATTTATTCACTTAAGAGGTAGTATTAAATGCTTGTATAATTTTCACCTGTTGGGTCCTGCACTCACCAAGACTTTTCCCCTTGTTTCCTCTTATGTTGTTACTTTATTAATTCGTGAGATCTCTACTACATACTCATTAATTCACTCACTATTATAAGCTTTCCTAGGATTATATAAATATTATACAAATCTTGGAAGAAAGTACTCAACTAATTCTTTCCAATATCAGAATGTTCTTGATAAGTTTCTAATTGTGCTTCTGAGTGCTTAATTCAGGCCTCTTTGGATTCAAATTCTAGGTATTTTTCTTCTCATCAAACATATTTTTCTTTGACTATAAATTTATTGAAAATGTAGTACAATTAATCTTAAAATTAAATCATGAAGTTCCTAATCCAAGTATTTGGGTGCTTGGAAATTTTAAAGGTACATCAAACTCAGTTTTTAATAACTTGATTTGATGAATGTTTTAGCAACATAGCAAGTATTTATGCAAGGTTTAACGTTGATTTAGTTAAAATAGTTTTGTGATATTTGGGATTTTCCTGTACTCTTTTGATATCTAAATTCTGGTAATACCCTATTCTTTCTTATGTCTGAAATAGGTTTAATAATTATGTCATAATTGCATGCGTTTCCACTTAGCCTGTCATCCATCTTTTTTTTTTTTTGATAAATCTCAGATGCAAATCCACTTCTAATGTTCTTTGTACTTTATTTTGATTGGAACTGTGAACATATGTTCTTGATATTTGACAGCATCTTAAATATTTATCCAAGTGAAAAATATAGATTCTATATTCACTTTATATGAAATTCTCTTCTTTTTTTTTACTCAATTTGGTTTGTCAGGTGTAGGTTTTGTCACATTCTCATTTTTTTGTTTAACGGTTTTCAATGTGCTAATGATTTCTTGTTAGGCTGGAATTTCAAGAGTTGTAATAGGAATTAGACATCCTCTGGGACATCTACGAGGCAAGGCAATCAATTCATTCAGAAATGAAGGAGTCCAAGTTGATGTTGTTGGAGAGGAGCTGCCTAGCAAGAAAATGGAGGTGATTGAATCTTCAAGTTATACAAGTAGATTTTCTTTTTGTATATACTTAGCAACCTCTCCATGTATCTCTTTTTATCTGTATGTCTAATACCCGCATTTGTTAAAATACATTACAGCTTTTTATTATTAGATCATAATCTACAATGTCTATCAAGAAATATCAGCTTTGTTATTCTTCAAATGAAGTGCCACTATTTTCATGCAAGCTCATTACTTTGCTATTTAATTTGACATAACTTTCGCAAATTATCGCATGTATAACTTTTCATTATAGTACATAGCTCATTAGTTTGCTATTTAATTTGAGGTAATTTTCGTTTGTGTAACTTTTCATTACAGTACATATAGATGCATGTTTTTTTTAATGATATTCTAACTTGTTTTTTTTGGAATAAACTAAGTGGCATCTTGCCATGTAATGTTGACCTTTGTCATCTTCTCATGATGCTGAGATTCATATTTTCAGAAGGCTTTGAAGTCCTGCCTCATAGTAAATGCTCCGCTACTTTACAGAGCTGCATTTCATATTCCCTTCTCTGTGCTCAAATATGCAATGACTTTGGATGGTAAGATTCATTGTAGTTAATTTTCTTCATAGAATATTGCCTCTGATTCCATTTCTCTCATTGTTGTGAAGTTATCTGCTACTTTGTTTCAGTGATGAATGGGAAAAAGTAATTGATAGAGGGTCTTTCATTTTGGGATTAACAGGAAAAATTGCAGCTAGAAGTGGAGATGCCTCTTGGGTAAGTGGCAGGCTTTCTAGAGGTCGAGTTTTTGAACTAAGAGGTCGAAGTGATGCTATTGTTGTAGGAGGGAATACTGTTCGACAGGATAGTACGTGAATTTGCTGATTTACTTGCTCTGTATTTTAAATTTAGTAGTCTCATTTTTCATTATGAATTTGATTCTAGTTACCTCGTAGCAGATCCAAGGTTGACCGCAAGACATGGTGGGGGTCATGTACCTGCTCGCATAGTAATGTCTAGGAGTTTGGATCTTCCTGAAGAGGCAAACCTATGGAATACTAATGATGCATATACTATTATTGCTACTCAAAGAGGAGCTCGAAAAGACATTCAGGAAAAGCTCGCTAAAAAAGGTGTTGAAGTGGTAGAATTTGACATGCTGAACCCCAGAGATGTGATGGAATATTGTTACAGTCGTGGATGCTTGTCAGTACTTTGGGAATGTGGTGGGGAGCTTGCAGCAGCCGGAATAAGTTCTGGTGTAATTCACAAGGTATGGTCTAATTGAGTCACAGAAGTTGTTCTAACATTTTTTGAAACATCAAATTACATCTGTGTGGCACAATTGATAGTTATGTTTATGGTGATAGCATATCAAGAGATGTTTTTTTTATCCATTTTTGTGCTTGTTTGCATGCATCATTATAAACATCTATGATGTGCATGCATATCAAACATAGCATTAAGTTAATTTCAACTTTAATTAGGCTATTATAAATGTTATTTCATCAATTTTTTAAACTTATATGTTGACCTGATAGTGTTGAAGGTATATAATTGTTTATACTGCTAAAAAATAATGCCAATTTATATCAGATCATGAGTGAAGTGTCAAGATTTTGATGTCAATTAGCAAAGCATGGCAGCGAGGTTTATCCTTTTACTTTTATTCAAAACACTTTCAAACTTCAAAGCACACTTTAAGAGTGAAGCTAATTGATGCATTGGTCTTGCTGCATCACTTCACCGCATCATTGGCATTAAAACTAAATTTTTAGTTATTATTTTGTGATTCGATTTAGCATCTACCACAAAGTTAGGCTTGAACTTTTTCTTCTCATTATTTCTCATAGTTATTGAGTCATTGCTTAAGAGATCTATTTTCTCCCTCCTTGAAGCTTGTTACTTGTAGTAATTCTTCTCTTCATGCTTTGTCACCTACTAGTTTTTTTAGTTATTGCTGGTGTTAGTAGCTTCTTGTATACAAATAGTTTTTCTAGGATGCTTATTGATGCCTCATTTTTACACCCTCGCTTTATGCTACATCTGTTGCTTAATCTATAGTTGATCACTCAATCTCATGAGTATTATTGATTTTTAAATATTAATTCATCATTTCATTATTTATATATTTTTTATTTCTAATAATTAAAAATTATTATTATTGAATGTATAATTATATTTACTTACAATTATTTCTAATGTGATTTAAATTTTGTTAATTAAATGACAATTGTATGCATATACTATTTGAATATATTAAATGTAGATTTTGAGTGTTGTAGTTTCTAAAGCAACATATCGCTTCGCACATTAAAGAAAAATATGGTATTGTGTTCAACATTTTTAAAATGTTAAAGTTTTTTATGTTCTATGTGGGTACCATGGATACAATTTGAGTTGACCCAAAGCAATTTCTTTATAGTTTTATAACAATCTTCATCTTAAATATCTAAGAAAATGGATTATATATATATATATATATATATATATATTGTTTTTTTAATGTCCTTTTATAACTTGGGTTCTTGCTGTATTTGCTGCTTCCATGCACTATACTTTTGCCTTAATAGTTCATCTACCTTTTTATATGGTAAATTTTGTTGTCATTTACATGGTTTTCTTTGTTTTGTTTAGTTTTTTTGTGCTTGTTGCAATTATGGTTTTTGGATTCATAAAAAAATCCCATAGAGGATTTCACACATCTTGATGAGTAGAATGGATCCTTAGGATGTTCCACATTACCTTGTTGTTGGTGTGGCCAATGGTAATGATCTTACTGGCAGCCTTAATGTCGACCAGCGAAGCCCAAACATCAACATGAGATACATGCATTAAAACCTGACAAATGCAAAATAAGACAATCTTGGTCATAGTGTTTTTTTAATTATTAATATAAAAATGTTTAGTTAAAACTTTTTATGTCAATATTTTATATTAAAAAGCATAACACAACGAAGGATTGTTTATGATTTGATTTATTTTCATATATTTATCTTTATCATTGTAGCTCTTTTTTTATAATTAGGAACACATGATGTGTAATTGAATTGAATTATTATTGATTAATAATGAATGAAATTTAATATTTGTAAGGGCAATTGAGTGCCTCCTAAAAGTCGAGTTGTGTACGTGGAGTTTGCTCCATTTTTCTCTCTAGCAAGATTGATTCTCTTTTCTAGGTGTGTATATTTTTATTTTTTTAGTTAATATACAAAATAGTTGGTATCATTTATCTTATTCTTGAATGCTTCTAGTAACCTTGCATTTTATTCATTCTTGATGCAGGTTTATGCATTTGTTGCTCCCAAAATTATTGGTGGTAAAGGTGCTCCATCTCCTGTTGGTGAACTAGGGATGGTTCAAATGTCCCAAGCACTTCATTTGATTGATGTCTCCCATGAAGTGGTAAATTCTAAATTAAATCTTTGTTAGCCCCTGATAACATGTTGTTGCCCATAATTCTTATTATAATGACTATGAATTATTTTTGGAAATGCTAGTCATTCTAATGATATTTTTTAGTGCTAATATAGCTATCATAGTATAATTATTTGTTATCTAATAAAATCTCTGGGGGTTTATTATTTGAGATTCCAAAAATCCTTCAATTTTAAGCATGCAACATAGAGCTCCACATAGATGACTAATATCTAGATGTTTTATGTCAATGCAGTATGATCGAAGGTGATTGTATTTACTTAAGTTGCTGTTGGTCAAAGTCATTTCTATATATGCTTCCTACCATTATCGAGCATAACTGCATGTATAGCACTAAATGAGGTTGGTTTCATGTTGGAGACTCACTAACAAAGTTGTTTAGGTTTTAGGTTGGGGACTGAGCAATGAAATTGCTAGATTTCATCTTAGGCGATTGAGAGATTGTGATGAAGATCAAAATATGTTGGATGATGATTATGATGCAGAAGAAATTAAAAAGCTCATAGCTTAGATAAATACAGAGAACAATTTTTTCTAATTCGTTTAAGGTATTTGATACTAATCAATGTATAGAGAGGTCTAAGAATAAATTAGGAAATAAGCCTAGATCAAAATAGAAAAAATTTCTATAACTATATGAATAGAAATAATAATCTTTTTACTTAGAATATATACAATAATAATTTCTTTTTCAACAACTAATCATGATTTCCTTCCATTGCATGAATTTGTTGGTTCCAACTATAATTAGCATTTACAAGTAGCATGCACGCAAGACCTATTGCAAGAGATGCTTGTTGCGGTACAATATAAACCATTTGGTTTATTTTTCAAACTAGAATATTTTTTGTCTAAAAAATATATATGCTAGAATGTAAAGAATTCACATTATGATCGCATATAGATGAAGAGGCATTTTTTGATAAATCTTTTAAAAAGCATGCATTCTTATATTCTAATTTTTTGAATATTCTCATTTAAATTATCTTGCTTGCATAGTATTGAAGCATTATAGTATCAAGTTAAATATTATTTTCATCTTTTCATGTATATACTTGATTTTCTAATGAAATTAGGGTTTAAGACCAAATTGGTCCCTCAACTATTTATGAAGGACCAATTTAGTCCCAGACTAAACAGGAGGACCAATTTGGTCTATTTGATCAGGGACCAAGTTGGTTCTTACGTGGTGCGGTGCGTGAATGAAAATGAGAAGAAAGTAGAGTTTATTAGTTATCTACTTCTTTTTATTTTTTGTTATTCCAAAAATTCCTTGTAGTATTCATTATTTATCTACAACTTTCCGTTAAATCCAAACGGAAGGATTTAGTCGTGATCAATAGTCGAGGGTGGTCTCTTATTTTTGGGACTAAATTGGTCTTCATATAAAATTTATTTAGTCATAAACCCAATGAAACTATATTAACCATCTTCAAAGCATTAAATTAGGGGTCATTTAGGATCACTTTATTTTTGTTTAATATTTTTAAATTAATTTTTTTTATTTATATTTTTATTTGAAATAAAATATGTTTGATAGTAATGTTATGTTTAAAAACACTCAAAACACTCAAAAATTATTTTTGAGTGTTTTTATTTAAAACCAAGTGATATGTTTTTAAAACCAAAAATAAAAACAATAAAAAATACACTAAACAAACATGCTTTTAAAAAATAACATAAGAAGAAAAACAAAAAAATGCAAGACAAAACTGATGTTAAACTTGCCCTTCGCATTTGAATGACTTCAGTGTTTTAGTAGAATGATATTTTTTCCTTAGCTTATCTAATTAAAAACTAATTCTTTAGAATAATTAGGTAACTCTTTATATGAAATGCCCACTTTTCTTTTAGAATTTGAATTTTATTGGGTTCTTGATGGTGTTTGTCAATGAGGAAGCTATTTTAATCTTTTTAATAGATAGGTATATCATGGTTCTACTACTTTTATACAATAAAGAAACAAATGAATAATCAACACACAACAAACAAATAAAACTTCCATAAATTACAACTAAGGTGGAAGATTTTAATATTTTTAATAAAAAAGTAATTATTACAACCACACAACACTTTATTTCATGTCAAATAGGGCCGACCACCACCTCAAATCTATCTATTCTTGAAACTACGTGGTTTTGATGGGGTGCTACTGATTTGGTTTTAGCTTATAGCCTAAAAAGATATCTAGTCAGCACTGGATAATTTTCAGTCACGGGATTGTCACTTGTTCCTAAATAAGAATAAATTTTGCTGGTTCCCTTGGATAAAAATCTGCTATCCAGTGCTTGTTATGGATAGAAAACACACTAGGTAGCTTTCCCTTCAAGTTCATTGCCACATAAAATTTAATTGACATATAAAATTGAATACGTAATATGAAAACAGAGAATTGATGTACTTCTCTTTTTTGTAAATCAGATATTACTACAAGTGATTCTTGATTCCTGTATTTTCTCTTTAGGCTTCTATCTTTTTACTGTTTACTTTAGTTTTCCTGTTGATGTTTGGAAACCTACAGAGAATTTATTAGGAGAAGAGCTAATAGTTCTGTGGAAATTTAAGAGAACTTTATTAATTCAAATAAAGAAAACACAGAACATGAATTAGAAGGTTTCTTGATTCCAAAAAGATTACTGGCTGCAGTTTTTCTTGATATGCTTGGTAAGTGTGCAACATTGGCAGCAATGGTAAGGACCATATGATTGCTGGAGTCAGCCACCAAATCTTGTAGACTCCACACTGGGAGTTGCTTGAAGGATTTTAGATCATGGACAGATGGTTGCCCGAGAACTTCCAGTTGTTGACACAGAAGATTGGCTCCCCTTTCGTTGGACAGACCATTGGCAAGAATTTCCGATAATCTTTTTTACTTGAATCCTCTGCCTTTTTGTGTTCGAATGGCTACTAAAGGTTGCCTGTGCATCTTTAGACCTTGAGACGAGATGTTGGAATTCCATTTTCATGGATCCTTCACTGGAAGGAGCTCCAAGTAGACCATGACATGGCTAGAGATGATGGATAGCCAATCCTAGTAAGAACCATGCCCCCACTATAGCTTCCCTCTCCTCCAATCTCTCCAAATAAAGTGAAATCCCCCATAAGAACTTGGGAATCCATCCTAGGAAAACTAAAGAATATTTTGAATAAAAGAACAACTAAATGACCCCCTCTCTTATAATGAGTAGCATTTATAGAATTATAAGATAAGACCCCCTTCTCCTAAGTTGCAAACATGTCTTTAATGAGTTGTTAAAACTAAACCCGAAAATAAAATAAACTTCCAAAAGTACACAGCTTGTCAAGTTCCCTAGGTTGGAGAAGATTCATCCTCGATGCTTAATGGATCTTTATCTTGGTAATATGGTGAGAATTCAAAAACATTAAATGTAGCTGATATCTTTGTGCCTCTAGGCAAGTCAATCTTAAGTTTAAGCTTAACAAAGGATCTTAGAGAAAAATGCTTAGGTTGAAAATAAATCCACACCTAATCACCCTCATTTATGAAACTAAAGTTCTAGTTTTATTAGTTTGCTTTTGATATTATAAATTATCCTTTTGGATCATTCTCGAACTCATTGATACATTTTATTGATCTCGTCGAATCATTTATTGGCATTAACATTGTAGTTGGAAACATAAGCCATGAGTGTTAAATACAAATGGCCCTGTTGATTGGTTGATGGATCAATTATAAGTAAATTTGTCTTGCGTTGAAGTGAGATCACATTGTTTTATATTTTTCCCAACAAGGCACCACAACAAATTTTCAAGGCTACTTTTTACGGGCTTCTATTTGACCATCAATTTGTGGATGGACAGTAGAGCTAAATTAGAGTTTGGTGCCTAATTTTTCTTATAACATTCTCCATAAATGACTAAAACACTCACGTTTTGGTTAGAAGTAATCATTTTGGGAATACCATGCAAATAAACATTCTCTCTAAAATAAAGATTAGCTATATATGATGCATCTTTTGTTTTGTGGCATAAAGTAAAATGAGTCATCTTCAAAAAACTACCAAAGATCACCATAGTAGTTCGTGTCACTGCGTATTAGTAAGTCCGACCACAAAGTTCATGCTCACATCAATCCATGATGCTTCATGGATAGTTAACTGTGTAGAGATTAATTTTTTTATTCTTAGTTTTGGCATATGATAATTTGTACAACGTTTAATATAACAATCAACATCTTGTTGCAAGGATGACCAATAAAATTTTTTTTAACTAGTCTCTTCAAAAATATCCTCTTGTCCCTAGGCCATGACATTTTGATAGAATGAATTCTCTTAGGGGCTATTTGGTTGGAAGAATTTGGAGTGCAAAGTAAAGTAAATGCAGGGATTTTAACTTTTTTGATGTTTGACTTGAAGTAAAGTAAATTTTTAAGGTAATGTAATGTATTCCAAATACATTATGTAGGTTATTTTTGGTGTATTTGGAATTCGTCACCAATATCAAAAAGCACCATCAATATTACATTATTTTAAAATTAAATCAAATTAACGAAACCCCAAGAACACTTGAGAATATGAAGTTTGTTGTGAAAAAATAAGTATCCCATTTTTATATGGAAGAATTTGTGAGCCTCTTATTGACATAAATTTCAAATTATTTCAAAATCTACATCTTCCTGATACAAATTTTGTGAGGTCTCCAACTTAATGATTTATAGTTGAAGTGTATTCAAAAGTATATATCAGCAACTTAATGCATTCGCAACCCTATTTTATGTGTCTGATTTATATTCTAATGTGTATTGGAAAGTAGAAAGAAACATAGCCCACTTTGATTGTGCAAATATTTTAAAGCTACATGGTTTGAGTATAATATATATTCATTTGATAATAAATAATGATTTTAATGTCCTATACTCAGGCAATTGTATAGAAATTTTATTATAGGTGAAGTATTTTGGTTATGTTTCATTTAACATTTCACAAAAATAAGTAATCAGGCTCCAATTCTAACTCAATACCATGATGAGACCCATATTTGAAGCATCATAGTCGACTTAAAATTTATATTGAAATAAGAAAGACTATGAATTAATGCATTAGTCATAACTTATTTTAATTTGTAAAAAACTAGATTGGGCTGCGACAGACAAGGAAAATTTCTCACCCTTTAGTACTTTGGTCAAAGGAACTAAAATCTTTAACAAATCGACGACAAAAAGACACTAACTCATGAAAGCTCTGAACAATCCTTAAAAAATTGGGGTGTTGGCCAATTTAGAATGTGGCTTAGACCTTTTGGGATCAATTTTTATACTAGCACTAGAAATAATATATCCTAGACATTTTATTTATTTTTGGCTAGGAATTTGCGCTTGTCAAGATTAGCAAACAAATTTTTTTGTCTTAGAACTTCAAATAGCTATCATAAATAATGTAAATGTTCTTCTAATGAGCTATTATAGATTATGATATCATCAAAATAAACAACAATAATTTTTCCCATAAAGGGTCTATAATCATCAAACATAAAATAGTGTCCGGTGCATTGGATAATCCAAAAGGTACACCATCTATTCATAAAATCCATCATGAATTTTAAAGTATGTTTTTCATTCTTCCCCAGATTTCATTCTAATTTAATGATAACCACTATGCAAGTAATTCTAAAAAAATGCTTGCACCACATAATTGATATAATAAATCGTCAAGCCTTAAAATGGAAAATTGATATTTAAGTGTTTTATTAATGGCCCTACTATCATGCAATTTTGATGTGTCATCTTATTTGAGAACTAATAGAATAGGAACTACGCAAGGACTAACAATCTCTTGAATTAGACTCTTAATAAGTTCTTCTAGTTGACGTTGTAATTCTTCATATTCATATATAAGACAAAGTGAACTCATTGATTCAGGGATAAAATAAATCAAGTGTTAAACATCTCTTAAAGAAGGTAGACTTGGAGGTAACTTGAGAGGAAAAAATATTTTAAAATTATTCTAATAATTGTTTAACTTCTTTAAGAATATTTCACTCTTTTTTTATTTTCTTCGATGATTATAAAGGGCATATGTTGCGGGGACTTCTTGCATTATTTTAAGAAACATAGATTTTGTAGTAATAAAATTAGATTATGATGGTTCTTTGTTGATTCTTTCATACACGTTAGTACGACTTTCTTACCTTCATAATCTATCATGTATATATTTTTAAATTCATCATGAATAATATGCCTATCATATTATCATAGTTGATCAAATAACTGATGGTATGCATCTATGGCAACAATGTCAACCATACTTTCTTCTGTAATCTGTTTCCGATGAAAAGTTATACTAAGCATTATTTATTTACTTTAATTTTGTTGTTTTTTCTAAGCCAAGATAAATTATATAGTGTAGGATGTTAGTTTTAGCTTTTTTGCTATAAGATCAACATTTTATTATTTTGTGGAGTCTGGTTTTATTTCTGGTGTCAACACCTCGGCGTCACAAAAGTAACGCCTTGGTACTACAAAAGTAGTGCCTCGCCCCTAGAATAGGAGATCTTAACTTCAGGAATAGAGGAAGTAGTGCCTCGGTGCTAAAAGGACAATGCCACGACGTTGGATTTGTACTAGGGAAATAGAGAGGACAGCACCTCGACGCTTTAGATGAACGCTGCGGTGCTAGGATCAGGGAACGAAAGGCAAAATGATAAAGAGACCAGTGCTTCAATGTTGTAGAGCAACGCCGCGCTGCTCGAACTCGTGCAGAAAAGCTTGGAGAAAGCGGCCAACGCTAGAGACTAGGGTCGTGTCGTAGCGACGCTACGAGTCAAGAGACTTCTTATATAAATAGTTTTTTTTGCAGTTTTTGTAATCTTTTCTCTTATTTTCTTGTGTGAGTGAATTGAAGCATGAAGAGGCTCCAGATAAGTGTAATCACTATTTTCTTGATTTTTCTTTCATAGTGGATTTTTTGGTGGTGTGGCTCTATTATTTTTTTTCGTTCTCGGATTTTTTCACATTAAATCTGGTATCTTTTGTGTGGTTTCTTTTACTTTAATTTTCATTTATTTTGTGTATGTTCTGAAATACTCGTACTTTGTGATCTCTATCCCCCAATAATTGATATTAGAGCCAGGTTCTGAAGATTTAGTTCGAACGGGAGCAATGCTTATGATTCAAAGTTCAAGATTGAGAAGTTCAATGGGACAAACTTTACTTTTTGGAAGATACAAGTGGAGGATTTATTGTACCAAAAGAAATTATATTTGCCACTAGATTAGGTTGCCAACAAACCAGAGATGATGTCTATGGAAGAATGTGAAATATTCTATCGAACGACCCTAGGTTTGATTCGACTGTCACTGTCCTCATCTGTTGCTTTCAATATTGTGAATAAGAAGACTACAATGAATCTTATCGTTGTACTAACAAGAATATATGAGAAGCCATCGACTTCGAATAAATTGTTCTTGATGATGAGGCTCTTTAACATGAAAATGGTTGATGGAAGTCCAGTCATTGAACCTTCAACAATGTGACTAATCAACTGTGCTGGATTGGCATCAAGTTCGATGATGAGGTACGAGTACTTTTATTTTCTTTGTCTGACAGTTGGGATGAACTAATCACGATGGTGAGCAATTCTTTGGGCAACATGAAATTAAACATCGATGATGTTGTTGGATTGATGTTGAATGAAGATATCCATAAAAAAGTAAGGGGGAGAATTTTAAATGCGACTTTGAATGTTGAAAGCAGAGGAAGGAGTTCAAATAGGAACTCAAGTAGGAGCAAGTCCAAATCAATGAGAGAAAAATCTAAGACTGGAAGAGGAAAAGGCAATGTGGAGTGGTGGAGGACAAGATAGGAGACACATTACAAATACTTGCACAAAAGAAACTTAAGGTGATTTTCTAATCTTATCCCTGGATAGTATTAAGTTGCAGATAGTCGACTCAGGTACCTCTTTTCATGCAAGTCCCAATAAAGAGGTGTTTAGAAATTTCACCCAAGGAGATCTGGGGAAGGTGTACCTGGGAGACAACAAGGCTTGCAACATCATAGGCAAATGTGAAGTGAATATCAAATTGCTGAATGGATCAATCTGGAAGCTAAAGGATGTCAGACACGTTTTATGCTGGAAGAAGAATCTGGTCTCAGTAATCTAGTTAGTACAATCTGGGTTTGTGACTAACTTCACAAGGGACTCATGAAAGATGACTAAGTGTGCTTTGGTGATGACTATGGGCAACATTGAAGGGACACTATACTTTATCAATCAAGCTTTAAAGTTCATAGAGGTTGATAGAAAAGGAGCAGATGCAGGTGGCACATGAAGCTTGGCCATATGAGTGAGGAATGTATGAAGTCATTAATTTCAAAAGACAAACTTCAAAGTTTAAAATCTATAGATTTAGATTTTTGTGAAGATTGTGTATATGACAAGTAAAGAGAGTGAGCTTCTCTAAAAGTGGTGTAAAACTATGGCTATTGAAACTTGAGTTAGTACACACAGATGTATGGGGTTCCATTCTAGTTCAATCTATTGGTGGATCATCATATTTCATTATATTTATTGGCGACCATACTAGGAAGATATGTGTATACTTCTTGAAATATAAATTTGAAGTGTCAAGAAGTCGAAGGCTCTTGTATAAAATGAGACAAGGTGGAAGGGGTAATGGCGGTGACTATCGTGATAGGAGGTTTAAGGACTATTGTTCCTCAAAAGGGATCACACGTGAATTCACTGTGCCCAAGACATCGTAGCAGAATAGTGTGACAGTGCGCATGAACAGAACTATCACAAAGTGTGTAAGGAGCAAGAGGTTACGTGTAGGGTTGCTCAAGTAGTTCTGGGTAGAAGCAGTGAATATTGTGGTATATCTAATCAATAGAATCCCTTCAAAATGAAGGCTTACTAGAAGAAGCTTGTAGTGGCAAAAAAGTAAATTTATCACATTTAAAAGCATTTGGTTATTCATTGCATGTTCATGTTGATGCAAAGTCCAAGAGTAAGCTTGATCTGAAGTTTGTCAAGTATACATTGATTGGATACAGCTCAGACGAATTAGGGTACAAATTATGGGATTATCAGAATCAGAAGTTCATAGGAGTAGGGATATCATATTCAATATAACAACAAGCCTTATCCTACTATGTGAGATTGGCTATATGAATCCTTCTTTTTTATTGTCTTATTATGTGTCAAATTCTCTTTTAATTCTAATAAACTATCATTTTTTTATACATCTTAACTAAGTCTTTTTTAGATCTTTCTCAACTTTTCTTAACATAAGTCAAATTTAATACATCTACTCTCTTAATCTGGTCATCGGATGACTGACACTTTATGTGGCCAAATCATTTAAGGCGACTCTCTTTAATTTTATCTGCCACTGAAGCTAGTCCAACTTTTTCTTAAACATATTCATTTTGCATTTTATCTTTAAGAGCAAAGCCACTCATCCACCGAGCATCCTCATCTTGCAACACTTAGTCTTATGCTTCTCTTTTACTGGCCAACATTCTACACCATAAATCATTGTAGGTCTTACCATCATCTTATAAAATTTTTCTTCAAGTCTAAGCGGTACTTTTCTATCACACAATCAGCTAGATGCATTCCTCCACTTCAACCATCCAACTTGAATTCTACTAGTAACATCCCCATCTATTTTACCATCATTTTGAATAATAGAGCCGAAATATCTGAAACACTCACTTTTTTTAATGACTTGATCACCCAATATCACAACACCACCACTAGAACTTATATAACTAAAATTACACTCTATATATTTAGTTTTAGATCCACTCAAATGAAAACCTTTAAACTCTAAGGTTGGCCTCCATAATTCAAATTTCTCTTGGACTCCCTCTCTTGTCTTATCAACAAGAAGAATATCATCAGCAGAAAGCATATACCAAGATACATCTCCTGTAAATGCATAGTAAGAACACCCATAACTAAAGCAAAAAGATATGAGCTTAAAGCCGATCTTTGATGTAATCCAACTGAAATAGGAAAATATTTTGTCAATCTTCCTTGTGTTTGGACACAAGTAATAGTTCTAGTATACATAGCCTTAATGATTTGAATATAACCAATATTAACTTCTTTCTTTTCGAGAACTCTCCAAAGGACTTCTCTTAGAACTTTATCATAAGCTTTTCTAAATTAACAAATATCATATGTAGATCCTCCTTACTTTCTCTATACTTCTCCATCAAATCTTTCAACAAATGTATAGCATCCATAATCTACTCGACATGAAACTAAACTGATTGTGAGAAACGTTTGTGTCACAAGGGATGTCACATTCAATACAACAACAACAACAACAACAAGCCTTAATCCCACTAGGTGGGGTCGGCTACATGAATCCTTCGTCTCCATTTATGTGTCAAATTCTCATCTAATTCAAGTATACTAAGATCATTATTTATACATCTTAACCAAGTCTTTTAGGTCTCTACTCCTTTCTTAACATAAAGGCAAATCTGCATCTCTCTGTCTCATCGACGGTAGGCTTTATGTGGCCAAACCATCTAAGCGACTCTCCTAATCTTATCTATACTACTCCAACTTTTTCCAACATACTCATTTTGCATTCTATCTCTAAGAGTAAAGCCACTCATCCACCTAAGCATCCTCATCTAACACTTAACTTAATCTTTATGCTTTCTTTTATTCATTATAAGTCATTGCGGTCTTACCACCATCTTATAAAATTTTCCTTAAGTTTAAGTGGAACTTTTCTATCACATAATAATAGGATGCATTCCTCCACTTCAACCATCCAACTTGAATTCTACTAATAACATCTCCATCTATTTCACCATCATTTTGGACAATATTGCCTAAATATCACGCTACTCTTATTAATGACTTGATCACCTAAAGTCTACTATCACTAAAACTTCTACAACTAAAATTACACTCCATATATTCGCTTTTAGATCTACTTAAACGAAAACCTTTAGACTCTAAAGTTGACCTCCATAATTCAAGTTTACTTGGACTCTCTAGTCTTATCAAGAAGAATATCATCAAAAGCATACACCAAGGTACATCTTTACTTCGTTCAGTTTATTGCTAATAACTAAAGAGTAAAAGATAAGGGCTTAATGTTGATCCTTGATGTAATCCAAGCGAAATAGGAAAATATTTTTGTCAATCCTCCTTGTGTTTGGACACAAGTAACTAGTATACATATCCTTAATAACTTGAATATAACCAATATTAACTCTTTTACGTTAGAACTCTCCAAAGAACATCTCTTGAGACTTTATCATAAAACTTTCTCTAAATCAATAAATATCATATGTAGATCCTTCTTACTTTCTCTATGCTTCTCCATCAAACCTCTTAACAAATGTATAGCATCCATAGTAGATCTACGGCATGAAACCAAATTGATTGTGAGAAACTTACTATATCACATATCCTCGATTACTCTCTCCCATAATTTTTAATGTATGACACATTAACTTAATTCCTCATAATTTGCACACTTTGTGCATCACCTTTATTCTTAAATATAGGAACCAAACTCTTTCTCCACTCATCGGCATCTTTTTAGTCTTTAAAATAACATTAAAAGATTTGTAAGAAAATTCCTTGATCTCTAAACATTTCCACACATCTATTGGAATATTATCAGGTCTCTGCTTTTCCACATTTCATTTTCTTTAAAGCTTCACTAACCAGTTCTGTCTGACGATAGAAATGAAATTCTCTATTATTGTTTAGGGTATTAAGGTTCTTTAAAATCAATCGTCTTAGATCCTTCATTGAAAAGTTTATCAAAATATCTCATCCACCTATTTTCAATATCTTTTCTAAGAAAAACTTTATTATTTTCATCTTATACACTTGAATGTCTTTCTTCTCTTTCTTGGTAACTTATACATACATCTTTCTCTTTGGTATCTAATCTATTATAAATCACTAAAAGCTAAATTTTTTTTTTTGGTATATATTCTTTTAGAATCTCTGGGCACTTTATATCTTTCCCAATTCTCAATTTTACATCTAAACCAAGTTTTATAACAATCTTTTTTATTTTTTATCTTCTTTTCTCACATTCAACTATTCTTATTAAAGAAGCTTTTTTTTTTGATTCTGCACATCTTTAGAACTTAATTTCACTTGATATTTTTTTAACATGCGTTAGCATCTTTATGAACATTCCCAATATCTTGTACTGCTCTTAAAATATTTTTTTTATTCTTTGTTCTTTAAGTGTCATCTAATCTGGGACAATAATTTAGTTTATTTTTTCTCTTCTTTTTCTTAAAATCTAAAACTAATAGTCGATGTTGGTCTTAAAATTTCACTTGGTATGACCTTACAATCTTTCTGATTTAAGCGATCTATTTTTCTTATCAAAATAATCAATCTGTGTTTTCTTAGATCCATTTTTATAAGTAATAATATGTTCGTCTCTTTTCTTAAAAAAGTATTATTCTAAAATCGTAAAATTTAACATCTAATATAGTCTCTTCATTCTTAGTAACTCCATCAATACTTTGAATCTTTAAAATCTTCTTACCTCTGCACATTTTAAATCTCCCGATAAATATTTTTTTTCTTGAGGGTGTGTTGTATTAATCATCTAATTCGTTCTTTTACTCAACTTACTTGAGGGGCGTACACTTATAACGTTGATAATCTTAGTATCGGTCTTTAAAGTATAATTCATCTCCATCGTATTAATACATATAACATTATCTTCAAACTTTTATCTATAATCACACTTTCACAATTTTAGTTCTACTTTTACGAATCAAAGTTTAAAACCTAAACTATCAATGTCTTGGCTTTCTCACCCCATTTAGTTTCTTGAACACATAAAATATTTATCTTTTCATGACTAATATCTATTAATTCCATTAATTTACTGTAAGAGTACCATATTCAAGATCTAACCTAATTCTAGTTTCATGGACTAACTTCTTTGCCATCAGGTCAAAATGTGGGAACCCTTATATTGCGCTTGCAGGGCGGATCGTGACTCTAGCACATCTTTCAGTATTCAAGCATGATAAACTTCAGGGCCTTCGCATTGATGATTTAAAGGATTCATGTCATGATTATTTCGACAAATTTTCTGTACGACTACTACTAACCCTCCACTTTTTGCATCCGGACTTGGGATCGGCAATGGTAGTGTTGGATGTCACATTCAATGAAAGAGAAATATACAAGGACAAAAATGGGACTTAGGAAGATTCTTCAATTACTCCAGAAGAATCATCTAAGTATTTTGAGATAGACGGTGAAGATGTACAAGAGGATAATATGGGTCATGCTTAGGTTGAAGAAGCACAAAAAAATATCTCAGACACCTGCCGCTGAAGTCAGAAGATCTAGCAAAGTCTCTTGACCGGCACAAAGGTATTCTCCTTCCTTGTACTATTTGCTATTGACTGATAGTGGTGAATCAGAGTACCATGGAGAAGCCATTGAAGTAAAAAACTCAAAAGAGTTAGAGCATGTCATTGATGACGAGATGCAATCGCTCATGTCAAATCAATATATGGGATTTGACAACAATGGAAAAAGAGCACTACACAAAAAGTGGGCTAACAAATTGAAGGAAAAACCTAATGCTAACCAGCGTTACAAGGCAATGCTTGTTATGAAGGGGTTTTAATGAAAGGAAGGAGTTGACTACATTAAACCTTTCTCTCCTGTAGTCAAAATGACAACCATCAGAGTTGTCTTGAGCATAGTAGTAGTGGAAGATCCATATTTAGAGCATATGGATGTAAAACAACTTTCTTGCATGGGGACTTTAAAGAAGAGTTGTATATAGAGCTACCATGGCTATGTGGTTCCAAATAAAGAAGCAATGGTGTGTAGCTTCAAGAAGAGCTTGTATGGCTTGAAGTATACATCGAGGCAGTGGTACATGAGGTTCGACAGGTTTCAGATAATGGATACACGTGGTGTCAAGTTGATCACCACCACTACGTCAAGAGTTATGAAGACTATTACATTATTCTTCTCCTATACGAGATGATATGCGGATTGCATGATCAAATATGGAGAAGATTAAGGACCTGAAGGAGTTGAGATGAAGGAATTAGGTCCAATAAAAAAAAAATATAGGTATGAGAATCAATTGAGATAGGAGTGTTGGAAAACTTCAGTTATCTCAGGTGGAGTATGTTGAAAAGGTACTGCAGAGGTTCAACATGAGTGAGGCAAATCCAGTGAGCACCCCTTTGGCTAGTCGCTCAGACTATCCAAGGATTAATCACCAAAAACTGAAGTGGAGCAAGAGCACATAAGGAGAACTCCATATGCTTTAGCAATTGGGCGCCTAATGTATGCCTTGATATGTACTAGACCGGATATTGCACTTGCAGTAAGAGTGGTTTGTAGGTACATGAGTAATCTTGACAAACATCATTGGGTGGCGGTGAAGTGTATTCTTAGATATCTAAAGGGAGCAATCAACATGACACTTTGTTTTGGAGGTATAAGGATTAAACTATAAGGGTATGTAGATTCAGATCTGGTAGGAGATTTGGTTGGGAGAAGAGTATAACAAGGTATTCACATTAGGAAGCACAATGGTGAGTTCGGTTTTGCAGGTTGTAGAAGATAGTTGCACTTTCAATCACAGAAGTTGAGTACGTTGCTATGATTGAGGCTAGCAAAGAGATGATCTGACTGCAGAGTTTTTTGACAGAGTTAGGCAAGGGGTAAGCAAAAGATAGGCTTCATAGTGACAATATGAGCGTCATTCATATAACTAGAAATATCGTTATTCGTGCCAGGACAAAACACATAAAACTAAGGTATCATTTTATATACACATTCTTAGAAGATGGACAAATATCTTTAGAAAAGATATACACTGCTAAAAATCTTGCAGCCATATTGATCAAAAGTGTAACTTAGGAGAAATTAAAGCTTTACTTGGTTTCAATTGGAGTTCAGGAAGGCTAAGATAGGGAGCCACACTATAACATAGACTATGATGGATGTCGCAGCTCTGGAGGAGGAACAAGATTTATTATAATCAGTCTCCAAGTGAGAGATTGTTATTTTATGGAGCTTATTTTTATTTCTGAAGTCAATCGGCGTTGGAGAAGCAGCGACTCGGTGCCAGAAGGACATCGTTAGAAGGACAGAGCCGCGATGCTGGATTTGCACCAAGGAAATAGAAAGGACAACGCGTAGGCGCTTCAGATTAGTGTTGCGGTGCTAGGATTAGGGTGCCAAAAGCAGAATGACAGAGATGCTAGTGTCGTAATGCTCAAACCTACGCAAAAAGGTCTAAAGGACAGCGGTGCCAGCACCTAGGCATCAGGGTTGCGGCATTGCGGTGCTACAAGTCAGGAGACTTCTTATTTAGACAAATTTTCCTACAATTTTTGTAATATTTTCTCTTATTCTCTTGTGTTGGAGAGTGAACTGAGTGTCATAGTGATTGAAGCATGGAGAGGCTCTAGATAAGTGTAAACTGTATAGTTCTCATCGGTTTTTATTTTATAGTGGATTTCTTGGTGGTGTGACTTCATGATTTTTCCCGTTTTCAGATATTTTCACATTAAATCTAGTGTCTTCTTTGTGATTTCTTTTACTTTAGTTTTCATTTATTTCGTGTATGCTTTGAAACAATTGAACTGATTTTCCTCGTGTACTTTGTGATCTCTATTTCCCAACAAATTCTCTTAACTATTACTATCAATAATTATGTTTCCCTCGCATTGTACATTAAGTATGAAAAATATTGTAGCGACACCAATCAAACTCTAGATTGATAGATGTATTTAAAATGATTTGAACCACCAATAATTTCCTTGTCATTATATATCAATTGATCAGACATTGTCATTTTCATTTTCATCTTTAGGTCGGACCTCTTTTATTTAGGATACAACTCTTCTATTTAGGCAATTAGATGCAATGTTTCCAAATCCTAATCATTGGAAATATTTGATTAATGAAATTTCAGAATTTAATGAGCTAGCTTTATTGCTTTCAGAGGTACTAGGTGAGTAGTTAAGTTTTATTTTAGACATGGGGTACCTCTTCTCTGGTTCTTGCCTAATATTTTGTAATCATGTCCTCTATTAGCAAAAGAAAATTTTATTTTTCTTTGTTGAAGTTCAACTCAAAGAGCTAATTTAGTAATGTCAGCTAATTTCTAATATTATTACAATTGAATGGCATTGGCAATAGATGGACACAATCTTCTTATAAATCTAGCAATAGTATGCTCTTAGGTTCAAATATTTCACATTTTAACATTAATTGCTTAGATTATTTTACATATTATTCTATGGACAAATTTCTTTGTTGAAACTTATGAATTTTGATAAAGGCATCTTATTTAAAATGGGGAGACAATATTCTATAATTCTTCTTTTATTTTCTTTCATTTCACAATTTTACTTTTTTCTTCCCATGTTCTCAACCTTAAATTGTCACAAAAAATGAATATTAATTTCTTAAGTTTAATGACTATCAATTTTACTTGTCATCGAGGATTTTATAATCGATAAAGTCATCCGAGTTTAGGTTGCCCTCAAAATCAAAAATGTCAATCTTGATCACAGAGTCTTAATGTTTTCTATTTGGTTCTCTCTTACAATAGACAAAAGTGTCATCGTTATTGGATGATTCTATATATTATTGATCGAAAGGATTATCCATTTCACGCTCAATGTGATGTTCATTTGAATGATTTGATTGTGGTTCCCTTTCATGTCTTTCATAGATTACTAACCTAGCATGCAATTGTTGTATTTCTCTATGAAGTTCATCAATCGCTAAACCTTGATTTTGAAAAGGTTGATTTCTCCTTGAGGGAATTTTTCTTATGCTTTGATACCTCTAGTTGACAACGATGAAGATAATTATATTTTTTTTAATAAATCAGGGGCATGGTTCCACTATTAGTATATAACAAAGAAATAAATGAACTAACAAATAACAAATAAAACTACCATAAACTACAATTTATGCTAAGATTTTAATTTATTCCTTTAAAAAAGTAATTATTACAACCCCTCAATACTATTTCATGCCAAACAAGATAACTCACCACCTCAAATATTTCTATCTTAAAATTGCAAGTTTTTGGTGGGGTGCTACTGGATTGGTTCTAGCTTGTATCTTGAAAAGATATCTGGCTAGCACTGGATATTCTTCAGGTCACGAGTTTGTCACTTGTTCTTGAATCAGAATAAATCTAGCTGGTTTCATAAATGAAATTTTGCTCTCTAATGCTTGTTATTGATGGAAAACACACTTTGTAGCTCTCTCTTCAAGTTAATTAACATATAAAATTGAGCCGAAATAAGAAAATGAAGAACCTGATGAATTTCTCTGTCTAGAATTTAGATATTGCTATTAATGATTCTAGGTACCTATATTTTTTTTCTTTAGGCTTCTATTTTTTTTTTCTGTTTGCATCAATTTTTCTATTGATGTTTAGAAATGTATAGAGAATTCCTTAGTAGTTCTGTGATAATTAAAGAGAACTTCATTAATTCAAATAAGGAGGACACAAACTTGAATGTATGAGAAGGTTTCTTGATTCAAGAAAGTTTGATTGTTGTAATTTTTCCTGATATGCGTGGTAGGTGCACAATCTTGGCAGCAATGGTAGGGCCCTGATAGTTACCGAAATAAGTTATCAAATCCTAGAGACACCACAGTCGGGGCTGGTTGAAGGATTCTTGATCATGGATGTCACAATCCCTTTTGCTGGATAGGCCACTAGCAAGAATTCCCAGGAATTCTTTTCCGTTGAATCTTCCACACTCGATGCCTGGATGGCTACTAAAGGTAGCCCATGCACTTTCACAACCTGAGATGGGTTATTGGAAACCCCTTTCTATGGGATCCTTCACTTACTGGGATGGGCTCTAGATAGACCACAACATAACTGGAGACGATGAATAATAAATCTTGGTAAGACTTATCCCCCACTATGGTTTCCCTCTCTTCCAATCCCTCCATACAAAGAGCAATCCACCTCCCCCCACAAAAGAACTAGGCAATCCTCCTTAGGAAAACTTTAGAATATGCTGAACTTAAACTCCAACTAAATGACCTCCCTTCCCTTAGAATGAGTGCTATTTATAGACTTATAAGATAAGATCCCCCTTCTCCTAAATTACAAACATATATTTAAAGAGTTAATAAAATAAACTTTTAATGGACACACCGTGTCAGTGTTGACATTAGGGATGCATTTTTATTTTCATTCTTCTCTTTATTTTCAATGAGTGCCAAGTTACTTCGCTTCTTCATTATGTTTTGCTCCTTTTATCCATTTCTTCTTCTCTTCATGGGAAGCGCATTGTTATGATTATTACATTGTTGGCTTTTTATCATGCTTCTTTACTAAATTTGCTTCAGTCATTTTATATTTTATGATCAATATTATAAAAGGTGGCAAAATCATACCTATTCTAAAATTTGAAACAAGAGATCATTTGTTATTATTGCATTATGAAAATAAAGAATGCACAAGGAATTTAGTTCATTTAATAAAATTTAATTTTTATCCATAAAAGATAGATCTCCATTTAAAATAATATACCAAACATTTGGATTAATGACTCTTTTAGAATTCTAAAAAAATCTATTCTTCCAAAATTCAAAATAAAGCTTAAAAAAAGTGGAGTTGAATCACAGGAATATTCAAAGTTATAATTTACTAAGGGGCTATTTGGGATCAATTTCATTTTTTGTTTTTTGTTTTTATTTTTGTGTTGTTTTTGAAAACATAGTTGTTTAGAATATTTTTTATGTGATTTTATTTTTTATTTTTAAAAATAAATAATATTGTTTATTTTGACTGTTTTTAAAAACAATAAGTACAATCAAACAAGTTTAATTTTAAGCAAAACATAAACAAAACATAAACAATACAAAACAAAAATACAAAATAAAAAAAATAAATAAAAGTGATCCTAAACGGCCCCTAAGTGTGTTGTTTTGATTTTATCTATAGAATGTTGGTCTAAATATAAGAGCTGAGGCTCTAATATTAATTGATAGTCAAAAAGTATATTACATTTATTTTGAATGTTGGACTTGAGCATTGCCGGTCCCAAGTCCGGATGCAAAAGTGGAGGTTGTTAGGTAGTCGGCAGGAGTAAAATTTGTCGAAATAATCGACATGAATCCTTTAAATCAGTGTTATCTTAGAACGTCCCAGAGCGGCCTGTATGGTTTTAATCTGATGAAAAAATATCTCCATTGCGTACGCCCGGTGCGGTGTTAAATAAGCAAGGGTTCCCACATATGACGGATCGGGCAAAGAAGTTAGTCCATGAAACTAATTAGGTTGATCTTGAATATAGGTACTCTTACAGGTAAATTAATGGAATTAATAGATATTATGGTTTATAGAAAGATAAATATTTTATGTGTTCTAAATGGGTTGGTGAAAGGCCAAAGAGATTGATAGTTTAGGTTTTAAACTTTTATTGAGTAAAAGTCGGAGAAATGATGTAGGTGTGATTATAGATAAAAGTTTGAAGGAGATAAATTATAAACTTTAAAGATTATTGATCTTAAGATTATCAATGTTATAAGTGTATACATATCTCCAGGTTTGGAGGTAAAATTTCAAAAAAGAAAATTTTGGAATGAATTAGAGGTATACAAAGATACCTCTTGAAGAAAAAAAATTTATTGGGAGATTTAAATGGACATTGGTAGAGTGGTAGAAGATTTTAAAAGATTCATGGTGGTTATGGATTTGGAGTGGTAATGAAGAAGGTAGGGGTATATTAGATTTTCTTGATGATTTTGTAGTTCTTTAACACTTTATTTAAGAAAAGAGATGAACATTATTACTTATAAAATGGATCTAGTAAAACAGATTGATTATTTTCGATAAGAAAAATAGATCGTTTAGATTGTAAAGATGTAAGGTCATTCCAAGTGAAATTTTAAGTCCATCATTAGTTTTAGATTTTAAGATGAAAGGTTGTAAGAGAAAAAATAAACTAAATTATTGTCTGGGATTAGATGACTTAAGAATCAAATAAAAATATTTTTAAGAAGCAGAAATTAGAATTTGGGATGTTCATAAGGAAAAGCGTTATGTGGGAAAAAATATCAAGTGAAATTAAGAGATTCAAAGATGTCTTGGAGAATCAAAGGAAAAGCTTTAATAAGAATAGTTGGTGGTGGAGTCGAGTGTCGAAAAGATAAGAAATAGAAGCGTTGTTATAAAATTTGGTTTAGATGTAAAATTGAATTGGGAAAGATATAAAGTGGCTGTAGAGATTCTAAGCGATATATGATCACGAAAATTTAGCTTTTAGTGATTTATCTGATAGATTAGATCTGAAAGAAGGTGAAAGATGTATGTATAAGTTGATTAAAGAGATAGGAGAAGTAAAGCGTAGTTAGTGAGTATTAAGGATGAAAATAATAAAGTCTTTCTTAGAAAAGATATTGAAAATAGGTGGATGAGGTATTTTGATAAACTTTTGATGAAGGATCGAAAGTAATTGATTTTATCTACAAACAAATAGAATTTCATTTTTATTCATTATTAGTAAATCGAAGTTAGTGAAGCTTTAAAGAAAATGAAATGTGGAAAAGCGATAGGACCGGATAATATTCCAATAGATGTGTGGAAATGTTTAGGAGATCAAGGAATTTCTTGGCTTACAAATCTTTTAATGTTATTTTAAAGACCAAAAGATGCGGATGAGTGGAGAAAGTGTTTGTTGGTTCTATATTTAAGAATAAAGGTGATGCACAAGAGTGTGCAAATTATAGAGAATTAAGTTAATGTGCCATACATTAAAATTATGGGAGAGTAATGAGTGAGCATAGGTTACGATGTGATCTGAAGTTTCTCACAATGTCAGTTTGGTTTCATGCAGTAGATCTACTATGGATGCTATACATTTGTTAAGAGGTTTGATGGAGAAGCATAGAAAGTAAGAAGGATCTACATATGATATTTATTGATTTAGAGAAAGCTTATGATAAAGTCTCTGAGATGCTCTTTGGAGAGTTCTAGAAACGAAGGAGTTAATATTGGTTATATTCAAGTCATTAAGGATATGTATAAACATTGTGTATTGTCAAGGAGGATTGACAAAATATTTTCTATTTCGGTTGGATTACATCAAGGATCAACATGAAGCCCTTATCTTTTACTTTAGTTATGGATGTTCTTACGAGGCATTTACAGAAGATGTACCTTGGTGTATGCTTTTTTCTGATGACATTCTTCTTGTTGATAAGACTAGAGAGTCCAACGAATTATGGAGGTCAACTTTAGAGTCTAAAGGTTTTAGTTTAAGTAGATCTAAGCGAATATATGGAGTGTAATTTTAGTTGTAGAAGTTTTAGTGGTAGTGTTGTGACTTTAGGTGATCAAGTCATTAATAAGAGTGGCGATTGATATTTAGGCTATTGTTCAAAATGATGGTGAAAT
The DNA here is from genome assembly GCA_021442155.1 of Cymbidium sinense. Classification (NCBI taxonomy): domain Eukaryota; kingdom Viridiplantae; phylum Streptophyta; class Magnoliopsida; order Asparagales; family Orchidaceae; genus Cymbidium; species Cymbidium sinense. The sequence continues at coordinate 70,018,942 of CM038224.1, read as the reverse complement.
AGATGGAGATGTTATTAGTAGAATTCAAGTTGGATGGTTGAAGTGGAGGAATGCATCGGCATTATGTGATAGAAAAGTTTACTTAAACTTAGGAAAATTTTATAAGATGGTGGTAAGACCTGCAATGACTTATGGTGCGAATGTTGGCCAATAAAAAAGCGTAAAGATAAGTTAAGTTATTCTGAGATGAGGTTGCTCAGTGGATGAGTGGCTTTACTCTTAGAGATAAAATGCAAAATGAGTATGTTGGGAAAAGTTGGAGTAGTTCAGTGGTAGATAAGATTAGGAGAGTCCTTAGATGGTTTGGCCATATAAAGCGTCGGCCGTCCGATGATGATTAGGAGAGTAGATGCATTAGATTTCTTTATGTTAAGAAAGGTAAGGTAGACCTAAAAGACTTGGTTAAGATGTATAAAAATGATCTTAGTATACTTGAATTAAATGAGAATTTGACATAATAGGACACAATGGATAGGCGAAGGATTGTGGACCCACCTAGTGGGATTAAGGCTTGTTGTTGTTGTTGTTGTTGGACTTGAGCATACCATGTTGGGTAAATTGTGTGCAATATCTCAAACTTTTTTTGAAATTAACCAATTTAATCTCTCATTGAATTCACTAATGAAGGTAATTAGTTTATTAATTAAATAATATTCTAATTAACAACTGTATATGCGCAATATGAAGAAACTTATATAACTGGTTTACAAATAATTTTTATAATAATGTCAAATACACTCAAGAATATTAGACAACAATAACAATCAATTTAATTAATACTATAACTACAACATCATACAAGTTAACCAAGGTGTAGTTTATGTGATTAGATAAATGAGTCATCAATTAAATCTTAAACACAAATAATACATTTAACTTGGGTTAACAAATTTATCTAATTAATTCAGTAACATCAAAATTATATAATGTGTACTGGTATAAATATATGGTGATTACAAGATAGTTCTACGAGTAGGAGCAGTAATAGTTTGAGCACAAGAGAATAAATTTACTCAATATCATATGTAAAAAAATCTATGACTAATTAACATACAAAGCCCCAGCAATTTAAATGTGATTATGCAAGTACAAAAACTAAGCAATAAAGTAATTTTGAGTAGCATGATTTTACATGGTTTGACACTAAATGATTTACAAACAAACGCTTAATTAGAATTCTACTATCTCTGATTTGAAATCACAAATCTACTTCTTTACTAATAAAGATAGAAAATTTGAGAAAAAGGTCAAAATAGTCCTTGGACTATTTATGAGGTTTCTTTTTTTAATTCTAGGCTATGTAATGTGCTCAATTTAGTCTTTGACTTAGCAAATCTAATTTAAAATAATCCCTTGACTCTTCAAATAAATAATATAGCATAGAGATTATTTTTCTAAAATGACCTAATATAAATAATCTAGGAATTTTTTTTATCTTTTTTTTTTCTAAATTTTTTTTGCATTATCTTCATTGAATGACATGATTACCCTTGATCTAACAAGCACTCAAACTTTTTAACAAAGTTCTTCCAAGTTCTAGTTGGCATGACCCTAAGGCTACAAGAAAACACCAGGCTTATGTTTGAATTTTTGAGATGATTTAATACAATCATCATACATGAAATATAAATGTATGTAGTGGAAAATACAACTTATGAATATTTAGAGACTGAATGAAAAAAGTGACCAAATAGGAGCTAAGCAAGGATGGTTGAATGATGAATACTTTTTGTTTTTACTCCCTTGAAAGTTTCACAAAGATGAACTATGTAAACTCATGAAAATGATTTTACATTACTCTATGATCTCTTTAAGAACATTTTCTACCTACAATACATCCCAAAACAATTCCTAGAAAGTCCCGCAATAGCTCTCCAATAGCTAGAAGAGACTTCCCCAATGGGTAGTTAAACTAGTTGTTATATTCATGATTACACAATGTCAGAACCACTAACCCCACTTTAGCAAATTCAAAAATCTCATGTCTTGGGTAACCAATATAATGACAATGTAATGTTATTATATTCTTTGCACTAATATTGTAATTATGATTTGACTTTAACTGTGGATTACAGATAGGCCCTGACATTCTTGTAAGTGGTTTTCTTCAACCCATTCCAGACCTATCACCAGTGATCCCATCAATCCATGAAACTGCGGCTCTAGATCCAACCGTGTCACTTTATGAGTCAAAAATTATATTCTTTTACAAGACATGGGATCCTTTTGGAGCATTTTCTAATTTTTCTCCACATTATATATGCATGCTTGATGAAAGTGGAGATTCTTGCATGTGGCCTACTGTGGAACACTACTATCAGGTATACTCATAAGGCTTTTGAATGAATTAGTATGTTGGGAAGCACGAGGCCAAGTTCTTTGCAAATTCTGATGCAAGGTATGACTATTTACATATGCTTCTAATTTGCAGGCTCAAAAGTTTGTGGGTGTTGATAATCCACTTGCGAAGGTTTTCATAGAAGAAATTATGCATGCAAAGAGCCCTGAGGAAGCAGCACGCATTGGGAGAAAAGTTCAGAGAGAACACCCTGAATTGGTAAGTTTTTACATGGGAGGATTTAAATTTCCATGATTGTTTAATATGGTAGCCTTGTCTTTTTTGCTCTTGGAAATTAGGAACATATAGGCATACACTTACTTCTCTTGGACATTTAGTTTCAGATTCTTAAGCTTACCATCTCTAACAAACATATATTTTTTATTTCATATCTCTTGAAGTCTTTTTGATTCTTTGGCATTTTGGGATGCAATACCATCTAGAGTTTAGTGTTATTCTAATGCTAGTGGAATCTATTAATTATATTTGTTTGGTTGGTGATATTGTTATAAATATTACTCTTGTATTTAATAATTAAGCTGAGATTCTTACCTTTCTTTCACTCTTATTTTTCGATCATAAGACCAGCCATGTAGATATCAACGTCTAGGTAGATTTTTTTTTGGGTTAGACTGACATCTGATTTTCACATCTTGAGAATTTATCATACAAGATAAACAACATCAAGGTTAAGTGACAACCAAGAAGTTAGAAAACCATACTTCTACTAACGAGTAACTATGACTAAAATTTTGCATGGGAAGTTAGCAGTCCGCCTAATGGATCATTTAACAATGTCTTGATTTCTGAAATGTGATTAGTTGGATTCTAACAAGAGTCGAACATTTTGCATGAACAGCTAGCAATTTACCTAATTGGTAATTTAACAATGTCTTAATTTTTGGGGTGTGATTGGCAGAATTCTAATTCCTCTTGTGTCTTCTTATTAGTTGAAGTTTATTGACATTATGGGGACTAGGAAGTATTCAGTTGTTACAATGGAAAAGTTAAGTTTTAGTCTTTTAAAATAAATTTTTTCTCTGATGTATAGCTGACTATATTGTTTTTTTGTTGAAACATAAATTACAAGTAGAATATGACTTTATAGTACAAGTAATCTTTTTAGTCCACTCTAGATGTTAGTGTGTTCATAATTACTTATAGTTAATAATTTAACTTTACTATATTTGCATTTGCCTAGATTTAGGCTTTATTCTTCAATCAGTCTAGCTTGTTCAGTTAGGATCAACGTTAGATTTCTTAACTTTCTCAATTGCTTTCTGTGTCCCGTTTTTATCAAAATTGAAACACCAATCTGAATCAACTTTCCTGGTTGTTGATACATGATTATATTCCTTTTATGAATATACTTATTACTGTCCAAAATGAATAGAGTCATAAAGTTTATATTAGAGGTCCCAAAAAATAAACTTTTTAGTACTTTTGAAAGTAATGTATATTGTGAAGCTATTAGATCTTAAAGAGATAACTAACAAGATTTGGAGAGATATGACAATTATTTGAATTATATGGGTTATAAGTCATTTTACTGAAATTCCAAGTTGTCAAATGATATGAGAATAATCAAATAATACCAATATTGAAGAATAAGTGAGATGTGCAAGATTGTGATAGTGTGGAAAACTTATTAGTTCGACTATGAAGTTTTGGGATGCTAATGTAATATTTTGCTATGAGAATCATGCTGAATTGTAGTATTAATTTGGTATTTTACCAAGAAAATCTACTACTATGGAATTCATTTTGTTTGCCTTTATGGTCCATTATCTTGGAAACTCTTGGGAGTAAATAGCTTGGAGCTGTCTCAATTTACCCACCTTAGCATCACACAATCATTATTGTAGGGATCATCACCTTAATTCTTGGATTTTGCCTCAAATTCAGGTAAAGACTATTTTAGCTGTTATTTGATGCTCATCTTTAGCTTGTTCTCCCAAGTTTCTTGTTGGAGAGGGAATCTTGCCATATATTTTGGGAGTGAAAGTGATCTACCCCTTGAAAGGGGTGATATAAGGCTTTCACTTGCTGTGATGAGAGATTAAGGGTGCATGGAAGACCCTTAGATGATTGGAGAATTTTTGATTTTCTAGTGTTGGCTAATGGAAGAGGGTTGGCCAAGATCTACCCTTTAGAGTTATAGTATGTATGTGGATTTAGATCATAAATATTTGAAAATATTTGTGGAATGTTAAGAAAATGATCCAGAGTTTTTGATGGAGATCCAAAATATTCTATTGAAGTTTTTCGTGGCTGAAAAGGCTTGAAAGTGTTAGGGGAGTTTAATAAGATTCTAACAAGACTAATGTGTTCATAATGAACCTAGATAATACATAGCAAAATTGACGATTTCATAGTGAACCTAGATAATTCATAATGAAACTAACAAGTATATAAAACGTTCATAGTGATCTTAGAGAGTTATTTTGAATCAGATGGACTTGAACTTGGTCTATGAAATATTCAGATGTATACTTGCTACTTGTTAAAAGCCAAAAAATATGTTTTGGAGACTTATAAAATACCCAAAATGTGTTTTCTGAAGTTGTAAACCAGGTCAATTTGTTTTAAAAAGATAACTTATCAAACATACTTCATAATCTCTTAATTTTTTTTTTACTGAAAACACAAAAAAAAGTTTTCCTTAATCACGGCCTTAGATGTTGAAATCAACATGAAGGATGCAATGGTGGCGGGACTAGTTGTGAGCTTGTATTATTGAAGGTCTTTTAGACCTGGAAATGGATAGTTGGAATTGGGATATAGATAGCCTACCATAGAAAGACAGATAATGGAAAGGTTTTGGTAAAAATGAGATTTTTTTTTTTTTGACAAACATTATGTAAGGGATTCTATTTGAAAGTACTTAACAATAATGAATTGAATTGAAGAAGATCAAGAATGATGTCAAGAAATTCATGCAAGGGTGTGAAGAAAGCTAATGATGATTATATACTTCTGTCTTGAGGGATGATATTACCTTTAATATTAGTCCCTTGAGAATATATGAATGCATTATATGATCAACAACAATGTGGTAACCTGCAAATAGAGTTAGCTTTTGAATTAATGGAACAACTACATTCAGATCCTAACATGAAGTGTGTTTCCAGAGTCATAAACTACAAAAAGTATGAATGATTTGAAATTATGGAGGGCAAAGTCAAAAGAATGAAAGAAGATTTAAGGAAACTACAAGCACTCTTTTATGCTCATTCAAAGTATGGTAAAATCACTTTGGAAGCTTTCTCAGTAATTCATTTGATTATTGCATATGTTGCAAATCTATAAATGATTTTATGAAGTTTGTGGTATTATTTTACTGTTATGATGCACTAATTAGAAATTTTTTTAATGATTTGTTACAACTAGCTTGGGACCTTGTGTAAATTAAAGTGGGAATGAATGATTGTGATGATGCAATTGTCTATGACATCTCTCAGCTAATCATTTAGTAGGAATTCTAAACTACAAATTTTCTTAAAGTTTTTGTGGCATGTTATGGACAATCTTATCGTTATATACATAACATGTAATTTATGTCCATCAAAATAGTAACTAAAGGGCTGTTTGAGATCAATTTTATTTTTATGCTATTTTTAAAAATTTAGTTGTTTGATGTGTTTTTTATATATATTTATTTTTTTTATTTTCAAAAATAAATAACATTGCTTTTTAAAAAACTCAAAAAAATTTTTAGATGCTTTGAGTGTTTTTAAAAATAATATTTATCATCAAACATATTTTACTTTGAAATAAAATAGAAATAAATTAAAATAAAAAATAAAAGTGATCTCAAATAGCCCCTAAAACATCTAAAATCTAAAATACAACTAATCATAACATAGGGATATAGGGCTGTTTGGGATCACTTTTATTTTTTTGTTTATTGTTTCTTATTTTATTTTATTTTATTTATGTTTTGTTTCAAAGTAAAATATATTTGATAATAATTATTGTTTTTAAAAACACTCAAAACATCTAAAAATTATTTTGAGTATTTTTAAAAATAATGTTATTAATTTTGTTTTGTGCTTCTATTTTTATTTTTATATTATTTTTAAAAATATATTTATTTAATATATTTTAAAGTTTTTTCATTTTTTATTTTGAAAAACACTCAAATTAACTTTTAAATGTTTTCAGTTTTTTTAAAGTAACTATTAATACCAAATGTATAAAAAATAAAATTAAAAAAAAAAAAAAAAAGGTGATCCCAAATGACCTCTTTTCCATTCCTTTCCTAGTACTTATAGCCTTACGTAAACCTATTAAGTTTATACTTCAAAGTAAGTTATATATATAACAAAATATATAAAATTATATTCCAAATAATAGCAAATATAATTTGAGTATAAGCAACATGCATGATTGTAATTGCATGTTTGAATAATGTGAGGGCATAGAGATTCATAGAAAGATTTTCTACTATAATCTGATGGTAATTTTAATAACTTAAGCTTAGAAAGATCATTAAGGGATCATACTATAACATATTTGTGTATTGTATTTATGATGTATATACATACTAGCAACATTTTATAATCTTAGCAAGTAGCATAGTATTGAAATGTCATACTCATGCACACTTAAAATGACATTTGACATATAAATTTTCATGGCAATAAATGCCATAATCATAACAATTAGCATAAGCTGTGAAATAATATTCATAGCAATAATATGCTCATACCATTTAAATCATATACATGCATTGGCATTGGAATCACATTAATAGCAATTATAGGGTCATAACATTGAGAAATAATGATATGATAAGCATAGTGTACAGTAAACATAACAATTGTAATAGCATGGGAGTTATAATCCTGAATTATGGATTGATCATAATATTTGGCCTAATATTAAAATCATATATATAGTTTGTAACATAATCCGAGAATTTGAATATCATCAATGTAGTCATAGCATAGTGTGATAATTAGTTTTTGAAGATACTATGTCACATCCAATTTTAGAGCTAAAAAACTTCTAATCATTTGGTTGATAATTCTTTAATTATCAACCATTTTTGATAAGAAGAGAAAAATTTTCATCAATCTTCAAGACAAGAAATTTTGGTACAAATTTTGGTCTTTGTGTATACATGTTATTTTGACATAAGTATGAGCATATGTGACAGGTAGAGCTCAAGATAAATATTCTATGCATTCCATCTGAGTAGTAATGGTAGCTTGTCACAAACCAACTTATGGTAGACATATCAAGCATCAACTATTTTTCAAGATACTTTTTTTGATACATTTCTTCAGCATATGTATAATAGGTATTATATAATTGAATGTTATAATTATAGAAGCATAGCATTTTGTGTCTGATCTAATATGAGAATAATAGTTAGAAACATGGATTAAATTGGAATTCATAATCGTAGTAATACCATAAATTTTGGAATCTATGACATAAACATCATGTTTTTAATGAAAACTTGAGATTATTTTGTATTACATGTATGACATATTACAGTAATATGATGCATATTGAAGAATCAAAAAGATATTTATAGCATAATTTAATGAATATTCTATGAATGGAATAATCAATAAACAAGTGTAATATGATGTGTAATAGGTTTTGAGCAAGGAAACATTACTCGTAAATAAAAATGCAATCGCTCAACTAAACTTTTAGAGGGATTATGTTTCAATTATAAAATCTAGCTATCTTTGTTAAGTATAACTGACTCTATGTATGTAAATAAATCATTTAATTTATTTACTAATATCTCGTCTTTTGTTTGAATCCAATCATTCTTTATTAAACATCTAAATAATTACACGTTTCTGTAAACCAGTCATGGTTTACCTGTTAAGCAAATTGGCATGACCTATGTGTATTGTGTAACATGAAATAATTCTTATGCTGATGCTAAGTATCAAGAACATGCTGATGTGTTTTATGGTATCTTTTTGCTCAACTCCCTTTGTTCTATCATTTAATGCTCTGCTATAAAGCTTAATAGTGATTAATCTCAAGCAGAGAGTAGAATGGTTATTTATAGCATCTTGGAATTTCATCAAGATTAGTAGAATTTTGAGTAGATAGATGCTTGGTCTTGCTATATTTTTCATTTTTATTATTGGATACCAGAATGCTCAGCTCAGGCTAGGTATATGGTCTCACATTTTACAAAATTGCAGGTCCATCCTGATTGGGAAACCATGAAGATTGATGTCATGTACAGGGGTCTGAGATGCAAGTTTTCTATGCATTCTGATTTGATTTCCTTGTTGTGCTCAACGGCCGGATTTGTTCTGGTTGAAGCTTCACCACATGATCTATTCTGGGGCGGTGGTCGTGAAGGGGAGGGCCTGAATTATTTGGGTAGGCTACTAATGAAATTGAGATCTGAAAGTCTTCAAGAAGCTACCTTAGATTCTGTTGTGTGATTTCAACCAGTTGCCAGCTCAGAGGAATATGAGGTCAGTTCTCAACAAATATAGAATTCAAAGAAAAAAAACAAGAATAATTTAATAAATATATTATGAAATTTATTTTAAGAATTTTGTATGCACAAAATTCGATAGGTTGAGTATATTTCATAAAACATTTGCATAATATATTAAAAGTGTATTATATATTAAAAGTTAGTTTAGTTAGTTTAGGATTTAGGGTTTAGGGTTTAGAGGGATTTGTATGTTATATATAAATATTTCTCATTTATAAATTAACACCAGAAGATGAACTATAGAGAGCCTTGCTTCGTCGGCTGTTTGAATCGCCAATTCAGCGAAAGCATCCCTCATTCTGGTGCTTACGCATGGAGAAATGTAGCGAGTATGTGATGCGATCTTATCAGTAGTGGTTCCAGAATTGAAAACTGATCTTTTTTATTGGTCCTGCAGTGATGATGCTCCTGCTAGGCATAGTCTTACATACAGAGGATTGATACCAATGCTAAGCACAGCAACAGCTAAGGCCTCGACTTCTGAGGCCACTGATGAAGCCGTTGAACTCGCCCTTGAGCATGCGAAAGGTATAAGACTTTGCTCACCTGGAGACTCTGTTGTGGCCTTGCATCGACTCGGAGCTGCCTCTGTGATTAAGCTTCTTACTGTGAAGTGATCACATAGAAGGATTTTTGGTTTATCAACATTTTGTGAGATCTATTTTTGAATTCACTCTTTCGTTTTTCATGAATGTTTTTTATTTGGGATATTTACATATACATAGCACACAATTCTTATTTGCATTTTTAACATTTCAAGTTTAATTTTCACAAACATGATACTTTTTTTATATATGAAAAGTTGTATTTCACTCTAAAAAATTAATGATTGTGATATTTTTAATACAATATTAATGATTTAAGTGTTATTTATATAAATATTAATGTTTAGATGTAAATGTGTAAATATATAAAAAAATGTGTACTAGGTATGTAAATGTCCTTTTTTATGATAAAAATTTTAATTTTTACTTGGTCAGAATCATTAGTTTATTGTTGAAACATGGAAGGATACAGTGAGTTGCCTTAGCTTATGATGTGTTTAGGATTTTGTTCTGCGAATCCATAAGATATTTTTTTGAAACCAAAACTCACACTTCTTGGCCTTGAAATGCTTGCCCAGTAAATTTGAAACAATGGGTAACATCGTTGAAAACTAAGGAAAAATTGCTTTATAATTGTGTGAAAGTGATTGCCTGATTCAATGTGTCAATAAATGATAAAAGCAAACAATCATATTATTATTAAGTGGTTGTAGTTTTATGTGATTTTTATTTTTAAAGGAAGTTTAGATTCAAAGTTATATAATTTCTAAGCAACATAAATGACAATTACAAATTTTTTTTGGATTTGAAAAATCATATAATATTGGATGATGAGTTTGATCATAAAAAATATTATAGATGGTTAATTAAAAGTTTGCCAAATTTCAAACTGATAAGATTTTCTTGAACAAATTCTAAAGTTTTAATAAATTGAGCGGTACCATAAGAAATAAGAAATCTTAGTATTAGCTTTATAAAAAAGCCTATAAATTTAAGCTAATATTTGTTGTGTATCTTTTGCTAAATTTCTTGCATGAAAGACGAGAATTTTTTTGGTGGCTGCTAAATTGTATACATGTTTATTAATTAAACAAAAATAATGCATATCAATTTCTTTTTTCACAAGAGCTAGAAAAGTTAGCTCAATTCCATTAAGATGATATCCAAAATGACTGTTCATATTAATTTAATGATTTAAATTTTAGAAATGTGTTATTCATAGTGAATCAAGTTTAATGAAATAATTTCTATAACATGATTTTTATGTTTTTAATGTATTTTTATATACATTTAAGGTCAATATGACTTGAATATTTTAAAGTACATTTCTTTTTGAAAAAAATAAATGCTATTTTATAATATGCTTTGAATTATTAATTAAATTTTGTTTATAATTATTTAGATTCTTGAAAATTTAAAAAATTTATTTAAATATTTCAATCAATTGTTTAAGTTTTAAATATGAATCCTGAGAGCTAAATTATCTTAATCAAAGATGTCCATTATTGATATGAATTGCTCATGTAATTAGAAATTTGATTACCCAAATTTATTAACTAATTAGTACTGAAATTTTTTTTGAAAATATTAATATTAGATTTTAAAATTATGCAACACAGCCAATACTTTTATATTACTAAATAGGTTGCAATAAATTTTTTTGTCTAATCAGTTGTGGTGCATGCGATTAGTTTGAAGTTTTGCCGATCAGTCGTGTACACACGCGATCAAGACAATGAGACGGGTTGTATTTCATGAGCAGAAAAGAGAGCTGCAAATTGGTGCACCAACTGCTTGGTCTACTCTAAGGATAGTGTATTGACACGCCTCCCTCTCAGGCTATTTTGATCTCATTATTTTTATTTTTATTTGCTTAGTTGTGTTAAATTTATTTGTTAATTGCTAATTTATTTCCTTATAATTCTAACAATATTAGAGTAGATCAATATATTTTCTTTATTTTAATTATTTTCACTAATTAAAAAATATATATCTACACAAATATCGCTTCATAATGAGGATGCTAAGCCAAAAAAATTTATAGGAACACACTTTAAAAGATGACAAATATATATATATATATATATATATATATATATATATATATATATATATATATATATATATATATATATATATATATATATATATATATATATATATATATATATTTGATTGATGTTTAGGATTAATTTTTGCAATATATAATCTCCTTCATCGAACCTAATTCGGAAAGAGAAAATAATTCTTCTTTTGATGAAGGGTTAGGAAAAAGAAAAATTCCATAAGATATTGATTTTCTTTGTCTTGGACGCATTTTTCGATCGTCTTTAGGACATGTAAACTATAATATAATTAAAAGAATGATGTATATGAATTTAATATCTAAAAATGTTATAAATAAAGATGTGAAGTGTGAAATTTGCTCTAAAACAAAATAAACTAAAACTATTTAAATTTATTTTTGTTAAGAAAAATGATTTATTAGATCTTATTCATAACTATGTTTGTGATTTAAATGGTAATTTAATGAGATGAGGTAAAAGATATTTTATTATCTTTATTGATGATTTTTTAAAATTTTGTTATGTTTATTTAATCAAAATTAAAGATCGAGTTTTTATATATTTAAGAAATATAAAAAAAAAAGAAAATCAATTAAATAAGAAAATTAAAATTTTAGATCGGATAGAGGTGGGAAATATATATCACTTTTATTAATAAATTTTGTGAAGAAAATTGTATTATACATCAAGTTACTCCACTATATTCTCCTCAATCTAATGGAGTAGCAGAACGAAAAAGTAGAACATTAATTAATATGATAAATGCAATGCTAATTTTATCAAATTTATTGAATAATTTATGGGGTGAAGCTTTATTAAATAAATTATTTTATTTTAAATCGGATTCCTTATAAAGATTCTAATAAATCACCTTATGAATTTTAGAAAAATATAAAACCCAATTTAAAGTATTTAAAAATTTGGGATTATTTAGCTAAAATATCAAATTCGAGAATGTAAAAAGAGAAAATTAAGATCTAAAATTATAGATGGTGTATTAATTGGATATTCTCTTAATAGTCCTACTTATAGATTTCTTATTATTAACTTCGATATTAGTGATATTTCTATTAATATAATTATGGAATCTAGAGATGCTATATTTTTTTAAGATATATTTTTTTATGAAAAATAAGATTACAAAATCTATTAATCAAAAAGAATCTTCAATAGAAAATTCTATAATAAATAATAATGATACTATTTTAACTAATAACAATTAGAAAAGAGAAAATTAGGTGATGATTTTATTTTTTAACTAAAATATTTATTTTAGAAAATGATCCTACTACTTTTGATGAAGCTATTAATAATGAAATAAATTCTATTATATCAAATAAGACTTGAGTATTTTGTGATTTACCTCTAAGTTGTAAAACTATTGGATGTAAATATTCAAAAAGAAATTAAGATAAGATGTATCTATAGATAAATATAAAGCAAGATTAGTAGCAAAGGATATATACGAAAAAGTGATATTGACTATTTTGATATTTATTCTCCAGTTACTAGAATTTCTATAATTCTTTTTGAGCTTTTATCTTGATATATAATCTAGTTATATATCAAATGTATATAAAAATTGTATTTTAAATGATGATTTAGATGAATAAATTTATATGGATCAACTTGAATATTTTATAGTAAAAGGTCAAGAAAGTAAAGATTGTAAATTAGTAAAATCTTTATATTGATTAAAACAAGCTCTTAAATAATGACATGAAAAGTTTGATAAATAGCATTGACATATGGATTTTTGATTAGTGAGTTTGACAAATGTGTTTATATTAAAGTTGTTGATCATGATTATATTGTTTTATGTCTTTATGTTGATAATACTTTAATTTTGATACAAATCTCAATAATGTAAATAATATTAAAGAGTTTCAATCAACTCAATTTGATATGAAAGATTTAGGTGAAGCTAATGTAATACTAGATATAAAGATTTATAGAAATGCAAATAACATTTCATTTACTCAATCATATTATATTCAAAAACTTTTTAAAATTTTTTCAAGATGTGAGTCTTGTAGGCACTCCATATAACTCTAGCTTACATCTTATAAATAATTTATGTGATAGTGTATCACATTTAAAATATTCTCAAATAATTGATTGTCTTATGCATATAGCAAATTATTCTCGACTTGATATGCTATAGGAAAATTGAGTAGATATACTAGTAATCAAGTGAAACTCATTGGAAAGCACTAGAAAGAATTTTTAAATATTTAAAAGGTACAATAAACTATTCCATTCATTATAGTGATTTTTCTATTGTACCAGAAGGATATTGTGATGCTAGTTGGATATGTAGGCACTCAATATAACTCTAGCTTACATCTTATAAATAATTTAGGTGATAGTGTACCACAATTAAAATATTATCAAATAATTTGTACTTATGCATCTAACAAATTATTCTCGACTTGATATTGCTTATGCTATAGGAAAATTGAGTAGATATACTAGTAATCCTAGTGAAACTCATTGGAAAGCACTAGAAAGAATTTTTAAATATTTAAAAGGTATAATAAACTATTGCATTCATTATGGTGATTTTCCTATAGTATTAGAAGGATATTGTAATGCTAGTTGGATTGCTGACACTAGTGAAATAAAAGTCGCTAGTGGTTATGTCTTCACATTTTGTGGTGGTGCAATATTATAGAAATCCACTAAATAAACATTAATCTCTAGATCTATTATGGAAGCATAATTTATAGCACTTGATCTTGCTTCTTCTGAAGCCGAGTGACTTAAAAGTTTATTAATTTGTTTACCTTGTATTGAAAAATCTATAATTGCTATTTTAATAAATTGTGATAATCAAGGTGCTATAGGAAGTAAAAAAGTATAAAATGCAATGATAAAAAATATCATATGAGAATAAGACATGATTCTTTATATGAATTATATAAAGAGGTTCTATTACTTACCATTTTATTTGCTCTGAGAAAAATATTATAGATCCATTGATGAAAGGGCTTGCAAAGACTTCTATATAGAGATCATTAGAAGAGATAGGGTTAAAGTAGTCATCACAGTGGAAATCCAACCTTCAGATTGAAAAAACCATGATAGAAGGTTCAATATGGTAAAAATGAAGCTGATCGAATGATTCATTAAAACATAATTTTAAATATTATAAATATCATCCTTATATATATTTGTGCTAAACTGAAATGAAAATAAAATTGAGCTATAGCTCTTAATGAAATCAAATGCAAAATTTTTTGCCAGATATTATAATTGCAGTGTATCTTGGAGATCTCACCTATATAAGTGTTGTAGTAATAGGCCGCTGTAATAAGTTTTATTAAGATCCTAAAACACTTATGAATTGAGATGAAAGCGCATGACCATTAAAGTGCACCCTTGAGTAGAACTTATAGCATGTTTCATATTATGTGTATACCAAATGACACAATAATTTATATACTTAGTTCAAAACTTTGGTTACTATAGTATTTATTATTGTTAGATTTTGGTTATACTAAGTGAAAGTTCAAACCCGGAAGGTACTTTTATCAAATGCATGATAAAAGTTATCCAAAATGAAAAAAATTGATTCTTGATCTCTTATTTTATTCACCTCAAATTTATTTATAAATATATATTTTTATTAGAGAGGGAATTGTAACAAAAAAATAAAGAAAAAATATATATTATTTTAACGTTATATTATAACGTTAATATAATGTTATAACGTTATATCATAACATTATAATATATATAACATTATTCTTAAATCGTTATTAAAAAGAATATTAAATTTTATAATTCATAACATAAATTAAATAAATACAAATAAATTAATTTACAACTTAAAATAATGACTAGTAATGGCTATAAATTATAATTAGGTTTTTTAATATTAAGCTCTCATTCTTCACCTATAAATAGATGATAATGTGAGCTTGAATGAGAGAAAAAAAAAATCTGAATATTCTCTCTTCCTTTCTCCATTCACAATTTTTCTTATTCTCTCTTCATTTCATTTTTAGGCAACAGAATCAAAAAGTTTTAACGATCGTCATGCACGCGATTAAGTCAAGTTGGGTTGTATCTGAGTAGAAAAGAGAGACAAATGCACCGGCTTTGATCTACTTTAAGGATAGTGTCATCGACACGTCTCCCTCCCAGGCTATATCGATCTAAAATTCATACTTATCATGATTAGCTATTTCAACAAGTAGATTGAGACAAAGTCACTCACCAAAATAACTACTTACAGAGTTTAAAACTTTATTTATACTGATATTATTTACAAGTATGGACTATCGATGCCAATCATAATGGACAACATACCATAAATATGTGAGTAAGAGAATTCTGTGAGTTATAAGGGATCTAGTTTATGTATCTTCAAAGAGTAATGGCCAGGAAGAAGTGAGAAAAAAATCTTAAACTTACTAAAAAAAAAACATAATGTGCCAAAGTAAAATGGGTAGACATCCTGCCAAACATACTGTAAGCCCTTAGGACAACCCCAACCTCAACAACCAAACATACCCCATTCACTCTATCTCATGGGATGGAAGTTGTGTTATCGGTCGAGTATGAACTTCTTATTAAAAGGGTCCTAGCTGTTGTTGAGTTGGATAAATAAGCTGGGGAGTGGGAAAAGTCGAATGTTAACTCCATGAAAACCACTCTCAATCTATTAGAGGAACTAAGAATCAAAGTGTCAATAAGGCAAGAAGAGACAAAGAAATTAATGACAAATATTACAATCACCATGTTAAAGAAAGGTACATTAGAGTTGGCGACATGGTGTTGAAGAAGGTAGATGCAGTGACTCACTAGAACATATTAAGCAAATTTGCTCACATGTGGGATAGACTTTACGTAGTGAAGAGGCAAGTCAGCCTTGAGGTTATCGACTATAGATGCATTCTAGACAAGACGTGACACAATCTTGGAACACAAAAGATCTAAATAAGTTCAACCCATAAGATAAGTTATACCACTGTACTGTACTTTCTTCAAATCTGGTATTCTTGAAATGATAAAGGCTTTTTCATATAACAAATGCAATGTTCAATTAACTTACAACAAAAATTGGGTGAATACTAGTAGATGTTAACACTCAAGTAGCTACATATTGACTTAAGCTACTCGATGTGCCATATTTGGCCCAAGTAAAACAAAATATAAAACTTAATGTGTCAATCTTGGCCCACACAAGTAAAAGTTGAATTCAGAAGAATAATCAAGAAAGTATTATATTATACTCATCTAAAATATTTCATGAATTACCAACAGGAGAATGAGTGTAAGATTGACATCCGATAAGGCCGACAACTCCAAAAGACCAATAATTCATGTGGTTGGTGACTCAAGTGTAAGACCAGTGAGGTCTACCACTCCAAAAGACCACACTCTATGCAATTGGCAACTCAATTATAAGACATACACCTCGTGTGGTTGGAAACTCCAAAACACCAACACTCCACAGTTGGCACCCTCATATTCCTGTTAAAATGTGATGAATCAAGTACTTAAAATGATTATACCATAGTGAGTATGATCGAAAAACTTTCTACCAAGTAAATGACTTGAATATAATTTCTCAATCATGACATAATAAAATATATTTAACAAAATGTGTTTTATGAAGTATATCTAATTTGTAGATGATGAGAGTGAATACCTAGCTAATAAACATGAATAAGTACTTGCCCATGTAAATGACATTTCAAACTATATCGAGTAAGTATTCACCACACAAAGCAAGTGCATTTATAAAATAAGCTCATTAGACAAAAAGAAAGAAAATGCAAAAAATATTTTTATTTTCTTAAAATTTCCATATATAAAAGATTAATATGTAGTATGCAAAAAATCTCATATACATTTTTGAACTCACAAAGAAGAAAGAAAAGGAAAGAGGCCAGAAGGTAGCTAGCTGGTGCTCCCTTTTTTGTCACCTCCATCAGAGTCCGATCCTAATAGAGTGAGTACATTGTTGAAGTCTAGAAGCTTGTCATCCAATTGATCATGCCTCACTAAGTTAGCGATTATATAATCAACACTTTCCTTGAACTTATCCTGCAATAAAAGATTCAGACAACATAGCTTCCTTTTGGGGAACTCAGTATGGTGAGATATCTCCACTTCCAGTTCTTTCTGCATCTCTTCAAAATGAGTCAGCCCCAGGATGGCTCGCTCCTTCTCTTCCTCTTAACACTTTGCCTCCTGAAGTTTGTTGAGCTTTCCCTCAGAGACATCGAGCTCACCCTTTACAATGGTGAACACCATCCTTTGCCAATAGCTCCTTCCTCTTCAGCAGGAACTTCCTATAAACTTCCCAAGTCGTCTGCCACGTAACAGCTTGGGCGATCATCACTGAATCTAGTAGTTTCCTATTAAAAAGATCCTCGAAGAGTGAGTCCAGCCCATCAAAGAAGATTTATCGCCCCAGCTCAAATTCCTTACATGTCAGCATGGAAAGATTAGGATTGAAGTTACTTACAACATACTCTTCTAGCTCCTTGCCAACCTTACTCTTCTAGCTCAGGTGGTCATGAGGAGTAGAGATCGCAACTCTTTTATTGGACTTATTGGGAAAGAAGAGGAACTCATGGACTTTGTTGAAGTGGAGATAATGATAGATGTCCGAAATCTTATTCTTCATTCTCTCTAGAATATACTTCACCTAGGGACTACCACCTTATCCACAGGGAAGGAAATATGAACAGTCAGCACCGACCATTCGACTGAGATTTTCATAAAAATATAGCTTCGATTGCCACTTCCTAATTTTATTCGATAGGCCATGGATTTTCAACAACATTATTGAAAGTTGGATGGTGCCATCTGGGTGCCCCTTGACAATGAAGAAATGACAGAAGAGAGCATACTCCATGCCAAACCCTCTTCTCTCAGGAGGATGAGAAAGGTGGTGATGACCACCATCAAGTTTGACAAGACTTGGGCAAGCACCACCCCATAAAATTTAAAAATATCCACCCACTTGTAGAGTAGGGGGAAGTAAAAGCCGAACTTAAAATGGTCTAAGGGGATGCATAACTTGTTTGACTTGATGGAGTTAAACCTCTCATCCTCACCAGCCACTCACACCGAGAAGTTTGAGTTGCCATGGAAGTAATTTTGGAAGACAATTGAGGAGACCGACTGTCGAAGTTTGGGCAGCTCTTTGGCCTTAGTGTGCATGAACCTTTCTATAGCTTTCTTTAGAGATGCCATTAATATTCCTTATTATCACTCTATAGAGCAAAAGATAAGAAGTGATAAAGTTTAACCACAATACAAGATAATTTATAGATGCGATAACCAGAGCTCAGTAACATGGATGTCGTATCAGCCATTAAATGAAGACATCTTTTACAAAATCCCATGGAAACCATGAATGGTGCAACTCATGATAAAAAGAATTAAAGTGTCCACTCGCCTACCCAAAAGGCTCAAAAAAAATTGATGCAAAAGAGACAGGTAATAAATGCGACTACCTTTTAACAAAGCATATTTTATCATTATAGCAAATAATATTATAAATGCAATTGCTAATCCCCACTTACAACATTTTTTAAATTATTTTATAGTCCAAGTGCCAATAAGTAATTAAATAAGTTAAATGATAAAAAAAAAAGGATGACTTGCTCAACTCAATGTAGTGTCGAAGTAAGGACAACTTGGCCACTGTGATCACAAATCTATATTGGGACTCTACCTCTATTATTCCTTAGTCTTTTACCTCATTCATAGCTCGACTGACTCCGACCTCAATGAGTTTGTTCCCTCTTCAAGAGAGGCCATTCTTCTCTATAAGGAAATGACCTTGGAAATGAAGAAAAGAAAGGCTCCTTTTTGACATCCCCTCCCCCAAGTGAGAGGGCTCTTTCTTCTCAAACTTGCCACTATTATGGTGCATTGATGAAGGGAAGCTTGTCAGCATTTCCTGAATATCTGCCAAGATGAAGCTAGGCATCCCAATGATAGATAGAGTAGGGGTTGTGGCATTCACTTCCAAAGTAAAGAGGTCCACCTAAGAGTAAGACTCAAACACACCAAGGGGACACTCAAAAGAGCTACAATCACCCATACACGATGAGAAACAAATTTGTTAAGCAAGGACAAAGGCATTTCAATGAGATGATTTTCTAATGACATAATCAAAAGGAAAGAAAGCCACTATTATAGCAAAAGAACTTTCTAGTCACTTGGACAATGCTCTAGCAACTCACCTGTGACTAGTTGAACTATTTTCTCAAGACCACCTAAAGAATACAAAGAGATGACTTTGAGAGCTGAGTATTTAATGTCATCCTCTATTAACCCTACGTTGATATGGAATGCAAGTAAAAATGAGTGATATATATCATACTCACCAAATAATAGAAAGTCCTACCTTGGCGAGACTTTCCTCCATCATCTTTTCATGGAGGTGGTGCTTGACAGCCTACTTATCATGATTTTTCTTTATTGGATGAGAGGGGTATTGTCCTCCTCTTCTCAGGTATCAAGCGCCTCCACCTAGGGCACAGGAGAAGATGGCTCTACCATGGCCAAAGGAGGAGGAATGCTCGCTTCCACCAACAAATCTTCCTCACCGCCTCTAGTTGGAGTAGCAACAACAACTTGGACATAAGCTATCGAAGTGCTCGTCTTGGTTGGAAAGGCGATCACAAATTCCACAAGCCTCTTAGCCTTCCCCATATTTCAAAGACTCACACAAATCTCTGTTAAGTCAACATAACCATAGAGCCTCTTGAAATCCAACATAAAGTAAGCACCTTCCTAAGTTAAAAAGTGATGCAATATTAATGACAGGAAAGCTACTTTCCTCTCAAAATTTTGCTAAGTATTTATAACCAATTATGTTTTTGTGAGATACTTTATAAAGAATAGAAGAATTGGAAAGCTGAATGTATACCCATATGTGCCTCATGAGCCAAGTGACTGTGAGATTATCTAAATCATGATGTCTACAACATGACATCCTACCTCAAGGACAAAGACTCACCCCATGTAGGGAAAGCACACAAGAAATAGAAATTCCACAGACTAATTGATACTCAACAACTTGTTTCAGGATTAATAGCTCACTCACACATGGGTGACCATTCATCGAGAGTGCGGGTGCATGATAAATATATTACACTGTTGAAGCCCAAGGTACCCAAGGGAACTCCTCACCCAATCATTATGAACTCACCTCTCAAGGTTAAGATATTTTTTTTATCTACTTGGCAATCTTTATGTATGCGCCCCCTTAAACTATAAAAGGTGGACCTTAGATAATTTTTGGGGGTTAAACTCTTGATTCCTTTGGGAGTAGGGGCTTATTCTTCCTTAAATGAAGGACTATTTGTACTCAAATTTCTTGACATAATGAATCTCTTATACTTCTGTACTTCCTCCCACTATCTCATAAATCCGAATCTAACTTCTCAAGTGCCTAAGTAGGTTCTGCCTCGCCCACAAACAAAATTGAATCCAACATATCTAGTAGATCATCAAGGTACAAATCACTAAATACAAATAGGAGGGGAAATGCTATAATAGGTATGTGAGACTTAGGTCCTTCTTTCACAACATCCCTCACATGAAATAAATAGCATGAAGTGAGGTCCAAAAACTCTTTTAACATGGTTTTGAATCCCACTTTTTGTACTGTGATGCCTAAAGGTTAAGGTAAAAGGGTAGAACTCTTAAAAGCCAAATTAGAAGTGATTTCTTTAGTGATAGTAAATTAGTTGAAGATTATATTTTTCTTCTAACTAGATTTTAGTTAGATCTCAAAGCTAGTCTTGTGTAGAGAAGTATGTGTTTATTTATCCATAGGCTTTATAAAAAAATATTTTATGATCTTTTTATTATGTTTAAAAATATAAATATTTTCTCAATCATAATGAGTCTCATTAAGATTATATAGCCAAGGTTTGGCCCAAATGTGGTCTTCATAACTACTTATTTTATAGGCACTAGGAACTTATATGTGATGGAAAAGTAGGTGTGATTTACCTAGCTCACATGAAATGGCTTGGGGTTTTGCTTAAGGTTCACTCTAGAAATATTTTTTGGCACTACCCATCTATAGCCAACTTTAGTTTGGTCTCCCACATGTTCTATATCCTCACCTATAAAAGGCAATCATGGATCTCCTTAACCTTATCTTATATTCCTTTCATTCATTTACTTCCTTAGTCTCATCAAGGAACTTGATTTTGGATTTAACTAGTATTGCATATGTCTCCTCTTATGACATTAAAGCAAATTATTTCCTTATTCTTTGAAGTTCACACAATGATTCTTCTATTGTGTTATATACTAAAGGACCAAAAGACCTTAATTTAAGAAAGGAGAACGCTTTTGATTAGAATTTTCACCATTCATCTATAGTAGCTTCTTATTCTTTTGTAAGAGTAAAATATAGTGCATCCTCAAGACTAGAGGTATTGTAACTCCATCTCATACCTAATGACACTCACATGATCAAAAACAAATTTATTGGCCAATTTTTAATCTTAATTTGTATAATTAGCCACGATCACAAGATCTTCAAAATTGTCCATGTATTCTACTATCTATTGTGGAGTGACTATGGCACCCAAGATGAGAGGTGAATTGGGTGATTTAAATAAATATTATAAGTTAAAATGTAAACTTTAAATTTGATAAACATTATTTTAAAGTTGCTACAATATTTTTTAAATATAAAAAAATGAATAAAAATGTAGAAAAATAAAAGAGATAATAGGAAAGCAATTTTTATGAGGTTTGTCCAAATTCAAAAATGACTTATGTCCATACCTAGCCACCCGACTAGGATTCAATAACCCAAAAATTAATTACAACATAATAATTTTTTGTAGAAGAGAGAGCACAAGATCAACAATAATATATACTTTCCTACAACTAGGAAAAAACAACCCCAATAATAAAATTTAAACAAAATAAAAAAAATACAAATATTTTATGATTTTGATAATAAAAAATTTAAACTTATAGCAACAACCCTCATAATTAGGTAATCTCACAAAACAATTAATCACCTTACAATTAACAAAGAATTGTAAGAGTTTTGGCAAATAAGTAGCTCACCAAATTTTAAATGAAATGATAAACTAATTTTTCAAAAATGATACTTGCAATGGATATACCTTTATGCAATTGATCAATCAATATACTTTCTAAATGTGCTCAAATTTTTATAATACTTGAAAGTAAATTTCAACAATAAAAAAAAATAATTCGTAGTTAATTATGTCCAATTTATAATAATGCAATTAAAGTATTGTGAATCTCTCCACCAAAGATATATATCTTCAATTACAATTAAATTTGTTTGATTTTTGGTTTCTCATCTATTGGCCACATCACACATGCATATGTATAAGAGTTTTAAGTGAGTACGACATCATTATTTTCTATACCGTATACAAGATACAAGAGCTACTTAAAGCCTCACGTACCGGGGTGTCTAGACTAATATACCACTTTTCTCAGATACATATGAATGTATAAAAAGAACCACATGAATAAGGAATCATGCAAGAAGTCATATTTGATTTGATTGTATGATTTACGTATGTGATATGAAATTCTTCCTAAATCTTAACATGGAGATGCATAAGAGTAGATTTAGGTAAATCTTGTGTTCTTTTCAAATGAACTATACACTTGCAAATCTTATGTGAATCCATATTAAGATATGGAAATAGAACTTCATATTGCATATCTTGTATTATCACCACATGCAAACTTATAGATATTTATAATTAACATTACTTCATATGTTATAATTAATTTATGGGCTTTTGAAAATAACTTTCAATTTAATAGTGATAATAGCCACACCTATTTTTAATTTAAGTCAACACATGCAATTTGACATGAAAGAAACCATCTCATTTAATTAATTTTAAAAGAAATGAATGCATAATTTCATATGACAAGTAATATTTAGCATGATTGGAAAGAAATAAAAGAATGTAAGCACTTGATTTTATTCATTCCAATTAATTCCTAAGGATAATCACATTAAATAAGTTTATTTAAAATAAACAAAAACTCTTTAAAGATATTTTTAACTTTGAGTTTGATTTGATTTAGGAATTATGAAAGAAGTTTGCTAATCCTAACCCAATTCCCCATATATGAATTAATTTGGTTTAATGAAGAATATTTAAGTTAATTTTATATTTTAATTAGGCTAAGATATGAATTAAGTGAATTGATTGACCCTTACCTATATTACCTTAAGTTAATTAACTAATTAATAGTAAGTCAATATGATATGCAACCATATAAAAAGTAAATTTGCAATACTCCTAAGAAATGAAAGGGGCCTAATGTAATTGGCTTATGATTAATAGTTAATTAAACTTAAGGGATCTCAATTAATTACTTTTATGATTTTTTCACACATGTGAGCCAACCATAATTTCATTATCTCTCACCTTGGGTTATTGAGCACCCAAGGAGCTATCCAAGATTAATTAAAGGTTGCTTAGATGTGGATAAATTGATTTTGTAATTTTAATTTCATTAAGATTTTAATTAATTGTTTAAATAATTTGGTTATGTTTTAATTTGAGTGATGTAATTAACTTAGGGGAATGGATCAAGGGCAAGACCCCAATCCTAATCCCTAAATCATTTTAAATATTCAATTAAATTCTAATTTTCTTATCTTGAAGACTAATCACTTAATTAATCAATTAATCATTTCATCAATTATTAATTAATTTGATTTTTAAAGGTAAAGAAAACTTAGGAAATGAATTAGGAAAAGTATCCCCAACCACATCCCCTAAGTTATATTATTGTTCAACAGAGGAAATTAGGTTTTAATGATTAATTAAGATACTATTCATTCATTAATTATGATTAATTAGATTAAGAGAGTGATTGGGGGCTTAATCAAGTATTTCCTTAATTAAGCAATCAATAAAATCCTAGAAAAATAGGGGAGGCTGAGGTCATCCCTTAAATATCCATAGAAAATTTGAGATTAATTGAGTTTAATTAAGATGTAATAAAGCTAATTAAATTTTTGATAAAATCTTAATTAAGCCAAAATTACTATTTAAAATTAATTAATAATAATTTTCCTAAATTCAACTCTGAAATATCTTCAAAATGAGCCTAAGTTTGTATTTTTTTGGAATTTTCTATTATTAGTTATGGTTTTAGGAAGTTTTGATTATAAACATTAATTAATTAAAGCCTTAATCCGCCAATGCATGCGTGATGGCATTGGCTATTTAAGTAGTCACATTCATGCGCTGCCACCATGACAGACACACTTTCTTAGCGGACTGTCCGATCTAAGATCAGACAACCACAATTCGATCCACGGGTTAAGGGAGAAAATAATGGGGATCTACCGTGATCTAATCATAGCCATCCATTCCAATCATGCGGAATGGATGACGTATGATATTCCTTCTTCATGAGCGGTGAAAAATGAGCACCGTCCATCTTTCCCCGTTCAATCCGAGCTCATGTGAGCTCAGATTTGGATCAAACCGATCCCACACCTTCAAAAGCAGGGGGGATACACATCTAACGGTCAAATTCACATGGGATTCAAATTTACTTCACAAAAGAGCAACCCATTTTTGCATACAAGGCTTAGTTTGCAAAATTATCTTATCGGAGCTAATGTCCGGTGGTGGGTCATCGGAGATAGCTTCTCCTAGTTGAGGCGAGGCCCTATTGAAGATGTCTGGGCTTGATTTGGTGTGGAATTTTCTGTGGACTAGCTCCCCTCCTTTGGCATTCACTCTTGATCGAACTCACTCCTTCAGTGGTTTGGAAGCTTGGGAATTGATTTGTTTGTGCTCAACTAGGTATGGTGATGGTGTGGCTAAGAAGAATTTGGGTTTGATTGCAAAATGAGGGAGTATGGATCGAGATTGCCCTCCCCTATTTTGGCCTTGTACGATGAGAAATCTGGATTTTGGAGTGCTCGGGAAGGCTTGAAATCACTCTCTGAGGTTTCAAAAATGCTTCCTAGACTCAAAGCTCTTGAATGCCTTCAAAATCATGCTCTAATTGAGAAGTATACCCCTCAATTCATAGGGAAGGATGGATGGCCATGTGCACACATTTTATGCTAAATTGCTGCTGTCCGGCCACTGGACTTGTCTCCATCAAGCCAGGGTGGCATGCTGGAAATGGGAGAAGTGAGGGGAGGTTGCCATGGATCCATTGTGCAAGGTTTGCAAAGCTTGGATCCAATGGATGCTCAGTTTGGGTTGAAGGTGAATCAACTCACCTCTTAAAGGTCCTTGGTCGACTTAGAGTGGGTTAGGCTGGCTAAGTGGCTCAGGAGAAGGTTCTATGGAGTTCTAAGGAGATGCCATGGGGATGGGAGAGTTGACTTGGCTTGGATCCATTGGTTTTGAAGTTTAAATTCCATGGTTTGATGGCTAATCCTCTTGGTGGGGCCCACATGGCTTTTGGGGAGGTCTTAGGGTGAGTTTAATTTGAGTTAGATCAGCCTATAATATCCCATAATTTGGATTTGAGTGGTTTGGCTTGGATTGGTCAAATGGGTTCCAATTGGGTTAGGTTGGGTTGGGTTGGCCAATTGGTCAAATTGGGTCAAACTAAAGCTTGTGTTAGGTTCATATGATGATTTGAGATATTTTGGTTCAATTAATTTGGATTTGTTTGGCCTAGGTTTGATTTGACTCATTTGGATTCAAAAGGTCAAAATGGTCAAGTTGACTAATTTGACCAAATTGGATTTGGTTAGGTGTTGAGTCAAGTTCAATTGGTTGATTGAAAATGATTGTAGGCTTTAATTTAGTTTAATTTAGAATTAATTTGAATTTTGGCCATTTTGACCCTTCAGGTCAATTTGTGCTAGGTTGGATCAAGTTGACCAATTGGTCAAATTGGGCTTAATCATGGCTTTGGTCAAGTTCAATAAGTGATTTGGAATGAACTTGAGTCATTGGTTGCAATCAATTTGGATTAAATCATGATTTGACCTATTTTAGCTTTTTAGGCCAATTTAGGATAACTTAGGTCAAATGGCCTATCAGGCTTGGTTTGGCTCAATTAATGATTTGGTCATGTTCAATCATTGATTATGAGTGAGTTTGAGTTAATGGTTTCAATCAATTTGGCATATGATAGATTTATGCTAGTTTGGGTTTAATTTAGGTTAAGTGTTGACTTGGTCAAAGGCTAGGTTTGACTTAGTTTGGCCCAATTCAAAGTGGTTGATTATGTTGTGTGGTTTAGATGGGCTTGGTTCAATCCAATTTGGGTTGGATTAGAACTTGGCTCAAAAAGGTGCTTTAGGTCACTTTGGGTCAAGTGAGCTTAAATGGGTCAATTAGCTTGATCAAGGTTTGATTCAAGTTTAGTTGAACTTACATATGAGCCTAGGATTGAAATATAAATCCAATTGCATTGGTTTGGTGCCAAATGATTTTGGTTCATATGATAATTTCAAGTCAAAAGGGTTAACTTGGGCTTGATTTGGGTTGACTTGGATTTAGTTTGATAATGGTGGTTTATGTTTATATTTGGATCAATGATTGAAGGAATGATTGAATCATGAAGAAATCCATGAGTTTTGAGTTGATTTAAATGTCATTTAACCAAGTTCAAAAGTTTGGCTAAAAGGGCTAAAATTAGAATTTGATTTGATTTGGATTTGGTATGGACCATTTGAATTTATATTTCATTTATATTTGTGAATATAAATGAAGATATAAATGGTTTATGAGAAAATCATTTGAGTTTGGAGTGATTTGAAAGCAAATTTGACCAAATTATGGGATATAGGTCAAAAGAGGCTAACTTGTATTTTGAATTATTTTGATTTATTTTTGATTTGGTTTGAAGGGTTTGAACCTAGATTTCATTTATATTTGTGAATATAAATGAATGAATGAATGATTCATAAAGAAATCAACCAAGTTTGAGTTAGTTTGAATGAGTTTTGACTAAGCATATGAAGGTGGCTTATAGGAAGAGATTTTGGAATTTGGACTTAATCATGGGTTTCAATCATTTGGAGTTTGGAATTGATTTATGATTTGAAATTTGATTTGAGATTGAATTTGATAATTGAAAAAATCAATTGGATTGGGGTTGATTTAGATTTGATTAATGCTAAGTCCATAACATAAAATTAAAGGGCATATAGGAAGAGATTTAAAGTTTGAATTTAGTGATGGATTTCAATCATTGGATAGTTGAATTTGATTTTGGGGTTTGAAAGAGGAAGCAAGAATTGGATTTGGGCTATAGGGTAGGAAAGTCCTCCTAAATCCCTAAGGCACAACCTATTCCTATGGCTAACTCTTCTAAGTCTCTAGGGTTAGGTTAAGTGTTCACCTAATCACTAGAAGTGTCTTAAGACTAAGGAATCTTAGTGTCTATAAAAGTCCTAGATCTATGGTGAGGAAGCTGAGAGCTCACTCGAAAAGTGAGGTCAACACCAAGCCATACATTCAAATATCAAGTTTAAGAAACTATAAAAAAGATACAATTCTATTGCACGATCTAAACATTCAAACATGTATGGATTCCATAAAAGAATAAAAGGTCGATGTGGTCGGGTATTGCCGTACACCCCGAAGAAGAGAAAGTTTGGTAGCCAAGCTCTACCCTAAGATAACCTGAATTACAAAAGAATAACTACAATTTGAAATTAAATTAGATGCTATGTGGTCTTCATTCCTTGTTTTTCTTTATTCTTCTTTCCTTTCTTCATTATTCTTTTGATTTGATCATGCTCCAAAGCTTCACAGGGTCTCCCAAAACTATACCTTCTAGCCACTGCTCATCCTAAACCTCATAACACTAATCCAAATTTCTATTACAAAATTACATATTCATGGAAAAGTAAAATCTAATTACACCTACAAAGCAGATGTTAGCTGTGGGATCCGAAAATTTACCACCGACCTCTTTTGGAAAATAAAAGAGTTGTTTAAGTGTCAGTGATAATTTCAGAAGGTAGATGAATAGTAGATAAGACACTACCCAGAGATTTTGTTCTCATTTGGTGAGAACTTTTTATATCTAGTTCCAGGTTTCCTATAGGCACAAGCCCCTATAGTTAATTACCCCTCCCAATACTGAGAGCACTTTCGATTAAGGCTAGTCAATGAATCGGACAAGTATATAATTGCAATGAGTGGAGTTTAGAACTTATGAAATTTATTATTTTAATTTAAAACTTTTATGGGGGGAACGATGATGTGCCAAATCTAGATCCCATGGTTCAATCATCCTCGCGGTCCACGTTCCGTTAGTGAGGAGGTAATCGACCCAACGAGAAGGATCCTTGTCAACAACACATGGGTTACATTGTCCAAGGTGTCCTTGTAGACCTAGGGTGGAGTTTGTCTAAGGGGACAAATATAAGTCAACCTTAGCTAACATAGGGCTTTTTTCCCAACCAAATACATTATACATTTCATAGCTCAAAGAGCAAAGCCATTTGGTGAATATACGGGCTACGATCGACGATGACCATAATTTAGTGGTGCCATATCGCGGCCACCGGTCGAGGGCTCGGTATACGCCATTTATGTGGTGCCATTTTATAAAAACCGACGAGAACGGGCCACATCCTTATGAGCTTTAGGAATATTTGAGTGTGAAGTTAGTTATGTATTCGATTTGACATTGGCTCTTTGTGAGCAAAAATTTTCTTAATTTGTTACCCGAAGACACAGTTGCGAAAGGGTGGATTGATTTTTTTTAGTTTTAATTTAAATAATTCATTTCATTTTTATTTATATTTTTGATATTTTATTTGAATTTTTGATCATTCTATGATTGATTTAGATTTGAATATAATGATCATTTATCATTAAAATTTTTAATAATAATTACCCTTCTTGATCATAGGACTAATATCAATTGATAGACCACTACACTTTCATTTGGTTTTCTGAGGATCGGTCTTAATTCATTGTCTCAAGAAGAATCTTCAAAATGTTGTCCACTCTCTTGAAAAGAATGGGTTTGAGACTTTTCTTCTTGAGGGTTTAAATTTTAGAAGCTATGTCAGTTGATTCATATCTTGTATTATATGACAGAATTAGCTTCTCAGATATTATTAATTTGAAATTCTTATAATATCAAAATTTTTTAGGTTTTGTTAACCCGGACCCGGTCCGAAGACCAAACTGGGATGTGTAGCATCTGTTTTTTTATATTTGACATGGTGATTACTTCAACATGCATATGAGTACCTATTTTTTTAAAGTATTGCATGGTCATTAAGATGTCTAAGTTGAAGTTTATATGTCAAATCTTAATTTTTAGGTTTTGTTAACCCGGACTCGGTTCGAAGACCAAACCGGGATGATGTATATATAAGATAGAGATTGATATTCATCTAGGGGTATAACATGAACATTATTTAGGCTCAAACCCTTATTTATATGACAAATCAACAAGTAATAGGGATTGAAACTGAATACTTTGAGCCCTTTTGATCAAGTAAAATATTGTTGATGTAAGATAAAGACTGTCATTTATCTAAGAGTATGTTATGAATCTCGTATAGGCCAAATACCCATTTTTATGCAACAAATTAGCAAGGGATATGAGCTGAAATAAATCACTTTGAGGGTCCATTTAATCAACTATGAAGTAATGAACCTAAAGTAGATTTAGGCATTTGAGAAATATGGTAAGCATGTTGTTTGGGCCAAAAATCTCCTTTTATGCAACAAATCAACAAGGGATATGAGCTGAAATAAATCATTTTGAGGGTCCATTTAATCAATTATGAAGTAATGGACCTAAAGTAGATTTAGACATTTGATTGGAAATATGGTAAGCATGTTGTTTGGACAAAAAAAAAAATCCTCTTTTATGCAACAAATCAGCAAGGGATATGAGCTGAAATAAACCACTTTGAGGGTCTATTTAATCAACTATGAAGTAATGGACCTAAAAGATTTAGGCATTTGAGAAAATATGGTAAGCATATTGTTTGGGCCAAAATCTTTTATGCAACAAATTAACAAGGGATATAATTTAAAATCATTTTAATCAATTATGAAATAATGGACCTAAGTAGATTTAGACATTTGATTGGAAATATGGTAAGCATGTTGTTGTTTGACCAAAAAAAAAAACCCCTTTATGCAAACGCCAAGGATATGAGAAAATAAATCACTTTGAGGGCCCATTTAATCAATGATCCATAGCCCATGTTTCTCTTAATAAGGGGGAGGAGAAGACAAAGATATGAGTAGATGTCATATGTCATTTAAGAGACAAGTGGATTAATTAAAATCCACCTCCTTCATATGCAAACTCATGACAAATAGGACACAAGTACTCATTAAATTTTATTAAGAAGATATGGCAAAAAGAGTTTTTTTTTTAAAAATCCATATTTTTTTTCATATGACATTAAAGGAAGTGATAAAGATGTATAAGGGCATGCCACATGTCCATGCATGTGCATGTGATATGACAAATGGCATAAATTTGAAAGATTTTCTTGCATGCAAGCTCATGACAAAGCACCACATGTGTCAATGGCATAACAAATAATGATAAGGGAAGAAGGCTAGGGAAGCCTATAAATAAGAGAGATTCACCTCTCATGAATCCTTACTTTCCTACTTTCCTCTTCTCCCTTATACTACAAGTTTAAGTTCTCCAATCTTACAAAAAGAATCAATTTGTGCCACTTTGACTTGTAAGTTCTTTCTAGCTTGACATCTTCTAATTTAATATTTTCATAGTAGATGTCATATCATATTTGCAAGTTTGCTTCAATATTATTTCATATATTTTTACCATGCCCCATGAATATGTGTAAATCATTGTAAAATGGACAAGTAAAGTGGAAGAGATGACATACTAAGCTTATATTTAGGCAATGAAATATTTCATCCCTTCTTTCCTTTCTCTATCTTTTTTTTTGAAAATTTTGGCAGCCTCCCAGCGTCATCCCCGCATAGGGGGCTACTTCGGGGACTAGGCCTTCCCACCATGCCAAGAAAGGCGTGTATGATTGATGTCATGAGATACCATGGCCGAAATTTTATTTACCCACCACGCCAAGAAAGGCGTGTATGGGTTAAGATCAAACATTTCCTACCATGTTGGAGAAACATGAGTAGGTACTTATAGTAATAGGTTTCAAGTTTGCATTTGTATATAAACATGCTTGCATATATATTTAACAAAGACATAATATCTATTAAACATTGCAAGAGAAGAAATATGAAAAAAAAATTTGCTTGAATCCTCATCTTCATATTAAGACAATAATATGTAATAGAATGAGCTCCAACAAATAATTACCTTTTCTTCTTTTTTTTTTTTTCAAAATTTTCAACAAATTCTCCTCCACCCCCATATGGGGATTACCATGAGAGACTGGGCCTGCCCACCACGCCAAGAAATGCATCTATGGGTGGATGTCTTTAGACACCACGATCAAAATTTTGTTTGCCCACCACGCTAAGAAAGGCATGTATGGGTTAGCATAGCATAATGAATTTCCCTGTTAATAAGATATCAAATGCAAATAAAGTATGCAAGTAGGGATTAAACTCAAAAGCCAATCATTCCTTTCTTCCTTTCACAAGATTTTGCATAATGTATCATTAAGAGTTGGTTTAAGCAAGGTAACAAGAATGAAACCCATAGGAAATAGCATGTAGCATGACAAAACCCCATTTTTCTTTAATTTCATATTCTATTTTCAGATTTCATTCTACTCATGTGCAAGAGATAAAACAAATGAAATCCATAGGAGATAGCAAGTAGTATGACAAAACCTCCCTCTTTCTTTAATTTTAGATTCCATTTTCAGATTTCATTCTACTCATGTGCAAGATACAAAACAAATGAAATCCATAGGAGATAGCAAGTAGCATGATATATAGGCCATATATCCTTTTCACATTTTCATACTTCTAGCTCAAGTAAAATAGAAATTTCAGAAGCTTATAAAAAAAATGATTCATTTTCCCATAAAAAAAATGATTTCAGCATGCTTTATGCCTTTAGACAACAAGCTAATAGTTTTCCCTTGATAAAAAAAACAATTTCAAAGCAACATACTTACTAACTAATGAAACAATGCAATTGATAATAGAAATTTCAGCAAGATAAATGCATAGATATATAGAACATAGCATCATGACATTAGGGCCTAGGATTTAAGCCATGCAATAATTTGAAAACCCCTCTTTTAATTTTAGATTTCAATCCAATCATGTGCAAGAGGCATAATATGTACCATTTCTCCCATAGGAAATCAATTTTAAGCAAGACGAACAAATGAAATCCATAGGAAACAACAAGCAATATAATATTTGGGCCATACATCATCCCAAACTATTTTCAACAAGCTAAATATCAAAAAATCCATGAATAAAATGAGATTTGGGCCATACATCATCCCAAGTCCCTAAAAGAATCTCTTAGATAATCCCAAGCATAAGATATAGCATATTTAGCAAAAAAACTAACTTCCAAAGAAACTCAAATGCATAAGCTTAGACAGAGAAATGACCGAGGTTTCAATGCTAAGAGGAAAGGATAAAGGGCTTTGTTTAGAAGAGCACACCTGATCAACTAGGTTCACGGAGAACCGAGAGCAGGAAGCAAGAGAGAAAGGACCGAGAGAGGAGCATGCCGTGAAGAAGCCGCGTGAGGGAGAAACGTCGAGAGAAGAGAGCTTCTTATGCAAGAGAATCATGCGCAGCCAGGGAAAATCGAGAACAACGGGGAAAGAGAGTGTGAGAGAGAGTATGTGAGGGTCAAATGTAGAGGGACCAAGAGCCTTTTCGCCAACCGATTTTTGATCTACCATTTACAATAAGGATTTGATTCATTGGTCGAAAGGGCGGGTTAGGTAAGGATTAAGGGTTAAGAGATTAGCAACCGCTAATTATTTTAGTTACTCACTAATATCACATCGATTTTGAGAAATTTATTTTATGCAAAATAATATGGGTATTGATTTTAGTGTTTATTATACGAAATGCAACGATGCGATCGTTTTGCGATCGGAGATCGCTTTAAGCATCGACGATGGTTGAAGTGAAATTAGATTTAAATCATCGCGCGCTCAAATTGATCGATGTTCGCATACTTCGAATCGATCACGCGAAGGCATCGTTTGATAGGTTTCTACGTTTCAGCAACGACGACGCAATCAATTTCATAAATAGAGGTCGTTTAGACATCTTCAAGGCTTCTCGACTTTGATATGCATGTAATTTCATTAAAAGTTGCTTTTAATTATTTGATTGGTTCTTAATTGGTTCGATATTTTCCAATTAATTAATTTTAATATTTTTGATGCATTATGAGGTCGAATTTTCAAATCAATGCAAGGTTAATCGTTTTGATCATGATTAGTATTTTAATCTCCACCTCATTTATTTAATTTCAAGTGGCACATAGTTGTAGGTCAATGCCCCAACAAACATGGTGCATGGAGGACCGTGTTTGTATGAGATCTTTTCTTCTCTTCTTTTCATGGGATTTTATTTGGCCATCATATGCCACATAGAGAAACAATCTTTTAGAATTTGCACAATCTGATTCATGTTTATTGATAAATAAAGGTTTTCCTTCTTCTTGAATTTCTCTCTGCCTCATTTCCATTTTCTTCTTCTTTCTCTCTTTTTTTATTTCACATAGTCATCTATATATTTATATGTTTTCCTTTTGACTCACGGAAAATAAGGAGGAGATTACCGTTTGCCTTTTGAGGAGCCCACGAGGATGCTATATGGTCTATGATTGATTCATAGAACCTCGAATGTGGACAATTTGGACTGATTGGAGCAACATAATGATATGCTGTGGATATATATTTCACCCAACTTCCTACCTTCTAGATTGTCAAGAACCCGCTCAATTGAGAATGGGGTGACTACCAGTAAAATGTTGTGAGTATAATCCTCTAGATAGCACATTGATCGTGAGTTATGTTATGTGAAATTCTTCACGACATCATCGAGCAAAAGTCAATCACACTTACTCATCGACAATTACGCCTAACTCATTAGTGTCCTCGAGACTCATCCATAGGCCGATCTATGGTCCAACCAAAGGGTATGTCACTTGGGCTCGATACATTCGAGCTCACAAGGATGTCTTAAATTTGTTTAGGGCAATTTATGCTTCCATGTTTGATTTCAGGAATATTCCCTCTTCATGGGTAAGAGGCTTTATTGAGTTCTGGGATGCTGGGAATAACACCTGTTGGGTCGGTCCCGAAGAATTGACCATTACATTGAATGACTGGTGATGTAGCCTTCCTATTTATGGTAGTCATTATGAAGAATATATTCCGATAATGAGCTTTTGTAGCCCATAGATGGGAATAGGCAGGGAGAGATGATTCTACTCTTAGTTTACCCTAAGTTGCTTAATCATCGACAACTGAAGTCGCTATCCATGCATTGAAAGCAATCACGCCTACGGAGATTTGGATCTATAGATTTCTAAGAGAGGATAACTTATTACCTCTTTTGACTCTATTACATGATCCCTGGTTACGCTTTGGTCATTTATCTGAGGAGATTGTCGAGCCTTTCTTATCACATGGACATTTTTCCCCATCACATCTAGGTATGGATGAAGACTTATTTTTAGCTGGCTTTTTAGTTACTTGGTTGTGTTCTTTCATCTTGCCCATCAAGGAGGATCTATCCATTCTAGTACATTATTGGCAGCAAGTAGGATCTCCCGAGGTGAACGTCTTTCCTTGGCTCCTCTTATTCTTGCTAGGGTGTATAGGGTTTTAAAAATTATTTCAGAGGCTAGCACACTTGAGTTTCATGACTTGGTTCTACCTTGGCAATACATCCATGCTTGGATTCACATTCATGTCAAAGGGGCCTTCGCTTGCCTTGAATGCCCTTCATATTTCTTAGAAAGGAACTATCCAATAGTCATGCAATTGTCACAAGCCTCCTCTACCTTGGAGCGTGAAAGGGTACACCTATTTTTTTTGCCCCTCATCTAGTTATTGATAGGTTTCGTCTCATCCATCAATTCACAAATTTACCTCCTAAATGGAGGTAGATATTGGATGGGATTGACCACAAAGGCGATGTACTTTAATTCATCATTCTTGCCAATCATGAATACTTTATTAGCATGCGCCCCCCGCTATGTTATCGATTTGGTCACTCAATTATTTTAGAAGGATATCAACCTAACCGGGCAGCTCGACAGTTTGGATTTTTGCAGGCGACTGCTTATGAAGGTAGACCTTTCATTCCAGGTGTTACCGACGCTCATCAGATGGATGCCGTTCCTATCGAGACTAGATTATTTTCATCGATATTTCATTTACTCGTTTGCTGCACAAACTCAAAATTTATCCGCTACTCCTCTTAGTCACACCTGAGTTAGCTATACTCGCTTAACTTGGGTACGCTTATTTTTTGCACCTACTTTGGACCGCGGAGCTCGTAAATATGAATGACAAGTGCAGAGACTTGGAGTCCCTCGAGGGAAACGAGCTCACCGTGGCAGCAGTTCTAGCAGAGGTATGATTTTCTATGTCTTTTTATTTAACTCTTTATTTAATTCCTTTAAGCCCCTTTTATTCCTAACATACGTATGTTTGTATTTTTTGTGTGATAGGTGAGAGAGAGTGTGTCGAATCAATGATGGGAATATGTTCACTTCCCTGAGTGAGGACTCGAGAACCTTCAGTTAGTCATGCGGAGGTTCCATCTTCATCTCATTGACAAAGACGCCCTTGCCACGAAGACCCTCCAAGGGCTTCAACTGATTGGTCAGCTAGTCCCATTCCGCGACGCCTCTTAACTCCTGAAGAAGAAAATTTGGGGCCAAGAATGTCTAGTATGATTTTGGGACTTTGGAGTTGGTTTTTCCTGACACGCAGTGCTCCGCTAGATTGATTTGAAGATTTTGGTCGATCTTCAAACAAGGGCAACCTCGCTCCAACCACTACGCTTTTTTGGATCTAATTCCTTATATGGGTTTCTTTTCTAGCTTTTGCCTCAGTGAAACATTAAGAATGAAAGATCAAGATTACAGTGAGACTTCTGCCATACCTACTCATGATGAAATGATAAGAAGGCCATAATGCCAACTGTCACCACCGCTTGAAGGAGTGCCTCAAGTTGAGACGACTGCATGACTGTAACTCCCTGTAAACATTACTTTCCTTCTTACTATCTTTCTTCCTCCTCCCTTTTTTTAGTGCTGATGATTATTCTTCAAAATCCATTGAGGCATGCATCATACTCATGAATGAATGAGTGTATTTATGAGGAGAACATGGCTTTCTTACGTGAGCTGATTTCCCGGTTGGATCCCGGCTCATCGATATCATTCGATCATTTTTCAAGAGATGCCAATATTGTGCTAGACTTCTTGGCTCATTTTAGATTGGGTGAAGAGAAATTGCGCTATTGGGAGACTTTATGTGAGGCCAATTTCTAGTCGACAAATGAAAACCCTTAGATAATTCATCAGAGTTTCATTGTCGAGTTGAGAGAGCGTAGACTGAAGCGTGACTTTGCTCATGATGAATTTAAAAGAGCTCAGCTTTAAGAGGACTGTGGTGAGTCTACGACATTGGGGCTCATCACTACTAAGATTCAAAGCCTTTGGAGGGAGCTTAAGCATTCGGTGTCATGCAAGACAGACCTGCAGGTGGAGCAAGATAGATAAACTCAACAAACACGTAGAGAAACAACATACTTACATGATATTTAGCGGTCGAAGTAGGATTTAAAAAAATGAGATGAAAGTGAGACTTGTTATTATTGTATCTCGCCTTAGAGACCACTACCATCTACCTTGATGCTTTCTTTACGTCATCTCATATGTACTTGCGTAATTTTCATGAATAAAATCTAGACCAACAATCATGTTATTTTATGATTTATCTGCTTAAAAGGTTTAATAGTCTATTGAAAAGATGAAAATCCCATTGGTTTTATGCTTCGTGCCTTGAGTAAACTTGTTGACAATTTCATTTCAAAATTTAGAATTTACGCTCCTCTCCTGTCCTAGCTTTGTGCCTTAGACTTGACGGTGTGAGATGAGAATGTCTTGGCCCGCTGCTTTGAGACTTATTGAATATTTCATCTCGAGATTTGGGATTTATATCTTCCTCTTATCCTGGCTTTTGCCTTAGCTAATGGAGTTGGTGAGATGAGAATGTCTCCTTGCTTTATGCTTTGATGGACTTGTTGAAGATTTCATCTCAAATTTTTTGTATTTTCCTCTCTCCCGCTCACCTTAGCGGACTTGATGGAGTCGAGATGAGAATGTCTTCGATCCTGCTTTTGCTTTAACTTGTTGAAGATATCTCAAGATTTATCTCCTTTATCCCGCTTCATGCCTTGACGGATTTGATGGAGGAAAGTCCTGAATTATCTTGGATATTTATCAGGTGATACAAAATTACCTTCTGCCCTAGCTTTCTACTTTTGCAGCTTGTAGAAGGATAAATGCCGATGACCTAGCTCTCAGAGCTTGTGTTGGATCAATGGCAAAGAGTCATCAGTCCTGTGCTTTGCACATGTAATGGACATCTTGATGACAAAACTCCCTTAGTTCAGCATTTAGCTTTATACGAACATTGGGATAGCTTCTTCGGTCCTCTGCTTTTTTGCTTGATTGACTTCAAGAAGAATTTCTTCGGCTTTGCCGCTTTGATAGACTTATTGAATGAGTTGAGATTTCACATTTGTATTTGATTCTAAACTCGGCTTAATGTCTTTTGAGTTTGGATTTTTTTGTTGACATTTTGAAAATGACCTTATGAATATGGATGATTTCCTAGTTTGGGTCACTTGAACTCACCAAGTTGGAGAGATTTGGGATTTGGATGCTCTTGTCTTTGAACTGACAAAGCAGGAGGATCCCTTACTACAACCTTTGTGGCTTGTTGAGTAAGCAGATCTGTCGGTGAGTCGACCGTATTTTGGTATGTTGAGTCCGACCTTATACACCTACTTGAGTCGCAGACTTGAGCAATTGATGAAGGATTTTATCTTCGAGCTAACGAGATGGGGATCTCTTACTACGCCTTTATGTGTTGAGTAAGTGACATCGTCAACTTACCATATTTGGGCGTATTGAGTCCGACCTTATACACCAACTCGAGCCTCTAGATTTGATGTGGGATGGAAAATGTCCTTCCAACTTGGTTTATTGAAGTTTGTAGACTTGAAAATTTTCTTCTTTGGTCAGTAAGACTTTTAAATTTGAGAATTTGAACATATAATTTTGAGTATGTATGTAGGGATCTCACACTACCCACCCAAAGAGAAAGAAAGGCCCCCCCTGTCTTACCAGGAATGCCCGATATTTTACTATAAAACTTTAAAAAAACAAAAAATGCCCCCTGTCTAAGAGGGGATTTTTATTTTATTTTGAAAATGCATTCTTGTGTTACAAGAGAATTTCCAATGAAAATTTTGATATGTGTTCGGCAATGAAGATTTCCAAATGCAGGATTTGTCCAATCACACTTTCAGGTGTAATATTTCTTTAAATACTCCATTGATTATTGACATTGGTCTTTCACCTTTGAAGTCAACGAGTCATAGTTCTCGATATACCTTTTCAATAACAAAAGGTCCTTCCCAATTAGGTTCAAATTTACCGCCAATGCGGATGAGGGATGATTGGTCTTCTCATCACCGTGACCAATTCCTAAAAGCTCGAGATCGCAGCGGATCAATGCTCTAGACATCCTCACCCGATAGACTTCTAGATTTTGCTGAGCTTGGAGCCTAACCTCGTCAAGCGCATCAAGCTCTTCCATTTGTAGAAGAGCATTCTCATATTGGGTAAGATTTTGTTGAATGGTTACTCGGAGCGAAGGTAGTTCAACTTCGAGTGGTAAAACTGCTTCAGCCCCAAACACTAGTGCATAGGGGGTAGACTTTGTAGGAGTCTTGTAAGTAGTGCGGTAAGCCCATAACACTTCCACAAGTTTGGTATGTCACTCCCTTTTATTTCTTGTGAGAATTTTTCTAAGCAATTTGACTAGTATTTTATTAAATGCCTCACCAAGCCATTTGCTCGATTATAAATTGATGAATATCGCCAATCAATCTTATGTCGATCAACAAATTTATAAACACTTTTAAGTCGATCCGAAATGATTCTGGTACACCAAATCTATAGATAATATTATGGGTAAAGAAGTTGGTCACTTATTTAGCTATAACTTCTTTAAATGGTGCAAACACTTAGAGAAGTAATCGTCGCTAAAATGAAGCGGTGACCACCGATGATGGTGGATCAATCGTCCAATTACATCTGTCCCCAAAGACTCAAACCAAGATGCTATCTAGTGCAATGGATTGAGGTTGATGAATTATGTTACCGTGGACGACATTCATGGCATCTCTTGGCATGATTGATACAATCTTTTACCATAGACCAATAGTATCCAATTCTTTTAATTTTGAAAGCCATTTTAGACGATTGGTGTGCACCACAAAGTCCTTGATGGATTTCAACAATTACTTTTATTTCTTCTATTCCCAAACATCGTAGCCACATCTCTCAAAGGATCTATACAGTATTGCCAACATAAGTATATCAAGCCTTTTCTCGTGTTTTATCGACTTATTACTTGGTAATTTGCCTTCTTGAAGTAGTCAATAAAGGGTCGCCTCTTCCTTCTCTTCTACTAAGAATTTCATTTTTGGCGCTTCCTGTTGGAGGCTTTCTTCTTGAATGACTGGCTTGTCTTGTTGACTTTGAGAGTAATTTGTAAGGGGAGTGTAAGGAGCAACATGAGATACACCGCTGATTTATGTTTGATGACCCCTTCCGGGGATTTTAAACTTATTGGCTCTAGGACTCGGTGCAAACACCGACAGTATATAATCGTCCATACTGCCATTTCTTTAGCTAACAAGTACCGCTTTGCTATTCCTAGCTCGAGACTCGAGTCATAATGACATTTGGAATTTGCTTCATAAGCTCGAGAACTCGCTGTGATAGTAGCCAATTCAAGCTTGTTGATTTTGTAAAGGCCCAACACTTGATTGATGATGAGTTGAGAATCACCATAAATTTATAGATGGACCCCATGGAAATGACTTCCTCTAAACGCCACCGCTTCATATTTCGCTTCATTGTTGGTTTGAGTTAATTTATAAGAATGTCTCATTATGCCACCTTCGTGTGATCAGAGACCGATACCATTTGAGCCTTTGGGAGATTTGAGGGTTGAGTGTATTTAATGGATGAAGCTCCATCAAAATACAATTCCACATTTGTTGTCTTTCTTTTCATATATGTGCATGATTTGCTCATTAGAAGATCATCATTAAGCAATGAATCGCCGATGGGATGAGCAACAAGAAAATCGCTAGAATTTGCCCTTCACCGCTCGGGGAACATATGTAATATCAAATTGTAGCGTATGACACCATGCCAAGTGACCTGTCAACATTGGTCTTGTCATCAAGAACTTCAATGGATTGATCCTTGAGATAAGGGTAATTTTATGAGATAGCATATAATGATGTAGCTTTTGGGCAGCAAAAATTAACGCCAAACAATGCTTCTCAATTGGGGAATAATGCACTTCCACTCCTATTAGTCTTCGACTAATGTAGTACAGAGCATTCTCCTTTCCTTCTTCATTATGTTGCGCCAACAGAGCACCTAGAGATTCTTCCAAGTCCGTTACAAGATGAGGCTTTCCGAGATTGGGCTACAAGAAAGATTCTTTGATATTGTCGTGGCTTCTTGACATTCTTCATCCCACTTGAAAGGAGTATCTTTCTTCATTAATTTTGCAAGGTCAACATCGCGTGATTTGATATAAATCTTCTAATGAATGTGAGATGTCCTGTATGGAGCAAGTTGATGAAGACTCCTTGGAGGAGGCATTTTGACAATCACTTTGATTTTGTTGGGATCGATTTCAATCCCTCCACAACGGCAACATATCCAAGGAACTTTCAAAGAGACTCCAAAGGCGCACGCAGAGGATTCATCTTGAGATCATTTTACGATTCTTTCAAGGCGATCCTTAAATCATCGAGATGATCTTTGTGATCTATACTCTTGATAATGAGGTCATCAATATAGCACTCTACTTTTTGATGAATCAACTCATCAAAGATTCATGTCATAGCCCTTTGGTATGTAGCTCAGCATTCTTCAAGCGAAGGGCATGACTGTAGCGATATACCAAATGTCCGAATGAGGTATGCTTCATCTTTGAGCCATCTTGATTTGATTGTAACGATGATCCATCCATAAATGAGAACATATCATGGTTTGAAGTGTTATCCACTAGCAGCAGTGAAGTGAAAGTCATCCTTTGGACATGCTTTGTTTAAATCCAAAAGTCCATACATACAAATCAACCATTCTTCTTTTTCATGGGGACAATATTAGCTATCCAGTCAGTGCATTTTTCTTCTCAAATAAAATTAGCTTCAATGAGCTTCTTGGTTTCTTATTCTTCTCAACCTAATCTCATTCGCTGAGACTTTTCTTGCGCATCCAACTTGATAATTTGTGAACTACATCGAGATAAGCGGCATTTTAGCATATGTCCAGCAAAGTAATCCTAATTCATGAGCAAAGTTTTAATTCTTCCACTTTTCTTCGTGAAGTAGTGGCACCGATGAACGTAGTACAGGATCCCCGCCTCAAATTAATTTATTTAAGTTCATCCATAAGAATGCCCCACCATCTTCAAGCTCTTCGGGTCCGGCTTTTACTTCTTCATTATTTGTGAGACTAACATTAAGAATGACATTCTCATCTTCATCATCACTCTCAACTTCTATTCCTGTTATAGTAACAGGTATATTCTTGTGGACCATTATCTTGGATGAAACCAAGGCCTTTGGTAGTGTGCTTATTTCTCTTACCAATGGTTTGAGAACCTTTTGGGTACCACATCATTTCAAAGAGCTTAGTCCTTTGCTTACTTGCTCCAGCCTGGACCCCATGTTTGTGAATTAGGTTTTTCATCTTTGGAGAGTAATATTTTGGTATCCTTGTGGGCATAGCTTCTTCTTCTTCAGATAGTTGCATTACTCAATTAAGTTCCTCTTCTTGACACCCCTCAAATTTATAAAACAGGCTTCCTGGCCCATGTTTTTTAGGGAGAGGAGGTACATAGAAGGTCACCAGTTCCTCGACTTTGTGAGTTTCTCGAAGGGTGATTTCTTGAAATTGTTGGGGAGGAATGGGAGTGACTACGAGTGTAGTCTCTGCTGTTGATGGATCTATGATTATTTTAAAGTAGGTGCATTGCACCTTACCTTTAAAAACATATTCGAACTCATAATCAGAGTCAAACAGATTTTCCTCAATCAGTGTCTTACTTGAAGATTCGCATGGACCTTTGGATTTGAAAGGAACACATTCATCTTCTTCTTCAGTATCACTGCTTAAATGAGAGACAATGTTATTGATTTTAAACTTATTCTTTATATCCCTGAGATATTTAAAACAATCTCCTTTCCTTTATTCTTTTTAACTTCTCCCTTCTTCTTTGCTTGTTCTTTTATGGGTTTTAAAGTAGATGCAGTATTTGCTAGTTGTTTTGTTAGCTTTGATTCCTTAGAAGAAAGTAACGGCATCT
Source organism: Cymbidium sinense (assembly GCA_021442155.1). Taxonomy (NCBI): domain Eukaryota; kingdom Viridiplantae; phylum Streptophyta; class Magnoliopsida; order Asparagales; family Orchidaceae; genus Cymbidium; species Cymbidium sinense. The sequence continues at coordinate 69,975,939 of CM038224.1, read as the reverse complement.
TGATATATCTTCATTTCATGCACCGCAAAAAAGGTTGCATGTCTCCCACAATTTGGCATTCTTCTCCATCCTTTGTATATTTCATACATTGATGCAATGTAGATGACATAATGCCATACTTATGAAGCCATGGTCAACCCAAAAGAGCTCTGAATGAAGTATCTGCATCGATCACATGAAATTTGGCTTCTATGTAGAGGTCTCCAAGTTTAAGAGGGAGGATGAATGACCCGATAGTTTTCTGTCCCTTCTCATAGAATCCTTGAACCATGACTTTATCTCATCCCAGATGTTGTACATCTAGAGATAGCCATCTAAGAGTTCTCAAGTTCATAAGATTCACGGAGGAACCAGATCAATTAAGATCCACGGTATCATAATTTCATCACTTTCAGCTGTAACATACAGAGGGCGATTGTGCTCTGTAGTCCCAAGCATTAGATCATCTTCTGAAAATGTGACGGTTGGAGGCTCTTGAACATGCAAGGTCTCCGTTAGATAGCGTTTAGCAAAATATGCTTTGAACTTCTTTGGCTCTCTAAGAGCTTCAATTAAGGTGTTACGGAGATCTTCTGACATTAGAAGTGCTTCGTATACACTAAGCTGCGCCAGAATTTTCCTTAGATGGGATAGAATATTGTAGTCGATCCCTTTTGATGAAGGCTTCTTATTTGAATCCTTAGGGATAACTTTTTCATTGATTTCAATTTCTTTTCCTTTATCCCTATTCATTGGCTCTTTCCTCTGTTGGGATGGTAGCACTCGACCACTTCTCAACTACTTGCTACTTTCATTTGCATCAATCTTCGATGACTCCGCTTTCAAAGATTCCGCTCCCATCTAATGATAGACTAAGATTCAAAATTACGCCAACTTTACATTTTTATGTTCATGATATGGTGAGCTCGATTCATCTTCATTTGGGAAATAGAGTTCTTCTAAGTCATATCTTCATGCATCATCAAGCAAAGAGGAAGTTCTTCGCCTTCTTCCCTTACTTCTTCTTGGATCAAGATTTGTAATGAATTCTGCAAGTGTGATAGGTCGTCTTGCTGATTATATGTAATCTTCCATATTATTGATGATCATTTGTGTTACATTGCGACCATCAATAGTAGTAGTAACATTTTGTGCTACCGCTTCTTCTTTTTAATTTATTTATTTCGGTGTTTCTTAGCCTTCCCTTGTATTTGGCTAGTCCTTTATGAGATGAACTAGCCTTCCCATAACTTAGGTTTTGTCTCAACTCAAGTACGGGCTCAAGTGGTGATTTCCACTGAATACGGAACACCTTCCAATTGTTTTAACATTTTTTTTAGACATGACTTGCCACCTTCATCATCGACCGCTTTTGCCTTTATCATTACTTGATAAGATCGAGATGAGGTGATTACTTTTGTGGATTCTTTCTTCTGACACACCAATACACTGTCTGATAATGTGAATTCTCCATTTCTATATTTTCGTTCAAGTCAATCTTTGAATATGTAGCAATCTTCAATAGGATGGCCGAGCACTTGATGATATGGGCAATAATTTGCTCGCTTGTCAGCCTCTTCTGCCTTTTACACTCTGATAGCTGGAGACCTACTTTGAGTGCAAGCTTAAATAGTTTAGCCACACTTTCCCTCTTAAAAGAATACTCTTTGTTCAGCTTTTCTTTTAGGGTTGGGGCCATTGAGTCATTTCGCCTTTTGTTTTTTTGTCGCTCTTCTTCACTAAAGCGACCTCGAGACACATCATTACCTCCAAGTATGAGCTTGGGTTATGGAGCAGGATTGAATGACTGCTTTGGTCTTTCTTGGTAAACAAGTAGCCTTTCTTTATCTATATTATAGACGTTGCGCTTACCTGTATCCTTCTTGAATGAGGTGAAATGTGTTTCACCTTCTTGAGCTTTTGCTCTTTTAGATTTATCTTGGTGGCTATCGAACGATAAATTTAATTTCTCAAATTTAGCCATCAAGTAGCTCTTGAAATGTGGTAATAGAAGCCATACAAAGATAAAGCGTCATCTTATCATCGATGTTGCCCATCAACAGTTGGATCGCATGCTCTTCTTTCTAAGTTCTTACATTTCATACTCATATTTCGCCAACGTGTGATATATCGGGTCACTGATTCATCTTTCTTCCTCTTCTCAAGAGCGAGATCAGCAATTGTTGTCTTTTTGACTGCGCTAGCAAACCTTTTAACGAACATATTTTCAAGTTTGGCAAAAGTCTTGACCGAGTCATTTGACAACTCAGCATACCATTCAAAAAGTTAAACTATCGATGAACATAATAATAATGCATCATTACCCTGTTACCGGTAGATGCTTTGAATTGGGCTATATGCTTGGGATTACCATTTTTGAATAGATTGAACTTTGGCATTGAATATCTCTTTGGATATGGAATTTGATCATACTCTGCGGGATATGGGAGACCTTTGCTCACCAATTTTTTTGCCTACCTCATAGTTATAACAGCTTTGATCTTCTCATTCAGGATGATATCAAGCTGAGAGGCTGTCACAGCTTCAGATATACTTTGTATATTTTGAGAAGCAAGTTGCCGAGCTGACTCATTTATTTCAATCCTCGCTTCAGGCTCAATTTGGACTCTTGAAGTAAGTGAGATCAGATTTATTGGAGGATTGTCATAGGCATTACTAGAGGCTTGATGATTATTTGGGGAGTGTTGGACTGCATATTTCTCTACATTAACTACATCATTGTAGTCATCTGCATCATCATTTCGCTCATTTTTGTATTCAACTGAGCTATTTCTTTATCTTTAGCTTTCATCTAGCACTGAATTTGTCTCTGTGCTTCTACCAAAGTGGTAGTACAAGGTGGATTTTCTTCTTCTTCTTCTTCTTCTTCTTCTTGTTATTCCTCTCCGAAGAGAGGATGCTTCCTCATTTGAACATTTTATTGTTCTTCGTTGAGGGGAGGTAATGTACATGTGTGATATTGGCACACCAGATGGCTCACCGACTTGTACCATGTATACTATTTCAACAGTTGTAGCATCCTCCTCTTCTTCTTCATCCTCTTGGACATGAATTTCTGATCGACGTCTCCAATGGACTTCGATTCCAAATGTGGAATCGAGACTTCTTCGATTAGAGGGCTTCGATCGAAGTTGACCTCCTCTCGATGGGGCAGAGTTGATTGACGACGGGATCCCCTGGAGGATTCTCCAAGGTGTCTACCATCATATTCTTTATCATTGGGGGCCCTCTTTTTAGGCTCCCATCGCTGATAGATTTGAGTTGGGACAGATCTCTGGGAATTCAGAGCAATTTTTTGAGGCTTAGGCATCCATATCTGCTTACCTTTCCACTGGGACCTTTCAACGGCAGATTCTTGGATGCGTGGTCCAAGTGTCACACCCTGATGCTCACCGTGTGGGACATGGATCAGTTGGCATCCTGCCATTTGAGTTATAGGATGAGGTCTCCTTGGAGGAGCAGTCCTAGCCTTGATAACAAGACCCTGGTATCTTCTTTTCATCGCCCTCTCTTCTTGGCAACTTGGAGAACCCGCACCTTGTAGATATAGTTTGGTTTCCTCCAGGAGGAGCTGGAACTGAGGGGGGTCCGTAAGGACCGCTTAAGACCAAGAGATTTCATTTAAACCACTTAAGGTTATCAAATCGATTTTGTGTAAGAACACTCACTGCTGGTTTCATAATTGGTTTGTGCAGATTGCAGCGATGGTTGAGCACGCTCAAGGCTTCTTTTCTTCTTTGCCTCGCTAAGCTTGCTTCCGATGAAGAAGCTTAGATCATGCCTCCTGTAAGGGTTCATGGCAGATTGCATTATTTTGAGAGACTAAAGAGATAGTTTGTCCAATAACAACCCTCTTCATGATTGGTGCCTCCGAGCGACCAAGCCTCTCGAAGACTGAAGGTTTCTTTTGAAGTGACCCAACAGCAGTAGGAGTCACGACTTCATCGCCTTTTAGGATTGCACGCATGCGTGTGAGACAGTTAGTTTCGAAGTTGAGGCCTAACAACTTCTCATTCAAGATGGTCTGAAATCACGCTACCAAACCAGGTGCTTCCAAAGATTGATGATGTCATTGGCCAAATGGATGTTGGTGCCATTGCCAAGAGTAACAGTGACAGCTATGTTCTGTAATGCCATTCTGGAGTTTAAAGGTAAAGATTAGCAATTAAAAATAGCTACACTATCACCTTACTTTCAAAATATGATAATAAGACAAAACAAACTAAATCTAAATAAAATCTCAAATGACTTAAGACTTTAAAGCAAGATTTTAAGTTGTCAAATTTAACTTATCATTTCCCATTTCATTTTCATTTCTTTCTTCATTCTTTTTTTATATACTCTACTGCAATTATAACTTAGATTTGATTAGCCAAAGATGGAAAGAGAAACCTTTTCCCAGTGGAGTCGCCAGAAATCTGTGGGATCCAAAAATTTGCCACCACCTTTTGAAAAAAAAGAGTTGTTTAAGTGTTGGTGATAATTTTGGCGATGAATAGTAGATAAGACACTACCCGAGATTTCATTCTCATTTGGTGAGAACTTTTTATATCCGGGTTTCCTATAGCAAGCCTCTAGTTAATTACCCTCCCACCGAGAGAGCACTTTCGACATGCTAGTCAATGAATCGTTAAAGAATAGTATATAATTGAGTGGAGTTTAAACTTATGAAATTTATTATTTTAATTTAAAACTTTTTGTGGGGGGAACGATGCCCGATCTAGATCCCATGGTTCCATCATCCCGGGCTATCCCTGTCCCTGGTCCGCTTAGTCAGAGGAGGTGGTCGACCCAACCTGATCGAAGGATCCTTGTCAGCAATAAATGGATTACATCATCCAAGGTTTTCTTGTAGACCTGGGGTGGAGTTTGTCTAAAGGGACAAATATAAGTCAACCTTAGCTAACATAGAGCTTTTTTGCCCAACCAAATATATTATACGTTTCACAGCTCAAAAAGCAAAGTCGTTTGGGGAACATACAGGCTGTGGCCGTGACCGTAATTTAGTGGTGCCATATCACGGCAAACCACCCGATTAGAGGGCTCTGGTCATAACCACCATTTATGTGGTGCCATTTTATAGCAAAACCACATGGACAGAGGACACGGGCTGCGTCCTTACGGGCTTTAGGAATATTTGAGTGTGAAGTTAGTTATATATTTAATTTAACATTGGCTCTTTGTGAGCAAAAGTTTTCTTAATTTGTCACCCCAAGACAAACAATTGCGGAGGGGTGGATTGATTTTTTTTAAGTTTTAATTTAAATAATTCATTTCATTTTTATTTATATTTTTGATATTTTATTTGAATCTTTGATCATTCTATGATTGATTTAGATTTGAATATAATGATCATTTATCATTGAAATTTTTAATAGTAATTGCCCTTCTTGATCATAGGATTAATATCAATTGATAGACCTATATACTCTGTCTGGTTTTCTATAGAGGATCGGGTCTTAATTCATTATCTCAAGAAGTATAATCCTTCAAAACCTTGTCCACTCTAGCTTGAACATAGAGGATCAAGTTTGGGACTTTTCTTCTTGAGGGTTTGAATTTTAGAAGCTATGTCAGTTGATTCATATCTTGTATTATATGACAGAATTAGCTTCTCAGATATTATTAATTTAAAATTCTTATAATATCAAAATTTTTTAGGTTTTGTTAACCCGGACCTGGTCCGAAGACCAAAACGGGATGTGTAGCATCTATTCTTTTATATTTGACATGGTGATTACTTCAACATGCATATGAGTACCTGTTCTTTTAAAGTATTACATGGTCATTAAGATGTCTAAGTTGAAGTTTATATATCAAATCTTGATTTTTAGGTTTTGTTAACCCGGACCCGTCCGAAGACCAAATCGGGATGATGTATATATGAGATAGAGATTGATATTCATCTAGGGGTATAACATGAACATTATTTAGGCTCAACACTTACTTATATATAAAGCAAATAATGGGATTGAAACTAATACTTTGAGCCCTTTTGATCAAGTAAAATGTTGTTGATGTAAGATAAAGATTGTCATTTATCTAAGAGTATGTTATGAATCCCGTATAGGCCAAATACCCATTTTTATGCAACAAATTAGCAAGGGATATGAGCTAAAATAAATCACTTTGAGGGTCCATTTAATCAACTATGAAGTAATGGACCTAAAGTAGATTTAGGCATTTGACTGGAAATATGATAAGCATGTTGTTTGGGCCAAAAATCCCCTTTTATGCAACAAATCAGCAAGGGATATGAGCTGAAATAAATCATTTTGAGGGTCCATTTAATCAACTATGAAGTAATGGACCTAAAGTAGTTTTAGGCATTTGATTGGAAATATGGTAAGCATGTTGTTTGGACCAAAAAAAAAATCCCCTTTTATGCAACAAATCAGCAAGGGATATGAGCTGAAATAAATCACTTTGAGGGCCCATTTAATCAATGATCCATAGCCCATGTTTCTATTAATAAGGGGGAGGAGAAGACAAAGATATGAGTAGATGTCATATATCATTTAAGAGACAAGTGAATTAATTAAAATCCACCTCCTTCACATGCAAGCTCATGACAAATGGGGCACAAGTACTTATTAAATTTTATTAAGATGATATGACAAAAAGAGTTTATTTTTTTTTAAATCCATATTTTTTTTCATATGACATTAAAGGAAGTGATAAAGATGTATAAGGGCATGCCACATGTCCATGCATGTGCATGTGATATGATAAATGACATAAATTTAGATGATTTCCTTGCATGCAACTTATGATAAAGCACCATATGTGTCAATGACATAACAATAAATGATAAGAGGAGAAGGGTAGGAAGCCTATAAATAAGAGGGGATTCACCTCTCATGAATACTAACTTTCCTACTTTCCTCTTCTCCATTATACTACAAGTTTAAGTTCTCAAATCTTACAAAAAGACTCAATTTGTGCCACTTTGACTTGTAAGTTCTTTCTAGCTTGACATCTTCTAATTTAATATTTTCATAGTAGATGTCATATCATATTTGTAAGTTTGCTTCAATATTATTTTATATGTGTTTCTTCCATGTTTTTACCATGCCTCATGAATATGTGTAAATCATTATAAAATGGACAAGTAAAGTAGAAGAGATGGCATACTAAGCTTATATTTAGGCAATGACATATTTCATCCCTTCTTTCCTTTCTCCCTCTTTTTTTTTTTGAAAATTTTGGTAGCCTCCCGGCGTCATCCCCGCATAGGGGGCTACTTCGGGGACTAGGGCTTCCCACCATGCCAAGAAAGACATGTATGGTAGGTGTCATGAGACACCACAACCAAAATTTTATTTACCCACCATGCCAAGAAAGGCGTGTATGGGTTAGCACATCATAGCATTTCCCTACCATGTTGGAGAAACATGAGTAGGTACTTATATTAATATGTTTCAAGTTTACATTTGTATATAAACATGTGTGCATATATATTTAACAAAGATATAATATTTATTAAACATTGCAAGAGAAGAAATCTGAAAACAAACTTTGCTTGAATCCTCATCTTCATATTATCACAATAATATGTAATATAATGAGCTCTCCAACAAATAATTACCTTACCTTTCTTCTTCTTCTTTTTTTTTCAAAAATTTGGAACAGCCTCCGTGTCACCCCACATATGGGGTTGCCATGAGATCTGGGCTCACCACACCCAAGAAAGGCATATGGGTGGATGTCGAGACACCACACCAAAATTTTGTTTGCCCACCATGCCAAGAAAGGCGTATGGGTTAGTCATAGCATAATGAATTTTCCTTAATAAGATATCAAATTAAGAGTTGATTTAAGCAAGGTAACAAGAATGAAACCCATAGGAAATAGCAAGTAGCATGACAGAACCCCCTTTTTCTTTAATTTCAGATTCCATTTTCAGATTTCATTCTACTCATGTGCAAGAGACAAAACAAATGAAATCCATAGGAGATAGCAAGTAGCATGACAAAACCTCCCGCTTTCTTTAATTTCAGATTCCATTTTCAGATTTCATTCTACTCATGTGCAAGAGACAAAACAAATGAAATCCATAGGAGATAGCAATTAGCATGCTATATAGGCCATATATCCTTACTTGTCACATTTTCATACTTCTAGCTCAAGTAAAAATAGAAATTTCAGCAAGCTTATAGCAAAAAATGATTCATTTCCCCTTTGATAAAAAAATGATTTCAGCATGCTTTATGCCTTTAGACAACAAGCTAATAGTTTTCCCCTTTGATAAAAAAAAAACAATTTCAGCAAGCAACATACTTACTAACTAATGAAACAATGTAATTTCCACTTGATAATAGAAATTTCAGCAAGATAAATGCATAGATATCCATATAACATAGCAAGCATCATGACATTAGGGCCTAGGATTTAAGCCATGCAATAATTTGAAAACCCCTCTTTTAATTTTAGATTTCAATCCAATCATGTGTAAGAGGCATAATATGTACCATTTCTCCCATAAGAAATCAATTTTAAGCAAGGCGAACAAATGAAATCCATAGGAAACAACAAGCAATATAATATTTGGACCATGCATCATACCAAACTATTTTCAGCAAGCTAAATATCACAAAATCCATGAATAAAATGAGATTTGGGCTATACATCATCCCAAATCCCTAAAAGAAACTCTTAGCATAATCCCAAGCATAAGATATAGCATATTTAGCAAAAGTCCTAACTTCCAAAGAAACTCGAATGCATAAGAATAAGCTTAGGGTCAGAGAGAAATGACCTGGAGGTTTCGAATGTTAAGAGGAAAGGAGGAAAGGCTTCGGTTTGCTTAGAAAGAGCACACAGATCAACTAGGGTTCGTGGGAGAACCTTCAGCCGAGAGCAGGAAGCAAGAGAGAAAGGACCGAGAGAGGAGCGTGCCGTGAAGAAGCCGCGTGAGGGAGAAACATCGAGAGAAGAGAGCTTCTTGAGAGAACCGCATGCAGGAAAGAACCTGAGGGAAAATTGAGAGCCGTGTGGAGAGAGTGTCATGTGTGAGGGGAAATGCCGTGAGGGTCAAATGTCATGAGAGGGACCAAGAGCCTTTTCTTTCGGCCTTTAGGGCCAACCACGTTTTTTGATTGCTGCCATTTCGGCAGCCAATAAAGATTAGTGGAGGGGTCATTTTCATTGGTCGAGCGGGTGGCAGAGGTTAGGTAAAGATTAAGGGGTTAAGAGATTCGACAACCATTAATTATTTTAGTTACTCACTAATATCATTTCACATCAATTTTGAGGAATTTATTTCATGCAATAAAACCTTAGCAATATGGGTATTGATTTTATTTTTATTTTTGAATGCTGATAGCCGAATTGATTTTTGATCGAGGTTGTTTATGCAATGTCGACAACAGTTGAAGTGAAATTAGGTTTAAATCATGCGACATCATGCTCAAATTGATCGATGTTCACGCATACTTTGCCGAATTAATCGCGGAAGGCGTCGTTTGATAGGTTTCGATGTTTCGACGATGACGACATAATCAATTTCATGAACGGAGGTCCTTTAGACATCGTTGAGGCTTCTCAACTTTGATATGCACATAATTTCATTAAAAGTTGCTTTTAATTATTTGATTGGTTCTTAATTGATTCGATATTTTCCAATTAATTAATTTTAATATTTTTGATGCATTATGTGGTTGAGTTTTCAAATCAATGCAAGGTTAATCGGTTTTGATCGCGATTAGGGCATTTTAATCTCTACCTCATTTATTTAATTTCAAGTGGCACATAATTGTAGGTCAACATTAGCTAAACATACATACATCCCAAGTAGTAATATTTTCTAATTTTGACTTAGCACACTACGCATGGGTAACCAAGCCCACTTGTCCTAACCATAGACTATGCTAAGGAACATGAGCAATCATCAAGTAAAAAGCATTTGTATTTATTTTAGCACCCCATTTCAAAATCCCCTGTAAAAAATAATATTAAGCTAACAACGACCTAACATCCAGTCTATGAACCATAATCCTAACATCCAGTCTAAAATAATACATCACAAAATAAAGCACAACATCATTACATACATCATGCTAACCTAAGACTAGAAGTGGTGACTTGACATTCTAATGTGTGTGTTTAGGCTTAGTGTGGTATGTCTTAGCTAGGCTTTTGAATTACAATTATCTAAATTTTGGAATTATTCAATTTAGCATGATGGATGGTTTCATTTTAAGTTGTTTAGAGGGTTTGCAAGTTTTAATTTGTATTTTGTGTTTCATTTGATATTCACTTAGCATCTAATTAATGTAAAGAGAAGGAAGAGGCTTAACTTCTTCCATCCCTACCTTAAGTAATTTTCTAAAGCATGTTGTTATGATTTTGTTTCTTTTAGTGAATGGTTTATTACATGTTTTATTAATCCTAAGTTTGGGTTAACCTTAAAGGATTTTATCTAACATGAAATGTTAAGACTAATGTAATTGAATTACCATTACATATCAGATGTTACACCATTCATTTTCATCTCCCATAACATGCATATGATTTAAGGCCTAATATACCTATGCATGCAACATATTTTTGGCACACTTAAATGATTATGGATGAATATATTTTGATAGAAAAAGGGATTTTTTATTCCTAAGCCAAATACACATACACATGTATATAAGTTCTAAGCAAGTACGTGCCATTATTTAAACTAGGGAAGTGAGATAATCAATGACCTCCAGCTACTTAAAGCCTAGTATTCCCGAGATGTTTAGACTATATACTTGCGATTCTTAAATATAAAAGAATATATACACAACTATGAGAATAAAAATCATGCAAAAGATTTTATTTTAGGGAATCATTTACATATGTAAAGTAAAGTTCTACCCAAATTCTAGTACAAGTACACATAGGAATGAAATAAAATAAGTACGTGCATATAAACCCATACATGAATTACGAAGATAAATCAATCTTTGACATGCTTAAACTATAAACACATGCAAATCAAATGGAAGTATTCATAGCTAATCACCACTCTAAATCTTCATTATCAAATTATAACTTTGAAAATAGCTTCTGAAATTTATTAGTAATAATAGACACACATATATTAGAATTTAATCCAACGCATGCAACTTACACATAAATAAATTACATTGATTCTTTTATTTTTGGAAACATAAATGCATGATATCACATGGCATACAACATTTACAATGATTGAAAAGGAATAATTAAACATAGCCACATAATGCATTCAATCACATTAATTCCTAAGGACAATCAAGTTGAATAAAAGCATTTAAAGAAAACCAAAGCTTTTTATACAAATTGGTTTTGGGTTTGAATTGTTAAACTCAAAGAGGAGAAGTGATGTTTGCTATTTTTTATTCTCATGTTGGTAATTTAGTATGTTTAAAGAGGAATAATTAAGTGAATTTTATGAGTTAGTTAAGTTTGAATCATTAGGCAATCCATTTAATTACCCTTTCCTATGCTTCTTTAATCTAATTAACCATTTATTCATGAGCCTCAAATGATATATAAATGAGAAATTAAAATTGCAATGCTCCTAAAGGACCTAATGCAATAGGCTCATGCTTAAATGTTAATTAGATTAAGGAAATAACTAAGCTATGTACTCTTATGACTTTCCCACACTCATGGGTTAATCATAATTTCTTAAAGGTCCTTATGTTATTGAACACATAAAGAGGAACCCATGAATTGAATGTTAATTATTTGAAGTAATTATCATTTCAATTTGATTTGATTTTATTATTAATTGCTTAATTAATTCCTCAATTAATCCATGCATTAATTGACCCTCTTAATGAAATAGATTTGGGACAATAATTAGGGAAGGAGTCCTAATCACTTCCCCTCATCATCTCACTATTAATCAGTGATTAATGAAGATTAATTGATTAATTTCTACTATTTATGATTTTAAATAATTATTAAATTGCTTAAGAGGGTAATTAGGGTTTGAATTTCAAATTCCCCTAATTACCTAACCAATAAATCCCAAGAAAATTATGGGAGGTAAAGGACATCCCATTAAATTAACATTTCTAATTTGAGATCAATTGGCTAAGTAATTAAGGCTTAATTAATATAATTAAGGAAACATTCAAATCCTAATTAAGTTGTGTTCACTATTAAAAAATTAATGAAATTATTTTTATTAAAATCTCCTTTATTTACTATTTCCAAAACAGGTTTATTTGTATTTTTTGAATTTTTTATAATTAGTTATGAATTTTTGAATTTCACAATGATTAAATGACATTTTTTAAAACTTAATTAATTCTAATCCCGTTGGTGCCACACGGGAGCTGACATGGCAGTGGTTTTCTTGTGGCGCCATGGGATTAGCCACTTAAATTGTCTGATGCGACATGTTGAGTCAGCGACAGCAGACGCGCTTTCATCCCCGCCGTTCAATCTTAGATTAGCAGTAGGGATTAATCCCACTATTTCTAAAGGATTAAATCAAATAAATCTAATCGGATTAATCACAATCGTCCATTTCAATCATGCAAAACAGATGACGGATGATCCTTCATCCTCCCGAGTGATGGAAGATGGACATCGCTCCTCCGGATTCATGCTCGCTGGAGCTTGTGAGGCATCAGGTTCGACTCTAAAAGCTTCAAGGGATAGATCTAAGGGGATCCTATGGTGGAAAATGCATGAAATCATGATTTGTTTCACAAAAGACCAACAACTTAGTGGATTTCTATGATATGCCAGAATTTATCTCGTTGGAGCTCAAGATCGGTGGTCTAACAATTGAGGTTGCTTCATTTTGAAATGATGAATCCTGAGAATCCCGAGACTTTCCTCCTTGCCGGTGGCTTTGACCAAGCACCACCAGAAATGTCACTAGAGTTGGTCTAGGGGTGGTCTCCAGTGCTCGAATCGATTCATTTTCTTCCTAGAAGCTTGGGAAATGTGCAGTGAACCTAATCTAAATTTGGTTGAGTTCGAGCAAGGTTGGACAGAGTGGAAGCTCTATTTCACCCAGATTTGGTGTCGTCGGTGATGGGGAGCTCAAGATAGGTTGGGAAAGCTCTAGGAAAGTTCATCTCAGAACCTCTCTAGATTCCTTAGTCTGGAATGGAATGAGATGGTGAGGAGTATACTTTCCTACCCCTCAAATTGGACTGCACGGGTTAGGGATTGATTTGGGTTCAATTGATGATTTGAGAATGACTGTAGATGTTGATTTTAATTAATTTTAAATTTGAGAATGATTTAGATCAATTTGACCCTTTAGGTTAATTTGAGCTAAATGGATCAATTGAGTTGACTTGGTCAAATTAGGTTCTATCAAGAGTTTGATCATGTTTAATAATCAATTTATGATTGATTAGAAGCATTGGTTTCAATCAATTTGGATTGGATTAAGGTTTGACACAATTTAGCTCTTTAGGTCAAATTGGGTAAACTTGGGTCAAGAGGCCAATTGGGTTTGGTTGAATCCAATTTGTGGTCAAATTATGTTCAATAATTAATTTGTGGTTGGTAGGAATCATTGGTTTCAATTGATTTGAATTTTAATGAGGTTTGGTTCAATTTTGTTCATTTGGATTGATTGGATCAAGTTGGGTCAAGTGATCAAACTAGCTTAGTTTGACTCAATTGATTGTAATTGGAAAATCAAGGGCGATGAACAATCATTGTAGAGTAGTTTGAATGTATTGGTTCAATCCAATTTGGGTTGGAATGGAATTTATATCAAATGAGTCCTTTAGATTACTTTGGGTCAAGTGAGCCAAATGGGTCAATTAGAGTTGGATTGGGTTGAATTAAGTTAAATTAAGTTCAATAATTAATTTAGGATTGATTGATGGCTTTGATTTCAATTGATTTAGATTTAATTGGATGTTGGCTCATGTACACCCTTTAGGTCAAATGGGCTATGTTATGTTGGTTAGATTGATTTGGTTTGATTGGCTTGATTGTAGGTCTCGGGAGGGTTTAAAATAATGTATTGAGTGGTTGAAATGCTTTTGTGAAATTCAATTGGGTTTGGTTTAATTTAATAGGTCTTGGGTTGGATCCATAGGATTGGATCATGGGATTAAGATGGGTTTGGGTTCAAGTCATTTTGGCTTGGAGCTTGGAATAAAGTGAAATCTAATTGGGTTTGATTGTATAGATTGGAGGTTGGTTTTGGATGAGTGGATATGTATAGGTCATGGGATAGGTAGGTTCTCTATTGGTCCAAAGGTACAGCTTAGACCTATGGTACACCTCCCTAAGTCTCTAGGCTTAGGTTTAGTATTCACCTAATCACCAGAAGTATCCTATGGCTAAGGAGATTCTAGTGTTTAGAAGACTCCTAAGTCTATGGATAGGGAGGATGAATCCTCAATCCAAAAGTGAGGTCAACAGAGTACTTCTAAACCAACTAATCAAGCCAATAAATTTGAATTAAAACCATCTATAATTCAAATGGTGCAAAACTTTCAGCTTGGGGATTCACCCATTAAAGATCCTAATATGCATATTACCAATTTCTTAGAAATTTGTGCAACTTTTAAATACAGGGGTAAGTGACAATGCTATTAGATTAAGATTATTTTCTTTCCCACTTAGAGATAAGGCTAAAATGTAGTTGAATTAATTACCTCAAAGATTTATAACAACTTGGAACGAACTAGCTCAAAAATTTCTAGAAAAATATTTTCCACCATCTAAAACTGCTAAGCTAAGTAATGATATTACATCATTTATACAAATGGATAATGAATCTATATATAAGGCTTGGGAAAGATATAAATAATTATTAAGAAAATGTCCTCATCATTCATTACCTTATTCTCTTATATTCCAATCATTTTATAATAGATTAGTAGGATCTTTAAGAACTATTATAGATGCAGCAGTAGAAGGTAGCTTAAAGCCAACATGTTTTAAGGGAGCTTATACTTTAATAGAGGAAACTATAACTAATAATTTTCAATGGCCCTTTGATAAATTAAATTAAAGTAGTCGGTGCTAACAATAATGATATGATTGTAATGTTAACTTCCCAAGTAGCTTTTCTATCTAAGAAATTATACTATTCAATAATTAATTAAAATGGTAATAATATGAATAAAGGGAGAACTAGAAAAATTTGTGTATTAGAAGAGAAAATTAATCAAGGATTAGAAATGTTAAACTATATCTCAAATAAACCAAATGATCCTTACTTTAATACATTTAATCAAGGTTAGAGGAATCACCCAATCTTTTCCTGGAGTAATAATACAAACTATAATCAAAATGAAAACATGAGAAATTCAAACAATAGGAATTATAACCCTCAAAACTCTAATTTTAGACCTATAATTCCACTAGGATATCCTCCATAAAATCAAACTAAGAAAATGAAACCCACCTTGGAAGAATTAGTGAAATAAATTGGAACTCAAATATAAAGCCAAGGAGATTCAATTAGAATTTTAGAGATTCAATTAGGGCAACTGGCTAATAATCTTACAAATAGACTACAAGAAAATTTACCTAATAACACTAAAGTAAATCCTAAAGATAAAGGTAAAGAACATTGTAAAACAATTGAATTAATAAGTAAAAAGAAATTAAAAGAAATAGGGTTAAAAGATAAAAATGAGAAAATTGAAATACTAAGTAAAGAAAAAGAAATGTAGAAAATGAAAAACAAAGAAATTGAAGAAAAGAAAAAACAAGTATAAAGAGAAGCATTTAGGAAAATGAGAGAAAGACCACCACCTCCATTTCCCAAAAAACTTTAAAAATAAAATGTGGATAATCAATTTTCAAACTCTTATAGTATTTAGCAAATTATCCATAAATATACTATTCACTAAAGCTTTGAAATAAATGGCTTCATATGCTAATTTTATGAAGGTCATTCTATATAAATGAAGAAAATTAGGAGAAAATAAAACAACATCCTTTACTGAAGAATGTAGTGCAATAATTTAAAGGAAATTACTTGAAAAACTTAAAGATCGAGTGAGTTTCAGTATTCTTTACACTATATGTGATAAATTTTTTGGAAAGCATTATGTGATTTAGGAGCTAGTGTAAATTTAATGCTTTTATTAATTTTCATGAAAATAGGACTAGGAGAAGTACAACCTATAAGAGTGACTCTATAATTAGTTGATAGATCTTTGATATATCCTAAGGGTATTATTAAGGATGTTCTAGTTAAGGCAGATAAATTTATATTCTCAAGGTTTTATCATATTAGATATGGAGGAAGATAAAGAAATATATCTTATTTTAGGGAGACCTTTCTTAGCTGGAAGAACAATAATAGATGCTAAAAAAAGGGGAATTAACAATGAGAGTAAATGACTAGGAAGTTAAATTTAATGTGTTTAACTCAAGTTTTCTAATGATAGAAATAAAGAATGTTATAGGATTGAGTTAAGTGAAAGTAAAGTAGAAAAAAAATTAAATTCTTATATCATAAATGATTTTATATAACAAAAATACAAAATGATGGTGGAAGAATATGAAGACATTCAATTTCTTAAAATTACACTCAAGAAAAGTTTGAACCATTAGAAATATCTATAGAAAGATAGAATCTCAAACAATCTATAGTAGAAGCCCCATAATTAGAATTAAGATAATTACCAAATCACTTGAAATATGCTTATGTAAGGAAAAAAAATTAACATTACCAATAATAATCTCAACTGATTTAGAAGAAAATCAAGAAGATAAATTAATTAAAATTCTTAAAAGGCATATAAAATCATTCAAATGAACAATGGCTGATATTAAAGGAATTAGTCCTTCAATATGAATGCATAAAATTTTAATGGAAGAAAATAATAAACCATTTATAGAAAACTAAAGGAGACTAAGTATATTATGAAAGAAGTAGTAAAAAAGAAAATCTTAAAGTGGTTGGATGTAGGAATTATATATCTTATATCCTATAGTACAATGGTAAATCTAATCCATTGTATGCCTAAGAAAGTGGTGATCTCATTTTTGATTGAGGTAGACATCAACCCCAATCTTAGAAATTAGGAACCTTAATCTTTGATTAAGAGCTTTCTAATTAGGTACTTATGTTACTATGCTTAGTGAATAAGGTGTATGAACAAATCAAAAATAACTAAAAAATTAAATCAAATATAAAAATCTAAAATCAAGAATAAACTTGAAATTAAATCAAACTCAAATACCCTAAAGTGAAGCTTAGGTCATCCTAGTGAACCCTTCTGGGACCTGACCTAACCCAATCAGATTAGGTGAACCAAAGCAAACCAAAATCTAATGAAAGTCAATAAAATCATACACATTTAAATTAAAATTTAAATTCAATTGAGCTTAAATTGAGGTAATTGATTTAATTAACCCATTTAAGCCCAACCTCACCCAAGTCTAAATAAAATAAAATTAAATCAAAATTCAATAAAATTAATTCAAACCAAAAGTTTAGAATCAACACAAAAAACATAAATGAGTCCAAAAATAAATTTAAGTAAGGATCAAAGTGATGAACTAGACCATTCGACCTGAAGTTGACCAATCTGGGCCATACCAAGCTAAAAGTTAAACTATCAAATTTGGCTAAATTGAGCTACTCCAAGATCTGAAAATCATCACATGAGTTTATCTAAACATAAATCTAAACAAAAGTAAGTTCAATTGAGGCTCGGAATGGCTAATTGAGACACTTAGCCCAAGTAGGCCCAATGGACTTAATTGAGCCAACTTCAAAATTAATTAAAAGTAACTCAAATTGAACATTCAAAATTATCTTAAACTCATATATAAGCATAATTCAACTAGTCATTAAATTTAATTTGAACAATCTGA
The DNA here is from genome assembly GCA_021442155.1 of Cymbidium sinense. Taxonomy (NCBI): domain Eukaryota; kingdom Viridiplantae; phylum Streptophyta; class Magnoliopsida; order Asparagales; family Orchidaceae; genus Cymbidium; species Cymbidium sinense. The sequence goes on along the minus strand of CM038224.1, from coordinate 69,958,152 downwards.
TCATTTGACATAATTGAACCCATCTTAACCCAAAAAGTCTAATTTGGTTAAAATTGGTCAAAATCAAGATATAATCTAAATTAATTAAAATCAATCAATTTTAAATGATCTAAATAATTCACTAAACTTATCCTATTAAATACAAACATAGCTTAAATTGTTTGATTGAGGCATTTAACCCAATATGACCCATTTAGGTCAAATTGGGTCTAACTTAGGACAAAACAAAAATTAACCCAAATTAAATGAAATTAATTGACCCAAATCACTCTAAATAATCCATCAAATATGATTAAAGCCTAATCTAAACCTAAAATAATGAATTTAACTATAAAAATCAATTTAACTCATTTTGGTCAAAGTCAAATCTTGGTCAAACATAAAATTAATCCAAATTAAAAGTGATTAATTAACAAAATAATTCTAAATGGTTATTCAAACATAATTGAAATCTAACCTAAGCCCAACATGATCAATTAGGCCATGTAAACCCAACTTGACCCACTTTGGTCAAATTAGGTCAAAATGGGCTCAAACCATCCCAAAACTAAATAAATTCAAATTGAATGAACCTAAAAGGATTGAATGACCAATTAGCCATAATTAAAGTTTAAATCTAAGCTAATCATCCATATCATACCACTAGACCCAACCTAAATCTTTTGGGTCAACATGGGTTGACCTAAATTCAAATCAAGGCCATAAATTCTAAGTTGGATTTTGGTAACCCAAAATCTAGTTGATTTCTATAAACTATGAAGTGTGAATTTCAGCTTTGGTGGCTCGAAAAGAAGTCAAAGCCATGCGATTGAAAGGGAAAGAAAATAACTTGCATAAGAGGCCAACTCCTCTAATCCCTTCAAATCTCCTCTCCATTCTCCCACTTGATGGACTAGAACACAATCTATATTCACTTAATCACCTCCTTAAGACTTTTCCCAGCCCCAAATACCCATGGTCGGCTACCACCCACCTCTATCAATAGTCGAAGGGTTGTCTAACCATGAAAAGGAGAAAGAGGAGCCTTCATCTCCCACATTTAATACCTTCTACACACTCACCATCATTCAAGGAGACAAATTGAGCTTTTCCCCACCTTCTACAACCTTAAATCATTTGAAATCGAGCAAGCTCGGGCGAGAGGCAGCGAAGGTTGGTGTTCTTGATGATCAGAGAGGAGGCAATCTCTGTAGAAGCTTCGTCTCGCATCTAGAACAATTTCAAATTGATTAAATAGCTAAACATTACCTTCGATGATGTAATTTCATCAAATCATAGCCGACTATTAGATATCCATTACTTGTGAAGTGAGATCGCATGAATTTAGGAAATCTCCATATTCTCCTATTGCTTTTACAATTTCCAACTTTGTAAAAGTGAAAAATGCGAGTTTTTAGTGATGATCACTGGAAATTGAGCTTAAGAGATGGTGGCAATGCCATCTGCCTCTCTCTATTCATTAGCCATGGGTAAGATGCTATAGTAGTCATCCGATCCCCATTAATTAGGATGGACGATTGAGATTAAGATGTTAGAGACGTTTAATTCAGGTCATTAGATCATGATCTTTGATCTGGACTGTCTGATCTTCGATTAGATGATCTAAATCTAATACAATTTCTAACTAAAAATTCACACACACCCCACTCAGGCCAATCTGCGGTTGGCACACAAACATGCCCAGTCAGCACCATGTGGTGGTGACCGTTAAATAGAAAATTCTAAATTTTTTTGGATTTAAAAATACATAAAATTTTTTAAAACATCAAAAAATTATATCAAATAAAACACTTAATGAATAATCACAAATATAGGCTCATTGGATTCATCTTTTTGAGAGGAATTCAATAAACTCAAAAGCCTCAATTTTTATTGAGAATTTTGGGCTTTATTTAAGTTTGAATGAAAATTAAATTTATCTAATTAATCATGAAATACTAATCAAATTTATATAAAATATTTAGGAGTGAAATTAAATTAATATCTACCTACCACAAAAATTTAGAGTGAGAAGGATGAGTGGATTAAAAGTTATTGAATTTTAAAGTTTAAATGCCTAGTTTCATGAAATAATCAATTTAAAAATAAATTTTTTCAAAATTATCAAAATAATCTAAATCACTTTAATTAAAATTAGAAAAGCTAAGAAAAATATTTAAACATTCCAAATCTTATTAAATCTCAAAATCATTTAATGGATTAATCAAAATTAATCGATATAAAAAAAATCAATATAAGTGAAATTATAAAACCAAGAATATAATTAAAATATTTGAAGATAACTATTAGGATATTTAAGCTTAGCTAAAGTACAAAGCCATAAGATTGAAATCTTAATGAATTTAATTTAATCAAATTTAATAAAATATTAATTGAAACTTAATTAGAAAAATTAAACCAAGTATTAATAAATTATAAATTAATTAATGATTAAATCTTAATGAAGTTAAACATTCAATCAAATTAAGAGCTAATTAACTTAAATAAAACACTAATTAAGTAAATCAAATGTCCAATCATGTTTAAAATAATTTAATTAGATTTTCTAAATAAATAAAATGATTATTAAAATAATTTGAATCCTATAAATCAAAATTGAATATGCAACTTTAATTAAATCACCAATCAAGATCATGATAATTTCATAATTAAACTTTAGTTGAATTAATCATGGTTGGTTTAATCAATCAATAAGTAATATTTGATTAAATGAAATGCTTAGCTAGTCCTTAGTTTAGGTGAATTTAGTTAATTACCAATTCAATTATTCAATTAAATCAAAGCCTAATTAACTATTAATTTGATCTTATGAATAATTTAAATAAATTAATTATAATTAATAATCAATCAACCTCTAATCTAGTAACCATTCAATTAAATTGATGATAAAGAAATTAATATATACATTTAGCTAAGATTGATTTAAGTGATCATTAAATAAATCAAGTTTTTTAGTTAAGTTCCTAATTAAGCTGATCACTTGATAAAATAAAAGCTTAATTAATCCCTAATATAATACCAAATGTTTAATCAAATTAGACATAATTAATTCATCAACTTCAAAATAAGGCTAACTCTTGTCCATTTAGTAATAAAATTTAAATTTAAATTAATCAATCACTTAACCAAATCAAAATTGAAGTAATTTAACCCTACAAAAATAATAATAATAACAATAACAATAATAATAATAATAATAATAATAATAATAATAATAATTCTTAAGTCAACTCAACTTAAATGGAATACTTAATTAAGTCTATCATAAACACTCATTAAATCAAGTCAATCACTCATGAATAAATAATCATTAACTTTCATTTAATTAATTAATCTTTGTCAATCTAATCATTTAAAATCAAATTATACTTAATTAAATCTAATCAATTAAACATTTAACCAATCTAAACCTAATTTGATTAAATTAACTCAAACAAGATAAATTAAGATTAATCATTAATTAAATTTTAATTATTTAAATTAATGAAGATTGAATTAATCATCCATCATACTTTAATCGATTAACTATGATAAACTAAAATAACTAAGAATCAAACTCTAATTGAATCAATAAAACAAAATAAAATAAGTGATATTAATTAAATTAAAACCTTTAATTAATTTATTAATCAAGATTTATTTAACTTTATTCTTTAATTCAAACAATGCATAATTGAACTATAGTTAAGAGGGTCAACTCAATTAATCAACAATCAATATTTGATTAAGTTATTTAACCAACTTCTAATTAAGTTAAACTAATTAATTAAACTTGGCATTCAATTAAATTAATTAAATTAATTATCTAATGAAACTTTAAATCTTTAAACATTCTAATTGAATTTCAAATCAATCATTCAATTAAATTAGAATAAGATATAGTAAAAGATAATCCTTATTCAAGCTAAGTCAACCGACCAATCAAACCTAATCAAATTTTAACACCACCAAATTCAATTAATAATGGAATTAACTTAATCAACAATAAAATATATAAGTTAATAAAATATGGTGGAATTAATCAATTGAACCTTTTAATTGAAATATAATTAGTTAAATTAAGATAGAATGACTAATGATATATAGAGTAATATAGTGGAACTATTCAAATCCATGATAGAGTAATATGTTTATCTTTTGAGATAATATATTTATCTCTTAATGATGTATTTGATTACCTAAATAAGTACCCCCAAGATTTACATTATGTTCCAAATAAAATATTCCACAAAAAAGGAATGATTATTTTTACTAATATAACTAATGAAAGCATTCATACTGGAAAAGTCACATAATGGAGAATTTGTATTGATTTTAGGAAGCTAAATAAAGCCATAAGAAATAATCATTTTCCTTTGCCTTTCATTGACCAAATGTTAGTGAAGTTAGTAGGTTATTGTATTATTTCTTTTTAGATGGGTATTCTGGATAAAATCAAATTACCATAGCACGTGAGGATCAAGAGAAAATAGCATTCACTTGTCCTTATGGTACTTTTGTTTTGAAAGAGTGCCATTTGACTTATATAATGTACATGCTACTTTTCAACATTGTATAATAGCTATAGTTTTGACTTAATTGAAAATTGCATTGAAGTGTTTGTGGATGATTTTTTTATTTATTTATGGTCTAACATTTGAGCATTGCACTTAAAAATCATTCTTAGGAGATGTGGAGAGAAAACCTTAGTACTTAATTGGGAGAAAAGCCCTTTTATGGTTAGAGAAGGGATAGTACTAGATCATAAAATTTTTGAAAAAGGAATAGAAGCCGATAGGGCCAAAGTGCAAATTATGGAAAAACTTTCACCACTAACTAATGTTAAAGGAGTCAAAAGTTTTCTAGGGCATGATAAATTTTATAGGAAATTTATCTAGGACTTTTCAAAAATATCAAAAAACTTTGTGCAATTTATTAAAAAAGGATACTTCCTTTATTTTCACAAAGGAATGCCAAGAGGCTTTTGATATACTAAAAGTCAAATTAAGTTCAACATTAATTATTATAAAACCTGATTGGAATTTATCTTTTGGATTAATGTGTGATGCAAGTGATTATGTAATAGGGGCAGTCTTAGGACAAAGAAAACATTAAATCTTTCATGTCATATACTATGCTAGTAAAACCTTGAATGAAAATCTATTAAATTATGAAACAATTAAAAAAGAGCTAGCTGTTATCTTTGCCTTTGATAAATTTAGATCATATCGAATTGAAATAAAAGTTATAGTATATTGAACATGCAGCAGTTAAATATTTATTAGAAAAGAAAGAAGCTAAGCAGTTAAATATCAAATTGATTAATTAGATTGGTATTATTGTTGGAAGAATTTGATCTAGAAATTAGAGAAGAACAAGGATTTGAAAAATCAAGTAGTTGGTCACTTATTTAGATTAACAACTTCGAAAAAAGTTGAGAGGTAATGGTGATATTAAAGAAAAATTCCTAGATCAATAATTATTTGGATTCAAGCATAAAGTTATTCCATGGTATGAAAATATTGTGAATTATCTAATAAGTGACAATATACCCTATAGAATCAATTATAATCAAAAGAAGAAAATTTTACATGGTATAAAATTTTATTTTTGGGATGAATCGAATCTTATCTCTATAAGAAATTTCCAAATTAGATTCTAAGAAGATACATTCCTGATAATGAAATTTTGGAAATTATAAGATCATGTCATGATTCAAAGTATGGATGACACATTGGAAGTAAAAAAATAATAACTAAGATATCACAAAGAAATTTTTTTAGCCAACTTTATTTAGAGATATTACAAAGTGAATTACATTTTAGAGGTAGAAATATTTGATGCATGGGGAGTAAATTTTATAGGACCATTTGTTTCTTTACATGGGAATGAATATATCTTAGTAGGTGTTGATTATATGTCCAAATGGATAGAAGCAATAGCTACACCAAAAAATGATTATAAGTTGACTACAAAATTTCTAAATAAAAATATTTTTACAAGATTTGGAACATCTATAATCATTATTAATGATGAGATACTCATTTATGTAACAAATATATGAAATAATTTTTAAAAAATTGAAGTACAATATAGAATAACTATTGCTTATCATCCTCAAATACGTGGTCAAGCTGAAATTCCAAATAGGGAAATAAAAAGGACTTTAGATAAAACTGTAAGGCATATTAGGAAGGATTGGTTACTAAAATTAGACGATGCATTATGGGCCTACAAAAATGCTTACAATACCCCTATTGGAATGTCTTTATAAATATTAGTATTTGGGAAGGCTTATCACTTATAATTGGAATTTGAGCGCAAAGCATTTTGGGCAATTAAGAAATGAAATTTTGATATGAAAATAAGTGTAGAAAAGCGACTTATAGACTTGAATAGGTTAGAAGAAATAATATTGGGCATACAAAAATTTAAGGATATATAAGGAACAAATAAAAAAAATGGCATGATATGAAACATTAAAAAATATTTTAAGCCTGGACAATATGTATTACTATTCAATTTTAAATTGAAAATATTTCCAAGAAAACTAAGATCAAGATGGACAAGCCCTTTCTTAGTTATTAAAGTTTATGCACATGGAGCTGTGGATATCCAAGATTTAAAGATGAATAAGATTTTCAAAGTGAGTGATCAATGATTTAAACCATCTTATGAAGGAAATTGGACTCAATTTAAAGGGTCCATTAATTTAGTCGAAGACTTTAAAAACTAGAAAATTTACATCGGGTTGAGGATGTTTAACTAAGCACTTGTTGAGTAAAGATTACAACATATTTATCATGAGTTACAAAGCCAATATGATATACTTCTAAATAAAATAAATATCATAAAAAGAGAGAGAAAAAAATAATTAGAAGGTTTCACTTGAGACGGTTATCATGATTTAATTTTAAAATTATTACAATCTAAACTAATGTATTGAAATTATGGAATAAAAATCATCATAATTTTAATTGAGAATGTGAAAACTATGCTTATATTTATTATATGAATAACTATTTACTAAAATTCATTTCATTCATCTTCATAAGAATCTAATATGATAATATGCATGAAAGAAATTTAACTTAAGAAAAATAATAATCAATAAGAATTTTGGCTATTATAGTTTAGAATGATGAAATGAAGGAAAACAAATTAAAATGTAAACTCTACTTTTAGTTAAAAAATTTATTTAATTATTTTAAACTTTTAAAAATTCTATATTATCATCTAACTCAAAGAGGCATATGAGCAAATGTATGAAATTACTTGAGGATAAGTAATAGTTTGAGTTTAGGGTATTTGATAAGTGTTTAAATTATGAAAATTTCTTACAATTCTAATGCATTTAACATGTGTTTTAATGTTAAAATGTGTCTATTTTAAGTATATTTTGTGTTCTAACAAGAAAATGATCAAAAATAAAAAAGTAAAAAATAAAAAGAAGAAATTTAGGCTCTGCATCATGGCACTATAAATGGCCCAAATTGGGGGCAATTTTACAATAAGGCCAACTCATAGACACTATATTAGCAATGCTGTGGCACTATATCAGGCTCATTTCGGGAGAGTTTTTCAACAATCTCAGTGCCTAGGCTCTACATAAGCAGCATCGTAGTAGTGTACCTGAGAAAAAAATGAGGTAGAAGCAATAAACATAACACCACAACACCAAATCAGCTAGCACTGCAGTGCTACATCAACAGACCGCAGCGCTACGACCTGACAAAATAGATTTATGATAGTTCAATGATAATTTTGAGAAATTTTTTAGGGAGTTATGGAGATTTATGATTGTTCAACATTTGGACAACCAACCAAGGTTGTAACTAAGCTATATAAAAGGGACATTTCCATGGCAATTAGATCTTTTTTCTAGACTTTTTTTATACTTTTCTTGGCAATAGGGTGAGTGTGTGTGTGTGTGTGTGTTCTTTGTAAAGCACTTGGAGAGTGAAACTCAAAGTGGTGTGAAAGTGTGTAAGGGTAGTGTGAAAGAGTGTTTTCTTAAGCAAGAGGTGGAGAAGGTCATCAATAACTAAGGATTTTCAGTGAGGGATGTTGAACATTTACATGAGGAAGTAGTAGAGGATCGGTGATTGAACTTAGAAAATCTACAGTGTGCTATTTTCTTTCTTCTCTGATTATCCTATATCTTGTTTTACTATGTTTAATATAATCTTTTTTCTTTTTCTCTATTATAGAGCACTAATCTATAAAATGCTATGAATTTATGTGAACATTGGGATTTTTATGTTGCATTAAACTTTATCATGGATTAATATAAGAAAGCTATTTGTGTTTTTAATGAAAATGTATTTTTCTTCTTTCCATGCTTCATTTACTTGTAATTTGGCTAATTAAAAGTTAAAAATAAGTGAGATCTAGATATACCAACAAAATCCTAGGAGAACAAGTAGAAAAAAAAAGCAAATGTACTAAATAATCATTAATGTACTTGATATGAATCCAATTCATCCAATGGCCAAATTAACAATTCATTTCAGACTCAAACAATAAGGAATACAAAATACAGCAAAATAATACGTAAAATCATTACAAAGACCTTCGGGATGATTAGAGAAAGAAGCGAAGGAAGTTATAGGGAGATAACAAAATAAAAGCCATTACAGAACCCTTGAGTGCACAGTAATAATAGCAACCAGAGATAAATTCTTCCAAACCAGCCTGCAGGTAAGACAGAAGAACAAAGGCTTGATAAACAACTACAACAACAGAGCTAGAAATTAAGAATCAAGACCTCAAGAAAGCCGTGGCCACATCAACATAACCGAATAACAACCATAACAGAACACAGTTAAAGAACCGTGGATCCACTTAGTAAAAAGTAACAGATCTAGGCATAGGAACTTCAAGAAAAAGTATAAATAGAGATCAAAAGCCAAACAGAGAAGTAATCAAGATTTTAAGAAAGAAAACTTATCTCTTCAGTCTCCTTCTTCTTCTCTTCTTCCTGCTCATGTTCTTCTGGGTTTTCCTCACCGGAAACCACCATTCTTCACCGGAGAAACCTGGTTTCTCCTCTGATCCCAGCCGCAATCCTATTTCCTCTCGGGAGTGCTTCGACGACTCGAACAGTCAAAATAAAATAAAGCAATGAAGGAATTAAGGTCAGTATCATCTAGAAACCTCATCCCACGGTCCCGATACAGCCACCGCAGCTAATACCAAGGGTTCAGATCCAATTTCCAGATCAAACCACGCCGAAGGCAACATCTGTAATCCACTAATGCCATTAGAAGAATCAAGAACCGTTTGATCAAAACACCCATCCAAAGGCTGAGAAGAAATCAGATCATCCGACGGCTCAAGATTTAGCCAAGAGAGACTCGATCCGAGGCTCAGATCCAACGACTAATTACAAAACACGCTGCATCCAACGACTCAGAAAGCATCTGAGTTATTCCTCCCAAATTATCGAACTCACCGGTTCCAAGCACTCGAGTCGACTCGAACGTAACTCAAACCAAGGATGCACCCAAGTCCAGGAAATTAGGCACGTATTATTGGTGCTCTTGTTGACTACATCATATAGAAATGGCAGAAGGAACAAGACACACATCAAAAATATTAGAAGAATGTGTGACAAGGCTAAACAAAATAGAAAAGCAAATGACCTCAGTCACTATGGTATTGACTGAAATATCAAGAAGATTGACTGCCATAGAAAATAGATTGGAAAACAACCTCAAATCTGTATGTGATGCATCCCCTTCAATCCTACTCCAAACGGACCACACACACACACATCCATGTTAATACCTCACAAAATAGATATGCCCATTTAATGGAGAAAACCCTAGAGGTTGGCTCTTTAAAGCGAGCAATTCTTTCATTTAACACATTAGAGGAGCAAAAATTTTAATATCCTCAATATACATGGATGGACCTGCTTTGAGTTGGTATCAATGGATGCAATTAAATAAACAATTGTATTCATGGCCATAATTTAAAGAACAAGTTATGCAAAGATTTTGCTCTTCCCTCTACAGAGATTTAAGAGGAGAATTAGCTAAGCTTCAACAAAGAAACCACGGTAAACACTTTTATAATGAGTTTGAAGACCTAACTAACCAAATTTTAGACATTCCACATGAATTTCTACAAAGCTGCTTTGAATCAGGGCTTAAATCGATATTAAAAGGGAAGTAAGATCCCTACAGCCTTCTTCCTTGCAACAAGCATTTCAATTAGCCAAGCTAATGGAAGACAGATTGTCTGATGAAATAGAAATGCATAAAAATAGCGTAAATCGACACTTGTAAGTAAAGAATATCAACAAAGAAATATCAATTGAATTTAACAAAGAACTCAAATAGAAGACAGAAAAAGAAGAGGCTTATGCTTCAATTGTGATGAGAAGTACCATAGAGGGCATATCTGTAAGTCCAAGTTATTTGCATTAATGGCAGTAAATGATGACCAGCAACATCAACTGCAACATGATAATCAGCCCGACAACCAATTAGCAACAAGCTTCATGTATCAACCATTTAACCCAGGCTAAGAAAGCCTTTCTATCAAGTATACATAATTATTAGCCACCTATATCCTATATAGCTTAGTGTTTTCAGATAACACATCCTTACATAGCCTACTCTAGCACGTAATTACAAATAAGCTATTCCCTAATATATAGAGTATAACGAACTAGAAGCTTCATTACATCTGACCCTATCCAATAGATGAGTCCAGTTCAGGTGAATTCCCAGAGCTACAACTACAATATCCACCTAGTGGTAATCCAGCTACAGGATCATGAGCATACAGAGGCAGAAACAAGTCTACAACAAGGGATAGAATTTCCGTTCTTATTAATAGAAACCAGCAATCATTTGACAAAAGAATACTACTTATAGTCAGTGGGAAGGAAAGTATCAACAGGAGCTTCTGAGAAATGAATTGAAGAAACAGAGAAGGCAGATGTTCATTCACCAATAATATAGAAAATCATTACAGCAGCCTTTCAGGATGATTACAGAGAAAGAAGTGTAAGGAAGTTACTGGAGATAACAAAATAAAAGCCATGTAACCCTTGAGTGAATAACAGAACTGAGATAAATTCTTCCAAACCAGCCTACAGGTAAGACAGAAGAACAAAGGCTTGATAAACAACTACAACAACAGAGCTAAAAATCAAGAATCAAGACCTCAAGAAAGATGTGGCCACATCAGCATAACAGAATAACAACCATAGAAAAAGTTAAAGAACCGTGGATCCACTTAGTAAAAGTAAAGTGATCTAGGCATAGGAACTTCAAGAAAAAGTATAAATAGAGATCAAAAGCCAAACAGAGAGATAATCAAGATTTTAAGAAATAAAACTTATCTCTTCAGTCTCCTTCTTCTTCTCTTCTTCCTGCTCATGTTCTTCTGGGTTTTCCTCACCGGAAACCACCATTCTTCACCGGAGAAACCTAGTTTCTCCTCCGATCCCAGCCGCAGCCCTCTTTCCTCTCGGGAGTTCTTCGACGGCTCGAACAGTCAAAACAAAACAAAACAAAATAGGTTAAAGATGAAACTTATCCCAGAAGATTAATCGGACGGTCAAGATAGAGCCAGCGCAAAGGCAAACTACGGTGAGATTTCCTTCCGTGGATAAGATCAAGGCGCATGATCCACAAGAAACAGACGTGTGGATTCCACTCAAGAAAGATTAAGATCCAACGGCTCAATTCAAAGAGCAGAAAGCAACTCAGTGAATAGAACACAAGCCAAGCCGGATCAGACCCAATTCCAGAAATTAGACCATATTAGTACTAGATAGTTCAGGGTCGCTAAATAGCATTAAATGTATGATTTCTTTTAAGATTTACAATCATTTAAAGAGAAATATAGGCAAAGCAACCAGGAAAAATTTACTTGGAAGTATGCAGAAAATTGAGTAAAGGGATTGATTTGGTTATACTTGTCTAGAGAAAATTGAGAAAAAAATTTCATAAAAAAATACATATATATTTTCTATAAAATATAAAAATATAAAAATTACTCTTTTATTATCTTACAAAATAGTATATAGTAATTTTAACCAAGCTCTTATTTTTTGTTAGATAAACTAGTTTTAAAGAGATTAATACTTAACTCAATATAAATTAATATCTAATTTTGCTCTAATCCTCGTGGGAATGATACTCTACTCATTTTGTATTACTTGATTTGACATGTGTACTTTCATATAAATGGTAAAAATTACCAATTAAAACTCATTGATAATTTTTAGCATAATTGTAAAACTATATTTATTTCATAAAATTGTTTGGTGTTCTCTTTGAAAATATAAGTTTATGTTATGCATTTTGTAATACTATATTGTGCGATGCATGCAGACCATTTTTGTTCATGAATGAATGCATGTTTTGTAAATTGTAGAACTATGTATAAAGGAATACAATATAGGAGTATTAATAATACAATGTGGGCAACGAGTACAACATTATTGATATATGTGCAACAATTTTAACTAGGCTGACAATGCATAATATACTTATATATGTAGGTCAGTGAGCTAGAACTTTTGTGTAATGATGTTATTCCTAAGCCTCATCAACTCACTATTGACATACTCTTTAGCATAATTGGTCACAATGAAATGGAGACATATGATTTGTTCTATAGTTATGCCCATCACATTGGGTTTAGTGTTCAGATGGATCATGTTAGTTACTAGCCAAACTCAAAGAATATAAAATGAAAATATTTTTTATGTACGTAGGTTTATAAAAAATTCCTAATCTAAATTGCATTATTAAGTTTTAAAAATCAGACATTAGAATAGGTTGTCCTATTATGGTTAGATACGCCATTAACTTAGGTGGTAATTAGATGGTAAACAAAATTATAAAAAGTCATAACCATTCATTAGCAAAGACAAGTGACCAACATATGTTGAAATCCTATTAGGGCATTAGTGAAGAGAAGGTAGTCATGCTGAAGTAAAAGATAGAGATAGGAACTAAAGTCATAGTTGCATTCAACTATCTTGTTGACAAAGAAGGAATAATAGAGAATGTGGGATTTTCAAAAAGTGAAGCATTCAATTAAACTTAAAGAAGAAAAAAAATGAGGATTGAGAATGGAAAATTTAATGCAATAATCTAAAATTTGAAGGAAAGCCAGGCTGAAGTTAATGTGTTTGCATGAGATGATAAACTTAATGAGTCAAATAAGTTGGTTAAGTTTATTTTATTATTATTTTTTTATAGCGATGGCATGGCAAGGGTTGATTACAATTTCTCTAGAGATGTCATAATTCTTTAATAATATTCACTCATCAAGATCAAGTGATGGCAAGACCTATCAAAATTGCATGTCCCATACTTGCCATATATTGTGCCAATAACATATCTCAAAAAGTTTCTTCAAAAGCACACTAGTTCAACATTAATAAGACAATACAATGACTATTTTACACATGCCTAAGTAAATGTAATTTAAAGGAGGAGTTTGAACAAGCATGGTCTGAGATGCTAGAAGAAAGAAAACTTCATAATCATGTTTGGCTACATATGCTATATAAAATTAGAAGTAAGTGGTCAATAACATTAAATAAAGATATATTTTATATGAGGATTTTATCTACACAAAAAGAGTCTACAAAAAATATGTGCCATAAAATATTTAAGCCTACAAGTTCTATCACTGATTATTTTTGGGATTAGAGAATGACATGGCTACATGATAATAAAATAAACAGGTTGAAAATTTTAAATATAGTTAGTTTGCAATTGTTTATACTATTAAAAGTAGTCATATATTGAAGTAAGTTGCAACATTCAGTTAAATAAAATTTTACTCATTTTTTGAAAATGAATTTTTGTATTGGATTGGTGGGCTAGTTATAAAAGTTTCTGATATAATCCTATCGAATATCTAGTAAAAACTTTGAAGGGAAATTCCAAGACTTAGACTATTCATTTTGAAAAAAATATGTTTGAATATATGTTGCACCTATAAAAAATTTAAATGATCGGATTACTCTGTGCCCACTACATTAGAGTTTTGAGCCGATACCATTGCAAGGATCATAGAGAAGTACCTCCTTTTGCAATCGCTTCTAAAGTAAAGATAGATATCTATATTTGTAGGGTTTACAGATACTTGAAAGAGTTATAAGTTTAGAGTGGTTTTCCCATTGGTGTCATATTTCAAACCACATCAGTAAAAATTATTCATATGAAATCAGTATCAAAGCACAAAGCAATAAAAAAACTAGACAATATATATTCGACTCCTTGAAGAAGTTATCTAATGATATTTAATTAATATTGTGTAGCAACTTACCACCATTCGAACATACAAGGAAGAAAAAGAAGACTGATGGGAGAAATTCTAATAGAACTATTTGACTTGAGGACCTAACTAAGATGCGACCAAAGGGTGTTTCTAATGTAAGATTGAAATGATACTAGGAGAAAAAAAGTTAACAATAATTATTTTATTAGTTTCTAAAGCACCAGTTTTAAATGTTATTTTATATTTTTACTCATTCTCTATTCTTCTATCATTGTGAAGAAGAAACAACCCTTAACAATTGTAGAATATATTGAGTCACCCATTGCGACCTTCTTCTCTGTTATGTTGAGGGTTTATCGGAGGTATACATGTCACAACCTTTAATTTTTTTTAGCATAATATTTTTATCAACTGATGATGATTGTTTTACATTAATAGAAAATCTTGTCAAGATCGAGTCTAAGTTAGTCAATAGGATACACAATGATGATGGTGGACATTTGATGTGCATTATTGATTGTGTATTTTAGTGAACACCAATAAAACTATTTCATTTATCCTTTTTTTATGATCATATTCCTCTCAATGACAAAATCTCAAATAATAAATTAGAAAATTATTTATCATATGATCCAATTTTACTACAACAAATAAAAAGTTAATTATTTCTAAATGAGACATAATTTTTTCTAAGTTTAAAGGTTCACCGGACCTAAGTCTCATTAAAATTGGAATTGCTAAATAATACTTAGAGGTTACCCTTGACTCATACTTGTTTGGAATTAGTTTTAGTTTATATTTTTTAAAATATATTTATTGTATATATTTTTTACTTTTTGATTTTTAAATATATGCCATATTATTTTTTAAAAATGCTCAAACTAAATTTTATATATTTTAATTGCTTTGAAAAATAACTATAACAACTACATATATTTGACCAAAAATCAAAACATAAATAAAAAATAAAAGTAATCTCAAAGGGCTCTTATGAATATCACCTTGACATTGTCATTAATACAAATATGTTAGAATGTCACACAATATTTTTAAAAGAAATGTAAAAATTATATATATATATATATATATATATATACATATATATATATACATAAGTTTGAGCACAAGAAATTCAATCATCATTTATAGTATGAGTGTATTAAGAGAAAGCTCAAACTGATGAACATACTGTAAAATAAATCACAATGATATTAGCTATGTAGATGCAAGCCTTGGAGGTAATACATAATGTGTGCACCATTTAAAGTATGAGTGCACACTATGTGTATTCACTAAAATATCTTTATAAAGCACTAAGAAAAGTTCAAATTGAGCAAAATTTTGTAAAAATGAATTACAACCATATTAACTATGTAGATGAAGTCTTTGAGATAATATATAATGTGTGTACCATTTAAAGTATGAGTGCACATCATGTGTACTCACAAAAAATCTTTTTGAAGCACTAAGAAAAGTTCAAATTGATCAAAATACAGCAAAAATAAATCACAACCATATTAAATATGTAGATACAAGTCTTTGAGATAAAACATACTGTCTGTACCATTTAAAATATGAGTGCACACCATGTGCACTCATCAAAATATCTTATTAAAGCATCAAGAGAAAGTTAAAACTGGTCAAAATAATTGTAAAAATGAATCAACGAAATTAATTATGTAAATCTATGTCTTTGAGATAATACATTTTATGTGTTTTTTCCTCTATTACCTCTTCCTTCTTTCTTCTTCAAGTGCAAAAATATTAAAAAAATTATTTTATTACATCAAAGAATTTCAAATGACCTTAAACTTCAATCAATATGGAAACAGGATACCTTTTCTTCACCAAGTTCCAATGGTGTTACTTTATTATTTGGTTGTGTTGTGTTCCTTTTCTTCCTTTCTCCCTTGTGTATGGAGTTGATACTACTTTTTTTCTAGCTTCCCACCTCTTGATGCCACAAGCATTGCTACTTAGCAAAGGTGAGCAACAAGATCATGCTCTTCTGTTTGGCTAATACCATAAACCTTCTGCTCATCGTTAATTGGAGTAAGTTGGGAGATACGCATACATCTAAGCCCATAGTTGTTTGATATGCTAGTTAACTTGCATGGTTTTATAGGTTGAGTTACTAATCTCCTCATTCACATCTTCTATATTGTTTGGACTTCTATGTCCACTCTCTCTTTAATTATTTCCAACCTAAATTCAACCTCACTCATTCTGCTCATGAGTGCAACCTTATACTCCAAGTTTCTCCACTCTAAGCTTTTAATTAAACTAAATTCACATTATTGAGATTGATTAGAGGATATGTTGTAGATGGTAGGCTAGATATAAAAATAGAAGGTATACTAGCAAGTAAGGCTAGTAGGAGAGAATGGGGGAGCATATTGAAGTGAGACTTGTGGGGGTTTTTATTTGGAACACCACGTAGGTCTTGGGGGTTCTTATTTAAGTAATAAAATGCATCATGAAGGGATAAATATATTATCTCAAAAGATATAAATATTCCTTATAATAGATTCAATTACTTAATAAGGACTCCTAAGGCTGATGGGTATTTATTGTATCAAAGATTGTTCCCCTTAACTATAAAGAGAAGTAAATCAAGGTTTATTTTATACTAAGTTCGTAGTTCCATATAAGGGAAAACCCTTATAGTTCATTACATTTTAGAAGAAAGGAAATTCCTCTAAGAAGGATCCCGATTAAAGAAATTAACTTTTACCTTTATGAATTTCAAAGTTGGTTTTGAAGCATAGTTAATTTGGAATTCAAAAGGGAACGCTCAAAGAAGAAAGTGTTTTTTAGAAGTCAAAATAGATTGACTAGAAATTGTTTTTAGATACTAAAAAGCTCAATAACCATTTCAAACTATCCTATTATTGGGATTTACATTTTTAAAATTGAAGTTATTGAGATTCTAAGTTTACATTTTTATTAAAAATTTAGGACTTAGATTCTGATAACACAAGACTGTAGAAATGCCTAGGAGTTCAAGACTTATTCTCATATCAAATGAGATGCTTCAAAACTTACTTCTAAAAGTGCTTTCAATACAAATCCTTGGGAATTATGACTCTTTTATCTCATTCAAGACTAAAACCTATTCCTAACTTTCTGGACTTACTTCATGCATGAAAGGGTTGTCAGCTAACATTTTTTATGTGATTTTAAATCCATGATTCTAGTATTATATTATGCAAGATGACTGACATGTTGTATTTAAGAAAGAAAATTAAGAGCATAAAATCACTCCCTAACCTAAGATAATGATTAGTATGTTATGCTCCTGACTAATGCAATGATTATATATATATATATATATATATATATATATATATATATATAATTTCATTGAAATCATGCCTAAGATGAGATGCAATTAGAAATGTGTCATGGACCTAATTAATAAGAGATGGCACACTTCACTAGGAAGGGTAGTCATCTTATAGGTTAGATGCCCACATTATATGCAATGGGTAAAGTGCCAAATTCAAGAAGTTGAGAAAAATATGCAGTTATGATTCACAAAGCCTAATTATTTCTTGTTGGTTTTAGTTATTTTTGTTCAATGCTTTAATTGAGTGTGATTATGAGTTGTTTATTTATATTTGAGTAAATTTAATTTAATGAGTAGAAAAATTAATTTTTCTAAGAGCCTAATGCATCCAGGCTTCATCGTAATACAACAATTATATAAAGAGGTCTATGAAAAATATGCAATTCTATTGCACACCCCAAAATAAATCAAGTCAAAATAATTAAATAAATAGGTTAGTATGATTTGGGTACACTACACCGAAAATGAAAAGGTGGGTAGGTGAGCTCTGCCCTTATAATGCTCGGCCTAGAACTACAACCTTGATTTATGGAGGGTCTTCACTTAGGATCACCGCCTTCTTTACGGACCTCATTAGGCTCATTAGGGGACCATCGACAGGTACAATGAATTCCTAATAATCATAAACCCCATAGAGTCTAACACATTTTTAGGCTCAAATAACATTTTAAAATTACAAAAATAAAATCCTAAACCCTACAAAACAAACATCAGGAAAAGCACACAACATACTACAATTATAATGTAAACATATGGGCTTAGCACCAATAGCTACCAAACCCACTTATCCTATTGAGCTATGCTTAGGGACTTGAACAACACGTGCAAGTAAATAATATTTCTTATATTTTATTATAGTTGTCTCTTCAAGCATAACCTCCTGTAGAAAATATAGTTAGCCTAAAAAGAATGCCCTAACATCCAGACTAGTGAGCAAATAATTTCTAGCTATCTAGTCTAAAATATTTCATCACAAAAAAAAAAAAAAAAACACATCACAACATAAATCATCACAGATCATTGGCCCAACCTAGGTTTAAGGTAGGTAACCTAGTAATCTAGTGTATGAAAGGAGGGACTTGTGTGGTATGACTGCATTAGGCCTTTTTAAGTTGAAGTTTTAATTTAAATTAAGTGTTTGTTTAATTTTATTATTGAATGGTTTCAATTAAATGATTCAATTGATTATGAATTTTATTTCAATTTTAAGCATATTTTTTATGTTAAATTTGAAATTAAGTTTTGAAGAATGAAAAATAAAATAAATTTTACTTGAACCAAAATCCATTCTATTCAACATCCTAATCTTGGTAGAATGAAATATCCACCTTAAGATGAAAATACACTCTAGGGGTTAAACTAAGAACCTATGTATCTTAATTAATATTTTGATTTGCTTGAATGATTTAGTTGAATTGTATTTTACTTTAATTGATGTTTGTTTACTGTAGTTAAGATTTCAAAGGTCATGTTTGTTAAAGTTGTTGAACTTCATATGTTTTGATTGTTTTGATTGTTGATATTGGTTTTAGATTTATTGGATTTTAATTTGGTTTAATTCAAATTTAATAATTCAACTAATAGTAGTTAATTTTTCTCTTTAAATTTAATATTTATTTCCTTTCTTTAGGCTTCATTTTATAAATAAAGTTTTATATGGTTTGTGTTGATTAAATAATTTTTAATGTCATTTGAATTTTATGATTTTATATCTTCATTTAAGTTTTATTAAATTTGAACCAGTTAATATGTTTGAATTAAATTAACTTGTGAATTGATTAAAATTTAAAGTGATATTTTGTTGAATTCCAATTATGAGTTTGATCATTTAGTAAATTTTAAGGTATTAGTTTGATAATTATTTAGTTTATTTAATTGATCTTTTATTTTAGTTTAGTTGATTTATTTTGTAATTGTTGATATAGCTAATTAATTAATTATTTTAATCAATATTCATTTCATATTGAATGTTTAATTAAGTTTGATTTGAGATTTATGAAACTAAATGATTTATGATGATTATTATTTGGGTTTCATGGTTTTATATTTTATTACGTTTCATTGATTTAATTGACTAATTATTATGCTTAAGCTGATTTAAAGTGTATTTTTGTAATCTATTATTTAATTAAATTTCTTATGATTAATATTTTATTTCATTTTATTGGACCACTAATTTTAGTCTAAGAAAATGATAAACATAAAACTTTAGGGTGCCAATACCAAAGCTAGGACATTATAGGTTTCTAAGGAATTTGAATTCTTATATTATGAATATTTAAATAAGTATTTATTTTTTATAACAATTTAATTATTCTTTCAATATTAAGTAAGTTTAGAATGATTTCAATTATAATAGATTCTTACTTGAATATTGAATTTAGAGATTTATTAATCACAACTAGGATTTAATATTTAATCTATTATGGAATTTCCAATTTGAACCATAGGGTTTACTTAATTTCTTGTCTTTAATTATTTCTTAAACCCTAACTATGTGATTTTTATGGTTCCTTAACTTCAGAGGGTTGGAGAATTTTTCTTAAGTTTTATGATGTTATTAAAAGTGTTTTGAGTTCACTTTGTGAATTTTTATAATTCTATGATTTTTTATATTTATTATTTGATTTAAATGGTTCGAGGAGTTAAGAATTTCATAACTTTTGATCGAGAAGTTATTTTTATTTGAATTTTATATGACAAGTGGGGTTCCTTCCCAATTTCACTTTCTTAAAATTTTATCATGATTAGAGATGTTTTTAGAGTTTAATTAAGATTTTAGTGTTTTCAATAAAACTCAAACTAGACTTAAAATATTGAGAATTAGTTAGGTCTTTTAATTTTCTGTGATTCCTCTCTAAAAGTTGAATCTGCATAGGGTATAGTTAAAATTTTTAGATTTTTATTTATTTTTATGACTTTTTCAAAGTTCAACTTAATTAGTTGAACTATTTAATTGATTAATATGTAATTAGACCAATATTGTGTTTATCAAATTTTAGAGAGTTTTAATGGTGTTTTTAAGTTTTTAAATTCATTAATGTTCATTTTGATGATTTAAATTGATTTCATATATTTTCTTAATTTTATTGGATTAATAGTAATGTATTTCATTAAATTATGATTTGAGATTAAAAAAATCATAATTTTCAATTTAATCATCAATAATTATTCAAATTTTTATTAGAAGTGTATTTTAACATTAATTTCATACCATCAAAGTTTCATATTGATTAAACCAATATTTTAGGTTTAATTTAAGTTTTATTATTTTTAATTCAAATTAACCCAAAAATATCTAATAAAATTGGGAATTTTGAGTTTAATGGATTCCTCTCACTAAGATGAATCCATAAAGTCCTTTATTTGCATTTTTTAATTGAGTATTTTATTTTTTATGAAATTTTAAAGTCTTGTAGCATTTTAAATTTAAAAATCTTAATTTTATACTTAACCCAATTAGTGCCAATGCAAGGTTGATTGGGATCTGCTTAACGCATGTCGCTGCTCTATTAGGCCATGTGAGATCCATGTGGATCATATGTCAAAAGGCGGTGAGGAGACGGGATCGATCGGGAATGTCCGATCATGAATTAGACTGTCCTAATTCAATCCTGATTTCTTTAGGAGATTAAATCATGTGATATCTCTAGATCACGATCGTTTGTTTCAAATAAAAGGAATAAATGGTGGTGATTCCATCTTGACCTCTCATTGGAGAAACGAGAGCCATTAGCTCTTAGAGTTTGACCTTCGGTGATCTAGATGACAGAGGCTAGCGATTTTGATTACAAATTGACCAAGAGTCTATTTTCAATCAATCTAAATGGCTTGATCTCATTCATGATCAATTAGATTTCATAAGGGGCCAAACTAAAATGAAAAGATGGTTGAAGTTAGAGAAAACTTTGCTGACGTTGATCTTCGAATATATTCAATGGATTAGAATGAAGATTTGGAAGCGATTTAGTGGCTTGCCTTTCTCTAGATCGATGTAGAGACCACTGCATGCCGCTTATTGGAGTTTGATCAAACAATGGGTTGGAAAAGTTAGGGAGTGGGGGAAAAAGGTTTGTTTGAGTTTGTTTTAAACTAGGGAAGGTGTAGATAGAATCAAAGGTGTGGATTGAGGGCTTTCTTATCTTTTTTATAGTTGGTAGAGCCTCATTCTTTTAAAGGCGATGGGAGGTGGCCAATTTTAGGAATTTGGAATCTAGATCAGCTCTTGAAGGTGATGGAGAGATTAGAGAAAGAACTTAAGGTGGCTAATCACAATGAATGAGGGAGCAGAGAATTTTGGATAAGTAGCTTAAGTGGTTTGATTTTGGGCTTTCCATGGACTCCACCTCATCGCATAGAATCAATTCACCTCTCTTTGAGTTAGCTGATGGTTTCTTGGATCAAGTTTAAGAAGATTCGAAGGTTAAAGTCAAGTTTTCTTTGCTTGGGCTTGAATTTGAAAGGCTTAGGTTAGGTTCATTTCAATTAGAATTAGATTGGGTTGGATTGAATTGAACCAAATCAATTAAATATTTTTATTTTCATGTTCACAATCATGGTGATTATCCAAGGAATGATTTTGAGATCAATTGATCCAAATTTCATATGAATTGAACATGATTGGGATTGGTTTGATCTATTTGATGCAAATGAGTCAAATTGAATCATTTGGCCTAATTAGCTATTTTAAAGATTGATTTTTGATTCAATTATGTATAATTGATCATTCATGATGTTTAGGATTGATTGATTCCAATTATTTTACTAAGTTTTTTTTTTAAAATTTCAACTCATTCTAACCTGTCTTAGATTTAAATAAATCAAGTTGAGTTTAATTAAGTCAAATGGCCAATTTGACATAATTAAGATGTGTTTAATTTCAATTATATTTAATTAATTATTTGAAATAATTTTGGACAATTAATTTTAATTAATTGAAGTTGGAATTTGATTTTAACTCAGTTGACCTAATAGACTTAATGGGTTAAGATGATCTCTTGGCCAAACAATCAAATTGATCAAATTAAACCAACTATTGGTTGGATTATATTTAATAATGTTTCTAAAGTGTTTTGAAATGTTAAATTTGGATTAATTTCTAATTTATTTTGGACTTGGCTTAATAATGCCCATTTGGATTTATTTATGTTAAGTAGTCAAATCAACCTATTTGAGTCCTCATTGGATTTGGATTTATTTAGTTTTATGTTTGAAAATATTAATTTGATAATCTTGAGTCGTTGGGATAACTCAATTTGACCAAAATTTGATTGGTTAACCTTTGACTTGGTGCTTTGACTTTATGATGCTTATTTTTGTAATCACATGGGTCAACTCTAGGTCAAATGACTTGGTTAACCATTTTGAATCTCATTTAAATTTACTTTTGGGTTCATTTATATTTGTACATTGACTTTATGCTTTTTTATTTAATTTTATTTGATTTTTCTTGGGCTCATTGATTTTTGAGCTTTAATGGTTCAATTAGGTCAACAATCTCCGCAACTAGCTCAATATAGACTCAATTGAATTTAGATCTCAACTCAAATCTATTTTATTGAATTTTAATGCATACTATTAGCATTAAGATTAATATCTATAGATTTTGTTACCTGCCAATGCTAATAAGGTCGATATGCAATATTATTAGTGAGACTAATGCATGCTATCAACACGAAGTCTAATTTTTGACATTAGCACTAGGATTATAGTACTTTTCTTATTTTCAGGTATCTTCTCAAATGATAATGATGAAATAGATTATGACATCATATCTTGAGGACAACTCCAATAGCTTATTGCTCCATTAACATTCAAATTAGGGAGGGTCCATTCACTACAATTTATTTTTATTATATTCATCATCACTTTTTGTTAATCTTTATGCAAAGCTAATAATTAAACACCTTCTCTCTACTGCTGCAAACATTATATCATCAACAATATGTATGCATGCATGCATGTTTGTATACATACATACATGCACACACACATTTATATGCATTTTGGACATAAACTCATTTTTATTGATTATATTTCAAAATTATGTAAAAAAAATGTATATTTAAAGTTCTATGAATCTTAAAGATACTATATTATAAAAATACAAATTTAATTTGTCCAAATGAAGCCATAAGTCAATATTATTGATATATTTGATCATTATAAACTAGATTTTTTTATTCATGATTGGCTCCTTTTGGGCTCAATCACTCAACAAATGATTATAATATGAACATTCTTTTTGTCTCATTTATATTCAAATTAATAATCAATGAGTTAAATATAAACTAAATTTTACTTATTCATATGAGATTCATTTACAACCCTAGATTCATCCAATTATATAATTAGCCATGCAATTATAAATGTGAGTCTCACTTAATCTAGTTCGTATTGGCCTTAAATGTTATTGCCAAGATCTTGAGTTCAAATCGACTTGATTGTGAAAAAAAAGCCTATGCAATTGTAACTTTTTATCTTGTACTAAAAAACAATGAGGGTGGAACCTCCTTCCATAATACTTTACCATTTTAAATAAAAATTATTACCCCTAAAGATCATTCATTTTACAATGAAGCATAAATATATATCTCTCCATCCACAATACTTCTATCAAAGCTGAAATTAAAAAAAAAATTCTTTTTGATAGCTTTTTAGGCATTGTTTAGCTTAATTGTAATGTTAGATAAGTTGGTTTAAAAGTTTGGCTAAAAAAAAATATTAAAAGCTGTTGCAAAAGTTAATAAATATTGCTTAAATGACTTATCATTTATTAATGATTTAAAATTCCAAAATATTTTGATTAAATTAATAACTATTATTGATTCAGCATAAAAGCTAAAATATTTATATATTTATAAATTTAATGAATATAATTTATTTTTATTTTTAAAATAATTCTAAGTATTTAAAAATACTTATTTATTCATTTTTTTAATGTTTATATTTAACTCATATATTATAGGATGATGAATTAATTAATTAATTTTTTAAAATTCAACCCATAATTTATCATAAAATTTATACATTGAACCTAATCATATATATATATATTTTTCTATATCATAGATATATTATTAAAATTAATTTTATTTTATATCCTAATTTATAAACAAAATGTATACGGCCAGAGTTATGGGGAGGAGAACCCTGAAATTATTTTGATACTTTATTCCATCAAAAATAGGGACCACATCAAAATAGCAATTCAAAAATAATTGTCAAAATGAAGATACAATCGAATTTTAGAGAGCATTTTTTTTAATAGTGGTATAACCAAATAGAAGTTGTTTTTTTTGTCACACTGGTAGCCCAAATTATAATGTCTAATTTCATATTTTCAAATGTTTTTAAAATAAAAAGTAAATAAACAATAATAATGATTTAAGGATTGAAAAAATTATTTAATTTTAAAAGGTCATGAGTTCAAAATTTTAAAAGGAGATTAGATATATTTGTTGATTTTTTAAATAATTAAAATAGTTATTTTTATTTTTAAAAATAATTCACTAAAATTATTGGAATACCATTGGTTCATTATTTGCACGCACAATGAAAGAAAAAAAAAAATGATTTTATGTTAATGAGAAATTGCTTTTGTCCAGCTTTCGGGGTTGTCAGACCATCAGGAAACTTTAATAATAATTGTTTTCTTTTCCTTGCGTTTTTTTCGAAGCTTCGCAAAAGGGCTGACTATATATTTTTATTTATTTATTTATTTTTATATTTGAATGAATTTAATCTTAAATTCACGCACTGTGCAAAAACTTAAACTTAAAAATTTTTAATTGAAAGTTAAAATTCTGGACCACTATACTAAGATGCCTATAAAAAAATTAAGATAGCCATTTTAACTCTATAGGACTTTTGGCAGCCACAATAGATGCTATAGTTTGACCTTATAAAAAAATGATGAAATGGTTTTATATATGTTGATATAATGGGCATAATAATTATAATCACATTTGGAAAGCTCCCCGTGTGAGTGGTTGGGAGAAGCCAAGCCACGCAGTGAGAAGATGAGATAGCCAAGTGATGCATGTGAGCAGCTCCTATTAACTGGGTGAGTGGCCCATCAAGCTAAGGTGAGTGATCCCTAGAGATAGGGAGAGTGACTTTTAAACTGAAGAGAGTGACTCCTAAGAATCAATCATAATTCTAAATAGGTGCACATAAATCTTTTACAAGCATGTCTTCTCTTATTAGCTTGCCTCAATCGTGTTAGGGGGTGATCAGCTTACAAAAGAACAATAGATTTAAGTATTTATTAATATTTAATAATAAAGTTGGAAAAATAGATTTTATTGCCATATTTAATTCTTATATTGGAAAAACACACCATTTAATAATTTAATGATAACATTAATTTGATTTTTGTGTATACCAATGTCTATAAATTAGATTAAATCCTCTCATTTGAAAGATGAACTTCTCTTTCATCCCTTATTATTATTTTTTTTTTTTTGTAACTATGCAATTTTTTTGACCTTGAATGGATGAGTCACCCACAAAGAATGTAATGGATGTGGCTATACATCAAATCATTTTTCATAAGCATAAGGAGAAAGAAGTGCAAAGATGGATCTAACTTATTGAGGAGAGAAAAAGAAAATTAGTGATTGTATCAGAAGATTCCATTTTTAACATGGATCAAGAGGATCTAACAAAAGCATTCATCGATCTCCATGCATTGAGTATTCTTATGCCGAGTCAAGTAGTTTAAGATGGTGAGACATACAGTTGCACCTATATCATATAAACTAAATATAAAGAACACTTTAACTCCATATATAAGGGATTTTTACCTTCCCATAAGAGACTCCATCTATTGCCTTAGATTTAGGGCTTTCAAAAGAGCTCATGCTTTGGAAACAACTAGTATTCGGCTGTTGAGAAACTTGAGATAGATCCATGCATTAAATGACAAAGTTGAATATGAGTAGATTTTTTGAACTTAATTTCTAAACGAGCTAAATATAAATAGACTATTGTTAGATCAAGTAAAGGTTGTTATTAGCTTTATTTTGGCATAGAAGAAATTATATAACATGACAAAAACACAAGAATGGTGCTTCCTTTTTTTGTAACAACATAATTTCGACAAAAAGTCATTCTCATACATAAGCTTGATCAACCTCTTAAGTTATAAATAATTGGCATTGAGAGTTTTATATTTATCATTCTTATAAATCACATAATTCAACAAGCGATGAGTGAGCTTTTAGGATACCGTCCATTATATTAGAGGTAGTTCTTAAAATTTCAACCTTTAAATCTTGCCCAGGGATAAGAAGTGTATGGTGGTTTTTATTTGAGGTTCTTCTTGATAACTTTCTAAGTATAAAATTTTCTTTCCTTGACTTTTTAGTGGATACGATGGGTGTGACTTCAATGAGTATATTGGAATTCTATGGAGACAAATTTGCTATTGAATTCATATGAGAGGCCACATTGATTATCAAATTGAGTACATGAATCAGAGATGAGAACCTATGATTCTTGGCCCTTAAGAATAATGTCCCATAATTCATGATTCTATAGCTCTATCATCTTATAATCCCCATGTCCTTACTTTGTTCAATTTGATGGAAGTCTTGATTTATAAAGTTTTTATTGAAGTCTTTTTTTATCCTCTATGCAAAATAATGTGTGTACCCTTGAGGACCAAATTATTGTAGCTAATGCTAATATTGAAGAATAAAAGAATAGACTTGCATTTTTAGAGTTAAAGCTAGTTTCACTTAACACTTAATGAAGTAGCTAACTCCTCTCTGAGAAGTTTATGCTTGAAAGTCAAGTTTGTGCTAACTCATGTTTTTGGAGGATCATCTAGTTCAAGTCAATCCCTTACTAATGGTGAGTTCATTATGTAATAGTTACTAATGTAATGCTTAACCCAATTTATAAGTTTTTTTTGGGTAGGGAGTAAGGGTGAATTCACTCCTATATGATTGTAATTAATAGATTTTCATGCATTTGTTCCATGTAATTATCTCTAACATTAGTATTATATAATTTATGTGCGTATATGTAGTGCTATGTTTTCAATGTGAACTTGCTAACTTGAATACTCAAGAATTTTATTCCATAATAATGATGGAAAGATGATATGATTAAAATTTAAAATCTAAACATTTATGATGGATATGGGTTTTGTCCCTCTTGTCCTCATTGCCTCTCTCTCTCTCTCTCTCTCTCTCTCTCTCTCTCTCTCTCTCTCTCTCTCTCTCTCTCTCTCTCTCTCTCTCGCTTTGCTCTTCCACTCTTACATTTCTATGTTTTTCTACAAACCTCTATTCTCATCATGGTTGCTTTGCTACTCCAAAGCATCTATAGAGACCAATTACATGATCTTAATATGAATAAGGTTTAGGGATTGGTTTCATTTATGTTACTTTATGTGGCAATTATTTTAACTGAGTTTTTATTATTTTATCAAAATCTAATTAAGGTGGCCACTATCTTTTCTCTTTATAACCCATCTCTCTCTCAATTAATAATTCAATACATAAAAATAATATTGATACTTCTAACCTGTAGAAATGGGAAGTTTAGTTCATGATTAATAAAAGAACATACCATAGCACAATATCATAAATATGATTATAATATAAAAAAAAAAAAAAGACAAGGAAAAGCATAGAATGAATGTTGATCTTCATCTTCTTCACCTTGCATCCTTGTTGTCTTGATGTTCCTCCAATAGACTCTTTAAAATTCTAATGAAAAGTGCTTGAAAATGTTAGGGAAAATCTTTTTTTTTTCATTAAAAGACTTTTATATAGGGCTGGTAGGATTGCTCCTTGAATGAAAAGAAATATAGTTGAAGTTAAATTAATTCAAGGCTGACACCTCATTAATGTCTAGGTGCCAAGGTCAGGTGCCTAAGAATTAGTGCATCTATCTTGTGCTCTTAAATTATACTTTGTCTAGCACCAAGGTATTTGATCTAAGTGTGTGGGTGTTGGGGTCGACATTTAGGCATTGGGTTCTTTATCGCCTACTAAATTTGGGATTTGACACATATGTCATAATTTGGCTCAATGAAAACTGTTAGAAAGCCTACCACCTAAGTGGAAATATAAATATTTTTTTTAACATATTGTCAAGAATGAAATAACATAACAAGAAACAACAATTCATTTTCATATTAGAATATTTTATAGGTTTTTTCCTTCACCCCATGGACTTTTATATTCACTTATACTTCTACTTATACATATTTCTCCTACCCATTATGCCTCCACTTCTACTTACACACTTATTCACTTCATATATGTTCAACTACATCATATG
The DNA here is from genome assembly GCA_021442155.1 of Cymbidium sinense. Lineage (NCBI taxonomy): Eukaryota > Viridiplantae > Streptophyta > Magnoliopsida > Asparagales > Orchidaceae > Cymbidium > Cymbidium sinense. Next base: position 69,929,267 of record CM038224.1, on the reverse strand, counting down.
TAAAGATAGATAATAATATATGTGAATAGACCATTCTCTACTTATATGTGCTAAAGTACAACCAACCAATAAGTTGGACTTTCTCCTTTTTTTTCAATATACAATTTTGATACATAAACACATGAATATTAATAGTATCAATATAACTAAACATTATTTCACCCATTACTATAATCTATAAAAATAAAACATGTATGTTAAATAGTAGTATTTATAAGGTAAAATGATAGTCATAATTCGTAAATCATTCATATATAGCAAAGTCAAATTTATAGTTTAAAAAAATGTACACTACATATAGAGATGGAGAGTAAAATAATTCATATATATTGTCCACAATATCATTTCAAAGCTTTAATTATTTTATAGCAATTTATCTTGAGCTTAGTATACTTGCTAAAATACATAAAAATGTCATATAACATAAAATGTCCTATGAAAAATTAAATTTTATATGACAATATGACTAGCACAACCTATTTTATAATATTCCAAAAATTTCATAGTGCAAAATTTTAGAAGATTCCAAATTTGAGCTTGAACAAAAAGTAAACTAAATAAAATATCAAAAATAGCAAAAAAAAATCAATGAAATTGAATTCTAAAGTAGAGATATAATAGCTTTTATCGAGCTGAATAATTTTCTCAACTAGCTAGATGGCTGAAATGAACTCTATGATTTTCGAACTAATTTTTCTCTCTCTCTCTCTCTCTCTCTCTCTCTCTCTATCATTAAAAATGGTTCACTAGTTTAGGAAGGAGAAAAATTATTTTTGGAATGAGATTTTATTATAATAGCTCATATATAAAAATGATTAAGGATATAAATAAAATTATAAAAATTATTATATTTTAATTATAACTTTTATATAAAGGCTCTTATATCTTGAAATATACAACTCTAAAAAATATGAATTTTTTTTATAAATGGTATATCATTTTAAAACATACTCATAAACATAGATCGTAAAATGGGCACCAATAGTTTTAGAAAACCTACTTTTATGAAGATGTGCTAATTTTCAAAGAATGATATATCTAATAAGAAACACCTTTCATATTTATGAAACTCATTAAAATAAGTAAAATATACATTTAAAATAAGATTTAAAATGCTCTATAATGTGGTAAAAAACTGAGATGAATTTTATTTGGATATCCTAACTTTGTAAGAATTTAAGTATTTGTTAAAAAATTATGGGCCATTATCATTGATGATCACCATATGAAATATATATCTACAAATGATACCAATCTAAATAAACTTGTGAGTAACTTCTATAGTTATCATTACTAGTGCTTTTGCTTTATCAAATTAACTAATTATGATAATGATAAACTACTTTTATTCTTTTGTTAGAGGAAAAGGGCTAATCATATTCATTCCACAAATTACAAATAGCCAAAGACTAGATGTAGGTTATAATTTTTGGGATGGTTGACACCTTTATTTTGAGTTGCTTTTGGTCTTTAACATTTGATAATAATAAGTAAACATTTGACTTAAGTATTCAACTACTGGATCTATCTAACTTGACTTCTTTTGATATTCATCCTCCATGACTTTTACTGTTATAATTGAAGGGTGAGTAACCTCTAAGATTAGTCTTCCATAACAATTTTCATTTTTGAAAGTAAGTCAATAAATTAATTCTACTCCACTGGTACATGTTTTATTTTGAAGCACTCAAATTTATCAATTTTTATTTTGACTTTAACTAAGTACTTTTTGAACACGTCCTCTCTAACTTCATATTGCCATGTGACTTGATTTACTACTAGATATGAATACTATTAGATGTTTTTCTTTGACTCCAACTACAAACCTTAATTCGACAATTATTGCTTTATATTTAGGTTGATTATCTATGATTTGAAAGTATATTTTGATAGCATTAAACATCACTATTCTTGCTTGGTTCTTTAGTATTATTAAAATACCAACTCTTGTTTTCTTGAGGCTCCATCAACATATAAGGTCTAGGGTAGATCATATTGTGTAGTTGCCTCTTTCTTTATATTGAGTACATTAAAATCAATTAAGAAATCCACTGTTGCTTGTGCCTTGTTATTTATTTTTGGTGTATAAATATTATTGAATTCACTGAGTTTGGCAAATCACTTTAGTAGTCACATCTAGTGATTTAGTTTTGATATAATTGACTTTAGAAGTTGATCTATTACAACTTATATTAAGTGTGCCTAAAAGTATGATTGAAGTCTCCTAGTTGTAGTTACTAATGCATATGATAATTTATCTATTATCGAATATCTAATTCAACATCTCGTAGAATTTTGCAAACATAGTAGATTAGCTATTATTATTATCTTTTTGCTTCTTGGAAGAGTACCAAACTCATTATTTCTTCTTTGACTCTGAGATATTATAGCAAATATTCTCTAAGCTTTGGACTTTACAATAATCACGATGAAGGTAGAAGTGTCTTAAATCATGCAAATCACATTTTTACACTCATTATTCTATGTATTCCTCAAAACTTTTAAAATTTCAGATACTTATCATGTGATGTGGAGATAACCTTCTTAATCCAGTGATTTAGCTTATCATCTTTTACAAGTTTTTTTTCTTGATTTCTAGGTTGGTCATCTCAAGTATTGCTTGGCTTTCTCTAAGTATATATTTATTCCTTTAGGTGTTATTAGCAAACCTAAGAACTTTTCCAATTGCTTCTAAAACACACTTTAACAAATTTAATTTCATGTTAAACTGTCTTCATGTATCAAATATATTTTTTAAGTTTATTAGATGTTGTTCAAGAGTTTACTTTTCTCAAAAGGTCATCAATATACACCTAAAAATTATTCTTTTTTATTTTTAAAATTACATCCATCATTTGCTTTTTTTGTAGCACTGTCATTTTTTAAGTAAAAGGCATCATATTATAACAACACAATCCATCATAAGTAATAAATGCCATCCTCTCACAATCTATAGAGTGTATATTGATTTGATGATATTTAGAGAATGCATCTAAGAAGCTCATAATTGGGTAGTTGATTGCTAAGTCAACTAGTACATCAATGAGTAGAAGTGGGTAGCTATCCTTAAGGCAGATTGAATTCTAGTTAATAAAATAAACACACTTTTACCATTTCCCATTTGACTTGTCTATTATCACCACATTCACAATATATTATAAGTATTGGACATCTCTTATGTTTCTACATTGAGTAACTTGTAAATATCACTTCAAGTTGGATTTGTAAGAGTCATAAATATTGGTTACATCTTTTACTTAATTGATCTCACCTTTGGGTCTTCATTCAACCTATGACAAAGAACATGTATGTCTATCCCTAGTTCTCCATCATCAACTAAAAAAAATATATCAAAATACCCTCTAAGAGTGGACACCAACTAGCTCTTTCTTTCTACACTGAACGCAAAAATAAATTTAAATGTGCAACCTCTATGATTCTTAGTGACAAGATTTCTATCACCTCTTTAGTTTTTTCCACTTATTTTTTACACAAGAGGCTATAGAATTTCTTATGGTACATTCACTATAGTTTTCAAATAGTATGCCCTTGATTGTAGCAAATGTCCACTAATAGTCATCACATGACCTCCTCTTAAGAATTTTAATGCTACATGGTATATAGAGACCACAACTCAAAATATTAATAAGGGTGGCCAACCAAAATTAGCAATGTATGTAGTTAGCTCATTAAGGATAATGAAGTTGGCCATTAGAGTGAACAATATTTCTCCTTCTCCCCATATGATTACCAAGGTGATTACTTCATTTGTCTCTTTTGTTTCTCTTTATAAATCGAAGAGAGGTCTAAAGGTTACTATTAGGAAAGAAGCTACTCAACTTATTTTGATATAGACACTTTAATATTCACTAAACTTTCTATGTATATTATAATATTACTAATTAAATAATCTACAATTATGAAAATGACAACTATAGCATCATTATATGGGTCATCGTTCAATTGTCTATCAACCTTAAAAAATGTTATTATGGGCATTTTGGAGACTGATGCCAGTGAAGTTGGAATAAAGTAATTGAGGCTGGATTGACGAGAAGGTTTTTCTTTTTTCTACCCCATGAATGTTAGGTACAACTTTGATGATGTGTATGTTTGTGTTAAGCAAGTTCATTTCTCACGTTTGATGCTTTTAGCATCTATTATTATTTGTGTTTGTTAGAACAAGCTCTTTAAGCTTATGTACCTTAATAATTCTTCAACTAAACTCCTCAGATGATGACATTTCTCTATGTCATGCACATGATCTCTATGATATGTGCAATATTTCTTTATATTTTAGATGTATCCTTCAAATCTCATTAATGATTATTTTGAATGACCTCGATGACTTCATCCATTGAAACTTATAATGGAGTCATTGTGGGAGATAAACAAATAAGCACATACAATATTTAACTCCTCCATTTATTTTGTCTTTGTACAAATTATGCTTGACCATTGAATGGATGAGTTTTCATTATGGTGTTTTATTTCAGATGTGCCGGGTGGACACCACACAGATCTTAGGGGTACTTATTGAGGTGATTGTGTATGATATTAATGTATGATTTACTATCACAAAAGATGGAAATATCACCCTACAATGGACCTAATCACCTAATAAGAACTCCTAAGGCATGATGGGTCTTTGAATATACCATAGAGCTTTCCTTTACTTTACATGAAAAAATAAATCATGGTTTATTTTATGTCAAGTTCTTTAATTCTCTACGGAGGCAAGCCTCATAGTTAATTACATCCTAAGAAATTAGATTTTCAAAGAATACTCTCGATTAAAGTAGTCAATCAATTATCTTCAAATATTTTAAGGTTAGACTATCAAAGGATTGGTTATTTTTAGAAGATCAAGTGGGAATATTCAATTTGGAAGGACTTATTTTGGATTTCAAAGTAAAATAAGTGCGTTCATGATACTAGGAAGCCTAGTAAGCACTCCAATCTAACATGTGGTGAGGCTTTATATGTTTGAATGAGAGTGGATTTATTTTTGTTTGAGTTAAAATTTTATTAGAGAGTTAGGGCTTATAATCCATCAACACAAGATTGTGAAAATACCTAAGAGATGAGAATTTATGTTCATAGTCTAAGAGAAATAAGCAACCTTGGATCTTAAATCTTGAGTTTTAGCATAAGCTAGAGCACAACCTAAATCTAAGTAGAAAGGGGACATACAGATCTAGCTCCACAAGAGAGAGTAAGCCCGTTGGACTCTTCTGGGTTTACAAACACCTGGAGTGGCTGCCAGCTAATACCTTCTACGCTTTAAATCAATGTAGGCCGGTCTTATTTAACCGCAAGATGGTTTAAGTGGTTATTTAATTTGAAAGAGACTAGAGTCTTAAACTTACTCCCTAAGAGACTAGATCATGTTTGGTATGAGCATATGACTTAGTCTAAATGCAAAATCTTTTCAAATTTTATATCACTTTGACACAATATTTTGGACAAAGGCTTTGGGATTTCTTATGCATAAATGCATGATGAAATTTATTTATTGGCCAAATCAAAAGAGAAAGAGGGTGAAGCTCCATCATAAGGGGTTGCTCTCATGCGTCAAGCGGTCCCTAAAGTGACAAAATGAAGGCCCTCTTTTTTAGATGAGTGATATAATATGACATGCATGGTGTTTGACATACAACATATAGCTAAGGGATTACTAAATCTTTTAGTTATCTTGATTACAACTTAAGCTTTAGAGTGAGGTTGAAGTTGTTTTAAAATTTAATTATGAGTTGTTAATGTGGTAGAAAAAGTAATTTTTTTCTTAAGAGTCTACATCTAAGCCACACATTAAAACATCAATCACTAACAAACTATGAAAATCATGATGTTCTAGTGTACAAATCAAACACAATAATAATCATTTTATAGACTATCATGAAAGAATACGAGGGCGATGTGGCTGGGTACCGCCGTACACCCCGAAAAAGAGAAAAGGTAGGTAGCCAAGCTTTACTCTTATACAACCCAGAATTATAAAATAATATTACAATTTAAAATTGAATACATGCTATGAGGGTCTTCATTCTTCATATCTTCTTCTCCTTCTTTCCTTTGATTAGATTTGCTTCAAGGCATCAAAGGGCCTCCTAGGACTATACCTTATAGACACTGCTCATCCTAATCCCTATTGTACTAATCCTAATTCCTATTGCAAAATTATATATTTTTTTATGAAAAGTAAATCTAACTACATCTATAAATAGACATTAGCTAAACATACATACTAACCCAAGCAGTTATATTTCATAATTTGGACTTAGTATCCTACACACGGGTGACCAAGCCCACCTGTATGAAGGTGGATTATGCTTAAGGGCTTAAGCAACCTGCAAGAAGCAAAATATTTATATTTATTTTTCAGCAGCCCCTTAAGCATAATCCCTATAGAAAATAATATTAGGCTATCAATGAACTAACATCCAGTCTAAGATCTACATTCCTAACATCTAGTATAAAACATTACATCATAAAATAAAATACAACATCATACATATAATATCCTAACCTAAAGCTAAAAGTGACTTCATATTCTAATGTGAGTGTTTAGGCATCATGTGGCATGTATTAGCTAGGCTTTTGAATTATAATTTTCTAAGTCTTGAATTTGTTTAAGTTAACATAATGGTGGTTTAATTTCAAGTTGTTTAGAGGTTTGCAAATTTTAAGTTATATTTATTTTATTTCATTTGATTTACACTTAACATTTAAGTGTTATAAAAAGAAGGAGAAGGCTTAACCTTCTTCATCCCTACCTTAAGTTGTTTCTTAAAAGCATATTCTTATGATTTAGTTTCTTTTAGTGAATAATTTATTAAATGTTATATCAATCCTAAGTTTAGGTTGACCTTGAAAACTTCTATTCAACATGAAAGATATCTTAAGATTAATGTGACTTAATTACCATTACATAGAATATGCCGAACCATTCCTTTTCATCACTCATGACATGCATATGATTTAACACTTAGTATACCTATACATGCAACATATTTTAGCATACTTAGATGATTGAGGATGCATATGTTTTTAATAGAAAAGGGGACTTTCATTCTCTAATTAAATACACATACACATGTATAAAAGATGTAAGTAAGTACGTGCCATTATTTAAATTAGGAAAGTGAGATAATCAAATGACCTCCTTGGGCTACTTAAATCCTCATATTCCTAGGATGTCCAGACTACATACTTGCTATCTTAAGTACATATGTATATATATACAACTATAAAGATGAAAATCATGCAAAAGATTATATTTTTGGTTGAATTGTTTATACATGTAAAGTAAAGCTTTATCCAAAATTTAATACAAATATACATTGGAATGAAATTAAATAAGTATGTGCCTTTGTTAACCAGGGAAGTGAGATAATCAAATAACCTCCTTGGGGCTACTTAAAGCCTTGTATTCGGGATGTTCATACTATATACTTATTATCATTTAAACATATGTAAATCCATACGTGAATGTAGGAAAGAAAACACTACCTTCACATGCTTAAGCTATAAACATATGCAAATCCTATATGTATTCATAACTACTATCACTCCAAATATTATTATCAATTTATAACTTTTAAAAATAATTTTGAATCTATTAGTTATAATAGCCACATATAATAAGATTTAGCCAACACATGCAATTTTACATAAGTAAATTTCATTTGATTTTGAAAATATAAATGCATGATATCACATGACATACAACATTTAAGGTGATTGAAAAGGAATAGCCAAACATTTCCACATAATTTATTCAACTACACTAATTCTTAAGGACAATCACATTAACTAAAATCATTTAAGGAAAACCAAAGCTTCTCATTAATTTTGGTTTTGGATTTTGATTGGACTTAAAGATGAGAGATCATTTGTTGTTGTTCATCCCATTCTCATGTTGGTAATTATAAGTTTTTTAAGGAAAGATAATTAAATGATTTTTATAATTTAATTAAGTTGAACCATAAAATAATCCATTTAATTACTCTTTTCTATGCTTCTTTAATGCAATTAATCATTTAATCATGAGCCATAAATGATATGCACATGAGGAAAATAAAATTACAATGCTCCTAAAGGATCTAATGCAATTAGCTCAAAATTGGAAATTAATTAGATAAAAGAATCTAATTAAATGCTTTTATAATTTTCTCACACATGGGCTAATCATAATTTTCTTAAGGGTCTTTATGTTACTGAACACATAAAGAGGAACTCTTAATTTCAAATTAGATTATCTGATGTGATTGTCATTTTAATTTGATTAATTTTTGGTTGATGATTGCTTACTTAATTACTTAATTAGCCACACAATAATTAACTCTCTTTAATGAAATGAATGTGGAAATCAGGAAAGAGGTCATAATCACTCTCCCTCATCATATCGCTATTAATCAGTGATAATGAAGTTAAATTAATTTTTACTATTTATGACTCTAAATAATCATTAAATTAATTAAGAGGGTAATTAATATTTGAATTTAGGATTCCCCTAATTATATAGCCAATAAATTTAGGCAAAATCCCATTAAATGCAAGTATTAAAGTTTAATCTAATTAAAGAAACATTCAAACCCAATTAAGCTATAATCACCGTTCAAAATTGAATGAAATTATTTTTATTAAATTCTCCTTTATTAAACTTCCAACATGGCTTTATTTGTATTTTTTGAATTTTCTATAATTAGTTATTTTAGAAGTTTCAGGCTAATTAAAGACATTTTAAACCTAATTAATCCCTAATCCCATCGATGCCATGCGAGAGGCTAACGTGGCAGCGCTTTCCAAGTGGCACCGTGGGATTGAGCACTTAAATCATCCGACATGACAGGGGAGTCAGCGGCGGCGGATGCGGTTTCATCACTATCATCTGATTTCAGATTGAGCAGTGGGGATTAATCTCACAGTTCCTATAGGATTAAATTGAATAAATCTAATTGGATTAATCATGGCTGTCCATTCCAACCACACGAAATGGATGATGGATGATCTTTCGTCCCCCGAGCGACGGAAGATGGACATCATCTGCCCTCTTCCTCTCAATTCAAGCTAGAGCTCGTGAGGCCTCGGGATTGACTACAAAAATTTTAGGAAGGATATCTAGAGATCAAATGGTGGAAATCACGAGCAGAACATGATTTCTTTCATAAAGGCCAAACAAAAATTGAATTTTCTATGGTTTGCCAGAATTTACCTCGCTGGAGCTTAAGACCATCGGTTTATCGATGGAGGTAGCTTCATCTTGAAGAGACGAAGCCCTGCTAAGAAGCTTGCACCTCCTCACTAGTGGCTCTGTAGACCAAACGCTGCTGGAATCCTCACCAGAGTTGGTCTTGAATGGGTCTCCGGTGCTTGAATCAATCAAGAATCAATTCATTCTTAATCGTCGGAGCTAGGGGAAGGTGTGGGTAAAGTTAATTTGAAAATGGTGGATGTTAAGTATGGTTGGACGGAGATAGGCTCTATTCTATTTCGAGTTTGGTGTTTCCGTCGATGAGGAGGCTCAGGGAACTCAAGGAAGTGCTCGGGAGGCTCATCTCAACTCACTCGTGCTCTGAGAATGATTAGTTATTTGTTAGAGTGGAATGGGGAGGAGTATACTCTCCTCCCCCTCAAATATGACTGATCTTATCTTGGGTAGACGTCCGACCGGCATAGGTGGCCGGGGATGTCAGAGGGATGATGATGTGGCTCGGTTTGAGTGGTGAGGGCCTGAGGTGGGATGCCAAGGGCTAAGGTGGAGTGTCCTTGCTTCCCTAAGTGAGCAAATGAAAGGAGGTGGGTTAGCTCACCTCCCTTGACCTATGGCTAACCCAACTAGCTTTTTTCAGGTTAACCAAAGGGCCAAGGGTCCAAATTAAGCTAAGTGGTGGTCAAGTGCAAGGAGAGAGGTTGACCACCCAAAGGTGGGTTTTGTCCTATTTGGAGTGCTTTACCTAATGGGTAATGGGTCAATTTGGGTTTGGTTTGGGTTAGGTTTGATTTAGGTTGACCCATGGTGACCCAAAGATGGGTCATGCCAAGTTTGCATGAGTTTGGTTGGGTTTGGCTCAATTTAACCCATGTAGGTCAAATTAGGCTAGTTGAGTTTAGTAGATCAATTGATCAAATTGGGTGAAACCATGGGTTGAGACAAGTTCAAATGATGATTTGGGTTCTTTTAATTCAATTGGTTTGATTTGATTTGGATTGGATTTGAATTTGACTCATAGGTTCATATCGGTCAAATGGGCTAAGTTGACTAATTTGGTTAAATTGGCCAAATTAGCTTGTGTTAGGTGTTGGTTTAGGTTCAATTGATCATTTAGGATGTGATTGTAGGTGTTGATTTTAATCAATTGGGATTTAGGAATGATTTAGGCCAATTTGATCCTTTAGGTCAATTTGGGATAAATGTGTCATTGGGTTGACTTCGTCAAATTGGATTCTACTAAGGGTTTAATCATGTTCAATAATCAATTTGTGATGGATTTGAGTCATTGGTTTCAATCAATTTGATGTAGGATTTGATTTGACCCAATTTGGTTTAGGTCAAATTGGGTAAACTTGGGTCAAAGGGCTAATTGGATTTGATTTGGCTCAATTAATAGCCAAGTCATGTTCAAGAATCAATTTTGGGTTGGTAGGGATCATTGGTTTCAATTGGTTTGAATTGCGACTTGTCATTTTGATTCATGTAGGCTTATTGGGTCAACTTGGGTCATGATCAAGTTAGCTTGGTTTGGTCCGATTGATTGCAATTGATCAATCAAGGGTGATCAACAATCAATATATGAGATTTTGAATAGGTTGGCTCAATCCAATTTGGGTTGGATTGTAATTTGGTTCAAATGGGTCCTTTAAGTCACTTTGAGTCAAATAAACCTAATGAGTCAATTGAGTTGATTTTGGGTTGAATTAAGTTGAATTGAGTTTGATAATTGATTTGAGATTGATTGATGACTTTGATTGCAATTGATTTGGGTTTAATTAGATTTTGGCTCATTTAGATATTTTGGGCTCAAATGGGCTAGTTTTGGTTAATTAAATTGATTTTGATCAATTGGCTTGATTATAACTTTTGGTAGGGTTTAAAATGAAGGTTTGAATGGTTGGAGTGCTTTTGTGAAGATAATTGAATTAGGTTTGATTGAAAAATTTTGGTTAAGTCCATAGATTGGCTTAAGGGATTAAGATGGATTTAGGTTTAAATCATTTTGGCTTGGAGGTTGGATATGAAATGAAATTCCATTAAGTTTTGGTTGGATTAATTTGAGATTGGATTTGTTGAAGGGGATAGCATGAGACTTGGTTTAGGCCATAAGGTAGGTTACCTTTAGATCCTAAGGTATAGCCTAAACTATGACAAGTCTTCCTAAGTCTCTATGCTTAAGTTAAGTGTTCACTTAGTCATTAGAAGAGTCCTATGACTAAGAAGATCCTAGTGTCTAGAAGACTTCTAGATCTAAGATGAGAAGATTGAATCTCACTCTCAAAGTGAGGTCAACAGTTATTAATCAAATAATTTTCTCTTACTATTTAGTTTGTTGGCAACTTCTTCTATTTTGATGAATTTGTTGAAATTTTCTCTTAAATTTTGGCCCTTCGTTGTTCTTTGACAAACTCAACTCACAGTTATTCTCCTTAGCATTGACATGACTATTTATAAACCCCAATAGTTTGGCAACAATCTCCAATTATTGCTTACATAAATTAATGCTTTAATAAGCTTACATGCATCAAATTGTGTAATCCTATATCATTTTTTGATAGATTTAAATTGCTACCTCATATGCTACAAGATTAAAAAAAAAGATAAAAAATTTGTACTCTTAGTGTAACTTGATGTGGCCTAAGCCCTTCTATTATTCATGCATTATGTTGAAGTTCTTTGTATATGCGAGGGCAAAAAAGTTATTATTTTTCCGATCTATCTTGTAAAAAATATTTAACTTGACAGCTTTAGATTGTGCAATGTACTGTTTCGTTGACAAGGTCTTGATATTTAGCATTGAGAGCTTCATTTGCTTCGCATGACTGCATCTTTTTCACCCGTTGATTAATTTAGGCAATTTTTTAAATTAAGTATGGTTAGAAGATTAATTAGGTAATTAAGTATTAATAAAAAAAATTTAAGAATAGGTATACCAATTAGTTGAGGGTCAATGCCACCGGGCGGGATGAGACCATGTGAATTGAGGTTACCGGCTACCGGCTAATATGGCCAATTAACCGGGCAAGCCGAAGCTATACCACCATTTAGGTGTCAATTTTTTTATGTGAAGCCCCTGAGGGCGTTATTTGTGTGAGATAAGTAAGTCAGGTTTGAAAATGGATCGCATAAAATTGATAATAATTTAATGGATGACAATCATATGAAGTTAACCAATTCATTTTAAAATGGACAAATAATAAGAAGTTCATTATGACATAATCAAAGTATGTATGACTCAAGTTTGTAATGAAACAGATAAATAAAATATAAGAGACACAAAAAGTATACTATGTCCTAAACCCTATACCGGTGACAATTGTCTTCTTCCTGTTCTGCAATAGCACCACCCCGTGTGTATCGGTCAGAAGATGGACGATCACGCAAATGATGGTGGCCCTCACCGCAAGATCCAAGGCCATATCATCCGCGGACTGAATAGGTGGTGAGTCATATAAGTCGATATGTAGAAGGATCGATCGATAATAGAAGGACTGATCGTGAAGTAGATGGCTTACCCATGGTGTGCGACACCTCTCAGGCATCGACACGTAATATGTGTCACCAATATGTACATGCTCATCCGTGTCTTTGCATATCACCATATATCAATACATCCTGTAAGGTGATCATCCAGAATATATAGAAGATGTCCCGAAGTTGCTACAATATGCTCCGCCTACTTTAAAAAAACAATGTAAAATTAGCACTTACATAAATATTGAATACTTACTTATATCGAACTTACATACGCTTCCACCGGTGCTCATGTAGTGTGGTAAACAAGAAATACAGAGAAGCCCACGACCAAGACATGTATCGGCCGATAGTCGTCTTTCTATCCACATTCTCATCTAGGCCCTCGACGAGGCAATCCTCCGCCTCCCAAGAAGCAATGTGTGATGGTGGTAATCAACCCAAGATCCTTAACATCGCTTTGAAACTAGGGTCAAGCTACATCTACTGGGAATAAGGCCAAATCAAAGACTCTATCTGGTAAATGCCACTCAACCCTCTTCCGCTGATAAGAGGGACTAGTGCTAACCATATGTCAGAGCCTATTGAGCATGTATCTGATAGATGTGTTGTGATCGCCACAGACGCTCCCAGATCACCTACACATGTAGTAAAAATTATGTTAAAACATAATCTACATTATAGATATTTAAACTAAAGTGTTAACTATGGATCCAACTGTGTTTGCGAAATCTAGCTATTTGCAATCGCACATTTTCCATTGGCTATTGATGAACATACTTCTCATTCCATCTGCACACATAATACAATTTAAACATAAATATAAGCTGCATAATTTGAAAGTGTAATTAACAACACATACCTCAAACCAACGTTGAGACCAGCAAGCTCTATAGGATATGGAACATGTAAAGTCAGCCTGCCCACATGAATATGCTCCCAAGCCCAAATTTGAAGGAGGTGCAACCATATTGGCCTTGGGCGACTCGTTGACCCTATATGACGAGCTAAAGCGCTCCACCTATAGACATCATGCTAAAGGAATCTGGTCCTCCAGTGGTGGTAAATATTGTGGTGGACCTCAACTGGCATCGAGTCAAGAGAAGCCCAATCGAAATAAAATATAAGACGCAAGTGACGGAGGAACTCCTCAGGTGATTGTCGTGACTCAGAAAGTCCACCCACATCGCTGGCATGCATGTTCATGTGTCGACCCATCCTGAATGTCGATCTGATCCGTGGACTGATCGGATCATGATACATCACGTCTGGTAAGGGGTGTCGTCCCAACAAATCATCGCAGCAATCAGGCCAAGTGTCCCATCTCTTCTCGCACCAACGGGCCTATGATAGGCCCATTAACCCGTAGTCCCAAGATCATCGCCAGCCCCGAGTCATCATCTCACTTAGGTGGAAGGTATTGGTCTCGGAGACCATCTCAACTAAGGTGGTCGAATGATGATCTAAATGGATGAAGCATACCGACTCACACAAGGCAGCCATGCCTAGCCCATGAAGTTTACATGTAATGGGCCACTTCAAAGATAAGCAAGTGTGATGCGGCCTCAAGTGTGCTCTAAAAAAAAAAATGGCACTGCTCAAATAAAAAAGGTAACCCATTCTAAAAATAAAATTCACTTACGATCGGTGGCCTCGATGTTAATGGAGGCAATACTAGAATGAACCTCAGGTGTAGCCTCCAATGGTGGCGGCCTCCTTAGCATGTCGACGCTTAGGGCGGTGCTCTGCCATCGTACCTATCAAAAAAGAATCGCAAATATAATAGTGTTAAGATACATAAAAAAAAAGATTTATCTCAAAGGGAATTTGGAGATAACTTCATGATAAGATATATTACTCACGCAGTCCACACCAATTTGAATCATAATTTCTTCCCAAAGCAATTTTGGCAGGTTGAAGAATTTAAGGAGTGGAGAAAAATGGCTTAAAATATAAGTATAAACTTAATATTAGAATTAAAGAGATTCATGCTTCACAGCACTTAGATAAAGAATACTATTTTGAGGGATGAAATGTTTGAAGGTTGAGAGCTCCTAAATTGAGCATAGATTCACATCTTTTAAAGCTCTCAAAAAATGATCGATTTAATGAGAGAAAACTAACAAAAACATCCATTAAAATATTGATCGAAGAACAAAGAGCTAAAGTCAAATTGACACAAATCTTCATCAAAACACTAAGTTGAACTAATTAAATTTGAATTGAGAATAAAAGAATTGGGGCAAAAATTCAAGTTGCATGATAGTGTGAAATAAAATAAAATCAATTACTCCAACATAGCAACATTATATTTAGAAAATACAACTATATCATGGATGAAGAAAACAATATACGAGGCATAATAAATCAAAGAGGCATGCCATATTCTAGAAATCTATTATCAAATTTTCATATGCCTTTTCATTTTGAATTCTAAAACTTTGCTTCACTAGAATAGGCATGTATTTTAATTGAGTATAAGTCCATAAGTGACATTTCTTAACGAGAGTTCTTTATATTGTTCTTACTAATATACAAACCTTAAAATAATGTTCTTTTGGAAAGCCTTGATCCATAGAAACACTAAATCAAATATGATAATATATGTGTGATCCAAATATTTGGATAACTTATACCATTAGTATTAGAAGTCCATAGAGTGTATAGGTATATGATTTATCCTTAAGACTAATTCATCAATATCATCCTAACATTGTAATCCACCATATTCTTATTCCATGTCATGCTTTAAAATACAACTAAAACTTAATTTTCTAGATCACACAATAGATAGAAGGCCGCTAAATAGAAGACTAAACAAATCCACATCCGAAAGAGGACAACCAATTAATAGCGGACAAGCAACAACAAATCACGTGAGAATTAATCGGGGAAAGAAAGAATCCAAATGACGAGAAAAAAAGAAGTTTCTATTGAATACCGGACAAGGCAGCGCACGGTCAGAACCTGCGGCGCGGGAAGTTCCAAGAGCACCGTGCTCGGTGGGCGGTCGGAGCTCCAACGGGCGGAGGAAGCGATTTCGGGGCCGAATCGAGCGAAACTAAGGAGATAGGGCGATCGTGGCGATCGACCCTAATAATATCTTCGGGGCCGATTAGGCGGCTGGTTCAGAATATCGCCGGTCGCCCACTAAGCGGGCTTCAGTAATCAGTCGCCCAATTAGTGGGCGACTGGCCTCAATTCCGTGCCGCACCACGCCATGAACCGACGTATAGCCGTCAAATTGAATTATATCTATTCTTAAATTTTTTTTATTAATACTTAATTACCTAATTAAGATTCTAATGATACTTAGTTTAAAAAAATTGCCATTAATTTAATGTGCCTTTTTCGCTCTCGTTTACTGAATGCCAATTTGGGATCAATTTTATTTTATTTTTTAAAAAATATTTACTTAATATATATTTTTAGTGATTTTTTTATTTATTAAATAATTCATATTATTTTAAAAATACTCAAATAATTTTTGAATATTATAAGTGTTTTTGAAAATAACCATCTATTTTATTGAGACTCAAATATAAATATAATTTAAATTTAAATTTAAAGTATAAAACAAAAATCAAAGTGATCCCGAATAGCCCCTCTTGCACGAGATAAATTTTATTTTGTGTTTTTTATTTTTATATAATCTTTTGAAAATATACTTATTTGTTGTATTTTTTAAATGTATTTATTTTCTTAAAAATAAATCACATTATTTAAAAATAATTTCATTATGAAGACACTTATCGCCACCCACCATTTCGCTATTATTTTCATTAATGCTATCATCATATAAAAATAAGAACTTATTTTTAAGATATCAAACAAATATAATTTCAAGTTAAAATATAAAAAATAAATTGCAATAAAAAATAAATAAACATGATTCCAAATAGTTCCAAATTTATAAATATTTTTTCAACTTGGAGCGTAAATGAGAATAGTTGAGCTGAGCTCGCATCACTCTTAATTTGAGCTTGATTAATCTATCAAGCTTTTGCTTTATTTTTAAGAGCTCACAAGCTGACTTGCTTAGTACGGAAGAGTGAAAATAATTCTGATTCAAATAATTTTTATGATAAAAATAATAAAAAATAAAAAATTATAAGAAAAATAATAAAAAATTATTTGATATAAGAAAATAAAATATAATTTTTGAATAATTTTAATAACTTTATAATTAAACTATTTAATTCTAGTATATTTGAAGTATATTTTATATTAAAATTATTAATCAAACTTTGCGAGCTAACAAGTGAAATTGAGACTAAATTGAGCTTGACTCGAGCTCAATCCACGAGCCACCTATCGAGCTGAGCTTGAGTTGACTCATGAGCACCTTGACACTTACACCCATATTTTCAATTGATTTCTCCTTTTCAATTTATTCCTATAAATATGACTTTAAATATTTGCTCGTCCGCATGTTTTGTTACAAGTTAGAATGCTTCATACTCGGTGAGATCCATTGTTCAAAAGAGTTATGTATTGTAATTTATTTGTTTAGGTTGTTCACATATAAAGTCAATTGACTCTTCAGACTAGAATTTAAATTGCATTAACATTACCAAGTGAGAAGAACTGCTTTGAGCCATCCAATGGGTGATTTGGATTTTAGTTATATTTATGGGAGACGCTGCTCTCAAAATCTCTAAATAAGCTCTTAATCATTATATGAAGGGAACTTAGAGGGGAGGCTGGATGGAAGCTAAAGAAGAGAGAGAACTCAGAGATCTAAAGGATCCTTGTGTTCTTTCTAAACTTCAATGCTAGAACATCAACTCTAATGCCATTGTTGGCCCACTACCATTGAATAATATGCGACCATTGCAACATAACCAACATATTGGACAACTGACGTTAACCATCGCCATCAAACTACCACTAATCGACCTTCACTATTTGACCACCATTGACAATTATGATTAGATTGCCACCGACGAACCTCCACCATTAAACCATCACATGAGTACAATTTCCTGATCAACATCAATCAACATATTTGCTAGATCACCACCCAACTATGATCGTTTGGCTAAGATCACTTAACCACATTCACCAAACTATAGTTGCTCGATCCCCATGATCCAACTATGGTCACTTGACTATTGTTGCCTAATTTAAGTTTCCCAAAATCCATCAATTAATCACGATTTCCCAACCTTCAGCAATAATAATGGTTTCCCAGCTATAATAGCCTAATCATTATTGATCTTATTTTTCGATGAGATTGTCACTCTTCTTAATCTTAGTAATTAGGATTACTAATCATAGAGTAAGAGCTTTTTGATTAGACACTTAGGATACTGCACTTAGTGATTAGGTGTAAAATATAGCCAACACAAGCATAAAATTTGAAACTAAAGCTAAATCTAAAGTCAACACCTTAGGGTGAGACTTAAGTCAACTTAATAGACGCCACCAAGACCTAACTTAACCCAAATAGATTATATGAGTCCAATAAAACTCAAAATCAACAAAATTCAACAAAAATCAAAATGAAATAAGTTTAAATCAAAATCTAAATTAAATTGAGCATTAATTAAGTTAATTGGGTTGATTAATTAATCTATTTAAGCTCAACCTCACTTAACTTCAAATAAAATTAAATTAAATTAAAAGCACAAAATCAATATTTAAATATAAATAAATACAAAACTAAATCCAAATGGGGTAAAAAAGTGGCTAACTAGGTCATTTGACCTAAGTTGATCCATGTGGACCCCACAAAGTTAAAAGTCAACCAAAAAAATTAATGAAATTGAGCTACTCCAAAAGGCTTAAATCCTCAAATAAACATCATCAAACATGAAATTAAATACAATTCAATCTAATGAAGCCTCAAATGGATTAATTAGGGTCACTTAGCCTAAGCGAACCCAAATAGACTCTATTAAGCTTAAATTTAAATTAAATTGAAATTAATTCAAATTAAACATTCTAAAATACTTCAAAATCATAGTTGAACATGATTCAACCCCTCCTTGGGAGTTTGACCAATTCAATCACTTAGCCTAAGAATCCAATTTGACCTATTAAGCCCAATTTGGGTCAACATGTGTCATTTAAAATTAAATTCAAATTAATTGAAATCAATTAACTCAAATCATTTTGAACACTCAATCAAATATAATTGAAACTCAAACATACTTTGATTGGGTCAAATTGATCATTTGTTTCATTTAAACTCAACTTAACACATTTAAATTAAAATGGGTCAGGTTTGGTCAAAATCAAAATCATGCCCAAATCAAATAAAAACAATCAATTAGAGACATTGTAAATAATCAATTTAATATAATTGAATCTAAATCTAAATCTTTAAATGGATAAAATGGCTAGGGGATCTAACTTGTCTCATTTAGGTCAAATTGGCCTAAATTAAATTAAATTCAAACATAACTTGGATCAATTGGTCTCCAATCCATCTAATGGACAATCATGCAAACCTAAAACTAAAGACAATGAATTAAATAAAATATAATTAATCCAACCTAAATAAACTTAAATATAAATGAACCGAATCCAAACTCCAATCTCCAAACTCAATCCAAATGAGCTCAACCAAACCGCTAACTCAACCTGAGCACAACTAAAGCAAGCAAAAAGTCACCAAAGGAGGGATAAGGTGGTGCCATGGGGTAAAGAGGAAGCCAAGGAAAGATCAAGCATAACCAACTCACTATGGACGGAGCATGCTCCCGTCATCACTTCAATTAGCCAACTCAAACCCTTACTCTGACTTGCCCACTACTTTTAGGAGTTGACATAGGCTCTAATTCCCATAGATAGCTACCCCCCACCTCGTCCAATCAAAGAGGGGCCAGCCAAGAATAAAAGGAGTGAGAGAGGCCACCTCCCCCACCTTTGGCACATCTCACACATTCCTCATCACTTAGACAATCAAACTGTCCCATTTTCCTATTCTTCCGAGCCCCTTAACTCATAATTTGACCAAACTCTAGTGAGCGGCGATGATAGTTGATCTCAAAAGCAATCGAGAGGGAGACAAGAAAGAAAAATTCTCCCAAATCTCTCTCTTAATCCACATAACATTTTGAAATGCCAAATCAACTCAATAAGAGCTTAAGTGAATTTAACTTAACTATAGATAACCCCTAGACCATGATGTGTTGTGAAGTGAAACTGTGCAATTTAAAGAAATAACCCATAGAACCGCGCATTTTCATTTCTAAACCTTCCCTAATTAATTGAACATGAAATTCGATGAAAATAACCCAAATTTTGCACTGGTTTGTCCACGGGCTCCATCTCTCACTAACGATAGGAGACGAAGCATCAGGCATTGATTCAATTTGATTCGAACCACAACTGAGATTAAAGTGTCCTAGGTATTTGATTAATACATGTAAGATCACATGATTAATCCTAACTGTTCAATCTTTGATACCGTCAAGATTAATTCCTTATCCAAATCACACTTTGCTTTACGCATTGAATTCTTATGGATCCGATGTGGGCCAATAGCCTCTCAAAATGCAAAAAGTGCTGCTGCATCAACTACTGATGCGGATAAGTAGGAAAATCTGGATTTTCTAGATTGAAAAATTAACAAAAAATACCTATAATTTTAGAAGTTTATAAAAATTAAAATACTTAATAAAAAAAAAATGTAAATAAGGTCTCTGTGGATTCACATCATGAAGAGAAATCAATTAAACCAAAAGCCCTAATTTTTGTTTGGTAATTTTAGTTTAATTTAAGTTTTAGTGAAAATAATAAAACTTTAATTAATCTTAAATTAATAATCCAATTAATATGAAATTTTGAGGGAGTGTAATTAACATTAGGAGCTACATATTATAATTTTTTTTAACTTAAATAGTAAATGGATAAAAAGATACATATTTTTTAAGTTCAAACCCCTAATTTAATAAATTTAATTAATTTAAAATTAAGAAAATTAGGGGAATTCATGAAAATGATTTGAACCATCTTAAATAACATCAGTGAACAATGAGTAAATGTTCAATCTCTCTGAAATACATTTAAGCCCAAAATCACCTATTTGGGGATTAATTAGGCTAAACTTTAGTAATTCATAATGAATCAACCAATAATTCAAAAAAAATAAAAAATAAAAATAACTCCTCTCCATATTCACATGTTAGAGAGAAATAAAGAAAAAATTAAAAGCCCTAAATGATACTTAATATTTTAGGACTAATTAAGTTTCATTAGTAATAATAAATCTCTAACTAATCTTAAGATATTTACCTCATTAAGGTGAAAATTTCAGGAAATGAAACTAACATAAAAAACCTACTCACCACAAATATTTGAAGTCAAAATCAGAGTTAAATCAAACATTATGAATTTTGAAGTCATCTAGGATATTTTAGGTAAAATAAAAAACATAAAATAATCAAAATTATGAAAATATCCAAGATTGACTTAGAATATTTCAATGAACATCAGAAGGCTAATGAAAATTATCCTAAGTCCTTTAAAGTCAATGAAATAAAAAAAATTCATATACTTAAGACTTAATTATTGAATTTACATTAAAATTAATTAAAACTTCGGCTAAAATTTAAAATTTTATAATAAATCAAACATTGGGTTGAAAATCATCATACTATGAACTTAACATTCAAATAAGAACTCAATAAGTATTTTATGAATGATTGAGTTTACATAAAAAATAATGAATAACCTATTAATCATACTTAACATACACACTTAAGGGTTTAAAATTAATTAGGTTAGGATTGATACCTTAAATAATTCATCTCTATAAAGTTCTTAAGTCAAAATGGATCATTAAGTTTAAGGGCAACAATCATGCTTATCATAGGAAAATTCAATTAAAAAATAAATTCAAAATACCCTTAATTAACCTAAAATATGTAAGTTGAACTATTAGATCAATTAAAACTAATTAAAATATATAATTAAAATATCAAATAATAAATAAATTACTTTAATCAACATAAACTAAAAAAAAAGAGGATCATATCAAACAATAAGCAAATTGAAATAATTTAAATCAAATTAAGAGGTAAGAAGTCATTAATCAAAGTTTAATAAACTTTAAAATTGAATATCAATAATAAAACTTAAACTAAAAAAATCAAACATTAATCAATATAAATTGAGGGTCAATGATTTAATCTTAATCGAATTAATCACTTTGTCAAATCAAATTAATCACTTGGTCAAATCAAATAATAATAAAATTAAAATAAACTCTAATAAAATAAATTTAATCTTTAACCAAATTAAATATAATTGAATAAAATTAATTAAATTAATCATTAATAAAATTTCAAATACTTAAGTTAAATAATCAAATTAATCATGAACTTTTAATCAAAAGCACTAATCAAATTATAATTAGCACATTAGATAATTTTGATTTAAATGGAATTCTAATTATATAAATCAATTAAACATAATAAATCTAATTGAATATTAATCAAAGAAAAGATTTAATCTACTTAATCAAAATAAGCAAATTAATACACAAAATTAATTACTTAAATCAAAATAAAAATGAACATAAAAGATAACAAATTGTTAAAATAAATCAAATAAAATAACGAAATTGTGCCATAATAATACACTTAAAATTAATTCTTTCATAAAAGTCCAATCATAAGGTATGTAGTCTAGAAATTAGAGATTGCATGGCTTCTGGTCCGAAGGAAGCAGTAAGCCGGATATCTATGGTCTAACAATGATTCATACATATGAATGTATAATTGTGAAAGCAAATTTAAATAAAAAAAGAATAATTTTTAAAATAGATTAATAATTAAAAGAGTAACCAAAGCCATTGAAATAGATTTTTAGATTAGATCTTAGGGTGAATCCTCATCTTTCAGTATAGACTCCATTCTATTAGGATTAGGGCTCTACCTTAAGCAAAACTCTTTTTTTTTCTTCTCTTTAAAATCTTAAATTCAACTTTATTGAAAAATTTAAAACAAATGTCAAAATTATCTAAATACTTAAATTGAAATCACCCAATGGTAAATTAAATTAAATGTTGAACATAAATCACAATTTAAATCCAAAGAAACCTAGAATAGTCTTACCACACTAGCGCTCTTTTCACACACAATATTACTAGGCCATCAACTCTAGAATTATGTTAAGCCTATGGTATATTTGTGATGTGATATTTTTCTTATTTCATGATATACTATTTTTTCTCAATGGCTAGGATTGTTTGCTCATTAGATTTGAATATTAGGACATCTTTGTATCTATAGGCTCTATGTTTGAAGGGACCACTGAAATAAAAATTATAAATGCTATTTTGCTTGTAGGTACTACTGTACCTAAGTTCCTAATCATAGCATATTAAGACACGTGAGCTTGGTAAATATTATTAATATGCCCATATGTTTTAAATATAAACTACTCATATGAATGTGTGTTTTTTTGGCCTCTATTTTACAGGTTAGAATTGTATTTTTGAAATTTAAAATATATAATCCTAGAATTATGTTAGGATTTGTGAGGCTTAAGATTAATAGGAGCCGACTACACTAGCTAATGGCCTTCTATTAAGCTTAATGAGGTTCATGAAAAATGTGACGTCCAAAAGAAACAAAATGAAGTCCCCACAGACCAAAACTTTAATTTTAGACCGAGTTGTATAAGGGCATAGCTCAAGTGCTCATTTTTTTTCTCTTCTAGGGTGTACTCGACCTCATCAACCTTTCTTTAATTAATTTATTTTGCTTTGTGTGTTTTACTTTAGGTGTGTACTACAATCACATATTTTTTATAGATTTATTTCTGTGATTGATTTGTTGTGATGATTTGAAAAGCCTGGATGCATTAGGCTCATAGGGTAAAAATTAAATTTTATATCCATTAAATTAAATCAACTAAAACAAATTAATGCAATTCATAACCTCACCTAAAGCCTAAGCATAATTAATAAAAGATACATAGACATCATACGTTTGTGATGTTAATCATATTGCATATTAATTTTCCTTCCTTGAACAAGGTTCCTCACTCATTGCATAATAAGGGAAGTGTTGGATTTGATGACAACCACCCTTAAGTGAAGAATACCTTTCCAGCTGGTTGGCCCATAACTTGATTGTAGCATCCATGTTGGCATATCTACATACCTAAGCCTATTAAATAAATTTATAAGTCCAAGAATTATTTAAAAAATTGAAATTTTTTTCATTAATTAAGAACAAAACATATCAGTCATGATCTTAGGGTTAAAGAGTGGTTTAGATTTTTAGTCTCCTTTCTTAATTAATGATAGCTCAAACTATCTTACATTTCATAAGAATGGATTCATGGATTTAAAATCTAGGAGGTGTTAGCTAGCAACCCTTTAAGATAAGAAATAAGTCCAAAAGAGTTAGGATAGATTCATATTCTCATGTGAGAAAAGAACCAACATATCTCAAATTTCTATGATTAAGCTAAGTCAAGATTTTGATATATATTACAAGCACCTTTATACTAAGGGTCTTTAAGGGTGAGACAAAAAACCAAGCATCTTTGGATATAGGAGTAAGTTCTTTCACCTCTTAAGCATCTCTATAATCTTGTGTTGTCAATATCTAAGTGCTAACTCTTTAATAAAATGTCTAGTCAAAATTAAATAAACTTAACTTTTAAAGCTATAAAGCTCAACAATAAGATAGGTTGAAATGTTTGTTAGGGTCCATAATATCTAAAGCATTTCTTACTTATTTCTAATTGGTTTCTAAAAAGATTTCTTTCCTTTTGGATCAATCCATTTTGATTTTTAAATTAGCTCTCCTTGAATACAAACTTTGAAATTCATAGAGATGAAGATCAATTTTTTTAATCAGAGTTTTCTTGAGAATTTCTATTCTCCTAAGATGTAAATAACTATAGGGGCTTACCCTTATAGGTAATTAAAAATTATACATTAAATTAAACTGTTCTGCTTCTCTATATAGTTCGAGAAAAAATATCTAGTATATATAGACTCATTAGCCTTATGAGTTCTTATTAAGTGATTAAATCTATTATGGGGTATTATTTCCATCTTTCAAGATGGTATATTATTCCATTAATGATGTATTTGATCATCTAAATAAGTACCCATGAGATCTATGCGTTTCAAGTAAAAACTCCATAGAATTTTTTGGTGACTCCACTGGGAATTAGTTTATAAATATACTTTTATTTCTATACATCAGTACTGTACTATTTTTCATTAATAGGTCAGAGCTATTATTCTTTTGTTGGACGCCTCTCTATTTCATCCTTAATAGATCCACCCAACATCCTCAATTTAGGTTTCAGAACCCTTTATTTATCACGGTCAAATGAGTGGGTCTTAGGATCCCCTTATAAAATTTTAAATAAAATTAAAATATTTTAAAATTCAAAATTTTTAGCAAAGTCATTTTTGTTAGACTCAATTTTGGTCAAAATAGATTTATCAACTTCTAAAAAAAAATAATAATCTTTGAATTTTTTTGAGAATTAAATTCATAATTTTCCTTGTTTTTGAATTTCCTTAGCTCTCGCGAAAGCTAAAGAAGGTCAAAACAAGGTCCTCTAAATAAATTTCTTATTTCACCCATTATGGTGAAATAAAAGTTCTTCTAAAATTTTAAAAGAATGATTATTTGTAATAATCATAAAAATTTCCTTTTTTTAGAACAAAAAATGGCGTTACAATTAATTTTTGTTATTGGATCTGACATCAATTTTGTTGTATATAGTGGAAAGTTGCCCACTAGTTCCCTAATTAAATTTAAACTAATTTCGATGATGTAAGTATCACTTTTGATGGAATCAACCCTAGCTCTTGAGAGCAGCACTATCGTTGAGGGCAAAAAAGACCATCTTAGAGTTTTCTAGGGCTTCTTATGTCCCTTCCTCTACCAAGGGGAAACTGTCTAGTGAGGCCCACCAAAGGCCTGTGGCTCTATCCATTAGAGAACTAACTACCCTTCCTCTTTCTAGTAAATTCAAACTAAAATTTACTTATAAGCCTCCTATAATAGAAAAGAAACAGACTGAGTTCCTAATGCTAGAGCAAGTTAGGGTGAGGAGTGGTTTACCCTTCCTTTGGGAGAGTAGATTCCACCTTTTTTTGTTGCTAAGAGGTGGAAGATGTACTTAAGATTGTGAGTTCCCCACCTTGCCACTTCGAACATGAAGTAAGAAAGTATTTTAAGCAAGTTAATAGGGAAACACATTACCGATTAAGATTGGTCTTTTAGAGGACAACTAAAGCCTTAGTTGAACCAAGGAGGACATCCTTAGAGTCATGAAGGGAAAATTCTCTAAGAAACTAGAGATAGAAATCCTAGAAAAGGTAGTAGGATACATTGATGAGTAAAAATTTGTAATACCACAGAGAGTTTATAAATTTCTTATTTAGATGATCAAATGCATCATTAAGTAATAAACATATTATCTCAAAGATAAACATATTTTCTATAATGAATTTGATCATTTAATAAAAGACTCTTAAGGCTAATGGGTCTTTCATGTACTAGAAAAGTTTCTCCTAAATTACATGCAAAAGGTAAAACAGGTTTATTTTAAACTTGGTTCATGGTTCCATATAAGTGCAAGCCCCATAGTTAATTACATCTTAAGAAATGTCTCTTTCTAAGAATACCCTCGATTAAAGAAATAAGTCATTATTTTTAAAGATTTTAAGTTGGTTTTCAAAGTATTGATATTTGGGATTTTCAATTGAGAACGAACCAAAGTGGAAAGAGTTATTCTTGGAACCCAAATGGGATGAAGTAGGAAATTCCCGTTGATACTAGGATGCCAGTAGGCACTTCAACTATCATATCATTAGATTTTAAATTTTAAAATTTAATTTAGATTTTGAGTTGATATTTTATTATAAATCTAAAACTTAAATTATAGTTGTACAAGACTACATAAATGCCTAGGGTTGAAGACTTACTCAGGAGGATGCTTCAGAGCCTAAGTCTAAATGTGTTTCTAACAAACTTGTCAGATGCTCGACCTAGTTTTATTTTTGAGAATTATCGGTCATTCTCCTCATTTGATGGAACTAACTTATCCGTGACTCTTCTAGACTTACAACATGTCTGAAGGGCTGTCAGCTAACACCACCTAAACACATTTTAAATTCATGATGTCAAATCTTATGATTGCAAGATGGCTAGGCTATTTTCTTTTAGGAAAAAAAAAATCTAAGAATCATATACTCACTCTAATCCATAAAATCATGAAGGGTATGAAATGCATCTAACTAATGCACATTTTTTAGATTTTAAATTTTTTGACTCATGGTTTAGTTGAAGTATTGGGTATGCATTTTTATGCCTACACACCATACAATTAGAAATGGTTATGGGCCAAATCAACAAAAGAAGCTAGGTTTCCCCAAGAAGGTGGTCATCCTCACAGTTTAGATATCTTATGTGCAATGGGAGAAGTGTCCATTCAAGAATTCAAAGAAATATGATTGCATGATTTTCCAGAGCTAAATGTTTCTAATTGATTTTAAGTTTTGCATAAGGCTTTAATTTATGTGAGGTTTCAATTTTTTTTTTTTTATTTTAGTTATTTAGATTTAGATTGGGTAGAAATTTTATTTTTCCCATGAGCCTAATCGTCAAGCATTCAACAAAGAAATAAACCTAAAAAAGTAAGTTGATTATATTACACACCCAAAACGTTGTACACCCTGGAAGAAAGAGCAAAGCCCAACCTAAAATTATAGTCTAGATCTATGGGTCTTCTTTCTCGGATTGTCTCCTTTTTTAGGGACAACCATTGGGCTTCATAGGGACCCCTGCACTTATCTTCTAGTAGGGTCAGGTCCTCCTAATCTTAGACCCCATAGATCCAAACCTACTACTAGGGACCTCTAACCATAATCGACCTCCGTACATCAAAGTCAACATAGAAAATTTCAAGCTATCTAGAGTGCTCATGGACTCAAGAGCATTAGTAAATATTATGAATATCAAAACCTTGGCTTACTTGGATCAATGCATGCGACTTAGTTCTTATAGGATGTTCTTTTGAGGATTCAATGAAATGGGAGAAAGGACTTTAGGTTCAATCACTTTTCTATTAGAGATAGATAGATTAAAAACTAAAGTAAAGTTCCACATTATAGATTCATATATGTATTTCAATGCTCTCTTAAGTAGACTCTAGATTCATGAATATAAAATAGACTTCTCACTCCATCAGAGAATCAAATATACACGAGATAGAGCCAAATATATTATAGAAGGAGATGTGCAACCATTCTCTATGCATGAAGTCGAATCTCTGAAGATGCTGCCTATTATTTGCCCAAAAAGAAAATTACTAACTCTATGACATCTAGTATTGATAAGGCCCAAAAGAAAGAAAAAGAAAAGAAAAAGAAAAGAAAAAAAGAAATAGGAAGAAAAAAGACAAAGAAGAAACAAAAGAAAGAAAGGAGGAAAGAGAAGAAAATGAAAATGATGAAAATAAATCGCTTGTGATACCCATTGATTTAGAGTTTAGCTTAGATGAAGAATTAAATATACCTATTACCTTAACAAAATTTGAGATTTCTATAAAGTCTAATAGTGAAGAGGATAGGGTCCAAGCATTGAAAGATAAATCTAAACTAAGTACTTATGAAAAGATAAAAGGTATGTGAACATCTTAACTTTAACCTCATTATCTCAAGATAGGGTTGCAAGGTTAGAGGTCAGGGTGGCTCCTAACCTTTTAAGAGAAGTTGGAAAATATTAAAAACTTCATTTTTTACCTCAATCTCCA
Source organism: Cymbidium sinense (assembly GCA_021442155.1). Lineage (NCBI taxonomy): Eukaryota > Viridiplantae > Streptophyta > Magnoliopsida > Asparagales > Orchidaceae > Cymbidium > Cymbidium sinense. Next base: position 69,900,829 of record CM038224.1, on the reverse strand, counting down.
AGATAAAACGTAGTGTAGAGCTTGAAGATATATTTTATAACAAAATAGTGGAACTTCCTTTTGAGTGGTGTCCTAACTATGTTAAAAGTTCCATTAAGCATGGTTTAATTACTCATACTTGGTCTAAGGGTATAACACAAACCCAAGAAAAATTTTTGGAAACAAAATACAAAAACTTAAAGTCTAAAGCTAGTGTTGGCTTTAGCACCGTTAAGCCTTTCTTGACGATGAGTATTATATGATGATAAGCTATTATTTAGAGTCTAAACAACTTTTGGTAGATTCATTTAATTCAACTGATGAACATTACTTGGAGACATTAGATAACTCAAATGATTTCTTAATCCAAAATGCACCTTCAAAATTAGAAGAAATTAAATCCACAATTGATGAATTAAGAGGAATTAACTTAAGATGCAAGAGAATCCATGATCCACTTTCATAAATTCATTATTGGGTCATGAGGATGTTGACAAGTTAGTTAGTTTACTTTTAGAATATAAAGATTGCTTTGGTTGAAATTAAGACCAAATGCCTTATCCCCAAAAGTGGTAGTTCAAAGACATAAAATTAAACTTGATATTACTCTGTTAGAACAAGCCCATGGAAGCATGCGCTTGGGAATTGAGCAAGTAATTGTTGAGATTAAAAGTAATAGAGGCTGGATTCATCCAAAAAAAAATATCCTTCTTGGCTAATGAGAGTCATGCTAGTAAAGAAAAATAATGATCGAATCCATATATGCATTGATTTTAGAGACTTGAACAAGGCTTCCTAAATATGAAACATATATTAGAACTCATGGTGGACTGTTGACCTCACTTTTGGAGTGAACTTTCAACTTCTTCATCTTAGACATAGAACTCCTCTAAACATTAAGAGTTCCTTAGTCTTAAGATACTTCTAGTGATTAGGTGAACACTTAACCTAACCCTAGAGACTTAGAAGAGTTAGCCATAGGAAAAGGTTATTCCTTAGGGGGTATAAGAAAACTTGCCTACCCTATAGCTTGAATCAAATCCTTATTTCCTTCTTTCAAGTCAAACTTCAAATTCAAATCAACCTGAAATTAAAATCAATTTCAAATTTAAATCAACTTCAAATTCAAATCAACCTCAAATTCAAACCAACCTCAAATTCAAATCAACTTCAAATTCAAACCAACTTCAAATTCAAACTAACTTCAAATTTAAACCAACTTCAAATTCAAATCAACCTCAAATTCAAACCAACCTCAAATTCAAATCAACTTTAAATTCAAACCAACTTCAAATTCAAGCCAGCTTCAAATTCAAATCAACTTTAAATTCAAATCAACTTCAAACTCAAATCACTTCAAACTCAAAAGATTTTCTCATAACCCATTTATATTCTCATTTAGATTCACAAATATAAATGAAATATAAATTCAAATAAATTCTAAAACCAAAATCTTTCTTAAGCCCTTTTGATTTCATTTTATGGACTTAGCTCAAATCAAATCCAAATCACTTCAAACTCAAAAGATTTTCTCATAACCCATTTATATCTTCATTCATATTCACAAATATAAATGAAATATAAATTCAAATGACCAAAACTAAATTCAAAACTCAAACCAAAATCTAACTTAAATCTAATCTATGCCTTTCAAGTCAAATTCTTGAACTTAACCAAATCATTCTCAAATCAATCCAAACCCTTGGATTTTCTCTCCAAACAATCATTCCTTCAATCATCAAACCAAAATCAAACTAACTCAAGTTAAACCCATATTCACCCTTTTGACTTGAAATTGTCAAATGAATCAAAACCCATTTGACTCCAAATCACTTTCAATTGGATTTATATTTCAATCATAAGTCCATAGGTTAGTTCAACCAAACTTGAATCAAGCCTTGATCAAGCCAATTGACCCACTTAGGCTCACTTGACCCAAAGTGACCTAAAGTACCTTTTTGAGCCAAATTCTAATCCTACTCAAATGGATTGAACTAAGTCCATCTAAACCTCACATTGTGAGCAACAATCATCTTATGATGATCAATCATTTAAATTGGGTCAAAGTCAAACCTAACCTTTGACTAAGTCAACACTTAACCCAAATGAAACCCAAACTAGCCAAAATTGACCATATGCCAAATTGATTGAAACCATTGACCTAAACTAATTCATGATCAATGATTGAACTTGACCAAGTCATCATTTGAGCCAAACCTAGCCCAATTAGCCACTTGACCCAAGTTGACCCAAGTTGATCTAAAAGTCAAAATTGGTCAAATCTTGATCTAAGCCAAATTGATTTGAACCAATGGGTCAAATTCATTCTAAATCACTTGTTGAACTTGACTAAAGCCTCAATTAACTAACTAGACCCAACTTAGCCCAATTGGCCATGAACCCAACTTGACCTAAAAGGTCAAATCAACTTGAAATCAAATCAAACCAAAATTGATTGAAACCAAAGCTTGCAATATATTTCAAATGATCAACCAAGCCTAAACCAATCCATGACCTAACCAATTGGGTCAAAAGGTCAAATTGGTCAACTTGACCCATTTGACCTAAGTGAACTCAAATGAACCAAAACCAAATCTATAACTAAATTGAACCAATCAATGATACCCATAAGTTCCAAATGATCATTTGAACTTGACCTAACCCATGGTTTGACCCAATTTGACCACTTGGTCAACTTGACCCAAGTCAACTTGAGCCAAATCATATTAAATCAACTCCAAATTCCTTAAAATTTTGCCCAACCTATTTTTGAAACATCTCAAATCTGCCCAAATCAAAATTAATACTGAATGACCATTTTGCCCTTGGGTCAAAGGGTAACCTATTGCCAAATTCACTTAGAATTTGGCCAATTCCTTCTCATGGCCACTTGGCATCCTCCTAGTGGACCACATGGACACCAAGGATGGTGGTGAGAAGATGATGGGTTTGGGTCAGCCATGACCAACCCAAGCCAAACCCCTCCAATGAAAATTATCCACTTGGATCACCCCCACTCATTTAACACATGTGCACTTCCTCTCCTCCACTCTGAGCACATGGAATCCCCTAAATAACCCATTCAATCAAACAATTGAAGGAAAATGATAATATGGACTCTGGTATTGATCAAGTAGATATACTCCCCCTCATTCCAACTCAAAGCACACACTCTGAATTTGATTGAGCCATTGGAACCCCAAGTAAGCTTCTCCAAGCCTTGGCAAGCATTCCCAAGCTCATTTGAATTTCTCCTTCTCGGTTTCCTTTAAAGCCAAAATAGGGGAGGTGAGGTGAAATTCCAAGTCACTCAATTCTTAACCAAATCCAAATTCAGTTTGTAAGCATCATCACGGAAGCAAGTCGAGCTCACCCAAAGCTTTTCCCAAGTCTCCAAGCCATGGGAAGGGGGATTTCGATCAAAGCTACAAGCCATTGAAGGGGAGCTTGGTCAACCCACACATCCACTTCAAATTGAGTCATGGAACTTTCAAGCTTGTCTCCACTGACCCTCCTCCGTTGGAAGTGCCAGTGATAGCCTCCAGGGAGGTATGACTCAAAATCGATCCTCTATTGAAAATTGCTTGGTATTTTGTGAAGGAAATTGTAATCCCATCAGATCCTAGCTGTTGGATGCTCTTCCCTACACCTCTTGATGGTGTGGGGTGAATCTCTGCCTAATTCGAGCTTAGGTGAGCTTGGATCAAGTGATGGAGGATGGACCGCCTCCGTTTCCCGCAGCTTAGGCAGGGATGAATCATGGGTCATACATCTCGTGTTTTGGATGGACGGTCCTAATTAAATCTTGCTAGATCTCTGATTTAAATCCTTTAAAACCATGGGATTAACCCTGGCCATCCGATCCTTGATGGGACGGTCCAAGGGAAAGTGCATTGCATCTCCGACTGATGCAATGCACGATGTGATAACTTAAATAACCAATCCCATCATGCCGTGGAAAAGTGCGTGTCATCCATGTGGCCGACGGATTAGTTAATTAATTATAGGCTATTTAATTACATTAATCACAAAACTTCATAAATTCATAACTAAATGTAAAAAATATATAAAAAATATGAGGATCATTTTAAAGATAATTGAGGAATAATATAAAATTCAATGGGTTTTGAATAGTTTTCCTTAATTAGGGTTTAATTAATAATTAATTACCTAATTACTCCTAATTACTTCAATTAATTCCAAATTTCTCAGACATGTTTAGTGGGATGACTTCTACCTCCCTTAATTTTCTTGGAATTTATTAATAAGTTAATTAAGAAAATTAATTAATGAACCCCTAATCATCCTCTTTATGTAATTAAGAGTAATTAAGTATATGAACAGTGGTTTAATCCCTTAATTGAGATAATTAAATATTGTTGGCTCATAATTAATTGAATAGTTATATTAAAGTGGTATAGGTAAGGGGTCATTAATGGATTTAATTCACACATTAACCTAAATGAAAACATAAAATCAATCTAATTATTCTAAAATTAAACTAAATTGATTCACACATGGGGGAAATGGGTTAGGACTAGCAAACTCTTTCTCACAAATCATTTTCAAATCAAATACAAAAAGAAAATAAAAATCTCTTTAAAGAATTTTGATTCACTTTGAATAATCTTATCTTATAGGATTGTCCTTAGAATTAATTAATGAAGTTACATGTACATCACTTTATTAATTTCTAAGCATGCTAAATATTGTTTTCCATATGAAATCATGCATTCATTTCTTTTGAAAAAAATAATTAAATAAAATGTTTTCTTTATGTCAAATTGCATATTTTGGCTAAAAATAAGAATATGAATGGCTATTATCACTATTAAATAAAAAATTATTTTCAAAACCTATAAATCAAAGATTATAAATGAAGGTATGCTACTTATAAGTACTTATAAGCTTGCATGTGATTATAGCATATAAGATGTGTTTTATGTGATTTTCTTCTCTTCTCTTAACATGGGTTTGAAAAGGATTTGCAAAGTGTATAATTCATTTGAAAAAAAAAAACATAACACTTGCTTGAATCTATTCCTATGCACTCCTATGTTATGAATTAAGAAGGATCTTCATATTACACATGTAAATTAAACAACCAAATCAAACAAACATAAAAAATTTTTGCATGACTCTTCTGCCATTTGCTTCTTTTTGAACATGCACATGTATTTAAAAATAGTGGTATATTAGTATGGACATCCTGGGGTTGCGAGGCTTTAAGTTGCCCCAAGTAGGTCTTGTACCTTACACCCCTGGTGTAGAAAATAATGGCGCCATGCTCACTTATGTCTTTTATACATATAATGTGCATTTGATTAATGGATAAAAAGTCCCTCTTTTCTACTTAATAAAAACATGCATTCATAAAATATCCAAATTTTCTTAAACAACATCTCTTTGTATTCATCATCAAAGTGTGCTAAAGTTTGCATTTGCATGTATAGATATGCTTAAGATTATTCATATGTATGGTATACATGTTGGGAAGAAATAAAAGGTTGTGTGTTATGTGATAATAATTCATCTTAGCTAAGCATAAGAAGCCTTTCTTATTGAATGGGTTTATTTAGAGAAAATCTAAACTTAGGGTTAATTAAAACATATAATAAAATATTCACTAAAAGAAAAATCATTAATGAATCTACCTTAGAAATTTCTTAAGGTAGAGAGGAAAGAGAAGTTCTTTTCTCTTTTCCTCTCTTTACAACATTTAGTAACTAAGTGTAGGTTCATTCAAACCAAATCAAATCATTAAATAAAATTGGAAAATCAACTAAATCACTTAAAATGAAACCACCTCTAAGTTGAATCCTTCACACTTAGAAAATTCCAACCTTAAAGCCTAGCTAAGACATACACACGCCTTAAATGACACATTAGGCTAAGTTACCATTTCTAGCTCTATGTTAGGGTGATGCATGATTTGATGCCTGATTTTGTTTTATGATGTAATATTTTAGACTGGATGTTAGGGTGTATGTGTGTATGGATGATAGGACGATCTTAATCATTATCTTGAGGGGATTGTGCTTAAGGGGCATTGTAATAAAAATATAAAAATACTTTTGCTGTGCAAGTTGCTTATACCCCTAAGCATGATCTAAACTAGGACAGGTGAACTTGATTATAGATGTGTGGGGTGCTAAGTCTAAATTATTTCTATAACTGCTTGGGATTATGATGAACATTAGTCATAAGACCATGTATTATGCACCATGTGAAGCCTTGGAGCAACGACATCCCAACCAAACAAAAGAAGGAAAGAAAGAAAGAAAGAAAGAAATGAAGAAATGAAGAAAGAAGAAATGAAGAATGAAGACCCCATAACATGAATTATTTTTAATTATAATTATTCATTTATAATCGGGTTGTATAAGGGTAGAGCTTGGCTACCCATTTTTCTTTTTGAGTTTATGCGATGGAGCCCAATCACATCGACCTCTTATTCTTTGTGCTAGTTTTATAAATTATTTGATGTATGTTTAGCTTGTGCATTAAGATGGCATGATTTTTATAATTTCTTCATTGTATGATGAATAGCGGATGTGATTAGGCTCTTAGAGAAAAAATAAATTTTCTATCCAATTTATCAATTCAAAATTAAAATTAACAACTCATAACCTCACCTAAACCTAGGACATAAATCAAGATAATAAAGATTTAATGTTTGTTGTATGTCTCATGCATAAAATCATCTTGCTTCACTCTTGCTAATGGAGGGCTTCCACCTTTACCAGAGAAAATGGCTTGACCTTTGAGGGCCATGGTGGAAACACACCTCCTTCTCGCTGATTCTAGCCATAACTAAATTTCTCATGCATTAGGCATATGAATCCCCTAGCCTATGTCAAATGAATTATCAAAAATTAAAATAAAACTTAACAAAATTTGCATTAGATTTAAGTCATTATTCATGTCCCTACATGATCTAGTCTCTTAGGGAGTGTGTTTAAGGACTTAGTCTCCTTTCTAAATAAACAACAACCTAGCTATCTTGCAAAGCATAAAGACTTGCCTACATGTATTTAAAATCATAGGAGGAGTTAGTTGGCAGCCACCCCCAAGTGATTGTAAGTCCAACAGTCGAGTGGTTTATCCTCTCTTATGGAGGTAAACTAAATACCCATTTTCACCTTAGATTTAGGTCATTTTTTGGCCCGCACCAAAGTCTAGATTTAGGTTCTGAGGTCACTATTTTCCTTTGCAGGTTACAAGCATAAATCCTCACCTCTTAGACATTTCCACAATCTTGTGTTGTGAAATTATAAGCCCTAGATTTCTAATAAAAATTCAACTTGAACATATAATTCCTCTCAAATTTCAAAAATATAAAGCCTAACCAAAGGATAGTTTGGGATGCTTACTAGGCTTCCTAGTATCATAAGCATCCCCTACTTATCTTCTTTTGGTTTCAATAATAACTCCCTCTTTTTGCTCAATCCCACTTGATCTTCCAAATATAACCAATTTGTTGATAGTCCAATCTTTGAAATCTTTGGAGACAATAATCATTTACCTTAATCGAGAGTATTCCTAAGGAATCTCATTCCTTAGGATGTAATTAACTATGAGGGCTTTCTTCCATATGGAACTTAATGAACCTGATTTAAAATAAACCCTACTTTACCTACTTTACTTTTCTATGTAAAGTAGGGGAAGAATTTTTGGTAAATTCGAAGACCCATTGTCCTTAGGAGTCCTTTTTAGGTGATTAAGTCCATTATAGGATGGTGACTTCTATCTCTCAAGATAGTACATCATTTCTCAATGTCGTACCTGATTACCCTAATAAGAACATCTATGGATCTATGTGGTGTCCAACTATATTTTATTTTCATTTACATCACATAGATGAAAATAAAAACACCATAGAATTTTTTGGCGACTTTCGCTGGGGATGGTTCCTCTCTCCATCTTTGGCAAATGATCACTGTCTCTAAGTATCGATAGTGGATTTGTATTTTATATGGATTCGAGACTATCCTTCTTTTTCGTTGGCACTTAGTTTATTTCATTCTTAAGATAAGCTAGCCAATATCCTTTAGATTTTAGGACCTCACTCCGTGTAGGTCTTAAAACCCTTGTTGGGTCCCCCAATAGGTGAAAATAAAAATTTAATAAAAGAGATTATTAAAGACCTTCCTCCTTACAATTTCTATGGTAAGGAAAAGTCCATTCCAAAAAATAAAGAAATAAATTCTTTATAAAAACATCACTTTCCAAAAGCACTCTTCCAAAAAGTTCACACAATAAAATATTTGCACAAAAAGTTGCATAACTTAACCTCATCTAACAATTTTAAAATTGTTATATGTAGGGTCTTTTCAAAAATCAAAAGTTAAGAATCATCTTTTAAAAGCACAAATGAACATCCTCATTCAATTTATTGAATGAAGATTTCGTTTCTAAATAAAACTAAAATCATCTTTTAAAAAGCATAAATGAACATCCTCATTCAGTTTATTGAATGAAGATTTCATTTCCAAATAAAACCAAAATCATCTTTTAAAAAGCAAAAATTAACATCCTCATTCAATTTATTGAATGACGATTTCATTTCCAAATAAAACCAAAATCATCTTTTAAAGCACAAATGAACATCCTCATTCAATATACCCAAAGTTATTAAATGAAGATTTCATTTTCTAAACAAAGTCAAAAAAATCATCTTTCAAAAAGCACAAATGAACATCCTCATTCAATTTATTGAATGAAGATTTCATTTCCAAATAAATAAAAAATTATCTTTCAAAAAGCACAAATGAACATCCTCATTCAATTTATTGAATGAGATTTCATTCAAATAAAATAAAAAAATCATCTTCTAAAAGCACATATGAACATCCTCATTCAATATACTCAAATTTATTGAATGAAGATTTCATTTCCAAATAAAACTAAAATCATCTTTCAAAAATCACAAATGGACATCTCCATTCAATATAGCCAAATTTATTGAATGAAGATTTCATTTCTAAAGAAAATCAAACATTATCTTTTCAACAAGCATATATTTGAAAATGAACACTCTCATTTAATATACCCAAATTTATTGAATGAATATTTCATTTCCAAATAAAGTCATGTCATAAAAATTGAAAGTCCATTTTCAATACATTGCACATATGTTGAAGTTAGAGTTTCTCCCTTTTCAAAAATTACAAATGTGAAAGTAAGCCTCTTCATTCAATATACCCAAATGTGTTGGATGAAGGTTTTATTTTCAAATAAAATCACACCATTTGAAATTCCACTCAACACATCTCACATGTGTTAAGTTGGAATTCCCTTTTTTATTTCAAAAGCAATAATCACACATAAAAATTTCATCTTTGAAAAATAAAACATGATTTAGAACTCCATTTTGACATACCCAAATTTGTCAAATAAGAGTTTAATCCTTCAAAAAGAAAATAAAAATTGGATTCTATTTAACACACCATTTTTGTTGAATAGAAACCCCATCTAAATCAAAAATTCAAACACATTTTGAATTTTATTTAGCATACCCAAATTTGCTAAGTAAAGTTCCCACTTTTCAAAATCAAAATTCAAACACATTTGAACTTTATTTAGCATACCCAAATTTGTTAAGTAAAGTTCCCACTTTTCAAAATAAAAAATTCGAACACATTTGAACTTTATTTAGCATACCCAAATTTGTTAAGTAAAGTTCCCACTTTTCAAAATCAAAATTCAAACACATTTGAACTTTATTTAGCATACCCAAATTTGTTAAGTAAAGTTCCCACTTTTCAAAATAAAAAATTTAAACACATTTGAACTTTATTTAGCATACCCAAATTTGTTAAGTAAAGTTCCCACTTTTTAAAATCAAAATTTCGAACACATTTGAACTTTATTTAGCATACCCAAATTTGCTAAGTAAAGTTCCCACTTTTCAAAATAAAAAACTCAAACAAATTTGAACTTTGTTTAGTATACCCAAATTTGCTAAGTAAAGTTCTCATTTTTCAAAATCAAGAATTCAAACACACTTGGATTCTTTATTTAGCATACCCAAATTTGCTAAGTAAAGATCCTCTCTTTTCAAAATCATAAAAATCAAAACACATTTGGATCCCTTTTTTAGCATACCCAAATTTGCTAAGTAAAGATCTTTTTTTTTAAAAATCAAAACATCAAAATCAAACACATTTGGATCCTTTATTTAGCATACCCAAATTTGCTAAGTAAAGATCCTCTCTTCAAAATCAAAAATCAAACACATTTGGATCCTTTATTTAGCATACCTGAATTTGCTAAATAAAGATCCTCTTTTCAAAATCACAAAAATCAAACATATTTGGATTCTTTATTTAGCATACCCAAATTTGGTAAGCAAAGATCCTCTTTACAAAAATCAAACAATTTGGATCCTTTATTTAGCATACCCAAATTTGCTAAGCAAAGATCCTCTTTTCAAAATCAAAAATCAAACACATTTGGATTTTTATTTAGCATACACAAATTTGTTAGGTAAAGATCCTCTTTTCAAAAATCAAAATAAAAAAAAAATTGGACTTTATTTAGAATACACAAATTTACTAAGTAAATATCCCATTTCTAAACTCACACATGATTCACATCATGAGCAAACAAGTAAAAGAAGAAAATTGTTTTCAAATAACCTATTTAGCATACCCAAATTTGTTAAATGATAATCCCTAAGTAAAATCAATTGACCCTTTATTTTAACATACTCAAATTTGTTAAATGAAGGAGGTCCCCAAAATATAAAAACCAAATTCAAATATGAACCAATGGAAGCATAAAAAATCTCTTCAAAAATATTTGAACCCATTTCCAATATACACAAATTTGCTAAAAATGGATTCTAAATTCAAAAATCTCTTCTCCAATTATAAATTCAAAATCTCTATCCAAAATTAATGAGTCCCACTTAACTTATTAAAATTATTTAGTGTGAGTTCAAATTCTAAATCAAAATTCAAAAGGTTAGGAAAATACCAAAGTAGAGATCTGATTTGAGTTTGTTTTCAAAAATTGCAAAATTTCAACTCATTTCAAGCCTCTCAAGTTCAAGATAAATGGGCTAAGTGTCTTCACTTTTCCTTTTGGGATGGATTTGGCCTTGATGGCTAGCCCCACGACTTTGCCTACCTCATTCACTTTGGCCAAGGATGAGGGGCCAGATCACTTGTGGGGACCCTCACAACCATCAACAGACAGGATCAAGCCAATCATCCATGTTGAGTTGCCAGACTGAGTTTCACTAAGAGAGGCGTGGTAGTTCCCCACGAAGTTGCGGCAAGTGCATTTAGTGGTTCCCATCACCCAAAGACGCAAGCACCCACACTCATTGGCTTCTTCCAAGGTGAATGCTCCCCTAGCTTCAGGGATAGTCTCCCCTACCTACAAGGTAGGGTCTAGTTCCTGCACTGCTCCTCCAAGAAGAACTCAATGCCGTAATAGATGCTGCAAGATTAAATGACATCATATGCGCATAGCCAAGGAGTTGGAGCAGTTTCTCAGGCCACAGTAGAGGAGTCACCAGGATAGTTTCTCCTCTGATTACATAGAATAAGTTTCATCCTCTCTCCAGATCTAATGGGGAGGAAGATGTTAGGAGGATCATAGTGTCACCTCCACCTGCAGTTCAGTATGAGGCTCCTACCAGAGACAAAAGGAGGTTGTAAGCCATTCTTAAGACATTTTTGCTCCAAGTTGGGGGTGCTTACGGACAGTTAGAGTTCGGGGCCCAATTTGATCTACGATCAATTATTCCTCGTAGCATGGGTGAGCATATCTAATAGGAGAGAGTAATGCCAAGTACATACAGCGGGAGAGGTATATACGCCATGTCACCGCCTCATGGATTTCCCCACGGCGACTCATCGGTCATAATAACGATAGCATTCTGACCGTACTACCCATCATGGGAGGAGGGCTCTTGCACAGAGAGAGGTGATGGTGCCTCCACCACACTGCTCTACTCCACATCCACCATTTCCTATGCAAGTTACATATTCCACAGTCCCATCAAAAGCCATGAAGGAAGCATCAGGGGAAAAGAAAGCCCCACTGGTGATCCAACTACGGCCAAGAGATCCCATTTCATCTACACCACCGACTGAGGCGAGGCTGAGCTCTCCTCCTTGACCTCCTGCTTTAGTTGTCATGAAGAGGGAGTGGCAACCTCACATTGTGCATTCACCACCACCACAAGAGATCATGACATAGCAAGAAAGTGAGGGAGAAGGAGAGCATTTGCCCTCATGGTGACAGATCCTCCTAGGAGTAGTACTCCACCCATGGCAGATAATTTCCAGGAGCATGTATCCTCCAATGAGCATAGCCCTCACAGTATCAATATTCCGGTAAAAGGGGAGCTCAGATGTATCTCTATTCATGAGCATGATCCTACCACCGATTAGCCTTGATCATTTGTGCGTAGTTGGACCGCTCTCTAGATGATATCGTAGCACAGTATCTCATTGAGAAGAAGGAAATCCTAGGGTAAGACTAGTTTGGCCTGGAGGAAGAAAAGGTTAGCTTTGATCCCAACAAAGATGATTTGTTGGAAGATTCAGTAGAGGTGCATATGGTTGATACCAAGGGTTACCTCCTTCAGGATCAGCATGATTTTGAAGGTGCTATGGTCGAATAGGATGATACGGCCTATTTGACCCAACATCTTTCTTAAATAGAAGGATGAACAAATTAAAAAAATAGGAAAGAGGCTTGAAGATTTGCTAGCAATAGTTTTGACACTTCAAAATCCATCCCTAGTAGCACATCCTACTATTATGGAGACTCCCTAGCCTGAGTTGTTACATGTCTTGGATCAAGCCAAGACTTCACCTCTAGTAGAGCAGGGCAGCACTAGTTTGTATAGGAAGGTAGTGGATAGTACCTCCGTATAAGAAAAGGATATTAAACTCATGGTTGAGCATCAAGTGAGAGAAGCACTGGCACAAGCCCAAGGAGGATCATCTGTTCCAACGGGTAGATTCTACCCAGAAGAATTCGATGCTATCCAATATCCTAAGGGTGTTGTGCCACCTTCTTTCAAGAGTTTTGATGGTAGCAAGATCCCACACCGCATAGTACACTGTGTGAGCTGTAAATGCGGGTGGCGATGCACTATTATTCCATCTTTTGTCGAGTTTTAGCGTGCATAGATTGGTATGAACTCCCAACAGCAAATGAAGACTTTGGCTGAGTTGGAGCAACTCTTTATCAAGCGATTTGTTGGAGCTTAGCAAAGGGTTACTGTGGCAATCTCATTGTAGCACAACAACACCTTAGTGAGTCCCCCGTTGATTATATTCTTAGATGGTGTAATTTGAGTATGAAATGTGAACTGCAGCTGTCTGAATAACATGCCATTGAAATTCTACTAAAAAATATTTATGGCCCGATTGCCTTCATGCTCAAAGGTTTTACCATCAAGACATTTGAGAAGCTAATCAACAAGATGGCTAATCTACAAGGAGAGGTCAAATAATTACCTTTTCAAGATCAGTCAACAAAGCCAAAGTCATAGAAAATTTATGAAAAGAAGCCAGCGGTAGTAGCAGCATTGGAGAAGGGGAAGCAACCAGCCAGTGAGCAGTATGAGAGACCTCGAGCTCCACAACAGTCACTTCCACCTCCTCTACCACCATCTAGGCCATCCTACTGGCCACCAGAACCTCCACGGCCCTCCCTCCCTATACTCACAAAGCATACACATACCCACCCTCAGGTAGCTACCATCCACCTACTATTTTGGATAAACTAAATAATACTTATTTATTTAAAAGGGTGGTGGTCAGGAAAATTTTTAAGAATCTCTTAAAGAAACCTGATTTTTAGCTACCCAAGCCTAGGATGCTGGAGAAAGTGGGTAGGAACAATGATCCTAACTTTTGTCCCTACCACCATATGCTAGGCCATATTTTGGAGGATTGCTTTATATTTAAGGACTGGCTTGAGCATAGCTACAAGTCAGGCACCATAGTTATCCCAAAGGAATATCTAATGGAATAATCATCTAGTTCTATTAGGATAATCCTTGGAGATACATGCGATCCTCTCAAAATTAAAGATGGTTGGGATATCTCTTTATCCCAACCTAAAAAAGATTATTTCAAAAATCAAGAAACTTTTCTTGTGGTGCGGTAGCTAACCTCCAACATCAAGGAAGGTTCAAGCCAAAGATAACTTGGGAAAGTGGGAGATTAGCGATCAAGTAGAGCATACCATCCTAGGATAGTAAGTAACCACCGAATCGAGCCTAGCCTCCATTCCACCATTGTACTATTCACTAACACTTCTACTTCAGCTAGCTCTTCTTCTAGTAGACATCTTGTATCAGCGGATGAGGGCATCAATTCCCTCACCCCATTTACTTTACTAGATTTCTACTATGTACCTTCTTCTAAATCCAGGAAATCAAAGAATAATGCTTGTTTGAATTACATTTGTGTCACTTTTGATGGGTTGTCTAATTATATTCTTATAAAAAACTCTCCAAGCCTCAATAATAATTATAACAATTCTGATTTTCTTCTTTCTGATTCAGAAATAGACTTTCTTTTTTTGAATACTACGGGTTCACCTCTTGAGATAGACTTGGAATCATCCAATTCTGAGGATTCTATAAGAGAAGCTATAGGTGAGCCTGATGAGAAGGTAGAATCTTCCACTAACCCACCATAAGAGATCACTGAAGTCTACCTCCTAAGGCAACACCTCAAGATAGAGGGAAATAAGTCATTGGTACCAACGAGTAAGAAGCCCCTCCATAGGGTGCTCCACTCATGGATATGCTTGTGGAGGATCATCCCAGAGTTGATTATAATATCCTCGCTCACCTAAGAAAGTTGTCAGCTAAACTAAACATATATGATGCTCTTGTCTAATCCAAAGAGATAAGGAAATCATTAATCAAGGCTCTTCTTGATTCAACAATATGTTTAGCTTAGCTGACCGCTATTAGAGAGGAGGCACATTATTCAAGAAAATCCCAGAGAGACATTCACTGACAAAGAGCTTCTTCTGGGGGACATTGAGCACAACCATCCCCTCTACATCACAGTGGATATGAGTAGATTCATACTTTCTAAGGTTTTGGTTGATCCAGGTGCATAGGTGAACATTATGAGTCTAAATACCCTTGCCTATTTGAAGATTGACTTCTTTGCACTCTAAGGAGATTGGAAGATGTTGAGAGGATTCATTGAACAGGGTGAGAGGGCTTTAGGCTCCATAGTGTTACCTTTATAGATAGGCGACTGGAAGACTAAAGCCAAATTTTATATAATTAATTTGAATACATCATTCACTGCTTTGCTTGGTATGCCTTGGATACACCAAAAAAAGATGATTCCATCCTCCCTTCATTAGTGCATCAAGTTCAGAAGAGATGGAATCGAATATTATGTCAAAGGAGATGAAAAGCCATTTTCAGTCATAGAGGTCGAGATATATGAAGATGTGACCTACTATCATCCTCAAAATCAAAATGTCTATTTTTGCAAACTTGGTCAAAATTCAAATGCAAAAGAAACAAGAAAAAGAAGAAAAAGAAGAAAAAGAAAAAGAAAATGGAAAGTACAAGTGAGCGAGAAAGGGACATCAAGGTAGAGGTAGAGCCACATGTTACATTCCACCCATAGTTCATTTCACCTTATAGATAATAGGTAGGATGACTTGACCTCCACCAGGCAGAGGTAGAGGTAGACATAGAGCCAATTCCAGAGGTGGAAGACCTCCTGGTTGGAGGCCAGCCAACAGGGGTTACATTCCAGTTCATAGAAGTAGTCTAGCTATTCACATAGAATTGGAATCTAGCTCGAAGGACGTGTATCATGTGATTAGCACATCAGCCAACCCCTCTTAGCGAGTTTCATTGGAGGTGACACTATAGTCAGACAGTGATGAAGACCAGGCCTCCAAGCAAAGCATGAATGTATTGGAATCATGTTTATGTAAAACTATTAGGCATCAGTTGGGAACTTTAGCTATAACCTCACATTCTTCTCAAAAAGTTGAAGGTTTAGTAGTTAAGGAAGCCCCTAAGTCTTCCATAAATATCAAACCAAAGAGATTCTTATTGGGATCATCATCCTCAAGTTCAGAAGTTGATGTAGAACTTGAGGATAATTCATATAAAGATTTAATAGAATTACCTTTTTATTGGTACTCGTCTTGTATTAATAATCTTGCATAGAAAGGTTTGATTCCTTATACATGGTCTAAGCACATGTCAAAGTATTTCAAAAAGCTATGGAACAATGAAGGCAGGGATGCACAATCAAGACCAAGACTAGGATTCGGTACAGTGGGCCTAGTCAATGACGATGATTATTGCTTAGTTGTCACCAATCATCTGGAGTTTGATAGGTTCTTCTTAGACCACACTAACTCTTATGAGGAGGTGTGTTTAGAAACTTCAAATGATCCAGGTGATCTTAAAATCAAAGATGCACCTCTAAAATTTGAATAGAAAATCCATTCAACTATTGACAAGCTCAGAGAAATAAACCTCAGGACAAAAGAAGATCCATGCCTAACATACATCAGTTTCGTGCTGAATGAAGAAGAAACTAATGACTTAGTTAGACTATTGACTGAGTTTAAGGACTACTTTGCATGGAGTTATGGAGAGATGCCTGGATTATCTCCTGATGTAGTTGTCCATAAACTAGCAATAGATCCTAATGCTAACCCTATCAAGCAAGCTCCTAGATGCATATAATTAGAAATTGAACAACAGGTCATTTCTGAAGTCAAGAAACTAATCGATGCTGGTTTTATCAGGGAAGAAAAATATCCTACTTGGTTATCTAATGTCATCCTAGTTAAGAAAAAGAATGGCCAAATTCGTTTATGCATCGATTTTAGGGACTTAAATAAGCCATGTCATAAAGATGAATTTTCTCTTCCTATACCAGAATTAATGGTGGACATCGCCTCATCTTATGCAGTATTCTCCTTTATGGATGGGTGATATGCCTACAACCAAATCAAGTTGACCCCCGATGATGAAAGAAACACTACTTTTTGAACCTCGATCAGAATCTTTTGTTATAAGGTCATGCCTTTTGGCCTTAAAAATGCAGGTGCCACATACCAGCAGGCCATGACTCAGATCTTCAACGAACTCATTCATCATTAGGTTGAGTGTTATGTTGATGATCTAATAGTTAAAAGCAAAGAAAACAAAGACCATCTCTTTGACTTGAGAGTAGTTTTTGAACGGTTAAGATAATTCAACCTCAAAATGAACCCCTTGAAGTGTGCATTCGGAGTGGCTTCTGGGAAGTTCTTTGAGTTTGTTGTCTGACACCGGGGAATAGAGATAGACCCACAAAAGATCAAAATTGTTTTAGAAATGCTACCCTCTAAAAGTTTAACTCAACTCTAATCTTTCCAAGGCCGGTTGGCGTATCTAAGATGCTTTATCTCCAATATATCGAGGAGATGCAAGCCATTTTCAGCACTTGTCAAAAAGGATGCCAAGTTCAAGTGAGATGACAAGTGTCAGCATGCCTTTGAAGACATCAAGTAGTATTTGGTGAAGCCACCAATTCTAGCAACTCCTATTTCGGGCAAGCCACTTATCCTCTATACTGCTACATTGGATGACTCTCTTGGCACATTGTTGGCCCAAACCAACAATGAAGAGAGGGAGAATGCTCTTTACTACATCAGTCGTTGTCTGATCCCCGCTGAAGTAGACTACCCACCTATTGAGAAATAGTGCCTAGCTTTAATCTTTGCATCCCAAAAGCTATGACATTATATGCTTTCTCATAAGGTAAATTTGATTTCAATAATCAATCCACTATAGTATCTCATGACACAGCCGACATTAACCGGATGGTTGGCACGTTGGTCCATGATTCTCTCACAATTTGATATTCTCGTACTCCTCCGTTTGGTGAAAAAATAGGTACTATCTGATTTCTTAGTAGCACACCCACTTTCGTTGATTCTCCGCTTAGTGATGATCTCCCTGATGAACAAATCATGAACTTATGAGAGATTGACAACCGTCGATGGGAGATGTATTTTGATGGTGCAACTTCCTTTCATGAAAAGGAGAAGAACCACGATATAATCTTCCAGGAAAGACATGGGTAGGAATAGTTCTCTTAACTGTAGACCACGATGTGATGAGATTCTCATACTATTCCTCCAATCCATGCACCAACAACGAAGCCTAGTATAAGCTTTGATTGCCAGTCTAGAGTTAGCCATTATAGTGTGTGTCATGAGCATCAACATCTATGAGGATTTTGAGCTGGTCATCAACTAGATTGCTGGGTCCTACAAGGTTTTAAAACCTAAGCTTTGTCACTACCTCGAGTACACCATGAAGCTTTTAGCCCAAATCCCTGTGGTCACCATCTACAAGGTCCCTCGAGGAGAAAACACAGTAGCAGATTCTTTGGACAAACTTGCCAAGGAGTTGGCATGTCTGAAAGATGAGTCCATTCCAATAAGGGTCCAAAATAGATAAGTCCTACCCCTTATTAATGCTGAACTCATCGAGAGACTTTTTCTTGAAGGGGAGGTTACCATTACTAATTTAGACAAGGAGCTAAATTGGAGGAAACCATTCATGGATTACTTGAACACATGCAAACTACCTTAAGAGAAATCACAAGCCCATTAGATGAAATAAAGAGCCCTCTCCTATGCTCTCGTGGATGGCACCTTGTACCGACGATCTTTTGATCAAATGTGGTTATGTTGTTTAGCCAAACACAAAGCCCATAAGATTGTGACCGAGGTACATTCAGGTCTATGCAGAGCGCATCTATCTGGTCTGAAGATGAAAGCAATGATCAAGAGACTAGGATACTACTGGCCTTCGATGATTATAGACTGAATGAATATAATTAGAAGATGCCATCAATGTCAGGTACACGGTGTGGTACTACATCAACCACCCAACATTCTCCATCCTACATTGGCCTCATGGCCATTTGAGTGTTGGGGTACCGACATTATGGGTCCTATTGATCCTTTCTTCTTCCAAAGGTCATCGGTCCATCTTAGCTACCACCGACTACTTTTCTAAGTGGGCAGAGGCAATCCCACTCAGAGAGGTCACAGCTCAGCATGTGCTCCAGGTTTTTAGAAATCATATCGTATATAGGTTCAGGGTGCCTCGACTAATTATATCCAATAATGGTACTACATTCAAGAGAACTAAGATCAACAACTTCACCAGGAGACATAATATAGATTAGAGGTACTCCACCGACTACTTTTCCAAGTGGGCGGACATACCAGAATCTCGAGTTGGTATGTGAGTTCCCACTCTTTCTTCTTGTACTAGCCATCATGCACTGACTAGGTTAAATATATTTGAGGTTTAGGATAAGTCCCCCAGAGGCTCCTTCCCTCCTAACAACTCTTGAGTTGATATAAGTCCCCCAATGACATTCACGTAGTAGTCACCCTAGGTTAAATAGCACCTATCAAGCTGAAGATAGACTATCCCAACAATCAGTTCCATTGTAGGAGGATGTGAGTCTTCGATGCTTTCTTCCTAGGCTGATTATTGCAAATTGATGGGCACTTTAGGTTGGTTGATGTTCGCTATGCTAACAGTAACTCACCCAGTAGATACACCACTCTTGGTAGATGTGAGTCCCCGCACTTTCTCCTTGAGTTGGCCACCGAATACCTATGAATATTATCTTCTCCAAGATTTTGGATAAAGCCTTTAACAGCCCCTCCCCTGTGGGCACTCTACTTGGATCATATCCTTTGCGACTCCAGTTAGACACTACCCAAGTTACTATTGGATTGGACAATCCCCCTATCCTAGTAGCCACCCCTATGGTTAGAGAATTTGTTCAGTGGATGCATAGATTCTCCCTTGGTTCAATAAATCTGAGATTGGTCTAGGCTGATATAAGCTACTTCTCAGTATGATCCCTCACAAACTAATAGGGTCCATGATAAACAAATACACAAATAAAATAAACAAATCTATTCACTTGTGGATTAGGAATTCAAGCCCCTAGTGGCCTGCATCCTATCTTTAGTCGTGAGAACTCCCTATAGGAATTGCACGACTACTCTTTAGAGATAAGTCCTCTCTCAGTTACGTCGGGTTCAATCTATTTTTCCACAAATAGGTTGCCCCGATAGTCATTTCACTTTGAAAGATGTAAGTCTACTACGCATTCTTTCTAGCATGACTATCGTAAATCGATGGGCAGCCTTAGGTCGGGTTGACATGTTACCTTGCTAATGTGTCACCCCAGTGGTCTTTTATTCAAGAAAGATGTAAGTGCCCATGCTTTCTTCTCTAAATTAACCTCTGCAAACTGAATGTACCCATTTAGTTGGATAGTTCTCCCCTCGGTCGGGAAGCTACTCCCTTTGGATCGATAAATCTGAAGTTAGGCCAAGGACAACATGGCCTCTACTCAGTGCAATCCATTGCAAACCAATTAGATCCATCAACTATAATCACAAAGAAATTAATTTTGACTATCTTTTGAGTTGATTTAAGTCCCCAGTGGCATTCACTCAATAGCCAGCCCTAGGTCGGGTCGACATGTTATCTTGCTAATATGTCTTCCCAGTGGTCCTTTATAGTGAAAGATGTGAGTCCTCATGTTTTCTTCCCAGAATTGACCATTGCAAACTAAAAGGCAATCCCTGTGGTTGGATAATCTTATCATGTGGTTGGTAGACTACCCTTTGAATTAGTAAATCTGATATTGATCAAGGCCGACATGGCCTACTGTGGTCCATCACAAACCAACATGATCCATCTCAAATTCATAATATTTAAAAATGTGAAACAAACTCAACCTTCCTCCCCAGTGGAGTCAAACTAAATAAACAAAATAAATCCAATCAACCTCCCTAGTGGAGTCAAACCAAATTAAACAAATCAAATCAATCAACTTCTCCTTAGTGAGATGCAAATCTTTCCAATTCCCCGAGTGAATCAATTCAATCCAAATTGAACTTGCTCCCCTAGTGGAGAGTTCACATTTTCATCCCCAACAGATCCTGAATCCTAATCCCCCAGCGGATCTCACAACCTCCTATCCCAATGGATGACTTGAACTTGCTCCCCTAGTGGAGAGTTTGCATTTTTATCCCTAGTGGAACACCAAATCATAAATCAACAAATCAAATCAAATTTCTATCCATTGAGATGTAAATTAAATCAAATTTCTCATCCCCCAGTGGATGACTTAATCCTACTTCCCTAGTGAAGGGCTCATATACTCAATCCCTAGTGGATTCTTCCTTCACTCTCTTATGTCTTAGGCATAAGTAGAGTCACATTGCACTAAGCTCTTGATTCCTTCTACACCTCATGTTTGAGAGTAGGTCATTTCTATTAGTGCTTGTGATCGTTCTATGATGTTGATCATCTCGGTCAACACCAATATGTGCGGTGTACCTTGTCAATCACACCACATCTATTAGGCGCCCTTTGTTGACCTCACTTTTGGAGTGAGCTTTCACCTTCTTCATCTTAGACATAGGACTCCTCTAAACATTAAGAGTTCCTTAGTCTTAAAATACTTCTATTGAGTAGGTGAACACTTAACCTAACCCTAGAGACTTAGAAGAGTTAGCCATAGGAATAGGTTATGCCTTAGGGGTATTTGGAAAACTTACATACCAAATCTTGAACCTTCTTTCAAGTCAAACTTCAAATTCAAATCAACTTCAAATTCAAATCAACCTCAAATTCAAATCAACCTCAAATTCAAACCAACCTCAAATTCAAATCAACTTCAAATTCAAACCAACTTCAAATTCAAACCAACTTCAAATTCAAATCAACATCAAATTGAAACCAACCTCAAATTCAAATAAACTTCAAATTCAAACCAACCTCAAATTCAAACCAACTTCAAATTCGAATTAACTTCAAATTCAATTCACCATCAACCTCAAATCACTTTAAACTCAAAAGATTTTCTCTTAACCCATTTATATTCTCATTCATATTCACAAATATAAATGAAATATAAATTCAAATAACCAAAACTAAATCCAAAACTCAATTCCAAAATAAAAATCTTTCCTAAGCCCTTTCAATTTCATCTTATGGACTTAGCTCAAATCAAATCCAAATCACTTCAAACTAAAAATATTTTCTCATAACCCATTTATATCTTCATTTATATTCACAAATATAAATGAAATATAAATTCAAATGACCAAAACTAAATTCAAAACTCAAACCCAAATCCAACTTAAATCCAACCTAAACCTTTCAAGTCAAATTCTTGAACTTAACCAAATCATTCTCAAATCAATCTAAACACTTGGATTTTCTCTCCAAATAATCATTCCTTCAATCAAAACCAAATATAAATCAAACAAAGTCAGATTCATGTTCACCCTTTTGACTTAAAATTGCTGAATGAATCAAAACTCATTTGGCTCTAAATCACTTTCAATGAATTTATATTTCAATCATAAGTCTGTATGTAAGTTCAACCAAACTTGAATCAACCCTCGATCAAGCCAATTGACCCACTTAGGCTCATTTGACCCAAAGTGACCTAAAGCACCTTTTTGAGCCAAATTCTAATCCTACCCAAATTAGATTGAACTAAGCCCTGCTAAGCCTGACATTGTGAGCAACAATCATCTTAGGATGATCAATCACTCAAATTGGGTCAAAACAAGTCAACACTTAGCCCAAATGAAACCCAAACTAGCCAAAATCCACCATAGGCTGATTGAAACTGTTGATCTAAAATAATTCAGAATCAATGATTGAACTTGACCAAGTCATCATTTGAGCCAAACCTAGCCCAATTGGCCACTTTACCTAAGTTGACCCAAGTGGACCTAAATTGACCCATTTCCTAACACCCCTAAGGCATGACCTATTACTATGGATAACGCTTCTAAGTCTCTAGGGCTAGGTTGAGTGTCCACCTAATCACTAGATGTGTCTTAAGACTAAGGATCTCTTAAAGCCTAAGAGGAGTCCCTATGATGAAGGGGTTGAGAGCTCATCCTAAAAATGAGATAAAAAAAGCTCATCTTGGCCAATAAGAAGATCTACTTGATATCAAGCCTTCAAACTTTCAACAAGGCTTCATCTCCAATAGATGAATCAACCTCGATGGTTGGGAGCACCAGTGATAGCCTCCAGTGAGATATGAACCAAAACTAAGCTTAGGCTAGATTTTCTTTAGTCCTTTATGAAGGAACTTTCATCCCAAGTGAAATTGACCTTTGGATGTCTTCCTTATTTCCTCTTGATGGTGTGTGTTCAATCCATACTCAATTCGAGCTCAAGTGAGCTCAGATCAAGCCTTAAGGGATGGACGATTGCTGTCTCCCGCATGAGAGGGTAGGGATGAATCATGGACCATCCATCTCACATGTTTTGGATGGACGGTGCTATTTAATCCACGTTAGATCCATTGATTATCCCTTTAGAAACCTTGAGTTTAATCCTGACCATCCGATCTAAGGATAAAACACATAGCGCCATCGGCTGACTGTGTAGCCGATGTGATAACTTAAAAATGAATCCCATCATGCCACGTGAAAACCGTGCACCACGTTAGTGGTCCACGTGGCACCGACGGGATTAGTTATATAATGAGGCTATTTAATTATTCCCTAATCATAAAAACTTTAAAAATACATAACTAAATGTAGAAAAATATAAAAAATGCAAACTCAACTTCATTTTAAAGATAATTCAAAGGGCAATAATATAAAATTAATTTTAATTGACTTTGAAGAGTGAAATTTTCTTAATTTGAGTTTTATTGGGGATGTAATTATGATAATTACTCCTTAATTATTCCAATAATTAATTCCAAATTCCTGAGGATTAATTAGTGGGATGACCTCTACCTCCCATGATTTTCTTGGAATTTCTTATTGGATTAATTTAGGTAATTACTTGTTTCATCTATAATCACTCCCTTAATCATTTAAATGATAAATTAACCTATTAAATGATGATAACTTCATTGATTAAATTTGTTAATCACCTTGGAATAGTGGATAGACTTAGGGAATGAGATTAGGAGGCCTTTTCCAAATATTTTCCCCTAAAGTCTATTTCATTTGAATGAAAACTTTATTAATTTACAAATTAATTAATTATTTAATCATTCCATTAAATAGCTTAATTAACCAAACTCAAAATCAAAAATTAATTCATAAACTTAATCACTTAATCAATCCTTTCTTGGGTAGATCCTTAGGTGTTCAAGAGCCTTAGGGTAATTTAAGGAAATTATTTCCAACCCACATGTGTGGGAAGGTTATGAAAGTACTTAATTAAGCCCTTTAGCTTAATTAATCAATAATTGTGAGCCAATTGCATTATGCCCTTTCTTTCTTAGGGTGCATTATTGATTTAAATTCAATGTGGTTGCATACCATATGTTGGCTTATAATTTTTAGGTTAATTATGTTAAGGAGGTGTAGGTGAGGGGTAATTAATTGATTTAATTCAAACTTTAACCTAAATAAAATATAAAATCAAACTAATGGTTCTAAAAATTAAAATAAAACAACACACACATGTGGGAGATGGGTTAGGACTAGCAAACCTTTTCACATTTCCTAAATTCAAAATCAAACTCAAAACCAAACTAAAAATTTCTTTAAACAACTTTGATTCACTTTAAATGGTCTTATTCCATAGGATTGTCTTTAGGAATTAATTAAGATGAATGAATTTTCATGCTTACATCACTTTATTTCTTTCCTAGCATGCTAAATGTTATTTGTCATATGAAATCATGCATTCATGTCTTTTGAAAAATTAAATTAAAATGAAATATTTCCTTTATGTCAAATTGCATGTTTTGGCTAAAGTAGGAATATGAATGGCTATTATCACTATTAAATCCAAAATTATTTTCAAAACCTATAAATCAAACATTACAAATGATGGGTATGCTACTTATAATTACTTATAAGCATGCATGTGAGTATAATATAAGATGTGCATTATGTGACCTTCTCTTCTCTTCTCTTTTAACATAGTTTTGAATAGGATTTGGAAAGTGTATAGTTCATTTGAAAAGAACATAACACTTTCTTAAATCCATTCTTATTCATTCCTATGTTAACCTTTAGGAAGGGTCTTCATATTACACATATAAATTAAGCAACCAAAATCAAACAAATAAATACAAACATTTTACATGATTCTTTTTCCATTAATTTCTTTTTGTACATGCACATATATTTAAGATAAGTGGTATATTAGTCTAGACATCTCGAGGTTGCGAGGCTTTAAGTAGCCCTAAGTAAGTCGTGTACCTTACACCCCTAGTGTAGAAAATAATGGTGTCATACTCACTTATGTCTTTCATATATGTAAATGTGGATTTAATTAATGGATAAAAGAATCCCCATCTTTTCTACTTAACAAAATCATGCATCATGAAAATTCCAAAATTTTTCTTAAATTACCATTTCTACACATGCTGGAAAGAAATAAAGTGTTATGTGTTTTGTGATAGTAATTCACTTTAAATAATCTTAAAAATGTCTTTCTTGTTGAATAGGTTTGTTTAGAGTCCATATAAACATAGGATTAATTAAAACAAATAATAAAATATTCACTAAACAAAAATCACTAATGAATCTACCTTAGAAATTACTTAAGGTAGGGAGGAAAGAGAATGTCTCTTCTCTTTTTCTTTCTTTACAATTTAGTAATTATGTGTAGATCCATTCAAAGCTAATCAAATCATCTAAATCACTTAAATAAAACCACCCACTAAGTTGAATCCTTCATAGTTAGAAAACTCTAATCTTAAAGCCTAGCTAAGACATGCCACACAAGCATTAAATGACACACACATTAAGCTAAGTCACCATTTCTAGTCCTATGTTAGGGCGGTGCATGGTTTGATGGTTGCTTTTATTTTGTGATGTCATATTTTAGTGAAGGGGTGTATGTGAATGATAGATGCGATCTGAACCATTGTCCTCTGCAGGGGGTTGTGCTTAAGGGGAGCTATAATAAAAATATAAATACTTTTGCTATGCAACTTGCTTATACCCCTAAGCATAATCCAAAATAGACCAGGTGGACTAGGTTACCCATGTGTGGGGTGCTAAGTCTAATTTATTCATATACATGCTTGGGATTGTGTGGTTTGTTTAGTTAATCTAAGTTTTGTAGGTTTTAGTTAGATTTACTTTATGTTTTCATATAAATTTTGCAATTAAGATTTGGAATGAATGTTATGGGGGATTAAGATGAATATTTGTCATAAGATTATGCCTTATGCATCATGTGAAGCCTTTGGAGTATCCACATTCCAACCAACCAAAAGAAAGAGGAAAGAAGAAAGAAGAAAGAAGAAATGAAGAATGAAGTCCCCCAGAACATGAACTCCTTTTTTATTGTAATTAATTCATTTATAATCCAGGTTGTATAAGGGTAGAGCTTGGCTACCCAATTTTTTTTGGGTTTGTGCGGTGGAGCCCGACCACAAAATGCATCTTATTCTTTTGTGCTAGCTTTATAAATTATTTGATGTTTGTTTAGCTTGTGCATTAAGATGACATGTTTACCTAGTTTCTTCTTTGCTTTGATGAATGGTCTGGATGGTATTATACTCTTAGGAAAAAATAAATTTTCTATCCAATTAATCAATTAAAAATTAAAATTAAATAACTCATTACCTCACCTAAAGCTTATGACATAAAAATAAGATAAAAGATTTAGCAACCCTGTAGCTAGATGTTGTATATTCTCACATCTTATTTTGGAGGGCTTCCACCTGTACTAGAGAACTTGGCTTGACCTTTGAGAGCCATGGTGAAAACACACCTCCTTTCTTACTAATTTTAGCCTATATTCTAATTTCTCATGCATTAGGCATATGAATCCCATAGCCTATGTCAAATCATTTGTCCAAAAATAAAAATAAAAAGTAAACAAATTTGAATTAGATTTAAGTCATGAATTCATGCCCTATATAATCTAGTCTTTTAGGGAGTATGTTTAAGGACTTAGTCATTTTCTAAATAAATAACAGTCTAGCTATCTTGCAAAAGTATATGACTTGCCTACATGTACTTAAAATCATAGGTGGAGTTAGTTGGCGGCCACCCCCAGGTGGTTGTAAGTCTAAATAGTCAGGTGGTTTATCCTCTCTTATGGAGGTAAAATAAATACCCATTTTGCCTTAGATTTAGGTCATGCTCTGGCCCTCACCAAAGCTCCCTAGATTTAGGTTTAGAGGTTGCTTCTCCCCTTTGTGGGCCATAAGCATAAATCCTCACCTTTTAAGTATTTCCATGACCTTGTGTCATGGAATTATAAGTCCTAGATTTCTAACAAAAATTCACTCAAACAAATAAATCACTTCAATTTCAAAAAATGTAAAGCCCAACCATAGAATAGTTTGGGATGGTTACTAGGCTTCCTTGTATCATAAGTATCCCCTACTTATCTTCCTTTGGTTTCGATAATAACTCCCTCCACTTGATCAATCCCATTTGATCTTCAAAAAATAAATCAATTGATTGATAGTCCTATCTTTGAAATATTTGTAGACAATGATCATTTATCTTAATTGAGAGTATTCTTAAAGAATCTCATTCCATAGGATGTAATTAACTATGGGGGCTTGCCTCCATAGGGAACTTAATGAAATTAGTTTAAAATAAACCTTACTTTACTTTTTCATGTAAAGTAGGGGAAGAATCTCTGGTACATACGAAGACTTCATAGTCCTTAGGAGTCCTTGTTAAGGTGATTAGGTCCATTGTAGGGTGGTGACTTCTATCTTTCAAGGTAATACACTTTTCTTCAATGTCGTACCCGATCACCCTAATAAGAACATCTACGGATCTATGTGGTGTCCCAACAAGAACTATATTTTTGTTTTCATTTATCTTTCCAAAAGATAGATGAAGATGAAAATAAATTTTCACCATAGATTTTTCTAGCGACTCTGCTGGGGAAGGTTTCTCTCTCCATCTTTGGTAAATGATCATTGTCTGCAAGTATGGATAGTGGGTTTGTATTTTATATGAATCTGAGATTATCGTTCTTTTTCGTTGGAACTTAGTTTATTTTATTTGTAAGCTAAGCTAGCCAACATCCTTTAGGTTTTAGGACCTCACTTTGTGTAGGTCTTAAAATCTTGTTGGGCTCCCCAATAGGTGAAAATAAAAATTTAATAGAAAGAAATTACTAAAGACTTCCTCTTACCATTTCTATGGTAAGGAAAGGTTCAGTACAAAAATAAAGAAAAATAAATCCTTCATAAAATCTTGCTTTTCAAAAGCACTTTTTCAAAATGCACATAATAAAATGTTTGCACAAAAATTTTCATAAATCAACCTCACCTAACAATCTTCATTATTATTATGTGTAGGATCTTTGCAAAAATCAAAATCAAAAATCATATTTTCACAAAGTACAAATGAACTTCCTCATTCAATTTATTGAATGAGGATTTTATTTTCAAAACAAAATCAACAATCATCTTTTCAAAAATCAAAATCAATAATCATATTTTCAAAAAAAGCACAAATGAACTTTCTCATTCAATTTATTGAATGAGGATTTCATTTTCAAAACAAAATCAACAATCATCTTTTTAAAAATCAAAATCAATAATCATATTTTCAAAAAGCACAAATGAACTTCCTTATTCAATTTATTAAATGAGGATTTCATTTTAAAAAAAAATCAACAATCATCTTTTCAAAAATCAAAATCAACAATCATATTTTAAAAAAAATACAAATGAACATCCTCATTCAATTTATTGAATGAGGATTTCATTTTCAAAACAAACTCAACAATCATCTTTTCAAAAATAAAAATGAACAATCAAATTTTAAAAAAGCACAAATGAACTTCCTCATTCAATTTACTGAATGAGGATTTCATTTTCAAATTAAAATCAACAATCATCTTTTCAAAAAATGAAAATCAACAATCATATTTTCAAAAAAGCACAAATGAACTTCCTCATTCATTAGAACAAAATCAACAATCATCTTTTCAAAAATATCAAAAATCTTATTTTCAAAAAGGACAAAATTTGAAGATGAGCCTTTCCATTTAATACATCCAAATGTGTTGGATGGATGTTACATTTTCAAACAAAATCACAACTATGAAATTCCACTCAACATATTCCACATGTGTTAAGTTGGAATTTTCAACTTTTCAAAAAGCAATAATCACACACAAAACAAAAATTTCATCTTTTAAAATAAAATTGACTTCCATTTCTACATATCCAAATTTGTTAAATGGAAGTCCTCTTTTTAAAAAAATCAAAAAATCAAAAATAAAAACACATTTAGATTCTTCATTTAGCATACCCAAATTTTCTAAGTGAAGATCCACTTTCCAAAAATCAAAATACATTTGTATTTTTCATTTAGCATACCCAAAGTTGCTAAGTGAAAATCCACTTTTCAAAAAAATCAAAAAATCAAACACATTTGGATCCTTGTTTTAGCATACCCAAATTTGCTAAGTGAATATCCTCTTTTCAAAAATCATAAAAATCAAAACACATTTGGAATTTTCATTTAGCATACCCAAATTTGCTAAGTGAAGATCCACTTTTCAACAATCAAAAATCAAACACATTTGGATCCTTCATTTAGCATACTCAAATTTGCTAAGTGAAGACCATCTTTTCAAAAATCAAAACATTAAAAAAAAACCAAAATAGCATTTGGATCCTTTATTTAGCAGTTGCTAAATAAAGAATCCTCTTTTCAAAAATAAAAAAAAAACTCATTTGGATTTCTTTTATTTAGCAAACCTAAATTTGCTAAGTAAAGAATTCCCATTTTTCAAAAAATAAAACTCATGGATCCTTCATTTAGCATACCTAAATTTGCTATGTAAAGAATCCTCTTTTCAAAATCATCAAAAACAAAACATATTTGGACTTCTTTAGCATACCTAAATTTGCTAAGAATCCTCTTTTCAAAATCATCAAAAATAAAACACATTTAGATTCTTTTATTTAGCATACACAAATTTTCTAAGTGAAGATCTTCCTTTTCAAAAACAAAACAAAATGCAACACACTTGAACTTTATTTAGCATACCCAATTTTTCTAAGTAAAGATCCCATCTTTCAAAATCCAGAACAAAACACATTTGGATTCTTCATTTGGCATACCAAAATTTGCTAAGTGAAGACTCCATTCTTAAATTCACACATGATTCACAAACAAGCAAACAAAAGAAGAAAATTTGTTTTCAAACACCTCACCTAGCATATCCAAATTTGTTAAGTGAGTAAATCACAAATCCAAACAAAATCAATTGACCCTTTACTTTAGCATACTCAAATTTGTTAAATGAAGGGTCCTCAAACATAAAAAAAAATCAAATTCAAATATGAAGCTATGTAAGCATCAATCTCTTCAAAAATATTTGAACTCATTTTCAACATACACCAATTTGTTGGAAATGGATTCTAAGTTCAAAATCTCTTCTTTAATTCTAAACTCAAAATATCTCTTCTAAATTCATTTGAGCCCGACTTCACACTTTCAAGTTGTTGAGTGTGGGTTCAAATTCTAAATTCTAAATTCAAAAAACCAATAAAGTAGAAATCTGATTCAAGTTTGTTTTCAAATTATAGAGGTTCACTCCAATTTTAGTCTATTTTCAGTTCAGTTTAATTCAGTTTACATGGCTGCTCAGAAGTATGTGTGTACTTTTCCTTTCGGGTTG
Organism: Cymbidium sinense; assembly: GCA_021442155.1. Taxonomy (NCBI): domain Eukaryota; kingdom Viridiplantae; phylum Streptophyta; class Magnoliopsida; order Asparagales; family Orchidaceae; genus Cymbidium; species Cymbidium sinense. The sequence goes on along the minus strand of CM038224.1, from coordinate 69,870,165 downwards.
GACTTAGCCTTGGATCGGGCCAACCTCCCGGAGATTGACTTTGCCCACCTCATTCATTTTGGCCGAGGCTTTGAGGGGGCTAGGATCACTTATGAGGGGACTACCCTCACAACAGTCAGTAGGAGTGTGGTGACCGAGTAGAAGCCGATCATCTAGGTTGAGTTACCACCTAATTCAGAGATTCCCTTGCTAAAGAGGAAGCCTATGGCAGTTCCTGTAGTAGTAGTAGTTACAGTTCTAGTGCGCCTAGTTGTTCCCCTTGCTGCCCCAGTACGGGCTAACACCACTCATTGGCTCCTTCTAAGGGGAAGGCTCCCCTGATTCAAGAGATTGCATCCCCTACCTTTGAGGTAGGATCTAGTTCTCTTGGTCCCTACCGGACTTGAAAATAAGAGCCACATGATCAAGCTATCATACTCACATAGCTGGAGGCAATTTCAGCCGCAGAAGTTACTTAGGATGGTTTCCCTGTTCATCATAGAGAACAAGTTCCACCCTATCTCTGGATCTGATAGAAAGGATGTTAGGAGGATTTAAGTTTCACCTCCACTTACATGTCATTATCAGGCTCCTATTAAAGAGAGGAGAAGGTCATACGCTAACCTTAGATCATTCTTCATCGAGTTAGCAGAGCCTATGGATGGTCGAGTCAGGGCTCAATTCAAGATTTATCCCCATAGTGTGTGGCGATCAGGGAGAGGGTCAGGAACCCGTACATCGGTATATATCATTATGAGAGAGGTGATAGTCGTGGTCTTAGCCCTCATCAACTTTCCCGATCGGTGTGTTACTCACGCTGGTCATATTGACAGCATCTTACTGATGTGTACTACCTATCATAGAAGAGGAGCTCCTGCCCAGAGAGAGTCGGTGGTGCCTCCACCACATCCCTCTACTCCACACCGACCATCTCTGGTATAGATTCCATCATTCACCATTCTAGGAAAAACCATGAAGGCTGCATCCAAAGAGAAGAGGCCCCCACTGGTGATCCCACTATGGCCAAGAGATCCCATTCCATCTACACCTCTTACTGAGGCGAGGTCGAGCTCTCCTGCTCGACCTTCTTCCCTAGTTGTGGTGAAGAGGGAATGGCAACCTCGAGGTATAGTAGTCATCCCATCACCACCACTACCGTAGCAGGCTATGGAGATAGCAGCAGCCAAAGGGGAAGGAGATAATACCACCGTCCCCATGGCTATAGACCCTCCTGGGAGTACCACTCCACCCAGATCAAGTAGTAGCCAGGAGCATCTATCCTCTTGTGAGTGTAGTCCTCACAAGATTAGCCCTTCAGTAGCTGGAGAGGTTAGATGCATTTTTGTTCATGACATTGATCCTACCACAGGCCAGCCTCGACCTTTTGTACCTTTTCAGTTGGACCGATCTCTAGATGACATTGTAGCTCAGTATCTAGTGGAGAAGAAGGAGATCCTAGGATATGACTACTTTGACTTAGAGGAGGAGAAGGTCAATTTTGATCCAAATGAGGATGATCTATTGGAGGATTGAGGTACACATAGTAGATACCAGGGGTTCTCTCCCTTATGATCAATAATATATTGAAGGTGATGAGGCCGAGCAAGATGACACACCCTACTCGACCCAACACCTCCTTCAACAACTAAAGCAAAAGGATGAACAAATAAATAGGATGAGGAAGAGGCTTGATGACTTGCTAGCAGTTATTTTGGAACTTCAGAACTAAGCCCTAGCAGTGCATCCTATAATTGTAGAAATTGGTCATCCTGAGTTGTTTCATGTCTTGGATCTAACTAAGACTTCACCTCCAGTAGAGTAGTGTAGCACCAGCTTGGATAGGAAGGCAGTGGATAATACCTCCATACAAGAAAAGGACATTAAAATCATGGTTGAGCAGTATGTGAAAGAAGCACTGGTGCAAGCCTAAGGAGGATCATCGGTTCCAAAGGGTAGATCCTACCCAGAGGAATTCAATGCCATCCAATATCCTAAGTGTTTCGTGCCACATTCTTTTAAGAGCTTGATGGCGGGGAACCCACGTTAGCACATAGTGCACTTCAGATCCAGTTATTGCAATATGGGTGGAAGTGATGCTCTTTTGTTCTATCTTTTTGCTAGTAGCTTAGCAGGCACAACCTTCAATTAGTTTGCTGAACTCTCCAACAGTTCAGTGAAGACTTTTGCTGAGTTGGAGCAACTCTTCATTAAGAGATTTAGAGCTCAGTAAAAGGAGACTGTAGCGATCTCGTTGTGGCTCAACAACACCATGGTGAGTCCCTCATTGATTATATTCTCAAATGACATAATTTGAGTATGAAATACAAACCGTAGCTATCTGAACAACAAACCATTAAATTCTACAAAAGAATATTCATGGCCTGGTCATCTTCATGCTCAAATATTTCACCATCAAAATATTTGAGAAGCTAATCAACAAGGCAGCTAGCTTACAAGGAGAAGCCAAACAGTTGCCTTTTCTAGATTAATCAACAAAGCCAAAGCCATAGAAATCTTATGAGAAGAAGCAGTGATAATGGTAGATAAGGGAAAGTAGCTGGCTAGAGAGTAGTATGAGGGACCTTGTGCTCCACAACCATCACTTCTACCTTCTCTACCACCACCGAGGCCATCCTACCGGCCACCACAATAGCCTCCACTACCTTTGCTGCCTCCTCCTGAGCCACATTCATAGCAGCAGTGGTACACATACCCGCCACCAGGTAGCAACCATCCACCTATTTTTATGGATAAACTAAACAAACCATATTCATTTAAGAGGGAGGTAGTTAGGAAAATCTTTAAGAATCTCTTAAAGAAACCTGACTTTTAGCTACCCGTTGAAGGTCGGAGGAAGTGGGCAAGAGAAATGATCCTAACTTTTGCCCCTACCACCGCATGCTAGGCCATGTTTTGGAGGATTGTTTTACATTCAAGGACTGGCTTGAGCACACCTTCAAGACAGGCACCATAGTTATCCCAAAGTAATAACTTGTGGAATAACTACCCAGTTCCATTAGGGTAATCCTTGGGGATACCTGCAATCCTCTCAAAACCAAACAAGGTTGGGATATCTTCTTATCCAGAACCTCTAAAAAGATTGTATCCAAAATCAAGAAACTTTCCTTGTAGGTTCCTGAGGCAGCTCGAACCTCCAACATCAAGGAAGGTTTGCAAGTTGTAGGGAAAGTGGGAGAGCTTAGCCAAACCCTCGAGATAGCCCAACCACCAACCGAATCTAGTCTATAGTCTATGGTGAAAATTTCCACACATATAGAGTTGCCTTCAAATCTGCGATGAAAGGAGAGGCAAAACTATATATGTAGAAATTCATCTTTTTAGGATGCCACACAAATCCACAGATATGCTTATTCAGGTGATCAAGTATGTCATCAAGGAATAGTGTACTATCTCGAAAGATAGAAATCACTACCCTTTAATGGACCTAATCACCTTAATAAGGACTCTTAAGGGTGATGGGTCTGCATATGTACCAAAGATTCTTTCTCTACTTTACATGAAAAAGTAAAGCAGGGTTTATTTGAAGTTGGGTTCATTAAGTTCCCTATAGGGGCAAGTCCCCATAGTTAATTACATCCTAAGGAATGGGGATTCCTTAGGAAAACTCTCGATTAAGGCAAATGATCGTTGTCTCTAAAGATTTCAATAGGAAAGGGCTACGAATCGATTGGTTTATTTTTGAAGAAATGGGATTGATCAAAGAGAGATTTATTATCGAACCTAAATGGGAATATGTAGGAGATGATCTTTGAAACCTAGCGAGCATCTCAAACTATCTATTTTATTTTGAAATTGAGTTTGATTTAGTTTGATTGAGTTATATTTTTCATTAGAAATTTAGGGCTTATGAATCCTTAACACAAGATTATGGAAATACCTAAGAGGTGAGGATTTATTCTTAGGGCCCTGCAAAGGATAAAAATAACCTCAGAACCTAAATTTAGGGAGCTTTGGTGAGGGCCAAAAGCAAAACCTAAATCTAAGGTGAAAAATGGGTAATTGGTTTGCCTCCACAAGAGAGGACAAATCAATTTGGACTTATATAGCTTGGTCGCCAACTAACTCCTATGATTTTAAACACATGTAGGCAAGTCATATGCTTAATGCAAGATAGCTAGGCTATTATTATTTAGAAAGAGACTAAGTCCTTAAACTCACTCCCTAAAGAGACTAGATCATGTAAAGGTATGCTTCAAATGATCTAAATCTAATGCAATTCAAATTTAATTTTATTATTATTTTGGACAATTATTTTGACTCAGGCTAATAGGATTCATATGCTTAATGCATGAGAAATAGAAATATTGGCCAAAATCAGCGAGAAGGGAGGAGGTGAGTTTTCACCACGGCTCTCAAAGGTCAAGCTGAGTTCTCTGGCAAAGGTGGAAGCCCTCAAATTTAGAGTGAAATAAAATGCTATTGTGCATGATATTACAAAATAAATGCTCATTGAACTAAAGGATTGCTAAATCTTTTATCATGATTTTTAAACCTAAGCTTTAGATGAGGTTATGAGTTATTTATTTTTAATTTTGAGTTGTTAAGTTGGGTAAAAGATTTATTTTTCCCTACAGAGCCTAATCCACATCTAGGCCATATATAAAGCAAAGAAGAAACTAGGAAAAGAATGTCACTTAATGCACAAGCTAAACAAATCATCAATAAATTTATAAAGCTAAGCACAAAAACAATGAAAGGCCATTGTGGTCGGGCACCACCGCACAAACCCAAAAAATATCAAATTGGGTAGCTGAGTTCTACCCTTATACAACCCGCATTACAAATGAATTAAATTATAATTAATGAAAGGAATTCATTGTTATGGGGGTCTTCAAGCTTTTTTTCTTCTTTCTTCTTTTCTTCTTTCTTCTTTTCTTTTCTTCTTTCTTCTTTTGGTCATTTTTTTTGGATGGTTGGAAGGTGGATGCTCCAAGGCTTCACATGGTGCATAAGATAGGATCTTATGATCAATGCTCATCCTAATCCCCATAACAAATCATTCCAAAATCCTAATTGCATAAATTTGCATGAAAAGGAAAAGTGGAAATCTAACTAACACCTGCAAAACAAAGGTTAGCTAAAATAAATCACACAAATCCCAAGCATGTATATTGGACTTATCACCACACACATGGGTGACTAAATCCACCTAGCCTATGGATTGTGGTTAGGGGTATAAATCACCTGCAAGCAAAAGTATTTATATTTTTATTTATGATAGTGCCCCTTAAGCATAATCCCTTGCAGAAAAGAATAGTTAGACTATCCTACCATTCTTTCTATGAGCATACACCCTAACATCCAGTCTAAAACACACATCACAAAACAAAATAAAGCATCAAACTATGCACCAACCTAACCTAAGGCTAGAAGTGGTGACTTAGGTTAATGTGTGTGTCTTGAAGGTTTGTGTGGTATGCTTATCTATGGCTTTAGGTTCAAATTTTCTAAGTGTGAAGGACATGTTCAACTTAGAAGAGGAGTTCATTTAAGCTATTTTAGAAGTTTTGGGTTGATTTTATTTCATGTTTTAATTTGGTTCAAGTGAATCTTAGAATTAATTACTAAATTTTTGGTTGTTGATTTGGAATGCTGGCAAAAGAAATGTAGTGTAAAGGAATTGGTAAAATGATTACTTTATAGTTATTTGTTGAGACTTTACAAATTCATGACTTTGTATTTTTTTTGGTTGATAAAATAATAAAGTAATTGATGGTTTAGACGTCGGTGGGTGTCCGTGACCAGCCAGAATGGCGGCGGCTGGCGGCACGGATGAAGCGATGAGGGTGGGGGCGGCGGGCAGCCAGGGAGCTACCATGGTGGAGGGAAAGCAGGGAAAGCCGTGGTGAAGCCAGAGCGCATACCGGGGAAGTTGCTTCGTTCGGTTACGTATTGCTAGTAACCATAGGATGTGACAGAACTGATTTTCAGGCAGTGATGGAATTCCACCAGGATTTGGTTTCAATAGCACTCATGTACCTTCACAGTTGGTGAAATGCAGCGAGATTTTACTTTACTTGATTTGAAATGTTCAAAATGTGCATTTGAAATAGTCATTCAAATGCATGCTATAACCCTAAGTTATAAAGGCAAAGAGAGAAAGACTCTCTTTCCTTCTAACTAAGTAATTTTCTAAAGTAGATTCACATTTTAGTTTCATTTAGGTGAATGTTTTGATTACATCTTTTAATTAATCCTAGGTTTAGATAAACTCTAAACAAACCTATTCAAATAAAATGAATCAAAATTCACATAACACACATTACTTCACTTCTTTTCTCAAGATATATATAACATGCATATGGATGGACCCTAAGCATATCTATACATGCAAATGAGAGTATTTAACACACTTTATGATGCATGCTAAGTAATCAATTTAAGGAAATTTAGAAGATTAGTATGCATGATTTTCTTAAATAGAAAAGGTTTTCCTTATCCAAAATTTCACATACACATATGAAAGTAGAAAAGAAAATGAGAATGAGTCTGTTAACAGGTGTAAGGTATAAAACCTACAATGGGGTGCTTAAAGCCTCAACCTCAGGGTTGTCCAGACTAATATACCACTTTCCTTAAATACCAACATATGTATAAAATAAATGAAATTGAAAAGAAGAATGCAAAAATTGTTTAATGGATTCATTTTGTTTTATGCAATTTATGTATACAAGTGTAGGCTTTATAAACTTTTATCAGATAATATTATATTTTATGAATTTCCTTATGATTCTACATGTTATCAAGTTATACTATTTCGTGCAGAAATGAATTTTTATGTCAAAAAATGAGTATGCTCTTTATTTTAATTTAATTAGGTGTTGGGTGTGGATGTGGTAGTTTTTGGTCAGGTCAAATTTTTTTGGAAATATATATAATAATCATCATATATTATATTTATTATGTGTATCCTAGATTTTTTTAGCTCATAAGTATTCCTAGATCTTTGATAATATGTTCAATGATTCATATATATTTTATATCAATTTATTTATGTAGATTAAGCAATGTATATTTTATTTTGTCTTTTGGATTTTAAACAACATTGTATTTTGTCATGCTTGAATTTGATTGTTGGATTATTTTGTAATAATCTCAAATCAATGAATGGAGAAATGTCATGAGATGATCAAACATTTGGATGCCAATGAATGTTGCGATAATGTTAATTATGATTATACATGTATTATAAGGTAGTGAGTCAAAATTAATTCTTATACTTTTTTATCATTTTTTTCATTTTTATTTGTTATATTTGTTGGTTTTGTTATTTTCAATATTTCCGTGTTTGGTTCTCATCTTGATGTTAAGTCATATCATTATATATATTTTATGAATGTGAGATGGTAAATTATCATTATATATTTATTGCATTAATTCTTTGGATTTTTTTGTTTCTTATGAATATAATTTTTAAAATTCAATTTGTGAAATAATTTTTTTGTTTTATTTTTGAGATATTATATAATCATATTTGTTTTTATGTATTTCTATTTTTGATTTTAGATAATTAAATTTTATAATTTTATGTATGTTTGTCAAGTAAGTCTTATTATAGTATTTGTGTTTTTTGTTATATTATTTAGTTTATTTATTTAAAATTTTATTATTTTTTTTTTATTGTTTGTTTTCGATTTGATTTGTCTTGGTTTTTATTTTCTTACTTTTTTTTTGTTTTAATGTTTTCATTGTTCTGTTGATTTTTTTAAATTTTTGTATACTTATTATATGTACTAAATTTTATCTTCTTATGTTGTGTGATTAATATAATTATTTAAATCTTTTTAATATTTTTTTTTGTTATATTTTACATTTTGAGTGATTTTTTTTAATATATGTTATGATATTTTTGAGGTTTTTAAAATTTTATTTATAAATATTCAAATATGATAAATATTATTTTAAATTTTTGAATTATTTAAAAAATCATGAAATTATATTTTTTTGAAAAATATATTCTTTAGAATTTTTTGAATATTTAAATGATAATATATTTTTGTTTTATGATTTCAATTTTTAAATTGAAAAATATTTGTTGTATTTAATATATAGAAAAGTGTTTTTTCATTTTTGATTTGTGAGTTAAAGTATCATAGTTATGTAATTTTGATTTTGATTTATTAAATATTGTCATAGGAAGTTTATTATTTACTTTTGATTTTCAAGAATTTCATGATCGTTTCAATGTTGTATGATATTGAAGTTAAATATATTCATATGAATAAATGTCATAAATTATTTCAATGTTGGTTGATTAATTAATTTTTTGTTTATAAATAGCATATATTTTTTGTCTTGATTTTTTAATATTGATTATAAGATATGATGATGGTTTGATAAAAATTAGGAATATCAGTTTTATAAAAAATTTTGAAAAAATGATGAATTATTTGAAGAATTTTAGCTCTTAATCATTTAATGTTGTAGTAAAGTTTGAATGTAGATTTTTTTGAGTATTGATAAGTAAATATTTGTGGTATTTTATGGAGATGAATTATTTGTTAATTTTAAATGACATAAAATTTTTGTATTTTAAGAAAATATATAGTTCAGAGGTATTATTTGTTTGATAATTATTTATGTTAAGTGATAGTTAAATAAGTCAAATGCATTGGACAAATGATGATTTTTTTTTTGAATAAAATCATGGATGTAGGATAGTTAATATAGAACTTATTTGCTAAATATTATCTAATATTTGGGATTGATTAATTTTTGATAAATAGGATTAATTAGGTTCAATGTTTCTTATTATTAGAAAATTAAATTAAATTAGATGTATTGTGATAAATCAAGATATTTTTATATTTTAAAAAAATTAATGGATAGAATAATTAAAATTTGGTTTTGATTTAGGAAGAAATATGATGATTTAGGTATAGTTGATTTGGTTCTTCATACATATTTATTTTATTTTTTGAAATTAAAGATGTTGTGTTTATTTTTTTGGGGTGTGGGACACCATGATCTTAGGGGGTACTTATTGAAGTGATGACATTAAGGAATGATGTACTATCTCAAAGATAGAAATCACCACCTATAATGGACCTAATCACTAATAAGGACTCTAGGCATGATGGGTCTTGAATATACAGAGATCTTTCCCTTTACATGGAAAAGTAAAGTAGATTTATTTTAAGCGGGTTCATTAAGTTCCCTATGGAGGCAAGCCCCATAGTTAATTACATCAAGAAATGAGAATTAAGAATACTCTCGATTAAAGTAGAATTAGGGTCTCCAAAGATTTCAAGGTTAAGACTATCAAAGGATTGGCTATTTTAGAAAATCAAATGGGATAGATCAAGGAGAAGACTTATTTGAATCCAAAGGGAGAAAGTAGGAAATGCTCATGATACTAGGAAATAGTGAGCATTCCAATCTACTATAATTGGGCTTTATATTTTTGAAATTGAAGAGAGTTAATTATTTGAGTTGACATTTTATTAGATTCTTGGCTTATAATTCAATAAGATTGTGAAAATGCTGAGGTGAGGATTTATGCTTGTAGTGAAATTCTACCTCAGATTCTAAACTAAGAGCCTACAATGAAGCACAACCTAAATCTAAGGCAAAATGGGTATATGGTTTACTCCACAAGAGAATAAACCACCCATTTTTGGACTTATTATAGTGGCGATAACTCCTCCTATGCTTATAAGCAAGTCTTATGCTTTGAAAATGGCTAGGAGTTGTTCATTTAGAAAAAAGTCCTTCTCACTCCCAGAGACTAGAGCATGAGTGGTATGAATCATGACTTAATCTATGCAAATTTTATCAAATTTATTTGATTCTTTTTTTACTTTTGTTTGACACATATGGGATTTTGTATGCCTAAATGCATGATTTGATTATAGGCCAAATCAAGAGAGAAAGGTGTCTTCCACCAAAGGCTCTCATAGGTTAAGCCATTCTCGGCAAGATGGAAGCTCCCTCTTAACAGAGTGAAAAGAATATGACATGCATGATATTATACATTCATCCATCCAAGGGGTTACTAAAATTTTATTATCTTGATTTAATTCTAGGCTTTTATGTGAGGTTATGAGTTGTTTAAAAAGTTATGAGTTGTTAATTGGTAGAAAAATTAATTTTATCCTAAGAATACCATCAGCCACACATTCAAGCATCAATCATAAAAACTATGAAAACATGTTGTTCTAATGCATAATCTAAACACAACATCAAATAATTTTATAGACTACCATAAAAGAATAAAGGCCATCTGACGGGTTATACACCCAAAAAAAGAAAAAAAATATGGGTAGCCTGCCTCTATATTACAAAAAATATATATATGCTATGGGGGTCTTCTTTCTTCATTTTTCATTTCTTCTTTCTTTATTTTGATTTGATTTGCTCCAAAGGCATCCCAGGCACCCAGGACTAAGCCTTCACCGCTCATCCTAATCCCCATAACACTAATAATTCTAATGCAAAATTACATCAAATAGAAAAATAAATCTACACTGCAAATAAATGTTAGCTAAACACACCATACAACCCAATTATATGAATAATTTGGACTTAGCACTACATGGGTAACCAAGCCCATCTAACATGTTACACTTAAATACAACTGCGACAAAGTATTTATATTTTTTATATAGTGGCCCTTAAGCACAACCCCTTGTAGAAAATATGATTAAGACTAACATCAGTCTATAAAACATACACCTAACATGGTCTAAAATATTACATCACAAATAAAACACAACATCATACATTAGCAACTAGAAGTGGTGACTTAGTATTCTAATGTGTGTGCTTAAGGCTGTGTAGCAAGACTTTAGGCTTTAGTTTAAGTTTCAATTTGATTTGAATTTGTTTAAATTTTACCTTTGGGTGATTTCAATTTAAATGATTTAATGATTTATTTTCATTTTTATTTCAATTTTATTTGGTTAAATGATGTTTGTTTTCAAGAATGAAGAGTAGAATGAATTCCATAGAGAACTCACCATTCTACATCTAATCTAAGAATCTAACTAAGTCCTTAAGTATCTTGGTTGATTTGATTTATTTGTAATTCATTTGATTTAGAATTTAGAATTTGAGTTTATTTAAGTATTTGATTGATTGATTTTTTTATTAGATTTTAGTTTAATTGCATCTTGATAATTCAATATCCTTAATGTCTAATGAGTTTAAGTTTGTTTAAGTTCATGTGTTTTGGTTGATTAATTTTAGATTAGATGTTTTGATTTAATTGAATCTTGATAATTCAATATCCTTTTAAATAAGTTTGTTTAATTCTTTTCTTTGATTGATAGATTATGTTTGATTTAATTGATCTTGATAATTCAATATCTTTTTATATTTAATTTGATCATGGTTATGTGATTTAATTATGTTTATTTAATTTGATTGTGGTTCATTTATTTGTAGTTTGATTGGATTAGACTAATTAAGATTTTATTTTGATTTAATTGGGTTTGATTCTTTGTAATTGGGATTTTATTTTTAATCACATCCATTTGTCATGTTCATCAAAGTTTGGTTTTGCATTTTGATTTCATATATTGGATAGTTAATTAGTTTATTTTATTTAAGTAGGTTGAATGAGATTTGATTTGATTACATATTAAATTGATGAGAATCTTTCTTAATTTAATTTAATTTGATTAATTTGATTTAATTAGCTTTATTGGTCTATGGGTTTGCTTAGGTTCAATGTGATTATGTGATTTGTTTAATTAATAAGTGTATTTATATTATAAAGGTTTGTTTAATTTTTTATTTAGTTTCATATTTGTTTAGACAAATGATGTAATTAATGACTTAATGGTTTAGGTTTAATTTATGTTTTGATTAATATTTAATTGCATTTTGATTAATTAAGTTTAATGTAATTAATTTGATTAACTTAATTAGTTTGTTTAAGAGGTATGATTAAATTAGATAAAGATTTGTTTAACTTTTAATTTGATTTCATGTTTATTTGAGTTAATGATATAATTGATGAATTAATGATTAAGTTTAAATTAGGGTTTGATTAACATTTAATTTTTTTATGTTTGATTAAGCTTATGTTTAATATGATTAATGTAATTTACTTAATTAATTTATTTAATAGTGTGATTAAATTAATTAGTAGATTAATTAAGTATTTAATTTGAATTAACTTTAATCTAATTTATAAAGTTAAATTTGGTTTATTAAGATAATGGATTAATTTATTAAGTTTGCATTAATTAGATGTTTGATTAATTAAGTTTGATTAAGGGTCAATTAAAATTATTAGATTAATTAAGGTTTGTTTGATTAGAGATTAATGACTTAATGATTTAGGTTTAATTTAAGTTTTGATTAGTGTTTAATTGCATCTTATTATGTTTGATTAAGTTTAGGTTTCATATGATTAATTTAATTAACTTGTTAGTTTATTTAAGGTGTGATTATTTAATTATGGGTTTTAATTTAGCTTAATTTTAGAGTTAGCTTTAATGTGACTTATTTAAATTAATTTGATTGATTAAGATGATGGATTAATTATTAAGTTTTCATTAATTAAATGTTTGACTAATTGAGTTTGATTATTTATGATTAGGGTTTTACTTGATTTGATTTATTTATCATGTTTGTTTGATTTCACTAACATGTTCAATTTAGTTGTTAGGTTGAAATATTAATGGTTATTTATTATCTCATTCCAAATGGATGATTTAATCATTGGTTAATTAAGTTTGCTTTAATTTTTATTTAGTTTAATTGATTAGTATCAATTATTAAAGTTTTCTAAGTTTGTTGGATTTTTTGAGTTTGATTTAAGATTTAATCATTTAATTGAGTTTTATTAACTTAAATAGATTTAATCATATTTAATTTATTCTCCTTTAATGATATTTTCTTATTTAAGTTAGATTAATGATTTAATGAATTTTATTCAATTTTGATTTTTTGATTTAATATTTGAGTTATTTTGAAATTACATTTTAATTAACTTTTTTAATTGTTTAAACTCTAATCTTAAGTGTTTGTTTGGTTCTTAAGATTGAAGATCAAATCATTTTTCTTAAGAGTCACGGATGTCAATTGAAGTGATTTAATTTTGAAGATTTTGTAAATTTTGAATTTTTATTTAATTTATTTTATTAAAATTGATAATCTGAATTTAAAATTTAATTTCTCAATCCAGTTTTTAACTTGAAATTTTTTATTGAAGGTGTATTTTAACATTTATTTTAATATCAAAAAATCTCAACTCAATCTGATTTATATTTTTAGCTTAATTAATGAAATATGGTTTTCACTAAATCTTAAATTACGCTCACAATACTTTCATAAATTTTGAGTGTTTTGCATTTGTTGGATTTCTCTCAGATAGATGAATCCAACGAGCCCTTGTTTGCAAGATTTGGTTAAGTATTTTATTTTCTATGAATTTTGAATTTTGGATGATTTGATTATTATTATTATTATTTTTTTATTAAAAATATATCTAGCGGTTTGGGCGGAAGACTGACCGGTGCCTTTCTGGACCGTCCGTCAGATCGGATGATCGTCGATCATGATCGAGGCGATGCATCGGTGCGGTCGGCGGCGATCGTCGCACGAACCACGCGTCGGATGGTCGATCATTTTCGGCGATCGGCTGATCGCTCACTCAGCGTGGATCCGCGATGAGTCCGTCATCGGCGCATGGTCGATGTCCATCATCACACGATCGAAGGCGGATCGCGTGATGCGATCGAAGTCCGATCCGCGAAGCGGATACGTGGCATGGCGGTGAAAGTATTTTGAGGTATTTTGGAAAAAAATGAAAGTTTCTAAGCCAAAACTTGTCCAAATGGACCCGTTTTAATGCCGATTCGCACCGAAAAAATTCTATTTGGGATGATTTAAAATAAAATGCTGAATTATTTTTAAAAGAAATTCTAAAATGAAAAAATTTATACAAAATATGCAAAATCCTAAGGCTATGGTTTGACAAATTTACCTCAGGGATGATTTTGGAGGCGGTGAAGATCCAGAGATCCTGTGTGTGAAAGCTTTGGGTAATCTTTAGCCTTGCTTCTCTTGAACGTCTCCTTCTTGATGTTTCTCGTCACCGAAGATAAAATTGTATTATTTGAGCTCAAAGTGGGAGTAGTAGGGGATGGGTTCCCTTGCTTGTGGGGAGTTTTTGGGAATAATGGTGGGAGGAAAAGAGCTCCTCATCTCCCATCTTTTATAATGGATGAAAATACAAATTTTTTGAATTATTTTGGCTCAAATTGAATGCCATCTTGTTTGGAGAGCTGAGATCTATTGATTGAGGACTTTGGATTTTACCCAAAGTCCTCTCTCATCATATGATCGACATTTATTTAATTGAAATATTGGGGCCATGTGATGGGTGGAATTAAATAATGAGGCTTTGTGGAATCCTATGTGGGGAGGATTCATGAGAGATTTAAAATAGATGGGTTTATTTTAGCTAATCCAAAATGGGTTTACAATCAGATTTTACCAGCCCAAGTAGGTTTTGGCTTGGTTTCAAGGGATTTGGCCCAATTTGGGTCATACGGGTCATTTTGGGCCAAATTGACCCATTTGACTAAAATTGGCCAAATTAGCTAATAGCTATGGTGAACTCATGTTCAATTGACTAATTGAAGATGAATGTGTCTTTGGTTTGAATTAATTTGGATTTAATTTGATTTAGGCCAAATTGACCCTTAGGATAATAAATGGAAGCTGTTGAATGTGGGCAAATTGGATTTGATTTATCATTTCTTGGGTTCAATATCAATTTGGAATAAACTTGAGCCATTAGTTGCATTCAATTTGGGTTAGATCATGATTTCAATTTGGTTCTTTAGGCTAATTTGGGTCAATTTGGATTTAATGGCCAATTGGGCTACATGCAATTGATTGTAATTAATCATCCTGTGACGTAATCATGGTGTAAGATTTGGTGAGCTTGGTTCAACCAATGGGCTGGATTGGTTGGCTTAAAACTTGGAAATGGGTTCTTAGGTCAAATGCACGCAAAGTGAGCTTTGGTTTTAGTTTGATTCCAAATTTAGCTTGAACTATATATGAGCCCTAGATTGAAATATAAGTTCAACAAAATTGAGTTTAAGGATTTTGGTCATTTGAAATTTTCGTCACAAGTTAAGTTGGGTTTGGGTTAGTTTCGATTTGATTTGATGGTTATAGGTTTCATTTATATTTTGAATAATTCGAAATGATTAATTCAAGAGAAATTCAATTCATTGTTTCGACCCATGGATAGAATTTTGGATAAGCTAAGTCCACAAATGAATGGCTAAAGGGTAGATTGAGTTTGAATTCTGATTTTCATATAGTTTTGGTCATTTGAATTTGGATTTCATTTATATTGTGAATATAAATGAAGAAATAATTGATTTATAAAGAGATCAATTGAGTTTGATTTGATAAGGAAAGTTTTCAAGCTTATGAATATGGTCTATGGCTTAGAAAGGGGTTTTAAGGTTTGGATTTGATTTTGCTTTCATCATTTGAAGAAATTAGATTTGAATTTGAATTTGGAATTTGAGATTTGATTTGGGAATTTAGTCTGGTTTGATTTAAGAAAGTGTATCTAGATTAGGTTTAGCTAGGATATGTGTAATTTCTTTGAACCCCAAGGCATAGCCTAATCTTATGATTAACACTTCTACTTCAAGCTGTTCACCTAATCTCTAGATGTGTCTTGATGACTAAGGAAATCTTAGTGTCTAAAAGATTTCTAAGTCTAAGAGGATGTTAAGAGCTCACTCCAAAAGTGAGGTCAACAAGTATTTTTGAGATTAATGAAGACCTGAGAGGTGGTAATGGTGGAGGTCAAGGGTGCGCGTAGCCTGCATGATGGCACGGATGATGGTTGGTCAAAGGATCATTACGACCGGGTCGACCTTTTGCAAATGGCCGGGTGGTGGTGGCAGACCTACAAAATAACAAGATATCGGCCCACATTTGAATTTTCCCAAACCGGGTGAATTCCAAATACACCCAAAATGATTATTCTAATGCATTTCAAATACACTATAAATTCATTAAAATTTTACTTTGCACCACACCAAATACTCAAAAAATTAAATTCCCTGAATTTGGTTTAATTTACACTCTAAATGTAGGCAACCTAACAACCCCTAAGATAAAAGATTTCTTTAGCAAATAATGATATTATAGCAGATTAAATTATGAGATTGATTCCAATTATGGACCAATAAGAATGTCTTTTTGACATTACGATTATAATATCATTTTTGATACAATGTGTAAAAAGAATTAATATGGAGGTTAATGTAACTATCATATAGCATACATATGAAAGTTACGTTAGAAATACTTAAGATATTTAATCTTAAATTAGAGATTTCCTATTCAAGCACTTAGGACACTATATTTGGTGACCAAGTGAGTCCTTATAGGGTTTAGCCTAACTTAATAGGATTAGGTGATCCGAAATCAAACACATTTTAATTGAACCTAAATCTAACTTAATTTAGACTAAAGTAATTGAGGTGATCAACCTAATTAATCTACTTAAGCTAAAAATCACATAAACTCAAAGAAATTCAAATACAATCAAAATAAATTGAAAATAAATCAAATTAAAAAAAGCATAAAGTTAATGCATGAATAAAAATAAACTTAAAATTAAATTCAAATGAAGGTAAAATATGGTTAATCATTTAATAAAGTGTTGACTTATGTGAGTCTCACCAGGTTAAAGGTAAACCTATCAAAATTTAATTAAATTAAATTATTCCAAAGGCTTAAAATCATCAAATGAATTTGTCTAAACATGAATCTAAACAAATCTAAACCCAATAAGGTTTTAATTGGGTTAATTGGATCACTTGATCTAAATAGGCCTAAATGGACTCTATTGAACTTAAATACAAATCAAGTTAAAATCAACTCAAATGAAATATTCAAAATCATTTGAAAATCATTATTAAACACAATTCAATCAATTATGAGGGTTAATTTGATCAATTTGGTCATTTGACCTAATTGAACCCATGCTAATCCATTAAGCCTGATTTAAATCAAAGTAGGTTTAAATTTAGAATTAACTTGAAATGAAATAAAATTAATCTAAATAATCTCAAATACTTAAATAGACATAGCTAAAGCCTATACCTCGATCAAATCCATCAAATGGAATAAATCAAACTAAATCAAAGAAAACAAATGATTAAATCAGCTAATTTAAGGTGCTTGTGTCAAACTCAATTGAAATAAGTTTGTTTGACTCATGGATCATCTTAAAATAATTACTTAGTAATCTAAATGAATGAATAATAAACATTGTTTATGCTTAGCCTAATTCAAATCAAACTAAGTCCAAATGGACAAAATGTGAACATTTGAGCTTAAACTTACATTAATTACATTACAATATACATTGACTTATTTTAGGATGAGTCTAAAAAGTATTGACAACTAAAATTAAGAGAATTCAATAGTTTCAAATCAAACTAAAAGCAAATGAATGTGCTATGGAAGGTGATTTGGAACATGAAGATAAATTCACTCTAATCCAAAACACTTCCTCCATTTTTTCTTCGACTCATCCTGGTTGATTTGAGTTGACCCCAATTAGTTAACCACCTCTTGGAGCTAGAGTCCAACGAAGGAAATAACCATGGCCAATTCATACTTGAAAACTCCCCATGAGAAAGCTCTAGGCCAAATAAGAAGAGAAAATGAGAGACCTACTCTGGCTATTTTAACATAATTTACACATTCCTAAAGTGAGATCAAACAATATAAATTAAATGCAAATTGATCCATGTTCATTTTGCAATCAAAATCATGCATTCCTGCCATTTAGAGCACTATAAATCGCGTTAATTCAATGGATGACACTTAGTTTCCATCGTTGATGGAGGAGATGTAATCTCCTTCGTTAATTCCTCCTATTAGGAACGAATAACCAAGATCTAGTCAGATAAACTGATTAAAGTTTACATAAGAATTGCGGATGAAATCATGACCGTCTAATTGAACGGTTGAAATGAATCTCGTGTGGCTTGTTTGATAAAGCTGGATCCATGTGAATCCCACATGGATGAATCACGTGTTGTTGCGTGTAAAGCGTCATCACGTTAGTGCCACGAGGTGTTGACCGTTTTAAATTGCAAATTTTGATTTTTTGAATTTTAAAAATGATGAAAAACCTTAAAATTTTTTAAAAATTATAAAAAATAAAATATTTAATAAAAAAAAGTAAATAAAAGCTCTATGGATTCATCTCGGTGAGAAGAAAAATGTATTAAACCCAAAACTCTCAATTTTTATTAGGTTTTTTTTGGATTAATTTGAGTTTAATTGAAAATAATTAAATCGAAATCATTAATTCATTCAATTTCAAACTTTGAAGAATTGAAATTAAGGTTAAAATACATCTCATATAATTTTATCATGATTTATTGTAAATTAAATCTATAGATATGAAATTTTCAATCATAAATTCTTAATTTTATGAAATTAATAATGAATTAGAAAAATTATGAAAAAAATATAAAATTAACTCAAATCATTTTAATGAACTTTAATGAACCTAAAAATACCATTAGAATTCTCTGAAATTTAATAAACATCAAAATGACCTAATTAGATAATTAATTGATTTAAACTTTAAAAATAAAAATAAATTAATCAAAACTCTAAAAATTTAAATGAACTCTCTATGGATTCATCATCCAGAAAGGAATTTAAGAAAATTAAAACCTTTAAACATTGATATTTAATTTAGTGTTAATTTATTTTATTGAAATAATTAAACCTTAATTAATCTTAAATTACACATTTAATTAAGATAAAAATTTAAAAATATTTAATTGACAAGAAACCCCACTTGTTATAAGTATTTTAGAGCTAGATTATCTTTTTGAATAAGTTATAGAATTTTCAATCTCTAGGAAAATTTAAATAAAATAATAAATAAAAAAATATTAAAATTATAAAATTTTATGAAACCAATTTGAACCATTTTCATTAACATCATAATATTTAAAAAAATTTCTTAACTCTCTGAAGTTAAAGAATTTAATTAATTATACACTTAAGACTTATGAGATTACTAAGAATATAAGAGATTAACTAAACATTGAATTATAAAATTAATAAGATTATGATAATAATTATTTAATTTAAAATCAAAGTTAATGAACTTATGATTTTTATATCCAAATAATAAATTTATTAATCCATTTAATGTAATCATTCATAAAAAATACTTTTGAGGATGCTCTCAATTATCTTTGATGAGATGTGTATGACTATATTTTCTCAAGTGAGAGATTGATATATATATATATATATATATATATATATATATATTTCTCATAATGTTAATATTACGTTGGAGTTTATTTAGATCTGGATTTCACTTCCTATGAATGCAAGCCTTCATAGTTAATTACCCTTCTTACTGTAGTAGAGAGTAGTCTCGATTAAGGTTGGAAATAAATATACCTATTTGATATATATTGGTGTATAGTGGTGTGTGTAATATCACATAAATGATCTGGATGTGGCCTATACCATCTATCTACATGATTTTGTCATCAAATGATACCATATGAAAAATGAATACTACCAGAACCCTCTAACTAGGTGGCTTGGCTTGTATATAACTCCACTATATTTCAATTATGGAAATAACCTATATGCTCCCTAATGGTTTTACTTTTTAAGCCATGAATTATAGTATATATTTAATAAGTAAAAACCCTTATGTTAACAAAAGTTGACTTAAAATTTAGCACTTTAGACATATCATATTAGGTCTACAAGAACACCTTAGATTATGCAACCCATAACTATTGACAAGGATTCTTTGGTTAGGAACTAATTCCCCTGGCTAAGTAGACTAGAGATCATGACAGTTCAGGATGACGGAACTATGAGATCTTGAATAGATGGCTTGGCTTGTATATAGCTTCATTATATTTCAGTAACAAAATTGTCCATATGGTCCTTAATGACTTTAATCTTTGAGCCATGAATTATGAAATATATTTAATAGACAAAAACATTTTTATTAGCTAAAGATGACTTAAAATTTAGCATTTTAAACTAATATCATCCCAAGTCTACAAGACACGAATTGAACCTATGATCTATGACAAGAATTCTTCTGTCAGAACTAATTCCTCGCTAAGTTAATAGACAATATGCCCGCATAAAAACCATGGTATCTTAATTGGTTGTGTCATCATCACCAAAATCCCCCCACCCCCATATACACTTTAAGATAAATGACAATCATTTATGTCATTTTACACACACAACTATACACCAATATATATTAAACATATATATTTATTTCCAATCTCAGACTCTCCAATATTAATTATGAAGACTTGCATTCATAGGAAGTAAAATCAATCTAAATAAACCCTAACTAATATTAATATTATGGGAAATCTAGTTGTATATATATATATATATATATATATATATATATATATATATATATATATATATATATATATATATATATATATATCCATATGAGAAAATATACTCATACACATCTCATCAAAGATGACAGAGAGTATCCTTAGAAGTGTTTTTCTGAGTGATTATATTAAATGGATTAATTAGTTTATTATTTGGATATGAAAATCATAAGTTAATTAATTTTTATTTTCAATTAAATAATTATTTATCATAATCTTATTAATTTCATAATTCAATGTTTAGTTAATTTCTCATATCCTTAGTAATCTCATAAGTCTTAACTATGTAATTAATTAAATTCTTTAACTTTAAAAGGTTAAATTTTTTTTTAAATATTATGATGTTAATGAAGATCTTTTAAATTGGTTTCATAAAATTTCATAATTTCAATATTTTTTATTTTTTATTTTATTTAAATTATTCTAGAGATTGAAAATTCTATAACTTATTATTTTCGAAAAGATCATTTGGCTCTGAGATACTTATAGCAAGTGGGGTTTTCTGTTAATTTAAATTTTCTAAATTTTTGTCTTAATCAAATGTATAAGTTTAGATTAATTAAGGTTTAATTATTTCAATAAAATAAATTAAAACTAAATTAAATATCAATATTTAGAGGTTTTAATTTTTCTAAATTCCTCTCTCGATGATGAATCCATAGAGAGTTCATTTAAATTAATTTATTATTATTATTTTTAAATTCAAATCAATTAATTCAATTAATTATCTTGTTAGGTCATTTTGATGTTTATTAAATTCTAGAGAATTCCAATGATATTTTATGCTTCATTAAAGTTCATTATAATGACTTGAGTTAATTTTATATTTTTTCATAATTTTTTTAATTCACTATTAATTTCATAAAATTAAGAATTTATGATTTAAAATTTCATATCTATAGATTTAATTTACAATAAATCTTGAGAAATTTATATAAGATATATTTTAACCTTAATTTCAATCCCCCAAAGTTTGAAATTGAATGGATTAATGGTTTATGTTAAATTTAAATTTGATTACTTTCAATTAAACTCAAATTAATCAAAAAAACCTAATAAAAATTGTGGATTTTGGGTTTAATAAATTATTTTCCTCACTTAGATGATCTCCATAGAGATTTTATTTACATTTTTTGATTAAATATTTTTTTATGATATTTTAAAATTTTTAAGATTTTTTATAATTTTTAAAATTCAGAAAATCAAAATTTCCATTTTAAAATGGTCAACGCCATGTGGCACTAACGTGGTGATGCTTTACACATAATGACATGTGGTTCATCCAGGCGTGATGCACATGGATCATGCTTTATTAAACGAGCCACACGAGATTCATTTCAACCGTTCGATTAGATGGTCACGATTTTGCCTACAATTCTTATATAGATTTTAAATAATTTATCCGACTAGATCTTGGTCATTCGTTCCTAACAGAAGGAATGAATGAAGATGATTACGTCTCCTCCATCAATGATGGAAACTAAGTGCCATCCATTGAATTAACACAATTTTTGGCGATCTAAACAGTAGGAATGTACGATTTTGATTGAAAATGAACATGGATAGATTTGCAATCAATCTATATTATTTGATATCAATTTATGAATGTGTAAATTATGTTAAAATAGTTAGAGAAGGTCTCTCATCTTCTCTTCTTATTTGGCCGAGAGTTTTCTAGTTTTGGCATGAATTGGCCATGTGCCACCCTTGAAGCTCAAAGAGGTGGCTAACTAATTATGGTCAATTCAAATCAGTTAGGATGAGTGGAGGAAAAAATGGGGGAAGTGTCTTGAGTTAGAGTGAATTTGTCTTCATGTTTCACATCACCTTCATAATATATTCATTTGTTTTTGGATTGATTTAAAACCATTGAATTCTCTTAATGTTGGATTTCAATTCTTTTTAGACTCATCCTAGAATGAGTCAAGGAGTATTATAATGTAATTAGTGTAGGTTTAAGCTAAAAATTCACATCCATTTGGATTTAGTTTTATTTTGATTAAGCATGAATAATGTATTATTCATTCATTTAGAGTAAGTAATTATGCAAATCAAATTTAAGATGATCCATGAGTCAAATAAATTCATTTCAATTGAGTTTAGACACAAACACCTTAAGTTAGCTCACTTAATCATTTTTTTCTTTAATTTAGTTTGATTTATCCATTTGATGGATTTAATCTAGGTTTAGGCTTTAGTTATGTTTATCTAAGTATTTGGGATGATTTAGATTAATTTTATTTCATTTGAAGTTAATTTTGAATTTAAACCTTCTTTGATTTCAATTGGGCTTAATGGGTTAGCATGGGTTTAATTAGGTCAAATAATCAAATTAACCCTCATAATTGATTGAATTATGTTTAATGATGATTTTCAAATGATTTTGGATTTTTCATTTGAGATTATTTTAACTTAATTTGTATTTAGGTTCAATATAGTCCATTTAGGCCTATTTAGATCAAGTGATCCAATTAACCCAATTAAAACTTTATTTGGTTCATATTTATTTAGATTCATGTTTAGAAAAATTCATCTCATGATTTTAAGCCTTTGGAATAATTTAATTTGATTAAAGTTTGATGAGTTTACTTTTTAACCTAGTGGGACTCACATAAGTCACAATTTTATTAAATGATTAACCATCTTTTACCTTAATTTGAATTTAATTTTAAGTTTATTTTTATTCATGCGTTGACTTTATGCTTTTTTTTTAATTTGATTTATTTTCAATTTATTTTTGATTGTATTTGAATTTTTTTGGGTTTAGGTGATTTTGAGCTTAGGTAGATTAATTAGGTTGATCATCTCAATTATCTTAGTCTAAGTTAAGTTTGGTTTAGGTTCAATTGAAATGTGTTTGATTCAAATCATTTATTTAGATTTGAGTTTGGTTTGGCTACACCTATAAAACTCACTAGGTCACTAAATATAGTATCCTAAGTGCTTGAAAAATTTAAGAATAAATATCCTAAATATTTCTAACATAAGCTTTCATATGTATGCTATATGATAGTTACATTAACCGCCATATTAATTATATTTACACATCTTATCAAAAATGATATTATAATCGTAATGTTAAAAAGACATTCTTATTGGTCTCTAATTGGAATCAATCTCACAATTTAATCTACTATAATATCATTATCTGCTAGAGAAATCTTGTCTTAATTATTATATTTTTCACATTAAATTTTTTTTATAAAACTTGATATTCCCTAACCAACTATTCAAATTATCACAATATATCTAAGAACATTATAATCATATATATATTGATCAATCAATCCAAGACAACATTGCACTCAATTCATATGGCCTATTTACAAACAAAAAATTGATCTAATCCCAACATAGAAAAAAATTATGACAAACTTTAGGCTTTCTGAAATATTCAACAATGTCCATGCGTATGAAAATCTCATGATATTTATTCACAAATTTATTGAAAAATCATTAAAAATTTGACCAATGCACTTCTGATTTTCTTGTTTAACTATCATTGCTTTGCATCATAAATGATATTGAGGCTCAAAACATATATAATGTCCTTATTCAACTATATATTTTCTTACAACACAAAACTTTCTATGAATCAATTACAAAATTATCAAATAATTCATCTCATAAGATACCAGAAATATATGATCATTATTAATATGTCTCCAAGAAAAAAAATCATTTGATATGTTCAAACCTTATATTCACAATATAAAATAAATGAACTTAGAGAGCAATAATAGCTTTTCAACATAGAAATTCATCATTTGTGCCAAACAACCTTATGCCATATACTAGATTTTTACCAAATGAAATTTTAAAACTCCTCAAACCATATGTGAACTCGTATAATAAAAAATTGATGAAGTCAAATATTAAAAATCAAGATAAAAGAATAATAAGACATATAATATATTGCTCACAACAAAGAAGAATAAATGTATTATACAAAACACACATGAAACAAATGTATATTATGATGATTTTAGTTACACTTCATACAAATATAATGATATAACATGACAATACCAAAAATATGAACAATAATTAGTACATAGTAGAACATGAAATCAAATGAAAAAAAAATAAAAGTAAATAATAACTTTGCAGCACTATATATACAAAGAATTAATTCATAAGCAAATATAATACTTATAATACCGCTAACTCAATATCAAAAAAAATAAGAATATTAAGTAATACACCCTAGATTATTAAGACTCTAAGATTACTTGAGCCCAAAATCTTAAAAATACATAAAACATAACATATATGATTATTATTATAAATATCTCTAAAAAATTCCAAAAGAATATATATTTTGACTCAATCCAAAATACAATGTTGCACCCAATTATTATGGCCCAAGATTGAAATGACAATAATTATAAGAATTAATCTGAATTTGACTCACCAACTTTGGTTCATTTATAAGGATAATTAACTTTACCATAACATCATTAACACCAAATTGATTGATCATCTCATAATATTTCTCCTTTTAATGATTTGGAGAACATTATAAAATAATCCAACACCTCATAATACTAATTATAATATAGCCAATGTATGAATTAACAAAAAGTATAAGAATTAATCTTACTTTGACTCACCACCTTATAATACATGTATAATCATAATTAACCTTACCACAACATTCATTGGCATCCAAATGTTTGATCATCTAATGACATTTTTCCATTCATTGGTTTGGAGATTATTACAAAATAATCCAACAACCAAATTCAAGCATGACAAAATGCAATGTTGTTTAAAACCCAGAGATCAAACTAAAATATACATTGCTTAATCTATATAAATAAATTGATACAAAATATATATGAATCATTGAACACATTATTAAAGATCTAAGAATACTTATGAGCTAAAAAAAAAATCAAAAATACACATAATAAATATAATATATGATGATTATTATAAATGTTTTAAACAAAATTTGACATGAACAAAAACTACCACATCTACACCCAACACTTAATTAAATTAAAATAAAGTGCATAATCATTTTTTGACATAAAAATTCATTTCTACACCAAATTGTATAATTTGATAACATGTAAAAGCCATTAAACATAGCTCCTTGTCCACATCCCGTGCTAAGATTCATCGAAAATTGACTTTTCCTTCCGACTTAAATTTAACACTAAATGAATCTTCAGTTGAATGAGACCCCATGTCAAATCGTGCAATAAACATACTGTTGAATCAAAGAAACTCACTGATCATGTGTCTATAGTAAATGTTCCCCGTTGCCTTCGACTTTATCTTCGCTCTCTGAATAATCTCTAATAGTGAGCTAGAGCATGATGGAGACTTAAAGAGTATTCATGACTGCCTCTCTTACGCTAACCAGTTGACTGACGCTGAAAGAGCTCATAATCTGGAGGTACACACTCATAGGGAATGCCTATAATGGAGAGATCATCTATATCTTATATGTCAGCCAAAGTAATCATCATCTCATGTGGGCCAATCCAGCTAGTAGTAGTGATTCTATCTCGATGCTCTGTTATGTTCTAGATCCAAGTAAATGGAAGGATGCTGTAGTCAAAAAGTGATGTATATACTGCATGATATATTCCAACCCTCTTAAGATGTCATCATGCATCTGTAGGTGATGATACACTTAGTATACATTGCTACTGATAGCTGATAAGGGTGAACCAAACACTGACTTTGGGTCTTAATCTTTCGTCTTATGGTGTAGTATGCGATAAACCAAAAGTCAGACTGTTCCTATAGACAGAGCTATATCTACAACTAGTTGAAGTATGGCTTGAGCTCTGAAATTAAGTCAATCTGCAATTCACTTCAAAAGAACATCATGATTATTTTAGCTTTAGATTGATCACCTAATTAGTAGAATCATGACTTGAAGGAAGCTCTGAATCTACAAGTAGGATGCATAATGATCGAGCAAATGAATCTTCAAATATATCTCTACACATCAACATATCTTGATGTCATGAGAGTCGCTCTTGAATTTGTAAATGAGATGTGCTTGTGCATTTTGATACAATTTTTTTTTATTTTAAAGAGTTCAAATTTATATTTGAATTTAATTCTTCTTTGAACATATAAAGTTCAGGTTTACTTATAGACTCACCTATTTTGGATATAATAGTATATAATATTTGGATTTAGATATGACCCTTTTTAGGCATTCATGGATCTGATTTAAATTTAGATCCAGTCCCTTTGAACATGGTGAATTTGATCTAGTCCCTTTGGGCATGCTGGATATTATTTAAATTTAGATTCAGTCACTTTAAACATGTCAGATCTGATCCTATGTCTTTAGGCATACTAGATTTGATCTGACACCTTTGGGCATGCTGAATCTGATTTAAATTTAGATTTGATCCCTTTGGACATGATGGATTTGATCTAGCCTCTTTAGCCATGTTGGATCTTATTTAAATTTAGATCTACTCCCTTTGGACATGATAGATTTAGGCTAACTTTGATTGAAAATAGTTTTTCTTTGATAGAGAATTTTTTTGCATTGCAACACTTATAAAATTGCCATTAGTAGCAGGGGATTTTTCTTTGAGATTATTAATTTTCTTCTCATACTTTCAATGAGGATTATCTTTTCGGTTGATCATTTTAGAATTGATTTTGACTCTTGCATTTGTAAAACATAATGCTTTTAATAGTCATGCATAATATCTTTTAAGATATTGTTCATTTATCGGAGGTATAGGTCATATCCCTTTTACATCAATGAGTTGATAAGCACTTTCTTCATATATTTTTTAATGATATAAGATTTTTCTCAATTTTGGTCAAAATTTTTATATATTCATTGGCGTGGAATGATAGGCCTTCTGCGTACTAATACGAGTTCATCAGCTTTGAAGCTTATTGGGTGAACCATGCGGTAATGAGCTCGGTTTATTCTTGCTCTATATATTTCTAGATTTTGTTGGACTTGTACTCACAATTTGTCAAGAGATTCTAGCTCTTTAAGTTATATATGGATGCTTTCATCTATTGTAAGTTCATCTGCTCCCTTTGGACATGATAGATTTAGGCTAACTTTGATTGAAAATAGTTTTTTTTGATAGAAAATTTTTTTTCATTGCAATACTTATAAAATTGCTCCCTAGTAGTAGGGGACTTTTCTATGAGATGAGCAATTTTGTTCTCATACTTTCAATGAGGAGTATCTCTTCAGTTGATCATTTTAGAATTGATTTTGACTCTTGCATTTGTAAAACATAATGCTTAATAGTAATGCATATTATATTTTAAGATATTGTTCATTTATAGGGGGTATAAGTCTTATCCCTTCTGCATTAATGAGTTGATAAGCTCTTTCTTCATATATATTTTTGATGATATAGGATTTTTCGCAATTTTGGTCAAATTTTTTATATATTCATTGGTGTGGAATGATAGGCCTTCTACGTGCTAATACGAGTTCACCTACTTTAAAGCTTATTGGGTGAACCATGCGGTCATGAGCTCAGGTTATTCTTGCTCTATATGTTTCTAGATTTTGTTGGACTTGTACTCGCAATTTGTCAAGAGCTTCTAGCTCTTCAAGTTGTATCCAGACACTTTCATCTATTGTAAGTTCATTTTGAACTGTTATACAGAGTGATGGTAACTTTACTTCAAGAGGAAGTATTATTTTTGCTCTAAAGACTAAGGAGTATGGTGTTGTTTGTGCATCCATTTTGTAGGTGGTACGATATGCCCACAAGGCTTCTATTAATTTATCGCAACATTCTCTTTTATTTTTAGAAAGAATTTTCAGGAAAATTTTAACTAATATTTTGTTTAAAGCTTCTACGAGACCATTGGCTCTTGGATTATATACTAAAGAATATTATAAATATATCTTATATTTTTCATTAAAATGATAGACTTTAATATTCTTGAAGGTAGTGTTATTATCAGATATAATTTTTCAAGGTACTCTAAATTGGTAGATGATATGGTCTCAAAAAAATTTCACTATGTTATGTGCTTTAACTTATTTTAATGAGTTTATTTTTGTCCATTTGGAGAAGTAATTAGTGTTAGTTAATATGAAATGATGTTTCTCAGATGACAGAGGATCTATTAGACCTATTATATTGGTTCCCCAACTTTCAAATGGCCAAGATGCTCCTATTGGATGTAAAGCAATAGGTTGTCATTGCAATGTCTCTACATATATTTGACACTAATGATATTTTTTTGGCATGTTCAATGCAGTCTTGAATTATATTGGGCCAATAGTTTCCCATTTGTTTGATTTTGATTTTCATTTTAGGATTGGATTGCGTGCAGCGCACAACCTTTCATGGATTTCAGTCATCATAATTTTTTGCTCATCTGATCTTAGGCATCATAACCTCATTTGGTCAAATGAGTGCCAATATAATGTACATTCACAAGGGCATATTGTAGAGCTATTTGTGAATTTGATGAGCCTTACATTTATTCTTTGGTAATCCATCACCTTTAAGATAGCTGATGAATGGTTCTTGCCAGTCATCTTCTATTATTGTTGAAATCTCTTGATTTTCTTTATCTTTAAAGTCTTGTAGAAGGGTTGGTGCTAATGCTAGTTTGGTTTAAACTTTTATTGTAATTAGCTCTCCCTAAAGAACTATCATTTCTTTAGTTAATTTAGCTAATGCGTCAGCTTTTTCATTGTCTCGACATGACATTCTTGCAATTACAACTTCTGGGATTTACTTTAGACGTTCCAAGACGTGCTTATTATAAAGTGTCAATTCATGCTTATTTATCTTGAATGTTCCAACTATTTGTTATATTATGAGTTGAGAATCTCTATAAATATGAAGTTCTTAATTTTCATATTAATTTTCTCATTCTGATGGTTGTTGATCTTCTTCTACTTTGAAGATTTATTCATCAGACAATTCATTTTTGAGTGGAGAGTTTGTCGGTAAGGGATGAATGACTAGAAAATAAGCGAGAGCTTTCCCATTTATAATCTTTTGTGGGGCATCTATTATATCAAATTGAAGTAATATGACTGCTAATTTAACTAAGAAACTAGTCAGGATGGGTCTAATCATTAAGAATTTAAGAGGGTCAACTTTAGATATCAACGTTATTTTATGTGACAACATATAGTGTCAATTTCTGAGTACCAAATATCAATGCTAGATATTACTTCTCAATAGGTGAATATTATATTTCAACTCCTACCAGATGTCGACTTATGTAGTATAAGGTATTTTTCTTTCTTTTTTACATTGTTATGAGCTAACAAAGCCCCCAATGACTCTTTTGATGTTTTCGTATGCAATATTAATGGTTTTCTCATTATTAGTTTTACCAAAATTGAGGGATGTAACATATATTTTTTAGACTATCAAATGCTTCTTGAGAAACATCATTCCATGTAAAAGATTTATCTTTTTCATCGTACCTTTCTTTTTTTCATTATTTTGAGCTAACAAAAGCTCCCAATGACTCTTTTGATGCTATCATATGCAATATTAATGGTTTTCTCATTATTAGTGTTGCCAAAATTGAGGGATGTAACATATATTTTTATACTATCAAGTGCTTCTTGACAAACATCATTCCGTGTAAAAGATTTATCTTATTCATCAGTTGGATGAAAGGTTGACAACTCTCTGAAAGATTAGAAATGAATCTTCTAATATAAGCTAATTTGTTTTGTAGTGAGCATAGTTGCTTCAAAGTCTTAGGCACTTGTATTTCTATTATTACTTTTATTTTAATGTGCTCAATTTTAATCTCTCTATGCGGCACAATAAAGCCTAACAATTTTTCAAAAGTCACACCAGAAGCACATTTCAATAGGTTCATCTTTAAGTTATAAATTTAAAGTCTATCGAATTCAACTCTTAGATCACTTATGTGCTCGCTTTGCTTTTTTTTCTCTTGACAACCAAATTATTGACATAACATTCCACATATATATGTATGAGGTCATCGAAGATGCAGGTCATTGCCCTTTGGTCTGTATCATCAATATTTTTTAAGTCAAATAACATTACTTTATAGTAATATATGTTGATTGGTGTGTGAAAGGATGTATGCTTTTCATCTTCTAGAGCCATTTTAATTTAGTTATATCTTGATGAACTGTTCATAAAGGAGAACATGTCATAATTTGATGTGTTGTCTACCATGTATTCTACATTGAGTAGTCGGAACTCATCTTTTGAGTATGCTTTATTTAAGCCCCTAAATTTAATATGGACATGAATTTGTGAGTTCTTTTTCCTAATAGGGATAATATTGACACTCTTGTTAGCATATATTTCTTATCGGATAAATCTTGCTTTAATAAGCTTTTTTTTTCTTTTAGAGATCACTTATTCTTCTATTTAATATTATTTTATAGTTTACTTGTGTTTAATGATAAGTACAACATCACATTTCTTTTCATAATAATTCCATGTGAAATAATCTTTATATTCCTAGAATAGTGCTTTTAATTCCTCTAATCTTTTTGAGTTAAGGTTAGCACTAATAAAGTTTGGCCTAGGCTCCTCTTTAGTACTTAGGTTGATTTCCTGGGGTTCATTAGCAGTAGCTTGATTGCCTTATTCAAATTTTTTTAGGGCCTTCTTGAGGTTAATGATTAATTATTCTTTAGGTATATTCTCTTTTTCATGTACAACATCCTTTTATTCATCAATAGCTTTCATAGATACTTTTTATTTATCTATTATGACATAACATGAACTCATTAGAGGAGATGCCAAGGCAATATATCTTAATCCCCATGTGGTGAACTTCCCATATCATATGGGATTTTGGGTATTATTCTCTTGCTACAGCTTAAACAATTGAACTTGAATGTTTGATTGTATAGGTTGAATTTATTTTTAATCGATTTCCTTAGAGTTGGTGAGAAGTAGTGAAGGATCATTATTGAAAAATCTTTTTCCTCAAAATCTTCTTCTTCCAACAATTGTGTGGGATTTGTGGTTCATTTTTCTATCTTATAGAAGAGAATCCCATGCTCATTATGACATATTCTAAGAGAAACATAGAAAGTCTCTAACTATTCTACTTTTTCATTTCTTGAAGCTATTAAGGCTTTTGTGGGCCTTTAGCACTATAATTATTTTCTTAGCCCTACTGGAGATTTGGGATTTAGGTACTCTTATCAGAGAAATGTGAGTTTTCTCTAATTGCTTTATCACTTTGTTGGTACTAGCTTCTTCTTTCTTTTGACTAGCTGAGGCTTACTTATGTTGACAAAGTACTAATTCATCTTCATCCTCTTCAATATCACTGCCAAAGTGAGGAATTACCTTAAGTTGCTTTGATTCATTAGTACTTTTTATCTTTTGAATATAAAAGGAACCCAAGGACCATACTCCTCTCCAACCTGAGTTTTGCTCAAGTCTTGAATAAATTCAAGGACATATTCAAAGAAATTCACATCGAATGGTTTGTGGTTTCAACAACTATGATGACCTAAACTAGGGGAAGAGTGAAAGATTCTCATATGATGAGAAATCCAGCCTCTTTCCATCCATCCCAATTTTTTTACCACGCCTCGAGGGTTAGGATCATGCATGATCGAGTTCCTTCATCTGGAATATCATACCAAGAAAGAGTAAAAAAAAAGAGTCAAGCTTAGGTCTAATAAAAAACCTCAAATAGTATCCTACCAATCACTATGTGAGGGTTGATCGAATTGGAATAATTTTCGATTAGTTTCTTTTAGTATTAGCTTGATAGTTGGAACCACTTGCTTTTGGGATTTAACTTCTTTCTTAGGCATGAAGCACTTTACATCATCATAGATTTTCATATATCAATAATGGATTCATGTCTCCATCAATTTGATGCTCTTCACCATTTTAAATATATTTCATATATTAAGGAAGAGTTAAAAGCACAATGCTTTATTCATGAATTCACAATCTACCAAGGAGTGTTTTGTAAGAAACTTGGGCTTCGATCACATGAAATTTTGGTTCTATATAATTTCTCGAAGCGTATGGGGCTAGAGTAAGACTCTTTAAGGTTTATTGTTCTTGCTCATTGAATCTTTGTAAGAATATTGTACTTTTATCCAAATAATGAGCATTTAAGGCTAGTGCTCGTAGCGTTTTAATAGTTAGGAGATTTATCAAAGTGATTAGATCGATTAATATTCTTTGCATTTGGACATAGTTACTTTCAGCTATAACATAAAGTAGCTAATTATGTTCGACCTTCTTTAATAGTAGGTCATTCTTATTGAATGAGATAATTGCTAACTTTTGAGAGGTTAAGTCCTCTTTCATCTTTTCTTCAACGAAGAATGCTTCATTATTCTGGGTTTTGCAAGCCTTTGATTAATGTCTCACGTATATCTTTGGGCAACATGAGAGTCTTCACCATTTTAAATATATTTCATATATTAAGGTAGAGTTAAAAGCACAATGCCTTATTCATGAATTCACAATCTACCAAGGAGTGTTTTGTAAGAAACTTTGGGCTTCGATCACATGAAATTTTGCTTCTGTATAATTTCCCGAAGCGCATGGGGGTAGAGTAACCCTCTTTAAGGTTTATTGCCCTTGCTCATTGAATCTTTGTAAGAATATTGTACTTTTATCCAAATAATGAACATTTAAGGCTAGTGCTCGTAGCATTTTAATAGTCAGGAGATTTATCAAAGGTTTTACATCGATTAATATACTTTGCATTGGGACATAGTTACTTTCAGCTATAACATAAAGGAGCTAATTATGTTCGACCTTCTTTAATAGTCGGTCATTCTTATTGAATGTGATAATTGGTAACTTTTGAGAGGTTAATTCCTCTTTCATCTTTTCTTCAACGAAGAACGCTTCATTATTCTGGGTTTTGCAAGGCTTTGATTAATGTCTCATGTATATCTTTGGACAACATGAGAGCATTGTAGATACTTAATAAAGTAGGGAGTTTGCACAAATGTTCCATAACATTATAGTTTACTCTTATTTTTTAGATTTTTGAGGTTTAATCGATGATGTGGATATGACATTTTCATTAATTTGAATTTCTTTACTTTTGTCACTGATTTTTCTTTGATGAGTTGGAGAAATTCATTTTACACTCTTTAACTAGCCTTGGGTCACTTCTTCTGTCTAATCTTTATGAGAA
The DNA here is from genome assembly GCA_021442155.1 of Cymbidium sinense. NCBI lineage: Eukaryota > Viridiplantae > Streptophyta > Magnoliopsida > Asparagales > Orchidaceae > Cymbidium > Cymbidium sinense. The sequence continues at coordinate 69,836,626 of CM038224.1, read as the reverse complement.
TAAGTCTATAAATTTTGTGTCTTCAGAGCTTTTAGAGATTTTCCAGTGCTCTCAGATTTATTGCCCAGTTTAGGATATAATTTCTTTGAGCTTGACTTGATTTTTCAATTAATAATATTTTCTCTAGGAAAGCATAGTTCTTCCTTAGAGTCAGTTTCAGTTGTAATCACATTTATGACATGACATGTTTCTATCAAACTCTCTTCTTCAAAATTTTTTTGTGTCAAGCTGTAGGTGGCTTATGTATTCTTCTAGTTTAATCAACCTTCGAGGTGGTTGTTTGTACTCGTCTAAACTGTCAAATCATTTTCTGTGTTTTAGTTTTTAGCTTTCTAGATTTCCTCTTCTTTGATTTATGGAGTTTTGATGAAGGATATTGATTATTTTTCATCTACTTCTTTGCATTATAAAATTGCCCTTTGTTGGGGAAGAATCTCTTATGATATATTTTACACTCTAAATCATGCTTCCACTAGATACCTTCTATGAACAAAAGAATATTAATCATATTTTTAATCTTTTGAGATGAATATCTTTCAACCATTTTCTTCTTTTTATGTTTGCGGGACTTTGCTCTTATCATCAGTTATATTCTGAGCTCCAGCTAGCTCAGTATTTTATCTTTTGCATTCTGAGTTAGGCATTTTGTAATAACTTTCACCTTTTCCTTCTTAGGGTATATTAAGACAGTGTTTGATAAGGTGAGTTCCTCATTTTGATAGCTCTTTGCTAACCAATCCTTGAAGATGAAACAATCATTTAAGTGAGTGGCTTATAAACTTGGAATGGCTAGGATCATCAACTTTATCCACTTGGTTTTGTTGTCATAGCTCTGGTAATTATAATCCCAATTTCAAGGTGTCAAAAGATCTTAACACTACATTCTCTCTCGAATGAGTACTACTTAGACATTTTTTTTGGAGGGTTGCCCCCTTTTTCTTATCTATTGTCGACTTTGCTACCGGTTGAGAGATTGTTGCTGGTTGTGAGGTTGCCACACCTCCATTTCCCTATTTTTCAGCTGTGAATGTGAATGTTGTATTCAAATAATTGCTTTCACGCCGTGTGATTTTAGTTGTTTTTCTTTTCCAAAGGGACTATTATTGTTGTTGGCACTAAGGTCTTTTTGCTTGGGTAGCCTTTCAAACTTGGCTACACCACCCATTTCCCTATTTCATTTATATTGACCTAAAGACTTGGAAATTAAATAACTTTTAATTCAAGGGTCAATTAGTTTTAAAATTTTTATGACAAGAGAGGTTCCTTGCCAATTTGATTTCCCTAAAATTTTATTCTGATCACATGTATATTTTAAGATTAATTAAACTTCTAAATATTTCATTAAACCTTAAATTAAATCTAAATTAGACAAAATTAATTAGGGGCTTCAATTTTCATGTATTCCTCTTTGAATGATGCATCCATAATAGGTTTATTTAAAAAATTTCAGAATCTGGTTGATTTATTACGATTTTCTTAAGTTCAGATTGATTAATTTGATTAATTATTTTAATTAATTACTTAATTATATTATTTTATGGTTTATTGGATTTCAGAGAATTTTAGTGGCGTGTTTAGTTTTATTATTGTTTATTGTGATGATTTAAATTATTTTCATAAATTTGTATGATTTTTTTTAATTAAAAATTAATTTATTTCATTACAATTAGGGTTTAAGGTTGAGAATTCCATATCTTTTTATTTACTTTGTTACAAATTATGAAATTATGTCCTAAACTAGGCAGTAATTTTGAGAGTACTAAAAACTCTAAATTTTTTGAAGAAACACAACATTTAAATACTTATTCTAAAAAAGTAGATCAAACTTAACTCAAGCCCAATTAAGGAGTGGAAAGTGAATATCTTCACCTCTACAATAGAAAGTCAGTGATAAAGGCAAAGAAATTCAATTTAATGAAAACTCTTTACCTCTATCATTAGCTAAACATCAAACGTTTACCAAAATAAGAGTGATTATACTGTTCTAGCACATTTATGCAAGCTCCCTACTTTATTAGGTATTTATGATGCTCTCATATTGTCTAAAGATATACGTGAGATATTAATCGAAGCCTTGCAAAATTCAGAATAATATGGAGCATTTTTTGCTGAAGAGAGGATGAAAGAGGACTTAACCTCTCAAAAATCAGCAACCATCATATTTAGTGAAGATGACTTACTAATAGGGACGACCGAATATAATCGACCCCTTTATGTCACAGTTGAAATCAATTCTATTTGCTTAATTAGAATACTGATCGATCTAGGAACTTTAGTCAATCTCTTAATAGCTAAGACACTTAGATCATTAGTTTTAGATTCTCTCTATCTAGACAAAAGCATAGTTGATGTAGAATATCATGTGGATCTAGAAATTAGAGCTCAAGCTTCATTTACAAGATCTCAAGCTAAAGCCAAAGAAAATTCAAGAAAGAAGAGGGCTTAGCTTATTAGCCTGCTAAGACTCATTTTATGATTTCATGTGGATCTAGAAATTAGAGCTCAAGGTCAATTTATAAGATCTCAAGCTAAAGCCAAAGAAAACTCAAGAAAGAAGAGGGTTTAGCTCATTAGTCTGCTAAGACTCATTTTATGATTTCATCTTTTTTTATTTATGTATTTTTTTTTAATTTTCTTCTAGAAACACTAGGTTTGAAATTTTGAATTTAAAAATTCAAAACATGACATGTGAGGTGGTTGAATCCACATAAAATAATAGTATGTGAAATGGGTGGATGACATAAAATAATAAGGCAACTTAATGCTTCTCATTAATGTGACCACCCAATTTTTCCTTCATGTTTTATATTTGTTTCATTTGAAAGATGTTTGTAATTGCTATAAATAACCCCCTTTGTTGGAATGAAAGGTGATCTTTTGATAATTACAAATTATTTGAGTTGTTCTTGTGGTTTGAGAGCTTGGTGGCCAAACTTGACAATCCTTGGTGGGGGCGATAGTTATCCAACATATTTTCTTTTCTCACCTCCAAAATCCAAGTTCTCTCAATCTCACCAAAAGAAAGAACACCCACCTCCATCAAATTTGGTATCAGAGTGAAAACTGGAATGAGCAAATTTGATCAAAAGTTTGCTTCAAAAAAGGGAGCATCTCAAGTGTTGGACTTGTCCTCAAACTTGTGAGGTTAATTAATTTTTTTATATGATAGTGTAAATACATACTAATGGCTTGGAAGGATATATATTGCTTACAAGTTTATGGTGAATAGTATAAAATTTCAATTAGTAAGCTCCATTATTTAATTTAGTCTTTTTATTGTGTGAACTAGGTCTGCCAACAACCCCCATCCACAAAAAAAAAAAGAAAAAAAATAAGAGAACACCTTAATGAGGTAGTGTTTCACCATAAAAATAATAACCTATCCATTAGTGCAAATCAAAATCTAATTACTTGCTTTATTATCTTTATTATTATTTATGATTAATTTTAGAAGTTTCTCTGATTAATTTAGGATAACTTACTTTCTTAAAAAAAAGAGGTTTGATAAATTTGAGTATTTTTTTTCAATGCATTAAGAAAATAAAAAAATTGTATGCATAATAATATAATTATGTTAAACTTGGTGATTTTGGAAGCTAAATTGAACTTTGTCAAAAGACCTAAACTGTTTAAGGAGAGCTTGAGATTTAAGTAGTCTTGTACCCCCTTATCACTTGAAAGTTCTCTTAGCCTAAAATTTTACTTTGATTGCACAATTATGTTAAACTTGCTTATTTTATTTCAATTATTTTCTTTGATCCCTTTTTATATATCTTTTTTTTCTTAAAAAAAACTCATGGCACCAAAATCTGTCTTTAAGGACTAAGTTGAAAATTCGACTAGAATAGTTGATGCCTTAGATCTTAGGATCCATCACAATGAATTAAAAACTCAACAAATATTATAAGAAAGTAAGAATGAAATGTAAGAACTTATAGAACAAATACAAATTCTTATAGCTTATTTATAAAATAATAGAGTTCCAACACCTCTTCCAATACTTGCTCAGGCTATGCTTATAGGGATAGATGAAGAAGATTCATATCCAAACCATAGAGAAAACCAACCACTTAGAAGACTACTAATTGCTAGAAATGGTGGAAGGGGAGAAAATTATTTTAAGAGTATAGAAGACTCTAATGATCATCTCGAAGAGTTGAAATAGAAGCCCCAACTTATGATGGTATATATGACCCAAATAATTTGTTGACGTGTTAGTTTAAATGGATGACTTCTTTGATTAGTATAAAATGAATGATTATCAAATAATTATTTTTGTTAAAATGAAGTTGATAAGACATGCTAAAATTTATTGGACAAATACTTTAGCTAAAGAATAAAGATAGAAATAAAAGAAATGTTAAGAGCAAAGTATTGTTCTAGGCATCATGATAAGAAGTTACATAGTCAATTATTAATTTTGTGGCAAGGTAATCATCTTGTAAATGAATACTTGAATATTTTTGAAGATCTTATTTTTAGAACTGAATGTGTTGATAATGATTAGAAATTAGCCAATAAAATTGTTATTAGATTTAATACTAATATTAGAAATGAAGTTGAATTATTTGACTCACAATCTTTAGAGGAAGCATTTCATTATACCTTATTGGTTGAACAATAAAAGAAATCTGCATCCATCTCTAAAACTAAAAGTTAAGTATCTTCCATTTCATCCCATAGATCTATTGTTAGGCTTAACCATTCAAATGGTTCGATCTCTTTGCTTAAAACTTCAATTGAAGGGAGCTCTAAGAGCACTACGGATGTAATACATTTTAAATGTCATAAAAGAGGCCATATGCAAAATCAATGTAAAGCTTAAATTTTATTTTTAGAAGAAGTTGAAAATCTAATAGATGATAATCTAGAAGATGTTTATGATGACACCCCATTATTTGATGAAGAATTAAAATGTGTAATGAAAAGAGATGTATGTTAGTTATAGATGGAGGAAGTACTATGAATATCATCTCAACACACAACTTAACTCGAGCGAACCTAAAATTTGAATCTCACCCTAAAATATTTCATGTTAGTTGGGTAAATCATACATCTCTTCCTATCACCAATTGATGTTTAGTTCCAATTAAAATAGGAAGCTATGAGGATCAAATTTGGTGTTTCGCCCTACGGAAATTGCTCATATTCTCATATATGATTGTAGCCATATGATATGAATGTTATTCATTATGATAGGGAAAATACTTATGTTTTTAAACATAATAATAAGACTAATAAACTCATATCAATAAAAATAAAAAAAACACTCTCCATAGTACCACAAAGCAACTTCTGACTTGCTACCTAAGCCTCTATTGAAGAAAAATGTCAAAGTTCAATTAATCATCATAGAAAATCTTACTATTACGATTAATACTGTCATTTTTGATTCTTATTTTAAAATATCTATTCTTTATTCTTTATGCCCAAAGATAAAAATAATAAGTTTTGGAGCCTTACAAAAAGAATTTTTTGATTCATTTCTCCTTCACTTTTTATATGTAAAAGAAGTCATACTAGACTCTAATGATACTCACATACGTGTTGTGGTCTCTTCCATTCTTTTTGATTTTAAAGATATTGCACCCAATGAGCTTCCTATTGAGCTACTTCCTCTAAGATACATTCAACATGCTATTGAGTTTTTACCTAGTTCTCAACTTCCTAATCTTCCACATTATAGGATGAACCCTATCAAGTTTGTTTATATTAAAAGACAAGTTGAAGAATTATTTAAAAAGGGTGTTATTCAAGCGAGTCTTAGCTCTTGTGCAATCCTAGGTTTATTAACTCCAAAGAAAGATGGAACATGGCGAATGTTTGTTGGTAGTCTGACAATAAGTAAAATTACTATCAAGTATAGGTTTCGTATTCCCTGATTAGATGATATGTTAGATTTAATCTCAGGGGCAAATTATTTTTCAAAGATTGATCTAAAAAGTGGATATCATCAAATTTAAATTAGATCAGAAGATGTGTAGAAGAAAGTTTTTAAGATCCTTGATGGACTTTATGAATGACTTCTCATGCCCTTTGGACTTTCAAATGCTCTTAGCGCATTTATGAGATTAATGAATACTATTCTTAAATCATATATAAGTAAATTTTTGGTGGTGTATTTTGATGATATTTTGATTTTTAGTCCATGTGAAAATGAGAATCGACAAAAAAAAGTCTTTGAAATACTTAGATAGAAATTATATATTAATTTAAAAGTGTTTCGTTTGTGGTATTCTTTTAGGCTTTATTATACCTATAACTTAAACCTGATCCTTCTTAAATGAAAGCAATCTTAGATTGACCATCACCTAAAAGTTTTACTGAAGTTAGAAGCATCCATGATTTAGCCACTTTTTATCAGAGATTTTCAAGAATTTTAATATTATTGTTGCTCCGATAACTGCTATAATAAAATTAGATAAATTATGTTGAACTAAAATATAAAATTTAAAAAAGCTTCTTGGTTTTCTAAAGCCTTTGAAATTTGGATTGAAATATGTTAAGAGATTTTATAGTTTAATGTTAAACAATGATATTCCACTTATGATAGAGAGTCCAATTTAAAATATCTCTTACATAGAGAAATACTTAATTTTGCCTTAAACTTGCTAAAAAAATGTTATTGATATGCAAAATGGGTTGAATTTTTACAAGACTACTCTTTTATTTTAATGCATAAGTCTGGAATTGAGAATAAACCTATTGATGTTTTATCTAGTGTAAACCTAATGATTTCCTCTTTAAAATTGAGAATCTCAGGATTTGATATAATTAAAGATGTTTATATTATGTGCCCTGATTTTCACCTAATTTATCCTGAACACCTAGATAAACCAATAACTTTACAAGCCTTAGAAGTGACATGTGATGCTTCAGGAATTGGGATAGTGGAATTTAAGTCAAGAGAATCATCCTATATCATTCTTTAGTGAAAAGTTAAATGAAGTTAAATAATGATATTCCACTTATGATAGGGAGTTTTATGTTGTAATTCAATCCTCAAGGTATTAGCAACAATATCTCTTACATAGAGAATTTATACTTAATTCTGATCATCATTTGTTAAAATTTATTAATACTCAACGAAAATGAAGTTATAGATATGCAAAATGGGTTGAGTTTTTACAAGGCTACACTTTTGTTTTAAAGCATAAGTCTAGAATTTAGAATAAACCTACTGATGTTTTATCTAGGGTAAACCTAATGATTTATTCTTTAGAATTGAGAATCTCAAGATTTGATATAATTAAGGATGATAATATTATGTGCCCTGATTTTCACCTAATTTATCTTGAACACCTAGATAAACTAATAACTTTAGAAGGTACATTCTTGATAACAAATGAATTTTTATATAAATGAAAACAACAATGCATTCCTCGATATTCTCTTAGAATTCTTATCACGAAGCTACCGGAGGTAGCTAGTCATTTTGGAAAGGATAAGCCCATATGTTTATTAGAAAATAGATTTTACTGGCCTTCATTAAAATGATTGTTAAAAAATTTGTGGCTCAATGCTTAATTTGTAAACAGGCTAAAACTATCAAACAAAGTCTAGACAATACACTGCCTTACTTGCTCCTTGTAGGCCTTGGGAAGACCTATCAATGGATTTTATTCCAGGATTACCTTGGACAACTTGAGGACATGATAACATTTTTCTTGTATAATGATTCTCAAAAATGGCTCATTTTTTTGCCTTGTTCAAAAAACAAATGATGCTTCTTATATAGCTAAATTATTTTTTAAGAAAATAGTGTGACTCCGTGGTCTCCCTTTAACCATTATTTTTGAGAGAGATGTTAAGTTTGTCTCATATTTTTAGAAAATATTATGAAAATTATTAGGTATCAAATTAAAATTTTCTTCAACCTTTCACCGATAAACTGATGAATAAACTTAAGTAATCAATAGTACCTTAGGATATTTTCTTAGATGCTTGGTAAGTAAAAGTTTAGGAAATTGAGGTTTACATTTACCAACCTCAGAATTTTCTTATAATAGTACTATTTTTAGACCTAACAAAAAATCACCATTTGAGATAGTCTATGGTCAAAACACACAATGACCAATAGATGTTGCAAACTTATCATCTCATGTATTTTCTAATGCAACATTATTATTTGTTAAAGATTTTCATATCCTTCATGAAGATATAAGAAAGAAAATTACTATAAGGAATGAAAACTATGCTTCTAAGATAAATCCTAATCGTTCAACGAAACAATCTGAAAAAGTTGATTATGTATTGATTCATTCAGCGTGAGCATTATCAAACCACTAAATATAAGAAATTATATGCATGAGCTTGTGGTCTGTTTAAAATTCTTAAAAAAATTAGAACTAATGCTTATCAACTCGATTTGGCTACTAATATGCTCTTTCATCCAGTTATTAATATTGAAGATATTCTATCATATGAATAAATTAGCAAGTCTCCACTTCTTCAACTATTTTGGTGAGATATAACATTGTACTGCGTAAGTCCTTTTGAAGTTGACTATATTATCACTGAGGAAGCACTTATTAATCCAGCTTCTGAACATCATTTTTTAGTTTATTGGAAGAATAAGCCACCAACAACACATGGTTGACCAGACTACTTAGGAGACTCATAATTAATGGTAAGACTTAGATTTCAACTTTACAGAGTAGAATTCTGATCTTGGGAGTGGAACATCATGTGGATCCAATTATTAGAGCTCAAGGTCCATTTACAAGATCTCAAGCAAAAGCCCAAGAAAATTCAAGAAAGAAGAGGACTTAGCTCATTAGATTGCTAAGGCCTATTTTATAATTTCACCTTTTTTATTTATCTAATTTTTAATTTTCTTTTAGAAACCCTAGGTTTGAAATTTTGAATTTAAAAATTCAAAGTATGACATGTGAGGTGGTTGAATCTACATAAAATAATAGCATGTGAAATGGGTGGGTGATTGAAATAATAAGGTAACTTAAGGCTTGACATTAATGTGGCCACCCACTTTTCCCTCCATGTTTTAAATTCTTTTTTTTTTGAAAGATATTTGTAATGGCTATAAATAGCCCCCCTTGTTAAAATGAAAGGAGATCTTTTAACAATTACAAACAATTTGAGTTGTTCCTGTGGTTTGAGGGCTTGATTGAATTATGAAAGAAAATCAAGAGTTTGGCTTAATTTGGAATTGATTTGGCTAAGTTCAAGATTTTGGCTTGAAAGGCTTAGATTGGATTTTGAGTTGATTTGAGTTTGATTTTTGGAATAGGTTTTGATTGTTTGAATTTATATTTCATTTATATATGTAAATATAAATGAGAATATAAATAGATCATGAGAAAATTTTAAGGATTTGAAGCAGTTTAATCATGATTTAGGTTAAATCCATTAAAAGGAATTTAAAGGATTTAAGCAAATTTTTAATTTGAAATTTAATTTTTGAATTAAATTTGATTAATTTATATTTATATTTCATTTATATATGAGAATATAAATGTGAGTATAAATAAGTTTTGTGAAAATCCCATGAGTTTTGAAATGATTTGATCAAGATTTAGGTTAAATCCATTAGAAGGAATTGAAATGATTTAAGAACATTTTTAAATTGGAATTTAATTTTTGAGTTGAATTTGATTGATTTATATTTATATTTCATTTATGTATGAGAATATAAATAATTTTTTGAGAAAATCCCATGAGTTTGAATGGGTTTGATCATGATTTTGGATAAATCCATTAAAGGGAATTTAAAGGATTAAAAGAAATGTTTAGAAATTTTTCAAGAATTTATTTTGAGTTTTGAAATTATTTTGTTGGTTTTAATTTATATTTCATTTATATATGTAAATATAAATAAGAATATAAATTAAATATGAGGAAATCTCAAAGATTTGAATAGACTTGAATAGGTTTTGATCATGATTTTGGTTAAGTCCTTAAGGGAGGATTAAGGAGTTAGGCAAAATTTGGATTTAGGAATTTTTGATGGATTTTGATTATGGGTTTCAATCATAGATTTCAATCATGGAATTAATTTGAGTGGAGAAAATCAAATAGAATTGATTTGGAGTTTGACTTGAAAGAAGGGAAAGTGAGGAATGGTTCAAGCTAAGGGTAGACAAATTTCCTAACACCCCTAAGGCATGACCTAATCCTATGGCTAACCATTTTAAGTCTCTAGGGCTTGGTCGAGTGTCCACCTAATCACTAGATGTGTCTTAAGACTAAGAAACTCTTAAAGTCTAAGAGGAACCCTATGTCTAAGATGGAGGTGTTGAGAGCTCATTCTAAAAATGAGGTCAACACCCATACATTACTATCTGAAAGCACCTCCACTGCCTAGCTCTTCCTCTAGACATCTTTTCGGATGAGGGCATCAAATCCCTCACCCCACTTACTTTACTAGAATTTTACTATGTACCTCCTTCAAAATACAGGAAATCAAGGAATACAACTAGTTTGAATTACATATATGTCACTTCTGATGGGTTGTCTAATTCTACTCCTATAGAAAACTCTTCAAGTCTAAATAATAATTATAACAACTCTGATCTTCCCTTTTTTGATTCAAAGTTGGACTTTCCTTCTCTAAATAATACGGGTTTACCTCTTGAGATAGACTTGAAATCTGATTCTCGAGGGTCCCATGGGAGAAGTGTGAGCTCATGAGTAGAATCTTCCACTAGCTTGTCACAAGAGATCACCGAAGTCAACCTTCGTAGTGGCAAGGTTTTACCTCATAGTGCAGCACCTCAAGAAAAAGGAAAATAAGTCATTGGTTTAGATGATCAAGAAGCCCCTCCACAGGATGCTCCACCCATGGATATGCTTGTGGAGGATCAGCCCAAAGTGGATTATAATTTCCTCTCTCACCTAAGAAAGTTGCTATCTAAGTTAAGCATATATGATGCCCTTGTCCTATCCAAAGAGATGAGGGAATCATTAATCAAGGCTCTTCTTGATCCTAAAATATGCTTACACCGCCATTGGAGAGAGGAGGCACATTATTCCATAGAAGCCCAGGGAATCACCTTCACAGAGGAAGACCTTCTTCTAGGGGACATGGAGCATAACCGTCCCTTCTACATTATAGTGGATTTGGGTGGATTTAGACTTTCCAGGGTTCTTGTTGATCCAAGTGCATCGGTAAATATTATGAGTCTAAAGACCCTTGCCTATTTGAGGATTAGCATCTCCATGCTCCTAGGAGATCAGATGAAGTTGAGAGGATTCAATGAACAAGGCGAGAGGGCTTTAGGTTCCATACTGGTACCTTTGGAGATAGGTGAATGGAAGATTGAAGCCAAGTTATACATAATTTATTTGAATACTAAATTCACTACTTTGTTTGGTAGGCCTTGGATATGTCAGAATAAGATGATTCCATCCTCCCTCCATCAGTGCATCAAGTTCAGGAAGGATGGAATTGAATACTATGTCAAAGGAGATGAAAAGCCATTTTTAGTCAGAGAGGCTGAGATATATGAAACTGTGATCTACTATCTTCCTCAAAACACCTTTTCTCATGAACTTGGTCAAAATTCAAATGCAAAAAAAAAAGAAGAAAAAGATAGAGAAAAAGAAAAAGAAAAGAAAAATGAAAGTTCAAGTGAATGAGAAAAGGACAACAAGAAAGAAGTAGAGCCGCATATCACATTCCACCCACAGTTCTTTCCATCATATGGACACATGGGTAGGATGACTCGACTTCTACTAGATAGAGGCATGTGAACAGAGGTGGAAGACTCTAGTCACCAAAGTTATGTTCTAGTTCACAAGAGTACTCCTACCATTCACATAGACTTGGAATCCAGCTCGGATGATGAGTCTCATGTGATTAGTATAGCAGCTAACCCCTCTCAGCGGGTTTCATTGGAGATGACACTCAAGCTAGATAGCGAAGAATACTAGGCCTCCAAGCAAAGCATGAATGTATTCGAATCAAGCTTATGTGAAACTATCAGGCAGTAATAAGGAACCTTAGATCTAACCTCACTTTCATCTCAAAAAGTTGAATGTTTAGTAGTTAAGAAAGTCCCTAAGTATTTCATTGATGTGAAGCCGAAGAGATTCCTATTGGGATCATCACCTTCAAGTCTTGAAGCTGATGTAGAACTTTAGGATAATTCATATAAAGAATTAATGGAATTTCCTTTTGATTGGTACTCACATTATGTTCTTATTCTTGCAAAGAAAGGTTTGATTCTTTATTCATGGTCTAAGCACAAGTCTCAAAAAGTCAGGAACAATAGAGTTGTTCCAATGAAGATCGTGACTGTGGTTTTGTAAGTAGTCGGCTAATCAATGACAATGAATCGCTAGTTGTTACCAATCATAGAGTCAAATAAGTTCTTCTCAACCACACTAACTCTTATGAGGATGTGTGTTTAAAACTTAGATGATCCGTGATGATCCTAAATCAAAGATGCGCCGTAATTTGAAGAGGAGATTCATTCAATATTGAAAAGCTTAAAGAAATCAACCTCAGGATGGAAGAAGATCCACCCGACATACATCAACTCGTTGTTGAATGAAGAAGAAACCAATAACTTATTTAGGCTATTGATTGAGTTTAAGGACTGCTTTGCATGGAGATATGAGGAGATGCCCGGATTATCTTCTGACATAGTGGTCCACAAGCTGGCAATAGACACTAATGCCAACCCTATCAAGCAAGCTCCTAGACATGCGATTGGAACAACAAATGTCATTTCTAAAGTCAAAAATTGATCATGTTTTCATGGGAAGAAAATACCCACTGGTTAGCCGCTATTCTAGTTAAGAAGAAGAATGACCAAATTAACATATGTGTCAATTTCAGGGACTTAAAAAGTAAGGCATGTCCTAAAGATGAATTTCTTTTTCCTATACCATAATTAATGGTGGACATCGCCTCATCTCATGCAGTATTCTCTTTCATGGATGGGCCATCTAGCTACAACCAAATCAAGATGGCCCCCGAGGATGAAAGAAATACTACTTTTTGAACCCCGATCAAAATCTATTGTTATAAGGTCATGCCTTTCGGCCTTAAAATCCTGATGCTACATACCAACGGGCCATGACTCAGATCTTCAATGAACTCATTCATCATCGGTTGAGTGCTATGTTGATGATCTAGTAGTCAAAAGCAAAGAAAAGAAGACCATCTTTGACTTGAGAGTAGTTTTGAATGGTTAAGACATAATTTAACCTCAAAATGAATCCATGAAATGTGCATTGCTTGGATGTTCCTTGGGTTTGTTGTCCGACACAAAAATAAAAAATATTCAAGAAAAGATCAAAGCTATCTTAGAAATGCGCCACCTAAAAGTTTAACTCAACTGATCTTTCCAAGGGTATGATCTAAGATGCTTTATTTCCAACATATCGAGATGGAAACCATTTTAGCACTTTCAAAAGGATGCCAAGTTCAAGTGGGATGATAAGTGCCAAGATGCCTTTGAAGATATCAAGTATTTGATGAAGCCAGCTCTAGCCCTATCCCGCAAGCACTCATCCTCTACACAATTGCATTGGATGACTCTCTTGGCACTTTTTTGGCCCAAGCCAATGATGAAGGGAAAGAGAATGCTCTCTACTACCTCAACCATCATCTAATTCCTGTTGAAGCGAACTACCACCTATTGAGAAATATTTCTCTAGCTTTAATCTTTGCATCCCAAAAGCTACGACACTATGTGCTTTCTCATAAGGTGAACTTTATTTCCAGAATCAATCCATTGCAGTATTTCATGACATGGCTAATGCTATCTGACGGCACGATCTATGATTCTCTCATTTGATATCACATTATCTCCCGTGAAAGGACAAGCACTAGCGATTTCAAGAAGACACATACTTCATCTCATTCTCCTTAGTGATGATCTCCTAATGAACAAATCATGAACTTGGGGAGTTGACAATCACCATTGGGAGATGTATTTTGATGGTGACTTCTTTTTCATAAAGGAGAAGCCAATGATCTACTCTTCCGTGAAAGGTGTAAGAATAGTTCTCTTAACTCCGCATCGATGTGATGAGATTCTCATACTATCTCTCCAATCCATGCACCAATAATGTAGCCAAGTATGAGGCTTTGATTATTGGTCTGGAGTTAGCCATCATAGTGTGTGTCAAGAGTATCAACATCTACGGGGATTCTCAGTTGGTCATCAACGAGAATGTCTGGTCCTACAAGGTTCTAAAACCTAAGCTTTATCATTACCATGAGTACACCATGAAGTTGTTGGCCCAGATCCTTGAGGTCACCATCTAAGGTCCTCGAGAATGTAGCAATTTCTTTGGCAAACTTGCCAAGGAATTGCATGCATGGAAGATGAGTCCATTCCAACAAAGGTCCAAAATACAAGTCCTATCCCTTATTGATGTGAACTCATAGAGACTTTCTTGAAGAGAGGTTATCGCTGCCAATAAAGATGAGGAACTGATTGAGGCAACCATTCATGGATTACTTGACTAGAAACTACTCAAAAGAAGTCACAAGCCCATTAGATGAAAATAGAGAGCTCTCTCTATGCTCGTGGATGGCACCCATATCGATTCCTGATCAAATGTGGTTATGTTATTTAGACAAACATGAATCCCATAACATCATGATCGAGGTACATTCAGGTCTATGAAGAGTGCATCAACCCGGCTCGAAGATGAAAGAAAAGATTAAGAAACTAGATACTACCGCCTATGATTATAGACTACAAGAACATGGCTAGAGATGCCATGGGTACACGGTGGTCCTACATCAACCACCAACATTCTCCTACATTGGCCTCATGGCCATTTGAGTTGTACTAACATTTTCTATCGATCCTCCTTCTTCCGGGTCATCATCTTACCGCCATCACTACTTTTCCAAGTGGGCGAGGCAATCCCACTCATAAGAGGTCATAGCTCATGTGCTTCAATTTTAGAACCATATCATGTTCGTGCCTCGATGAATTATATCCGATAATGGTACTATATTCAAAAGCAACAAGATCAACAACTTCTCCAGAAGACACGATATAGATTAGAGATACTCCAACATCAAATACCCCAAGGCGAATGGCTTAGTAGAAGCATTCAATAAAATTCTCATCCATATACTAAAGAAGATGCTCGATAACAACAAGACAAGAGTATGAGCTGTTGAAGCTCAGGCCTACCACACCACATTAACTCCAACTATCTACCCTATTTTTTCTTAGTATTCAAGCTCTACCATTAGAAGTCAAACTCTCATCACTAAGGATAACATTGGGTAGCAAGATCACTACAGAGCATAATGCAAAGTTTCTATTAGAAGAGCTCGAAGGTTGGAGGATAGACGCTTACGAGCGTGCCAGAACCTCGAATTGTATAAAGTCAAAATTATTCAAGCTCACAATAAGCTAGTCTGCACTAGAACTTTCCAAGTAAGAGAACTAGTTTTAGTTCTAGACCAATTGCCCATCGAAAGATGGGAGGCAAGTTTGAAACCCACTTGGGAAGGCCCCTTGTCATGAGAAGGCCTACCAAGGAGGATCTTATCACTTATTGATTATAAAGGGAACTGATGCTTCCAATTAATGGGCTCTATTTGAAGAAATATTATGCATAAAAATATGTTTGAAAAAAATTATCATTAAAAATAGAAATTCTATTCTGACTCTTAAAAATATTCTCTTCATTTGAAGTGTTGTTTGCATGTCTTTAATCGCCACAACTTATTTAGGATAGGTGTAAGAGAACCCAAGAGGCATCCTATCCTTCTTTCACAACATGAACATAAGTTGCACATGATTTCCCCGATGTGTCTAGAATTGGTGTGAGAGAATCCAAGAGGCATCTTATTTTGACTAACTGAGTTAGGTGTAAGAGAACCCAAGTGGCATCTTTTCTTAGTGGAATCACAACTATCACCTATGACACCATTTCATCAAATTCCCCAACTGCCACCCATGATAACCCAAGAGGCATAAAAACAAACACATATCTTTTATCTCAAACTATTTTGATGTGAGAGCATGCCCCCTGTGGAACTCACTCATTAGCTGCTCTAAGTCAGTTTGACACGCTACCTTGCTAGTCTGTCACCCCAATGGTCACTTGTCCGGTGGATGTGAGTCCCCGTTCTTTCTTCCTGACTTGACCATTGCAAACCAACAAGCACCTTGTTAGTTTGGTAGGCTTCACCGTGCAGCCAGTAAGCTGCCTCATATTAGTTTTTATTTAAGAAGATGTGAGTCCCTATGCTTTCTTTTTGAACTAGCCATCATGCACTGATTAGGATGAGTATATTTGAGGATTAGGATAAGTCCCCCAGAGGCTCCTTTCCTCTTGACTACTTTTGAGTTGATAAAAGTCACCCAGTGGCATTAACTTAGTAGTCACCTTAGGTCAGATAACACTTGTCGAGCCAAAGATAGACTATCCCGACAATCAGTTCCGTAATAGGAGGATGTGAGTCGCTGAGCTTTCTTCTTAGGCTAATTATCACAAATTGATGAGCACCTTTGGTTGGTTGATGTTCATTAACTGACAGCTACTCACCCGGTGGATACACTACTCTTGATAGATGTGAGTCCCCGTGCTTTCTTCTTGAGTTGGCTGTCGAATACCTAGGCAAATTATCTTCTCCAGAGTTTTGGATAAAGCCCTTAGCGGCCCCTTCCCCTATGACATTCTATTTGGATCATGTCCTTTGCAACCCCATTTAAAAACTACCCAGGTTACACTTGGATTGGACAGTCCCCCTTTCCTAGTAGCCACCCCTATGGTTGGAGGATCCATTCAACGGATGCACAGATTCTCTCTTTGGTTTGATAAATCTGTTATAGGTCTAGGCTAATATAAGGTCCTCCTCAGTATGATCCCTCACAAATTAATAGGGTCCATGATAAATAAACAAAATAAAATTAATTAATTAATTCGCTTGTGTATTAGAAATTCAAGCCCCCTAGTGGCTCCTTTCCCAAGCAGGCATCCTATCTTTAGGGTAATGTCAGCAGAATTCCCTATAGGAATTGCCTGACTACTTGAGTTGAGATAACACCCTGGGTTGGCAATCTCTCATAATAGCCCTTAGGTCGAGTTCAATCTATTTTTTCCACAAATAAGTTACCCCAATGATCATTTCTCTTTGGAAGATGTAAGTCTACTATGCATTCTTTCTAGCATGATTATCGCAAGTCGATGGGCAGCCCTAGGTTAAGTTGACTTGTTACCTTATTAATCTATCACTCTAGTAGTCTTTTTATAGAAGAAGATGTGAAACCCTGAGCTTTCTTCCTTGAATTATCCACTGCAAAACTAAAAGGTACCCCTTTGCTTGGATAGGTCTCCCTCGAAAGCTACTCCCTTTGGGTGGTAAACTGTGTTTGCTCAAACCAACATAGCTACTTCGGTCAGTCCATCCGCAATTGATGGGATCCATAAAAATATTAAAAAATGAACTAATCTTGACTATCTTTGAGCTGATTTAAGTCCCCCGGTGGCATTCACTCAATAGTCAGCCCTAGGTGGGGTTAACATGTTACCTTGCTAATGTGTCACCCCAGTGGTCCCTTGTTCAGGAAGATGTGTGTCCATGTGCTTTCTTCCCTAAATTAATCGTTGCACACCAAAAGGAAACCCCTTTGATTGGATAGTCCTACTATGTGGCTGGTAGACTACTCCCTTTGGATTGGTAAATCTATGTTAGTTCAAGGCCAACATGGCCCCTACTCAGTGCAGTCCATCGCAAACCGATGGGATCCATCAAAAATATTTAAAAAAATGAAACTAATTTTGAATATTTTTGAGCTGATCTAAGTCCCCCAGTGGCATTCACTCAGTAGTCAACCTTAAGTTGGGTTCGATTCGTTGTGTGATCAACTTACACCTCAACAACTAATTCCTACTTTGGAAGATGTATGTATACTACACTTTTTTCCTAGTACAATTGCTGCACAAAAGGCAACCCCTTTGGTTGGATAGTTTTACCATGTGGTTGGTAGATTACCCCTTTAGATCGATAAATTTGATGTAGATCAAGGCCAACATAGCCCCTACTTGCAATCACAAACCAACAAGATCCATTCAAACATCCAAAAATCTAAATTCCAAAATAAACAAACTCAACCTTCCACTCTAGTAGGGTCAAACAAAACAAACAAAACAAATTCCTTCTAACTTCCTAAGAGGAGTAACATCTAAAATAAACAAATTCAACACTCCTCCTTAATGGAGACAAACAAAATCAACAAATCAAATCAATCTGCCTCTCCTCAATGAGATGCAAGTAATTCTAGTTCTCCAGCGGATCCCAAATCTAATCCCTCAGTAGATCTCAAAACCTCTTTTCCCTAATGGATGACTTGAATTTGCTCCCTTAGTGGAGAGTTCACATTTCCATCCCTAGTGGTACACCAATCATAAATCAATAAATCAAAGCAAATTTATCCTCAGCGAGACTCAAATCAAATCAAACCTTTCATACCCCAGTAGATGACTTGAACCTCTTTCCCTAGTGGAAGGTTCACATACTCAATCCCTAGTGGATTCCTCTTTCACTCTCTTATGTCTTTGACATGAATTGAGACACATTGCACTAAGCTCTTGATTCCTTCTACACCATGGGTTAGGAGTAGATCATTTCTATTAATGCTTATGATCGTTCAGTGTTGTTGATCACCTCGGTCAACACTAATACGTGCGGTGTACCTTGTCGGTCACACCACACCTATGGAGCGCCCTTTATTGACCTCATTTTTAAAATGAGCTCTTAACCCCTCTATCTTAGACACTAAGAGTTCCTTAGTCTTAAGGCACTTCTAGTGATTAGGTGAAAACTTAACCTAACACTAGAGAGACTTAGAAGAGTTAGCCATAGGAATAGGTTATGCCTTAGGGGTGTTAGGAAAATTTGTCTATCCTATACCTTGAACCAAATCCTTGCTTCCTTCTTTCAAGTCCAACTTCAAATTCAAATCAACCTCAAATCATAACCAACTTCAAATCATAATCAACTTCAACTCCAAACCAACTTCAAATTCAAACCAATTCCATATCAAATCTCAAATCAATTCCAACTCAATTGATTTTCTTAAATCTTAAATTAATTATAATGGATTTTCTCAAATCATGAATAAATTCCAAATGATTGAATTCTAAATCCAAAATCTTTCCTAAGTCACTTTGATTTCATCTTAGGGACTTAGCTCAAATCAAATTCAAGTCACTTTAAACTCAAGAGATTTTCTCATAACCCATTTATATTCTCATTTATATTCAAAAATATAAATGAAATATAAATTCAAATAACCAACATCAAATCCAAAATTTAATCTAAATCCAAAATCTTTCCTAAGTCACTTTAATTTCATCTTAGAGACTTAGCTCAAATCAATCCAAATCCTTAGATTTTGTTCATGATTCAATCAATCTTCAATCATGAATCCAAATATAAACACAAACTTCAAATCATCAAACCAAAACCAAATTCAAAAATCAAACCCAAATCTAATCAAAATCCAACCCATGCTTCTTCAAGTCAAATTCTTGAACTTAGCCAAATCAAATTCAAATCAAGCCAAACCCTTGGATTTTCTTCATGATTCAATCATGAATCCAAATAAAAACACAAACTCCAATCATCAAACCTAAACTAAATTCAAAACTCAAACCCAAATCAAACCCATATTCACCCTTTGAACTTGAAATTATCAAATGAATCGAAATCCATTTGACTCTAAATCACTTGTAAATGGATTTATATTTCAATCATAAGTCCATATGTGAGTTCAACCAAACTTGAATGAAGCCTTGATCAAGTTAATTGACCCATTTAGGCTCACTTGACCCAAAGGGACCTGAAGTACCCCTTTTGAGCTAAATTCTAATCCTACCCAAATTAGATTGAACTAAGCCCATCTAAGCCTCAGATTGTGAGAAACAATCATCATGAGATGATCAATCACTCAAATTGGGTCAAACCAAGTCAAACCTAAGGGTTGACCAAGTCAACACTTAGCCAAAATGAAACCCTAATTAGCCAAAATCCATCATAGGCCAAATTGATTGAAACCATTGATCAAAACCAATTCATGATCAATGATTGAATATGACCAAGTCATCAATTGAGCCAAACCTAGCCCAATTGGCCACTTGACCCAAGTTGACCTAAAAAGTCAAAATATGTCAAATCTTGATCTAAGCTAAATTAATTACAACTAATGAGTCAAATTCATTCTAAACCACTTATTGAACTTGACCAAACCTTCAATTCGCCAACTAAACCCAACCTAGCTTAATTTACCATGAACCCAACTTGACTTAAAAGGTCAAATTGAGCCAAAATTAAATCAAACCAAATTTATTGAAACCAAAGCTTGCAAAACATTTCAAATGACCAACCAAACCTAAACCAACCCATGACCTAGCCCAATTGAGTAAAATGGGTCAAATTGGTCCACTTGACCCATTTGACCTAAATGAAATCAAATGAACCAAAACTAAATATAAACCAAATTGAACCAAACCAATGATACCAAAATATTTCAAATGATCATATGAACTTGACCCTTGGTTTGACCCAATTTGACCAATTGGTCAACTTGACTCAAGTTGGCCCATTTTGACCTAAATGGGTCAACATGAGCCAAATGACATCAAATCAACTACAAATTCTTTGAAATTTGGCCCAACCCAATTTCAAACTATTCCAAATCTACCTAAAGTGAAATAAAAGCCAAATGACCATTTTACCCATAGTTCAAGGGTAACCCATGGCCAATTCCACTTAGAATTTGGTCAAATCCTTTTCATGGCCACTTGGCACCCTCTTAGTGGACCAAATGGACACTAATAAGTGTGGTGCACATGAACCAATGGGTTTGGGTCAGCCAAACCCAACCTAAGGCCAAAACTAACCACCCAATAGAAACGTTTCCATAAGGAATCACTCCTCCACTCAAATGAGCACATGGAAACTTCACCACTCCACTCCTCTGCCAAAATTGAACCATGTGGAGCTTAAAATGGCCGAACCAACCCTCTCATTGTGATCAATTTGATCAAAATAAAAGAGACAAGCTCAACCATCCGATCATTGTAGGAGGAGATATACTCCCCCTAATTCTACTTCATTTCACATCTCTGACATTCGATTGAGCCATAGGAACTCAGTGGAAGCATTGCCAAGCTCTCCCAAGGTTTCTCAAGCTCTTCCCAATTCTCCATTTCTCGATTTTCCTAAATTGAAAATAGGGAGGTGAGTGAGAGTGTCAACTTGCTCAATTCTCCATAGAAGTTCAATTCCTCCTTCAAGCACCATCAGAGGACCCAATCCAGCTCACATTAATCAAATCCCAAGCAATCAAGCTACGAGAAGGAGGGATTCAACCAAAATTGCAAGCATTTGAAGCTCATCTTGGCCAATAGGAGGATCTACTTGTTCTCAAGCCTTCAAACTTTCAACAGGACTTGTCTCCACTAGATGAAGCTACCTCGATGGTTGGGAGCACCGGTGATAGCCTCAGTGAGGTATGAAAAAACAAGCTTAGGCTAGATTTTCTTTGGTCCTTTGTGAAGGGAACTTTCATCCCAAGAAATTGACCATTGGATGTCTTCTTTATTGCCTCTTGATGGTGTGTGTTCAATCCCTACTCAATCGAGCTCAAGTGAGCTTGGATCAAGCTTTAAGGGATGGACGGTCGTTGTCTCCCGCAGGCGAGGGCAAGGATGAATCACGGGCTGTCCATCCCATGTGTTTTGGATGGACGGTCCTGATTAATCCACGTTAGATCCGCTAATTATCCCTTTAGAAATTATAAGTTTAATCATGACCATCGATCTTTTAATCGGGATTAGGAAAAAATGCATAGCGTAGCATGTAGAACTTAAATAAAAAATCTCATCGTACCACGTGGAAAGTGCACGCCGCGTCAGTGGTCCATGTGTCGCCGATGGGATTAGTTATATAATTAGGCTATTTAATTATTCCCTAATCACATAAACTTTAAAAATACATAACTAAATATAGAAAGATCAAAATAAAGGCAAATGCAACTTCATTTCAAAGATAATTCAAAGGGGAATAATATAAAATTAATTTTAATTGATTTTGAACAGTGACATTTTCTTAATTTGAGTTTTATTAGGATGTAATTATTATGTTAGTACTCCTTAATTATTCTAATAATTAATTCCAAATTCCCTTGGGTTAATTAGTGGGATGACCTCACCCTGATTTTCTTGGAATTTATTAATTGGATTAATTAGGTAATTGTTTCATCTATAACTCCTTAATCATTAAATGATTAATTAACCTATTAAATGATGCTAACTTCATTGATTAAATTTGTTAATCATCTTGGAAAAGTGGATAGACTTAGGGAATGAGATTAGGAGGCCTTTTCCAATTCTTTTCTCCTAAAGTCTATTTCATTTGAATGAAAACTTAATTTATTTACAAATTAATTAGTGATTTAATCATTCCATTAAATAGCTTAATTAACCAAACTCAAAATAAAAAATTAATCCAGAAACTTAATCACTTAATCAATCCTTTCTTAGGTAGATCCTTAGGGGTTCAAGAGCCTAAGGATAATTTAAGGAAATTATTTCCAACTCACATGTGTGGGAAGGTTATGAAAGTACTTAATTAATCCTTTTAGCTTAATTAATCAATAATTATGAGCCAATTGCATTAAAGCCTTTCTTTCTTAGGGTGCATTGCTAATTTAAATTTAATATGGTTGCATATCATATGTTGGCTCATAATTATTAGGTTAATTATGTTAAAGAAGGTGCATGTAAGGGGTAATTAATTGATTTAATTCACACCTTAACCTAAAAATGGTTCTAAAAATTAAACTGAAATAACACACAGATGTGGGAGATGGGTTAGGACCAGCAAACCTTTTCACATTTCCTAAATTCTAATCAAACTCAAAACCAAAATTAAAATTTCTTTAAACAATTTTGATTCACTTTAAATGGTCTTATTCCATAGGATTGTCTTTAGGAATTAATTAAGATGAATGAATTTACATGCTTACATCACTTTATTTCTTTCCTAGCATGCTAAATATTGTTTGTCATATGAAATCATGCATACATGTCTTCTAAAAAATCAAATTAAAATGAAATATTTCTTTTATGTCAAATTGCATGTTTTGGCTAAAGTAAGAATATGAATGACTATTATCACTATTAAATCCAAAATTATTTTCAAAACCTATAAATCATACATTACAAATGAAGGGTATGCTACTTATAATTACTTATAAGCTTGCATGTGAGTATAATATAAGATGTGCATTATGTGACTTTTCCTTCTCTTCTCTTTTAACATAATTTTGAATAGGATTTGCAAAGTGTATAGTTCATTTGAAAAGAACATAACACTTGATTAAATCCATTCTTATTCATTCCTATGTTAACCTTTAAGAAGGGCCTTCATATTACACATATAAATTAAGCAACCAAAATCAAACAAATAAATACAAAACTTTTGTATGATTCTTTTTCCATTCATTTGTTTTTGTACATGAACATATATTTAAGAAAAGTGGTATATAGTCTAGACATCCTAGGATTGTGAGGTTTTAAGTAGCCCCAAGTAGGTCTTGTACCTTACACCCTTAGTGTAGAAAATAATGGCATCATACTCACTTATGTCTTTCATATATGTAAATGTGCATTTGATTAATGGATAAAAGAATCCCCCTCTTTTCTACTTAACAAATTCATGCATCATGAAAAATTCCAAATTTTCCTTAAATTACCATTTCTACACATGTTGGAAAGAAATAAAGTGTTGTGTGTTTTATGATAGTAATTCACTTTAATTAATCTTAAAAATACCTTTCTTGTTGAATAGGTTTATTTAGAGTCCATCTAAACTTAGGATTAATTAAAATGCATTCACTAAATAAAAATCACTATTGAATCTACCTTAGAAATTACTTAAGGTAGGGAGGAAAGAGAAGTTCTCTTCTCTTTTCTCTCTTAACAACTTAGTAATTAAGTGTAGGTCCATTCAAGACAAATCAAATCATCAAATAAAATCAACCAAATCAACTAAATCACTTAAATGAAATCACCCACTAAGTTGAATCCTTCATACTTAGAAAACTCTAATCTTAAAGCCTAGCTAAGACATAAATGACACACATTAGGCTAAGTCACCATTTCTAGTCCTATGTTAGGCGGTGCATGGTTTGATGTTTGCTTTTGTTTGTGATGTGATGTTTTAGTCAGATGTTAGGGTGTATATGTGGAGAATGGTAGGTGATCTTAGTCTAACCATTATCTTCTGCGGGATTGTGCTTAAGAACTTTAATAAAAAATATAAATGCTTTTCGTGTTGCTTATACCCTAAGCATAATCAAAATAGGCAGTGGACTTGGTTGCCCATGTGTAGGGTGCTAAGTCCAATTTATTCATATACATGCTTGGGATTGTGTGGTTTGTTTAGCTAATATCTATTTTATAGGTTTTAGTTAGATTTACTTTCCCTTTTCATGTAAATTTTGCAATTAAGATTTGGAATGAATGTTATGGGGGATTAGGGTGAACATTGGTCATAATATATATGTATGCACCATGTGAAGCCTTTGGAGTATCCACATTCCAACCTATCAAAAGAAAGAGGAAAGAAGAAAGAAGAAAGAAGAAAGAAGAAATGCAGAAAGAAGAAATAAAGAAGGAAGACCCCCTTAACATGAACTCCTTTTTTATTGTAATTAATTCATTTGTAATTTGTGCTATATAAGGGTAGAGCTCAGCTACCCAATTTTTTTTGGGTTTGTGTGGTGGAGCCCGATCACAAAAGGCCTCTTATTCTTTTACGCTAGCTTTATAAATTATTTGATGTTTGTTTAGCTTGTGCATTAAGATGGCACATTTTCCTAGTTTCTTTCTTGCTTTGATGAATGGCCTGGATGTGATTAGCTCTTAGGAAAAAAATAAATTTTCTATCCAATTAATCAATTCAAAGTTAAAATTAAATAACTCATAACCTCACCTAAAGCCTATCACATAAAAATAAGATAAAAGATTTAACAACTCCTTAGCTAGATGTTGTATGTTCTCACATCATGCATAAAAAGCATCTTATTTTACTCTTATTATGGAGGGCTTCCACCTGTGCCAAAGAACTTGGCTTGACCTTTGAGAGCCATGGTGGAAACACACCTCCTTTCTTGTTGATTTTGGCCCATAATCTAATTTCTCATGCATTAGGCATATGAATCTCATAGCCTGTGTCAAATTATTTGTACAAAAATGAAAATAAAAAGTAAACAAATTTTCATTAGATTTAATTCATGAATGCATGCCCTACATGATCTAGTCTCTTTAGGAGTGTGTTTAAGGAGTTAGACTCTTTCTAAATAAACAATAGCCTAGCTATCTTGCAAAAGCATATGACTTACCTACATGTATTTAAAATCGTAGGAGGAGTTAGTTGAGGCCACCCTGGCGGTTGTAAGTCCAAATTGTGATTTATCCTCTTGTGGAGGTAAACCATATACCCATTTTACCTTAGATTTAGGTCATTTTCGCTCCCTAGATTTAGGTTCAGAGGTTGCTTCTCCCCTTTGTGGGCCATAAGCATAAATCCTCACCTTTTAGGCATTTTCATGACCTTATGTCATGGAACTATAAGTTCTAGATTTTGAACAAAAATTCAACTCAAATGAATAAATCACTTCAATTTCAAAAAATGTAAAGCCCAACCATGGGATAGTTTGGGATGCTTACTAGGCTTCTAGTATCATAAGTATCCCATACTTATCTTTCTTTGGTTTCGATAATAACTCCCTCATCTTGATCAATCCCATTTGATCTTCAAAAAATAAACCAATTAATTGATAGTTCTATCTTTGAAATCTTTGGAGACAATGATCATTTACCTTAATCGAGAGTATTCTTAAGGAATCTCATTTATTAGGATATAATTAACTATGGGGCTTACTTCCATAAGAAACTTAATGATCCTGATTTAAAATAAATCCTACTTTACTTTTTCATGTAAAGTAGGGAAAGAATCTCTGGTACATACGAAGACCCATAGTCCTTAGAGTCCTTGTTAAGGTGATTAGGTCCATTGTAGGGTGGTGACTTCTATCTTTTGAGATAGTACACCTTTCTTCAATGTCATACTCGATCACCCTAATAAGAATATATGTAGATCTACGTGGTGTCCCAACAAGTAGATTATATATTTGTTTTCATTTATCTTTCCAAATGATAGATGAAGATGAGAATAAATTTTCACCACAAGGTAGTAAATTTTTCCTCTACTATGAATTCAGGTCCTCGCATTTTAGGCATTTTTACATTCTTGTATCGTTGGATATAAATTCTAGTATTCTAATAAAATGTCAATATAAATAATCATGATTCTCTACCTCAAAAAAATAAAGTCTCATCATAGGATAAACTAAAGTGTTTACTAGGCTTCTAGTATCACTGAGCAGTTTTTATTTACCCTTCTTTCGACTCTGTTAAGAACTCTTCTTATTTGAGCTCTTCCACTTGATTTCTAATAATCACCAATCCTTTGATGTCAAGCTTTAAAATCCATAGATATGTTATTTGATCACTTTAATAAAGAGTTTTCTTAAGAAATTCATATCCCCTAAGATGAAATTAACTATAGGGGCATGCTCTTATAGGGAACTTAAGAACTTGAATTAAATAAATTTTGTCATACTGCATCCATATAAGGTAGGGGGAAAATCTCTAATACATTAGACCCATCAACCTTAAGAGTCTTTTCTAGGTGATTGAGTCCATCATAAGGTGATATTTCTACCTTTCGATGTAATATGTCATTCATTAGTATCATACTCTATTATTTCAATAAGTATATCCTAAGATCTGCAAGATGCCCCATCACATTTTTAAACACCACAAGGGTTATTATGGAATTTCTTAGCAGCACACTTGCTCCCAAGTTCCCCTTTGAATGCATGATCTTTTAAACTAACAAATTATAAGTTTGAAGAAATAGAATAGTGCCACTTGGGAGATGTACTTCAATGGTACAACCTCCTCTAAAAGAGACAAAGAATTCAATTCTCCAATCCCATGAAAGCCAAAATCAGATTAATTTTCATAACTCAAGAAAAATGAGTGCTATGATATTCTTATCATTTATCTAAGCCTTTTATGAATAGCAAATCTAAGAACGAAGCCCAAATAACTAATTTAGAATTAGAAATACTCATAGAGATCAAAGAAATCAAAATCTTGAGAGATTCTTGACTATTTGTTAACCAAGAGGGTGAAGTCTACAAAGTATTAAATCCAAAACTCTTCAACTATCATCAATATATGATGAAATTGCTTGAGCAAATCCCTACTATGACTTTGTATAGGATTCCATACAAAGATAATTGCATGGTTGACGCCTTAATAAATCTTGTAAAGGAAATCACTTATCCAAAGGAAGGGTCTATGTGCATAACCAGCAAGTTTTGTTTCCTATAGATTTAGATTATGTAGATAAAAAAGGTAGAAATTGAAGAGGTAACCACTCTTGTTGAGATTTAAGAAGAGATTGACTAGAGACAATCATTCATTTACTACATTAGTGAGGGGAGGCTTCTAGAAGATAAGTCATTAGCTAATCAGCTTAAGAAATAAGCTTTGGCCTACTATATGATCAATTGCATGTTGTATTATCAATCTTTTGATCAAATGTGGTAATGCTATTTAGACAAGTAGGAAACCCATAAGATAATGACTGAGGTGCATGTTGGATTGTGTGGTGCTCATAATTTGGCCCAAAAATAAAATTAAAAAATTAAACTACTTGGATATTATTGGCATGCAATTAATGACTGCATAAAATTGCATGACATTGTCATCAGTGTCAAGTACATGGTACTGCCTTATATCATCCACTAATGTATTGTACCTATTGATCACTTCTTGGCCCTTTAAGAGTAAGAGCACTGACATTATATGGCTTATTGACCCTTTATCTTTTAAAGGCCATTAATTTATATTAGCTATGTCTGATTATTTTTTTAAGTGGGCAGAAGTAATTCCACTATAAGAAGTTAAGGAATGCCATATACTCAACCTTTTTTATGAATATATTATATATTGATTTGGTGTTACTCATAAAATAATATCTGAAAATGGTCCGACATTAAGTCTATAAAAATAAATTATTTGGTGCAAAAATGCAATACATTAATTAGAGGTATTCAACAATCTATTACCCCAAGACAAATGGATTGATTGAAGCTTTTAATAGCATAATGGTTATGATCTTAAAGAAGGTCCTTGACGATAATAAATGTTAATGGAATGAACAGTTAATTGAAGCATTGTGAGATTTTTGAACTGCATACAAAACACCACTCAATCTACACCTTTCACCTTGCTTTGTGGAATTGAAGTTGTTCTCCCTTTAGAGATATAGCTTTTATCTTTAAGAATTGCAATCAATAACCAAATCATGACTGGACAAAATGCTAAACTTCATTTGAAAGAACTTGAAAGTGTTGAAAAAAAT
Source organism: Cymbidium sinense (assembly GCA_021442155.1). Classification (NCBI taxonomy): domain Eukaryota; kingdom Viridiplantae; phylum Streptophyta; class Magnoliopsida; order Asparagales; family Orchidaceae; genus Cymbidium; species Cymbidium sinense. The sequence goes on along the minus strand of CM038224.1, from coordinate 69,808,170 downwards.
CTTTGTAAGCTCAAAAAGATCTTGAATTTTACCAATCGGGTGATTCAAGCTCACAATAAATTGGTCCATCCTAGAATCTTTTGAGTAGAAGACTTGATTTTGGTTATTTGAAGGCTGATTTTAGTTCATCTCAGGGTTGAAAATAAGTTTGAACCAATGTGGGAAGGCTTGTTTGTCATGGAAAATGTTCATGAAGGTGGTTCTTATCAGTTGATAAATTATAATGATGAGCATCATATACTTCTTGTTAATGGATGATATTTAAATAAATATTATCCATTATTGTACTTTCAATTAAATCTCTTCAATAAAATTATGTTTTTAGTAGAATATGTATGTGATTAACTAGGACCAAATGTTCTCTTTATATCTGTTCAAAACTATTTATTTCTCTATTGTGTTTTCATTATTTGTCAGAAATGTCAGTTCACAAGATATAGAGATAGAATAAAATCATCATGCCCCTTTTCTATCTAAGCTACTCAGGATAGGATTAAGTCACCAAGGCCCCTTCCTATTAACTAAATCATGGTAGATTAGGATTAAGTTGCAATGACACTTTCCTGGTTAAAATTTTAGGGATGGATAAATTCTTTAAGGCCCCATTTGTCAACCAAGATATTTAGGTTAGGGTTATGACATTAAGACCTCTTCTTATTTCTAGACCAGCAAGTTAGGAGTAAGTACCCAACAACATCCTTTTTAGAAAAACAAAGATAGGATGAAGTCATTGCAGCCCCTTTCATGTTTAAGCTTTCAGGTTTAAAATTAAGCCACCAAGGCCCCTTCCTATTAGCTAGGCCATCTAGGTTTAAGATCAAGTCTTTATGACACCTTGCCATAAGCTAAGAACTTAGGAATGGATAAAGTCATTGACCATATTTCTGGGTAGACTAATTAGCTTTGGATCAAATCACAAAGACATCTCTCTTATTAATCAAAATTTAGCAATAAGGCTTAAGCTATTGTAGTTATTTTCTCATTTAAGCTATTTACATTAAGATTAAGCCATTAAGCTCCTTCCAATTAGCTAAACTAGCGAGGGAGTAAGTTACCAAATGACATCCTTTATAGAAAAGAAAAACTTTAAGATCTATTCTATCCCAATATAAACACTTACAAATCCTCCCCTAAGGTGGGTTAGTATTTAATGCTACCCCTTTGGCTAATTCCACATAAGAAGATGTGAGTCCCAATACTTTCTTCTTAAGTTAACCATCATAAATTGAAAGACCCCATTATGTTAGTTAGTCATTAGGGTTATCTCTTTGGCTAATTCCACCTAGGAAGATGTGAGTCTCCATGTTTTATTCTTGGGAAGCCATTGAACAAATGGGAAAAAAACTTAGGATCTAGTATATCCCAATATAGACACCCATAGGTCTTCTCCTTAGGTTGGTTATTCATTATGGCTATCTTTTTAGTTACTTTCATATAAGAAGATGCAAGTCCCCACACATTCTTCTTAGTGAAATGATTGCAAACCAATGGGAAAAGAAAACTTAGGATTTAGTCTATCCTAGTATAGACACCAAAAGGTCTTCTCCTTAGGTTGGTTAGTCATTAAGGCTATCTTTTTGACTAGTTTTATTCCTGAGATATGAGCCCCAGTGCTTTCTTCCTATGATAGTGTTGACCTCACTTTTGGAGTGAGTTCTCAACTTTTCATCATAGATTTAGGACTCTTGTAGGCACTAAGAGCTCCTTAGTCTTAAGACACTTCTAGTGATTAGGTGAACACTTAACATAAGCCTAAAGACTTAGAAGGGTTAGCTAGAGGAATAAGTTATGCCTTAGAGACTTAGAAAAACTTTACCTACCTATAGCTAAACCCAATCCATGCTTTTTTTCCTCAAAAAACCAAATCAACTCAAATACCAAATCTAAATCCAAATTCCAAACCAAATCATAAAAATCAAATCAAGATCAACATTCTTCCTAAGCCCTTTTTTTCATCTATGGACTTAGCCTTAACTAAATTCAAATCATCCGATTCAATTTGATTTTCTCAAAGATCAATTCAATCCCTCAATCATTTTCCAAATCCAAATCAAATCCCAATTCCAAAATAATTCAAATCAAATCAAATCAAATCAAAATTCCTTCTTATGACCCACTCTTATAAGCTCAAATATCCACCTAAAATTATCTCAAACTTGATTGATTTCTTTATAAATCAATTATTCCTTAATTTATATTCACAAATATAAATGAAATCCATACCTAAATGACCAAAACCAAATCAAACTAAATCAAACCAAGTCAAATCCCCCCTTAAGCCTTATGGACCTATCTCCATAAGCTTAATCAAATCTCATACAAATCAACCCAAAATTAATTGGTTTCTTTATAAACCAATTACTCCTTCATTTATATTCATAAATATAGATGAAACCCACCCTCCAATGACCAAAAATAAATTAAACTAAATCAATCCCTTACTTAAGCCCTTTTGACCTACATCCTTAAGCTTGGTCAAATTTGCTTCCAAATCACTCCAAACTCAGGATTTTCTCATGACTCATTTATATCTTCATTTATATCCCAAAATATAAACAAAATATAAATCCAAAAAGCCAAAAATCAAATCCAAAATTAAACCAAAACCCAATTTAAGACTTTTAAGCCAATCTCTTGGACTTGGCCAAATCATATTCAAATTAAGCCAAAACTACTGGATTTTCTCTTGAATCAATCATTCCTTCAATCATTTAGCCAAATATAAACATAAACTACAATTATCAAACCAAACTCAAGTCAACCTAAGTCAAACCCAAGTTAGCCTTTTTGACTTGAAAACTCAAATGGGCCAAAATTCATTAGACTCCAAATTGATTATAGTTGGATCTAAATTTCAATCATAGGCTCATATATGAGTTCAACTAAACTTGAATCAAGCGAAAATCAACCAAATGACTATTTTTGGTCTTCATCATTAAAGTGACCTAAAAGACACTTTGAGCAAGTTCTAATCAACCCAGATTGAACCAAGGCCATCCAAGACTAATATCATGATCAACAATCACCTCAATTGGGTCAAACCAAGCCAACTTGGTCCTTTGACTAAGTCAACCTTTAGCCTAAATGAAACCTAAACTAGCCAAAACCCACCATATGTCAAATTGATTGAAATCATTGATCCAAACCAACTCTTAATCAATGATTGAACATGACTAAATCCTCAATTGAGCCAAACCAAGTCCAATCGGCCATTTGACCCAAGCTGACCCAAATTGTCCTAAAAAGCCAAAATGGGTCAAATCACAATCTAACTCAAATTGATTGCAACAAATGGCTCAAGTTCATTCCAAATCAATTATTGAACTTGGCCAAAGCCATAATCAAGCCCAATTTGACCAATTGGTCAACTTGACCCAACCTAGCCCAAATTGACCTAAAAGGTCAAATTGGCCAAAATCCAAATTAAACCTAAATTGATTCAATCCAAAGCCTACAATCATTTTTAATTAACCATTTGAACATGAACCAATACCTAACACAACCCAATTTGGTCAAATTGGTCAAATTGGTCAACTTGACCCATTTGACCCATTTGATTTCAAATGAGCCAAAATCAAACCTAAGCCAAACCAACCCAAATCATTTGAACTCTTCAAATCATCATTTGAACATGACCCAAGCCTTGGTTTGACCAAATTTGATCAATTGATCACCCAACCCAACATGAACCCATATGAACCTATTTGACCAAATGAAGCCTAAGCACTCAAAATCAACCCATAGGACTTTGAAGGCTGACCAAACCCTACCCAAACTAACCCTAGGTTAGCCCAAAGTCTGCCCATAAGCCAAGTAGGCCCCATCCAAGGGGAGTAGCCATTGGAAAAATCTCTTTGAATTCCTTCCCCATTTGGCAAAGTCAATCTCCCATCACTTGGGTAGCCATCCAATTGCCAAATGAACCATGCCTAACCTTTCTAGCCCACTCTAAGCACACTAGGACTTGCCATCAACCAAAGGGAGGTGAGTTAACTCACCTCCCATGCAAACTAAACACCCCATGGACAAAGGAAAGGAAATCTTCCTATATCAGACCTTAAGCCACCTCCCAAGCCTTCCCCACTCCTTGCGAGCCATTGGACCTAATGGAGACAATTATGGTAGTTTGATGGTGGTTGGCTAGCAAGAAAATGGGATTGAATCCCATTCATCCACTTTAGCAATTAAGGGGGTATACCCTCTCAATTCGAACGGGTGCAGGATTCATCTTTGTTTAAGCTAGAGAGAGTGAAGGAGATCTCCCACAGCCATTCCCCAAGCTCCTAAGCTCCCCATTCTTCTCCCTTCTTAGTTTTACATCAACCTGAAATAAGAGAGGTTGATTTTGATTCAAGCTTTCTCATTTCAACACCAAACTTCAATTCCTTTTGCACACACCTTCCACACACGATATCAAAGCCATCCAAATTATTTCCCAAGCTCCAAAGCCATCAGAAGCTCAAGTTCAATCAAGATCGAAGCTCCAAAGTGTGTGGATTGGTCGCCCGAGGGATCTACTCCAAATCAAGGCCCAAGCTTCTCAACAGGACTTCGTCTCTACTAGACAAAGCTACCTCCATCAATCCCATTGCAGGTCTTGAGCTCTAGCGAGGTAATTCTTTAAAACTATAGCCTAGGTGATTTTCGAGTCGATCTTTTGTAAAAGAAATGTGTATTTCATGCAATCTTAGCCGTTGGATGTGTTCCTCTCTTTCCCTTGATGGTGTGAGATCATTTTGGAATCAATCCAAGCTTTGGTGAGCTCGAATCGAATGGAGAAAGATGGATGACATCTATCTTTTACTGCTTGTGAAGGAGAGAGATCATGGGCCGTCCATTCCGCATGATCGAAATGGACGATCGTGATTAAATCATGCTTAAATTCTAATTATTCCCACTAAACCACAGGATTAATCATAGTTATTTGATCTTAGATCGGATGGTCCACGAGAAAGTGTGTCCACCACTGGCTGACTCGACTGCGCAATGATAACTTTAATCCCCAATCCCATTGCGCCATGTGGAAAGCACGATGCATCAACATGCCACATGGTGCCGATGGGATTAGGGCTTTAATTAGGTTAATTAATCCATTTTTAATGTTAAAACTTCCATAATTCATAACTAATTATAGAAAAATCTAAAAAATGCAAATGAGGGCTCATTTAAAAGGTATTTCAGAGAGGAATCCATTAAAATTATCCTTAATTAATTTTGAACAATAATTTTGGCCTAATATAATTTAATTAAAATTTAATTAGTTTAATTACTCCTTAATTAATCATCGAATTAATTTTAAACTTCTTGATTGATTAAGCCCTAATTACCTTCTTAACTTAATTAAATAATAATTAAGTATATGAATAGTAATTAATTAATTATTTTGACTCCCTAATTACTGTTGAATAGTAAAGAGGCTTAGGAATTAGATTGGGGCTTCTCCCCTAATCTTTTTCCTAATTTTCCCTCTTTTCAACCAAAAATGCTAATTAGTGATTAATTAATTTATCAATGACTTAATTGCATAAATTAAAACTCAAATTATATGAATTCATGCTTGATTAAATGGATGGCTTATGGAATTAGGTTGGGACCTCTTTTCTAACCTTTTTCCCCTAAGTCCATCTCATTTTCATAAGATAATAAAATTTGTTAATTAAGAAAGAAAAAAATGAATTAATGGATTAATTCTTTGATCAATTAAATTAAAATTTTAATTAAATCTGATTTCCCTAATTAATCCTTGGGTAGTTCTTTGGGTGTTCAATAATGTAAAGAGAGCTAATGAAATTATGGTTAGCTCATATGTGTGAGAAAATCATAAAAGTAATTAAGTGATTTTTTAAGCTTAATTAATTAATGATTGTAAGCTAATTGCATTAGACCCCTTCCATTTCATAGGAGCATTGTTATTTACTTTTCAATTTATTTGTATATCATATTAGCTCATAATTGTTTAATCAATTCCCTTAAAGTAACATAGGTAAGGGTTAATAATTGATTTAATCCATGCCTAACTTAATCAATAACAACAATAACAATAAGCCTTAATCCCACTTAATTATTGAATCCTTCACTCCATGTGTCTTATTATATGTCAAATTCTCATTTAAATCAAGTATACTAAGATCATTTTTTACATCTTAACCAAGTATTTTTAAGTCTACCTCTACCTTTCTTAACATAAGGAAAAATCTAATGCATCTACTCTAATGTCAACGGTTGCTTTATATGGCCAAACCATCTAAGGCAACTCTTCCTAAATCTTATCTATTTAGCTACTCAACTTTTTCTCGAATATACTCATTTTGCATTCTATCTCTAAGAGTAAAGCCACTCATCCACTAAGCATCCTCATCTGTAACACTTAACTTAGTCTTATGCTTCTCTTTATTGGCCAACATTCATTTCATAAGTCATTTGTCTTACCACCATATTATAAAATTTTCTCTTAAGTTTAAGTGGAACTTTTCTATCACATAATAGGCAGATCATTCCTCCACTTCAACCATGCCTAACTTAAGCAATCCATAAAAATCATTTAATTGCTTCTTATTAAATCAAACTAATTTACATATATGAGGAATGGAATTAGGATTGGTTAACACCTCTTTCTCACATCTCTCTTAAATCAAGTTAAACATAAAATCAAAAGTAACTTTAAGAAACTTTGGTTTATCTTAAATAAGCTTATTTACTGTGATTGTCCTTAGGACTTAGTTGGATTGAATAAAATTACATGCTTGTGTTTCTTTATTTATTTCTAATCATATTAAAATGATGTCTGCCACTTATAGTCAGGCATTCATTTCCTTCAAAAATTAATTACAATAAATGATTTCATTTATGTCAAATTTGTATGTGTTGACCTAATTAAAAATATATGTGGCTATTATCACTATTAATTATAAAATTATTTTAAAAGTATTTAAATCAACTATAACACATAGAGTAGATAACTATAAGTATTTATAAGCTTGTATGTGCTTATACTTTAGAACATGTGATATGCAGTTCTCTTTTCTTTAAACTTCATGAATTTACATAGGGATATGAATATTAACAAGTGTATAGTTCATTTGAAAAGGACACAACACTTGTTTAGGTTTATTCTTATGTATATCCATGTTAGAATTTATATAGAATTTTAGCTCATGTATATAAATAAATCATAATACAATTCTTGTATGATTTCCATTCTTATAGTAGTTTGTACACTCATTAGTATTTAAAGATGGTGGGTATATCTAGTCTAGACACCTAGGGATGCACGGCTTTAAGTAGCCCAAGGAGATTTCTATTTCATTCCCCTGGTCAAAAAATGGCGAAGTACTTGCTTATAAATTTTATACACTTGTGTGTGCATTTGGCTAATGAATAAAAATCTCACCTTATTCCATATGCATAATTCAAAACTAAAATACAATTTTTGCATGATTCTCTATTCTTATAGTTATTTATACATCCATATGTATTTAAGAATAGTGGGTATAACTAGTTTGGACACCTGGGGACGCACGACTTTAAGTAGCCCCAAGGAGTTCTTATCTCATTCTCCTGGTCAAACAATGGCGAAGTACTTGCTTAGAATTTTTATACATTTGAATGTGTATTTAGCTAATGAATGAGAATCCTTTTTTTTCTATAAAAAAATCATTTATGCATCTTGCATTTAAGTGTGTCAAAAACATATTGCATGTATAGGTATGTTTAGGACTTAATCATATGCATGTTACATATGATGGAAAGAAATGAACAAATATGTGTTATGTGATAGTAATTAACACCAATTAATCTTAAGATACCTTTTTTATTGAATGAGTCTATTTAAAGTGAACCTAAACCTAGGACTAATTAAATATGTAATAAGTCATTCACTAAAGAGAATTCATTTAATTAATTTGCTTTAGATGCAACTTAAGATAGGGATAAAAATGAGTGATCCTCTCTTTTCTTCTCTTTAAAACACTTAGTTGCTAAGAGTAAGCCAAATGAAATAAAATAAAATATTAAATAAAAATTTCTAAATTAACTAAATCATTTAAAGTGAACCCTTCAAATTAAATCCTTTCTTACTTAGAAAATATAATAAAGCCTAGTTAAGGAAAACCACACAAGCCATAATACACACACCTTAGAATTAAGTCACTACTTTTAGCCTTATATTAGGGTGGTGCATGGCTTGATCTATGTTTGGTTTTATGATGTATACACTGAATGTTATGGTGTATGCTTCATAGACTGGATGTTAAGCCGTGATTAGCGTAATTATGTTTTCTGTAGAAGATTGTGCTTAAGGGGAGCTTAAAAATAAATATAAATGCTCTCTTTTATAGGTTGCTTAACCCCTAAGCATAATCTAAATTATGATAAGTGGACTTGGTGACCCATGTGCAGGGTGCTAAGTCCAAATTATACATATAATTGCTTGGACTGTATGGTGTGTTTAGCTAACACTTGTTTTACAAGTGTAGTTAGATTTAATTTTTCCTATTTTTAATGTAATTGTGTATTAGGAATTAGGATTAATGTTATGGGGGGATTAGGATGAGTGGAGGCTAGATGGCTTTGTCTTGGGAGGCCCTTATGATGCCTTTGGAGTAAGCAAATCTAAATGAAGAAATGGAGGAGACATGAAGAAAGAATATAAGAAGACTCCCCATAACATTTATTTATTTGTAATTATAATTATTCTTTCATATATGGGGTTGTCTAAGGGTAGAGCTCGACTACCCATTTCTCTTTTTAGGTTATATGACGGTACCTGACCGCACCAGCCTGTTATTCTTTTACATTGGGTTTACAAATTATTTGATGTTTTATTTATAATTGTGTAATAAAATTGGAATGTATTTTCCTAGTTTCTTCATATTTGGTGATTTAATGTGTGGCTTGGATCCGATTAGGCTCTTACAGTAAAATAAATTTTCTACCCCAACTACAACTTATAGCTAAATTTTATAAATAACTCATAAACTCACATAAATCCTAGACATTAAATCAAGATAATTAAAAGACTTAGCAACCCCTTAGCTGAATGTTGTATGCTTAATATAATGCATATCATCTTGAATCACTCTTGTAAAATGACGGCCTCCGTTCTTGCATATATGAGAACCACTTGACCTGTGAGAGTAACTTCTACTGACAGAGCTTCACCCTCTTCTCTCTTGATTTGACCCATAACTCATTTCAACATGTATTTAGGCATATAAAAATCTTATAGCCTTTTTTAAAATGAAGAGTCCAAAATCAAATAAAAATTGATAAAATTTACATTAGACTAAGTCATTACTCATACCACTCATGCTCTAGTCTCTTAGGGAGTGGGTTTCTTCTAATAATAACAACCTAACAATCTTGGAAAATATATGACTTGACCACATAGTTTTAAAGCGTAGGAGGAGTTAGCTGGCTGCCACTCCATGCAGATATAAGTTTAGCAGTCGGGTGGTTTACCCTCTCTTATGGAGATAAACCATATATCCATCTTCCCATTTTAGATATGAGGTTGTAAAAGTCCCTATTTTGGGATTATAAGTCCCATTCTAATAAATTTTAACTCAATATATTTTATATAAAAATAACCATATGATAGATTGGAATGCTCACTAGGTTTCATAGTATCATGAGCATTCCCTACTCATCTCCCTTTAGCTTTGATAATAAGTCTCTCCTTTTTTTTTATCTATCTCGATTGATTTTCCAAACATAGCTAATTTATTGATAGTCCTACCTTTGAAATCTTTAGAGACAACAATTGTCTACTTTAATCGAGAGTATTTTTAAGAAACTCACCTAGCTTAAGATGTAATTAACTATGAGGGCTTGCCCCCATAAGGAACTTTAGAACCTGGTTTAAATAAACTCTACTTTATTCATCAATATAAAGTAGGAGAAAATTTTCTATTATATTCGAAGACCCATCATACCTTAAGAGTCCTTATTAGGTGATTAAGTCCATTATAGGGTAGTGATTTTTATCTTTCAAGATAGTGCATCATTCCTTGATGTTGTACTCGATCACCTCAATAAGTATACCCTCAGAACTGTGTGGTATCCCTCATACATATAATTGAAAACAAATACCACAGATAGACATTTCAAACTAATAGGAAAAAACTAAGATCTAATATATCCTAGTATAGACACCTATAAGTCTTCCTCTTAGGTTGGTTTGTCATTAGGACTACGCCCTTGGCTAACTAATAAGATATGAGTCTCTGTACTTTCTTCTTAGGATAGCAATTGAAAAATGTCAAAAACAAAAATCAGCTATAATGAAGTCAGGATAGGAATAAGTCCCCCAATGACATCTCTTTTGACTATCACAACCCGATTAGGACTAGATCTCTTAATGGATCTTTCCCTAGCAACATTTTTCCTTCTCTTTGGAAGAGAAAACCTTTTTAAATCAAACACATTCAAATTTAAACCAATCCAAACATCAAAATTTCAAATTAAATCAAATCTAAATTCCTTTCTTTGGACTCAATTGATTGAGTTGATCAATGCCAATATGTGTGGTCTAATCTAGCTAATTCACTACATATATTCGAGGCCTATTTGTTGATATAATTTTTATATGAGGTTGACACTCCTCTTAATCTTAGCAATTAAGTTTCTTAATTAGACACTTAGGCACTACACTTAATGGTTAGGTGTAAAATCAAATCAAAATAAATATAAAATTTGAAACTAATGTTAAATCTAAAGTCAACACCTTAGGTTGAGATTTTGATCAAACTTAATGGACCCCACCAAGACCAGGCCTAACCCAATTAGACTAGAAGAGTCCAATCAAACCTAAGCTCAATAAAATTCAACAAAAATAAAGTTAAATAAATCTAAATTAAATGGAGCCTTAGTTAAGTTAATTGGGTTAATTAACTTTAACACATTTAATCCCAATCTTACTTAAATCCAAATAAAATTAGATAGAATCAAATTAAATCAAACTAAAAGCACATAATCAACATTTAAAAAAATAAACACATAGTTACATCTAGATGGGGTATAAAGTGGTTGACTAGGTCATATGACCTATGTTGATCCATGTGGGCCCCACCAAATTAAAAGTCAACACAAAAAAATTTAATCGAATTAAGCCATCCAAAGGCTCAAAAGCATAAAACATAAAACTAAGCACATTTCAATCTAATGGAGGCTTAAATGGGTTAATTTGATCACTTTGCATAAGTGAATCCAAATGGATTTTATTAAGTCCAAATTCAAATTAAATTGAAATTATTTAAGTCAAACATTCCAAAACACTTCAAAATTATAATTGAATATGATTCAACCCCTCCTTGAGTCTAATTTGATTAATTGGGTTACTCAGCCCAAGTAAATCCAATATGGCCTATTTAAGGCCAATTGAGGTCAACATGGGTCAAATTTGAAATCAATTGACCCAAATCATTTTAAACACTCAATCAAACATAATTGAAGCTCAAACACACATTTATTAGGTTAAATAGATCATTTGAAATAATTAAACTCAACTTAACTCATTTAAGTCAAAATATGTTAAGTTAGGTCAAAATCAAAATAAGCTCAGATCAAATGAAATCAATCAATTAGAGATAATGTAAATGATCAAGTCAACATAATTGAATCCAAATATAAATCTTCAAATGGCTAAATAGGCTCGAAATCCAACTTGACTCATTTAGGTCAAATGGGTCAAATTAGCCTAAATCAAATTAAATTTAAACATAACTTCAATTAATTAGTCTCCAATCCATCTAATGGACAATCAACAATAATTACGAACCTAAAACTAAAGTCAATCAATCAATCAATCTAACATAAATCATCTTAAACCCCAACAAACCAAATCCAACTCCAACATCTAAACTTAATTCAAATGAGCTCAACTTAACCCCTTACTTGTCTTGAGCTCAACTAAAGCAAGCAACAAGCCACCCGGAGGGATGGGGTGGTGCCATGGGATAAAGTAAAAGCCATTCAAGGAGAAAATGGAGCTAACTCACCATGGACCAAAAGTGACCTATGCTCCCTTCATCACCTCGATTAGCCAACTCAAACCCTTACACTAATCTACCTATCACCTTCAAAGTTGACTTAGGCTCCAATTCCCATGGCCAGTCACCTCCCACCTCCTCCATCGAGGATGGGCTGACCAAAAATAAAAGAAGTGGAAGAGGCCACCTCTCCCAACTTTGCCATCTCACACTTCCATAGCACTCAGGTAATCAAATTGACCCATTTTCCTATTCTCTATAGCCCCATAACTTATAATTCGATCGAGTTTTGGCGAGCAGTGATGACAATTGGTCTTTAGAGTAATCTAGAGGGAGGCAAGAAGGAAAATTTCTCCCAAAGCTCCACCTCGATCCACTAAACATTTTTAAAATGCTAAATCAACTTAATAATAGCTTAAGTGAGGTAATTCAACTTAACTATAGATAGCCCCTAGGCCATGATGTGTTGTGAAATTGTTAGATTTTAAGAAATAACCCCATAAAACAAAGTATTTTTTATTTTTAAACCTTTCTCGATCGATAGAATGCAAAATTCCAGTGAGAATTGTCAGAATTTTGCAATAGTTCAACCATGGGCTTCATAGCCAACGAGGGAGGAATTAAGAATTTTTAAAAAATTATCAAATTAAAACTTATTTTTTAAAAAATTTTGTAGTTAAATCAATTATAAAATATATAAGGTTATTTATAATAAAGAATTAAAGTAACAATCAAAGTAAATGCATAAAAGTAAAGAGACAAGAGGCACAAGGATTTTCATGTGGTTTGACTAAACCCAAAAATTGGCCTATGTCCACACTTAGTCACCCTAACTAGGAATTCAATATTCAAATGATATTACAACAAATCTCTTGTACTCTCTTACATCATGCAAGTACAACCCCAACAAAGTACAAGATAAAAAGAAAAAATATATAAAGTATCTAACTCTCAATTTAAAAGATTTTGCACTCAAAATCTAACTAATGGAATATTAAGACAAATAATAAAGAGAGCTCAAGATGATTAAATTTCTTATTTAATTAAAGTTAAAGTAATAATATGAACTTTATATGAAAAAATTGAAAAAAAGTCTTAAAAAAAATTTATTTTTCTACAAAAGAAATGAAGACTTGAAATGGAAGAACTTGAAGAGCTATATGAAATCACATCACATGGATGATCAAAAATTTTGCATGAAAGTGTGATTCAAACAAGTTATATAGTAAATACTTTCAAACAAACAACCTAATATTGACTTCTTATTTGTAAAATCAATTTAATCAAACCTAAGAGAAAATCTATCAAATCTTTTGAAAGATAAATTAAAAGAGATCAAGTGAATATTTTGATGAAAAAGCATATAAAACTTTTCATTCAAATCAAGCCAATGAACTTAAATATTTAAGAGAATAAATGAAACCACTTTTCTTACTCAATTCATTTATACATATGCAATGAGATCTATGACTTGAAAGTTTCATAAAATATGAATTTAAAAAGGACTTTAAGAAAATCTTTACCAATGTTAAAGGAAATCCTTATTTTTGAATATGAAATTTATGAAAGACAATAAATATGAGAAATTTTAAAGAGATTATTTTAAATCAATCAAACTAAAAGGAATTAGTTGAAGATAAATAAAAAGAGATTATAGACAAATCTTAACCATAAAGCACATAAATCTTTTAATCCAAATAAAACCAATAAAATCAATGATTCAAAAAATTAAAATAAAGTAAATACTCTTACTCAAGCCTTTGTATTTAAGCAATGAAATCAATTTACTTGATTTGAACTTTCCAAAGTAATAAAATTGGCTTGAAAGAGTTGAGAAAGATCTCCACTTGAATGTAGTTGAAGAGTGAAGACGAGAGATGAGCTTTAACACTTTGACTTCAAAAATTCACTAGCATAGGTTTGGCGAAAGTGGAGACAATCAAGAGTGATTAAGTCATGAAATACATTCTTCAAATAGAGTTTAAGCCAACAAAATTTTGGCCAAGGTAATAGACAAAGAGTGGGAAAATGAGGAAAAATTTCTTAAGGAAATAATTTAATTTTTAAAAATTAAGGCACATGATGTAAAAATTCAAAATAAATTCAACCTAAATACCATGTGGTCGGCCAAAGCATGAGAGGGAATGAGTTTAAATGCCAATTACATAAATGAAGAGGTTTTAATTAATGAAGATATCAAATTTAAAAATAATTTAATTTAGTCATAATGCAAGGGTCGGTCAAAACTTTCCATGCATGAATTAATTTATAATAAATGCTGATTAATTAATTCATAATCAAGAAGATTAATAAGAAATCAATCTGAATTTTTAAAAAAATTATTTAATTAAATGACATAAAGAACGGGCCAACCATAGAATTTCTAAAAGTAAAGAGATAATTTTTGAAAAGTGTAATAAAACATGGCTCCTTAGATTTAAATTTAATCTAAACATAATTAATTCAAATAAAATTAGAATAACTTAAATTAAACACATGGGAGCCATTCATAATCATTCCATAAAGAGGAAAATGATTTTGAAAATAAATAAGTGCAATATTCAAATTTAACAATCAAATGAAATAAATCCAAGCTAAATTCGGCCAAGACTTTTCATGTATGGAATAAACTCAAATAAATGTAAATCAAGTTAATTTCAATCAAGAGAAATTAAATGGGAAAGTTTTTGAAATTTAGAGAGCATTAAAATTAATTAAAATAAAAAAATTTGAGCCATTCATAATATTTCAAAAAATAAATATATATACTAGAAAAGTGTATAAATACATAGCTCATTTGATTTTAAATTTGAATTAACATAAATTAATTTAATTAAATTCCAATTAGCTAAAAAAATCATAATAGGCTCAGCTAAATCATTCCATAAATAAATAAATCCAATTTCACATTAATATGATAATGAACATTCAATTTGGATTCAAAATAATTTAAATTCAAAATTCAAATAAATGGACTTTTAAATTTGAATAAATGAGAAAAATATTATGAAAATAATCTGAATAAATCTCACATAAATTAGTTTTTTTTAATGTTACTTGCTATTGGTTAATAAAATTTAAAATAATTTTAGTTATTTTTATGAGTTTTCTAAGTTCTTAATTATTAAATTCTATAATAAAAAATGTAAGTAATCACTAAGGCTAAACCCAAAAATTATAAGAAAAAAATTTAAACATGCATAAGAACAACAAAGATAAGAAAAATTATAAGTCATTTGGGCTTATGTAAAGTGATTATTACACAAATCAAGATTTTGATAATTAAATAATTACACTCAAAATACCACAAACTAATTGGAGATTTTAATTTCATCCACTAATTATCACCTAAATAGACCCAGGGGAGGTTCACTCATATTTTATAGTGTTATAAATAGTTAATTATGCATTTTTAGGTCAATTAATTGAATCATTTAATTAATTAATGCCCTAAAATATAATATTTCAAATTAATTATAACTAAAATATTAGAAATTTTTTAAATCTTTGATGTCAATCATTGATGATTTTAAACATGAGAGGAGCCAATTAATTATTTTTAAGATTTTTAAAATTAATTAATTAAGCTAATTAATGAGTTAGGCTTGAAAAAAATCATATCCTTTAATTAGTTGATCCAATTAACTTGAGATAATTATGGGTGATGGGTAACATCATCAAGAATATTCCTAAAAAAGTTCAAGTTAATTAGGGGTTAATTTTAAAAAACACTCTACCTTCAAACCCTAATCACTCTTAAAATAAGGGTAAAAATTGAGGATTTTATTTTTATTAAATTATACTATATTTAAGCTTTCCAATGAGCCATTATTTGCATTATTTTAGATCTTTCTACAATTAATTTTTTGATTTTTTAAAGTTCCAATTAATTAAAATAATTTTTAACTATAATTAATTGAATTACATAGTCAACACTGACCTAAAAGCGCTTTACGCACAACACCATAAAACTGGTTATTTAAAGCGTCCCACGTGACACAATTACTCAGTGAAGGTAGTTTCTTCCTGCGTCGTTCCATCAGAGATGGAATGGTGGAGATTAATCCCACAAATTAAATGGATTAAAATTAGATTTCTAATATAGATTAATTTCAATTGTCCATTTTAATCACATGAAATGGACGGCCCATAATTTGTGTCCTTCCTCAATGAGAAGCGAGCATCGCTCCTCACTACTTGATCTAAAGACAACCAAGGATCAAATCATGGTGAGATCAACTACATTAGGATCAAAATTAAAAATGCAAGGGTTCCCTACGGCTTGATCTATGTGATACACAAAATCACATAACAAAGGACAACTACCTAGGGGATTTTCTATGATTTGAAAGATTTATCTCACCGGAGTACAAGACCAATGGTGATTTTGACTAAGGTAGCTTTGCCTTGAAGCAGCAAAGACCTGCTATTGAAGTCCCTACTTGCCACCGTGAGTTTGCCAAAGTTCACTCTAACTTGGTGCTCCGATGATCGAATTGAGTGTTTCTTGTTTCGTTTCAATTTGTCTATGTGCAAGGAAGGTATGGAAGAGTTAATTGAAGTGGAGGTGAGGTTTGGTGGAGTTGGATATGTGGAGGAATTTGGGTTTGGGGGGGCTTGGTATGGGATCGCCTAGGACTATCTTTGAGAGGCTTGTGAAGGTGTCTCATAAATTTGGGTCATTGGGAGGGAGTATACCTCCCTCGATGTGAACCACCTAAAGAGGGTGGTTTAGCTTTGGATAGTTAGCCAGCTAGTGTGCAGAGCAAGATTTAGATTGGGTGGTGAACCTCCTCTAATAGCTAAAGGTGTTTGGTGGCCAATGGTGAAGTGGACAGGCCATTGTGGCTAAAGTAAAGTTTATCACCTAATGGGCATGGCTTGTTATGCTCAAGGGCTACAAAATCAACCTTAGGTTAGCTTGGGTCAGTTAGAGTGAGCTCAAGGAGTGCTAATACATTGGTGAAAGGGAGGGGTTATACCTACCTAATTTGGGGTACTTTTTGGTCTTATATAGGTAGCTTGGTTCACATGATTTGGGCTAAACTAGGTTTATCTTAGGTTGGCTTCACTTGGGTAGGTCCAAGGGCACCTAAGAAGAGTCATACCAACTTTAGTTAGATTTGGATTTTATTTGGTTGGGTTTGGCTCAAAGTGACCTATTTGGGTCAATTTAATTGGACTATGTTTAATAATTGACCAAATTAGGCCCAAAGATTATTGGATTGTGTTTAAATGATAAGTAAGAGTGTGTTGGTTCAATTAGTTTTACCAAATTGAAAGTAGATTTCAATTTGGCTCATATAGGTTCATATTGGTCAAATGAGTTAGGTTAGTCAATTTGGTCAAATTGGTTGTAATTAAGAGTTGAGTTATGTTCATCATTTAAGGTTGGTTGTCGGTGGTGGTTTGGTTTTTAGATTTAATTAGATTTTAGCTTAATTTGACCTAGGTTAGGTCAATTAGTTCGATTTAATCCAATTAGGTTCAATTGATTGTTAGGAAGTGTTCAAGGATCAATCTTAGGTCAATTATGCTTGATTAGTGTTTGTTTAGATATGTTTGAGGTTATATATAGCATTTATGATTGAACGGGTTTAATGTGTTAAAATTGAGTGAGTTTAGGCTAAGTGGGGTCCACTAAATCAAATTGAAGTTTAACCATAGGGTTCGGCCTTATGGGTTTTTTAAGTCTAGGGTTGGTATCCTCCTAACCACTATAAGTGTCTTAATCTTGAAAAGCTTTAATGCCTAGATTAAGATCTTAAGGCTAAGAGGGTAGGTGTCAACCTCACTGAAAGTGAGGTTAACACTACATTAATTAATAAAGAGAGGAATGATCCCTCCATATGTAAAGTTAAATCCATTATTTAGGTACTTTTAAAGTGGCAAATTGCATGTATTTGATCCTTATATAATGTCAAATTATAAAGCAATCAAATTGTATGTCGAGTGTGGCTTTTACTCAACATGTATTATTTTTTACTTTTATAGCAACTTATTGTTAATGATTGTGATGACTTGTTATCAATGATTTTAATGACTTACAATCATTTAATATATATTTGTAGAGCATGGACAAATTTTTTGTAATAAGAGGGGAAGCAATACTATAATTGATCATTAATGGTGGATGTGATGTTATGACCAAAATTGAAAATTTTCTCCTTATAAATATTCCCTTGTGCAATTGAGGAATTCCCATTGTCATTTGATTTAGATTTTTTCTCTCTCCTCTTTTTCTCTTCTTCATTGCTCTAAGTTCCATGGGTTTTATATGGTTCCTTTAAGGAGATGATGTTATACATTTGTTGACTATAATGATTCTTCCATGGCAAGTAAATTTTGTGCCAGTATGACATTCCTGAGGCAGTGCTTTAGAAATTACAACCTATAAGTGCAAATATCTCATAAAGATGAATGACTCAACACCATGTATAATGATGACTTATGCATCCCCTTCAACTACCTTATGTTGGGTTTTTGACTTTTGTTATATCTAGAGATAATAGATGTTTTAAATTTTTTATAGTTATCCATGCTTAATTACTATTGAATTTAGTAATGAGGATGATTATTTTTATCTTGCATCTATGAAATGATGGGATCAATGGAGCTTAATGCTCTTTTACCACCTACTTATAGTTAAGGCATGGCATGTAAGGATGGGAGTGTCCAATTTTTGGGTGTCCACATCCACATACTTAGCTTGATGAATAAGGTGAAGAATTGGAAGGGAAACATTCATATTTGTCAAGTATTATATTAAATGGATGATTCAATCTAAGTTGTCCATATGAGAAGTGCTAGAGCTCAATGAGTAAGAGGAGAAGTTAAATCTTTCAAGAGACTAAAGGGGAGGTCTTTGAATATTGCCCTTTTCCTTTTTTTTCTACAAATGTGTTCTAAAACTTGTATCATGGGTACTCATTCCTCCATTGATTTTTTTTTAAAAGGTAGCAATTATAATTATTCTAATGTGTTTTACTTTGTCTATAATCAAGGTCAACTCCAATTCCTTCACAATCAAGTTTAAGGTGTTGTAGCTCCTGGGAGCCTCTTCTCAAGGCTGTCTCACTCATCCATTCAAGTAGATGATTCCAATGGTAACTGTCAATGATGTTTGTCCAAAGGATATCTCTTGTAGGGGATCATCATTATCGTATTATAAGAGTGAAGGACTTAAGGCTACCTCACTGAGTGGTGAGTGCAAGGAAGTGCTTATAGGGGTAGTTTCCATCACTACTCAGCTTTTATCCCCTTAAGGAATTCAACATTGATGACAAGCTCACTTGTAAGAAGGTAAAAGCACAACTTATTCTAAAGGCTTCCCATGGCAAAGAGAAGGAGATCATTGAATCCTACAAGAAGAAGGAGAAGAGGAAGAAGTCGATAAATTTAGAGTCACTTGAATTTATAGGTTTGTACATCCCCATACTTGTTGAGCATAGTAAACATGCATATGGTCTTGATGATATCATTTTCTCATCAATTATTTAAGAGGAACTTAAAAAAATCCCCTTGTTAGAGATGCCTCATATCACCATGAACAATCTAGTGCACAAGTTTAATAAGGCATTCAAGTGAGGTCACCAATTAAAGGAAAGAAATAAAAATGTAAAGACAAACCTAAAGGAATTCACTTCAAGCAAGTGATAGAGATGGCATTAAAGGAATCTGAGCAAGAGAGTAGATGGTTGGCCACCAAACTCCCTCAACATGATGTAGTAATATGGGATTACCTCAAGGAGGACATGTGCAAAAACTTCTTGGGGTCTCTAAAAATTTTGTGCTTTTCTTGTCACAAAATAAGAAGAAGGAATCATTTATTACCTCTAAAAGTGAATTGCTTGTGATGAGGTCAATAGTTAGTTCTTCTACATAAGGAACTTCTATGACTTGATATCAAACTCAAATCAGAGAGATAGGGTGAGTGAGAATCATTGAAGGTGATCTTCTCTTTTATTCTTAATTTAGTTTTGTTGAAACCACATATTATTTGTTTCATCATGTAAGAATAGCATGTAATACTCTTTTGAAATAAAATGAAACTTTTCTAACTTATCACTTGTTATGCATCATGTATGGATAACCTTAAAGCTCACCATTTTTCTCTTACACCATGGCAATGGATTGAAAGAATTTGTAATAAAATGATATGAGAATTATGCTCTCATCATTTATTGTTACCATGTATGTGTAGTTGAACTCATCTTTTTTAGTTTTGCATCATGAGGGGTAGACAAATAACTTGTAAAACTTGTACATTGTGTTTGTGTACATTATATAGGGTGTGGCCTCATCATGAAAGCATCATAATCATATTTGTAATCACCTCACCAAAAACCTCTCACCCATGGAATGCATGCTACTTGCATATCTCCTCACAAGAGCTTCCTCTGAGCTTCATCACCTTAGATAGACCCTCCTTACAACAAACCATAGTCTTCATGCAGCATCCATCCAAACTCGCTAGATAATGACTCGTGCACATATGTACCCCTCTAAAGCTAGGCTAGTCCATTAATTTATCATATTTGGCTACTCTTGAATTGCACAAAAGATGATCCCTAAGTCAAAGATAAGAGAAAGAGTGCATGTAGGGATATATATATATATATATATATATATATATATATATATATATATATATATATATATATATATATATATCAATATATATATATATATATATATATATATATATATATATCATATATATATACTATCCATCATATAATATATATCTCTGCTAGGTAATCCATCTCATTCAAGTCCTTTGCTTGGGGTCATTGGCTCTCCTATGTTGAGTAATCTCATTACCTTTAAATATCCTTAAGCAACAAACCCTATGTGAACTCAAGTTAGTCGATTTCAACACCTTTAGTATAGTATCTTTATTAGAAGGGTTTTGAAAATTATGATCTCTCCAACCATTATGGTTCAAAGTTTGGAAGCCCTACTATTGATGAGTTCCATTGTGGCCTTAGCCTATTGGAATGATTTGTCTTACTTTCTCAGAAAATCATAGAGGGATGTGATTTTATGAGGTTAAAAAAGCATTCACAAGTTCTAAGTGCAAGTGATTTGTGGGGAGAGAGGGGAGGGTTTAGTGGGGGTTACTTGAGACTTGTCAAGTACATAGGGCGATAACTATATGGAGGAGTTCCCAGTCATAGATGAGTCCTCTTTGTTATTATTTACCATTACAAAAAATTGTTATATAATAACACACTCGACAAGCACTTAACATTTTCCTAATATTTAAAAAAGATTTCATAATGATGCTCCAATGTCTCATTAACTTTTTTTCTCAAGTGCATTTCAATTCATAGGCTTCTGGACCAACTCACTTTTTAATGAGATAAGGTCTTTCCTAAGTCTAATTGAGCTTTCAAGTTCCAATTGGCATCCGCTTAATCACTAAATCACATGGTTGGAATGCCTTTGCCTTTGCATTCACATTGTAATACTTCATCATCCTCCTTTTCATGTATTCTAGCCTCAATGATGTCTAAGCTCTAAAATCTTTCAATAAATCAAATGTCTTCTCCATGCATTCTTTCTTTCTTTTCTTCTACTTGGTTGCTTCCTCCTTTTCAAAGGTAGTGGTTAAAATTGTTTATTGGCTATATTACTTACATTTGACTTGCAATTGCCATAAAAAATTACAAATTTTTGGCAAAAAATTTCATCAAAAATCTTGCCAAATCTATTGGAAATTTGTGTTTCGATGGATATTAACCCACTGCTAAAACCTTGGTTGGTAATGCATTCCAGCTACCTAGTTATTTGATGGAAAATGATTTCTAGTGGTTTTTTTTTTTATGGACATTCTGTTGGAAAAAATTTCATGAAGAACCAATGGCAAAACTAGCAAAAAAAAACATGTCGGATTGAAATCACCACAAAAAATTTTTTGGTCGAATTTCTAGCTGGAAATTCTGCCGATAATTTCCAGTGGTGATTTCAATCGAGAATCCATCAGAAAACTTCTTGTAGAAAATTATTTTTTCATCAGAAGCCCTTGTGATGGTTCATATCGATGTTTCCAATGGAAAATCCACTGGAATCTGTACATATTTGAAAAAAAATTGAAGAGCTTCACTTATGTTTTGATTTTTACGCCTACAAAAAAACATCACAATAAATCTATATTTGTTTCAATATTGCTTCTAACATACAATAGAAACATCTACACATGAACTCCATACCAATATAAAAGATAAATTCAATCAACCATTTCATTACAACATCTTTAAAATAGTGAAATGAAGTAAGTTCAAAACATTGAAATTAAAATGTTCTAAAAATGTAAAATATCAATAAATTATTTAGTACCTTAAAATAAATAGTTATAATAAAATAATCAAAGTACAAATAAAAACAAAACACTGACTAGAAATAGAAAAATAGATGTACAGAAAAAGACTTAGTCATCATAGTCTCCATTTTAGCCTCCATGGCAGCCATCCGAGCTTTCATCTAAGCAATCATTTTCACCTCCATGTCCTCGACCATTACTACAACATGGGTTCTAATTATTTCGTTGATCAAATCACTACTCATTTCAGAAAACAAATGATGTGCATCATATTTCAACCCCTGTGAGCCTAGGATATAAAGTTTTCCCTTCTTCTTATGTCCTACAACCTCTTTCTAGATGTCATACTTTGATTACTCTGACTATCCACTAAAACATCCTACACCAATGAGAGCTTTGACTAACAACTTCTTTCAACCTCTTGTGGTGGTTCTACAATAAATTTAAATGTTACTTAAACATAATATATTGTTAATAGAATTGTAATTCAAAAATAAAAAATTAACTTACATATTCTCTCTATGACCTAACATCAACACACTACTGGTCAACCTGATGTTAATGTGTTACATATAAAAGAATAACAAGAATAATTAAGAACTTAAATTTCTATAAATATATATATATATATATTATATATATATATATATATATATATATATATATATATATATATATATATATATATCTCTTCCTTCATCTATCCCTTCCCTTTCAGAAAAGAAGGACAAATGAAAATAAAAATATATATAAAAATAAGCCTTATTGGGATGCCACGCAGATCTGCAGATGTTCTTATTAGGGTGATCAGGTATGACATTGAGGAGAGGTGTACCACCTTGAAAGATAGAAGTCACCACCCTACAATGGACCTAATCACCTCAATAAGGACTCATAAGGACTATGGGTCTTCAGAATATACCAGATATTCTTCCCCTACATTACATGGAAAAGTAAAGCAGGATTTATTTTAAATCGGGTTCGTTAAGTTCCCTATAGGGGAAAGCCCCCATAGTTAATTACATCCTAAGGAACAAGATTCCTTAGGAATACTCTGACAAGGTAAATGATTATTATTATCTTCAAATATTTTGAAAAGGTAAGACTATCAATCAATTGGTTTATTTTTAGAAAGTCAAATATGATCAATCAAGAGGGGGGAGTTCTTATCGAAGCCAAATAGAAACAAATAGGGGATGCTTAAGATACTAGAAAGCCTAATAAGCATCCCAAACTACCCTATGGTTGGGCTTTATATTTTTGAAATTGAATTAATTTACTTGAGTTGAATTTTCATTAGAAATGTAAGGCCTACAATTTAATAGTACAAGGATATGGAAATGTCTAAGAGGTGAGGATTTATGCTTGTGGCCTGCAAAGGAAAGTAGCAATCTCAAAACCTAAATTTAGGAAGCTTTGGTGAGAGCCAAAAAAGCACGACCTAAATCTAAGGAAAAAATGGATATTTGGTTTACCTCCACAAGAGAGGATAAACCTTCTGACTGTTAAACTTACAACCGTCTGGGGGTGGCCATCAACTAACCTCCTACAATTTTAAAATATGTAGAAAAGTCAAATGTTTATGCAATATAGTAAGATTGTTATTTATTTAGAATGAGACTAAGTCTTTAAACACACTCCCTAAAGAGATTAGATCATGTGGGGCATGATTCAATGACTTAAATCTAATGCAAATTTTCATATATTTTATTTTCATTTAGAACAAGCATTTGACTCAAGGTATAGGATTCAAATGCATAATGCATGAAAAAAAGATTATGGGCTAAAATCAACAAGATGGGAGGTGTATTTCCACCATGGCTCTCAAAGGTCAAGCCAAGTCTCTGGCAGTGAAAGCCCTCCAAATCAAGAGTGAAATAATATGCCTTTATTGCAAGATGAGGAAAGTATTACTCATCCAGCTAAAGGGTTACTAATTCTTTTATCTTGATTTTTAGCCTAGACTTTAGGTGAAATTATGAGTTATTTATTTTAAATTTTGAATTATTTAATTGGGTAGAAGATTTATTTTTTTCTAAGAGCCTAATTGTCATCCACGCCATACATCAAGCAAAGAATAAATTAAGAAAACATGTCATTTCTAATGCACGAGCTAAACAAAACATCAAATTTTTATAAAGCTAAAATAAAAGAATAAAAGGCCATTTGTGGTCGGGCACCTCCGCACAAACCTGCAAATAAATTGGGTAGCTGAACTCTACCCTTATACAACCCGGATTACAAATGAATTAATTGAAATTAAGCAAGGAATTCATATTATGGGGGTCTTCATTCTTCATTTCTTCTTTCTTCTTTCTTCTTTTGGTTCCTTCTTTTGGATGATTGGAATGTGGTTGCTCCAAAGGCTTCACATGGTACATAAGATGAAATCTTATGACCAATGCTCATCTTAATCCCCCATAACAATCATTCCAAAACCCTAATTGCAAAATTACATGAAAAGGAAAAGTAAATCTAACTAACACCTATAAAATAGAGATTAGCTAAATAAACCATACAAATTCCAAGCATGTATAAGCATATATTGGACTTAGCACCCCACACATGGGTAATCAAGTTCGCTTGGCCTAGATTATTCTTAGGGGTATAAGCACACACACAAATATATTTTTATTACAAGCCTTAAGCACAATCCTCAGAAAGACAATGATTAGACTAAATTGTCATACCATTCAGTCTACGTGCATACACCCTAACATCCAAAGTAAAACAAAACATCACAAAATAAAATCAAACATCAAACCATGCATTGTCCTAACCTAAAGCTAAAAATGGCAACTTAGTCTAATGTGCGTGCTTTAAAAAGGTTTGTGTGATATGCTTAGCTAGGCTTTAAGATTTAAATTTTCTAAGTATGAAAAATGTTCAACTTAGATGAATGGTTTTATTCAAGTTGTTTAGTTGATTTAGTTGATTTTTATTTGGTGATTTGTTTAAGTTTGAATGAACCTACAATTAATTACTAAGTTGTAAAGAGAGAGAAAAGAAAAGAGAAACTTCTCTTCCTTCCCTACCTTAAGTAATTTCTAAAGTAGATTCATGTTTGATTTTTTTAGTGAATATTTTCTTATGTGTTTTAATTAATCTTAAGTTTAGAATAACTCTAAACAAACCTATTCAAATGGAAAGGCATTTTAAGATTAAGTAAAGTGAAATAATATCACAAAATACACACCACTTTATTCTTTCCCAACATATATAACATGCATATGAATGAATCCTAAGAATATCTATACTTTCAAATGAGAATGTTTAGCACACCTTAATGATGAATGCTAAGTAGTGTTACTTAAGAAAATGTAGATGCTTTATGATGCATGATTTTCATTAAGTAGAAAAGGCAAGTATTCTTTTATCCTTTATTCATATGCACATGTGTTTGTATGAAAGACATAAGTGAGTACAATGCTATTATTAGCACCAGGGGTGTAAGGTATAAGACCAACTTAGGGCTACTTAAAGCCTCGCAGTCCTGGGGTTGTCCAGACTAATATACCACTTTCCTTAAATACATATGTATGTACAAAATCAATAAATGGAAAAAAGAAAGATGCAAAAGTTTATATTTATTTGATTTTTGGTTTGGTTGTTTAATTTATATGTGTGATGTGAAATTCCTTCTTAAGTCATGACATAGAGTGTATAGAATGGATTTGAGTGTTATGTCCTTTTCAAATGGACTATACACTTTGCCAATCTATACAATTCTATGTTAAGAAAGAGAGGGAGAATCAAAGCCACATAATACATATCTTTATATTTCTCACATGCAAGCTTATAAATAATTATAAGTAGCATACCTTTCAGTTTTGATGTTTGATTTATAAATTTTGAAAATAATTTTGAATTTAATAGTGATAATAGCCATTCATATTCTTACTTTAGCCAAAACATGCAACTTGACATAAAGAAAATATTTCATTTTAATTTTGATTTTTTAAAGGAATGAATGCATGATTTTCATATGGCATACATATTTAACATGCTAGGAAAGAAATAAAGTGATGAAAGCAATGTAAATTCATTCACCCTAATTAATTCCTAAAGACAATCCTATGGAATAGAATTATTTAAAGTAAATCAAATTTAGTTTTAAAGAAATTTTATTTTCTTTTGAGTTTGATTTCAATTTGAGAAATGTGAGATGAGTTTGTTGGTCCTAAGTCATTCCCATATGTGTATGTTATTTTATTTAATTTTTAGGTGATTAGGTCAATTTTATGTTTTAGTTAGGTTAGGCTGTATATTAAGTGTATTAATTACCCCTTACCGATAGAATCTTAGCATAGTTAACCAAATAATTAGGAAGAAAAGGGCCTAATGCATTTATCTTGTAATTAATGATTAATTAAGCTAAAGGGTTTAAGTTAAGTACTTTCATAACCCTTCCCACACATGTGGATTAGGTTTTGATTTCCTTGAACCACTTAGGTTATTAAACACATAAGCATCTACCTAAGATGGATTGATTAAGTTCTAGAATGTTTTGAAAATTTTATCAAGTTAATTAAGTAAGTAATTAGTGGATTAGCCCTTAATTGGATTTAAATTAAGGAAGAGAAAGGGGTTTAAGGAATAGCTAAGGAAAATATCCCAAAATTATTCCCTAAACCTTTTGATCACTCAAACAAAACTTAATTAACTCAATCAAGGGATTAAACCACTATTCACACACTTAATTAGGCTTAATTACATTAAGAGGGTAATTAAGGATTCAATAATTGATCCCCCTAATTAACCCATCAATAAATCCCAAGAAAATTAGGGGAGGTTGAAGTCATCCTCCTAAATGCACATGGGAAGTTTGAGATTAATTAGTGAGATAATTAGGGAGTAATTAGGGTTATTAGGTTTACATTAAAACTCTAATTAAGGAAAATATACTACTCAAAATCCAATGAAATTAATTTTAGGATATTCTCCTCCAAATTATCTTTCCAATGCTTTTTACCTTATATTTTAAAGATTTTTTTAGAATTAGTTATGCAATTATAAAAATTTAATGATTAAGGATAATTAAATAAATCCCTAATTAAAATAGCTAATCTCGTTGGCACCATGTGGAAGCTGACGCGGTGTGCTCTTTCCATGTAGCGTGATGGGAGAGGCTATTTAAGTTATCACATCATAGCTGTCACGGCGCTTTCTCCCAATCCGTCCGATCAAGGATCAAACGACTGAGATTAAGCCCACGGTATTAAAGGATTAAATCGAATATCCTACACATCTTGATCATGGTTGTCCATCCAAAATATGTGGATGGATGGCCCATGATCTATCCCTAATCTTCCCTGTGGGAGATGGCCACCATCCATCTTCTAGGGGAAGATCTGAGCTCGATTGAGCTCGGATTGAAACCAAATTCAACCCACACCATCTAAGAGTAAAGGGGAACACATCCGATGGCTAACTTTGCTTGGGGTGAAACTTCCCTTCACAAAGGACCAAGAAAAAATGAAACTATGATCAGTTTAATGGCATACTTCACAGAAGGCTATCACTGGTGCTCGAATCTCTTGAAGTAGCTTCGTTTAGTGGAGGCGAAGCTTTGTTAAAGGTTTGAGGTGTTAAGATTAGATGGATCTTCCTATGGGCCAAGTTCACCTTCAAATGCTCATCTCCTTGATCAAAGTCCCACCTCCCTTGCCTTTGGAGCTTAGAAGAAGCTTGGGATGAGTTCGACTAGGCCCTCTGAGGGTGCTCAAAGGAGGAATTGGATTGGTTTAGAATATTGAGTGAGATGGAAATTGGCTTGAGCTCCCCTATTTTTGATTTAGAGAAACCAAGAAATGGAGAATTTTAACTCACTCTAAGAAGCTTGGGGAGACTTACAATGTCTTGGCTTGAATTCCCTAAGCTCAATCAGATGTGTCATTGATGAATTCAAGTGGAATTAGGGCGAGTATATCTCCCCCTAGGTGAATCGAACGGCAGCAAGCTCCCTTACCATTTTGATCCAATACACCTTCTTGAGTGGGTTTGTTAGATCATTTGAGGTTTCATGGCATTCGGTTTGGTCAGAGGAGTGGAGTGGTGAAGCTTTCCATGTGCTTAATTGAGTGGAGGAAGGATTTCCATGTGCTCAATTTGAAGGAAGTGGTGATTTTGACCTTGGTTGGGTTTGACAAACCCAATGGGTCATCTGCACCATGTCCATTAGTGACCATTTGGTCCACTAAGAGGATGTCAAGTGTCTATGAAGAGGAATTAACTAAATTCCAAGTGATTTTGAATTTAGGTTACCATATGGCCTAGGGTTAAAATGGTCATTTGACCTTGAATTTAGTTTGAATTTGTTTGGTATGATTGAAAAATAGGTTAGGCCAAGTTTCATTGAATTTTGAGTTGGTTTGATGTGATTTGGCTCATGTTGACCCATTTAGGTCAAAATGGGTCAACTTGGGTCAAGTTGACCAATTGGTCAAATTGGGTCAAACTAAGGGTTGGGTCAAGTTCATATGACCATTTAAAATGGTTTGGCATCATTGGTTTGGTTCAATTTGATTTATATTTGGATTTGGTTCATTTGATTTCATTTAGGTCAAATGGGTCAATTTGACCCATTTGGCCTATTTAGTTAGATCATGGGTTGGTTTATGTTTGGTTGATCATTTGAAATGGATTGGTATTTTTGTTTCCAATCAATTTGGTTTACATTTAGATTTGGCTCAATTTGACCCTTTAGGTCAAGTTGAGTTCAAGGTCAATTGGGCTAGGTTAGGTCTAGTTGGTCAATTGGGATTTGGTCAAGTTCAACAAACATTTTAGAATGAATTGGCCCATTGGTTTCAATCAATTTGGCTTAGATCAAGTTTTGACATTTTGAATTTTCAGGTCAAGTTGGGTCAACTTGGGTCAAAGTAATTGGGCTAGGTTAGGCTCAAATGATGACTTGGTCAAGTTCAAACATTGATCATGAATGATTTTTGATCAATAGTTTCAATCAATTTGGCCTATGGTGGATTTTGGCTAGCTTAGATTTCATTTTGGCTTAGTGATGACTTGGTCAACCCTTAGGTTTGACTTAGTTTGACCCAATTTGAGTGATTGATCATCTTATGATGATTGTTGCTCATAATGTGAGGCTTAGATGGGCTTTAGTTCAATCCAATTTGGTTAGGATTAGAATTCATAAATTTTTTAGGTCACTTTGGGTCAAGTGAACCTAAGTGGGTCAAATGGCTTGGTCAAAGCTTGATTTGAGTTTGATTGAACTCACATATGGATTATGATTGAAATATAAATCCATTTGCAAGTGATTTGAAGTCAAATGGGTTTTGATCCACTTGACAATTTCAAGTTCAAAGGGTGAACATGAGTTTGACTTGGGTTTGATTTTTTGAATTTAGTTTTGGTTTGATGATTGGAGTTTGTATTTATATTTGGACTCATGTGAAGGATTGATTGAATCATGAAGAAAAATTAAGAGTTTGGCTTGATTTGAATTAGATTTGACTAAGGTCAATAGTTTGACTTGAAAGGCTTAAGTTGAATTTTGATTAAATTTGGATTTGATTTTTTAGTATGGTTTTGGATATTTGAATTTATATTTCATTTATATATGTGAATATAAATGAGAATATAAATGGGTTATGAGAAAATTCATGAATTTGAAGTGATTTGAACTTGATTTAGTCTAAGTCCATAAGAGGGAATCAAAGGACTTAGGAAAAGATTTTTGGAATTGGATTTGAGTTTTGGTTAAGTTTTGATTGTTTGAATTTATATTTCATTTATATATGTGAATATAAATGAGAATATAAATGGGTTGTGAGAAAATCTCTTGAGTTTGAATTTATTTAGATTAGATTTGAGCTAAGTCCATAAGGTAGAATCAAAAGGACTAAGAAAGTATTTTGGGTTTTGGAGTTCAATCAAGGGTTTCAATCATTTGGAATTGATTCATGATTTGGGAAAATCTATTGAATTGATTTGAGGTTTGAGTTAGAGTTGGAGTTGGTATGGGTTTGTAGTTTAACTTGAAAGAAAAGTAAGGATTTTGTTTAAGCTATAGGGTAGGAAAATTTTCCTAACACCCCTAAGGCATGACCTATTCCTATGGATAACTCTTCTAAGTCTCTAGGGCTAGCTTGAATGTCCACCTAATCACTAGATGTATCTTCAGACTAAGAAACTCTTAAAGTATAAGAGAAGTCCTATGTCTAAGATAGAGGGTTCGAGAGTTCATTCTAAAAATGAGGTCAATAATAAGTAATGAATAATTTATCATCCTTTGCCTGTACTTCCAAAATCAAAAAATTGATTTTGCTTTGCCTGCTCCCTCTTACAAATATAATATGGGGAGGCACAAGCTCTGAGCTCAACCCACACATTCTCTCCAATCCATAGTGATCTTTGCTAAAACTTACGTATATCCATGAACATAGTATAAATGAGTAGCATCACTGGACTCAAAAAATTTTATGATGATCTATCTATGCTCCGGTAGCCACATAAATTCCTTTTGCAACAGAAAACATATAATTGATAATCAGTGGTATTTTAGCATAAATGTAATGTAATAGATATGTCTATAGAATTAAGATAATATCTTGAATTCTCTGAAAACCACATGTCATGGACTTCAAGTGACACCTTCTTCATTGAGATAAGAGCATCATATTTGCTCCTTGTTTTCCCTCTAATTTTATGGATGACTTTTCTAGAAGGATTGAACCTAAAAAAAATTTAAGATGATTAGCACCATTAAAATTTGAAAGTAAAAGTTCAAAGTTAAACTTATGTGTCACCCCCAGCTCAATAAAAATGCATGTCATAATCGACTCATTGGGAGTACATGGATTGGTATTATCTGCTAGCGTATGATTAAAGTTGGGCTCCTTATGAGTTGTATGTGCTTGATACAGATAAAATAGTGTAGTATCAGCATGTTTGAGGGAGTGGTAGGCACATGTACCAATGGGGCCAAAAGTTCGGGGTGGAAAGATGAGAATAGATGTTGTGGTGGTGATAGTGGTGGTAGGCTGAACACTAGGTCGACTCATAGTCTTCTTTTTCCTCCTAAAGATACTCATAATTAAACATCGTGGAATATCATCACCACTACCTGATACCATTTGTTCTTTGATGTTCTAATGTGAGATAATAGTTGTCTTTAGACTTCAAAAATATGTCAGTTGTTATCTCTCTCAGCTCTAACTCTCTTCACCAACAATACTCCTTTAAGTTTAACCTAACCTTCACATTATCTTTACTTTTACCTCTAAAGTTCATCACCATGTTGAAAATATTGTCAAATTTTTCTCGATGTGCATGACATCTAGATTATATCTTATAAAATTAAACTTCCAAAACTATAGATCCCAAATAATGCTTCTTTTCATCCAATTGTGATTTACACCATAACGCATAATACAATTGTCAGATAATATTGGAGAATCAATTATCGTTGAATTGATCTAACCAATTGTCATAAGTCCTCCCCACTTAACTTTGGAGGTGGCTTAAACTTATCAACTCAATTTTTTATGAATGCATTCTTATTTCTTCTAAATGAATGATCACCAGATAGAAACATATGATGGCAGTTAAATCAAAAAAATTCAACTATTTTTAAGAGAGAAAGCCTTAGATAGATCCATGCAATATGGACAGGCCAACTTCCCAACAAATGGTCCAACCTGACAACATGTCATACGGAAGAAAGTTAATTGATAGTCCACATCAACATTATCTTCATCTAAAAATTCTTCTTGGCAGTAATATCATATGTAAGTACATCAACGTCCCATAAGATTTTCAACTCATCTATCAATGGTTGCAAGAAGACATCTATCTTTGCTTTAGGATTATGTGGCCCAAGTATGATTAGAGTGAGGAATATATATGGTGTGGTCATGCACATCTCTAGAGGTACATTGTATGGTGTAACTATGGTTGGCCAACAAGAGTAAGGTGATGCAAATTGACTATACGGTGTGAAACCATTAGTGCACAAACCAAGTCTAACATTTTGTGACATAGTACAAAATCAAGACAAATGCGATGGAAATACTTCTACTCTTCTCCATCGGATGGATGATTCAAGATAGTTGGTGCACCTGCTCTGGTGTGGAGACATTGCATGTGCTTACCTAAGCCCATGGAAGCATATAATCTGTGGAGTCGAGGAGTAAGTGGCAAGTAGAATAATCACTTATGAGATATATCCTTCTATTTAATTTATTTATACTACATGGCTTGAACCTAGGTGCTCCACAAAATTTTCATTCAATAGCATGTGCGATGTCATTGTAGTACATCATATAATCATTAACACAATAGCTAATCTTCTTTAAGCTCAGACCTAATTTTGACATTGACTTTTTTGTTCTATAAAGATCTTCTGAAACTAAATTTTCCTATGGATTTGTCTCTTTCATTAGCCCTACCATTTGATTAAAATATTCATGTAACATATTAAATTTAGTTTTGATGCTTAGCATCTTACATCCACAGACAATTCAGTATGCGGCCAACCTTCTCATAGTGGTAGTTGTACTACCTTTAGTAGGTCCTAGAACTTTTGAGCTTCTTTATTAGGTGGTTCATCTTCTACTACTCATAGAAACTCAACTCTTACTGTGTCAAGAACTATTTCTTCATAATTCCTTCCAAAATCATGTTGAACTGAGGGATATGCATAACTCATTGAAGCATCTACATTAGTATCAATATGTGGCTCAAACTTATCATGTGAAGTCCAAACCCAATAATTTGGTTGAAATCCCTATGATACAAGTCTATTTTGACTTCATCAAGTGTTAAGAAGGTCTGATTCTTATGCCTAGCACATGGGTTTGAAACTTTCCTTCATAAAAATAAGTTTGAAGTTGAGATGCCACGTGTGTAAACTACTCAAAACCATTCAAGAATTTATCAATTAATCCTTTTTGGTCTTGATGCAATCTATTATACGTCGACAATTACTTAATGCAGATATCCATATTTTGTATAAATTAAGAAGTGTAAGGGTAGATTCATATTATATATCAATTATAAACTTCATAATGATTGCATAATCAAAGCTGAATATAATGTAATTAATAAGTAAATAAGTCATCGTTACGTATATCTATAATTACTAAGGACTACCTATTATTGAAAGATTTAACCTTCTACAATAAGGTCATAATTATTTTTTAATTAAATCTAAAATGACTTAAAACTATTAAATTCTCTTTGTTGATCTGCCCAACCAGAGGTCAGTGGGGGAGATCGAAGAAGATGGGGAGGGGAGAGCTCGAGTAGGGAGAGTGATCGAATGGTACATGAACCTAAACACGACGCAATTCATGCAATGTCAAAACATTTTGGTGATCAATATACCAATAATTTTGTAACATTTTAATGTTGATATTTTCACATATTATAATAATTTGATGTATGAGCATATATTCAAGAAATTATAATTTTTATAAAATGCATATCAACCAACACCTTAAATTAATTTCTATAAAATGCATTTTTATGATTTCAATAATCACCAAATTATCAAATATAAATATATATACATATATTCATCAAAATTGTGAATCATATAATTAGTAAATAAACACCTTAAATTTATTGCAAAATACATAACTCAAAAATCCCAACCTAAACCTTTAAAAAAAATGCAAACCTTAACATATAAAATCATAGATCTAACTCTACATAAGCATTTAAGTTGAGAAAATAAATTAGAAACATAATTTTCATCAAGATATGTGGGTGTTTTATATTATTATCCTCCCAATCTTCATTCTAATCTTTTTGGAAAAAGAAATAAAATAGAGAACAAGAAAAAAAAAATATATATATATATAAGCTTTGTCGGACACCACGTAGATCCGTAGATATTCTTATTAGGGTGATCGAGTACGACATTGAAGAGAGGTGTACTATCTCTAAAGACCAAAGTCACTACCCTACAATTGTCCTA
Source organism: Cymbidium sinense (assembly GCA_021442155.1). NCBI lineage: Eukaryota > Viridiplantae > Streptophyta > Magnoliopsida > Asparagales > Orchidaceae > Cymbidium > Cymbidium sinense. The sequence continues at coordinate 69,773,915 of CM038224.1, read as the reverse complement.
ATCACCTGAATAAGGACTCCTAAGGACTATAGGTCTTCATGTATACCATATATTCTTCCCCTACTTTACATGAAAAAGTAAAGCAGGGTTTATTCTAAACCGGGTTCGTTAAGTTCCCTATGGAGGCAAGCCCCCATAGTTAATTACATCATAGGGAACATGATTTCTTAGGAATACTCTTGATTAAAGTAAATGATCATTGTCTCCAAAGATTTCGAAGGTAGGATTATTAATTGATTGGTTTAATTTTGAAAGACCAAATGGGATTGATCAAAAGGAGGGAGTTCTTTTTGGAGCCAAAGGAAGATGAGTAAGGGGATGCTTTAGATACTATGAAGCTTAGTAAGCATCCCAAACTATTCTATGATTGGGTTTTATATTTTTGAAAAAGATGTATTTGTTTGAATTAAATTTTAATTAGAAATCTAGGGCTTACAATTTCATGACATAAGATCATGAAAATGCCTAATAAGTGAGGATTTATGCTTATAGCCCGCAAAGGGAAGTAGCAACCTCTGAACTTGAATTTAGGGAGCTTTGGCAAGGGAAAAAGTATGACCTAAATCTAAGTCAAAAATGAGTATATGGTCTACCTCCACAAGAGGATAAACACGTTGGACTTACAATGCTTTGGGTGTGGCCAACTAACTCCTCCTATGATTTTAAATTCATGTAGACAAGTCATATGCTTATGTAAGATAGCAAGGTTGTTATTTATTAAGAAAGAGACTAAGTCCTTAAACACACTCTCTAAGACACTAGATCATGTAGGGTATGATTTAATGACTTAAATCTAATGCAAATTTTGCTATATTTTATTTTCATCTTGGACAATCAATTTGACAGAGACTTTAGGATTCATATGTCTAATGCATGAGAAATTAGATTATGGGCCAAAATTAGCAAGATAAAGAGGTGTGTTTCCACCATGGCTCTCAAAGGTCAAGCAAAGTTCTCTGGCAAAGGTGAAATCCCTCCAATCAAGAGTGAAATAATATGCTTTTTATGCATGATGTGAGAAAGAAAATACAACATCCAGCTAAGGGGTTGTTAATTCTTTTATCTTGATTTATAACCTAAGCTTTAGATGAGGTTATGAGTTATTACTTTTTAGTTTTTAGTTGATTAATTTGGTAGAAGATTTATTTTTTTCTAAGAGCCTAATGGTCATCCAGACCATACATCAAAGCAAGGAAGAAACTAGAAAAATATGTCATCTTAATGCACAAGCTAAACAAACATCAAACATTTTATAAAGCTAGCGCAAAAGAATAAGAGGCCAAGTGTGGTCGAGCACCACCGCACAAACCCGAAAATAAATTGGGTAGCCGAGATCTACCCTTATACAACCCGGATTACAAATGAATTAATTACAATTAAGCAAGAAATTCATGTTATGGGGGTCTTTATTCTTCTTTTCTTCTTTCTTCCTTCTTCTTTCTTCTTTTTTCTTTCTTCTTTTGGTTCCTTCTTTTGGATGGTTGGAATGTGGATGCTTTAAAGGCTTCCCATGGTACATAAGACATAGCCTTATAACCAATGCTCATCCTAATCCCCATAATAATCATTCCAAAATCCTAATTATAAAATTACATGAAAATGGGAAAAGTAAATCTAACTAAAACTTGCAAAATAGAGATTAGCTAAACAAACCATATAATCCCAAACATGTATATGCATAAATTGGACTTAACACCCCACACAAGAGTAACCAAGTTCACCTAGCCTATTTAGATTATGCTTAGGGGTATAAGCAACCTGCACAGCAAAAATATTTATATTTTTATTACAAGACCCCTTAAGCACAATCCCCTGTAAAAGATAATGATTAGACTAAATCATCCTACCATTTAATAAACACACATACACCCTAACATCTAGTCTAAAATATTACATAATAAAATAAAAGGCAAACATCAAACTATGCATCCCTCTAACCTAAAGCTAGAAGTGCTGACTTAATCTAATGTGTGTGCCATTTAAAGTTTGTGTGGTATGCTTAGCTAGGTTTTAAGGTTAGAGTTTTCTAAGTATGAAAATGTTCAACTTAGAGGGTGGTTTCATTTAAGTGATTTAATTGATTTGGTTGACTTTTATTTGATGATTTTGTTTGGTTTGAATGAACCTACTTAATTACTAAGTTGCAAAGAGAGGGAAAAGAGAAGAGAACTTCTCTTTCATTCCCCACCTTAAGTAATTTCTAAGGTAGATTCATATTTAATTTTTGTTTAGTGAATGTTTTATTATGTGTTCTAATTAATCATAAGTTTAGATTTTTCCTAAACAAACCTATTAAAAAAAGGCATTTTAAGATTAAGTAAAGTGAAATACTACAATACTTTATTTCTTTCCCAACATATATACCATACATATGGATAAATCCTAAGCATATCTATACATGCAAACGAAAGTGTTTAGCACACCTTAATGATGAATGCTAAGAGAGTTTGTTTAAGAAAATTTTTACATGTTTCATGTTAATTTTAGAAAAGAAGGATTCTTTTATCCATTTTCCATATGCACATTTGCAAGTATAAAGACATAAGTGAGTCTGATTGTTAGGGGTGTAAGGTACAAGACCTACTTAGAGCTACTTAAAGCCTCACAACTATGGGGTTGTCCAGACTAACATACCACTTTTCTTAAATACATGTGCATGTATAAAAAGGAATGTATGGAAAGAGAATCATGCAAAAAGTTTATGTTTATTTGTTTGATTTTATGCAATTTACATATGCAAGTATGAATATCCTTCTTAAGTGATAACATAGGAATGAATAGAATGGATTTAAGCAAGTGTTATGTTCAAATGAATCATACACTTTGCAAAATCCTATTCAACACTATGCTAAAAGAGAAGAGAAGGAAAGTCACACAATGCATATCTTTATATTTATACTCACATGCAAGCTTATTAATAATTATAAGTAGCATACCTTTCAGTTATGATATTTGATTTATAAGTTTTAAAAATAATTTTGGATTTAATAGTGATAATAACCATTCATATTCTTACTTTAGCCAAAACATATAATTTGACATAAAGGAAACATTTCAATTTTAATTTTATTTTTAAAAGACATGAATGTATGATTTTCATATGACATACACATTTAGCATATTAGGAAAGAAATAAAGTGATGAAAGCATGTAAATTCATTCACCCTAATTAATTCCTAAAGATAATCCAATGGAATAAGATTATTTAAAGTAAACCAAAATTATTCAGAGAGATTTTTAGTTTTGTTTTAAGTTGGATTTGAATTTTGGAAATGTGAAAAAGTTTACTAGTCCTAACCCATCTCCCACATGTTTATGTCATTTTAGTTTAATTTTTAGAATCATTAAGTGAATTTTATATTTTGATTAGGTTAATGTGTTCATTAAATTCATTAATTACCTCTTACCTACACCACTTTAACATATTTAATCAAATAATTATGAGCCAATGTATGACATAAAACCACAAGAAATTTCAATCAGCAATGCATTCTAAGAAAGAAAGGTACATAATATAATTGGCTCATAATTAATGATTAATTATGTTAAATGGTTTAGTTTAAGTACTTTCATAACCCTTCCCACACATGTAGGTTGGAATTTGATTTCCTTAAGCTACTTAGGTTATTGAACACCTAAGCACCTACCTAAGATGAATTGGTTGAGTTCTAGAATGTTTTGATTTTGAAAAGTTTGATTAATTAAGCCATTTAATTAAGTGATTAAACTATTTAATTATTTTACACTTTAATTAGATTTTTATCCAAATGAAATAAATTTAGGGAAAAAGATATGGGAAAGAACTCATAATCCCATTCCCTAAGTACATTCACTGCTCTAAGGTGATTAACAAACTTAATTAATAAATTTATCACTATTTAAAAGGTTAATTAATCATTAAATTGATTAAGAGGGTAATTAGGAATGACTCAAGCAATTTCCCTAATTAAACCATTAATAAATTCTAAGAAAATTAGGGGAGATAGAAGTCATCCCACTAAATGCACATGAGAAGTTTGAAATTAATTAGTGGGATAATTAAAGAGAATTAATTAATTATTTTAAAATAAAACCCAAACTCAAAAAATATCACTGTTCAAAATCCATCAAACTTAATTTTAGATTATTCCCCTTTAAAAAATCTTTACAATGCATTTTATTTTGTATTTTGTTAATTTTTTTTATATTTAGTTATGAATATTTGAAGATTCCATGATTAAAACTTAGTTAAATAGCCTAATTAAATAGTTAATCCATCGCCATGGACGATGCGGATTGCGCACGCGTGGCTCGATGGGATTCACTATTTAAGTATTCACATCCCATGCGTGGCGGTGCTATACTTTTCTCACCGTCAATCAAAGATCGGATGGTGATTAAGCTGGGTTCTTAAAGGATAAATCCATGGATCTACGTCTTGATCAGCCCATCCAAAATGCACCTGGATGGATGGTCCATGATCCGGCCATCTTTGCTAGAGAGGTCATCTGCCCACTTTAGGGCAAGATTCCGACTGATTGAGCCTGGGACAGCTCAAACTCAACCCACACCATCATCATGAAAGGACAAAGACATCCAACGATCAATTTGCAATGGGATAAAAATTCTCTGCACTAAGGACCACACACTCCTTATTTTAGGCTCGGTTTTGATACGTACTTCGCTAGAGGCTATCACCAGCGCTCCCAACTATCGAGGTAGCTTCATTTAGTGGAGATGAATCCCTGTTGAAGGTTTGAGAACTTGAGATTGAGTGACTCCATCAATTGACCAAAGTGCTCCTCTTAAGCTTATGCCTCTACCAAACACCGCCCCGCGGGCTTGAGAACTTGGATGAAGCTTTGGATTAACTCGATTGAGTCCTCGAGGGTGCTTGCAAGAGAAATTGGTTGGATATTGGGTATTGAATTGGCTTGAGAAAATCAAGAATGGAGAATTCTAAATGGCTCTAGAGGCTTGGAGAAGCTTGAGGATGCTTACTCTAAGTTTCCTAGCTTCAATCAAGCGTGAATGTCTTGAATTGCAATGAAATTAGGGGGAGTATATCTCCCCCTATATGGATCGGCAAGTTGTCCTTCCATTTTGGATCAATTGATCAGAAGCAATGGGTTTGTTAGGTCTTTTTAGCTTGCACATGGTTCGATTTGGCCAGAGGGAGGTAGTGGAGATGTTGCCATTTGCAAAATAAGATGGAGGAATGATTCCCATGTGCTCATTTCCAAGTGATGGTTAGTTTGGTCATTGGGTTGGGTTTGGCTACCCAAACCCATTGGGTCATGTGCATCATGCTCACTAGGATCCACTTGGCCCACTAAGAGGGTGCCAAGTGGCCATGAAGAGGATTTGACCAAATTAAGTGAATTTGGCCAAGAATTACCCTTTGACCTAGGAGTAAAATGGTCATTTAGCATGGATTTTAGTTTGAATATATTTGGTATGATTGAAAAATAGGTTATGCCATGTTTCAATGAATTTGGAATTGATTTGATAGGATTTTGCTCATGTTGACCCATTTAGGTCAAAATGGGTCAACTTGAGTCGAGTTGACCCATTGGTCAAATTGGGTCAAACCAAGGGTTGGGTCAAGTTCATATGACCATTTGAAATGTTTTGGTAACTTTGGTTTTGTTCAATTTGGTTTATATTTGGATTTGGTTCATTTGATTTCATTTAGGTTAAATGGGTCAAGTTGACCAATTTAACCCATTTGACCAATTAGGGTTATGTCATGATTTGGTTTAGGTTTCATTGGTCATTTGAAATGTATTGGTATCTTTTTTTTTCCAATAAATTTTGGTTTATTTCATTTTGGCTCAATTTGACCTTTTAGGTCAAGTTGGGTTCATGGTCAATTGGGCTAGGTTGAGTATAGTTGGCCAATAGAGACTTTGGTCAAGTTCAATAAGAGATTTGGAATGAATTTGACCCATTAGTTTCAATCAATTTGGCTTAGATCAAGTTTTGACATATTTTGACTTTTTTGATCAAATTGGGTCAACTTGGGTCAAGTGGCTAATTGGGCTAGGTTAGGCTCAAATGATGACTTGGTCAAGTTCAAACATCGATCATCAATTTATTTTGATCAATGGTTTTAATCAATTTGGCCTATGGTGGATTTTGGCTAGTTTAGATTTCATTTTGGCTAACTGTTGACTTGGTCAACCATTAGGTTTGACTTGCTTGACCCAATTTAAGTGATTGATAATCTCATGATGATTATTGCTCACAATGTGAGGCTTAGGTGGGCTTAGTTCAATCCAATTTGGTTAGAATTAGAATTTGGCTTATAAGGGGTACTTTAGGTCACTTCGGGTCAAGTGAACTAAATGGGTCAAATGGCTTGGTCAAAGCTTGATTTAAGTTTGGTTGAACTCACATATGGACTTATGATTGAAATATGAATCCATTTGCAAGTGATTTAAAGTTAAATGGGTTTTGATTCACTTGACAATTTCAAGTTCAAAGGGTAAATATGAGTTTAACTTGGGTATGATGGAAGTATTGATTGAATTATGAAGTAAAATCAAGGGTTTAGCTTGATTTCACTTTGATTTGGCTAAGTTCAAGAATTTGACTTTAAAGACTTAGGTTAAATTTTGGTTGAATTTGAGTTTGAGTTTTGAATTTATTTAGTTTTAATTTATATTTCATATAAGTGAATATAAATGAGAATATAAATGGGTTATGAGAAAATTTCTTGAATTTAAATTGATTGGGATTTGATTTGAGCTAAGTCCATGAGAGGGAATCAAAGGGCTTAGGAAAGATTTTTGGAATTTGAATTTGAGTTTTGGATTTAGTTTGATTGTTTGAATTTATATTTCATTTATATTTGTGAATATAAATGAGAATATAAATGGGTCATGAGAAAATTTTTTGAATTTGATTTAAGCTAAGTCTATAAGATAGAATCAAATTGACTTAGGAAAGATTTTGGAATTTGGAATTCAATCATGGGTTTCAATCATTTGGAATTGATTGATGATTTGAGAAAATCCATTGAAATGGTTTGAGGTTTGATTTGGAATTGATTTGATATGAGTTTGGAGTTTGAATTGAATGAAGGAGGTTGAGGATTTGGTTCAAGCTATAGGGTAGGAAAATTTTCTAACACCCCTATGGTATAACCTATTTCTATGGCTATCTCTTCTAAGTATCTAGGGTTAGGTTAAGTGTTCACCTAATCACTAGAACTCTCTTAAGACAAAGGAACTCTTAGTGTCTAAGAGGAATCCTATGTCTAAGATGGAGGGGTTGAGAGCTCATTCTAAAAATGAGGTCAACGAAGGGTGCCCAATAGGTGTGGTGTGACTAACAGGGTACCACATGTGGTTTTGATCAAATGATCAACAACACGAATGATCCGACAGCGAAATAAATAATCTACTAACCCGGTGTAGAAGGAATCAAGAGCTTAGTACAATGTGACTCTACTCATGTCAAGGACATAAGAGAGTGAAGGAGGAATCCATTAGGGACTGAGTATATGAACCTTCCACTAGGGAAAGGGGTTCAAGTCATCCACAAGGGGATGAGAGGTTTGAATTTGATTTGAGTCTCACTGAGGAGAAAATTGATTTGTTTTGTTTAGTGCTCCATTGGGGATGAAAATGTAAACTCTCCACTAAGGAACAAGTCCAAGTCATCCACTGGGAAAATGGGTTGTGGGATTTGTTTGGTTAATTTGATTGGATTTATTTCATATTTTTGCTTGTTTAGTTTTGCTTGGAATTTATTTAATTGAGCTCCACTAGGGAAGAGGGTTGAATTTGTTTCAATTTCTTTAAGTATTGAATTTCTGAGATGAACCTAATTTGCTTTCCAAGGATCGCACTGAGTAGGGACTGTGGTGGTCTTGATCTAGCTCAGATTTACCAATCCAAAGGGGTAGCCTACTAATCACGTAGTAGAACTATATGACCAAGGGTGTGCCTTTTGGTGTGCAGTAGCTATACTAGGAAGAAAGCGTAGTAGACTTATATCCTCCAAAGTAGGGATCAGTTGCTGGGGTGATCAGTTGGCAAGGCAAGGAATTAAACCCAACCTAGGGCTGACTATTGAGTGAATGCCACTAGGGGACTTAAATCAACTCAAATATAATCAAGATTATTTTTATTTTTTAGTTATTTTTTATGGATCCCATCGGTTTGTGATGGACTACACTGAGTAGGGGCCGTGGTGGCCTTGATCTAATACAGATTTACCAATTCAAAAGGGGTAGTCTACTAGCCACATAGTAGGACTATCCAACCAAAGGAGTTACCTTTCGGTTTACAACGATTGATTCAAGAAAGAAAGCATAAGAACTCACATCTTTCTCAACAAAAGACTGTTGGAGTGACACATTAGCAAGGTAGTATGTCAAGATTAATTTCATTTTTTAAATTTCTTTTTGATGGATCCCATCGATTTGCGATGTACTGCACTTAGTAGGGCTTATGGTGGCCTTGATATAACATAGATTTACTAATCCAAATGGAGTAGTTTCCCTGACGAGGGGAGAACTATCCAACTAATGGGGTGCCTTTCGATTTACAGTAGCTAATCTAGGGAAGAAAGCTCGGGGACTCACATCTTCCTCTACAAAAGACTGTTGGAGTGACACATTAGCGAGGTAACATGTCAACTCGACCTAGGGCTGCCCGTCAGTTTACGACAGTCATGCTAGAAAAAATGTGCAGTAGACTTATATCATTCAAAGTGAAATGACTGTCGAGGTAACCTATTTGTGGTAAACAAATTAAACCTAACCTAAAGGTGACTATGAAGAGAGTGTCGATCCAAGGACTTATCTCTACTCACATAGTCAGGCAATTCCTATAGGGAGTTTTGCTGACACTGTCCTAAAGATAGTATGCTTGCTTTGGAAAAATGGCCCCTTGGGGGTTTGAATTCCTAATCCATAAGCGAATTAATTTGTTTATTTTGTTTTGTTTGTTTATCATGGACCCTGTTGGTTTGCGAGGGATCATACTGAGAAGGAGCTTATATTAGCTTAGACCTATCTCAGCTTTACAGAACCAAGGGAGAATCTACGCATTCGCTGAACAAATTCTCCAACCACAAGGGTGGTTATTAGTAAAGGGGGATTGTCCAATCCAAAAGTAACTCGGTAGTGTCTAAATGGGGTCGCAAAGAACATGGTCCAAGTAGAATGCCCGTAGGGGAAGGGGTCACGAAAGGCTTTATCCAAAACCCTAGAGATGATGACATGGCTAGTCATATATCACATAGGTGTTCGGTGTCCAACTCAAGGAGAAAGCTCGGGGACTCATATCTGTCGAGAGTGGTGTACCCACCAAGTGAGTCACTGTCAGCATAGTGAACATCAACCAACCTAAGGTGCCCATCAGTATATGACAATCAGCCTAGGAAGAAAGTTCAGGGACTCACATCCTCTTATTGCAAAACTTATTACCAGGATAGTCTATCTTTGGCTCAACAGGTGCCATCCGACCTAGGGAGACTACTAAGTGAATGCTACTGGGAGACATATCAATTCAAAAGTAGTCAATAGGAAAGGAGCCTTTAGAGGACTTATCCTAAACATCAAATATACTCAACCTAGTTAGCACATGATGGCTAGTTCAAGAAGATAGCACGGGGACTCACATCTTCTTAAACGGAGTCAACATGAGGTAGCTTACTGGCTGCACCGTGAAGCCTACCAAACTAACAAGGTGCTCATCGATTTGCAATGGTCAAGTCAGGAAAAAGCGTGGGGACTCACATCCGCCTGACAAGTGACCACTGGGTAACATACTAGCTATGCAGCATGTCAACCCGACCTAGAGCAGCTAATGAGTGAGTGCCACAGAGGGCTTGTTCCCACATCAAAATAACCTGAGATAAAAGATTTGTGTTTATTTTTGTGCTTATGTTAAAGGGAATAGGATGCCTCTCGAGTTCTCTCACACCTATCCTAAACACGCTTGGGATTTGATGGAGTGATGCCACGTATGGTATTCACGATTCCACTAAGAAAGGAGGCCGCTGGGGTTCTCTCACACCTAACTTAGTCATGCTAGTCAAAATAGGATGCCTCTTGGGTTCTTTCGCACCTATTCTAGTAGCACCGAGAATTGTGTTTGATTATGTTTATGTTGTGAAGAAGGATAGGATGCCTCTTGGGTTCTCGTACACCTAACTTAAACACGTCATGGTAAATTCGTAAGATAAGCAAATAATGCTTCGAATGAAGATAAGATTTTGATGAATTAGAATGAAATTTTGTTGATTGATAGAATTATTTTGAAACATAATTTTTATGTAATATTTCTTCAAATAGAGCCCATTAATTAGAAGCATCGGGTGCTCCCCCTTAAAATCATTAAGCTGATAAGATCCTCCTTGGTAGGCCTTCTCTATGACATAGGGGCCTTCCCAAGTGGGTTCAAACTTATCTCCCATCTTTTGATGGGCAACAATTGGTCTCCTTAGGACTAATACAAATTCTCCTACTTGAAAAGACCTAGGGTAGACTAGCTTATTATGAGCTTGAATCATTTTGTCTTTGTACAACTTGAGGTTTTGGCATGCCCGTAGGTGTCTCTCCTCCAAACCTTTGAGCTCTTCTAGTCGCAACTTGATATTCTGCTCTATAGTGATTTGGCTACCCATTGCTATCCTTAGTGATGGAAGCTGAACTTCTAAAGGTAGAACGACTTCAGACCCATACACCAAGGAAAATGGGTTAGATTGAGTTGGGGTTCTATATGTGGTGCGGTAGGCCCACAAGGCTTCAACCAACTGCTCATGCCACTATCGCTTGTTATCGTCGAGCGTCTTCTTTAGTATCTGGATGAGAGTTTTTTTGAATTCTTTCGCTAATCCATTTTCTCAGGGGTAGTAGATGGAGTACCTCCAATTTACACCATGTCTTCTAGCGAAGCTATTGATCTTAGTGCTTTTGAATGCACTACCATTATCGAATATAATTCATTGAGGCACCCCAAACCTATATATGATATGGTTTCTGAAAAACTAAAGTACATGCTAAGCTATGACCTCTTTGAGTGGATTGCTTCTGTCCACTTGGAAAAGTAGTAGGTGGCAATAAACGATGACCCTTGGAAGAAGGAGGATGATAGACCCATAATATGGGGTACCCAACACTTTCGAATAGCCATGAGGCCAATGTAGGGTGTAGAATGTTGAGTGGTTGATGTAGGATCACACCGTGTACCTGGCATTGATGGCATCTCCTAGCCACGTTCATGCAGCTTGTAATCATCGAAGGCCAGTAGTATCCTAGTCTCTTGATCTTTACTTTCATCTTCGGATCAAATTGCTGTGTTTCCCATAGACCTGAATGTACCTCGGTTACAATGCCATAGGCTTCATGTTTATCTAAACAATGTAACCATATTTGGTCAAAAGACCGTCGGTATAAGGTGTCATCCATGAGAGCATAGGAGAGAGCTCTCTATTTCACCTGATGGGCTTGTGACTTTTTTGAGGTAGTTTGTCGGTGTTCAAATAATATATGAATGGTTGCCTCCAATCCAGCTCCTCGTCCTTTTTGGCAATGGTAACCTCCCCTTCAAGAGAAAGTCTCTTGATGAGTTCAGCATCAATAAGAGATAGGACTTATCTATTTTGGACCCTTATTGTAATGGTCTCATCTTCCGTACATTCCAATTCTTTGGCAAGTTTGGCTAAAGCATCTGCTATTGTGTTCTCTCCTCGAGGGACCTTGTAGATGGTAACCTCAGGGATCTAGGCCAACAGCTTCATGGTGTACTCATGGTAATAACAAATCTTAGGTTTGAGAACCTTGTAGGACCCAACAATCTGGTTGATGACCAACTGAGAGTCCCCGTAGAGATTGATTCTCTTAACACACACTGTGATGGCTAACTCTAGATCGATAATCAAAGACTCATAATTAGCTTTATTGTTGGTGCAGGGATTGGAAAGATAGTATGAGAATTTCATCACATCCCTGTTGAGAGTAAAGAGAACTATTTCTACCCCTGCCTTTCCTGGAATAGTAGATCATGGTGCTTCCCCTTTATGAAAAGAAGTTGCACCATCAAAATACATCTCCCAATGGTGATTTTCAACCTCCCCTAAGTTCATGATTTATTCATCAGGGAGATCATCACTAAGCAGAGAATCAGCAGACAGTGAGTGTGTTGCTAAGAAATCTGGTAGTACTTGTCCTTTAACTGCACGAAGGGGTACGAAAGAGATATCAAATTGCATAGACCAACTTGCCAAACATCCGAATAGCATTGGCTGTGTCATGAGATACTACAGTGGATTGATTCTGTAAATCAAGTTCACCTTATGAGAAAGCATGTAATGTCATAGATTTTGGGATGCAAAGATTAAAGCTAGGCAATATTTCTCAATAGATGGGTAGTTAGCTTCAATAGGGATCAGACGATGGTTGAGGTAGTAAAGGGCACTCTCTTTCCCTTCGTCATTGGCTTGGGCTAACAAAGTGTCGAGGGAGTCATCCAATACAACGGTAGAGGGATGAGTGGCCTACCCGATAGGTCGCTAAAATTAGCAGCTTCACCAAATACTGGTTGATATCTTCAAAGCCATGCTGGCACTTGTCATTCCACTTGAACTTGGCATCCTTTTTAATAAGTGCTGAGAATGGATTGCATCTCCCCAAGAGGTTGGAGATAAAGCATCTTAAATATGCCAACCGTCCTTGGAACAATCTGAGTTGTGTTAGACTTTTGGATGTGGCATTTTTAAGATAGCTTTAATCTTTTCAGGATCTATTTCTATTCCCTGGTGTCAAACAACAAAATCAAGGAACTTCCCTGAAGCTACTCCGAATGCACACTTCAGTGGGCTCATTTTGAGGTTGAATTGTCTTAGACATTTGGAAACTACTCTCAAGTCAAAGAGGTGGTCTTCCTTTTCTTTGCTCTTGACTACTAGGTCATCAACATAGCATTCAACTTGATGATGAATGAGTTTATTGAAGATCTGAGTCATGGCCCGTTGGTATGTAGCACCAAAATTTTTAAGGTTGAAAGGCATGACCTTATAACAATAGATTCTAATTGGGGTTTGAAAAGGAGTGTTTCTTTCATCCTTGGGGGCCATCTTGATTTGGTTATAGCCAGATGACCCATTCATGGAGGAGAAAATTGCATGAGATGAGGCAATGTCCACCATTAATTCTGGTATAGAAAGAGAAAACTCATCCTTAGGGCATGCCTTGTTTAAGTCCCTGAAATTGATGCATATGCAAATTTGGCTATTCTTTTTCTTAGCTAGTACAACACTGCAACTGTGTAGGGTATTTTTCTTCCCCGATGAAACCAAAGATCAATCGCTTGACTTAAATGACCTATTATTCAATTTTTAATTGCATGCGCTTAGGAGCTTGCTTGATAGGGTTAGAGTTAGAATCTATTGCTAGCTTGTGGACTACTCTGTCAGGAGATAATCCGAGCATTTCTTCATAACTCCATGCAAAGCAGTCTTTACACTCAGTCATAGCCTAAGTCATTGTTTTCTTCATCATTTAGCAATAAATTGATGTATGTCGGGCGTGAATTTTCTTCTATCCCGAGGTGCATTTCATCATTTAGACTTTTGGAGATAAAGCATCTTAAATATGTCTAGATCATCTGAAGTTTCTAAACATACCTCCTATGTTTCTCTCTTTGCCTCTGCCTCTACCTGGTGGAGGTCAAGTCATCCTACCCATATGTCCATATGATGGAATGAACTGTGGGTGGAACGTGATATACAGCTCTACCTATTCTTTAATGTTCTTTTCTCGTTCACTTGGACTTTAATTTTTCTTTTCATTTTCTTTTCTTTTTTTTTTCTTTTTTTCATTTTCTTTTGCATTTGAATTTTGACCAAGTTCATGAGAAAAGGTATTTTCAGGAAGATAGTAGGCCACATCTTTATATATCTCAACCCCTCTAACTGAAAATGGCTTTTCATCATCTTTGACATAGTATTTGATCCCATCCTTTCTGAACTTGATGCACTATTATCTTATTCTGATGTATCCAAGGCCTACCGAGCAAAGCAATGAATGAAGTATTTGAATCAATTATGTAAAACTTAGCTTCAGTCTTCCATTCACCTATCTCCAAAGGTAACACTATGGAACCTAAAGCCCTCTCGCCTTGCTCATTGAATCCTTTCAACATCATCTGATATTCTCGAAGTGTGGAGATGTCAATCCTCAAGTAGGTAAGAGTCTTTAGACTCATAATGTTCATCGATGCACCTGGATCAATAAGAACTCTGGCAAGTCTGAATCTGCCCATGTCCACTATAATGTAGAGGGGATGGTTGTGCTCCATGTCCCCCAAAAGAAAGTCTTCATCTATGAAAGTTATCCCCCAGTCTTCTCTGAAATAATGTGCCTCCTCTCCAATAGCGATCAGCTGAGCTAAGCATTTTTTAGGATCAACAAGAGCCTTGATTAGTGATTCCCTCATCTCTTTAGATAAGATAAGGACATCATATGTGCTTAGCTTAGATGGCAACTTTCTTAAGTGAGAGAGGACATTGTAGTCCACTTTGGGCTGATTCTCCATAAGCATATCCAAAAGTGGAGCATCCTGGAGGGGCTTCTCGATTATCTCAACAAATGACTTATTTTCCTCTATCTTGAGGTACTGCCCTAGGAGGTAGAACCTTTCCACTACAGAGGTTGACTTAGGTGATCTCTTATGGTAGGTTAGTGGAAGATTCTACCTGCTCATCAGGCTCACCTATAGCTTCTCCTATGGGACTCTCAAAATCGAATGATTCCAAGTCTATCTCAAGAGGCAAACCCATAGTATTCAGAGAAGGAAAGTCCAACTATGAATCAGAAAGAGGAAAATCGGGGTTGTTATAATTATTGTTTAGACTTGAAGAGTTATCATTCGGAATAGATTTAGACAACCCATCAGAAGTGACATAGATATAATTCAAGCTAGCTTTATTCCTTAATTTCTTGGTTTTTGAAGGATGTACATAATAGAAGTCAACTAAAGTAAGTGGGGTGAGAGATTTGATGCCCTCATCTGCCGATACAAGATGTCTAATGTAAGACTATCTAGCTGAAGTAGAAGTGGTCGCTAATGTAGTAGCTGCAGATGTACCGAGGTCGGACTCTTGGTGGTTATGCTACTTGCTATCCTAGTCCAAGGCTACCGCTACTATCTGAGCTTTTCCCCGAAGTTGGCTCTAGCAACTTGCAAACCTTCCTTGATGTTGGAGGTTTGAGCTGGCTAAGGCACCTGCAAGGAAAGTTTCTTAATTTTGGAGACAATCTTCTTAGAGGTATGGGATAAGGTGATATCCCAACCTTCTTTAGTTTTGGAAGGATCACAAGTATCTTTAAGGATTACCCTAATGGAACTGGATGGTTGTTCCACAAGGTATTCCTTCAAGATAACATGACACCGGTCTTGAAGCTATGTTCAAGCCACCTTGAATGTGGCAATCTTCCAAAACATGACCTAGCATGCTGGGTGGGGAAAAGTTAGGATCATTGCTTTTGCCCACTTCTCTCCTAGGTTCTGTAGCTAAAATGCTTCTTTAAGAGATTCTTAAAGATCTTTCTGATTACCTCCCCTTGAGCATGAAGGCAACCGAGCCATGGATATTCTTAAGCAGAATCACGATGGCATAATGTTCAGACAGCTGTGGTTCGCATTTCATACTCAAATTATGCCATCTGAGAATGTAATCAATGAGGGACTCACCATGATTTTGTTGAGCTACAACGAGATCGCATATAGTCACCATTTGTTGAGCTCCAGCAAACCTCTTGATGAAGAGTTGCTCTAACTCAGCAAAAGTCTTCACTAAACTATTAGGAAGTTCAACATACCAACCAAAGGTTACTCGTTAAGCTACTAATGAAGAGACGGAAGAGTAAAGCATCACTACCACCGATGTTGCAACAACTACCCCTAAAGTGCGCAATATGCTACCTTGAGTTCCCACTATCATTAAAGCTCTTGAAAGAAGGTGGCACGAAACCCTTAGGATATTGGATGGCATTGAATTACTCTAGGTAGGGCTTACCCTTTAGAACTGATGATCCTCCTCATGCTTCAGCCAACGCTTCTCTCACCTACTACTCAACCATGATCTTGATGCCTTTTTTTGTATGGAGGTACTATCCACTACCGTCCTATATAAACTGGTGCAGCCCTACTCTACTGAAGGTAAAGTCTTGGCTGGATCCAAGACAAGCACCAACTCTGAATGACTAGTCTCAGCTATGGTAGGATGAACTGTCAGGGCTTGATTTTATAATGCCAAAACTACTGCTAGCAAGTCTTTAAGCCTCTTCCCCATCCTATCTATTTATTCATCTTTTTGTTTTATTTGTTGAAGATGGTGTTGGGAGTAGGATCTTCTTGCTGGCCAAGACCTTCTAAAGTCTGCTCTGAGGAGGAGAACCCTCACCATGTGTACTCCCGTTGAATCCTCTAATAGATCATCTTCATTAGGATCAAACCTAATCTTCGCTTCCTCTAAATCAGAGTAGGCATATCCTAAGATTTCCTTCTTCTCCACTAGATATTGAGCCACAATGTCATCTAGGGATCGGTCTAACCCAATGTACGTAAGACTGTCACCAAAAGTAGAATCACTGTCATGAACATAAATGCATTTAACCTCTGCTATTGCTGGAGAGCTAACCCTGAGCTACGCCAGGAAGAAAGATGTTGGCTATCACTAGATCGGATGGAGCATTCTAGGATTTCTAGTGGGATGACCGAACGCCTCTCCCTCTACTACTGTAATCTCCATGGCATGCTAAGGTGGTGGTGGTAATGGGATGACTATGATGCTCCATGGTTGCCATTCCTTCCTCACCACAATAGCGGTCGAAGAGCTCGCCACACGGTGTGGATGGAACGGAATCTCTTGTCCATAGTAGGATCACCAATGGGGTCCTCTTTCCCAAGATGTGGCCTTCATGGCCATTGGTGGAACTGTAAATGCTAGAACATGGATCACAGATGGTGGACGGGGGCTAGAGCGGTATAGTGGAGGCACCACTGACTCTCTCAGGATAGGAGCTCCTCTCCTATGATGTGTAGTCCCTGTAAGTAAGATATTGTTAGAATGCGAGCGTGCCTGAAAGTCCACAGTGGAGGCCATCGATTGTCTGTACAAGCACTCGCTAGTAATATGAATCATGTATGGCCTCTGCCCTCTCTACTTGTTATCTCCAACACTACTTGGAATGACATAACGCAAATCAAATTGATCCCTAGACTTTGATTTCCCGTAGGCTCTGCCTACTCAACATAAAACTAATCGAAGCCTAGCATACGACCTCCTCCTCTCACTAACGAAGCTCAATCTGAAAGCAAATCCATAAGCATCATGATCTAGAGAGGGTGGAACTAGTTTTCAGAACTGGGAAACCATCTGTAAACTCCTATATAGACAGTAGTCTCAACTCCTCCAATGTGAGTGTGATACCGCTTGATCATGTTGTTCTTATTTCACTGGGTCTTGATAGGTCAGTAGTGGAACTAGACCAACCTCAAAAAGTGGGAGATAATTTTGGAATCGGGAGCCTTCCCTTGAAGGTGTGAGAGCTAACCCTAATCAAGCATGGGGAACAACCGAGCGCATTGATATTACTGTTGTGGGAACCGCCATAGCCTTCCTCTTCAGTGAGGGAATATCTGCATTTGATGGTAACTCAACTTGAATGACCGGCTCCTGCTCGGCCACTATGCTCCTACTGACAGTCATGAGGGTGGTCCCCTCACATGTAATCCTGGCCCCCTCAAAGACTCAGCCAAAGTGGATGAGGTGGGTATAGTCAGAGCCGAGGTTGGCCTCATCCAAGGCTAGATCCATCCCATGAGGAAAAGTGAACTCGTACTTTGTTGTTGCCATCTAAAACTGAACTGAGCTAACTAGACAAACGAAAATGAAAAATCAAGTATGGTGAATTTGCAATGTTGAAAAATAAACTTGAATCAAATTTCTATTTTGTTGATTTTTAAATTTTTTATTTTAGAATTTGAACCCACACTAAACAACTTAAAAGTGTTAAGTGGAGCTCAAAAATTTGGAAGAGAGATTTTGAGATTGATTGAAGAGGAGACTTTTTGAATGTAGTATCCATTTTCACCAAATTTGTGTATGTTCAAAATGGGTTCAAATATTTTTGGAGAGATGCTTCCATAGGTTCATATTTGAGTTTTAATTTTTAATTATTTGGAGACCCTTCATTTAACAAATTTGGGTATGTTAAAAAAATAAAAGGTCAATTTGATTTTGTTTGTGGATTTTGATTTTGAAATTCACTTAGCAAAATTTGGGTATGCTAAGTGATGTGTTTGAAAATAATTTTCTTTTTTTGTTTGCTTGCTTGCGAATTATATGACTTTTGAAAATGGAAACTCCACTTAGCAAATTTGGGTATGATAAATGAAGAATTCAAAGGTTTTGTTATTTTGAAAAGAGGATTTTTACTTAGCAAATTTAGGTATGCTAAGTAAAGGATCATATGGTACTTTGATTTTATTCTTTTTGTGAAAAGAGGATTCTTAGAAAATTTAGGTATGCTAAGGAAATCCAAATGTGTTTAATTTTTGATTTTTTTTTTTAAAATAGGTTCCTTTACTTATCAAATTTTGGTATGCTAAGTAAAAAGAAATCCTAAGGTGTTTTGTTTTCTGTGATTTTTGAAAAGAGAGTTTCTACTCAGCAAATTTGAGTATGCTAAATAGGAAATCCAAATGTATTTTGTTTCGTTTGTTGGTGTTTTCTCTAGAATAGAGAAAGAAATGACACATAGAGTTTAGAAATATTTTATTTAGATGACCAAATATGACATTAAGGAATAAGTATATTATCTCAAAGATAAACATGCTCCCTAATGGATTCAATCATTTCAATAAAAGACTCAGGCTAATGGATCTTTCGTAGAGTATTTTCCCTAAACTACATGAAAAGTAGAACAGGGTTTATTTTATCCTGGGATCATGGTTCCCTATAAAGGCAAGCCTTTATAGTTAATTACATCTTAGGAAGGGTCTCTTCCTAAGAATATTCTCGATTAAAGAAATAAGTGGTTATTTCTAAAGACTACTAAGGTAGCTTTCAAAGGATTGATTTTGAGAAATTCAATTTGAGAGGTCCAAATTAGAGAGAGTTATTGTCATGAGTCAAATAGGAAAGAGTAGGAAATACCTATTGATAATGGGATACCCAGTAGATATTTCAACTATCCTATAATTGGGCTTCAAATTTGAGATTTAATTTTAGATTTCAAGTTATTATTTTTTTAGAAATCTAGGACTTAGATTCTACAGCAGACAAGTAGAAATGCCTAAGGTTGAAGACTTATTCTAAAGGATGCTTGAACCTAGTCTACAGTGCTTGACACATGTCGGATGCTCGACCTAGTTCTATCCTTGGGAATCATTGGCCATTCTCCTCAAGACCCCTATCACGACTCTTACGGACTTACAACTGCACGGAGAAGGCGCCTAACACCACCTAAGCATTTTAAAATAATGAGGCTAAGTCATATGAATGCAAGATGGTACAATTTTAGGAAAGAAATCTATGAACCTAGACTTACTCCCTAATCAAGATCATGTAGGGTATGAAGATGCACCTAATGCATATTTTTCATTTTATAATTTTTGACTCAGATTCATTTTAGGTCATAGGAATGCAATTTATGCCTAATGCAATTAGAAAAGATTATGGGCCAAATTAGAATAGAAGAAGGTGTACTTCCATCATAGGCTCTCAAAGGTCAAAAGTTCTCGAGGATGGAAGTCCTTCATTAATCAAGAGTGAAACAATATAATTTATGCATGATGTTAAAACATCCAGCTAAGGGGTTGCTACATATTTTATCTTGCTTTAATGGCCTAGACTTTTATATGAAGATTATGAGTTGTATTTTTTTTTTAAGTTTCGATTGATTTAGTTGGGTAGAAAATTTAGTTTATCTATGAGCCTATCAGGCATTCATCACAACATAAACATGCATGAAACCTAAGAAAAAAATGTTTTTGTTCTTTTAAAATAAATCAAGCCAAATTAAATTATATAAGAAAAGGCCAATGCGATGCTACTGTACACCTGGAAGAAAGAAAAAAATTAGAGTTATACAACAGCCTAGAACTACAAGTTTAGATCTATGGCTCTTCTTTCCAAGAAAGTCTCCTTCTTAGGGACATCCATTGGGCTCCATGGGGACCACACCATCTCTAGTTGGGTCGACTAATCCTAGACCCCATAGATCTAACCTAATTCTAAGCTCAAATTTACATTTAAAATTCAAAAAAAAAAAAAGAAATCCTAAGCCATGCAAAAGATATGTTAGGAAATACACACAACACACAAAATAATTTATATTTCATAAACATATGGGCTTAGCATTATTTTCTTGCCAAGCCACGTCCACATGGACTATGTTAAGGATTTTAGCATTTTATGATTTATTTATTACAAGATCCCTTTAACATCCCATAAAATATATTAAATCTAGAAAGAATGCCCTAACATCCATCTAACAAACAAGCCTAGGCATCAGTAAAAGCAATATACCACACATGTGAAGCACAACACAACATATCATGGAGATTAAAACAAAATCATAGAATGATCTAACAGATCTAGAGTCCGTGACTAAGTAATCTAGTGTGTGTGTAGAAGGGTTTGTGTGGTGTCTTCTAGGCCTTTAAGTTTAAGTTTGAAGTTTGAATTGGTTTAATTTTTTACCATTGGTTGGTTTCAATTCAAATGACTTAATGATTTAATTCCCATTTATGTTCATTTTATTTGGTTAAAGTAATATTTAAGTTTTCAAGAATGAGAATTATAATGAATTTCATTTTTAGGTGAAACTCTTTATTCCACATCCTAAATCTAATTAGTTTCCAAAGTCTAACTAAAATCCTTAAGTATTTTAATTAATCCTTTTGATTTTATTTATGTTTGGGTTTGATTTATGTTATTTCATTTATTTGAATTGCTTTGATTTAATTTATTTGATTTATTTAAGTTATGATTTGTTTCATTTTAATTAAGTTATATGGGTTTCATTTGATTTGGCTTATGTTATTTAAAGATTTTATTCAATTTAACTTAAGTTTTAAATTATGGTAAGCTTAAGTTTAAGTCCATTAATATGAATTAATACCTTAGGTTTGTTCATAGATTATTCTTAACCTAAAGTACTTAGGTTAATTTGATTTGATTTGATTAACCTAGGTTTTAAGTTCATTATTTAAATTTATTGGAAATGAGTGGTTTCATTATTGATTCAAGGTTAAGGTTTGAATTTAATTAATAGTTTTTTAACCTAAAATTAAATTTGATTAAATTGACTTGAAGGATATTTAGAGAGGTTTCTTCTAATGTTTGATGATTAGTTTGAATTACAATTTATTTAATATGTTAATTAATTTAATTAACCTAATTATTTGAGTTCATATTGACCTAGATTTGGAAATCAAGAAATAATCCATAAATTAGTTAGACTTGAATTATTTTTGACAAGTAGGTTTATATGCCAAATTTATATTTCTAAAGTTTCAACTTGATTAAAGATGTAATTAAGGTGTAATTAAGGTATTAAATATTTCATTAAAAGCTAATTTAAGCCTAATTTATTAAGATTCATTGATGGAATTTATTTTTTGCATATTCTCCACTAAAATACCTTTCTAATGATGGTTTATTCATAATTTTTGGTTAATTGGTTGATTTATTATGATTTAATTAAATTTGGGTCATTTAATTGAATTATTTAATTCTTTTAATTACCTAATTGAGTTAATTAGTGATCTATGAGGTTCAAATAGGTTTAATTATGTTTAATTAGTATTCTGATATTCATTAATGTTCATTATATTGATTTAAGATTATTAGATTAAAGTTTTCTAATTATTTCATTAAAGGATAATTAATTTTATTAATTTAAAGGTTAACACATGAAATTACAATTTCTCTTGAATTGAGAATTAAATCCCAAAATTTTCCTAAGGTATCTTTTAAGCATTATTTCATTTTCCCAAAGTTTCAAATTAATTGGATTATTAATTTGAGAATAATTAGGCTTTAATGTTTTTCAATTAAACCCAAATTAAGAGAAAACTACCCAATAAAAATTGAGGATTTTAATTTCTATGGACTCCTCTCATCAAGACTAATCCATAAAACTTTTAATTATAATTTTCTAATTCTTATTTGATTTTATATGACTTTTTAAAGTTTTTGTGATTTTTTTAAATTAATTAAACCGTTAAATAACTAATCCTAATGGTTTTTAAGTGGGGAGGGTCCCACGCAGCATAAGTTAAAATACGGGATCACTTAAAGCGTCGATCAAACATATGGATGGTGATCCGCATCCGAAGGGATCAATGTCGGCCTAAATCGGTGATCTAAAAAAATGTGGATTAAATCCGGCTAGCTAGTGAAAGCGGACACCATCCATGATTTCTTTCCAATCACCGGCAAATCAAGCCCTGATTTTGATCCCAAAATGACCAGGGATCGATTTAGGGTCAATCCATATGGTTGGATCCATTTGAGATCCAACTTTCTTCCAGCTCCAAACAATGCGGAGGACCATTTGATCGGTGGTAGTGAGATCGATGTTAGTTTTCCTTGACCCAATGAACATGTGCACAAAGTTTGGTGTTGCCTATGGATTGTTCCAGACCAAGCATCTTTATTAGATTGGTCAAATGATGGCGAGGGGTTGTTGAAGTTTCATCTGAGCTTCCTTTGAGCTTGTGAACATGTTGGTGCCTTCAATTGGGGATAAAATCCACTCATTGGAATTTCACCATGAGAGGTCATTCGACCTTCATGGTTTCGTGCTTGGCAAGGGGTGATAGTTGGAAACTTACTCTCTTTGGCGATGCTTTTGGAATGAAAATGGAGGTGATAGTCTCTCCACCCATTTTCCATGCTTGTCAGCTCTTTAAGGAAGAAAGGGTCACTGCCTTGAGGTGGGAGAGTGTGAGATCAACTCTTGTGTGAACATTGGAATGTTCATGAGGAAGCTTCCTTGCTTATTTTTCATGCATGGTGAAAACTTTCTTCTCCTCTTTCTTCTTTTCTTCTTCCCTTGGTTAAGATTTTGGAAAACTCACGGAGGTTTTCCTTGGCCTTAATTTCCTTCCTTCAAAGGCATCCACCTTAGAGGTGGATTGCCTTTTCCTTCACTTGAAGGCATTAAGAGGTGGATTATTTGGAAGAGGAAAATTTTTGTGGGATGAGGAAGAAGGAATTTGCATTTTCTTCCCATTTTCTCCCATTTTTTTATTTTATGATTATGGCATCATTAGACTAATGTGTGCTTCCCATTTTGAGTTTCATTTGGTATATTTGATTTGGGTTGGAGTTTGAGTCCAAATCAAGTGCATTGATTTTAGCTTGATCCAATTCAAAATCAACTCAAGGTATTTTGAAATTAAATGTAATTTGACTTTTAATCATCTTGGATTGATGATTATTGATTGTTATTTGATTAATTGATTTTTTTTAATTTGGATTTGAGTTATCCTACCTGGCCAAATAGGTTAGATCCAACCCAAGGTGAATTCCTAGGTCACTAGGGATAGTGTCCTAAGCATTGAATTAGGAGAATCATATTTGAGATTAGGATCTCTTAATTGCTAAATTAACCTCATCCAAAAATGAGGTCAACAAATGGACCCCCAATATGTGTAGTGGATCGGCCAGAATACACTGCACATATTGGTGTTAACCGGATTGATCAACATAGAAGCATAAACTTAGGGTTCCAATTCATGATTTTGATTTTTTTTTATTTGAATTTTATTATGATTTTGATTATGAAAGACATGTATATGTATATGTATCTTTGCTTTGGAGTATGATTCATGTGATTAGCTAATAAGATGGGGTCATTAAGGATATGATCCATCCTAGTTAGCTAAAGAGAGGAGAGGGGTCTTTAAAGACATGATCCAATCCTCAAAAGCTATGCTAGGGAGAAGAGGCTTGAAATGCTTGATCCTAATCCACCAGACTACTAAATAGGGTCACATGGACTTAATCCTATTTAAGTAGTTCAAAGAAATGGGGCCTTCAATGGCTTGATTCCATCCTTAGAAGTTTGAATAGGATGCAGCGGGACTTACTCTGTGTGATTAGCTAATAAGATGGGGTCATTAAGGGAATAATCCATCTTAATTAGCTAAAGAGAGAGGGTCCTTAAAGACATGATCCAATCCTCAAAATAAGATGCCAACTAGGGACTTACTCCTATGATTAGCTAATAAGATGGGGTCATTGGGACATGATCCTATAATTTGAAAAGAGAGAGGGGCCTTAAGACATGATCCAATCCTCAAAATAGGATGCTGGGGGACTTACTATATGATTAGCTAATAAGATGGGTCCATTAAGGGCATGATCCATCCTATTAGCTGAAAGAGGAGGGGTCCTTAAAACACGATCAATCCTGAATAGGATGTCAATTGGGACTTACTCTATGATTAAACTAATAAGATGGGGTCATTAGGGGCATGATCCATCTTAATCTGAAAAAGGAAAGGGATCATAGACATGATCCAATCCTCAAAATAGGATGCCAACTAGGGACTTACTCCTGATTAGCTAATAAGATGGGGTCATTAAGGGCATAATCTATAATTAGTGAAAGGGAGGGTTCCTTAAGACATGATCCAATCCTCAAAATAGGATATGCGGGGCTTACTCTATGATTAGCTAATAAGATGGGACGTTAAGGGCATAATCCATCATTGAAAGAGAAAGGGGTCTTAAAGACATGATCCAATCCTTAAAATAGAATGCCAACTAGGGACTTACTCTCTATGATTATCTAATAAGATGGGGTCATAAGGGCATAATCCATCTTAATAGTAAAAGAGGAGGGGTCCTTTAAAGATGATCCAATCCTCAAAATAGGATGCTAGCGGGACTTACTCCTATGATTAAAGAATATAGTGGACTTATATCTTTTTTTGGCTATTAGAAAGGGGTCATAAAGACTTAATCCAATCTAACTCACCTGTGTAACATGAAAGGGGCCTTGATGGCTTAATCCAATCATGTACACAAAGGTAGGAATGGTGCCATGAAGGGTTTGCTCCAAACCTACAAATGTAGTTTTTCATGGGAATGGTGCACAAAGGCTTACTCCAAATCCAAAAAAATATGAGAAAGGTGCCACAGAGGGATTGCTCCCATCTCAAGTCATGTATAGGAAAGGTTCCACAAAGGGGGCTCCTATAGGTGATATGGATGAGAAAGGGGTCAAAGTGACTTATTCCTAATCCTCAAAGTTTTGGCTAATAAGAAGTAAGAGTCTCATGGACTTAATCCTTACTTGATTAGTCTAACTTGATGAAAGGTGATGGAAGGTTTGCTTCCATTTCTTGATTTCACTAATACTCCTTACACATGAAGAAGTTTAGTGAAGAAGGTTTCAAGAGTTGGAATTTATTTTTGAAGGAAGACTTGGGTATATTTTGGACCCAATGCTTTACTATGCCATGAGCATAGAAGTTCATCATTTTTCTTTTTATATCTTAAAGTTATAATGAACCATGCTAGATGTATATTCCATTGAAGGAAAGACATCATAGGGTACTAACTTGAGAATTCTATCACTTTGAGCTTGCATGTGGCTGTGTAGTCCTTTTAGGTAGTAAGAACCAAAGTCAACCAATGCTTCTCAAATGGAATTTCCTATTCTTTTTGTTTGGGCATGTATGTTATTTTTAATTTGTTGACATGAATCAGTAGCTTATAAGCCATTCTCTTGGATTCAATGAAGATCAAAAGATTCCTTTATAGCTTTCAAAAGTGAATGAGAATCAAGATAATCTTTTGGATTCTCATGAGACAAAATTCTTATCCCTAATCAATAAGGGAATTGAAAGGATTAATAGAGAAATTAAGATTCTCGATAAGTTTGAAATTAAATTTCTTTTGATTTATTATTATAAATGAAATCTCATAATTGTATTTTGATTAATTTATTTTTTTTGCATTTTTTATCTTCTACATTTTACCAAGGTCTTTGAAATTACTTCAAAGTAAATTTCAAGACTCTATATGTAGTAACAGTTGTTCTTCAAAGTCATATTGAAGTTTTTCTTTTTCTTCTTTTTCAAGATTTTCAATATAACCCTCTAATTGAAAGTGGGTTATAAGAAATCTTGATCATGACCCTTTTGCTAAATTATCCCAATATTTTGAGATTGAATGATATGACTCTATAAGAACATTCTTATAAGGATTAAATATCATATTCTTTCAATTTTTCTTTTAGAATTGTTTTAATTTGACAATTTTGATAAGTTATCCTTAAGAAGGATAATCTTATGCATGAAAATTTTATTTTAAAATGAAATATGGGTAATATGAACCCATTTTTAAGGTAAAGATTCTACCTTCTTATTAGATCATTTTCTAACTTTTAATTTATTTGCTTTTCTTTTAAGAAGATGGCATCAAGCTTAGTTTATATACCACTACATCGAAATCATTTCATTTTAGTCTTCTTTCAAAATCTTTTTGATTTATCATCTTTGACTTATTTTGACCTCGTTGCATAACTTACAAATAAAATTTCTTTATTTTATTAATTCTTTGCATAATGGAATCATATATAATACCTTTGCCATAAAGGATATGGACAGAAAGAAGAACCATTATCTTTTCTTTTCAATAAGGGGCTCACCAATCATGGCAAGGCTAAAATAAATTATGAGATATCTTATTTTTTGTTATAGGGACAATTTTCTTCTAACCCTACCACTTTATTTTGATGTGGAGAAGTTTGTTAAAATGTCCATTTACATGGTCTTCATTTAAAATCAGAATAGACTCAATAGAATCTTTGCCATTCAAAGATATGGTTTCTTGAAAAAAGTAGTTCCTTTTTTTACTTAACCAAGAGCTCACCCAATCATGGCTAAAGGAAAGCATGAGATATATTTATATTTCATTTAAGCTATGTTAGTTTATTAGGTATTTTGCTTCATTTGAAATGGTAATATATATACTCAAATAATCTTTGCCATTCAAAAGATATGGACTCTGAAAAGAAGATCCACTATCTTTTTATTTAACCACGATAAGCTCACAATCATGGCAAAGGCTAAAATGACAAAGCATGAGATATCGATTATTTATTATTTTAAATGATTTTGACTTCTAACCTACCACTTCATTTTGATGTGGAGGTTTAAAAAAAAATGTCATGCTTAGAAATTTTAGACTTCATCCTTTGCTCTTGGATATAGTCCTTCCATCCCTTTACTTTTCTTTATTTTTGTAGTATTTTGATTTCATTTGGTAATTTTCCTAGTTATAAGATTCACTAAGAAGATAGATGTATTTGACTCATTTCCATAACATTTCACTCTTTATAAAATGACTCCACTAAATGATTTGCTAGGAAATTTGATGTATTTGACTTTTTGTCCAAATACAACATTTGATTGATTGATTTTTTGATATGATTCAAGTCTTGCTTGATTGATCATCTATAATATGATCCAACATTTCTATTTCTTTTCATCTTTTCATGGAACAATAAATCTAGTAAAGAAGATTGGAGAAAATGACTTTCTAAAGATGTTACACTTTTGAATTCAAAATTATTTAGTGGAGTGAGTCATTTAAGATTGGTATAATGACTTCCTTGAAAATTTTACACTTTTGAATTCATAATTTTCTATTGGAATCAAATATTTAGTGAGGTCATTTAGAGGAATGATATTACTAAAGACTCAACACTTTTGGGTGACTATGAACATCCTTCAATAATCAGTATGTTTCTTCTTTTTCTTTTCATTTGATTCCTTTTTATTCTCTTTTTTTTTTATTTGGGGCTGGATAGGACCATCCAAGAGCATTTAAAGATGTTTCATGAATTCCTAAGTTGCTCTTTTTCATGTTTGAATTTTTGGCTTCAACCAACAATGTGATTATTAAGTTCTTTTCTAGGTTGAGTTTTAAGATTGAATTTTCATGAAGCTAAACTACTTTCTTTATTTAATTGAATTTATATGGCACCATCTTATCAAAGCTTGATTAGAATTGGGCCTATATAAATTACTTTCATGTTTATATTTGATGTTGACTGATGCACCTGGATCAACATATATTTTGGATATTTTCTTCTTTTAAATTTTCCACATCGACTAAGATGTTAATAAGTTCTTAATAGTCTATCTTATCATAGAAGATAACCCTAGAACTTCTTTATAGTGGAATGCCACATCGAAGTTTCTTATAGTTAAGTAAGGAAAATTACATGATTATGTAATGCCTTGCTTTACTTTTATTTTATTTTTATTTTATTTTTTATTTCATATTTCATTTTATTTTTAAGAGCATTATGATGCTTGATTTTGCAAGCAACTTCTCTAAGATGGGCAAAACATCACATTTTGAAGATGACTTATTTGTCATTTCTTTTCAATGTCATTTGAGGTGGTATAACTCTACCATTTTGAATTTTATTTCAAGAATTTCCCCATGAAGAAGGGAAGGTAGGTCTAACTCTATCCTCAATAGATCAATGACCTCATGATCTATTCATTTAGGGATCATCATTTAGAGGACCCTCTAGGGTGATGTGCTATTAGAAAGTCAAGTTTGACTTGCATTCTTTTATAGCACATATAAGATTAAAGGTAAGCTTGAAATGGAGTCTTTGACACCATACTTGACATTAAGATTAATGTCAAATAGGTCATAAGACATTACAAAGGATTCTCCTTAGGTTCACTTTGTATTGAAAGCATATAATTTAGTCTTTGAACGAGAAAAATTATTTTCTTTATTCATTTGGATTGACAAAGTCCTAAGTGATTTATCTATCAACTTCAGAGATAAAAGTTTCATATATTTATTATGAGAGATAGATATATCACCCTTAGGACCCAATCCTAAGGTCATGATTTCTTTACAAGGAATAAATTCTTCATTTATTATCTTTTCAGGATATATCCTTAAAATTAATTAAAGCCATTCACGGAATATCATTTCATTTATTAAGACAAAACTTTCATTGAGTAAGTTGATTCAAATTTATTGGTTTAAATTTTAGTCATTTCAACTTTATCAGGAGAATTAGAATTCTCTTTCGCTACCCTCTCTTTTCTTCTATTGATTAGAAGCAAAAGTGAATCTTGTCACTTTATTTTTGTTTATTTCATGTCATCTTCCTCTTTTGACTCTCTCCCAAACTCTTAAGAATTTATGATTTTGGAAAGGTCTAAAATAAGGTTACCTCCACCTCACTCAGAATTGGCCAATCAACTTGAGTAGTTGGTTTTCCAATATTCTAGTGGACTTGTGAAAATTAAGATTAAAGCTAATTTGCATTCATGTATAATTTTCTTCTATAAGAATAGAAGATTTTCATTGAGTTCCTTAATTAACCTCTGCCTAAGGTCACTAAGGAATTCTCTTTTTGAAATGATTTTTATTTTTAAATGCAATTCAAACGTCAATCATGGTGGTAAAGTGGCAATAGGCACAACTATGCCTTCTTTTGATTTGGATTTTCTCATGTTTTGAAGGAACTCCTTCATTTCAGTTTACATCCTTTGAATGAATGTAGAACAAAGTGTATCCATTCAAGGACCCTCTTGATTCCTTTTAGCTTTAGTATAAAGCCAAAGTAAGATCAAGAATATGTTTAACTTTGAGACTTTATGTTTGGAGATTTTCTTCTCAAATTTTGAAGTACTTTTCAAACTTTTTTTAACATTTCTTTTTTTGTATTGGAATGGTTTCAAATCCATCTTGACCAAATTTAGGTCATAACAAAAATGACTTATTTTTCATTTATTTCTCTCTCCTCTCATTTTATTTCAGGATTTGGTTCTAGGACCCAATCGTTTAACTGTGACAAATGAAGAGTTCTAGAACCTCTATTCAAGATGTTGGATAAGCTCAACCAAGAATGAAATGGAGGTATCCAATAGAAAGGGGTAGTGTGAGTGGTACTTAATTGCCGATATATAAAAATAACCACCTATTTTTAAAGATGGAGAGAGAAATCATTCCCCAGTGGAGTCGCCAAAAAATATGTTGGTGTTTTCTCTAGAATAGAAAGAAGAAATGACACCATCTATAGTTTAGAAATATTTTATTTAGATGACCAAATATGACATTAAAATAAAACATATTATCTTGAAAGATAAACATGCTCTCTTAATTGATCATTTCAATAAAAGACTCTAAGGCTAATGGGTCTTGAACCAAAGTATTTTCCTAAACTACATGGAAAAACAAGGTTTATTTTATCATGGTTCATGGTTCCTATAAAAGCCTCTATAGTTAATTACATCTTAGGAAGGGTCTCTTCCTAAGAATACTCTCGATTAAAGAAATAAGTGATTATTCCTAAAGACTACTAAGGTAGCTTTTAAAGGATTGATTTTGAGAAATTCAATTGGGAGAGGTCTAAATTGGAGAGAGTTATTTTCATGAGTCAAATGAGAAAGAATAGGAAATGTCTATTGATATTGGGATACCCAGTAGACATTTCAACTATCCCATAATTGGGATTCAAATTTGGGATTTAATTTTAGATTTCATGTTATCATTTTCTTAGAAATCTAGGACTTAGATTCTAGCAGCACAAGACTACAGAAATGCCTAGAGTTGAAAACTTATTCTAAAGGATGCTTGGAACCTAGTCTGGTGCTTTCACATGTTGACCTATATCCTTGGGAATCATTCATTCTTCACTTGAGAGAACTAACCTATCACTTGACTCTTACGGACTTACGCGGAGAGCGCCATTAACACCACCTAGGCATTTTAAAAATGAGGCTAAGTCATATGAATGCAAGATGGTGCAAGATTTGTTTTTAGGAAAAAATATGAACCTAGACTTACTCCCTAATCCCTAAGATCATGTAGGGTATGAAGATGCACCTAACTAATGCATATTTTTTTTATAATTTTTTAATTTAGGATTCATTTAGGAATGCAATTTATGCATAATGCATGCAATTAGAAAAGACTATGGGCCAAATCAGAAGAAGGTGTACTTCCATCATAGGCTCTCAAAGGTTAAGCCCAAGTTCTCTAGCAAGGATGGAAGTCTTATATTAATCAAGAGTGAAATAATATGATTTATGCATGATATTAAAACATCCAACTAAGGGGTTGCTACATATTTTATCTTGATTTAATGGCCTAGGCTTTTATATAAAAATTATGAATTATATTTATTTTTTTGTTTCAATTGGTTTAGTTGGGTAGAAAATTTAGTTTATCCTATGAGCCTGCGTCCAGGCATTCATCACAGCATAAACATAGCACAAAAAGAAACTTAAGAAAAGCATTTTGTTTCTATTGTAAAAAATAAATAAATTATATAAGAAAAAGGCCAATGCAATCTGCTGTACACCAAAGAAAGAAAATGGGCAGAGTTCTACAGCCTAGAACTACAAGTTCAGATCTATGGTCTTCTTTCAGTCTCCTTCTTCATGGACATCCATTGGGCTCCACAGGAGACCATCTCTGGTTAGGTCGACTCTAATTCTATACCCCATAGATCCTAGCATTCTTACATTTAAAATTCAAAAAAGAAATCCTAAGTTAGATGTTGAGGAAATACATAGCACACAAAGCGGTTTATATTTCACAAATATACAAGCTTAGCATTAGTTGCTTGCCAAGCTCTATCATGTGGGTATGTTAAGGGATTTTCAGCAACAAAATAATTTTATGATTTATTTATCATAGCAATCCCTTTAACATAATCCCCTGTAGAAAATAGTGTTAAATCTAGAAAGAATGCCCTAACATCCAGTCTAACAAACAAACAAGCATAGGCATCCAGTCTAAAGTAATACACCACACAGACATGTAAAGCACAGCACAACATATTACAGGAGATTAAAAGAAAATCATAGAACGATCTAACCTAGATCTAGAGTCCATGACCTAAGTAATCTAGTGTGTGTAGCAGTGGGGTTTGTGTGGTACGTCTTTGTTAGGTCTTTAAGTTTAAGTTTGAAGTTTAAAGTTTGAATTGGTTTAATTTTTACCATTGGTTGGTTTCAATTCAAATGACTTAATGATTTAATTCCCATTTCATGTTCATTTTATTTGGTTAAAGTAGTATTTAAGTTTTCAAGAATGAGAATTATAATGAATTTCATTTTTAGGTGAAACTCATTTTTATTCTACATCCTAAATCCTAATGAGATTTCCAAAAGTCTAACTAAAATCTTTAAGTATTTTAATTAATCCTTTTGATTTTATTTATGTTTGGGTTTGATTTATGTTATTTCATTTGTTTGAATTACTATATTTAATTTAATTTATTTGATTTATTTAAGTTATGATTTGTTTCATTTTTAATTAAGTTATATGAGTTTCATTTGATTTAACTTATGTTATTTTAAGGAGTTTGATTTTATTCAATTTAACTTAAGTTATTAAATTATGAATTTGTAAACTTAAGTTTTAAGTTCATTAATATGAATTAATACCTTAGGTTTGTTCATAGATTATTCTTAACCTAAAGTACTTAGGTTAATTACTTGATTTGATTTGATTAACCTAGGTTTTAGGTTCATTATTTAAATTTATTGGAAATGAGTGGTTTCATTTTATTGATTCAAAGGTTAAGGTTTAAGTTAATTAATAGTTTTATTAACCTAAGGTTTTATTTCATTAACCTAAGATTGAATTTGAGCACTTTAATTGGCTTAGGATATTTAGAGAGGTTTCTTAATAGTTTTCTAATGTTTAATGGAGATTAGTTTGAATTACCACTTTATTTAATATGTTAATTAATTTAATTAACATAGTATTTGATTCACCTTGACCTAGGGATTTGGAAAGTTAAGAACTCCTAATCCATAGATCAATTAGACTTGAAATATTTCTAGCAAGTAGGGTTATATGCCAATTTTATATTTCTAAAAGTTCAACTTGATTAGAGATGCAATTACAGTGTAATTGAGGTTTTAAATATTTCTTTAAAAGCTAAATTAAGCCTAATTTATTGGATTTATTAGGATTTTATTTTTCACTTACTCTTCACTGAAATACCTTTCCAATGAGGGTTTATTCATAATTTTTGGTTAACTAGTTGATTTATTATGATTTAATTAAATTTAGGCCATTTAATTGAATTATTTAATTCTTTTAATTACCTAATTGAGTTAATTAGTGATCTATTAGGTTTATATAGGTTTGATTAGGTTTAATTAGTATTCTGATGTTTATTAATGTTCATTATGTTGATTTAAGGTTATTAGATTAATGTTTTTAGTTATTTCATTAAAGGATAATTAATTTAATTAATTTAAAGGTTGAACACATGAAATTACAATTTCCCTTGAATTCAGAGAATTAAATCCCCAAAAATTTTCTAAGGTATGTTTTAAGCTTAATTTCATTTCTCCAAAGTTTCAAATTAATTGGATTATTAATTTGAAAATAATTAGGGTTTAATGTTTTTAATTATACCCAAATTAAGGAAAATTACCCAATAAAATTGAATTTTAATTTCTATGAACTCCTCTCATCAAGACGAATCCATAGAACTTTTAATTATAGTTTTTTTATTTTTCTTTGATTTTATATGATTTTTTAAAGTTTCTATGATTTTATAAATTAATTAAGCTATAAAATAACTAATCCTAACAGTTTTTAAGTGGGCAGGGTCCCAGGCCGCATAAGTTAAAATGCAGTATCACTTAAGGACTATCCGATCAAAGATCAGATGATCCAGATTGATCCCGCAATCCCTAAAGGGTGAAATCAATGTCACTTCATCAAAGTCCGATCCTAAAGAAGGATAGGATTGAGATTAAATCCAAAGCTTCGCGAGCGGACACCATTCATGATTTCCTGCCAATCGTCGGCGATCACCGTGAATGAAGCCCTAATTTTGATCCCAAAATAATCAGGGATCGATTTAGGGTTAATCCATACAGTTGGATCCATTTGAGGATCCAAATTTCTTCACAAAGCTCCAAAACTGAATGCATAGAGGGAGGGAGAAAATGTATACCCAGTTTCTGGCGAACACTGGTAGTGAGATCGATCCCGTTTGCTTTGCCTTGACCCAACAAACATGTGCACGAACTTTGGTGTCTTGCATCCCAATGGATTGTTCCCTAGACCAAAGCATGCTCGATTTGAGGTGGCGTTGGTCATTTTCTAGCTTGCCGGTGGCTAGGGAGTCCGGTGAAGTTTCGTTCAAGTTCCCTTTAAGCTTTTTAACGTGTTGGTGCCTTCAATTGGGGATGAAATCCACTCATTGGGATTTCACCTCCATGAGAGGCCGTTTGGCCTTCGTCCATTCGTTGGCGTGCTAGTGGAGAAGGGGTCGGGATAGGGTTGGAAACTTCATCACTCTCCTTGGCAATGCTTTTGGAATGAAAATGGGGAGGTTTCTCTCCTACCCCATTTTCCATGCTTGGCCGAAAGCTCTATAAGAAAGAAATTTGAAGATCGAACTTCGGCCACCGTGGCGGCAGGGTCGGTCAAGGTGTGAGATCAACTTCCTATGGCCTTATGAATACATTGGAATGTTCACATAAGAGGTAAGGAGCTTCTTACTTGTTTTCATCAATGGTCGGAAGCTCTTTCTTCTCCTCTTTCTCTTCTTTTTCTTTATCTTGGTTGGCTATGATTTTTGGCAAACTCTTGGAGGTTTCCTTGGCCTTAATTGCCTTCCTTGCCTTCACTTGAAGGCAGCCAACTTTTAAGAGGTGGATTGTTTGGTATGGGAAGAGGTGTTGTGGGATGAGGTGGGAAGAAGAGAATTTGCATTTTTCTTCTTCATTTTCTCCTTTTTTTATTTTATGATTATGGCATCACATAGTCCTAGACTAATGTGTGCTGCCCATTTTGAGTTTACATTTGGAGTATATTTGATTTGGGTTGGAGTTTGAGTCCAAATCAAGTGCATTGATTTTAGCTTGATACAATTCAAAATCAGCTCAAGGGTATTTTTGAAATTAAATGTAATTTAACTTTTAATCATCTTGGATTGATGATTATTGATTGTTGATTTGATTAATTGATTTTGAATTTGGATGCTTGAGTTAATCCTACCTAAGCCAAATAGGTTAGATCCAACCCAAGGTGAATTCCCTAGGTCACTAGGGATAGTGTCCTAAGCATTGAATTAGGAGAATCCTATTTGAGATTAGCATCTCCTAATTGCTAAATTAACCATCCAAAAATGAGGTCAAAATTGTTCTTTTGGTTTTGAAAGAGGATTTCTTCTTAGAAATTAGGTATGCTAAATAGGAAATCCAAATGTGCTTGATTTTTGATGTTTGATTTTTGGAATGAGGATCCTCACTTAGAAAATTTGGGTATGTTAAATTAAGAATCCAAAATGTTATTTTGATTTTTGTTTTAAAAAGAGGATTTTCACTTAGCAAATTTCAATATGCTAAATGAAAATTCCAATTGTTATTTTTTGATTTTTGAAAAGGTGTTTGTTGGTTTTGTTTTGAAAATGATTGTTGATTTTTGAAGATGAAATCTTTATTCAATGAATTGAATGAAGATGTTCATTTGTGCTTTTGGAAAATTTGATTGTTGATTTTGATTGAAAATGAAAATCTTCATTCAATAAATTTGAGTATATTGAATGAAGTGTTCATTTGTGCTTTTTGAAAATTTGATTGTTGATTTTGATTGAAAATGAAAACCTTCATTCGATAAATTTGGGTATATTGAATGAAAGTGTTCATTTATGCTTTTGGAAAATTTGATTATTGATTTTGATTGAAAATGAAAACTTTCATTCAATAAATTTGGGTATATTGAATGAAAGTATTCATTTGTGCTTTTGAAAAATTTGATTGTTGATTTTGATTGAAAATGAAAACCTTCATTCGATAAATTTGGGTATATTGAATGAAAGTGTTCATTTGTGTTTTTTGAAATTTGATTGTTGATTTTGATTGAAAATGAAATCTTCATTCAATAAATTGAATGAAGATGTTCATTTGATCTTTGACAAATATGATTGTTGATTATTTTTGGAAAGTGAAGTCCTCCTTCAATTTTACTTGTGCTTTTTTTGAAAATTTGATTGTTGATTTTATTTTTGAAAATGATCCAACATATAATAATCATGAAGATTGTTAGATGAGAGTGATTTTAGAAAAAAAATTGTGCAAACATTTTATTATGTGCATTTTGAAAAAGTGCTTTTTGGAAATTGATGTTTCTTATGAAGAATTTATTTTTCTTTATTCTTGGAATGAACCCTTTCTTACCATAAAAAAATGGAAAGGAGGAAGTCTTTAGTTATTTCTTTTTATCAAATTTTATTTTCACCAATTGGGAAAACGAGGGTTTTAAGACCAACACAGGGTGAGGTCCTAAAACTTAAAGATGTTGGCTAGCTTAACTTAAGGATGAATAAGCTAAGTGCCAATGGAAAAGGAAAGATAGTCTTGGATTCATACAAAAGTATAAACCCACTATTGATACTTAGAGATAATGATCATTTACCAAAGATGGAGAGAGGAACCATCCCCAGCGGAGTCACCAAAAAAATTTGTGGGTGTTTTATATTATATATCCTCCCAATATTCATTCTAATCTTTTCAAAGAAAAGAAAAAAAATGGAGAACATGAAAATATATATATAGCCTTGTCAGACACCATGTAGATCCACAGATGTTCTTATTAGTGTGATCGGGTATGACATTTAGCAGAGGTGTACTATCTTGAAAGACAGAAGTCACCACACTATAATGGACCTAATCACCTGAATAAGAACTCCTAAGGACTATGAGTCTTCGTGTATGCCAGAGATTCATCCCCTACTTTACATGAAAAAGTAAAGCAAGGTTTATTTTAAACCTAGGTTTGTTAAGTTCCCTAGAAAGACAAGTCCCCATAGTTAATTACATCCTAAGGAATGAGATTCTTTAGGAATACTTTTGATTAAGGTAAATGATCATTGTCTCCAAAGATTTTGAAGGTAGGACTGTCAATCGATTGGTTTAATTTTGGAAGACTAAATGGGATTGAACAAAAGGAGGGAGTTCTTTTTGAAGCCAAATGAAGATGAGTAAGGGGATGCTTTAGATACTAGGAAGCTTAGTAAGCATCCCAAACTATCCTATGGTTGGGTTTTATATTTTTGAAAATGATGTATTTGTTTGAATTGAATTTTAATTAGAAATCTAGGGCTTACAATTCCATGACACAAGATCATGGAAATGCCTAAGAGGTGAGGATTTATGCTTATAGCCCGCAAAGGGAAGTAGCAACCTCTGAACCTAAATCTAGGGAGCTTTGGCGAGGGCCAAAGCACAACCTAAATCTAAGGCAAAAATGGGTATATAGTCTACCTCCACAAGAGAGGATAAATCACTTGACTATTATACTTACAACCGCCTGGGGGTGGCCGCCAACTAACTCCTCCTACGATTTTAAATTCATGTAGGCATATGACTTATGCAAGATAGCCAGGTTGTTATTTATTAAGAAAGATATTAAGTCCTTAAACACACTCCCTAAGAGACTAGATCATGTAGGGCATGATTTAATGACTTAAATCTAATGCAAATTTTTTTTATATTTATTTTCATCTTGGATAATCAATTTGACACAAGCTTTAGGATTCATATGCCTAATGCATGAGAAATTAGATTATGAGCTAAAATCAGCAAGATAAGGAGGTGTGTTTCACCATGGCTCTCAAAGGTTAGGCCAAGTTCTCTAGCAAAGGTGGAAGCCCTCCAATCAATAGTGAAATAATATGCTTTTTATGCATGATGTGAGAAAGAAAATACAACATCCAGCTAAGGGTTGCTAATTCTTTTATCTTGATTTATAACCTAAATTTTAGTTGAGGTTATGAGTAATTAATTTTTAATTTTGAGTTGATTAATTTGGTAGAAGATTTATTTTTTCCTAAGAGCCTAATCGTCATCCAGGTCATACATCCAAGCAAGGAAGAAATTAGAAAAACATGTCATCTTAATGGACAAGCTAAACAAACATCAAATATTTTATAAAGCTAGCGCAAAAGAATAAGAGGCCAAGTGTGTCGGGCACCACCGCACAAACCCGAAAATAAATTGGGTAGCTGAGCTCTACCCATATACAACCCAAATTACAAATGAATTAATTACAATTAAGCAAAGAATTCATGTTATGGGGGGGTCTTCATTCTTTTTCCTTCTTTCTTCTTTCTTCTTTCTTCCTTCTTCTTTTGGTTCCTTATTTTGGATGGTTGGAATGTGGATGCTCCAAAGGCTTCACATGGTACATAAGATATAGTCTTATAACTAATGCTCATCCTAATCCCCCATAACAATCATTCTAAAATCCTAATTGCAAAATTACATGAAAATGGGAAAAGTTAATCTAACTAAAACCTGCAAAATAGAGATTAGCTAAACAAACCATACAATCCCAAACATGTATATGCACAAATTAGACTTAGCACCCCACACATGGGTAACTAAGTCCACCTAGCCTATTTGGATTATGCTCAGGGGTATAAGAAACATGCACAGCAAAAGCATTTATTTTTTTATTACAACGCCCCTTAAGCACAATCCCCTACAAAAGACAATGATTAGACTAAATCATCCTACCATTCAGTCTATGCACATACACCCTAACATCCAGTCTAAAACATTATATCACAAAATAAAAAAGCAAACATCAAAGCATGCACCACCCTAACCTAAAGTTAGAATTGATGACTTAACCTAATATGTGTGCCATTTAAAGTTTGTGTGGTATGCTTAGCTAGGTTTTAAGGTTAGAGTTTTCTAAGTATGAAAATGTTCAACTTAGAGGGTGGTTTCATTTAAGTAATTATATTGATTTGGTTGATTTTTATTTGATGATTTTATTTGCTTTGAATGAACCTACTTAATTATTAAGTTGTAAAGAGAGGAAAAAGAGAAGAGAACTTCTTTTCCTTCCCTACCTTAAGTAATTTCTAAGGTAGATTCATATTTGATTTTTTTTAGTGAATATTTTATTATTTATTTTAATTAATCCTAAGTTTATATTTTTCCTAAACAAACCTATTCAAAAATAAAGGTATTTTAAGATTAAGTAAAGTGAAATACTATCACAAAACACACAACACTTCATTTCTTTCCCAACATATATAACATGCATATGGATGAATCCTAAGCATATCTATACATGCAAATGGAAGTGTTTAGCACACCTTAATGATGAATGCTAAGAGAGTTTGTTTAAGAAAATTTTGGAATGTTTCATGTATGCATGATTTTGTTAAGTAGAAAGAAGGATTCTTTTATCCATTTTCTATATGCACATTTGCAAGTATAAAAGACATAAGTGAGTACGGTGTTATTATTAGCACTAGGGGTGTAAGGTACAAGACCTACTTAGGGCTACATAAAGCCTCGCAACCCCAGGGTTGTCCAGACTAATATACCACTTTTTTTAAATATATGTGCATGTACAAAAAGGAATGTATGGAAAGAGAATCATGCAAAAAGTTTATGTTTGTTTGTTTGATTTGGTTATGCAATTTACATATGCAAGTATGAATATCCTTCTTAAGTGATAACATAGAAATGAATAGGAATGGATTTAAGCAAGTGTTATGTTCTTTTCAAATGAACCATACACTTTGCAAAATCCTATTCAATACTATGCTAAAAGAGAAGAGAAGGAAAGTCACACAATGCACATCTTTATGTTTATACTCCATGCAAGCTTATAAGTAATTATAAGTAGCATACCTTTCATTATGATATTTTATTTATAAGTTTTAAAAATAATTTTGAATTTA
Source organism: Cymbidium sinense (assembly GCA_021442155.1). NCBI lineage: Eukaryota > Viridiplantae > Streptophyta > Magnoliopsida > Asparagales > Orchidaceae > Cymbidium > Cymbidium sinense. Next base: position 69,734,167 of record CM038224.1, on the reverse strand, counting down.
ATAGTGATAATAGTCATTCATATTCTTACTTTAGCCAAAGCATGTAATTTGACATAAAGAAAATATTTCATTTCAATTTTATTTTTAAAAGACATGAATGCATGATTTTCATATGACATACACATTCAATATATTAGAAAAGAAATAAAGTGATGAAAGCATGTAAATTCATTCACCCTAATTAATTCCTAAAGACAATCCTATGGAATAAGATTATTTAAAGTAAACCAAAATTATTTATAGAGATTTTTAATGTTATTTTGAGTTGGATTTGAATTTAGAAAATATGAAAAGGTTTGCTAGTCCTAACCCATCTCCCACATGTGTATGTCATTTTAGTTTAATTTTTAGAATCATTAAGTGAATTTTATATTTTGATTAGGTTAATGTGTTCATTAAGTTCATTAATTACCCCTTACCTACACCACTTTAACATATTTAATCAAATAATTATGAGCCAATGTATGACATAAAATCATAAGGAATTTAAATCAGTAATGCATCCTAGGAAAGAAAGGTACCTAATGCAATTGGCTCATAATTAATGATTAATTAAGATAAAAGGTTTAGTTTAAGTACTTTCATAACCCTTCCCACACATATAGGTTGGACTTTGATTTTCTTAAGCTACTTACGTTATTGAACACCTAAGCACCTACCTAAGATGAATTTTTTGAGTTCTGGAATGTTTTGATTTTGAAAATTTTGATTAATTAAGCCATTTAATTAAGTGATTAAACTATTTAATTAATTTGCACTTTAATTAGATTTTTATCTAAATGAAATAAACTTAGGGAGAAAGATATGGGAAAGAACTCCTAATCTCATTCCCTAAGTACATTCACTGCTCTAAGGTGATTAGAAAACTTAATTAATAAATTTATCACTATTTAAAAGGTTAATTAATCATTAAATTGATTAAGAGGGTAATTAGGAATGAGTCAAGCAATTCCCCTAATTAAACCATTAATAAATTCCAAGAAAATTAGGAGAGGCAGAAGTCATCCCACTAAATGCACATGAGAAGTTCAAAATTAATTAGTGGGATAATTAAATAGTAATTAACCCAATAATATTCCTAATAAAACCCAAATTCAGAAAATATTACTATTCAAAATCCATCAAACTTAATTTTAGATTATTCCCCTTTAAAATATCTTCAAAATGCATTTTATTTTGTATTTGTCTGATTTTTCTACATTTAGTTATGAATATTTAAAGATTTTATAATTAAAACTTAATTAAATAGCCTAATTAAATAGTTAATCCCATCGCGCATCGCGACATGGGCTTTCCATGTGATGCATATTTAAGTAGTCACATCCCATGTCGATCGCGGCTAGCTTTCTTGACCGATCAAAGATCGGACGGTCAAGATTAAGTCCGCGGTTCTTAAGGGATAAATCCATGGATCATACACAACTTGATCATGATCGTCCATCCAAAATGCACGAATGTACGATCCATGATCTATCACTGATCTTTCTTGCAAGAGAGGGCATCCTTCCACTCTTTAGGACAAGATCCAAGCTCGATTGAGCTCAAACTCAACCCACACCATCATCATTCAAGGAGCAAGACATCCAACGGTCAATTTGCAATGAGATAAAAATTCTCTTCACAAAGGACCACACACTCCTTATTTTAGGCTCGGTTTTGATCCATGCCTCGTAGGAGGCTATCACCAGCACTCCCAACCATCGAGGTAGCTTCGCCTAATGGAGATGAAGCCCTGTTGCAGGTTTGAGGGCTTGAGATTTAGTGACTCCTTCAATTGACCAACGTGCTCCTACTAAGCTTGTGGCCTTGGTCTAGATACCTCTTCCCGTGGCTTGAGAACTTGGAGGAAGCTTTGGATCAACTTGATTGAGTCCCCTGAGGGTCCTTGCAATAGCAATTGGCTTGATATTGGGTATTGAGTAAGACAAAAATTCCAATGGAGCTCCCATATTTTCGGCTTGAGAAAACCTAGAATGGAGAATTTTAAATGGCTCTAAGAGGCTTGGAGAAACTTGAGGATGCTTGCTCTGAGTTTCCTAGCTTCAATCGAGTGTGAGTGTCTTGAATTGAAATGAAATTAGGGGGAGTATATCTTCCCCTAGATGGATCGAACGGCCACAAGCTATCCTTCCATTTTGGATTAATTGATCAGATGCAATGGGTTTGTTAGGTCATTTTAGCTTGCACATGGTTCAGTTTGGCCAGAGGGAGGTAGTGGAGAAGTTGTCATGTTCAAAACAAGGTAGAGGAATGATTCCCATGTGCTCATTTCCAAGTGGGTGGTCGGTTTGGCCATTGGGTTGGGTTTGACTGACCCAAATCCATTGGGTCATATGCAGCATGCTCACTAGTGTCCACTTGGTCCACTAAGAGGGTGCCAAGTGGCCATGAAGAGGATTTGACCAAATTTCAAGTGAATTTGGCCAAGAATTATCCTTTGACCTAGGGGTAAAATGGTCATTTGGCTTGGATTTTAGTTTGAATATGTTCGGTATGATTGAAAAATAGGTTAAGCAAAGTTTTAAAGAATTCAGAATTGATTTGATAGGATTTGGCTCATGTTGACTCATTTAGGTCAAAATGGGTCAACTTGGATCAAGTTGACCAATTGGTCAAATTGGGTCAAACCAAGGGTTTGGTCAAGTTTATATGACCATTTGAAATGTTTTGGTAACTTTGGTTTGGTTCAATTTGGTTTATATTTGGATTTGGTTCATTTGATTTTATCTAGGTCAAATGGGTCAAGTTGACCAATTTGACCCATTTGACCTATTTGGGTTAGGTCAAGCATTGGTTTAGGTTTCATTGGTCATTTGAAATGTATTGGTATCTTTGTTTCCAATCAACTTTGGTTTAATTTCATTTGGGCTCAATTTGACCTTTTAGGTCAAGTTGGGTTCATGGTCAATTGGACTAGCTTGAGTCTAGTTGGCCAATTGAGACTTTGGTCAAGTTCAGCAAGTGATTTGAAATGAATTTGATCCATTGGTTTCAATCAATTTGGCTTAGATCAAGTTTTGACACATTTTGACTTTTTAGGTCAAATTGGGTCAACTTGGGTCAAGTGGCCAATTGGACTAGGTTAGGCTCAAATGATGACTTGGTCAAGTTCAAACATTGATCATGAATTGGTTTTGATCAATGGTTTCAATCAATTTGGCCTATGGTGGATTTTGGCTAGTTTAGGTTCCATTTTGGCTAAGTGTTGACTTGGTCAACCCTTAGGTTTGAGTTGGTTTGACCCAATTTGAGTGATTGATCGTCTCATGATGATTATTGCTCACAATATGAGGCTTAGGTGGGCTTAGTTCAATCCAATTTGGTTATGATTAGAATTTGGCTCATAAGGGGTACTTTAGGTCACTTTGGGTCAAGTGACCCTAAGTGGGTCAAATGGCTTGGTCAAAGCTTGATTTAAGTTTGGTTGAACTTACATATGGACTTATGATTGAAATATAAATCCATTTTCAAGTGATTTGAAGTCAAATGGGTTTTGATTCACTTGACAATTTCAAGTTCAAAGGGTGAACATGAGTTTGACTTGGGTTTGATTTTTGGATTTAGTTTTGGATTGATGATTTAAGTTTATGTTTATATTTGGATTCATGATTGAAGGATTGATTGAATCATGAAGAAAAATCAAGGGTTTGGCTTGATTTGAGTTTGATTTGGCTAAGTTCAAGAATTTGACTTGAAAGGCTTAGGTTGAATTTTGGTTGAATTTGAGTTTGAGTTTTGAATTTAGTTTTGGGTATTTGAATTTATATTTCATTTATATATGTGAATATAAATGAGAATATAAATGGGTTATGAAAAAATTTCCTGAATTTGAATTGATTTGGATTTGGTTTGAATTAAGTCCATAAGAGGGAATTAAAGGACTTAGGAAAGATTTTTGGAATTTGAATTTGAGTTTTGGATTTAGTTTGATTGTTTGAATTTATATTTCATTTATATTTGTGATTATAAATGAGAATATAAATGGGTCATAAGAAAATTTCTTGAATTTGAATTGATTTGGATTTGATTTGAGCTAAGTCCATAAGATAGAATCAAAGTGACTTAGGAAAGATTTTGGAATTTGGAATTCAATCATGGGTTTCAATCATTTGGAATTGATTGATGATTTGAGAAAATCCATTGAATTGGTTTGAGGTTTGACTTGGAATTGATCTAATATGAGTTTGGAGTTTGACTTGAAAGAAGGAGGTTGAGGATTTGGTTCAAGCTATAGGGTAGGCAAATTTTCTAACACCCCTAAGGCATAATTTATTTGTATGGCTATCTCTTCTAAGTCTCTAGGGTTAGGTTAAGTATTAACCTAATCACTAGAAGTGTCTTAAGACTAAGGAACTCTTAGTATCTAAGAGGATTTCTATGTCAAAGATGGAGGGGTTGAGAGCTCATTCTAAAAATGAGATCAACAAGATCTAACTTAAAAATCACAAAACTTTCTCAAAACATCAAATCCAAATTTCTCAAGAATGAACAGATTAAATCGCAAAAAAAAAAAAAATAGCTTTGTAGGTAAGACATCAAGGTGTAACTTCGATTCTGTGGAGAAATTAGATGAAAAATGCACATTTTTATTGATATTTGGCATGCCCTAAAAGTATTCACCATCATCAGTCGAGCAAGAGAGAGAGAGAGAATGGATACATCAATGAATGATTCATGCCTTTATTCGTAGTTATATGCGGATTTTAATAGAAAATTTGTTGAAAATTTTCCCAGTGAACTTTTCGTGAGAAATTCGCCATCTTTAAGTGCCTTCCGGGTGACGTAAGTTCCAGTCGATACTTCCATCGAAAAAAAAAATTCAAGTGAAAAATCCATTGGAAATTCAACCGCTAATTTTCTTTATAATGTTCCGCTGAAAAATCCACCTAAAAATTGCAATTTTCTTGTAGTGAATACAACCTCCATCCCATGGGAGAGAGAGAATGGTATTTGGCTTATCATTGAGGATGGAGTAGTTCTCAATGACAACAAGATTAAGGGTAAGATCTCCACCTTTTGTTAGTGGTGCATTCTACTTTCTTCATTAATAGATTGAGAGACCATTTTTGAAGCTTATGCTTGCCCATTAGTTTGCGAGTGGTATACTGAGATGGATTTCTTATGATTGGAAAAAATCCTTAAGATAATGTTAGCAAATTGAAATCATTTATCAGCCACTATGATCAGTGACAACCCATACTTATAAATAATTTGCGAGTGGTATACTGAGATGAATTTCTTATGATCGGAAAAAATCCTTAAGATTATGTTAGCAATTTAAAATCATTTATCAGCCACTATGATCAGCAATAACCCATACTTATAAATAATGTATAGCCATCGAAAGTTGTGTACGACTTCAACAATCACCATCGTGAGGGCCTTTGCATCAAATCATTTCAAAGAATAATCAACTATCACTTAGATGAACTTCCTCTATACTTTGGAGGCTTATAAGTGATGACTTTGCATGTATAAGAGCACACGATCACTTCAAGTAATAAAACATTAATAAAATATCTTTTCCTTAAAGATTACATGATAATTATCAAAATTAGTTTAATTTAATATCACTTGGATAATAAAACTAAAATGCCAAAGAAAAACAAAATCTATGCTTAAATATATCACTAAATTAATTAAAAATCAAAGCAAAAAATTATGAAAAGATCTTAATATATCTAAAACCTAAGGATTGGGGCTCACCAATGTTGAATTATGAAGTTATGCATTTTAATTTAGGATATATTAATAATTTTATCAATGTTTGATCACAATGACCATTGCCATTCTCTCGAAGGCCTAATGTTCTTATTTTCTTTATACAACTTACCTCTCGATCATAGATTCAATATAAAGAAAATTTATCAAAGCACTATGAATCTTAATATGGATTATACAACTTTATCACAATTATCTCTAACCTACTTCTCCTCACTATGTTATTTTATTCAAGACAAGTCCATTCTCTACCTCTTGATATCAAATAGATCTCCTAACTATTGATGTATGGCCAGTTAATCAATAAGCATAAATACATAAAATATGTGATAATAAAAAATTAAGCTCCAAACATTCATTAAAAACATGAAAATTGAAGAAGATAATGAAAGAAGATGTATATAAGAAAAAAGAAGAGGAAAATTTTAGGAAAACACTAAGAAGTGTCTTCTTCACTTTGTCTCCTTGTTCTTTTAATTCTCTTATAATTGCTTCCTCTAAAACCTTCAAAGAAACCACTAATTCTCTTCCTTAGTACATTCCAAAACTTTGAGAAAAAAATGAAGAAAAAAATCCCAATAGAGAAGTCTCCAAATTCAACTACATAAAGCCCTTTAAATAAGGTTGCATGAGTTCTCCCCCTCAAATAGAAAGAAATCTTGGTGAATGTTGGCCAAATCAGAGTAAGCACCAACTTGACACTTAAGCAGTAAGTTTAGGCACCTAAGTGTCGGGCTCTCTATCATGCCTGTCTAAAATCTAGATCTAGCCTTTTCATAATGGGGCACCTAAGCATCGAGTTCTCTATCTTAAATCACCTGCCAAGTTTGGTCTAACACCAAGTTTCGCCAACTTCTCTAACTTGTGGTCTTAAGTACGTGATTAAGTTCTAGTAATGACACTTAAGCACTAGGCTAGGCACAAGCACCAAATCAACTTTGAATCATGATAGTTGCTCTTAAATCTATTCTGGGTGACTCTCCATGAGACTTTTGCATTTACTCCTAAATTTTACACTAATTAATGTAGATCTTAAAAATTCAAAATTCAAATTATTAGTGCCATGAAATCATTAAATCTATGCACAAATATGTCATATGAATGACCTAATGTAGAGAAATAATGTATAACTTTTATGCCTATTAGAAGGCAAAAAGAATCAATCAAATTCATGTCTCAAATAGTGAATGGCCATAAATAGGTGATTGTCTATAGTTTGTGTGATGGCTATAGCTACATAAGTGTAAATGTTTGACATTGTAAATACTTGTTGGACAAGTCTTTGATGTCTTTTTTGAGAGTTGGTCAGAAATATCTTTACCTTAGAATTCGATGATGAGTGTTCTTCCGTCCTCTTAAGTGGATACTAGCTACCACACTTATCTAAATGCACTTCTTTCAACACTTTTCTTGGTCAACTCCCTTCACACATATAAAATTTAGGAATGTCACTAACCTTCTAAATAACTTGCCTTCTATTAAGAAATATTAGACAATTTTGATCTTCAATCATCTCTGATTCTTGACATCTAAACTCACGTTCCCATTTTTCAAATATTCTATGTAGATATCTACCAAACGAAACTAGGATCTCTACAACTTGCATTGTCTCACCTATATTAAAGCTAGGGTGTTCTAACTCTAGCAAAGGATGCCTATTGAGTCACCCAATTTCAATAGGTGATCAATGAGTTAGTTTTGCTACTTTAAAATTTGTGTTATTTTGAAGTGCTTCAATTTGCTAATCTTAGCCTTCACTTTAAATGAGTACCATCTAAAACCTCATCCCGCACGTCATATTCACTATTTACCTGACTCACCAATAGTAGCAAGTCAGAACATACTTCTAAATGTTTGACCTTAAAGCTTTAGGAAAATCTTAGCCTCGTACTCAAGCCAATTACTTATAACTCAAAACTTTATCTTCATGTCTTGTGTGAGCACTATGACAATTGGGCTCCTTAGTATAATGCCTACTCCTATTTCCTACTCTTCACATGTTCTATTCATGTTCAACATCCACAATTTTTCTTCAGTCATAGCTTCATAAGGAATGGAAAATCTACTATGAAGTTTGTGAGTGCCTAGACTTTTATTATCATTCATGGGGTGTAAGAAATATTAAACTTGATTAATTCGATAGCCCATTGTAGCAACCTTTTGGCATGATTGGGCATGACAAGCACTACTTTAAGTGAGTGGCTAGTGAAAATTAAATTGAATGAGCCTAAAAGTAAAGGTAAAGTTAGTGAGCTATGGTGGTGAGAGATAGGGCAAGCCTCTTCATGATCGGTTCCCTCAACTCAACCCATTGAAGTATCTTGGTCACTAATTGGTTCTTTCTTCATGGATGAAAAGAAAGCTCATAGTACCCTCACCAACCTTGATGTAGATTAATAAGCCTTTCCTGGCCTGTGAGCTTTATAGTAACATAATGAAATAAGGAGTCTCTTTAGCTATCAAAAGGTGGCCTCATGCTTCTAACTCCACTCAAACTACTTTTCACTCTGTAACACGTAGGATGTGAGGTCCACCCTTTGAAAACACTTTTGACAAACATTTCAATCCTCTAAGTCATCACCTTTCAAATCTGTCCGTTAAATTTTAACTCTAATATCAAATTTGATGTCTACATTGGATTACTTGTGACAAATTGGTGAATTGGGGCCTTCTGATAGGAAAGTGAGGAAGAGCTTGTTAAGGATTATTTTTTGAGTGGTGTTCAAGTTATATAAGTAATTAAGATCTGCCAACACCAAACATAAAATATAACCAAATTAAGCCACCCAACTTCAAACAACTAGAACTCCCTCTACAAGACTCCAAATCACATGAAATCAACAAGCCACCCAACTTCAAACAACTAAAACTCCCTCTACAAGATCCAAATCACATGAAATCAAAAGAACATTATAGATAACATTGTCTATTTATGATCTAAAAATTTTCATTAAGTTTCATGAGGTATATATAAAATTTTATGAATTTCTTGCAAAACTGGTCACTGAAAAATCTGCTTAAACTAGAATAGAACTTAAGGTTGAATAAACTTGGGGAAGCAGTGTGTTTAAACATTAAATAACACTTAAACATAACAAATAAAAGTGTCTAATACAATTCTAAAAAATTTCACTAATTTTATGGATTTAGGTACACCAAATAACAACAACAACAATCATAGTAAGTCAATTCTACCCTAAATCTGGCCTATTATAACAAGGGCTCTAATTACACCTTTGAGAGAGAATTTTAGGGAGAAAATTTTTACAATATAGTAAATTTCATCTATATCACAACACAACAAAATCTTTCTGAAAACAACTATGAGAATTTTAGACTACTCACCAAAATAATTTTGTAGGCAATCAAACCCTCACTACTATTTGGCCAGCCTCCAAGCCTCAACACCATGAAAAATTCTTCCAAATTTCAATTCAAAATTCACTAAAACCTTCTTAATAACACAATTTATACAACTTATACCATATCAAATTTACAATTAGAGAGAATAGGGAGAGTGGGGGAAGGAGGGGGCGACCACATAGGGATTAACTGTTCCATCTTTAATAAGTTGCCCACCACCTCTTTAGTTTAATTAATTATAATTACAATTAGACATCCCACTCTTTAGAAGTTTTTGATTCAAAATACATAACATGGGTTACATGGGTTTCACATTAGGTATAACAATTACCTAATATGTAATAGCACAAAGAAACACAACATTGTCTTCAATTATCTTCATTTTACTTTTCTCCCATGGCATTCTTGCAATGAGACCATCATGTTTGGCCTTTATTTATCTTGTTTGAACTCTTGTGATTGGACCTCATTGTACTTGTGCTACCCTAAAAATCATTTCTAATTGATATACGATTTACTACAAACTACATTTTGCCTAAAAGAATCATAATTATAATAAGAGAATGTCACACTCCTTTGTGTAATATTGTTGAGATTATTAATTACATAATCAGGGTAAAAGTAGACGGAGAATATTTAAAAATGAGATTTTTTTTAGGAGATTAAATTCCTTTACTTTTGAGGTCTTATTTTTGTTGATACTTTATTTTAATTTATTTTGCCTTTGGATCGCCATTGACAGTCGATTGTGATTTGCAAGTATTTTCGCCTTTCTGGACTCCACATCTAAAGTGCTCTTCTGCTTATTTTGGTCTTGATTTTTTTTAAAAATTTTAATAAGATTATGATATCATTTATTAGCTAGAGAGCCAATAAAGCTGGTGCATTGTTGTCATACAGATACAAATTAGGCATACTTGCAGATACTATACATTGTATAACATCAGACATTTCATTTATCTCGCAGCTTTCCTACTGCTATGGAACAAATGACTTCTGTTCATTTTCATTTCTAATAATTGAGCCCTTTTTTTGGTCATTTTTGATGTTTTGATTATCGATATTTGATATGAATCTTTATTCCCCTGGTAATATCAGAAGCAAAAGAGAAAGAAAAAGGCCAAATTGGCTAAAGGACTTTACTGGCATCCCAAAAATATCATAATTTTCACTTACAATTGTTCCTTTACAATAACAGAGAGTAAAGGAAGAACAGACAGTAAGAGAACTTCCTCAGTAAACAATAATATTACAACCATCCATAACAGAAACAACGGCCAGAAGTTTAATAAAACCAAAGACTGAAAACAAGAATCAAGAAGTACAACAGAATACACGATCAGTAACAGTAAGACTAACAGAATGTAGTTACAACCAACAGATTCAAGCCAGTGCTTGAACTAAAGCAACAGAACTATTTCCACAGCCTTCCGAAAATTAAATATCCATAACAGACTGAACTGCCAAAAGAACAGAGACTTAAATTCAAGAAATCAAGAAAAAGAGGAAATAAGAATGGCTGACCTCAACCGAAAGATAGAAGCCAAAATGATAACAAACTGTAACAAAAAATAGTTAGCTGAAAAGAAAAGGCAGAGATCTAGATTATATGAACAAACAGAAAGTATAAATAGAGATGAGAAGCCAAACATAAAAGTAATCAAAAATATTCTGAAAAGAAACCCTTCTCTCAGTGTCTATCCTTCTGCTCCATCATCCCTGCCATCTTCACCGGTTTTCCCTCACTGGAAAACCCTTCCTCCGGCGAGAAAACCCCTCAGGTGTTCTCCCTTCGCTCCCGCAAACCATCCTTTCTCTCGGAGCGACGACGGCTCGAACAGTCAAAAAAGTAAAAGAAAATAGGTTAAAGACGAAGCTTATCCCAGAAGACTAATCAGACGGCCAAGATAGAGCCAGCGCAAGGCAAACTACGGTGAGATTTCATTCCAGGATACAAAGATCAAGGCAGACAGATCCAGCCCACAAGAAACAGACGCGTGGATTCCACTCAAGAAAGATCAAGATTCAACGGCCCAATTCAAAGAGCAGAAAGCACAATCTGAGTGCTAGCATCCAACGGCTGAGAGTAAAAAGGCGCAATCCAACGGGTCAGAAAGCACCCGACAATTCCCACAGTAATACCACATCAGCCGGGTTCATCCCACTCAGACTGAGTCAACTCAGCAAACCAGATCAAGACCCAACAGAGCGCAATTCAGCACTGTACCCGACCAAAATCAGGGAAATTTGAGCCACTTTAATTAGAAGTGCATTGTATTCTGGTTAATTGCAGTTAAGCAAGTATAATTCCAGCAAGTACAAAGTAATTAGCTCGTATTAATATTTATCAATCAATCCACTCATACAAGATCATTCAAATCTCAAAATAAAGACTTGTGCATAATTTATTTTGAAGCCTTATACATGACCAGCCACCCTCGCCTGTACTTTTATTTTTTTTAAGTTTCATGCAGTTATGTAGTAAATATTATATTAAATTTCTTGTTTGATTGAAGACCGATGTTGAAATAAATAGAATGTTAAGATGCATATTTGTAATTGAAGAATCTTGGCGGCTTTTCTTTTCCATAGATCCTTAGATGATTTTCAACAGTTCGTGTTTTTTTTTTAATATCAAAATATGAATACACCCTCTTTTTTTCACTGTTCATGATTGACGTCTCCATTTCCTCTCATTCATTCAATCTTAGGACCATCAAACACTGTCTCCCATCTGCATCTCCGCAAGCTACTTAACTCGTGTTAAGGACTTCACTTTCTATTACACTCTCAATGCCAAATAAAACAGGGAATTTTCTTGCATGACCAACAAACATAAGAATATCACAACTCTCTAAACACTCATTCAGAAGGCATAGACTGCTCCATTAATTCCCCAACAATCTAAACTCTAACATGGAGTTCGTTACACTTCCCTTCTAAATAAAGCCTGCATATCCGAAGCCAAGAAACTCCAACTTTAGATCTATACATTCAATAACCAACAAACTTTAAAGAAAAAATATTTTCTTAACTTCATAACCACTCATTCAAGAGCTATAAAAACATCTCTATGAATTTGCTAACATCATAAATCCCTAATATATATTCCTCAAACATTCCCATCTAAAGAAAACCTAACCCCCATCTAACCAAGAACCAGCGTCACCATTTTCCGCTCCCTAAATTATTTTTTAACATCTCATTTTGTATCCAATGACCAAATTGCATCCTATAAACATCTTTATCATTCAATAAAAAATAATTAATAAAACTCTTTCTCCATAATCCTCTCTCCTCTATTATCCTTTGGCACGTATGAAATGATAGTTTTTTTTATATATTTTTAATGGCGAGTCATGATTTCCCCTTTAATACTCTCATGCTCTTGATCGCGTCACCCTGCCCTCACCCTCTCGAAAAAATATTACGTCAGTCCGCTAAGATTGTCCCTGTGATGCGGACTCCCAGTCCGCTATTCTCCACCCTCTCATCTTCCCCATTCGCCACCTTCCATCCCACATCAAAGTTCCATCCTTGCTGCATACCCCATGACACACGAGACCAATTTAAGACATTTCAAAAACATAATTGTCTCCGGCACCAAAAGCTAATTTTTGTCAGAATATATCAGAATTTTCAACTAATTTTAGATGAGCGTATAAAATATTGCAAGAAATGAGCATGTTAATGCTCTCATGGGTTTTACACTTATTTTATTGAAGAGAATTGAGTCTATAGCTTATGTATTGCATTTGAAATAAGTTAGCATTAGTATTTTAGACACTTTGATAATAATAATCCCTCCAATTGAAATTATTTTCAATTAACAAGACTATCGTAGAGATATAAACCATATCAACTTTGCTTATCTTATTATAGAAGATCAGGTTTATAGTTTATTTATTGAAATTTGAAATGAGTTAACATCAATATTTTAGGCACTTTGATGATAATAACCCCTTCAGTTGATATTTTCATTTAACACGATCATCGGATATCGACATTGTCAACTCTACTTCTCATATTATAAAGAATTGATTCTATAATTTGTCTTGAATTTGAAATGAGTTTGCATCAATATTTTAGACACTTTGATAATAATAACCCCTCCAGTTGATATTCTCAATCAACATAATTATCATCAAGGTATAAACCTTGTCAACTCTGTTTGTCCTATTACAGAGAATCGAATCTACAATTTATGACTTGAATTTAAAATGAGATAACATCAATAATTTAAACACTTCGATAATAATAATAATAACCCCTCCGATTGATATTCTCAATCAGCATGATCATCATCAGGATATAAATCTACTTGATCATTTAATTTATCGTTCTAGATATTATCAACTCAGTTATTCTAACAACAGAGGATCAAATTTAGATTTATATTTTGAGAACTTAAATTTGATATGATGGAACATTAATATCTTAAATATTATGATAATGATGACATCTCCAATTGATATTCTCAATCAACCAAGCTAGCATTCGAGTATGAATGATTTGATCATTCATACTATTATTTGACAACTTCATTTTAAGATTGAACTCCTCCGGTTGAGATTTCAATCAAAACGATCACCATTGGGTTAATTAGACCCTGTCAACTCAGCTTATTTGCTAGAAAAGAATCAGGTTTATTACTAGAATTTATAATAATATCCATTGTCCTGAAACATAGAGCTCGTAAGTTTGAATATGAATTTTCTTAATTAAAATCTTTGATGATTGTATGCAAATGTGAAAATCAAAATTTCTCTTTAGTGATCAAACATTTAACTTGCAACCAATTTTATCAACTCTGGTCATTGCAAGGAAGATGATCGAACTGGTTAAGTTGAGCTTACAACTCCGCCATATAGGTGAAGCAACTCATTAGAAGTGTGGACACGCATCAGTCTTTAAGAATTAGGTTTGTGAGAAACATGTATATATTTTCAAAGCAACTATTAATTTGTAAAATATTTGCATGCTTTTCGAGGCAAGATGGACTTTGTTTATTCAATTCTAATCCACGCAACATCTTCAAACACTAGGTTTAGGCTTCCCTCGCTATGTCAAGGCTCATATGGGTTTATCTCAAATCTATTACACAATTTTCTACACATATGTTACATGATTGCATGAATTTTGAGACATTAAGCTTGCATGTGCAACTAACATGCACAAAATTTCAATCCTCTAATCATCTAAATATATTTTGATGCAATAAATTTGAATAAGAGATTGCTTTATAATGCATGCAATTATCAATTTTTTGCATTCCTACTCGCATTTTGATTCTACCAATTTGAATACCAAATCACTTTGTAATATACATACCTAATCCATTTAGTTATTTGCACAAATTTCAAGACACTATGTTTGCAAAAATAATTGTCTCGTAATACTTGCAATATCTCATTTGAAGCTTTTATTGATGCCTCCTATTTATTTGTATAATGTATTGCAGATTGTGTAGCGTTTAAATTTTGGCTCTTGTTTAATCATTCAAATTGATACTCATCTATTTGCATTCGATCTATAGTTCATTGAGCTCTTTAAATTTCAATGAAACTTGGTTCTTAGTCGTTAATGAGCTTTTAAGTACATTGTGAATCATATTTAGATTCTTTTGGTTACTTTTGATTCATCTAATGTGCCATGTAGTGCAACTTAAATGGCAATTAAAAGTCTTTGTATATGCTCGTTGATGAACTTTCAAGCCTATCTAAATTCATCATGTTCAATATATGTTTTAGCTCATAGATGAGCTTGCTAGATCACTCAAGTTTGTTTTGATTCATGTAGAGATTTGATTAATGTAACAAATAGCACAATTAAATGTTCAATAAAACATCTTATTTTAGGCTCATTCACAAACTATTTCTAAATCATTGCAAATTTCTTATGAGTTCTATTAGAATTCCATTCTTATTTGGAGGCAGACATTCAAATATATTTGACTCCATAAGCTTTAATTTTGCATTTAGATGTCAAATCTAAGTGTTCATCGAAAAATCATATTTATGTCTATAGTTGATTGTCGAATTCACCAGAAGACCTATAAGAATTCTATCTAAATCTTGTTCTTATTGAAAGACTGATTTTCAAGTTTGTTGTAAGTCTCATTTATGCTTATGGATAAGCTATTTGATTCATTTTAAATCCCTCATGAATCATTTAAGTACTATTATGATTCACAAATATATTTTCAAGTAATTATAAATTTTATCGAAATGTATATCATAAGTCTTGTTTCAAATCCAATTAATTCAATTCAAGTTCTATTTATATCCTGCACAAATTTAGAATTTGGCGAAATTTTAGTAGCCTCTTAATGTCGTCCTCGCATAAGAGATTACATCGGAAGACTTGAATCTGTCCACCCTGCCAAAAAAAACATGCATAGTCGATATTGTCAAATACCGCGATCAAAATTATCAAAAATCTCACCACACCAATAAGGAGTGCATGGAGTACCTGCGTGAGAATTTGCAATTTATAATTATCCCTGTCGTGCTCAAAAAAAAACATGTACAGGACTTATCTGCTTCATCGTAAGCATCTCACACGAGTTTTCCTCACCGCATTAAGAAAAACGTAAACAAATTTTGCTCTTCATTCCATGCATTGCAATCAAGACTTTTAGGAGTCTAGTTTATAACTTTATACATATACACGCAAATCAAGATGGATCGTGGACTAGCACAATTTTTTAGGAAAGTGCATGAATTTTGAGACAATGCAAGATAGGAGGGGGAGAAAATTTTCCTCTACCTTTCCTTTTGTTGATGGATTTCTAGATAGAGAAAGTGGAAGGAGAGAGCTAGCGAGAAATTAGGGAGAGGGAAAGATTGAGAGATAGGGAGTGACGGGGTGAGTGAGGTGGAGCTCAGTTTAAGATGAAGAGCTTGGGTGGATTTCGCACGACAATAAGGACAGGCTTAAGGTTCATCTTGCTATGATATGTGACGGGGGCGGAGGGGAGAGAGAGAGAGTCGAAGCCCAGAGAGGGAGACGAACGGGGAATGAGCTGGGGAGGAGTTTTGGTGGCTTCATAGTGTGAGACAAAGGAGAGACAAGTGAGAGTGAAAGAGAGAGGCGTGAGCGGGAATTGGGGATATCACGTTGAATAAGCCACATGATAGTCCATCATAAGGTTGGATATGGGCGGTTGAACATGGTCATGGGCAGCTACGGGATTGGAAGCATTAAATGGACACAATATAGATGACGATTGGGTGGGTTACTTGAATATTTTCCTCAAAATATGTGTTAATTTTCGATGAAAATTTTGTGCAACAACTATAATCAAATTGAATATTTATTATAAGTAGTTTCAACCTTCCGAACACAACAACACAATCCGTTTTACAATCAAAAATCATTTGAATAACTTCAACATCAATCAAGATGAATATCCATTCGCTTGACATTTGCAAAAACTTGACCGAATTGATTGTAAAATCTCATTTTATAAAATTCAATGTTTCTACAATGCCAACATTTTGAACATCATCAAGGCCTCCAAATTCTGATATGCGCAAAGGCGCACTTGTGACTCGACTACTTCGTTCAAAATTTGACGACACGAGAGATCCACATTAAGGTAATTTTAACATTCTGCATTATGGATGCATCAACGATATCCATTTTATGATTAGAGATATTTTCATTTAATTTTAGCGACGATCGGGCATTTCAATTTCGATATGCATGATGTCACATTTGTAATCCGCATATTCACCGCCTGCCCTCGACCCAACTTATCAAATATATATGAAAATCAACAATGTTTTTCATTTGCAAGCAAACCAACCAAATGATGGGTACCACTGGTTCAACATCATTGTAAATTAAGACAATAAAAAATAGCTTTTTGTGGTAAATTTTGAAGCCAGGTCATCAGCATTTTATGAATACTTTGCCAAAATAGGTAAAAACAACTTCTCATACATTATATATATATATATATATATATATATATATATATATATATATATATATATATATATATTTAAGTCCTATAAACAATCAACCAAAACCAATTTTACCAAAAAAATATATATATATTTATAAAGCCTATGTGTAAAAGCCAGAATACAACCCTCATGTCATAGACAATCTACAAAATTTACACAAGCTATCAAAACTTATACAAGGACCATGCAACTTTAAAAAAGGTTCATTATGATAACATGAGCACATACATGAACAGAATCGTGCCTCAGAGCTGCTGCAACTGTGCCGCTCTGCTTGTCAGTGGAACATAACGCACAGATGTATCGGTCCGCATGGTGACAGAGCCATCGAGACTTTTGTCGACCACTTTCAGGTCCTGGAATATGTTTCCAATAGGTATCACCATTCTTCCACCTGGCTTAAGTTGGTCCAGTAATGCTTTAGGAATTTCAGGTGCTGCTGCTCCAACATGAATGGCGTCATACGGTGCCAATTCCAACCAACCAAGCCTTCCATCTGCAAAGCCAAACAATAGATTCCACGTGCATTTATAGGATGAGGCAATTATAGAGAAATTCATCAGAGAAGTTATTTTCTTGATTGTTATTGATATCAGCAATTTATACGATATAATGGTGTTTGAATGAGCAAGAAAAGAAGATCAATTACACTGATTTGTAGAAAAAATCTAGCTAATGATAGTTGTAATTAGAACAGATGCCTTCAATTCAGGATTCACTCGAATGCTGAAAGGAACATAAAGAAACTTAGAAATAGTAAAAGGAAAAATAAACAGAAGGAATCCAGCTAATGGAGGTGATTACAAAAAATATCATGGCTACCGAAATTCACTTGAATGTTTAGTATTTTAAAACTAATCCGGCTAATGATTCTTTATCAGGCAAATGGAAGTGATCAGAACAAATGTCTTCTTGATTTAAATGCATTTTGAGCTTCACTTCGAATGCTGCTTATTAGCTTTCTTAATTAGCAACTGTCCTACCATAAAATATTAAAGATTAAGATCATAAACTTTCAATAATTCAGCTGTACACCCGATCTCATTATTTTCCGGATTTCCTGACCCCAATGCATCCAAATTCATTTGATTTCTACTATATTTCCCTCCATTTAACTATCCAAAGCCAATCTGTCTCGTTTTGTTCTATGCTATGCCCAATGGTATTAGGCTTCCATTTCTTGATAAGATAATGGAAAGTCGATTTGCTACGATCAATTATTTCTCTCTTCATTTAAATTAAATCAGGTTTTCGGGCCTATTTCTGTTTTTATTTCCAATGGATGCATGTGCATGTGCATGTGCATGTGCATGTGCATGTGCTGCTCCCTCTGAATTCAGGACTGGGCTTGCGACTTGGGGCGGGTGGTGACATGGTGTGGGTGTGTAGAGTCTTGAACAGTGGAAAAAGAGTACGAGAAAAGTGAATGGAATTAAACAAACATACTAGATATAAATAGCACGACCTCATGACTTCTATTGCAGTTTGACATGGGTAATAATTTGGCATCCATACTTCCAGAAGATCACTACTATATGATTATCATTAGATCCAACAAAAAACATCCCACCACTGTATCCAACAGAAGTATTTATAATTTATAATGAGAATTTTTATTTTAAAAGTCATTCAAACTCATAAGAGAATATTGCCAAACTAAAATACTTGAGACATGTTTATTACTGCTCTAAATTCCCTCATAGCGATCCTCAGCCTACCAACAAACACAGATCCTGTGCTACTTCTCTGCCTTATTGCCAATCTCCTAGCACTCTGTAGATGTTCATGACGTAGTACTAGAAAAGAATAACAAAAAAAACTGAAATGATTTTCCAAATTGATTGAAGTAAATTTTGTAGTATTTTTTATAATCAGCTGAGTGAGATCACTGATAGGTCTTTCATTCTTCACAACTTAACCAAAAAAAATTATGAAACTTTCCACTAGGTTTGTTTACTTGCCTGTAATCAACTTCTCTGTAATGAATCTATTGGTTTGTATTGGATCATTCAAAGTGCAGTAATTATTTGGATTGTAGGGAATCTAAATATCACACAAGAAATAATCACACAACAACAACAACAACAAGCCTTTATCCCACTGTGGGTCGGCTACAAGAAATAATCACACTAAAATAGCTAAATGCAGGAACAGACAAGTGCGTGTGCATTCATTCATATGTGCGTTTGTGTGCTTGCACATATATATATATATATATATATATATATATATATATATATATATATAGAGAGAGAGAGAGAGAGAGAGAGACACCATTATTATAACCTGCACATACTCTAAGATTATAGAAATAATAAATATAATTCTTGCAAACCATACCAGTAACATGAAGAGAGAGAGAACCTCCCTCCATCAGTGAAGCTGCTGCACTTCTATTTATATTTTCAATTGACGCAGCCACAAGCTCAGGGATGTGCTCTACCCCTACGGCACGACCTTCTGGCCCAACCATCATTGCAAAGCATGCTGTCAAGTAACCACTCCCTGCAACGAAGGCCATTTGACTACCAATGAGCTGTTGGAAAATGCTTCCAAAAGCAATATACCAAGACATCAAAATTTATAGTTCCTGGACAGGACAGTTTTTTATGAGTTAATGACTTCTTAAATTAGCTTTCAGAACACCTATAATCATTTCAGTTGCATAATACTGCAAATAGAAGAAAAAAATATTAATAAACTATAATTTCTTTAATAGGATGAAATTCAATCATATATGATTATTATGTTTGTGTGAGCATGATAATCTTCAGATGAGTTTTTACTGTGTTTTTCTTAAAAATATTAAGCACAATTGTATCTTCAATATGTGAATTATAACTTAAATATTTAATTTCTCACCTAAGAACATTAATAAAATATATAATGATAATATAATAGTTTAGGGATAGATAAAATTTGGCTATAAGGCCTTTGAATAACGCATAATATTTAAACACACCATAGTTACTTAATTACAATCTAGTGGTCGTGTTATTGGTATTTATATTCATTAAACAATAAAAATTGTTAACTTTATGTTCTATAATCACCAAAATAAATTTAATAGTAATGCTTAATCATATATATATATATATATATATATATATATATATATATATATATATATATATTATCAATCTAATTTCAAAAATCCACTATGATTTTCCATCTATTAAATGTAAAAAACATAATTTTGAATATCATGATAATCATATTATAGTTTCCTAGAACAATAGCTTTCTTAATTTTGTTTGAATTTATTATCATATCCTATTTCTAGTTGACATGACATTGTGCCTCATTACCAACAATAATAAAGGATGCCATAGGGCTTATGATTTCTTGATTTCTTAATGTGATTGAATCCAAATTCATGGTCACATGCATATCAACTTAAGCAATAATTCATTTATTGAGGAAACTACAAACACAAAAAATTCATCTCAAACAATAATTTAATGATTGCCAAAATAAAAATTTAGCATTAAAATTTAACATCTATAAAATCACATGTCCATAGAAAATAACATTGTAATCATATATCCAAATTATAAGAATTTTAATCGAACCCAACTATACAAGAAGATCGATAGCATGGACCAAGTGAAGGTTGGGGATGGTGGTGTGAGCATCGATGTCTAATCACGTGCATTATTCACCAAAATAGAAATTGGGCATACTCTTGGATGTAAACTTAAATCAATTCTATTGAAATGAATATATCAAGTAACGAATCGATTGATTTTATGAAGTGTTTAACAAATTATCTTTATAATCATATTGAATTTGACTTTATTTATGATTCTTATTTTATTGATACACAAATTCATAAAAAACTTTATGGAGAAATTTACGTTGTGTCAATATTTTAGAAATTTTATTAAAAACAAATGTCATAAGAAACCCTAAATTTTAAAATCACATATAACTAATCAAATCTAGAAGTACAAAATTTATTCCAACAAATAATTAAATCATTTGATTTTATTTTCTTTAAATTGAGTTATCCAATTATTCAGGTAATATCAACTTGTTTATATTATTCGCTATAATCTTTTGATCTAATAATTAGCATACATACTAGTCCTTAGAAGAGAATTTAGTATTTTAGAATTTTATTGCTTATATTGCATCATAATGTATCATTAATTGGTCATCTGTATGCGTTAAATTAAGACATTATTTCTATTGATGATGTAAGCAAAAGATACATAGAAATTCAAATAAGGTGATAGGGTAATATTTGTCAAAATCCTATAAGATTTGTCACAAGAGCCTTCAAGAAATTAATTATTAGAAAGGTGGGGCCCTATAAAATCATGCAATACATTTAGAAGAATAATTACACGTTAATAGTTTTGAGTTGAGAAGTTAAGGTGATAGTTCACTCTTACATATATTTGATCTAACTTCATAAATCCTAAGTTAATGTCTAGTATTCTTCTCTCATGTCATCTTCTTAGGAATTTACAATTAAATTATATTCAAAATTAATGGTGGATATCAAAGATATCTTATTCATTGATGAAATAGATTTTTATGTGATAATTTATGAATTATTCTTGACAAATATAAATGCTCAATCCTAAGAATTTTTTTTTTCAAGTATTCATGATAGTTATGGATTTGGAGTGACTAATGAAGAAGGTAAGATTATATTAGATTTTGCTTTAGCCTATGATTTTGTAATTGCTAATACTTTATTTAAGAAAAGAGATGAGCATATTATTACTTATAAAAATAGATCTAGTAAAACATATATTGATTATTTTTTGATAAAAAAATAGATCGTTTAGATTGTAAAGATTGTAAGGTCATTCCAAGTGAAAGTTTAAATACTCAACATCGATTATTAGTATTAGATTTTAAAATGAAAGATTGGAAGATGAAAAATAAATCAAATTATTGTCCTAAGATTAGAATGGGGTACTTAAAAAACACTAATAAAAATATTTTTAAGAGAAGCTACAAGAAATTTTAGAATTTAGAATATTCATAAAGCTAATGTTATGTGAAAAATAATAAGTAAATTAAGAAAGTTCTTAAAATGTCTTGGAGAATTAAAAAAAAAACTTCTTTAATAAAATAGTTGATCAGTCGAATATGCAAGAAAATATAAAAAAAAAAGAAGTGTTGTTATAAAACTTGGTTTAGAAGTAAAAATTCGGAGAATTGAGAAAAATATAAAGTGGTATGTAGAGATTCTAAGAAAGTTATATATGATGCAAAAAAATTTAGCTTTTAGTGATTTATAATAGATTAGATACCAAAGAAGATGAAAAATATATGTATAAGTTAACTAATCAAAGAGATATGAGAAGTAAAGATCTAGCTCAAGTGAGATGCATTAAGGATGAAAATCATAAAGTGTTTTTCTTAGAAAAGAATATTAAAAATAGGTGGATGAGATATTTTGATAAACTTTTCAATGAAGAATCTGAAAATACGATTGATTTTAGCAACCTTAATGCCCTAACAAAAATAGAGAATTGTATTTTTATCGTCGTATTAGTAAATCTGAAATTAGAGAATTAAAGAAAACAAAATGTGGAAAAACAGTAGGACCTGATGATATTCTAATAGAAGTGTGAAAATGTTTAGAAGATCAAGAAATTTCTTGGCTTACAAATCTTTTTAATGTTATTTTAAAGACTAAAAAGATGACAGATGAGTGGAGAAAGAGTTTGTTGGTTCTATATTTAAGAATAAAGGTGATGCACAAGAGTGCAAATTATAGAGAATTAAGTTAATGAGTCATACATTGAAATTATGGAGAGAGTAATTGAGCATACGATGTGATACAAAATTTCTCACAATCAATTTGGTTTCATGCCGTAGATCTACTATGGATGTTATACATTTGTTAAGAGGTTTGATGAAAAGTATAGAAAGCAAGGAGGATCTACATATGATATTTATTGATTTAGAAAGCTTATGATAAAGTTTCAAGAGATGTTCTTTGGAGAGTTCTAGAAAACAAGGAGTTAATATTAGTTATATTCAAGTCATGAAGGATATGTATACTAGAGCTATTACTTGTGTCCAAACACAAGGAGGATTGTCAAAATATTTTCCTATTTCAGTTGGATTACATCAAAGATCAGCTTTAAGCTCGTATCTTTTTGCTTTAGTTATGGATGTTCTTACTAGGAATTTATAGGAAGATGTACCTTGGTGTGTGCTTTTTTCTTATGACATTCTTCTTGTTGATAAGACTAGAGAGGGGGTCCAAGAGAAACTTGAATTATGGAGGTCAACCTTAGAGTATAAAGGTTTTCATTTAAGTAGATCTAAAACTGAATATATAGAGTATAATTTTAGTTGTAGAAGTTATAGTGGTAGTGTTGTGACATTAAGTGAACAAGTCATTGAAAAGAGTGAGTGATTCAGATATTTAGGCTCTATTGTTCAAAATGATGATGAAATAGATGGAGGTGTTATTAGTAGAGTTCAAGTTATGTGATAGAAAAGTACCGCTTAAACTTAAGGAAAAAATTTTATAAGATGGTGGTAAGACCCGCAATGATTTATGGTGCAGAATGTTGGCCAATAAAAGAGAAACATGAGACTAAGTTAACTGTTGCAGAGATGAGAATGCTCAGGTGGATGAGTGGCTTTACTCTTAGAGATAAAATGCGAAATGAGTATGTTCGGGAAAAAGTTGGAGTAGCTCCAGTGGCAGATAAGATTATAAGATTCTATCCTTATCTACCACTGGATAGTCTTTTAAGGAGAAGCTCCACTGGAGTAGCTTATTAAACCCAAGCATGCCAAGAGAGCCAATAGAGAAGATGCATACAACTAAAACCAATCAAGAAATATTGCACTGTGAGCCAGATTGAAGGCAAGCCCAATGGGAGAGAAAGTAAAGGTCACATGCCATGTAATAAGATTAAGATGCTTCGTTGTGAGTTGGATGGAGTCCATATAGCTAGCCTAATGGCATTGGTAAGAACCAGTTAAGGAAACCAAGCATGCATTAGGGAGACAACTATTAGAGCACTAGTACAACAATTATTGTTATTATTGGGCCACAATTAGGTTTTTCTAAGCTTTTAATACCTATTAAAATGCTTGTGAAGTCATAAAGAGCGATTCAACATCCTTTAAAGTAGCATGTATTGCAGAAAAATTGTGTAATGCAGGTTTTGTCAGTTGAGAAGGATTTCTACTACAATGCTTACCAACTTTTAATGATTTTTTGGTTTCAAAATTGCCATCTATTTTAACATTTTTTTATTATTTGAGAAAGAACTTGTAATATCAATAAGTCATAACTAAGGCAAATAAAAGATTACTTTTCAATAATAATTTAATTGAGTATGCTATTTCATCCAAGGTTTTCAATGTGCTATATGATGTACAAAATTATTAGCTCGTTTAGAGCCAAATGCACAAACAAAGTGCATGTTTTAGTTAATTAGAAAACACATAATCACAAGTAACATTACAGTATTAAGATATTCAACAAAACTCATAAATATCATAATTATGAAATGATCTATGATAGTTTAAATCAAGTATTAATAGAAAAGTTATTGTCAACTAGTGATTAATTTTAAAAATTAAACTCATATCCTTAAGAACCAAGTGTGAACTAAACAATAATTCCCAAAAATTAAATAAAAAAATTAAAAATAAGAAGTGAAAGAATAACCCATTATGTTGGATCAAGAGTTACATCTACGCGATATGTCGTTCATCACATGAGGTTGTCTACATCTCCCAGCCCTAATCTGTTGTTTTAGGTCTACATAGTTTTAATTGTTGAAATAACACACACGCCCTAATACACATGCGGTCAATCTCAAGATAGACATTACTCAAGTGATACTTCTATCATGCCTCTCCACTCCTCATGTATAATGTTGGCCATCATCGCCACCATTTTTAATTGTTGTATTCTTACTTTGATCTTGGATAATTGGAGTGTGAAAGAAATTAGTTTGAATTGTTATGTCTTTAGTTTTTATTTTGATATATTATGTTATTTAGTGGCTTATTGTTGTTGTTGTATGTTACTTTGATGTTAGTATAATAGTTTTTATTTCATTATTTGATGTCAAGATAATAACATGTTAATTGATACTTTGTACAATTTATTACTTCTTATCATGTTAAGAGGTTATTTTGTTACATTTTAATATGTTATATAAGCTAGGATACTTCTTGCTTTGCACTTTGATGTGTACACAATATTTCTTATTTTGCACAATTTGTTGATTCTAAAACTTACAGCTCAAAATGCCTTGAAGCTTACGCCTTGCCTCATGAATTAAAAACACCTCAATTTGATTCCGCAATTTTAAACTTTAATTCAAAGAAAGTAACTTTACAACTAATAACCAGTGAATGTTGGGAGCTGAAAAAATTAGAACATTATTACAATGTTAAGATAAAAAAAGAAGCTTGTTTGTATATTAGCTAAACATGGAAAAAGTGCCATTCTATATAAAGTATCGATAGATTTTATATTTTTTCTTTAATGATTATCCTCCTTCTCACTTCCATGCTTGTAATGTTCTTCAATGCAGTCTTTGGGTTTACTCTTGCTATTATTTTTGGGGCTGATTTGAACTACAAGAACAATGTTGCAACCTTGTTAATATGGGTATTTCCCCTATTAAATACTGTTGGCATTTCCCTAATTCCTAATATCCAGTTACCACTCACTTTGTTGTATTAATTAATCAAGGTGAAGTTGATATCCATAACTTCGCTGCCATCCACCATGGTCTCTGATCATGTGTTGTTTAGGTCTCCTAGTTATTGGGATTATGATAATGGCAGTCCCTTTAGAATGTGAGGCACTCCAATTGGTTTATCTAACATGAATCCAATTATTTTTCTATTTACTTTTTTCACATTCCCCTTTGAGGCAGAGCACATAAATAATAACTTAGATGTGTGTTTCGGGCAAACCTGTTTACTTGAAACATCTTAAGGTACTCGACTCTTTACGCACACATTCATGTGCTTTTATGAATGTAAAAACGCACCAATATTTGAACGAATACGTGAATCTTTAACTTAACAGCCAACAAACATAAACATGCAGTCATGTGTTTTTATGCATATAAAAACACAACTGTTTGAATGACGGCATGAATCTTATAATTAGCAGCCAGCATAATGTAATGCAAAACATAACACAAACAACAACAAAAATGATGATATCAATAAACAATAAATTATGGTAAGGATGATATCAATAAACAATAAATTATGGTATAGTCGGACAAGCAGCCATCACGAAATTAAAGTTCAAACCAAAGTGGCAAACCTTCATTGTGAAATTAAAGCAGTTCTCTGCTAAACTGCAAAAAAAAAAAAATTCTTGAACGTGATCTAGAAGTTGAGAAATGAGATATTCACCTGACCCCACGTCAAGCGCACGCATGCCTGACTTAAGATGATCCTTTAGCAATTCAAGACAAGTTGCATGCATGTGAGGTGCTGATATTGTTGCATTATAACCTATAGGCATCGGGCTGTCCAAATATGGTGGGTTGCGATCAGGTACAAATAATCCCCTGTCGATAGTTTCCATCACTTCAGCCACTTTCTTTGACCTTATAACACCATAATGTCGCAAATGCTCAATGAGTTCTTTGTTCTTTTCAGCAGATGCCCTTGTCCACAAACCCTGAAATAATGGCAAATGAAGAACAACAAACTAATTGATTTCAAAGAACATAACAATAAAAACAAAGAAAACATTCCACATACAAATCCACCAAATACACAGCAGATGATAAAAATAGAATGCAGCTCACCGTCCACCTTCTTTTGCAAGTTATGTTCACCGTAAACCAGTATTTACAAACTTCAGGAAATACGTGAACTAAAAAAACAAAATAGCATTTACAGACAGTTTAAGAAAAACAAAAATAAAAGAAAAAATAACAGAGACAGTTCTTGATTTAATGCAAAAAAAATGGCTTCGTGATGCCAAAAACATTAAAAAAAACTAGAAACAAGAAAAGATAATAAACCACCAATAATCCTCGACCTTTATTATTATTTTTTTTTCCGATTAATTATCAGTTTCCAATTTCATACCTGATCGCAACCCACCATTTCCTCCTCAATCTCAAAGAAGGTATTGCTTTAATATGATTATTCCAAAATACTTTGACCGAATGAATCAATTGCCCACACAACTCTCAACCAATCGAACTCAGTGCTCTGCAATATGCTAGAGTATCACCTTGCAACTCTAGTCTTGCTTAATAAGCAACAAGCATTTGTTGTGCGTTGAATGATGAAATATTCATCATGGAGATGAGAAATACATCACACACTATTATCAGATGGGATCGAAAATGCCACCGGCATCTTTCGACAAAAAAATAAAAGGAAAGAAATTTGTGTGATAATTTGGGCGAGATGAATAGTAGATAACTACCCAGATTTCGCTCATTTGGTGAGAACTTTTATCTCTGCTCTGTGATTTCTATGCAAGCTCTATTAATTACCCCTCCAATACCGAGAGAGCACTTTCGATTAAGGCTAGTAAATAATCAAGAAAGAATCCAGTATATAATTGCGAGTGGAGTTTAGAACTTATGAAATCATTATTTAAACTTAAAACTTTTGTGGGGAACGATGACGCGCCTCATCAAGATCCCATGGATCCCGTCACGATCCTCGGTCCGCAGTCGAGGAGTAGGTACAACCCGACCGAAAAGATCCTCACAAGAACACACGTGCCCAAGGTGTCCTTGTGGAGTTTGTCAGGGACAAATATAAGTCAACCTTAGCTAACATATTTTTGAACCAACATTATACATTTACACAAAGAGCAAAGTGGAACATACTACGTGACCGTAATTTAGGTGCCATCGCAACCACGGCAGAGGGTTTCAGTCAAAGCCATTTATGTGGTGCCATATCACAAGAGCATGACAGAGGACACGCCACGCCCCACGAGCTTTAGGAATATTTGTGAAGGTAGTTATGTATTTAATTTGACATCGCTTTTGTGAAAGCAAAGTTTTCTTAATTTGTCAAGACAAACAATCATGGAGGGTGGATTAATTTTTATTTTATTATTTTAGTTTTAATTTAAATAATTCATTTCATTTTTTTATTTTTGTTGAATTTTGATCATTTTATGATTGATTTAGATTTGAATATATATGATCATTTATCATGAAATCTTAATTATAATTACCCTTCTCGATCATGTTAATATCAATTGATAGACCTCATTTACTGTCCGGTTTTACAGAGGACGGGTCTTAATTCATTGTCTTGAAAGTATAATCCTTCAAAACCTCATTCTAAACATGGGATGGGGACTTTTCTTCCGAATTTGAATTTGTATGTTAATTGGTTCATATCTTGTATTATATGACGTAATTAGTTTCGATATTATTAATTTGAAATTTTATAATATCAAATTTTAGGTTTTGTTAACGACCCTATCAAGACCAAACCAATGATATAGCATCTTTGTATTTGACTTAGCATTTACTCCAACATATGGATATCTGCTCTTTGAATTGACATTAATGTAAGTGAGTTGTGATTATGAGTTAACGACCCTCCACCAAACCGAAGCATTTTAATTTTCTTTTTGTTTTATACCTAACTGACGTGTCTCATTGTTTGAACACTTCAACATACATATGAAAGTATGCTCTTTAAAATGTATTTTATTACGAATGTAAATGTATAGTAATGTTTTAGATTTTAATAGACATTTTTTTGTTAACTTAACGGAAGACCAAACCGAAGATGTAGTATCTTCTTTATATTTTTTTACTTATATGTCCTAATGTTTGACATTCCAAATACATAATGAAGTATCTGCTTTTAGAATGTTGTATAATTGAATGTAAATAAAATGTAAGTATTTAGTGGATTAATATTTACATTTTGGTTTTTTTTAACAAGACCAAGGATAGAGATCACAACTCGAATTATTTTCTGCAGGATGGATCTAATTATTTCAAGATCATCGTTCCAAACATAAACTCTAGATTATACTGAGACTGAGACTTTCTTGAGATCTTGAACTAAAAGAATGCATGATGTCTGATAGATTTATCTTGATTTGACGTAATTAACTTTAAGATTCATAACAAGATATTAGGTTGGAATCTGACGGTAAGACCAAACCGATTATGTCATCTATGGACATTAAGTTGAAGTAGTCACATAAGATAAATGTCAATTATATAAGTTGTAAGCATCTTGTCATATAATGATGAAGATCATGAATAATCATATACAGTTCTTTTTTTTTTTTTTTAAATACTTGAGACATTTCACATTTTATTTATCAAATTTTAGCCTCCTCCCATCCCCTATAATCGGAGACTGTTTCCCACCACGCCAAGAAAGGCATGGTAGGTCGGAGACACCTCACAAATTTATGCCCACACGCATGCATTGCGCCAGAGAAACATTTCCTGGGAACAACGTGAAAGCAGAAGAATAGATTTTTCCACGCCAACAACGAAGTACAAAGATTTCTTACGCTGGAACAACGAATGTGCACTTATCACGTCCATTAAACAATGAACGACTTATAGCATGTATAAATGATTCACATGTATATGAAATTAAAGTAAAGCATTTATATATTTACACATTTCAACTCCTTTTTTTTTATTGAAAATTTCACCTCCTGGCCATCCCCATGGGGTCGGAGACTGCTTCCCACCACGCCAAGAAGCGTGCATGGTGTGTCGTGAGACACCTCCGAAAAGTTTATTTACCCACCACGCCAAGGCGCATGGTATAATATAAGCGATTTCCTTACCGCTAACAACGCGAGCAAAGACTTATCATAATCTTTTTTGCCACGCAACAACGAATGCGTGACACTGCCCCCGCGGAACAATGTGAACGGGTACTTATAAAGAGATATTTCTGCGAACAACGTGAGCGTACTTATCATAAGTTTAGCATTAACAAGTGAAGAATTTATAGAAGCACATTTAGCGAACAACGCAGTACTTATCAGTTTCCGCCGCGAACAATGAACGGCATTTAAGAAAGCATTTACGCGAACAAGCAACAGCATTTATCATAAGTTTCGCCGCATTGGAACAAGATGTGAGGCATATAAGACATTTCCTCGCTGGAACAAGCAATGGTTTATCACAAAGCACGATTGGAACAATGAAGCACTTATAAAGAAGCACATTTCTGCTGGAACAAGAACAGTTATCAAAGTTTCCACCGTGAACAATGTGAACGATTTATAGAAAGATATTTTCCCGCCACGTGAACAACGAATGATTCTTATCACAAAAGTATATTTAAACTCATTACATATGTATATATTTGCATACATACTTAAAACATAAGATTGCTATAGCCATTTTCATCACTATTTCACGAATTTTGCATTTGAATATTCAAATAGCTCTAACATAAACTTTAATCATATAAGAACCTTCCATTCTTCTCATTTTGAATATAAAAGAGACATATCTTTCTTAAAGCCCACAAGTAACATAGAATTAAAGGTCAAGAGATATGCATATATTTCATCTTTCGACAGATAATCATAAAGAAAACTTTGCATCATATATCTTCATTCTCAACATTTTCATATGTATGCAAGATAAAAGATGCAATAGAAAGGAAATCAAGATAAATCATAGTCCCAAAATAAACTTTCTTTTCATTCTTCCTCAAATCAAGAGAAAGAAACATACATCACATATTAATGACCAAAGTGAGCTTTCAAAGATGAAGTCATATAAACTAATGAGATTAGATTAATATCACAACATGCCTTTATAATTCAAGAGCAAGAAAGTCATAAAACAACGATCTTGCATGATTTCACCTCCAATACCCATGGACAGAAACATAGAATCATTTTAATGCAAGAGAGACTTGACAATTGCTTTTAAGTTTAACAAGCAGAAGATGCATCTTTGATGAAACTCAGCAAAATGAAAGCTTTAAACTTGCAAAAGCCACATTTCAGATTGACTAATTAACTTAGTGATCACAAAGAGAGAAAACAAAGACAAAGTCAATCAACCCTTCCTCCTCTTCCTTTATCATGATGATTATATGAAATTTACTCCACATAGATTAAGCAATCACACTATGTTTAATAAATCCAAAGATCAACTCTTCCCTTTATAAGATAGCCACTTTCATGATTGCAAGTAATCAAATAATGGAAAGAGGCAAAGTGAAGCAAGGTAACCTAAAGCTTGCAATATTTGACCCATTTAAGCAACAATCATGACAATCTTAAATCTGAAAAGAGATTGAGACAACATAAAAAAATGAATTTTAGCTTTTAATTAACATGAAGGAGCAAGATTTCCATCACTAAAATCTTGCTTAAATCTAAAGATCACACTCTGATTTTCTTTATTGTCTAGTTCAGATTTTACCAAACAAAGAAACAAAAACAGATTGTGCACAAAGATGGAGAGAAAATGAAGTCGCTCAAACAAGAAGTGAAGCCACAAGAGTTTCATCGAACCAACTAGGCTAGCGAGAGAGAGGAAGACGTGTCTCCAGTCGCTCGCCAAGAAGGAGGAAGAGGGGAAGAGGAGTTTCCCGCTTTGCTCACACGGGTGGGGAGGAAGAAAGGCTGGGGATCGAGTCCCGCTTGTTCTCTAGGGTTTCAACCCAGAGAACAAGAGACACAGGGAGCTACCGAGAGGGAGAAGGAGCCGCTGTGGGTGGGTTCGGCCAGGAGCAGCAAGAGGGAGAGGGAGAATCGCGGCTAAAGTTTCAGCCGAGAGCCGCAGGAGATCGCACGAGAGGGGAATGCCGTGAGCTTCAGCCGAGAGCGGGAGACCGAGAATGAGAGTAAGGATCGTGAAATGAAGTCAACGCCTCGTTTCGCCTTTATACGATTTTCATGTCAAGGAGCGCTGACAGTAGGAATTAAAGTGGTTTAAGGATTAGCAAATCATTAGTCCCTTTAATCATAATTTAACATTATTTTATGTGATATTAATTTATCTAAACCCAACAATATTGTCAATTTTAGTGTTTTTGGAAACGCAACGGCTGAATCAAGGATCGGAGGTCGTTTCGGACAACGCCGACGACGGATAAAATTAGGTTTAAATATGCGACATCGCATTCAGATCGAATTCGACGCTTTGCAATTCTCGTTGATAGGTCTCGACGCTGACGACGGCGATCAATTTCACAAACGGAGGTCGTTTAGACATCGCCGAGGCTCGACTTTGAAATGCGATAATTTCATTAAAATTAATTTTAATTTTGGATCGATCATTAATTGATTCGATATTTTCTATTTAATTATTTTGATGTTTTCGTGCATTATGAAGAATTTTCAAATCAAATCAATTTAATTAATTTCGATGAAGGGATTTAACCTCTGCCATTTACTTAATTTTAAATGACATAGTCAACAATGCCCCCAACAAACATGGTGCGCATGAGCGGACCGTGTTTGTTGTACACTAGAACTTGGATCTCCAAGAGATTTGATGTCACGCTTAAGTTGTAGTTTCTACAACTTCGATAATACGATCGTTGCCCTTTGAAAGAAGTATAACTCTCTGTTGGGCAAGCATTTATTTTATCGCTCAACCGCACAATGCTGAACAGTATTTGTATCATTAGTCAATGCTTTGTGATGGACTAGATGAAGGAGATGATTTGACTTGTCATCATCAACTTGTCAAGAGAATTTGACATCTTCAACCCTATGCCGGACTTGGAAGACTTCTTGAGAATTTGAAATTTATATTTTCTGTCCCGGCTTTGTGGACTTGATGGAGTTGATGAGATGAGAACTCTTCTGCTTTGGCTGACTTTGTTGAAGACTTCGAATTTGAAATTTATATTTTCTGTCAGTCTTGGTGATGGATGGAGTTTGAGATGAGAATGTCTTCGGCCCTGTGCTTTGTGCTTTGACGGACTTGTTGAAGACTCAGTCTCAAGATTTGGAATTTGTATTTTCCTCCTGCTCGGCCTTGCTTGATGGAGTTGATGATAGAAATGTCTTGCCCCATGCTTTGTGCTTTGATGGACTTGTTGAAGATTTCATCTCGAGGATTAGATTCTTGCCTCCTTTATCCCGGCTTCATGCCTGACGGATTTGATGGAAAAAACCCGAATTATCAGAGATTTGTCGATACGAATTAATACCTACCTCTTGTAGAAGGATAAATCACGACCCAGCCTCTCGAGCTTGTGTTGATCAATGGCAAAGAGTCATCACCCGCTTTGCATGTAATGAACATCTTGATGACAAAACTCCTTAGTTCGCATTTAGCCTTTATAACATTGGGATAAATTCTCTTCTCCTCCGCTTTTGCTTTTATTGGAAGAAGAATTTCCTTCGCCTTGCTTTCGCTTTGATAGACTTATCAAGGAGTTGAGATCCTCTTTTGTATTTGATTCCAAACTCGCTTAATGCCTTCGAGTAAGGAATATCTTTGTTTGTTGTAGAATTTTGAGATGACCTGACCAATAGGATAATTTCCCGTCACTGAACTCACCAAGTTGGAGAGATTTGGGGATTTGGATGCTCTTGTCTTTGAACTAAGTAGGAGGATCCCTTACTACTTTATGTGAGTGATTCACAAATTCTACCATATTTGGCGTGTTGAATCCGACCTTATACACACCACAGTGGACTTGAGCAATTGATGAAGGATTTTATCCTCGCTAACGAGATGGGGATCTCTTACTACTACCTGCGTGAGTAAGCAGACATCACGACTCTACCATATTTGGCGGTTGAGTCAACTTATACACCAACTCGAGCCTTTAGATTTGATGTGGGATGGAAAATGTCCTTCCAACTTGGTTTGTTGAAATTTGCGACTTGAAAATTTTCTTCTTCGTCAAGAAGACTTTTAAATTTGAGCAACACATAATTTTGAGTATATGGGATCTCGACTGCGACGATGTCAACCCAAAGAGAAAGGCCTGCCTTACCAGAACGCCTGATACTTTACTATAAAATTTTAAAAAATGCCCCTGCCTAACAGGGGATTTTATTTTATTTTGGAAATGCATTCTTGTGTTACAAGAGAATTTCCAATGAAAATTTTCATAAGTGTTACAATAAAGATTTTCAAATGCGGATTTGTCCAATCACACTTTCATGTGTAATATTTCTTTAAATCACCGTTGATTGGCGGTCTTTCACCTCAAGTCACGAATGATAGCTCCCCTCGATATACCTTTCAATAACAAAAGGTCCTTCCCAATTAGGTTCAAATTTACCGCCACTGATGAGGGATGATTGGTCTTCAGACTGTGACCAATTCTCCTTCGAAAAGCTCGAGGGCGCATCAGATGATCAATGCTCGACATTCTCGCCGAGACTTCTAGATTTTCCGAGCTTGGAGCGACCTCGTCAAGTCAAGCTCTTCCATCCGTAGAAAGCATTCTCATCTTGGGTGAGATTTTGTTGAATGGCTACTCTGAAGGTAGTTCAACTTCGAGTGGCAAACCGCTTCGCCCCAAACACTAAGCAGTAGGAGTAGACTTTGTAGAGTCTGTGGTCAAGCCATAACGCTTCCACAAGTTTGGTATGCCACCCCTTTTATTTCTTGTGAGAATTTTTCTAAGCAATTTGACTAGTGTTTTATTAAATCCAAGCCATTTGCTCTCGGATTATAAATTGACGAATATCGCCAATCAATCTTATGCCGATCAGAAAATTTATAAACTTTAGCGCTTTTGAAGGCTGAACCGTTATCTGAAATGATTCGCGTGGTACACCAAATCATAGATAATATGGGTAAAGAAGTTACACTTGTTCACAGAACTTCTTTAAATGGTATTTACTTGAAATAATCGGTCGCTAAGATGAAGCGGTGACCACCGATGATGGATCGATTGGTCCAATTACACTGGCCCTCAAAGATGCTATCATTGGATGCAACGGATTTGGAGGTCGATGAATTATGTTACATGGACCGCATTCATGGCATCTCATGCGATTGATACAATCTTTTACCATGACGGCCAATAGTATCCAATTCTTTTAATTTTGAAAGCCATTTTAGACTGATTGTGCACCACAAAGTCGATGGATTTCAACAATTACTTTGTTGGCTTCTTCTATTCCCAAACATCAGCCACATCCGCTCAAGGATCTACGATACGAGTATTGCCAACATAAGCATATAGCCTTTTCTCAAGTTGTGCATTATCGACTTATTGCAAATTTGCCTTCCTTGAAGTAGTCGAAGGCGTCTTCCGCCTCTTCTACTATAAGAATTTCATCATGGTTTTAGTTTCAGGTTCTTTCTTCTTGAATGAGCTTGTCTTGTCAATTGAGAAATAATTTGTAAGGGAGTGTAAGGAGCAACATGAGTCGCACCCCTGATGTTTGATGACCCTCTTCCAAATGGGATCTTAAACTTATTGGCTAGACTGACGCACACACTAATTAGTATGTAGGTCGCCATCCATACTGCCATTTCTTTAGCTAATTTAGCTAAGCACCTTTATTCCTAGGAGACTGAGTCATAATGACATTTGAATTTGCTTCATAAGCTCGAGAACTCGCTTTGTGATAAGAAATTCAAGCTTGTTGATTTTGTAAAGGCCCAACACTTGATTAATGACGAAGTTGAGAATCGCCATAAATTTGCATTCGGACTCCCATGGAAATGGCTTCCTCTAAACGCCACCAACGCTTCATATTCCGCTTGTTGGTTCTGGTTGAGTTAATTTATAAGAATGTCTCAAGATGCCACCCTCGTGTGATCAAGATGACCGATACCTGGAAGATTTGAGGGTTGAGTGTATCTAATGGATAAGCTCCATCAAAATACAATTCCCACATTTGTTGCTTTTCTTTTCATATATGTGCATGATTTGCTCATCGTGAAGATCATCATTAAGCAATGAATCTCCGGATGGGATGAGCGGCAAGAAAATCGCTAATTTGCCCTTCACCGCTTCGGGAACATATGTAATATCAAATCAGTAGCGACAACCATCGCGCCAAGCTACGCCAACGTTGGTCTCAAGAACTTCAACGGATCGATCCTTGAGATAAGGGTAATTTTATGAGATAGCATGTAATGACGTAACTTTGGGCAAAGAAAATTAACGCCAAACAATGCTTCTCAATTGAGAATAACGCTGCTTCCTATTAGTCTTCACTAATAAGATAGCATTCTCCTTTCCTTCCTCATTATGCGCTGCAGCACCCGATTCTGCAGGCCAATATGAGAGGCTTTCGGATTGAGCCGCAAGAATGGGTGTTCAATGATATTTCGATAATCGTCAAGGCCTCGACATTCTTCGCCCCACTTGAAAGGAGTATCTTTCTTCATTAATTTTGCAAAGTGGTCGACCGCCTCGACTGATTTGATATAAATCTTCTAATGAATGAGATGTCCCTCAGATGGAGAAGTTGACTAAGACTGGAGGAGGCATTTCGACAATCGCTTTGATTTTGTTGGGATCGATTTCAATCCCTCCACGGCGCACAACATATCCAAGGAACTTTCCCGAAGAAACTCCAAAGGCGCACTTAAGAGGATTCATCTTGAGATCATATTTTCTGATTCTTTCAAAGACAATCCTTAAATCATCGAGATGATCTTTGCGATCTATACTCTTGACAACGAGGTCATCAACATAGCACTCTACTTTTTGATGAATCAACTCGTCAAAGATTCGTGTCATATCTTTATGTAGCCCCAAAGATTCTTCGTCAAGGGCATGACTCGTAAAGAATATATGCCAATTGCCCCGAATGAGGTATGCCTCTCATCTTCGTGAGCCATCTTGATTTGATTAACTCGACGATCCGTCCATAAATGAGAACATGTCGTGGTTTGAAGTGTTATCCACCAACAGTTCTGATACAGGAAGCGGAAAAGTCATCCTTTGGACATGCTTTGTTTAAATCCCTGAAGTCGATACAGATACGAATCTGACCATTCTTCTTTTTCACGGGGACAATATTAGCTATCCAGTCAGCATATTTTTCTTCTCGAATAAAACCAGCTTCAATGAGCTTCTTGGTTTCTGCAATTACCTGTTCTTCAACCTCCAATCTCATTCGCCAGAGCTTGATACATCCGCTTAATTGCTAATTTGTGAACCGCTATATCGGGGATAAGCGCATTTCAAAGATATGTCCAGCAAAATCCCCAATTCACAGAGCAAGTTTTAATTCTTCCACTTTATCTTCGAAGTAGAATCGATGAACGCCACAGGATCCTCCTCGCCCAAATTAACTTCTTTAAGTTCATCCATAGTAGCCTCCCCCACCATCTTCAAGCTCTTCAGCCCCGCTTCTACTTCTTCATTATTCGAGACTAACGTTAAAAATGACATTCTCATCTTCATCATCACTCTCACTTCTATTCTAGTATGTATATCCTTGTAATCATTGTCTTGGATAAAACCAAGGCCTTTGGTAGTGTGTTTATTTCTCTTACCAATGGTTTGAGAACCTTTTGGGTACCACATCATTTCAAAGAGCTTAGTCCTTTGCTTACTGCCCACTGGACCCCATGTTTGCATCAGCATCTGAGAGTAATATTTTGGTATTCTTGTGCATAGCTTCTTCTTCTTCGATAATCGCATTACCCAATCAGATCCTCTTCTTGACACCCCTGATTTATAAAGCGCTTCCCCGTGTTTTCCGTGAGAGGAGGTACAGAAGGTCACCAATTCCTCGACTTTGTGAGTTTCTCGAGGGTGATTTCTTAAAATGTCTGGGAGGAACAGAGTGACTACGAGTGTACCACCATGGATCTATGATTGTTTTAAAGTAGTGCATTGCACCTACCTTCAAAAGCGATTCAACTCATAATCGAGTCAAATGTTCTTCTTCGAGCTTTACTCAAGAGTCATGCGGACCTTTGATTTAGAAGGAACACATTCATTCTTCAAGATCACCGCCTAATGAGGGACGTGTTATTGATTTTGGACTTGTTCTTTATATCCCTGGAATATTTGGAACAATCTCCTTTCCTTTATTCATTTTATCTTCTCCTTCTTCTTAACTTGTTCTTTATGGGTTTTGAAGTAGATGCGATTTGCTAGTTGTTTTGTTAGCTTTGATTCCCCGAAGGAAATAACGGCATCTTGATAAATCTTCATTTCATGCACCTAAAAGGTTGCATGTCGCCCCACAATTTGGCATTCTTCTCCATCCTTTGTATATTTCATACATCGATGCAATGACATATGCCATATTTATGAAGCCATGGTCAAGTAGGCTCGAATGAAGTATCTGATCGATCACATGAAATTTAGCTTCTGTGTAAAGGTCTCCAAATTTAAGAGGAAGGACGAATGACCCGATAGTTTTCTATCCCTTCTCATTGAACCATGACTTTATCTCGTCCTGATGTTGTACATCTAGAGATAGCCATCTAAGAGTTCTCAAGTTCATAAGATTCACGGAGGAACCGGATCAATTAAGATCCCAGATTATAATTTCATCACTTTCACAGTATACAGAGGGCATCACTTCCAGCATTAGATCATCTTCAAAATGTGACGGTTGAGGCTCTTGAACATGCAAGGTCTCCTTAGAGTCAAAGAAAATATATGCTTCAATTTTCCTCTTTGAGAGCTTCAATTAAGGTATTACGAGATCTTCCGACATTAAGTGTCAGATACACTAAGCTACGAATTTTCTTAGATGGGATAGAATATCAGAATGATCCCTTTGATGAAGGCTTCTATTTGAATCCTTAGGGATAACTTTTCATTGACTTCAATTTCTTTTCCTTTATCTTTATTCATCTCTTTTCCTCATTGATGAAGACTCGACCACTCAACCTGTACTTGAAGCTTCATTTGCATCTCAATCTTCGATGACTCTTGCTTCAACATCACGCCTAATGATAATTAAGATTCTAATCAGCGCTTTATATTTTTATGTTTGTTGATATGGTGAGCTCGTTCATCTTCATCGGGAAACAGTTCCTCTAAGTCTTCAACTTCATGCATCATCGAGCAAGACTCAGGAAGTTCTTCAGCTTCTTCCCCTGCTTCTTCATTGATCTCAAGATTTGAAACGAATTCTGCAAGCGTGATAGTCGCCTTGTTGATCAGATGTAATCTTCCATATTATTGATGATCTTCGTGTTACGCACATCCATAATAGTAGTAATATTTTCTTCTTCTTTTATTTAGTTTATTTTGTTTGGCGGTTTCTTAGCCTTCCTCATGATTTGGCTGTCTTTCTTCGTGAGAGATGAACTAGCCTTCCCATAACTTAGGTTTTGTCTCAACTCGGCACGGCTCAAGTGGTGATTTCCACTTAATACACGGAACACCTTCCAATTGCTTCAACATTTTATCTTTTAGATGGCTCGCCATCCTTCATCATCGACTGCCTTCGCTTTATCATTGCTTGATAAGCGGAGATGAAGTGATTACTTTGGTGGATTCTTTCTTCGGACGCACCAATACACTGTCCGATAATGTGAATTCACCGTTTCTATATTTTCGCTTCAGCCAATTGAATATGTAGCAATCTTCAACAGGATGGTAAGCACCATGATATGGACAATAGTTAGGATTATCTGCCGCTTGTCCTCTTCAGTCTTTTACACTGGTAGTTGGAGACCACTTTGAGTGCATGTTTAAACAATTTCACTTTCCCTTTTAAAAGAATACTCTTTGTTCGCCTTTTCTTTTACGGCCATGAGTCATTCGCTCCTTTGTTTGTCTTGGTCGCTTCATCAGCGACCCTGAGAGACATCATTACCTCCAAGTATGAGCTTGGGTGGAGCGGATTGAACGACGCCTTGGTTTTTTCTTGATGACAGTGTAGCTTTCTTTCACGTTATAAACTAACCGCTATCAGATCTTGTATGAGGAAATGTGTTTCACCTTTCTTTGGTCCAGAGTTTTTGCTCTTTTGAATTTATCTTACCGTCGAACGGATAAATTTAATTTCTCAAATTTAGCCACCCTATCAAGTCTCTTGAAATGGTAATTGAAGCCATGCAAAGATACCATCTTATCATCGTTGCCCATCAAGAATTGAATTGCATGCTCTTCTAATTGTTGTTCACATTTCATACTCAAATTTCGCCAACGTAATATATATCGTCGACTCATCTTTCTTCCTTTTCTCAAGGCAGATCGAATGGTTGTTTTTTGACGCTACGAATCTTTTAACGAACATATTTTCAAGTTCGCAAAAGTTTTAATCGAGATTCGACAACTCAAAGATACCATTCGAAAGTAAGTTAAACCATCTTTAACAATAATAATAATGCATCATTCCCCGGTTACCTAGGATGCTTTGAATTGGGCGATGTCGCTTGGGATTACCATTCCCGTCTAATAGATTGAACTTTAGCATTGAATATCCCTTTGGATATGGAATTTGATCATACTTCGCAGGATATGGGCGACCTTTGCTCACCAATTTTTACGCCACTGCATATAATGCTTGATCTTCTCATTCAATATAATATCAAGTTGAGATCACACGCTTCGATAGTTGTATATTCGAGAAGCAGTTGAATGACTCATTTATTTCAATCCTCGCCAGCTCAATTTGGACCCTTGAAGCATGTGAGATCAAATTTATTGGAGGGTCATTATCTGGAGGCTTGATGATTATTTGGGGATGGTGTTGGACTGCCGCAATATTTCTCGATTAATCGCATCATAGCCATCTCAGATCATCATTTCGCTCATTTTCACATTCAACTGGCGATTTCTTTTATCTTTGGCTTTCATCCGACGAATTTGTCTCGCTAAAGTAGTGAAGGGGATTTTCTTCCCTTTCTTCTTCCTCTTCTGTTGTTCCTCTCAAGACTCGAGGATGCTTCCTCTATTTGAACATTTTGTTGTTCTTCTTGTGAGGAGGTATTGTCAGACGACGCTTGTTGATATCAAGACACCGATGGCTCACCACCATGCACCATATACACTACTTCAGGTTCCTCTTCTCCTCTTGGACTCGATCAGTGCCTCCATGAACTTCCCCAAGTGTGGAATCGAAATTTCTTCGCTTAGAGGCTTGATCGTTAACCTCCTCTTGATGGAGTTAATTGATGACGGATCCCGGAGGATTCTCCGTGTCTACCGTCATATTTTATCAGGGGCCCTTTTTAGGCTCCCATCACGATGATTTGAGTCAAGGATCTGAATTCACACGATGTCACGCATGCCTTGCTCAGAGGAATTTCGAGGCCCAGCCTCCATATCTGCACCTTTCCACCGGACCTTCGGTGGATTCTGACACGGTCCAAGTGTCACACCCCGATGCTCACCGGGACATGGATTGGCGTCGCATTGAGTTATGGGATGAGGTCTCGAGGAGCAAGATCCTTGATCAGACCTGGTATTTTCTTTTCATCGCCCCTTCCTCGCAACTTGAGAACCCATGCACTCGTAGATATAGCCGGGTTTCCCAGAGGAGCCGGAACCCGATGTTGTCCGTATGACTTGATTGACCAAGAGCCGCTGCTTAACCCATTTAAGGTCAAACCGATGGTGGAACACTCACCTTGGTTCCATAATTGGTTGTACATTGGCGAAGTTGAGCATGCACCAAGATTTCTTTTTTCTTGCCTCCTGCCACCCATGAAGAAGCTTCAAAGATCATACCTCCCGAGCAAATGGTTCAATTGGATTGTATTATTCGAGGGACAAAAGAGACCGTCCGCCCAAGAATAACCCTCTTTCATGATTGGTGTCTCGTGAGCCTCAAAGAGATTGTTTTGAAGTGACCCTACGAAGGGTCACAACCTCAACGCCTTTTCAGAGATTCGCACATGGCGCAGACGAGTTTGCACAGTCGAGGCCCAAGAACTGCTTCAAGATGGTCGGAAATCCACGCCACCAAACCGGATGGCTCTCCCAAAGATTAATGACGTTGCCAAACGCGCTTTAACGCCGAGAGTAAAAATGACAAATTGTCAGAATGCCATTCTGAGTTTAAAGGTAAAATTAGCAATTAAGATAACTGCTATCACCTTACTTCCAAAATATGGATATGATAAGATAAACATACTACATATGCACTAAATAAAATCTCATATAACTTAAGACTTTGAAAAAAAGTTGTCAAGTTTAACTTATCGTTCTATTTCATTTCATATTTCATTTATCTTTTCATTTTATATACCTGCAATTATAACTTAGATTTAACTAAAAGATGGAAAGAGAAACTCCCCCCGGGAGTCGCCAGAATCGGGATCCAAAATTAACATCTTCGATAAAAAAGGAAAGAAAGAGTTGTTTGGTGATAATTTCGAAGCGATGAATAGTAGATAAGACACTACCCAGATTTCGCTCTCATTTGGTGAGAACTTTTATATCTGGTTCGGTTTCTATAAAGCAAGCCCCTATAGTTAATTACCCCTCCCAATCCGAGAGCACTTTCGATACAAATGAATCGTAAAGAACGAGTATATAATGGTGGAGTTTAACTTATGAAAATTATTTTAACTTAAAACTTTTGGGGGAACGATGACGCTCATCAAGATCCCATGGTTCCGTTATCCCGTCGTCGCGATCCTCGTCGCTTAGTGAGGAGGTAAATCTAACCGACAAAGATCCTCGAAGAACACATGGGTTACGCCCAAGGTGTCCTGTAGACTGTGGAGTTTGTTCAAGGGACAAATATAAGTCAACCGCTAACAGTGGCTTTTGCCCAAATACATTATACATTTCACATACCAAAGAAAGAAAAGCCTGCCGTGAACATACGGGTACGCTAACAATTTAGTAGCATATCACGAACCACTGGCCGAGGGCTCAAATAAACCGCCATTTTAAAATATATCGCAAGCGCGACAGAGACACGCCACGCCCCACGTGCTTGTGAATATTCGAAGGTAGCATGTATTTAATTGACATCGGCCTTTTCGCGAAGAAAAGTTTTCAATTTCACCAAGACAAACAATCATGGAGGGTGGATTAATTTTATTTTTATTATTTTAGTTTTAATTTAAATAATTCATTTCATTTTTTTATTTTTGTTGAATTTTGATCAATCGATTAGATTTGAATATATACGATCATTTATCATGAAATCTTAATTATAATTACCCTTCTCGATCAGTAATATCAATCGATAATTGGCCTACTCGTCCCGCTT
The DNA here is from genome assembly GCA_021442155.1 of Cymbidium sinense. Classification (NCBI taxonomy): domain Eukaryota; kingdom Viridiplantae; phylum Streptophyta; class Magnoliopsida; order Asparagales; family Orchidaceae; genus Cymbidium; species Cymbidium sinense. The sequence continues at coordinate 69,691,078 of CM038224.1, read as the reverse complement.
TTCGAGGATCGCCTAATTCTCTCGGAAGATAATCCTTCAAAACCTTGTCACTCGGCCAACATGAGATCTGCTCGGACTTTTCTTCAGAATTTGAATTTTGTAAGTAACGGCTCATATCTTGTATTATATGTAATTCTCGAGATATTATTAATTTGAAATTTTATAATATCAAATTTTAGGTTTTGTTAACTCCTGACCCCAAGACCAAACCGATATAAAGATCTTCTTTTGTATTTGACTTAAGATTTACCCAACATGCATATGGATATCCGTTCTTTGAATTGTATGACATTAATGTAAGCCGGAAGTGTCAAATTTTGATTTTTGAGTTTTGTTAACCGACCCCCAAGACCAAACCGGAAAGATTTGTTCTTCTTTTTTTTATTTTATACCTAACTTGCGACGTCTATTGTTTGAACACTTCAACATACATACGAGATGCTCTTTTAAAATGTATTACATTTAAGATATGTTCAATGCAGCTAGATTTTAATATTTTTAGGTTTTAATCTGACCCTCAAGACCAAACCGAAGAAGAAGATTCTGCTCTTTTATATTTGTTTTACTAGATACCCCTAATGGGACATTCCAACATACATAATTATCTGTTTTAGATTTAACATTGAATGCCTAAATAAATGTAATTTGCGGGATTTCAATATTACATTTTTGGTTTTTTTAATTCACCAAGACCAATCGATGATGACTCGCCAACTCGACTATTTTCGCATGACTGATCTAATTATTTCAAGAATCGCTCTCCAAACTGTCAACTCTAGATTATACTTAGAGGACGGCGTGACTCTCTTCGAGATTCAAAGAAAGAAAAGATTAACAAATGCCGACATTTATCTTTGGCCATTTCGCATGAATTAACTTAAGATTTACACAAGATCATTAGATTTTTATTTTGTTAACCGGCCCAAGACAAACCGATTATGTCATCTAACATTAGAAGAAGTAGTGATGTTGGCATATATAAATGTCGAATTATGCATGTAAGATACCGTAATTGTCATATAATGATAACGAATGAGAATAATAATCATATCGACCTTCTTTTTTTTTTTTTTAAATACTGACATTTCACATTTTTATTTATCAAAATTTTCAAATTCTCCTGCCATCCCCGCGATAGTGTCGCGGAGACAGCTTCCCACCACGCCAAGAAAGGCATGGTATGTGAGACACCTCAAATTTATTTATCCCACCACGCCAAGAAAGGCGCGCAAAAGACAACATTTCTCGCCACGCCGGAACAACGCGAGCATTATCAGAGATCAGATTTCCCCGGGAACAACGCGAACGCGCACTTATCACAGTTTCCGCCACGCCGCAATGCGCAACGTGAACGACTTATAAAGATGAGCAATAAATCAGATTCACATATATAAATAAAGATATAAACGACATGACCCATAACTTTTTTTTTATAAAATCGTATTCCCGCCACGCCGGAACAACGCGAAGCAGATTTATCATAATAAAGTTTTCCGCCACGCCAACAACGAACGCGACTTATCAGTTTTCCGCCGCACGGAACAACGCAGTACTTATAGCAAGATAGCCACGCTAACAACGGAACGTACTTATAAAGTTTTCCCCGCCGGAACAATGAACGGTAGACAAGAAGACATTTCCCGCCGCCAACAATGCGCATTCTTATCACAAGTTTCCGACGTAACAATGAACGGCACTTATAAGAAGCACATTTCCGCGCTGAACAACGTGAATGTGACTTATCAAGTTTCACCGTGACGAACAATGTGAATGCACTAAGAAAGATATTTCCCCGCCACAACAACGAATGCGACTTATCATAAAGTTTCCGCCGAGAACAATGAACGGAGACATAAGAAAGATATTTCACGCCAACAACGCAACGGCGACTTATCACAAAAGTATATTTAGAACTTGCTTACATATGTATATATTTGCATACATACTTAAACAAGACATAAGATTCCGCTATAAAGACCATTTTCATCACTATTTTGCCTGAATTTTGCATTTTGAATATTCAAATTTATAAACTTTTAATCACATGTAAGCACCTTCCATTCTTCTCATTTTGAATATAAAAGAGGACATATCTTTCTTAAAGCCCACAAGTAACATAGAATTAAAGGTCAAGAGATATGCATATATTTCATCTTTTCACAGATAATCATAAAGAAAACTTTGCATATCATATATCTTCGATTCTCAACATTTTCATATGTATGCAAGATAAAAGATGCAATAGAAAGGAAATCAAGATAAATCATACTCCCAAAATAAACTTGCTTTTCATTCTTCCTCAAATCAAGAGAAAGAAACATACATCACATATTAATGACCAAAGTGAGCTTTCAAAGATGAAGTCATATAAACTAATGAGATTAGATTTCAATATCACAACATGCCTTTATAATTCAAGAGCAAGAAAAGTCATAAAACAACGATCTTGCATGATTTCACCTCCAAATACCCATGGACAGCAAACATAGAATCATTTTAATGCAAGATGAGACTTGACAATTTTTTAAGTTTATGAACAAGCACTCAAGATGCATCTTTAATGAACCAATAGCAAAATGAAAGCTTTAAACTTGCACAAAGCCACATTTCACAGACTTCAAAGGCTAATTAACTTAGTAATCACAAAGAGAGAAAACAAAGACAAAGTCAATCAACCCTTCCCTCCTCTTCCTTTATCATGATGATTATATGAAATTTACTCCACATAGATTAAGCAATCACACTATGTTTAATAAATCCAGCAATGAACTCTTCCCTTTATAAGATAGCCACTTTCATGATTGCAAGTAATCAAATAATGGAAAGAGGCAAAGTGAAGCAAGGTAACAAAAGCTTGCAATATTTGACCAAGCAACAATCATGACAATCTTAAATCTGAAAAGAGATTGAGTATAAAAATGAATTTTAGCTTTTAATTAACATGAAGGGAGCAAGATTTCCATCACTAAAATCCAAGCTTCGAGCCTAAATCTAAAGATCACACTATCGCATTTTCTTTTATTGGGGTTCTTAGTTCAGATTTTACCAAACAGAAACAAAAAAAGGATTTCAGAAGCGGATTGAAAGGGTATGAGATAGAGAAGTCGTTCAAACAAAGAAGTGGCCAAGGCAGAGTTTCATCTCTTCAACCGAACGGAGGCTACCCGCGAGAGACGGAAGATGTATGTCTAGTCGCCTGCCAAGAAGGAGGAAGAGGGGAAGAGGAGTTTCCTGCTTTGCTCGGCTCACACCTGGGTGGAAGGAGGAAGAAAGGCTAGGATCGAGTCCTCTGTTGCTCTAGGGTTCGGTGCTGAACCGAGAGAGGAGCAAGGAACCCCGCAGGGAGCTCTCCGAGAGGGAGAAGGAGCCACGTCGGCCAGAGCAAAGAAGAGGAGAGGGAGAATCAGCTAAAGTTTCAACAGAGAGATCGCACGAGAGGAATGCCGTGAGCTCAAAAGAGACCAGAATGAGAGTAAGGATCGTGAAATGAAGTCAATGCCTCGTTCCTTTAAAAACTGGTCCATTTTCATTGGTCAAGGGCGGATTAGTAGGGAATTAAAGTGGTTTAAGGGATTAGTCCATTAGTCCCTTTAATCATAATTTAACATTATTTTATGTGATATTAATTTACGCACTCCCTGCAATAGGTGTCAATTTTAGTTGTTTCGAAGCCGAACGAACGCGATCAATTTCGATGAGGTCGTCGGACAACCGACGACGGATAAAATTAGGTTTACAATTTGGCGACATCGCATTCGAATTGATCGACACTCAGCGACGCTGCGAATGGGTCGCCGCGTAGTTTGATGGGTCGACGCGCTGACACGCCGCGATAAATTTCGCAAACGAGGTCGTTTAGACATCGAGCTTCGACTTTGAAATGCGATTAATTTCATTAAAATTAATTTTAATTTTTTGGATCGATCATTAATTGATTGATATTTTCTTAATTATTTTTGATGTTTTTAGCATTATGAAGCGAATTTTCAAATCAAATCGAATTTAATTAATTTCGATCGTGATTAGGGCATTTAACCTCTATGTCATTTACTTAATTTTAAATGACACATAGTTGTAGGTCAACACAGCCTCAATGGAATAAAACTATAAGCATCATTACCTACCATATCAACAATCAAAGGACCAAATATAACAAGGTTTTAAGTGTTGACTCCCTTCATGGAATCAACTTCAAGAAATACAAGCTCTTTCACTGCCCCACCTCCAAATTTAGTTCTTCATGCTTGGTACCAAAATACCTCCTCTACCACTATTGAACTAAGGAAAAAAATAATCTAAGATAAATAAATATTCCTGATCAGCACATCAAACAATTGAGATCCCAAAAGTTTTCTCTCATCAACATAAAGCTAATAAAGAAGAAACCAGTGCTTCCAAACTATATAATGAAATGTGTTCCTTCCAATGCCAGCAAAGAAAATAAATGAAATGTGTTCCTTCCAATTACCACCAAAATCAACAATGCAGATTCTCAATATCATTGGAAATCTAAATAAGTTCTTCTCACAAAGCATCAATCTTTGAGTGAAATGCCATTTAAGTATCCAACATCTGTACATCTTCCACAATCTAGAAGAGCAATCTCTACTAAAATAAAAAATGCAAGCACATAATAAAATCATATGATACAATCCATGTGTATCATAGCCAACTTCTCCACTGAATAGCCTTATTTAGAGGGAAAAGTGGGGGCTGATTTCGTAAGTTTATCCAAATAGATCTACTATTCTAGACAACATTGCCTTGTTTGGATCTTGAAACAAAAAAATCCATGAATTCTCTCCTCATAAAGGGTGAGCTAGATTTGAAAGTCTAGCCAAAATGATTCATACAATGTCATTACCTTTCTTGGATAATAAAAAAAATCTAAAAATAATCTCCCATTAATTCTCTTCCCCTTTTGAGATATGTTGCAATTATCAGCTAAATTCTTAATGCTACGCCTTAAACATTTGACAATTCAAATATTTCACCAGATAGCTGACAACACCATCTCATTAAAGGCCACTATAAGAATTTTTTCAAGATCTTGAAACATCTTTACACCTCCAAGATAAAAAATGTATTTACACCTCCCCTTTTAAGATATGTTGCAATTATCAGCTAAGTTCTTAATGCTACGCCTTAAACATTTGACAATTCAAATTTCACCAGAAAGCCGACAACACCATCGCATTAAAGGCCACTATAAGAATTTTTTCAAGATCTTGATACATCTTTACACCTCCAAGATAAATAATGTATTTGCAAATCTGAGGCTCTAGTCGAATACTTTAGCTCCAATCAAAAAGTTTTGGGTTCAAGACCTAACATATACATGTATGCGCATGAGTTTTTTTTATTAAATTCACATGTATGGTTAGACTTGATAGTGTGTTTAGTGGCTTATGTATATGTATAATATACGTATATATGTATAATATACGTATATACATGTATATATATATATATATATATATATATATATATATATATATATATATATATGTATGGTTAGACTTGATAGTGTGTTTTGTATATATGTATATATGTATATATATGTATATATGTATATACATATATATATATATATATATATATATATATATATATATATATATATATATATATATATATATATATATATATATATATATATATGTATGTATATGTATATATGTGTTTTGTAACTATTTTGTACATAGGTGGCTTCATTCTAAAGAACAATTTCCATTCTTTGTTTCTCATTTCATCTATTGATTGATAGCTGTGCCAAATTGATATATGAGCAATGGCAGACAAGGGAAAACTACTAGCGAACGACACCAATTGGGACTAATAAATTACACATGAAGCTCAATACGGAATGGATGGACAACTTAACTGCATAGTTCTAGCAATTTGTTGTTGAGAGTTCAGGAGCTTATGGAACAACTAATACATACCTCCAGCAGCCACACCTGTATATGGTAATCACACTAACGATGGAGGATTCTATGGTGGACATCGAAGATCTAAGGCACCTCCTATGTATCAATGCACTGGCAATATCCAAGCTTCATGGAAGCGATTTCAAGTGAAAACCTCATTAGTGGAGTTACCTCTTAGACTCAGAAACAAAAAAGGGCCCACTTCCAATTGAAAACACTCATTGTCATTGAAAGCATTCTGACAACAGTTAAAGTAAATTTAAAATGAAAATGGATATGCCTTTCTTTGACAGTCACCTTCACATAAAATACTATCTTGATTGGGAACAATTGATCAAGTCATTTTTCGATTACATGGACGTCCCACCAAAAAGTCAATTTAGGTATATGGCTTGCAAGTTGAAAGGCGGAGCAGAGCTTTGTGGCTACAATTGATACAATCCAAGTGATAAGAAGGCAAACGGAAAATGAAAATTTGGGTAAGGACAGAACACCAACTCCATATCCATCCTTCCATCCGATCATGGCAGATACCAAACTTACAATATCAGCACTACAACCAAGGAAACAAATCAATGAGCAATTATATAGATCAACTTTATAGGCTTAGCTCTTGAAATAATTTAAATTAATCAAATCAACAAGAAGTTGCTCAACATGTTGGAAAATTTAAAGATGCTATCTAAATTTGAAATAAATTCAATGTGGCCATTGTCACAACAAGGCTGAATTACAATTGAATAAATCACATAAACCACTTGTTCCTACATTGAGTTACAATGAGCAAACAACTAAAGCAATGAAGATCAGATCAAATCTCTTGAGATCGTTCCCCTTCAATCCTAAACCTAGAACATTAGTACTAGGACAGCAGACCCAAGGCAACCACTAAGCCTACTTTATTTTTGTTGTCTCCAACCAGGCCACTGATCTAACGAATGTATGAATTGCCATCAATTACGACTACCATAAGGAAAAAAGCAAACAAAAAAACAACAAACAGGTTCCCATATTCTAATGAAAAATGCAAGGATGTGCCTGATGATGGCAAATTTCAGTAATGCATTTTGGAGAAAGTCCCCTTGTCACAAGCAACTTGTGAACACACAAAGTCATGCTATTTTTTGAACTCGTTGCACCATTATTAGTAAAGTGTATAACCTGTTGATACACAGCATATACATTAAAAATATCATTGCTATGAATGTAGTTAAGGATCTTCAACTTTCAATGACTAAACACTCATAACCTTATAATTTAGGACTAAAAAATAGGTTGACGTCTGGATGACCAATACGTGTAGAGTGACATTTCGAAAGGAAAGAACTTTGTGAGTGAAGTCCTGGAAATGGATGTATGCCATATCATTTAGGGGCAAGTATGGCAATTCAAGTGGGAGCATTGTATGATGGTCGAGCCAATGCTTATTCAACTGATTGTAAGAGAACAGAACTTATATTAGTGTTACTGGATCATAGTTGCGAACAACATATAGGGCTAAAGACTGCAAGTTTGTTATCTTAGTAATTGTACTGAACACCACCAACACTTAAGGCCTCGTTGTAGCAGTTTACATTGTTTTGGCCGAGTGAGTTACCAAATCAGCTACCACCCATACTTTCCATCCAAAACTAAATAGATTTTATTCCAGGCACAACCCTACCAACCTGCCTCACCTCACTAAAAAATTAACCAAAGAAACATCAATTATTGCAAGAAATGGTGGACACTTTATTGCAGAAGCAGCTACTTTGACATAGTCTCAATCCTCATGCCATTCACTCTCTAATCGTTCCCAAAAAGGATGAGACCTGATGGATGTGTAATGATAGAAGCACAATCAATAAAATCACCGATAAGTTTCATTTTCCAATCCTACATTTAAAAGGATAAATAGATTGCATGAGGCAAACCAATTTTCTAAACTAGACCTCTGTGGCAACTAGAACCAAATCCAAACTTGTGAGGAAGATAAGCGGAAACAGAACTCAAGACTTGAGAACCTTCTGACTTGTGGAGTATGCCAAGAACGTTTATGAGATTAATGCATGAGGTACTCAAACCTTTTTTTAAATATTTTGTATAGTATATTTCAATGATATCGTTGTACATAACTCATCCTAAACCGCCCGCCTACACCTCAAATTAGTTTTGACAACACTAAGGGACAAAAAGCTTTTCATGAATCTACATAATATAATTTTGCAATTGCAGAGGTGCATTTTATGGGTTTTATTGTTAAAAATCAAGAAATTAAAACTAATCCAAGAAAGGTAGAAGCTATTTATTTCTACCCAACACCAACTTCTATCATAGAAATTAGAAGCTTTTATGGACTTGCTAACTTCTATCATAGATTTATTCAGAATTTTAGCATATCATTATGTCAATGATTACGGACAGTCTTAAAAAACAAAAAAAAAACATTCTTTTGAAGAGATGAATGGCAATCCAATTTTAAGGCCATGAAGGACTAGCTTAGCTGTACCCCAATTTTAGTCAAGCCAGATTTTGATAGGTCATTCCAAGTGAAGATGGATACTCGACTAATGGGAAATAGAATGGTGCTTTCACAAGAAAACCAACCTACTAAATTTTTGAGTGAGAAACTTAATAGCCCGAGACAAAAGTGGTTTTCATATGAATAGGAATTATATGTTGTGATCTGAACTCTCAAACAGTGAAAACATATGCACAAGCCTCTTGGTTGTTCTCCAATCTAGTATAACTGAATTGGAGACAATTCGAGAACAGTATGTTGAAGATGATGACCTTGCTCCTCCATGGTCTCAAAGCATTAATCACCTAACCTCTGGTGACTACTTAATCCAGCTGGGTTTCCTTTTCAAAGGTAATCAACTTTGTATACCAGAGTCAATTTATATCCTATGAAAAACAACCATCTTTGCATACCAAATACCTCCATCCAACAGAAGCTCATTATACAAATGCACAGTTGAGATTTGGCTACACATAAAAGATAAGATAAAACACTTGCCCCCAACAATCTAAATCCTTTTGGCCAAAACATATAGATGTCCATCAATTTGTGAAAAAATGTCCTGTTTTCCAAGCATTCAAAGGTTCTATTCCAAACACTGAACTTTATACTCCGTTAGTAATTTCAGATTTAATTTGGGAAGACCATAGTCTTGATTTCATTTTGGATCTTCCCAGAACAAAATGGAGAGCAGATTTTGTAATGATTACATGATGTCACTTTCACTTGATTTGAGTATTTCCTCCACAGTTAATGTAGTTGGTCATTATTGCTCTCTCTCTCGCTCTCCCTCTTTGTGTGTGCGTGCGTGTGACATGTATATATGCATGTGTGTGTGTGTGTATGAATGTGCACGCGCGTGCATTTTGTAACCATTTGGTGCGCTGATGGCTTCATTCATCTATCTTATTGCAACTGCAATAGCACAATTTTCACTTCTTTATTTTTCGTTTTGCTTGTCTGCTATTCATTGCATCAAGTCCCCAATGCAAATCAACTAAAATGGAATGGATCAATCCATCTATTATCCCTAAAAGAAATATTACATTCACACATGGCATAATAAAAACACTCATCAACTTCCACAAATAATAGAGGGTGAGTCTAAGGACACTCTTAAGCCATGGAGAGGAGCTAAGAACTGAGTTATGCCATTGAATGTAAGGTTTAGGATAAGGTGAGAATGAGAAGAGTAGTTGTTGAGTTGATAGGAAGAGTGATGAATATTATATCTTTTTTAATAAAACAAGAGTAATTATCACTCACTAATAAATACACAATATTAAAAAAGCATTGCTAGATGGAAAAAAAAACTAAGAACTTTAAAGTTATGTCTTAGCTATTTACAAAACTAAAAATAGTGTGTATGATAAAAACTAAAGAACAAGATTTTTCTTGTCTTAGTTATTTGCAAAAATCATTGATTTACAATTAAAATGATTCTTTATCTCCCTTCGGCCTACTTTACAAAAATGGACTTTTCTATTTTTGTTCATTAGCTCTTTCTTTAAGATGCTTTTAGAATTCTCAAGCATCTCTATCATTTTTATACTTTAATATCAGTCTCCCACATGTATGATGCTTATGTATGCTTCTAAAAGGTTAAATTGATAATTAAAATAATTGTGCAATAAAAAGGCAAGCATTTTATTGCATAGCGTCTTAAATCAAGAAGATTGAGGAGGTAACACCTTACTAATGGTGCCCATCTAGGAGGTGCACGAGATATTACCACATCAAGTCATCTCACCATATGCAGGAGCATAGGCTCATCTTTAATAACATTGGTTGCTCATCCTTGTAGAATACAAGTCCTTGCATCATAGATGATTCAACTCAAACTTTTGGCATATTGGACTCAACCCACTTGTTTTACATGCTTAATTGAATGTGGAACTGTTTTAAGAATTATGATTTTGTTCTTGTGCCTTTTAATGTTTAACATGTTGAAGTTTAGTGTTGCATAATGACCTGCCACCACATACTATTTATTGAAACTATTTCAATTTGTCCATGTGGGGGTGGCAAAATTTTTGGGATGGTTGAATAGTAATGGATTATCCTATTTGTCAAACACCTATACTATCTTAAGAAAATGCATTTATACTAAAGTTAGCTCTTGTGAAGGATCCTTCAATCTGCAACTCTAACATGGATATTCATCCTCAATGCAATGAAAAATTAGCTAAAGTTCTTTTTTTTAGTTCAAATCATTCATTATTGAACAACAAAGCATTGTGATTTTCATTGCATTTATAATACAAGTTAATACAAGATCTAAGGCCCAAACCACTACCTATTACCATATCTTTTGTGCAAACTTTCTTAAACTTCAATAGTTTGTGTCAACCTATCACTCACCAATTCATATTATCATTATCATTTCTACCATGTTCATCCTGGTTTTATGAAGTTACACATCAAACAGACCCATAAGCTGGACATACTATTTTCATACAATAATTCATTCATCTGTCTGACAACCATGTGCCCTAAATCTAGCAAAAAGAACCACAATTCCGCAATGAAAAGAACTCAGCTACCACGCAATTCTTCTACACGATTACTCCATGGTTTATTTTATTCAAGTCATGAATAGAACTAGGTGGAATAAAAATATTAATAATAATTTAATGAATTGGAAAGTTGGTTGTTCTTAAGCATTATTTATGTAGGATGTAATTTCAGGAGAAATCATAAAGTACAGACAGATCCTTCACTTTTTCACTCATATCTTCCCAATCTCCTTATAAATAATAATAATAATAATAAAGACTCGTTGATTCTGCATCATTTGCAATGAAATTCTAAGATAAACCTAATATAGCTCCAGCTTCCACGAGACTAAGGCCAATCAGAATGGTAAAAAGCTTATTATGAGTACTAGAAATCATTTTTTCAATGATTAATTTTTTTATATTTTTTTTCTTTTTACAAAATGCCTTTTTTACATTCATTACCTTTCAGAATCAATCGCGGTCTTACAAACTCTACCAATAGTCTAGACCAGCGGAGGATGAAATAGGTTCGAATACTCCCAAAAGCCCGCATCTGGTTCAAAAGATAAGACATAAATTAGTTTGTCGGTCTAAAATGTATGAATTTTCCAGAATCAATTGCTTCACCCTCGCAAGGATAACAAACCATCATAAATGCTTGCACTAGCCTACCATGGACGTACCAGCCAGACATGCATAAGGTAAACTTGCCCAATATAGTTCCCAACATCAAACAAACTCTAAACGCACACGCAAAAGCATTAACTACAAGAATAAGGAAACCCTAGAACCGCAAAACAAAGAAAACAACTTACGCAGAAGAATCGACTCAATAGTAAGCGGAATACCTCCATTCTAAGCAACGGGCAGACTCCTGATAAGGGATTGGGTAGTTTCTCAGAACAGGACGTGGAAAATGAGGAGGCGAAGGGTACTAAGGAGTAGGAGAGAAGGCAGAGAAATCGGCAGCGCGGAAAAGAAAGAGAGCCAGTGGAGCCGAGACGATTTCGAGTTCTATGCGTATTGATAAAGCGGAAGAAGCGGATCGCTTCTGAGGTTGTGACTGACATGGATTTATACTCGCCGTCGCCGCTGCAGTTGACAGCTCTAGCACAATTTCGATTGCCGCAGTCGACATCTGGAATTCTCGAGAACTACGTGTGTTGGAGTTCTCGCGAGCGGTCGGCGCTTCTGGTGCTTGTTTGGGAGCGAGTTCTCGAAGATTCGGATTAAACACTCGTACGGAATTGTATGTCTCTTCTGCACAATTATATATTATATAATATATTTTAAATAATATTTATATAAATATCATATAATTTTTATATATTTATATATCTAATTTTTATATTTTAATATTTATAGAAGAAATATATAAATTTTTAATATCACATTAAAAATATTATTTTCATGATTTTTAAATTAATATATATTTTTCATATATAAAAAATATAATATATATAAATATCAAATTTTATTAATTTATAGATGAATTATTTGATATACATGCAATAATCAAATCATAATTTAAAATTTGATTTTCAATTCAAATAAATAAATAAATGAGTTAAATATAAATTAGCTAAAATTAACTTTAAAAATAGCTATTTTACTCTAATCGTTATGATTATATATCTTACAAAATAAATTTATCAAGGATGTTAAGGATTGAGTTGTTTTACTTTGAATTTTATGTATCTCTTAAATCACTTAGCACAGAGTGTACATCTCACTTAATTATATCTTTTAGTATGAGTTGCAAATAAGCACCTCCCCACTATAGAATGCTTAGAGAGTAAAGTAATGCAAATGATGGTTGTTATCACTAGATTTTAGGCAGTAAGGAATGGGGGTGAGGGAGAAAGTGAATTACAAAGAGAGAGAAAAAATAGAAAATAAATAAATAAAGGAGATAATTCATGGATTAATGAAATGATTTTAGGATTATGATTATATTTTTTGTGTGTGGAGAAAATTTATCTTAAGAGCAACTTCACAAAGACCTCACAAAAATTAATTCAATGATTCTATAGTATATGTGACATTTTTAATGATAATGTTCTATGTTAATTGATTTTATGATTGAAAGTATTGCAATAATTTTGATTCAAGCTTCAATAATAAAGGATGGACAATTTATTGACCAAGAAAGAAAGTTCAAGTGAAGCTTATGAAAAATTTAAGAGTCAATTCATGTTATTGTGGTGATTCAAAATATGAGGACACCACACAGATCTTGGAGGTTCTTATTTAGATAATCAAATATAACATCAAAGAATAATATGTTAGAGATATCATCTTATGATAGATTCAATCAATTAATAAGGACTTTTAAAACCAATGGGTATATGTTTACTAGAGATTTTTCTCTTGCCATTCATGAAAGAAGCAAGACAAGATTTATTTTAGTTGGGTTGCAAATTCTATATAGGGGCAAGCCCCTGTAGTTAATTATATCCTAGAAGATGAAATCTCTTAAGAAAACTCGATTAAGGTAGTTAGCTATTATCTCTATAGATTTCAAAATTTATGTCAATACTGGTAAATATGGAAGTCAAATGGAATAACTCAAATGAGAATAATTCTTAACAAATTCCAAAAGAGGATAAGTAGATAGCGCTTTGATATTGGGAAGCATAGTAAACACTTAGTCTATCTTATAGTCAGCTTTATCTTTTTGAAATTGAGATCTATATTTATTTTTAAGTTCAAAATTTATTAGAATTCTAAGACTTATATATCAACAGCATGAGACTAGAAGAATTCTAAGAGGTGAAGACTTATATCCATAGCAAAGGAGAAACAAGTAGCCTCATAACCTAAAACTAAAATGTTTTGTACATACTAGAAACTCGATCTAATCTAATAAGGGAAGAATGGGATGTATTAGCTCATTCTTATCAAGGAATGTGAACTTATCTTAACTCTTCTGAACTTATAATATGCCTAGATAGGCAATCAACTAACATCTTATATACTTTAAATCCATGCGGCTAGTTTTATGAAATACAAGCTAGATTGTTATTTTTTAAGAAATTCTAAAAGAAATTAGAATCACTCCCTAGACTCTAAGATCATTACTAATATAAAAATGCCCTTAACTAATGGAATAAAAATTTTAGCTTTTAAGTATTCTTAGACTTAAAATTTATTTAATAAACTTGGGTATGTAATTATGCCTACAAGAGATGCATTTAACAATGAGTCATTGGTTAAATCAAAAGAGAAGGTAGGCTTTTCCAGAAAGGGCCATCATCTTCAAAGATCATATGTCCCCTTATGTGCAATGGGAGAAGAGTTCTAATTCAAGAAGAAATAAAGAAATATGCAACCATGATTCACAAATTCTAGGAGTTTTTAATTATTTTTAGTATTTACACTTAAGGCTTTAATTAACTTTAATTATGTGAGGTTATGAGTTGATTATTTTTATTTTTGAGTTATTTAGTTAGATCAGGTACAAAGATTAATTTTATCCTAAAAGTCCACTACATAAATCATGTTTTTATAACAACAGCATAGAATCACATAAAGAAAGTTATAAAAATTATGATATTTTAGTGCATAACACAAAGTAAAAAAATTAAGGTAAAATAATAATTAGTTGGTACAATCAATTTTGCCATACACTTTTTGCAATTGAAAAAAATAATAATATAAAAAATAAAAAATTTGGACCCTAGCATCGACTTCGCAAACCTGGTGCCTAAGTGCTGGCTCCATTGTCCCTAAGCTTAAAGGGCCCAAAAAATATCAATCATTCCCACCAACAATCATCCCCTCAGTAATAATCATCCAATAGGAGAGTGGGAACGGTTTGGAGAAGTAGTTGATCGGAGAGTGGGAATGGTTGAGAGTCAACTCTTATAAGAAGAGGAGGGTTGACCTTCTCCTTCTTCTTCTTCTTCTTCTTCTTCTTCTACTACTACTACTTCTTCTTCTTCTTCTTCTTCTTCTTCTTCTTCTTCTTCTTCTTTTTTGCTTTCTAGCCACACTCCCTTCCCTCTCTGTGCTACGAATTTTATTGCACACTCTTCTTCTTGCACAAGACAATATTTCAAGTAAAACTCCAAATGAAATACTTCATTCTTTCCACCATTCATCTTGGATTTAGTGTAAAATGAAGATCCTTCCTCCATTAATCTTATATCTAAAGCAAGGAAGAAGAATGTAGCCATACTAATAATGAATATTAGACATTGCCAAGATAAAACGGTGCCAAAATTAAAATTAAATCAAACTTTAATATACTAAAATAAATTTAAACGTTCAAGACCTCGGCCGTCGAACTTGGTTTTGACGTTAGATGAAAAGACCCCCCTCCATCGATCTTGGATCTATAATAAAGAAGAAAATTGTATTTTACACTAAAATACTTTGAATAACATTGCTAAGTTATCACGATGCTAAAATTTGTAGGAATCATCAAATCATATAATAAAATCGCCTTGGAATGAATTCATGCAACTCGTAGCATCACAGCATTGACACATAATGCCACGCACTGAGCTTTTGGAATTTTGAATGTTAGCGCTCCACTTCGCAATGTTGTTGCATGGTGTCAACGTGCCATAGCGCTGAGCTCTCCAATTTCAAAGTTAAAATGTCTAATTTGCAGCATCAATGTTGTTATATGACATCGAGCCAGCACTGCACTATCTTCTCGGGTTATAAGACCAATGTGTCTACATGTAGCACCACAATGCTATTATGAAAGCGTTAAGGCCCTGTAACAATGACGCCATGCTTCTTTGCTAGCTCCTAGGTGTTGCCTGTCTGATTTTAAGCTTAAGTCTCCACCATCTAGCGTAGATGTGTTAGATTCTCAGCACCCAAGTCGCTTTAATCCCGTACCGTGACTTTTCAACCTACTTTTCTTAAGTTAAAAATTTTATTCAGTTAAATTTCTAACTTACAATAAATATCCAAATCATAATTAAGCCTAAAGGGTAGCCACTTGATATGCAATATGACAAACAAATAATAACAAATAGAATTTTATTACAAAAAAATAAAATCTTATCATAAAAAATTGCCAAATAGAATTACAATGACATAAAAATGAAAAAGAAGAGAAATGCAAATACAAATTTAAAAAAAAGGAAAAGATTATCCTATAAGTCATAATCATCCTCCCCTCTTATTCCTCTTCTTATGGCTTCAAAGGGTGCTAACATTGGAGTGGTAGTGAGGTGCTGCAGGAAAAGAAACTCTACTCGAGCCGACATTAAAATTACAAATGTTAAACATTTGAATGAGTGCTAAATTGAACTGGTTCATGTAAGAAAACTACTGCTGTTGCTAACTCATATGATAATCAATTTTTTTTCCAATTCCTATCACCGACTACTTTCGCCACCCTTTTTATAATTCTAAGACTTCTCCTCCAATATCTTAAAATTACTCAGTTAATGTCTTAGAGGATTTGGATTTGGACTAAGGAGCAGATGAGCTCTCTCCTACTTTCATTTTTGATCCAAACCCTTTAATCATTCTTTTCATCATGGGAGCTCTTTGTATAAAGACTCCGGGTCCCCCAATGCACCAACCACAATACATAAAGAATAAATAAGTGAGGGGTGATTGTAATCTAGGGTAGTACTACCCTTAAGCATATTATAAATTGAATTATAAATAATATTTTCTACATCTATGGTAAAACCCTCTTTAATCACATAATTCAAAACAGTTATATCCTTAGTTACCTCATTGATATTACTAATAGGCATCAACTTGGCGAAAATAAAATAATGCAACGCTTTAGTCTCGATTGTTAGGATGGTAGTAGAAAAATTGATAATATTTTGTCCCACCAATTTTATTGGACATTTAAATTTCTAATAGTAAATTTCATTAAAATCAAGATGATTATTGTAATATAAAGATATTGATCATATGCAAGCTTTTACAAATTATAATATATATTAATGGAAGTACTATCAAAACATACCCATTTCTCTAGTACAAAAAATTTGATTTCCCTAGTGATCCTTCGCAATGTGAAGAATTCTCGCACCACAGGAACGACACAAACATTGTTGTCATAGGCTAGCTTTTTCCAGCCTTATTCATTGATGATCCTCTCACGCTCCCTACCCGGATTGTGGAAGCTCCTCTCTAGGATGAGGTACTTGTGGACAAGAGTATGTTGATACCTCGCCTTAACATTTACATTGACAAACATATCAATGTCATTGTAGGATGTCTCTTCTTGCCCTTATGGATGATCTTAAGTGGCATGTTTGTTGATATAAGGCGAAGCTAAGATGCAAGAATGGTCGAGTTAACAAAGTCTTTAGAATGGAGATTTTAGCAACCTAGGGGTTTAATTTATAAGCAGGACCCAATGTCACGGCACTACAACTTGCCTCTTAGTTTATGAGGTATATGACCAACACCGCAGTGCCCCACATGCAGAGCCTAAGTGTCAGTCAGTTAATCAAGATGGTTGTTGTATTGATCAAAAAGAGCACTTATTAATATTTATTACCATTAATTTTATAACCAACCAAAATTACAAAGCTTGTCTAACATTGATGGAGCGCCACAGTGCTTTGATGCAGCACCTAGTCAAAAGTTATATCTTTTTTGTTAAATGCACCTACCAGCTTATCGACCTTTAAACAGCTTTTTGACTATCACCGTAGTGCTACTTTGGAAGTTCCAGGGTGTTAGTTAAATAGTCAACTAATTTTATGGTTTTATAGCACTATAGCATTGCAATGCAGGGTTTACAGTGTCGAAGTGCTGCCCTCTCTGATTTTAAGGCTTATGTTTATGTTTGACAGCACTAGGTCGCTGGCTCACGTGCGTCAAGGCGCTTAGCTTTAGGCACCAAAGCACCAACTTCTTGGCACCATTGCGTTGAACCCTTAGCATTGTTGTGCTGATTCTATAGTGTCGAAGCGTTGTACCCTAAAAAAAGATCAAAAATTTAATCAAACACTTTTCTATTTGTCACACTAAAGCCTCATATATTACAAATGGCATTCGAAAGGGATGTAAGCCCAATTCATATATTCTTCATGCAAGGTTCTAAAGTCTATATGACATTCCAAATGGATGTAAGGTCAATATATATGTTCGTTATGTGAACTTCTAAAATATAACTAGCTTTCTAATAGATGTAAGCTCAGTCCTATGTTTGCATGCAAACTTCCTTATAATTTATAGCATTCCAAAGGGATATAAGTCCAATATAATGGCTTTCTAATATATGTAAGTTTATCATGTGTTTGCAATGCAAGCACAATCTAAACCAAACACCATAACACCTACATTAAAATACTAGTATATTCGAGATATCTAGGTGAGACAACCCATGACTGTAAATTAGACTCCTTGGATATTACGGCTAATAGCCCCCTAATGTTGGTAGATTGGAATAATGACAATCCCAAGATGATGGAACCATGAGATCTTGATTGGGATTACCCTCTATCTTATCTTAAACAGTCATCCACATCACACCTTTATACACCGACTCATATCAGAGAGATATGTTTATTTTCAACCTTAATCAAAAGTGTTCTCTTACTATAGTAAGAGGGTAATTAACTATGAATGCTTGCGTTCATAGGAAATAGAACCTAAATCTAAATAAACTCTAACATAATATTAGGAGAAATCTAGTTGAATATATATCTCAATATGTCTCATGAAGAATATACTCCCTGAACATCTTAAAAAGATAGCCTGGAGATTTGCTAAGGGCATTTTTTTTTGAAGTGATCAATATCCTAAGAAAAAGAAAAGAAAAATAGGTAGTCAAGTTTTATCCTTACATTGCCCAGCTTAGAACTAAGAAAAAAATAGCCTATAGAATCTTCTTATCTTCATATTCATGGCAAATGCTCCAAACTTTATAGACCTCCCTAGTTTATATTTTCTAGCGCTACAAATCCTAAACCCTATGGCTCTCACCTAGTCATAGTTATAAATTACTTTTAAATTTTCAAAATAAAATTCTAACTAAACCTAAAAAAAAAATAGGTTAGTAAAAACACACATACACACAAGTAGTTATTATCCATGCAGTGGGGTTTGGAACCAGTAAGTACCAAGCCTACTTATCCTAATGAGCTATGCTTAAGGGAAAATAGCACATGCAAACAAACTTATTAATTTTAAATTATTATAGCATCATCTCCTTTTAATAAGCACAACATCTTACAAAAAGCATCATTAGTCTAATAAAGATTACTCTAACATCTAGTCTACAAGCATACAACCCTGCTATCTAGTCTGAAATAATACATCACAAAATAAAAAAAAATCAACATATCATCAATCAAAGCATGACTAACCTAAGTCTAGAATCGATGACCTATCAATCTAATGTCTATATAAAGGTTAGTGTGGTAAGGCAAAGCTAGACTTTAATACTTAAGTTATGATTTAAAAATAAGATTTAATTTATAAGCATGGGTGATGTCAATTTAAGTGGTAAATGTCTTATAAGTAGATTTTAAGTTACAATTTAATTTAGGTTTGAGTTAAGTAAGAGTTTTAAAGAGTACAAAGAATAGTGGGTTTAAGTGGAGATGGGGCTTACGTCTCATTATACCCTAGCCCTAATGGCAATAATGATCTCACTAGAGGATAGAGAGGCTTCTTCTAATCTTTAAATTAAATGATTCTTTATAAAATTTAATGTCTTAAGAGAATTAATTTGTGATATGATTTGTTATGTTTAAGATGATTAACTTGATGATTTAATTAGTTAAGATTTAGTGATTGATTAATTAGATTTGACATGATGAGATTGATTAATTAATTAATTTAATTTAAGTTTAATAAATGATTAATTAGATTTGATTTGATTAGTTGGCTTGATTAAGAGTTTAATTAAAGTTTCATTAAATTTAATTTGATTAGATGATTAACTTGATTAAGATTTAAGTGGTTATTTTTGAATTGATCAACCCTAATGATTAGCACAATCAAGTAATTATCTTGATTGAAGTTTAGTTAATGATTAACTGATTAACCTTGTCAAATGATTGATTTAGCTAAGTGATTGTCTTAGTCATAGTTTAGTTAATCATTGATTGGGTTTGTCATGATTAACTTACTAATTCAATTATGGTTTAGTTAATCATTAACTAGTTTTAATGTATATTATGTACTTGAGTGATTAACTTACTCGAGGTTCAATTAGTGATCAATAAGGTTTAACTTTGATTATGATTCCATTGAGGATTAGTCATATTTGATTTGGCTAGCTTTAATTAAATAATGATTAATGTCTTAAGGATAGGTTTTAAATTATAATTATGTTTGGATTTTGGTATGTTTTTTTATAATTAAAATCAATGAGTTGAATTATTTTATCTATGCAATTCTTTATTAACATGGGTGGTTTAAATCAATTAATTTTATATTTATGATTTTCATGATTTTGAGACTAATTATTTTATTAACTTATCTTAAGGTGATTGAAAATTGATATCTTTTAAACCAATGATCTATGTACCTTAAAAAATTTATGAGAAGTGGACATTGTTGTCATGAGCTTACCATAAAAATTTCAAATTAATCAAGTGTTTATTTTGAGAATAATTAACTATATTTAATTTTTAATAAAAGTGAAATTATTCTAAGAATATCTAGTGACATTTAGGGCTTTTATATTTATTACATTACTCTCTAGATAAAGAGAGGGATCGTTCATAATTTTTGGCTAAATGGTTAATTTTTTTTAAAAAAAAATTGAAGTTCTGGTTTAATAGATCCATAAATTTTAAGTACTCATTAAACCCTAAATTAAGTGATTTTGTTATTTAGTTATGTCCAATGAGTCTAATTAATTTCCTTAGAGCCTTGATGTTAATGAAGAAGTTTTAAACCAATTTGGTATATTTTTGCAATTTTCATAATTTCATATTAATTATTTTATATAAATTACTCAATATAGTTTAAAATCATATCTTTTAGTGAAGAGCCCTAATTAGTCAAAAAATTTCATAGTAAATGGGTCTTGGAATTAGGTTGCTACCTTCAAAACCTCAACTTGATTAAGCATGTAATTTGGGAGTAACTAAAAAATTACTATTTAAAATAAAATTCAAATTAATCCCAAAATACTTGATAAATTTTTAGTCTTTTTATATCATTGGATTCCTATATGAAATGTGAATTTAAAGAGGGGTTGCATTTTTTTGGCTTATTGGTTAATTTTATATGCATTTTTGAGGTTTAGATTAACTAAGATAATTAATTAAAGCTTAACCAAATCTTAATTTGATCAATTTATGATTTTGTGTGTTTTAAAGGGCTTAATTAATTTTTTAAGTTCCTTGATATTTATTAAAGTGATTTACCCTATTTGGATTAGTTTTCCTAATTTTCATAATTTTTAGCCAACTATTTATTCAAAATCAAACATTAAACCTTGAGAATCATTAACTGCTAATCAACTAGCCTATTTGGCTTAAAATTTTTATAGTAGGCAAAGATTAACATCAATTTTAATCCCTAAATGTTTCAACTTAATTGAATGACTATTTTATGAGTAATTTAAATTTTTAATTTTTAATTAAACAGATTACTCCCAAAATATCCAATGAAATTTGGAGCTTTTTGGTTCATTAGATTTCTTTTGGAATGTTGATTCCATAGAGAAGTTGACCACATTTTTTAGTTGGATATTTTATTTTCTATAATTTTTTTTTAAAAATTTATGTATTTTTTAATCCTTAAAATTTGAGTTTATTACTTAACATAATTAACTCCAACGGCAGTGCTTTCGTATTTTGTCATGCCATTGGTCAATGTGAAATCTTATGTGACTAAAGGTGGGATTTATCCCAGCCATTCAATCATAAATTGGATGGCTCGGATTAATTCAATGATCTTTAAGGGAATAAATTGACTAAATGGTTTAGTTAAATTACGATCGTTGGTTCTAATCTTGGGAAATAGATGGTGGAGAGATCTTCTCCTTTTCACCGCCTAAAGATGCAAGCTATCCATGTTTTGTGGAGCAAAATCTGGTGATCCATGCCCTGATTTCATGGTTTATCATTTGTAAAATGATTAAGAATGAAAATGCAAGAGTTCTATATAGTTTGGTCCTCACAAATTTTGATTTCACTTCACAAAGGACCAAGACCTAAGGGTTTTTTTTTTTTTATGGTTTGAGTTGGTTACCTTATCGAAGCTCATGTTCGGTGTTAGTGGCAATTCAAACATGTTCCTTGGTTGATAATGAAGCTTTGGGATGAATTTGGTCAATACCAAGTTTTGTCGTGAGTTCACTGGACCATGGTGTTTCTCAATGGATTCAAGCTCAGGAGAAGTGGGGCTTGTTTCATTTTTATTGCTTGAGCTAGGGAATGTATTGGGAATGCCAATTTGGGCTAATGGGAGTTTGTTTGAATCCTTTGCATTTAGTCAATCCTACATCAATTATTGGAGGAATGGATGGCCAACCATGGTGAAATGGGTGTGAGCTCTTTGTCAAATTGGTAGTTTACATATTATAGAGCATGCTAAAGGTCAGTCAAGTGGGGAGAAAGGTTGGGCATGAGTTGTTTTGGATTTTAGCACTTTACACTTGAATTTTCACCTTTGGTTTAAGCTAAGATTTTAGCTCACATGGGATAGGATTTGTGAGGGTTTAACTTGGGCTGAGTTGGTTTGAATCTAAATTGACCTATTTTAATCAAAATGAATCAAGTTGAGTCAAATGGTTGAATTGATCAATTTGTGCTTTGATTGTACTTCAATTATGTTCAATGATTTATTTGGGCAAGTTGAGTCAAATGGTTGAATTGATCAATTTGTGCTTTGATTAGACTTCAATTATGTTCAATGAGGTATTTAGGATGATTAGGATTGGTTGATTAAAATTGATTTGGATCAATCTTGATTTTAGCCCAAAATGATCAAAGTGGGTCAATTTGGACTAACTTGGGTCCATTGGTCAAATGGGTCAAATTGAACTACAAGAAGGGTTTGGTTGAGTTTGCTTATGTGTTTAAAGTGATTAGAAATGATCAATTTGATTTAATTTGATTTTATCTCAATTGATCCCATTTAAATCAATTTTGTCAAGTGAACCAATTAATTAAATTAGGTCTCAATTTGCAATGAATTTTGTTCAATTGTGTGTGTTAATAATTCTAAGTCTTTAGGTTGGTTCAATTTAACATATATTTAATTTAATTTGATTTTATCCCTATAGATTTTAATTGATCAATTTGGGTTAGGTGGACCAATTAACCAAATTGACCCTCAACTAAGCCTCAAACATGAGCTTTGGGTAAGATCAATTTTAAATTATTTTGATTTAAGTTGGATTAGCTTATTAAAGATGAAATGGGTTAAGTTGGGCTAAGTGGATCAATTAATCAAATTAATCTTTCATTAGGCCCCAATTGAGTGGGTTTAATGCTTTGGGAGCGTTTGAATTAGTTGGCTGCAATTAATGTGGGTTAATTTTAAACTTAGCCTAAAATGGCATAATTATGCCAATTTGGGTTAACTTGATTTTATTTAGGTTAAGTGGTTTAATTAGCTAAACTTAGGTTCAATTGAATTTATATTTAGGTTGGGTTAAGTTTGTATGTTGGTTTTAAGCATTTAAGGAAGTTCAATTTAGCTTGGTTTTGATTCAAATTGATTTGGGCTTAGTGGGGCCCACATGAATAACCTTAAGTCAACTAGTCTATTTAGTCAAATTAAAATTTAATTTAAATTTTTGTTTAATTAGCTTGAATAATAATTTCAAGCTTTTAGATTAATTTAATTTGATTTGATTTTGGTTTAATTTGATTTAGTTTGAGTTTAATTCAATAAGATCCTCAATGGGTTGATTATGATTAAATACCTTAATTAATCTAATTAAAAGCCAATTAGATTTAGATTTTGGCTCAAATATATTTTATCTTGAGTTAACACAATTTTATTGAATTTTGGGGTATTTGAACTCACTTAACCTATTTGGATTAGGTTGGGTCTTGGTGGGGCCCACTAGCTTAACCTAGGTCAACCTATGATTTGAGCTTCATTTGATTTAGGTTTAATTTTTAAATTTCATTTGATTTGATTTGATTATTTTGGTTTTGAGCTTGTTGTTTCATTTAGCCATTAAGGAGGTGTCCTAAACATTTAAGTGTGTAGTCCTTAGTCTTGGATTGAAAATCTTAAGTACTAAGATAATGAGTATTAACATCATTAAAAATGAGATCAACAATCATTTATAAGGAAAGTTGGTCATATAATTACAAAATTATAAGTTCATTTGTCTCAAGCCCTCAATTGAAAATTCATTCGAAGTTATTGTAAAATTATTAGAAATATTTTTAATATCTTATTTATTATGTAATATAGTTAATTTTTACTAAATATTCCCATAATTATAATCATTCCTCTGCCATTGTTTTCAAATGTGATAAAACTACATTCCTTTGATTTTAATCATACAAAAGTTTAATCTATTTACAATCATATGCATTGAGCATCTACTTTTCAAGTGCCATATAACATTAGTAATGTATGTATACAATTTATATTTTTATCAGTTATATTTAATAAATATAAAAAATTATCTTTTTTATAAAACATGCATTCATGTTAGAAATATTTTCATCATTTTTTTATCTAAATAATTTTTCTTCATTTCATCATCATCTTCTCTTTTCTTTCTCAAAATTCCCTAAATTTACTTTCTCACAACTTATTGAAAAAAATTTCATCTTGAGTGATTTGTGATTTAACTTTAGTTATTTTCAAAATGATAAAAGGTATGATTAAAATGAGAAGATTAGCCATCTACTAATTTTAATAACCTATTCAAACTTTTTTAATACTCAATTAAGTTTTTTATCAGCAATCAATGCTACTTGGTATACTTAATTAGAATGTTGAGTTGAGTTTTTAAGGATTTAAATTATTTTATTTGTTGAGACTATTTTTTTCATGTAAATAATTCTCTAAATGTGTTGAAATTGTAATCTTCTCATTTTATGAATTAGTAAATGATCCCTTGGGAATTGTTTTTTACTTATGTTTAAGAATAAAATGATGGAAAATATTCATTATTTTTCATGAATAAAGAACATTATAAACAATAATATAATAATACATCATATTGTCATAAAAATTTGACTATTTCACACTAATCTTTATATGATAAATTTTTTTTTTAATTAGCATATTTTAAATACAACCTCTAATGTTTATTTATAATTTTTTTACTTCAATCTAGGAGTGTCAATAACCAGACAACCTGACTCGAGGAAGTTAAGTTTGAGTTGACCTGATTAATTTTCGGGCCAAGTTTTGATCAAAGTATTTAACACATTTAATTATTTAGGTCAAGTTCGGGTTGACCCACAAAACTTAAATTGACTCATTGACCCGTCAAATAGAATTTGACTTAATTTTGACCCACTAGGATTGATATGAAATTGACCTAATTTTTACACGCAAACTCAAATTTGACTTGATTTTGACCTAAATTTAACCCAAAATACATATTTAAATGGGTCGGGACAATTTTGAGTTAGTTGTTAGTTGGTGGGTCATGTTGAGTCGAGTTTTGATTAGGGTTTTCAACCCATATAATATTTAAGTCAGGTTTGAATCAACTAGTTTCAGGTCGGGTAAATTTTGAGTTTGACCAGAACTCGATTCATAAACCCAAATTGACACCCCACTTCAATCGTTAATCAATTTGCCCAATATTTCCAATGTTAACCACCTTTTTCAATTGGTTGAAATAATTTTTAGGAAGATTTACATGTATACCACACAATTCTTATGCATTTACCAATTATTATCATGAATTGTGTTTAATTTATCATTTTAATTTCGTATGAAGATTTGACACACATAGAGATAAAAGAATATTGTAAAGTAGCACTAGAGAATTTATGTGAAAAACTCAAAAAAAAAAAAAAAAACTACAAGCCATAATTTAACTAAAATATTTTACTATATAATTGATGTTTTAAAGGTCCTCTCTTCCTCATAGTTAGAGAAGGTATAATTACAAATTTAATACAATAATATAGACTCTCATGTTTGTAAAATTTACTAGAGAAGTAGTAAAGGGTGATGACAATTAGATAACATCAGATGGGCAACAATGGCCTTAATGTTAATCAGATGATGAAAATTAGGCATTGGCAGTCAATAATGAAAATTGAGTGATAGTAGTCAAATGATACAAGTTGGGTAAAAGTGATCTGATGATGAAAATCAGATGATAATAGTTGGATGACAGAAGTCAAATGATGATAGTTATATGACAAGCCATTGATGGTAAATTAATGATAGTTAGATGACAGTGATATGGAAATCACGATAAGATGATGGTGATCATACAATGATGATGGATAGCGATGATCATCAGCATAAAACATTTGGCGAAGCTTTAAAGTTCTTCAAACCTCCTTATTCTCTCTAATCATCAATTTAGGTATCCTTCATGAGAAGAATTGTTCTAATTATAATATTTGAGGGTAAAGTGACTAGTATTTTGATTATTTTGACTAAAGCCCCAAAACAATCTATCTACAAGTCTTAATTGATTTATTTGATCATAAATTATTATTCAACATTTACATGCCTTAATGGCCTCAAAATTAATGGATTTTTCTCACCAAGAGACTCATTTTAGCAATAAGTTTGTAAAATCATTTATTATTAATCTTTATTTAATGTTCATAAATTTTAAGCATGTTTCAAGTGCTTGATTTGGGTTTATTTATGCTAGAATTTGATCACTTTTGGTATCATTAAGTTTATCTTCTTGAAATAATCGATATGATTGTAAGTTTTCTTAAATCAAAGTTTAGACAATCCTAAATTTATAGTTAAAAATTTTCAACTAAAAGTTGCATCGAGATTCATGTTGATTGGATAAATTTTTTAATGATGTAGTAGACTTGAAAAATTTCCCTCACACTGTGAACCTACGCTCATCCATACATCTTAATATGTATAATTTTTACACCCCACCAAAACCTCATCCTATGAATCTTCTAAATCTACACATGATTGTCATAACATTTCTATTATTATGACTCATCTAAAAAAGATAAGTAATATATAATATGTCAACCTATCCCTTAGTAGTAGCCTTGGCTCATTCACTACAACATAAGTCACCTTCAACACAAACTTCATTATCTATTCAAGCTAACACTAATTTTTCTGATGATTGTATTGATTTTAACTCAGCAAAGTTTTTGTAGATTTGTAGATATGATAAAATATAAGTACCCATTATTTAGTATAGATATGGTTGTTGATCTCTTTTTTAATGTGGTTAACACTCATTTTTTCTACTGGCACTTAGGGTTTCAATCTTAGACTAGGGACTTCCTTAACATAAATCCTTAGATTCTTTCCTAGTGGTTAAGAGTGAGTATCAGACTTAAGACCAAAAATAAAGTTTTAAAACTAAAGCTGAAATAAAAAATAAATGAAAGTGAATTCAAAATTCAAACTTAAATTAAACTAAGGGACTGTTTGGTTGATAGTAAATGGTGCATTGTATTCTATTTATGCCAATTTTTCTTTTCTGTTGTTTGGATCCAAGCAAAGAAAATGCATCTCATTTCTTTCATGCATTTCAAATACCTCAAAATGCCATTTTAGGGTGACTTCTAAATTCACTCAAATGAAGCGTATTCAAAGTACACTATGCATCACATCCGTCGAACTCTATTGTTTGGCTCTCTTCTCGCTTCTCTATATTTCTTTGTCTATTTTCCAGTGTTTATTTGTTAAAAAATTCTATGTGCAAGAAAGAGCGAGAAGCTAAGAAGTCGGAATAGTCGAAACAAAATTTTTTTTCTTCCATTGTGAATTGAAATGGAAAGTGATGAAGCAATCAAAGACATCCGACTTAAAAAATCATTTTTACCTCTCTTTTGTCCAAAATCCTAATGAATTTTCTATCTTCTCCCTCTCAAATTATCGCAAA
Source organism: Cymbidium sinense (assembly GCA_021442155.1). NCBI lineage: Eukaryota > Viridiplantae > Streptophyta > Magnoliopsida > Asparagales > Orchidaceae > Cymbidium > Cymbidium sinense. The sequence goes on along the minus strand of CM038224.1, from coordinate 69,663,211 downwards.
TGATTGCAAAGCCTTAAGTTGAATTCAACCTGTCCAATTTTGAGGGCATGTGCAGAAGATTGTTGTTGTTAACCCAAACTCCCGGTGAGCCCTCAACTAAGCTTTTGAGTTAGGGTAATTTAGGAACTTCCACATATTATATTTTGGAGCTTTTATTATACTTCATCTTCCAAGGGAGAATTAATTGTTATTTTCCTGGTTTGTCATTCTTTGTTAAAGTAATTAGTTCTTTCCTAAATTATATCATTTTTTATTGTGTGGCATAAAACAGAAAGGAGTTAATATTAGTTATATTCAAGTCATTAAGGATATGTATACTAGAACTGTTACTTATGTCCAAACACATGGAGGATTGACAAAATATTTTCCCATTTCAATTGGATTACATCAAGGATCAGCTTTAAGCTCTTATCTTTTTTTGCTTTAGTTATGGATGTTCTTAGGAGGCATTTACAAGAAGATGTACCTTGGTGTATGCTTTTGTCGATGACATTCTTCTTGTTGATAAGACTAGAGAGGGAGTCCAAGAGAAACTTGAATTATGGAGGTCAACATTAGAGTCTAAAGGTTTTCATTTAAGTAGATCTAAAACTGAATATATGGAGTGTAATTTTAGTTGTAGAAGTTCTAGTGGTAGTGTTGTGACATTAGGTGAACAAGTTATTAATAAGAGTGAGCGATTCAGATATTTAGGCTCTATTATTCAAAATGATGGTGAAATAGATGGAGATGTTATTAGTAGAATTCAAGTTGGATGGTTGAAGTGGAGGAATGCATCTGGCATGTTGTGTGATAGAAAGTTTCACTTAAACTTAAGGAAAAATTTTATAAGATGGTGGTAAGACCTACAATGACTTATGGCGAACTAATAAAAGAAGTATAAGACTAAGTTAAGTGTTACAGATGAGGATGCTCGTGGATGAGTGGCTTTACTCTTAGATAAATGTGAAATGAGTATGTTGAAAAAAGTTGGAGTAGCTGGCGATAATATTAGAGAGTCCTTAGATGGTTTGGCCACATAGTCTATTGTCCCATGACCGTTAGGAGAGTAGATGCATTAGATTTGTCTTATGTTAAGAAAGGTAGAGGTAGACCTAAAAGACTTAGTTAAGATGTATAAAAAATGACCTTAGTATACTTGAATTAAATGAGAATTTGACACATAATATGACACAATGGAGATGAAGGATTCATATAGTCGACCCCACTTAGTGGGATAAAGGCTTGTTGTTGTTGTAGTTGTTGTTGTTGGCATAAATCCCCTTTGTTTATTTTAACTACAATATTTATTTCTTGAGTGTGGTTTAGTAACAACGAAGTTGCTTAGCTGAATTGTTCTAAAATGAAACAAAATAAGCTATGATTGCTCAGAAAAAATACTTTTGAGGATGTACACCGCCATCTTTGTGGGATGGGCTGGGAGTATGTTTTTTCTGTGAGACAGATTGATATATATTCAACCATATTTCTCAAAATATTTATGTTATGATCTATTTTGATCTGAGTTCTACTTCCTATGGATGCAAGCCTCCATAGTTAATTACCCCTCTTATCATAATAAGAGAGCACTCTCGATTAAGGTTGGAAAAGAACATATCTATCTAATAGGTAATCAGTGTCTTAGAGGTGTGTATGGCTTGATGTCTTGTAGAAAATAAGAGTGTAATATCGATCAAGATCTCATGATTTTGTCATCTCAGGATTACATTTTTCCAGGCTACCAACATCAGAGGGACATAGCCGTAATGTCTAGAGAATTTGATTAGCAGTAATGGGTTGTCTCATTTCAGGTATCTTAAGTAGACTTAGAATTTTAGTGTAAGTGGTATAAGAGTGTTCACATAGTGAATATATTATAAGGTGTTTGTATGGAAAACAGATAGATATTCACATTGTGAATGAATATAAGGCTGAGCTTACATCCATTTGTAATGCCAAAATTAGATTTATCCACATTATGGACATATATGAATTTGTTTACGTAGCGAACAAATTATGGGATGTTCGCATGGCGAACGGACAAATGTTTACATGGCGAACAAATAGGTGACTAGACTTACTTGAAATGCCAAAAATTACTATTGTCCATAGTGGATGAATATAAATTTTTTCACATCGCGAACGAATTATGGAATGTTTGAATAGCGAACATATAATTGTTCCATGGTGAACGAATAGGTAGTTGGGCTTGCATCCTTTGGAATGCTAAAAATTAGGGTTGTCTACATATTAGCATAGTGGTGTTTGCATGGCAAACAAATAAAATTTTCAATTTTTATTTAAAAAAATATAAAATCCTCATTTTGGGACTTAGTGCCTTGGCATTGAAATCCAGCGCCATGGCACTGCGATAGTGGAGCCCAGTATTTATGTGTAATGACATGGGGGAAAGTGAGTTGGAGGCTCAGTGCCTCGATGATGCGTATGTAGCATCGTGGAACTGCTATTATTAGTCATTTAACCATTTGAATAGCACTGTGACACCGCCTTGTAGTTTTGTGACGCTAGTGAAGATTTCTAACAGACATGCAGTGGGTTTTGAGGGGAAAAGACAGCCTCATTTTAATGAGCATCGATGATCGAGTGTTGTGGTGCTACGCTTTTTGACCGATGTAGGATGAGTGACTGCACCTTGGCACTGCATGTGGGCACCTCGGTGCTGATGCCGTGTTCTGCAACCCGAGAGGGTAGTGCTTCAGCATCGGGTCTAGGCATTGTGGCACTGAGTCCTGATTTGTAAGTAGAGGCCAGAATGTTAAGAATTTTTATTTAGCGATCCCTTCCTTTAAGAATTTTCTTTCTTTTTTAGCTCTTCAATTTTCTAATTTCCAATATTAACCATGTCTCTTAGAAGAGTTGTGGGTAAGAAGAGGGCATCCAGGGATGCCAATCGCTTTGTTAACGCGACGCTAAGAATACACTATCATGCTCTTCTCCACAAACACATAATTCTAGAGAGGGGATTCTAGAATCCGGTGATAGTGTGGAGGGGATAATCATGGAGCGGAGGTGACTCAAGCTGGCCTACGACAACAACTCTTGCATCATCCCAGTGGTGTGTGAATTCTTCACAAATGCACGAGATGGTCATGACAATAAAGCATATGTCTAGGGTAAGCTAGTGAGTTACAACAGTAGTGCTATTAATGCATATTACAATCTTCCTAATATCGAGTATAATCAATATCTCTTCTAATACAATGATCATCTTGATTTCGACGAGATTATTCTTTTTTTTTTGTGGTAGAAATGAAAGTGTGCAATGGAAATGACGGAAGAAAATGATTATCAACTTTCCTGCTACCAATATGATAGCCTTTAAGGCTTGACATTATTTTATTTATTCCAGGTTTATGCCCTCTAGTAACATTAGTGAGATTACCAAGGATAGAGCTATTTTTAATTTTGCTATTCAAAAGGGTTCTCAATCGATATAGGGAAGGCTATTTATAATTCAATTTATAATGTGCTAAAGGGGAGCACTACTATTGAGTACAACCACCCTTCTCTTGTTTATGATTTGTGTGTAGTGCAAGGTGTGGTAGGGGGCCTGATGAGAAGGCTCCTCTAACAAAGAGGGTGATCAGGGGGTTCAGAAATAGATTTGAAGTGGGAGAGAGTTCACGTCCTCCTTGATCTAGTTCCCAAACTCCTAAGTCCTTGGCCAATCAAGTCCAAGAGATCGACTGCTAGGTATTAGACTTGCAAAAGAGGGTAAATAAGAGTAGTCGTAGGCAGGAGATGTTGGAACACAAATTTGACCATCACATGGATCAACAAGTGAAATTCTCCTATATGGCCTAGTTCAACACTGCACTACTGAACATATTTCAAAATTTCAATCTTGCAGATCCTAGCTAGACTTCCTTTCCTACGACACCTCAATATCAGCCTTGCGTGATTACCCCACCGGTATCAGGCTCCAAGGAGGAGGAAGAAGAGGAAGAGGAGAGTGGCGACGAGTACGATTACTAGCTTTCCCTATTTGTATTTTTTTCTTCTTTTATTTTATTTATAATTTATTATTTATAATTTTCTTTTGAAAAAAAATAAAATTCTCCTTTTTATTTTATTTATGTTGTATTCTTGCATATATAATTTTCCCTTTTTTTGCTATTGATGCACCAAGATAAATAAAAAAATTACATTTGATTCAACCTGCCTAGCTATAAAGTATGATTTGCCTCTTATTTAAATCATTGGAATTAATCATCATGGTTAAACTATATTGCTGGGTTGAGGTTTGCTTTCAAATGAAATTGTTGAGACATATTTGTTCATTTAAAACTTGGTTAGCAGGCATTAAGGGATGCTAACCAAATGCTTTTATTTCAGATCATTGTAAGGCTATCCAATGCAGAGATGTTGAGGTGTTTCCAAGAGCCAGACATCGCCTTTGCTTATCTAATATTATGAAAAAATGCCTAAAAAATTAAAGGGATATACAAAATTCAGTGCAATGAGAAAGACACTAAAGAAGTTAGTATATGATTATTCAAGGATTGAAATGAGTGGCTTAGTTCATTATATGAAAAGCAATAGCATGGTGATAGTTTAACTTCATAATTTTAAAATTTTATGAATCCAAAGACTGAAATTAAGCAATTTCTTAGTTAATATGAGAAAATAATCCAAAGTTAGTGCAACAAGGAAGCATGAACAGACTCTAAATCATTCCACAAAGCCCCTTGATAGCATTAAAATTATACATGAAAGAGTATTTATCAAAGCTGTACACTCTTGGCATGTTCCAAAAATTCCAAGAAGACCTAAAAGCCACCATTTATTGTCATGTTTCACCAATAAAGATAGATGGGCCTATTCATATATTGGAGATCAAAGAACGTACATATATGAAAATTGGTTAGAGAACTAAGAGCAAGGACCATGAGATCTGTTACAATTCAAAAGAACTTGTAATTCACTATGTATGTAGGTTTTTTTTCTTCAATTTAATGGAATTTTATGTCTACATTCTGCCTGTTTTTAAGTTGTAACAAAATTTTGAAATTCCATCTCAATATTTTCTTGATCGCTAGAAAAAGGATTTTTGTCAATGCACTACATTTTAATAGATCAAGAAAGTTTAGATTTATTAATAGAACATATTTATGAGGAACCTTTTTTTGTGCTAACAATTGGTTCTCACCTAAATGGATCATTTTGGAGACTACTCTTAAACATATAAATTGGTAAAAACTTTCCAACGACATCTCTGCTATACAGAAAACTAATTATGCTAGGTTATTAGTTCCAAATGAGAAGAACTCTGCATGCTCTACAATTTATCAAAAAAGTATAATAATAATAATAATAATAATAATAATAATAATAATAATAATAATAATAATAATAATACTAATAATAATAATAATAAGATGATGAAATTAATTTAAATGAAAAATTCATGTACCCTACTCTCACGTTGGAGAAATTAATGTGTCAAATACACATAAAACTATCTTTTGGAACCAAACAAAGAACTAGCCTTGAATATATATAATGAGCTCAATTTCATCAATTGATCCAAGTGAGCCTAGATTGCCTTATATGGGGACCATTAGGCTGAAGTTAAATCAGATCAAAATTAGATCCAATTTAAGTGGAATCAATCAATTCTAAATATTTCAAATCACTCATTAAACATAACTAAAGCCAAATCTAAATTTAATTGGGTCATTTGACCTAATGTGCCCATTTGGTTCAAATTGAGTTAAACTAGGCCTATGTTCTAATTAAACCTAAGTCTAACTCTTCCTAAACCCAAGGAACTTTCCCCAAAAACTCAAATCCTAAGAAAATCTTATCTATCCTTTGATTTCCATCAGTTTAAATAAGGATGAGAATCAGGGTTCACAAATAAATAAAAATTAAAATTTTAAGTCTTCTTAAAACTATCACATACCCACCATGGTATTGTGAGCTTTAGGTCATACTTCTCCTCCATTCTTTATCTTAGAACTTGCTCAACCATGCTCACCAAGTTCCAAGGCTTATCCCCAACCCACATAGACACCTTCTCAAACACCATTAATGGTGGTTTTAGGCCAAACAAAAATGCCACCATTTCAAACTCTCTCAAGGACTTTGGGTACACCATACACCTTCCCCAGCTCAAAAGAAGTGCAAGCAAGCTTTCCCCCTCCTTTTCTATCCATGAAACACACCCAAAATCAAATAAGCTTTAGCAAGGTGCGATGGCCATTAGTGGATTGGATGATCCAAAGAGAGGCAAAATAAGAGATCCATAGAGAGATTCATCTCAACCCAAAGAAGCTTTTTTGCACAAAAAATCCACTGAACGCATGCTTCGGTGAGTTAATTTCTCCAAACTTTAGATCAGCTATAAGTGTTGATATTTTAAGAAAGAAACTTATGCATCTTGGAAATAACTTTAGAATCCTCTAGGTCTTTCAATTTTAAATGATCAAAGTGTGAAAAATAAGGTTTTCCAATGAGATTCACCGAAAAAATCATCGCTTAAGGCAATTTTTGGGTGAAATATGTCTACCCTCCTTATTTTATCAGTCATAAAGAAGAAAATCTCATGGCTATCCATCCTATTGGATTACGATGGATGTTTATGATTAAATGACCATTTATATTTGATTTTAAACTCATTTATCCTCAAATTTAATTCATACTTTCTCTATGATTATACGACCTAGATCAAATCTATTAAGTTTTATTGGAATGCCACATAGATCTCAGGGGTTCTTATTTAGGTAATCAAATACATCATTAAGGGATAAATAAACTATCTCAAGAGAGAAATATTATCTTATAATAGATTCAATCACTTAATAATGACTCCTAAGACTGATGGGTGTACAATATATCATAGATTTTTCTCTAAACTACATAAAGATGTAGAACATGGCTTATTTTTGTACTAGGTTCATAGTTCTCTATAAGGGCAAGCCCTTATAGTTAATTACATCTCAAAAGCAAGGATATTCCTTTTAAGAATACTCTCAATTAAAGAAATTAACCATTATTTTTATGGATTTCAAAGTTTTAGATTCAAAAGATGATGATTTTGGAAATTAAAAGAGAGAGTGTTGACCTCACTTTTGGAGTGAGGATTGGTCACTCCCATCCTAGGTACAAGATTCTTCTAGTCACTTAGATTTCTTTAGTGCTAAGACACTTCTAGTGGTTAAGGGTACACTAAACCCATGCCTAGAGACTTGTAGGACATGATCATAGGTCTAGAGCTTGCCTTAGGACAAGTGGGCTTCACCTACCCTAAGGCATAAACCGACACTCATGCCCATCAATTAATTTAAAACTAAACCAAATGATTGAAACATCAACCTAAGCCAATCAATTGACCTTGATTGAATTTGGTTTCAAATCCAAGCTCCAAGACAAATTAATGATCATTTTAACACTTGCAATCAAGCCAATTAAATCAATTAGACTTAATTAGCCCAAGTTAGCCCATTTGACCTAAAAATGTGCCAAAACCAAATTGATCCTAAATTAATTGCAGTAAAAATCACCAATCAACTTCAAATTCATCATTGAATATATTCCAACTATCTATAGCCTCAAGTAGTCCAAATTGACTTGACCAAACCACTTAACCCAAGGTGACCTAAAAGGCCCAATTAGACCAAACTTCAATCAAACTCCCACAAGTCCAAATCAAGCTATACAATCACTTTATTGATGATTGTAGGCCCCTATTAAACACTCAACTACAATCAATTGAACATAACCAAACCAATCTGGCCTCTTAACCTAAGTTGACCTAATTTGACCTAAAGGGCCAAATTGGGCCAAATCAAATTGTAAACCAAATTAATTGAGACTAATGCCTCTAATCAATCACTAATTAGATTTTGGACATGATCTAACCTTTAAATGGACCCAACTTAGTCAACCCAACCCAATTGACCTACTTAGCCCAATTTGACCTAAAATGCTAAATTGAACCAAATCACTCCCTAACCCAAACCAATTCAAATCAACTTTACAATCAATCACTAATGATCAATTGAACATGGACGTAACTCATACTCAAGCCAATTTGACCAATTTGATTGAATTTGTCAACATGACTCATTTGACCCAAATTGAACTATATGAACTAAATACAAATTGAATTAAACTAATTGCACTAACTCATTCTAAATGACCAATTAAACTTAACCAAACTCCCAATTTGACCCAATTTGGTCAAAATGCTAACTTAGACCAATTGAACCCATTTGATCTACATGAATCAAATTGAGCCAAACTCAATCAAATCAAGTTTAAACTAATCAAACTTGACATGACTCATCCTTGGGTCACCACGGGTAGTAACCCCATCCCATGGCAAACCCATATTTAGTCAAATTGATTGAACCAATTTCTCTAAATGAGATAAAATTCTTATTTGGAAGGGTTCCCTATCTCCCACTTTGGCAACCATCTTTGGCTCTTTTGGGACAAAGGACCACTGACTCAACCTAACCCAATGATGTTAGGTTTAGCATTTGGCCAAGAGAGGCATAAATGACCATTGGTCCACCCAAGAAGAGTGTGCACTCCATGGAAGCCACTACACTCCCTCAGCCCTCTTATACATCCACCTCAACAATCCCCTGCCACCTCCGGCCACCTACTATGGTCGGACGACTACTAAAGGTTGAGCCAATCTCAGCCTTTGGTTCACTTGGCAGGAGATTATACGCCTTCCCATTCATTCAAACTCAACAAACACCTTCTCCAAAGCATTCCTCTCTCCTCCCCATTTATTCAAACTCAATAAGCACCTTCTCCAGAGCATTCTCGAGCAGTCCCTAAGCTTTCCTCGAGCTCCCCATGCACCCCATCGCCTGCGAGACCAAGATCCACCCAAGCCCTATAACCCTGTCCGTCCAACCTCATCAAAACTCTACAAAATCCAAATTAACTCTTTCCACATATTCCCCAAGCCTTAACAAATGAAAATAAATAATTTCCTAATCAATTTGACCACCGGAAGGCATCCCTAGACCAACTGCAGCAATATCAGTGGTGGTGCTTAGTCCATAGACCAATCAGTAGGGAGGCAGCTTAAGATATTCTCAACAAGGCTTCATCTCTTCCAGACGAAGCTACCTCTATCGACATAATGGTCTCAAGCTCTGGCAAGGTAAAAATCTGGCAATCATAGATTTAGCCACTAGGTATTGGTCTTTTGAAATGAAATGTAGTTTTATGTGATTTCCACCTTAAGATCTCCTTAGATCACTTCTCTGATCATTTTGAAATTGATTCCTCTATAGACTGAGTTCTAGAGAGCTCTGATCTAGTAGTAGAAGGCGACGTTGTCTACCTTCTGACCCTCACGGGATGAAGGATCATCGTCATCCATTCCATGTGGTCAGAATAATGGCCATGATTAATCGTGCTAGAAATCTCGATTTAATCCATTCATAATCATGGGATTAATCTTGATCGTTTCATCCTAGAGTTAGTAGCCGCATCAAACATTTTAAATAACCAATACTGTGATCGTTTCATCCATATGGTGCCGACGATTTAAAATGATTTAATTAGATTTAAAAATATAATTAAATAGCCAGAACTTTAAAAATCATAACTAATTATAGAAAAATCTAAAAAATGCAAATAAATATAATTTGGAAAGCTTAGACAGAGGAGAATTTAATAAAAATAAAATTTCTAATTAGTATTTAATGAACAATGCTTAATTAAGGTTTAAAACTTAAGCTAATTATCATAATTGCGATCAAATTACTTAGCTAATTAATTCCAAATTTGGCATGTTGATTTTAGGGTATGTCCTCGATCTCCCATATTTTTCTTGAAATTAATTGTCATGTGGTTTGAAATTTCTAAATTTTCAATCTTAATTAACCTCTTTAAATGATTTAATAATTATTAAAATTGATGAATATTAAAATTAAGTAATTAATGTAAATAGTGGGGTAACATGGGAATTAATTAGGACCCCTTTTCCTAATTGCTTCTAAATGTATCCTCTTAAGGGATTTAATTAATATATTTAATAATTAAAAGTAAATTAAAGAAAATTAATAATGAGATGTGAATGAACTCAATTTTAAGAAACACAAATGCAAATCTTTAATCTCTTTGTGTTTAATAACATAAAATCGTTAAAGAAATTATGATTTCCTATTAGCATGGGAAAACTATAAGAGTATTTATCTTAATTTTTTTCTTTAATTAATTAATTCTTAAGCATGAGCTTAATTGCATTAGATCTCTTTAGGTGCATTACAAATTTATTTTTCCAAACCAGATCATTGAAGGCTCCTGTTTAGGTGATTAATTAAATTAAAGAAGCTTGGGGAGGGTGATCAAATTGATATAATTAATATTGAACTTAATTATTCCATAAAATATATCTAATTTCCTTCCTTTAACATATTAAATAATCAGTATGGTATGGAGTGAATTCTATGCAATGTTTCTCCTCTTTATGTTTTTCAAACTTGAATATTAAAATTAAGCATTAAAGAAACTTTGATTAGATTTAAGGGATGTTTATCTAACTTGATTGTTCTTAAGTTATAATGAAATCGATATTGTGTGGTGATGCTCAATTACTTTCTTTCAAATTATCATAAATGTGCTTACCATTTGCTTCATTTATTCATGTTTTAAAATTAAAAGAATATGATTGCATTTAAATTGCATGAGTTGGACAAAAGTTATCATATGGTATGATTATTATCATTAGTAAATTTCAAACTATTTTAAAATTATATGTTAATTATGAATCTTAAATCAATGCTTATTATAAATAATTAATTATGTAAAAAAAATCAAATGTTCATTTACTTGTAATCAAAAGTTGGCAATTGATGGTTTTATTCCTATGTTCATACTTATGTATTCATGTATTTGAACTAACAATTATATAATATGGACATCCCGAGAATATGAGACTTTAAGTAGCCCCAAAGTGGTCTTAGATAATCTCACTTCTTTGGTTTAACAATGACACATACTTGCATAATTTTATTTTTGTGTGTGCATACATTAGAACATCAAGTAAAACCCTTTTCCTTTTGCCATTAAGCTTTACATAAGTAAACGATATTTATACACAACTTTTTCATAATTTTATTTCTATGTTTATGTGTATTTGAATTGACAAGTATATAGTCTAGATATCGTAGGAGGTCTTAGATAATCTCACTTTCCTAGTTTAACAATGACACGCACTTGCTTAAATTTCTTATACATGTTTGCATATGCTTAAATATGAGATGAAATCCCCCTTTTCTATCAAATCCATGTCAACATTCATTAAGTGTGCAAAAATATGAGTACATTGCATGTATATGTTGACCTCATTTTTGGATGAGATTAACATTACTTATAAAATCAATAATTAAGACACATAATCTTATATTAGGAACTTCTTAATTATGTGCTTAGGGAATTATGTTTAGTGACCTAGTGCACCCTCCTTCAGTTTGATCTAACCTAACGTGCTTAGGTAGACTCAACCCAAATTCCAAATTTGGATTAAATCAAATCAAATCCAAAATAAATCAAATTAAAATCAAATTAAAACAAATGAATGAATCCAAAACTAAACCAATGTCAAATCTAATCATTCCATTTGACATTGGTTTGACTTAGGTGGGTCCCACTAAGTCAAAGGTCAGCCCACCAAAAAATTGATCAAAGTAAATCATTCCAAATATTCCAAATGATCAAATGAATATGTTTAATCATGAATCTAAAAAAAATTGAATTTATTTAGGCCTTAATTGGGTTAATTAGACCACATAGTCTAAATGAACCTAAATGGGTCCTATTGGGTTCAAACCCAAATCAAATTGAAGTCAATTCAATTTGATTACTCAAAATCATTTGGAAATGATAATCAAACACAAATCAACTCATCACTAGGTCTAATTTTGTCTAATTGGTCATTTGACCCAAATGAAACCCAAGCTTAACCCATTAAGACAACTTTGGGTCAAATGGGTTCAAATTGAAATCCACTTGAAATTAAATGAAATCAATCACTCCAAATCATCTCACACATGTGATCAAGCATGATTGGAGTCCAAACCAAATTCAATTAAGTCAAATTGGTCATTTCAACCCAATTGGAATCAAACTTAACCAATTTAGGTTTGAATGTGTTAGAATGGAATAAAATCCAAATTAACTCAATTCTAAATGGATTATTAAATCAAAACATAATTATTTAAACATAATTGAATCTAAAATTAAAGAATTAAATCAAAACCAAACACTTTGAATCCAAATCCATAGATTAGATTCAAATTTCCAATCCATTCCTTGACCTCAAATTCATATTAAGTTTGAGTTGGGCAGCCACATATTAACCTAAGGACTTTGGTGGTGATGGCATGAATCATAAAATCCATTAAAAAAATGCAAGTCTCATTTTCCCTTCTTCCATACTTAATTACACCTCTTAGCTTCAAGAGGATTAGATTCATTTCAATCAATTGAAGGCCACCAAGATGAAGCCAAAAAGAATTTGGCTTCCTCCAAGGGAAAAGCAATAGAAGAAGAACAGGAGCCAAAGAGTATCCAAGGCTCAGACAAGCAAAGAAAAGAGGAAAATGCCCTCCTCCCTTCCAATCCCTCATCCAAACATGCTCATAAGGCCAAGGGGGATAGAATCCACCCCTTGGCCAACCCATTATCGGTGATCGAATTTTGACCACCTAGAAGGCCAAGGATATAGCTCTCATCCATGTTTGGAAAAGGGGAAAAGAGAGCTTATTTTTCCCATCTTTTCATTCAAAAACATTCACTAAGGGAGGAGATGATCAATTTGATCAATTCCCTGTCCCCGCTCCACCGACTCGATAAAAAATGAGCCAATCCTGTGGCCATCGAGCCTCCTAATGGTGAAATACAAAGGAGAGCCTCCCACCTCCAATTGAATGTTCCAACATGTTCTGAGATTGAACCTTAAATGAATCGCCACCCTGACCCCTCACTACCGACGAGTCGAAAAACTACCAAACCCGACGAAAAATGGCTATAATTTGGTCTCCAAGGCATTTGGCAGGGAGACAAGCCACCAAATTATGTCCATGGTGATCATAGGTGGGTGATTAAGGTATGCTTCACCACCAACCTCCTATCACCTTTGATTCCCAAGAGGATCAAATCGTACAAATTTGTTGCAATCTGATATCAAAATTGAAATTCACCGATTGTAAGAAATTCATTAAAAATGATGGACATCATCCATCTCTCGCCCGAGAAGCTCGAGATTTGATCTCCACCATCGCTCCTTTTATTTGGAATGGACAACCAAGATCTAGCCGAATGATCCAATTAATTCCCTTAAGGAGATCATAGAACAAATCAGGATGGACAAAATTCATCTCGCATGGCTCTACTTTGACACGGCCGCCACGCGGGATTTGCATGGCCCAATGCTGCCTTGGCATGTGGTGAAGGCCCCATGTTGGCCCGCCATTTAAAATGGTAAATACCTTATAAATTAATTAAAAAATTAAATAAAAATCATAGAAAATTAAAAAATTCATAGAAAATTAAATGCAAATCCAAAAAAATACAAACTTAGGCTTTATGGATTTTTCTTGATGAGAAAAGGCTATTAAAATTAAAATCCCCAATTTATTTAGGGTATTTTGGCCTTAATTTGATTTTGGATGAAATCAATTAAACCCTAATTAATCACAAACCATTAATCCAATTCAAATGAAACTTTGGGGAATTGAAATTGAGGTTAAAATACACCTTAAGAAAAAATTTCATGAATTATTTCAATGTAATTCATGAGATATGAAATTTTAAATCATAAATCTCAATTTTAATTAAATAAATTAATATAAAATTGACGAATGGAATAAATACATTTAAACCAACTTAATAAACTCTAATGAACTTAAATACACTAAAGAAACTCACTGAAACTCAATAAATTACAAAATGATTTAATTAAGTAATTGAATTAAATGATTCAAATAATTAATCAAAACTTCATTAAATATCAATAAATCAACCAAATATCCAAAAATATAAATAAACCCTCTTTGAAAACATCTTTCAGAGAGGATTTAAAGAAAAATAAATTCCCCAAATGATTTTTTGTTAAATCAAGCTTAATTTATATTTTAATAAAATAATTAAGGCTTTAATTATAATTAATTATGAATCTAATCAAGATAGAACTTTGAAAATATGAAATTGGCATGAAACCCCACTTTTATAAAAAATTAAAACCCAATTGACCTTTGGGTTGAGAATTGTTGAAATTCCTAATCTCTAGGTCAATAAAAAATTAAATTATGACTAAAAAAATTCATAGATTTATAAAATCATGGACTAATTTGAACTAATCTTCATCAACATGAGAAACACTTAGGATAACTCTTCCAAAGCCAAAGAAATTAATCATTATCATACTTAAGGATTAATGGAATTAATAATGCATATTAAGAGTAATTAAACCTTAAGTTAATGAAAATCAAACAAATTAATGCAAACCTAAATCCATAATCAATCTAACCTAAGAATGAATTCACCTAAGTGCCTTAAGTTAACATAAATTAAACCAAATGAAATAAACATAATTCAACAAACTTAAACAAACCTAAACTAAAACATTAATGCAAACAAGTATTAAACTAATTTAAACTAAATAAAATGAAATAATTCAATTAAACCAAATTAAAAAATAATTAAAACAAGAATGAAAATTAAATCAAATTAAAGAAATAAAATGAAAAAAAATTCCAAAGAAAAAAACATTAACCTAAAATCCAAATTAAAATTTTAAACCCAAATCACGTAAATGAAATTAAAAGGATTAATAAAGTTACTTAAGGATCTTAGTTAGACCTTTGAGATGGATCTTCATCTTAGGATAAAGATTTCATTCTACTAAGGGTTAGAATATTGAATGGAATGGATTCCACCCAAAATTGGAATATATTCTAGTTTTCATCCTTGAAAACTTAAACTTCATCTTTAATAAAATAAAAGTGAAAATAAAAATGAAAATGAAAATAAATCATTAAATCATTTGAATTGAAATCAACCAAAGGTAAAATTCAAACATACTCAAAGTCTAAATTGAAACTTAAACTAAGGAGGCCTAGCAACGTCTTGCTACACAAGCTTATTTCCTTCACACACTAGATCATTAGGTGATAGACTCTAGACTTAGGTTAGGCTGTTCTACGATTTTTTTATAATTCTTTATGTTGTGATGTGATGTGCTGCACATATCTTTGTGGTGTACTATTTTAGATTGCATATTTAGGATTGTTTACCGTTAGACTAGATGATAAGATGTTCTTTTTAGATCTAACATTATCTTCTATGGTCTATGCTTGAAAATTGTTATCATACATAAATTAAAATGTTATTTTCTTGCATGTGTGCTTAAGTCCTTAAGCATAGCCCATAGGACAAGTGGGCTTGGAAAGCAGCTAATGCTAAGCCCATATGTTTGTGATATATATATATATATAACTTGTGTGTTGTTTGTATTTTCCAAACATATATTTTGCAAGACTTATTATTCTTTTTTTTTTGAATTTAAAATTTAAATTTAAGCCTAGAATTAGGTTTGGATCTATGGGATCTAGGATTGGCATGAGCAAACCCTACCAAAAAGATATGTTTAGTGGTATCTTATAAAGCCTATTAGATATCCTTGAAGAAGGAGACAATCCTGGAAATAAGACCCATATATCTAAACTTGTAGTTCTAGGTCGGTTGTAAGGACAAAGCTCTGCCCATTTGCTCTTTCTTCTAAGCTGTACAGCAGAACCCAACCACATTGGCTTTTTTTCTTAAATTTAATTGGCTTGATTTATTTCTAATGCACAATAGAATCAACCTGCTTTTTTAGGTTTCTTTCTGTGTTGTGCTTTCATCTGATGAATGCTGACGATTAGGCTCATTAGAAAAATTAAAATTCTACCAAATCTAAATCTAAAGAATTGAAATATAAATAAAGAAAACTTGAAACCCCACTTAAATTAAAGCCTTAGGTAAAACTTAAAATCAATTATAAACAATTAGATCTTGAAATCATGCAATCATATTGCTCTGAATTCTTGAATTGGACGCTTCATCCACTATATATAATTTACATCTAACCTGTGAAGATGACCACCTTCTTGGAGAAGCCTACTTATATTTTATTGATTTGGCCCATAATCATTTCTAATTGCATGACATTTAGGCATAAAATGCATACCCAAAATCTCAAATGAATCTTGAATCGAAACACTTAAAAATCTAAAAAATAATGCATTAATTAGATGCATTTCATACCTTACATGATCCTATGGAATAGGGAGTGAGTTTAGGATTCTTAGATTCCTTTCTTAAAAAATATAACAGCCCAACCAGCTTGCATACATGGGACTTAGCATTATGAATTTAAAATATGCTTAGGTAGTGTTAGCGCAGTCCCAATACCATTGTGAGTCCGTAAGAGTCGAGATAGGTTAGTTCCCTCAAGTGAGTAGAATGACCAATAATTCCCAAAATGAAACTAGGTTGAGCATTTGACTTGTGTTAGAAGCACATATAGACTTAAGTTCTGAAGCATCCTCATTGGAGTAAGTCTTTAACCATAGGCATTTATGTAGTCTTGAATCTAAGTCCTAGACTTCTAAGAATATGTCAACTCAAAATCAAAATAAAATTCTAAAATTTAAATGCCAATGATAGGATGGTTGAAATATTTACTAGGTATCCCAATATCAACATAAAAATTTCCTACTTCATCCCATTTGGATTCCTGAAATAACTCTTTCTCCACCTTGGATCATTCTCAGTTGAAATTTCCAAAAAGCAATCCTTTGAAAATCAAGTTAGAAATTCCTTAGAAATAATAACTTATTTCTTTAATTAAGAGTATTCTTAGGAAGAGACCCTTCCTGAGATATAATTAACTATAGATGCTTACCTTTATAGGGAACCATGAACCCAGTTTAAAATAAATCCTGTTGTACTTTTCATCTAGTTCAGGGAAAAAATCTCTAGTACACGAAAGATCCATTAGCCTTAGGAGTCTTTTATTAAATGATCGAATTCCTTATAGGATAACATGTTTATCATCTAAGATAATCTATTTATTCCTTAATCACATATTTGATCATCCAAATAAGAAATTCTTAAACTCTATGTGGTGTCCCAAAATTTTACTCATTAGTATATATATACACTAAATCAAACATTATAGAAACTAAAAAAGGAAAGAATATGGATGTTATTGATAATGAAAGGAAGTAGTGGAGTATTATTCATGTGATGGTGAATCAATTTCATTGATCTTAAGATGCCTTTCATGCTTGGATAAGATTCATTAAGGCTAATCTAAACTTAGGCTAAAATATAATTTATTAAGGGTCTCTTAAAAAAGTTAAGGAAATAATGATCTACCTTTAGAAATTAACTTAGGTTAGTGATAAAAGAGTCAAGTCTCTCTCTTCTCTTCATATTGATTATATCTTAAGTAAGAAGTGAATAAAATAAAAAAAATGCATAAGTTAAAACTCAATCAAGCTACTAAAAAGACTTAAAGTGAAACCACCCTAAGCTCAATGAAGACATACCACACTAAGCCTAAGCACACACATTAGAATATTAAGTCACTGATCATAGCATTAGGTTAGGCTGATGTTTATTATGGTGACATATTTTGTTTTATGATGTAATATTTTAGACTAGATGTTAAGATTGTTTGTGGATAGACTAGATGTTAGGTCATTATTAGCCTAATGTTATTTTATGTAGGAGATTATGCTTGAGGGGCCATTGTAATAATAAATGAATGTAAATATTCTAGCTTGCAGGTGTTGTTTATGTCCTTAAGCATAATCCAACTAGAATATTTGGGCTTGGTTACCCAAGTGTAGGGTGCTAAGTCCAAATATGTGAAATATAATTTCTTAGTTTGTTTGTTTATTTAGCTAATATTTATTTTGCAAGTGTAGTTAGATTTTATTTTTCATAAAGATGTAATTTTTGTAATATGATTAAGATTACTGCTATGGGGTTTAAGATGAGTAGTGGCTAGAAGGCAAAGATGTGGGAGGCCTTATGAAGCCAAGAGCCAGCTAATCCAAAGAAGAAAAGAAGAACAAGAATTGAATACCATCATAATGTTTATTTCAATTGTAAGATTTAAATTTAATCCAAGCTATACAAGGGTATAGCTCGGCTAACCAACTCTTTTTTTTCTTTTCTGGGGTGTACGACAGTACTCGGCTGCACCGACCTTTTTATTATTTTATGAAATCTAAATGTTTGATTGCTATGTTTAGATTGTGCAATAGAAATAACATACTTTTCATAGGTTTTTTAAAGTGTGTATGTTTGATGTGTGGCCTAGATGTGGTAGGGTCTTTATGGAAAATGAATTTTTTACTTATTAATAACTCATAACTAAAATCAAATCAACTCATAACCTCATCTTAAAGCCTATGTTCATAATTAAGATAAATAAAATATTTAGCGACCCCTTAACTGAATGTTGTATTTTATCACACCATGCATATTATATTGTTTCACTTTTGAAAATATAAGATCTCAACTCTTGCACGATAAGGGATATGCTTGATCTGTGAGAACAGTCCCTTGTAGAGGAGAACACCTCTTCTCACTGATTTAGCCACAACTCAAATTCACCTTATGAAGCTAAAGGATTTCCTTAAAGAAGGAGATGATCTAAATAAGAAGAAAGTCTTGAAGACCCTCATAAAACAAATTCTTCTTGCTCGTACTATAAAAGGTCATAGCTTACTTGCTTAATTTTCTCTTTCTTTTAGGATATATAGTGAAACGTAGTGTGGTGTTTATTTATGGATGTGGGGGGGGGACACCACGCAGATTATAGGGGGTACTTATTGAAGTGATTGGGTATGACATTGAGGTACGATATACTATCACAAAAGATAGAGGCATCACCCTACAATGGACCTAATCATCTAATAAGAACTCTTAAGGTATGATGGGTCTTCAAATATACCAGAGATTTTTTTCCTACTTTATATGGATGAATAAAGTAGGGTTTATATTAAGTCGGGTTCTTAAGTTCTCTATAGAGGCAAGCCTCCATAGTTAATTACATCCTAGGGAATAAAATTTTCGAGGAATACTCTCGATTAAAGTAGACAATTATTATCTTCAAAGATTTTAAGGTTAGACTTTCAAAGGATTAATTATGTTTGGAAAGTCAATTGGAAAAGTTTAAGGAGAAGACTTATATTTGGAATCTAAAGGAGATAAGTAGGGAATGCTTACGATACTAGAAGCCTAGTGAGCATTACAATCTATCATATGGTGAGGCTTTATATATTTTAAAGTGAAGAGATTTTATTCATTTGAGTTGAATTTTTATTAGATTGCTAGGGCTTATAATCCGTCAATATAAGATTGTGGAAATGCATAAGAGGTGAGGATCTATGTTTGTATCCAGAAGGAAACAACTATCTTGGATCCTAAATCTAAGGAACTTTAACAAAAGCTAAAGCATGACATAAATCTAAGCGATAGGTGGATGTAAGGGCTTATCCCCACAAGAGAGAGTAAACCCATCTAACTTCTAGACTTATAACCATCTAGAGTGGTCGCCAGCTAACTCCTCCTATGATTTAAAACTATGTAGTCCAGTCTTACAAATTACAAGATAGCTAGGGTAGTTATTTAATTTGAAAGAGACGAAAATCCTAAATTCACTCGGTAGAGACTAGAGCATGAGTGGTATGAGCATATGACTTAATCTACAAGTGCAAAGTCTTTTCAAATTTTATTTTATTTTGACATGACATTTTAAAAAAGGCTTTAGGATTTCTTTATGCCTAAATGCATGATAAAATAGATTATTGGCTAAATCAAAAGAGAGAGGGTGAAGCTTTGTCATAAGGGGTTGCTCTCATAGGTCAAGCTATCCCTATTATGTAAGGACGGAGGCCCTCATTTTCAGCAAGAGTGATAGAAGATGCATGCATGATGTGAGACATACAATATACAACTAAGGGGTTGATAAATCTTTTAATTACCTTGATTATAGCCTAGGCTTCATGGTGAGGTTATGAGTTGTTTAAAACTTTAATTATGAGTGATTAGTTGGATAAAAAATTTATTATATCCTAAGAGCCTACCGCATCTAGGCCATATATTAAAGCATCAATCATTAAGAAACTATAAAAAATATGCAATCCTGATGCAAAATCTAAACAAATCATCAATTAATTTTATAAACTTACATAAAAGAGTAATAGGCTAGTGTGGTTGGGTATTGTTGTACACCTTAAAAAATAAAAGATTGGTAGCTGAGCTCTACCCTTATACAACTCGGTATATGAAAGAATAATTATAATTAGAATGAATACATGCAATGGGGATCTTTGTTTCTTCATTTCTTCATTTCTTCATTACTGATTTGATTGTACTAAAAAGGCATCACATGGCCTCCAAGGTTAAAGCCTTCAAGCAACTGCTCATCCTAATCCCCCATAACACTGATCCTAATTCTTAGTGCAAAAATTATATTTATGTAGAAAAAAGTAAATCTAACTATACCTGCAAAACATATGTTAGCTAAACATACATACAATCTCAAGCAATTATATGCGTAATTTGGACTTAGCACCCTGCACATGGGTAACTAAGTCCACCTGTCTCAACTTGATTATGCTTAAGGGTTTAGGCAACTGTAAGGAGAGCATTTATATTTATTTTTAAGCATCCCTTTAAGCATAATCCCCTACAAAAATATAATTAGATTAAGAGTGGCCTAACATCCAATCTACAAAGCATACACCCTAATATCCAGTCTAAAATATTACATCACAAAATAAAACATACATCACACATACACCATCTTAACTTAGGACTAGAAGTGGTGGCTTAATTTTAATGTGTGTGCTAAGGATTTGTGCAACATGTCTTATCTAAGAATTTAATTCATCATAAAGGTTGATTTCATTTCAAGTTGTTTAATTGATTTATAAATTTTTATTTTATATTTTATTTTGTTTCATTTAATTTACACTTAGAATCTACATGTCATAAAGAGAGGAAAGGGGATTACCCTCTTTCATCCCTATCTTAAGTCACTTTCTAAAGCACATTTTTATGACTTGATTCCTTTTAGTGAATGGTTTATTACACAATTTTATTAATCTTAAGTTTAAGATAACTTTAAATGACCCTATTCAATGTAAAAGGCATCTTAGGATTAATATAATTGAATTACTATCACATGATATATAATCATTCTTTTCCATCACATATAACATGCATATGACTTTAATACTTAACATATCTATACATATCATGTCTTAAGACACTTGAATGATGAATGTATAAATTTAGAATTTGTATTTCATTTGATTGAATTATTTAATACATGTAAATTTAATGCTCTATCCAAATTTTATATAAAGTTACATGGAATGAAATCAAATAAGTACATGCCTTTGTTAACCATGAAAGTGAGGTAATCAAATGACCTCCTTGGGGCTACTTAAAGCATTCCGGGATGTCTAGACTATATACTTATTAACATTC
Organism: Cymbidium sinense; assembly: GCA_021442155.1. Classification (NCBI taxonomy): domain Eukaryota; kingdom Viridiplantae; phylum Streptophyta; class Magnoliopsida; order Asparagales; family Orchidaceae; genus Cymbidium; species Cymbidium sinense. Next base: position 69,641,680 of record CM038224.1, on the reverse strand, counting down.
AAATTTATGTAAATCTATATATGAATCATAAGAAGGAGAGCATTATCTTACATGCAGTGTATGCTAATGACTTATGCTATTATAGGTGCATGTATTTTTAATAGCAAAAAGGGATTTTCATCTTTTAATTAAGCACACATACACATGTATAAAATGTGTAAGCAAGTATGTGCCGTTATTAACTAAGTGAGGTAATCAAATGGCCTCCTTAGGTCTACTTAAAGCCTTGTATTCTCAGGATGTCCAAACTAAGCACTTGCTATCCTAAATACATATGAATATATACACAACTATAAGGATAAAAACCATGAAAAGATTGTATTTTCTTTAGTTGAATTATTTAGGCATATGAATTAAAAGCTCTATCTAAATTCTGATGCAAAAATACATAGGAATAAAACTAAATAAGCACGTGTAATTGTTACATAGCTATTCATGTCCTTGGGGATACTTAAAGCCCCATATTTCTGGGATGTCCAGACTATATACCCATTATTGTTCAAACTTATGTAAATATATATATATATATATGTAAATCATAAGAAAGAGAGCTTAATTTAACATGTTTAAGCTATAAACACATGTAAATCCTATATTTATTCATAACCACTATCACTTCGCATATTATTATCAATTTATAAATTTTGGAAAATAGATTTATATTTAATAGTGATAATAGCCACACATATATTAAGTTAAGTCAACACATGCAAGCTTACATAAAGAAATTAATTTGATTCATTTAGTTTTGGAAATATGAATGTGTGAAACCATATGGCATACAACATTTAAAGTGATTGGAAATGAATAGCTAAATATAAACACATTCTTCATTCAACTAAACTAATTCCTAAGGACAATCACATTAAATAAACTCATTTAAAGAAAACCAAAGATCATTATTAATTTAAGATTTAGGATTTTGATCAATTTGAAAGAGGAGGAGACTTATTTGCTGTTTTAATCCCATTCCCATAATGGTGAACTAAATTGGTTTAAGAAGAGGTATTTAAGTGGATTTTATGAATTTATTAAGTTGGATCCGTAATTAAATCAATTAATTACCCTTACCCATGCTTCTTTAATTTGATTAACTACTTAATTATGAGTTACAAATGACATGAATATGTGTGAAAATAAAATTGCAGTGCTCCTAAAAGGACCTAATGCAAATGACTTGTAATTAAAGGAAAATTAAATTATATAACTTAATTAAGTACTTTTATGATTTTCCCACACTTATGGGCTAATCATTATTTCCTTAACGGACTTTATGTTATTAAACACATAAAGAGGAAACCTTAATCTTATGGTGAATTATCTGATGTGATTATGAATTCAATTTGATTAATTCATTGATTATTTGATTGATTAACCTCTTAATTAAATCTCAAATTAATTCCCTTCTTAATGGAATGAACTTGGGAGAGTGATTAGGAAAGAGGCCTAATCATTTTCCCTCTACCATTCATTGCTGATTAGTAATTAGTGGACTTAATTTAATTAATATTTACTATTTAGGAGGTTAATTAATCAATTAGATTAATTAAGAGAGTAATTAAGGATTGAATGGTTAATTTCTCTAATTACATAAGCAATAAATTCCAAGAAAATCATGTGAGGCATAAGTCTTCCCATGAAATTGATTCCCAAGTTTGGAATTAATTGCCCAAGTGATTAGGGCTTAATTAAGCTAATTAATTTTACATTCAAACCCCTAATTAGGCCTTAACTACTATTTAAAATTAATTAGAAATATTTTTAATTGAATCTCCTCTGAATTACCTTTAAAATGAGTTTTTATTTATATTTTTATGATTTTTCTACAATTTATTCTAAGTTTTGAGAGTTTTAGACATTAAAATAATTAATTAAGCTTAATCCCATCGGTGCCATGTGGAGCGTTGACATGACGTGCTTTTCATGTGGTACCATGAGATTGGTTATTTAAATACGTCTGAGTCAGTGCTGACATGGCGGAGAGCGATTTCATCTCCATCGTCTGATCTAAGATCGAACAATAGAGATTAAACTCGTGGTTCTTAAGGGATAAAAATTGGGTTAATCTAATAGATTAATCATCACCATCTATTCGATCACACTGAATAGACAGTTCGTGATCTATCATCCCCTGAGGGATGAGAGATGGATGCCGTCCGGCTTTCCTCGCTCGATCCGAGCTCACTAGAGCTTAGATGATGCTAAAATTAAACCCACACTATCACGAGGAGGATCCAAAGGGATCCACCAATCGGATTAACAGACTTACAACTTTCCTTCAAAAAGGCCTAGAAAATGTTTCTAAAGCTTAGTTTAATGGAAATTACCTTATCGGAGCTCAAGACCGGTGGTGCAACACTTGAGGTAGCTTCGCTGACGAGGTGAAGCCCTATTGAGAAACTCACATGCTATCTCCTTACCACTTCCTCTATGGACCAAGAATTGATGATTTGCACATCAATGTTGATCAACGTAGCACCTAGTGGTCGAGGAGCTTGGGAGAAGATTTGTTCTCACTCGACATAGGTAAGGGGATGGTGTGGGTGAAGTTAATTGGAGTTTGGTTTAGGTTTGAGGAAGTTGGATCGAGTGGTGTCTTGCTCTATTTCGAGTTGAGGAGTATAGCATGGGAAGGTTCGAGAGGCATGGAGAGTGCTATGGGGATTTCCAAAGAGGTATTTAAAGCTCTAAGGGTGTGTGTGAATTAAGTAAAATTAGGGGTATATTCCCTTAGATAAGCCTTAATTTCACCAATCAACCCATGGTGGTGGAGGGACAGGTGAGTGAGGTGGCCTTTGGTTTGACCAAGAGGTTGGTGGCTTAAGGCAACTCCCTCCTTCCTTGTGTCCATTAGGTTCGATTGATGTGGAGAGGTGAGTTAAGTCACTGCCCCTTGGTCCATGGCTGACCTAGCCCATGTTGGTTGGGTTAGCCATGTAGGTAGAGTGTCATTTTGGGTATGGGGTGGGTGCCAAGTTAAAAGAGGGGGAGTTGACTTGCCAATTTGGGTATAATCCCATGTAAGGGAGCTTTAGCCATTAGATAATAGATCAAATCAGGCTCATTTTAGGTTGGGTTGGTTTTCAGCTAACCCAAGATGAGTCTAGGATGGGTTGGGTCAGATTTCATTGGATTTGGGCTTGGTTTGAGTGGGTTTGGCTCAATTTGACCTATGTAGATCAAATTGGGCTAGGTTGGGTCAAGTTGACCAAAATGGTGAAATTAGGTCAAACCAAGGCTTGGGTCAAGTTTAAATGATGATTTGAGGTGTTTTGGTTCAATTGGTTTAAGTCAATTTGGCTTGGATTTGATTTTGGCTCATTTAAATTAATATGGGTCAAATGGGTCAAGTTGACCAATTTGGATAAATTGGGCAAATTGGCTTCGGTTAGGGGTTGATATGGGTTTGATGGATCAATGGAAGATGATTGTAGGCTTTAATTTTAATTAATTTGGATTTGGGTTTGATTTAGACTAATTTTGACCATTTAGGTAAATTTGGGCTAAGTGGGTCAATTGGGTTCAATTAAGGCTTTGGTCAAGTTCAATAATCAATTTGGAATGAACTTGAGTCATTACTTATAATAAATTTGGGTTAGATCTTGATTTGACCCAATTTGACTTTTTAAGTCAAATTGAGTCAAAGGGACCAATTGGGTTAGCTTTGGTTCAATTGATGGTCAAGTCATGTTCAAAGGTTTATCTTAGGTTGATGTGGATCATATGCTTCGATCAATTTGGCTTGGGTGGAGATTTGGCTAGTTTGATTTATGTAGGTTAGGTGGGTTGACTTGGTCAAATGATTGAGTTGGCTTGGTTTGATCCAATTGATGATAATTGATTAATTAAGGATGATTGATGATCATCATAGGAGGTTTTGGTAGGTTTGGTTCAATCCAATTTTAGTAGGATTGGGATTTAGTTCAAATAGGTCAAATTGGTCACTTTGGCTCAGGTGGATCAATTGGGCTTAGTTGGATCAATTTTGGGTTGAATTGAGTTTAGTTGGATTTATATATGGATTTAGGATTGATTTATAGCTTTGATTGTAATTGATTTGGGTTTAAATGGGTTTTGGATCATTCGGGTATTTCAAGTCAAATGGTTTAGGTTAGGTTTGGTTCAATTGATTATAGATTTGATTTATTTTTAGGATGATGATTGAGGAAAAATTAATTCATGTGAAAACTAATTGAGTTTATCTTTGAAGGAATTTGCCTGTCCATGGGATTGAGTCATGTGGCTTAGGAAGGATTGATTTGATTTGATATTTGGTTTAGTTGATTTGGATTTGATTATGGATTTGATTTAGGTTTAGGATGATGATTGAAGAATTAAATGATTCATGAGAAAATCAATTGAGTTTGATTTAGGTTGAAGGAATTTTAGCTAAGTCCATGGGGTCAAATCATATTGCTTAGAAAGGATTGATTTGATTTGATATTTGGTTTAGTTGATTTGAATTTTATTATGGATTTGATTTAGGTTTGGGATGAAGATTTAAGAATTAATTGATTCACGAGAAAATCAATTGAGTTTGATTTAGGTTGAAAGAATTTGGTTGAGTCCATGGGGTCAAATCATATGGCTTAAGAAATATTGATTTAATTTGATATTTGGTTTAGTTGATTTGAATTTGATTTGTATTATGATTTGGTTTAGCTTAAGAAGGAAAGTATGGATTTTCTTAGACTATAGGCTAGGTAAATTTCCCTAATTCTAAGGCACACCCTAATCATATGATTAACCCTTCTAAGTCTCTAGGCTTAGGTTAAGTGTTCACTTAATCATTATAAGTGTCTTATGACAAAAGAGAATCTCATGTCTAGAAGACTCCTAAATATAAGTAGAGGAGATTGAGTCCTCACTCCAAAAGTGAGGTCAACAAAAGGACCCCCAATAAGTGTGGTGTGACTGAAGAGTACACTGCACATATTGGCATTGATCGAGGTGATCAACAATGTCCAGAAGGTTGTAAGTGCTAATGAAAATGATTTATATCTGAACCTGAGGGGTAGATAGAATCATGATCTTAGTGCAATGCAACTCATCTCATGCTAAGGGCATAAGAGAGTCAGGAGGATTTGATGAGCATTTCATGTCAAGAACATGAAGGAGGATTCATTGGGGAATCACACATGAATTGGATATGAGAAAAGCTTATGTCAGGGAAAAATGAAGAAGTCGCAAGAGATTGAGATATGAGTGGATTCATTCTAATCCATTTGGTTTGATTTATGGAAGGGAGATCCACTGGGGATACATTCTTGAATCCACTTAGGATCAAGGTTGGATTTGATTTGGTTTAATTTGTTTAAATGTGGGGCATATCCCCTAGGGATATAGACCTGAATCCACTAGGGATCAAGACTGGGATTAATTTTTTTATGGCTCCACTGGGGAGGTTGGTTTTAAATTTTATCTGTTTGCTTGATTTGTTTGTATAATTTGGGCTCCACTGGGGAGAAGGGTCTGATTTAACTCGACTGGGGAGAATCAAGATAGATTTAATTTAATTTGGTTTGAGGGCATATCCATTGGGGATATGAGCTTGGTTAAATTTGATTGATTTATTTTTGATTTGATTTATGGACCTATCGGTGTGTGATGGACCCACTAAGTAGGAGCCATAGGGGCCTTAGCCTATCTTAGACTTACAAATCTAAAGGGGTAGTCTAGTGGCTACGGGGTAGAGCTATCCAACCTAAAGGTTGCTTTTCAGTGTGCGATGGCTGTGCCAGGAAGAAAGTGTAGTAGACTTACATCTTCTAAAGTGAAATAACCCCTAGGGTGACCTGCTGAATACACAACAAATCGAACCTGACCAAGGGAGACTACTGAGTGGGTGACACTGGGGACTTACGTCAACCCAAGAATAGTCAAGATTAATTTCATTTCAATTTCATCTAGTTTGATTTGATTGGTTGAATTTGACTTAGTTTGATTTAATTTATGGACCTTATCAGTGTGTGATGGATCCACTAAGAAGGGGATATGTCGGCTTGGATCTATCTTAGATTTATCGATCCAAAGGGGTAGTCTACCAACCGAATGGTGAGACTATTCAACCTAAGGGTTGCCTTTCAGTGTGCGACGATTGTGCCAGGAAGAAAGCGTAGTAGACTTACATCTTTTAAAGTAGAAACAGCCACTAGGGTGACCTATCGGATGCATAAAAAATTAAACCTGACCTAGGGCGACTACTGAGTGAGTGTCATTGGGGACTTATGTCAACTCAAGAGTAGTTAGGCGATTCCCATAAAGAGTTTTGCTGGCACAGCCATAAAGATAGAATGCTGCTTGGGAAAAGGTATCACTGGGGGGTATTCTCCTGATCCATAAGCGAATATATATATTATTTGTTTATATGTTTGCGTGGACCCTGCTAGTGTACAATGGACCGCATTGAGAAGGGGCTATGTCAGCCAGAACCTATCTTAGATTTACCAATCCAAATGGAGAGTCTACACATCCACATACAAACCTTCCAATCATAGGGATGGTTACTAGGAAAGGGAAATTGTCCATTCTATAGTAACCTGAGTAGTATCTAGATGGGGTTGCAAAGGACGTGATCCAAATAGAGTGCCCATAAGGGAGGTGTCGTTAGGGGCATTATCTTGATCCCTGAAAAGAAAGCCTATAGGTGTACGGTGGCCAACTCAAGGAGAATGCATAGGGACTTACATCTACCATGAGTGGTGTATCCACCAGGTATATCGTTATCACCATAACAAACACCAACCAACCTAAGGTGCCCGTCAGTGTGCAATGATCAATCTAAGAAGAAGGCATAGGAGACTTACATCTTCATAGATGAAAATGATCATCGGGATAGTCCATCATTAATGGGACAGATGCTATCCGATCAGGGTGATTACTAAGGGGAGTCCCGAGGAAGGACTGGACCTAGACTTGAAGTAGTCAGGAGAAAAGGAGCTATTGGGGCTTATCCTAAATCTCAAATATACTCAGCTTAGTCAGTGTGTGATGGCTAGTTCAAGAAGAAAGCATAGCAAACTTACATCTTATTGAACAAAGCCAACACGATGGTAGCTTATCGGCCAGTAAGGTCTACCATACTAACAAGGCTTGTTGGTGTGCATCAGTTAAGCCATAAAGAAAGTGTGGGGACTTACATCTTCCTAGGCAAGAAGACCATTGGGGTGACACACTAGCTAAGTAGTGAATTGACCCGACCTAAAGCACCTACTGAGTGAGGACCACTAGGGGCATTATTTCAACTCAAAGTAGCTCGAGACAAAATATATGTGTTTATTTTATATGTAATTGATGTTTGTGTTGTGTTGATGAAGGATGGGATGTTGCTTGGGCTCTTTTAGACCTACCCTAAACACATCATGATAGATTCATAGATAAAGATGCTTTCAATTTAAAGAGAATTTGAAATGAAATTTTCATTGATGATAATTTCTTTCAAATATAGTCTTATGGATACTATTTCTTTAGGTAGAGACCATTGAATAGAAGCATCGAGTGCTCTCCATTATGGTTGATAAGTTGATATGATCTTTCTTGGCAGGCTTTCTATGGAAAAGGGCCTTCCCAAGGGGGTTCAAACTTGCCTCACATCTTGTGATGAGCAGCAATTGAACTCCTTAGAACTAAAAAAAGCTCTCCTACTTGAAAAGCTCTATGGTGAACCAACTTGTTATGAGCTTGAATTATCTTAGCTTTGTATAACTTGAGGTTTTGGCATGCTCATAGGCATCTCTCCTCCAAACCTTCGAGCTCTTCTAACCTCAACTTGGTGTTATGCTCTATTATGATCTTGCTACCACCAACTATGCTTAGTGATGAGAGTTGGACTTCTAATGATAGAACGGCTTAAACTAACTACTCATGCAACTATCATTTATTATCGTCGAGTTGTTTCTTTAGTATCTAGATGAGAGTTTTGTTGAAGGCTTATGCTAAGATATTTACACTTAGATAATAGATGATAGAGTATCTCCAATTTATATTATGTCACCTGGTAAAGTTATTTATTTTGGTGCTATTGGATGCAGTACCATTATCGAATATAATTCAGTGAGGCACTCGAATCTATATATGATATGATTCATAAAAAATTAGAGCACATGCTGAGCTGTGACCTCTCTGAATGGAATAGCCTCCACCCATTTGGAAAAGTAGTTGGCAGCGGTTAAGATAAACTGATGACCATTGGAAGAAGGAGAATCGATCAGACCCATTATGTTAGTACCCCAACACTCGAATGGCCATGAGGCCAATGTTGGATGCAGAATGTTGGGTGATTGGTGGGTTGGTGTAGGACCACTCAATGTGTTTGACATTGATGGCATCGCCTAGCTACATCCATATAATTTGTGATCATCGACGGCCAATAGTACCTGAGTATCTTGATTTGGCTTTCATCTTGGGACTAGATTGGTGAGCTCCACATAATCTTAAGTGCACCTCGGTCATGATCTTATGTGCTTCATGCTTGTCTAAAAAATGTAATCACATATGATCGAAGGACCGTCGGTATTAGACACCATCCACCAGGGTGTAGGAAAGTGCCCTTTGTTTTATCTGATGTGCTTTTGACTTCTATTGAGGTAGTTTATCTTTATTTAGGTAATCCATGAATGATTTCCTCCAATCTAGCTCCTCATCCTTTTTGGCAACAACAACCTCCCCTTCAAGAGAGTACTTTTTGATGAATTCATTATCAATAAGCAGTAGGACTTGCCTATTTTGGACCTCTATTGATATGGACTCATCTTTCGGACATACCAACTCCTTGGCAAGCTTGACTAAAGCATATGCTATGAAATTTTCTTTTCGAGGGATCTTATAGATGGTCACCTCTGAAATTTGGGCCAATAACTCCATTGTATACTTATGGTAGTGATGGAGCCTAGGCTTTAGAACCTTTAGGACCCAGCGATTTGGTTTACCACTAATTGGGAGTCCCCAAAGATGTGGATATTCTGGATGCTTAGTGAGATAGCTAACTCCAGACTAACAATCAGAGCCTCATATTCTTCATTATTGGTGCAAAGATTGGATAAATGATATGAGAATCTCATCATATCGTGATCCAGAGTTAGGAGAACTATTCCTACCCTTGCTTTTCTTGGAAGAGTATATTATGGTTCTTCTCCTCATTGAGAGGAAGCTACACCATCAAAATACATCTCCAGTGATGAGTACTAGTATCCCTAAGTTCATGATTTATTCATCGGGGAGGTCATCACTAAGTAGAGAATCAGTAGGAAGTGGGTGTGCTGCCAAGAAATCTGCGAGTACCTATCCTTTCATAGTATAGAAGGGTACGAAAGTGATGTCAAATTGTGATGGGATCATGGACCAATGTGCCAAGCATATGGATAGTGTCGGCCATGTCATGAGATATTACTGCGGATTGATTCAAGAGATCAAATTGACTTTATGAGAAAGCATGTAATATCGTAGCTTTTGAGATGCAAAGATTAAAGCTAGGAAATGCTTCTTAATTGGTGAATAGTTTGCTTCAGAAGGGATTAAATGATGGCTGAGGTAGTAGAGTGTGTTCTCCTTCCCTTCATTATTGGTTTGGGCCAACAAAGTGTCGATGGAGTCATCTAATGCAACAGTAGTGTAGAGGATCAAAGGCTTGCTAGGGATAGGGCAACAAGAACTTACGGCGTCATTAGGTGCTTGACATCTTCAAAGGCATGCTAGCACTTATCATCCCACTTGAACTTGGCATCTTTCTTGATAAGTGATGAGAATAGCTGACATCATCCTGATAAGTTAGATATAAAGCATCTTAGATATGCCAACTTCCCTTGGAATGATCTAAGTTGAGTTAAAATTTTAAGAGGTGGCATTTTTAATATCGCTTTGATCTTCTTTGAATTGATTTTGATTCCATGGTGTAGGACAACAAACTCAAGGAATTTTCCTGAAGCTACTATGAATGGGCACTTTAGGGGGTTCATTTTGAGGTCAAATTGTCTTAAACATTTGAAAACTACTCTCAAGTCAAAGAGATGGTATTCCTTTTCTTTATTTTTGACCACGAGATCATCGACGTAGCATTCAACTTAGTGATGAATGAGTTCATCAAAGATTTGAGTCATGGCCCACTGGTATGTGGCACCAACATTTTTAAGGCCAAAAGGCATGCCCTTATAGTAATAGATTTCGATCGGGGTTCTAAAGGTAGTGTTCCTTTTATTTTTAAGAGCCATCTTTATTTGGTTATATCTAGATGAACCATCCATGAAAGAGAAGACTGCATGAAATGAGGCAATGTCCACCATCAATTTTGGTATTGGTAGTGGAAATTCATCTTTTAGACATGCCTTATTTAGATCCTTAAAATTGACGCATATGCAAATTTGGCCATTCTTCTTTTTACCTGGGATGACACTGGCCAACCACATGGGGTATTTTTTCTCCTGGATGAAACTAGCATCGATCAGTTTCTTGACTTCATAAATGACCTATTGTTCAATGTCTAATCACATTTGTCTAGGAGCTTGGTTGATAGGGTTAGCACTAAGCTCTATTGCTAATTTATGGACTACTATGTCGAGATACACCGAGCATCTCTTCATAACTCCATGCGAAGCAGTCTTTAAACTCAATGAGTAGGCTAACTACGTCATTGGTTTTGGTTTCATTCAACAAGGAACTGATGATGTCGGACGTGGATTTTCTTCAATTCTCAGGTTGATTTCTTTGAGCTCATCGATGGTTGACTTGATTTTTTCTTTGAACTCTGGCGGTGCATCTTTGACTTGGAAATCATCTAGGTTATATGAAGTTTCTAAGCACATCTTCTCATATGAGTTAATGTGATTTGAATAGAACCTATCAGATTCTAAATGATTGGTGATGACTAGATAATAATCATCATTATCGACTGGGCCAATCATGCCAAAGCCTAGTTCTGGTCTTGATTGAGAGATTTTGCATTTGTTGTTCCATATCCTTTCAAAGTAATCTGACCTGTACTTAGACCATGTATGTGCGATTAATCCTTTCTTTGCTAAATTATGAACACAAGGCGAGTACCGAAAAAAAAGGAACTCTATTAAATATTTATATGAATCATCTTCAAGTTATGCATCAACTTCTTGACTTGAGGATGATGCTCCAGAAAATAACTTTTGAATCTTCACAACTACTGTGGATGATTTAGGGGCTTCCTTAACTACCAAACTCTTAAATTTTTATGAGAAAAGTGTGGTAAGGTTCCCAACTAGTGCCTAATAGTTTCACATAGAAGGACTTGGATACACTTATGCTTTGCTTGGGAATCCAATCTTCATCATTGTCTAGCTTGAGTGTCACTTTAATGGGATCTATTATCGAGAAGAGCTGGCCGGTGTGCTAACTATATATAACTCATCCTCTGAACTAGATTCTAAGTCTATATGGATAGTAGGTGTACTCCAGTAGCTAGGACAAATCTCCTTATGGGTGGTAAGTATGGAGGTCTTCCACCCTAGTACTGCCTCTGGACTTGCCTCTTCTTCATTGTGGTGGAGGTCAGGTCATCCTCCCCACTTGTTTGAATGGTGTAACGAATTGCCGATGGAATCTAATATCAGGCTCTACTTCACCCGTTGAGTCTGTTTCTCGCTCCCTTTTCTTTTCAATTTCATTTTCTTTTTTTCTTTTCTTTTCTTCTCCTTTTCTTTTCTTTCTTCTTCTTTTTCTCCCACATGGGTATTTTGACTAAGTTCATGAGAGAAGAATTTTTAATTTTGTGGGAGGTAGTAGCTCGCATCCTCATATATCCCAACCTCGTGAACTTTGAATAGTTTGAAATCTCCTTTGACATAGTATTCAATCCCACCTCTCATGAACTTGATGTACTAACATAGAGAGAATGGAATCATATTATTCTCATGTATCCATAGTCTCCTAAGCAAAGCATTGAAAGATGTATCAGAGTCTATTATGTTAAACTTAGCCTCAGTCTTTTAATCATCTATCTAATGGCAACACTATAGAGCCTTAGGCCCTCTCACCTTATTCATTGAATCCCTTCAACATCATCATCTCCTTTTGGAGTTTAGAGATGTCAATCCTCAAGTAGGCAAGGGCTCTTAGACTCATAACATTGATTGATGCACCTGGGTCAACCATAACTCTAGATAGCATGTATCTGCCAACATGTACTATAATGTAAAGAGGACGGTTGTGCTCGATTGTCCGTAGAAGTAGGTCTTCATCACTGAATGTAACTCCTAATATATCTTTCTAGTAGTGTGCTTCCTCTCCAGCAATGATCAACTGAGCTAAGCATATCTCTAGATTAAGCAAGGCTTTGACTAGAGATTCCCTTATCTCTTTGGATAAAATAAAGGCGTCATATATGCTTAACTTGGTTGATAACTTTGTAAGATGTGCTAGGACATTGTAATCAACTTTAGGTTGGTTCTACATAAGCATATCTGTAGGTGGAGCATCTTATGGAGGGATTATCTGCTCACTAGAACCAATGACCTATTTACCCTTATCTTGAGATGCTACCCTAGGAGGTAGAACTTTATCACTACCTAGGTTGACTTTAGCGACTTCTTAGAATGATGAGTTTGTGGAAAGTTCTACTTGCTCATCGGGCATACCTACCACTTCTCCTACAAGTACCTTGGAGTCGGATGACTCCAAGTCAATCTCAAGAGGTGATCTGATTGATTCAGAGAAGAAAATTTTGATTTTGAACCTGAGAGGAATGGATCAAAACTATTTGAGATATTATTTAGACTCAGAGAGTGTTCAATGAGAATAAAATTAGTAGCATCAAAAGTAAAAATAATATAAGTGGAATCATTTTTCTTCATTGATTTCATTAATTTGGGTGGAGGTACATGATAAAAATCAAGTAAAATAAGCGGAGTGAGAGGCTTGGTGTTCTCATCCGAGAATATAATGCTCCTGCCGATAGAAGAGGAGCTACCATAGAAGGTAGTAGATACAATGGGGAAAGAGTGCTAGACTCGAATGGTGGTTGCACTATAGATCTATCCCGGGCAAGTGTGGTAGGCAGCTACTGCTGCTGGGCTTCCACTTTCCTTGAGTTGTCCTTCGCAACTAACAAACCTTCCTTGATATTAGAGGTTTGAGCTACTTCAGGCACCTGCAGAAAAAGTTTCTTAATCTTAAAAATGATTTTTTTAGAGGTATGAGATAAAGAAATATTCCAACCATCTTTTCTTAATAGGATCAGAAGTATCCCTAAGGATTACTTTACCAAAATAGATGGCTATTCTAATAAGTTTTCCTTAGGGGTAACTATGGCTCTCGACTTGTAGCTATGCTCAAGTCAGTCCTTAAAAGTGATGCCATCCTCTAAGACATGGCCTAACATGTGGTGGTAGGGGAAATAGCTAGGATCATCATTCTTGCCCACTTCCTCCGGCTACTTAGGCTCATGTAGCTGAAAATCAGGTTTCTTCAAGAGATTCTTGAAGATTTTCTTGACTACCTCCCTCTTGAATGAGTATGAATTACTTAATCTTTCTAGAGTAGATGGAAAATAGCTACTTAGCAGTGTATATGGATACCGCTATTTGGTAGGCTATTGTGGCGGCGATGGTGGCTATTGTGGCGATTGTGGTGGTTGGTATAGTAGCCGAAGTGGTGGAAGAGGAGGTGGCAGTGGAGGCTACTGAGCTCGTGGCCTCTCATACTACACTCTAGCTAGTTATTTCTCTCTGTCCACTAACACAACTATCACGGGCTTCTTCTCAAACACCTTATGTAGCTTGGGCCTAGATGATTGGTCTGAGAAGGGTAACTGTTTTGCTTCCTCTTGTAAGCTAGCCACCTTGTTGATTAATTTCTCAAATATTTTGATGGTGAATCCCTTAATCATGAAGGTGACCGGGCCATGGATATTCTTAAGTAGAATCTCAATGGCATGCTGTTGGATAGCTATGGTTCATATTTCATACTCAAGTTGCACCATTTAGGAATATAATCAACAATGGACTCGTTGGGTTTCTATTCTCTACAACAAGGTCACCTACAATTACCCTTTACCGAGCTTCCGTGAATCTCTTGATTAAGAGATGATCTAACTCTGAAGGTCTTCACCAAACCATTGGGTAGTTTGGCGTACTAATCAAATGCAACACTTGACAAGCTACTGATAAAGAGATAGGAGAGAAGTGTATCACTGCCATTGGCAACAACTGGCTTTAAAATGTGCAATATGCTGCCGTGGGTTCCCACTACCATAAAAAATTTTGAAGGATGGTGGCATAAAACCCTTAGGGTATTGAACTACATTAAATTCCTTTGGGTAGGGTCTACCCTTGGAATGAATAAGCTCCCCAGGCTTGCACCAACGCTTCCTTCATGTGTTGCTCCACCATCTATTTGATATCATTCTTATGCATGGAGGTGCGTGACCTTCTTGTTGACCTCATTTCTGAATGAGGTTAACTAGAAACTTAAACTTAGTAATTATGATGTCCTAATCCCAAATTGGAATATCCCAATTCATTACTTAGGATACTTAGGTGTTCTAAGGAAACCCTCCCACCTAACTAAATTAGGTGGATTGAACTCAGAATTGCAACCAAAATAAATCAAAGCACTCAAAATAAATCAAATCAATTTAAACTAAAATAAATCAGATCAAAACAAACTCAAATTGATAACTCAAAATTATTTGGAAATGATATTTAAACATAATCCAATTCTCCATTGGATCAATTCCCTTTCCATTCAAGTAAAATGAAAATAAAAGGGGAAGAGGGGGTCGGCCAAGGGGGATTACACACAAGCATTTCACCTTAAGACAAACCATACATCTTATCACCTTCACAAGACAAAAACCGAAGCAAAAAAACTTCCCCCACTCCTCACATCGCCGGGAAGAACTACCAAGGATGATGAGTAGAAGGAGGAGCTTGGTCTAGGGAGCAATCCACAAGGAGTTGATCCAATTACTTTGGCAAACAAGCTTCTTTCGAAGTTCCTAAGCTATTGAGTCGATCCCATCACCATTGATCGTCGGACCAGAGGTATGCCATTAACACCCCCCTCATCTTTATCAATCTTTTTGTCCTTGGTCCATCATGAAGGAAACTTGATCTCAAGTGAGATCAAGCCGTATGGATTAAAAGGATTTCATCCACTGAACGTTTTGCAACTAAAATCATCGAATTTCATTGCCTTGATCAAAAGATATTAGCCAAAATTAATGGATGGCTCTCGATTTAAGCAGGTTGGTTGGGGATGAAGTCTCGATCCATTCCTTTTGAAAGGAATGGACGACTCTGACCTAGGTAAATCACTTGATTAAACCCCTTAAGAAATTGCGAGAGTAATCTAGACCGTCCAATCTTTGAGTGGATTGCCTATAATGGATCCCGCGTGGCGCGCTTTTGACACGGCTCGACGCGGATCTTGCACGGCCCTATCCACGCATACCACACAGATAGACGCGCCATGTAGGCAAGTGACACGCGGCCCACCGCACTGCATGGACCCTGCCAACTTAAAAACCATTAAATCTCATTAAATAATGGTTTAAAAATTAATTAAAATTCATAAGAAATTCTAAAATTCATAGAAAAATAAATAAAATCAGAAAAATGCACATAAAGGTTCTATGGATTCGTCTTCATAAGAGAAATCCATAAAAATTAAAATCCATAATTTATATTAGGTATTTTTGCCTTAATTTGGGTTTAATTGAAAAATATTAAAACCTAATTACTTTCAATCCCGTAATTCAATTAAAATGAAACTTTGGGAAAATGAAATTAACCTTAAAACACACCCTTTGAAATTTTTTCATAATTTAATTCAACATATTTTATGAGAAATTGAATTTTCAATCATAAACTCCTAATTTAATTAAATAAATTAAAATTAATGAACTTAATCTATGGAAATGATATAAACAACCTTAAATTAACCTAATAAACCTTAATTAACATTAAAACATCTTTAAAACTCATCTAAACTTAATAATTCACAAATTGGCTTAATTAACCAATTAAATGAATTAAATAATTCAAATAATTAACCATAATTTAATTAAATCATAGTAAATCAACCAATAATCTAAAAATTATGAATGAGCCCTCATTGGAAACATATTTCAATAAGAAATCCATGAAAATAAAATCCTTAATTGAATCTAATTAAATTAAGCTTAATTCAGGTTTGAATGAAATAATTAAAACCCTAATTAGTCCCAAATTGCAAATCTAATCAAGATGAAACATTGGAAATTTGTAATTGGCATGTAACCCCACTTGTTAGAAAATTTTCAAACCCAATTGATCTTTGGATTAGGAGTTGTTTAATTTTTAAATCCATAGATCAAGATTAATGAAATAATGGATTAAGGAAATCTTTTAATTCATTAAATGATTTGATAACTTAAACTAATTCTAATGAAATATTAGAAGACTCTTAGGGAATGTTTATTAATAGTCCTAAGCCAAAGAATTTAAATAATTACACATTTAAGGATTAATAAACTTAATAATCCATATAATGAGAAATCAAATAAATGAAATTAAATAAATAGTTAATGAATCTTAACACTTGCAATTAATCTAATCTAAGAATAAATATAAAACCTTAACCTAAGCATATTAGGTTAACATAATCTGAACTAAATCAACTTAATTAATTTAAAAGGATAACATAAACCTTTAACATAAACTAAGTTTAACAAATCAAATTAATTTAAGTAAATTAATTCAAATAAAACTAAATAACATGATTCAAATTAACATAATATTATGTTAAGAACCAAACCAAATCAGCATTATCTTAGGACTTGAAATTTATAAACATAGGATTAAGATTTAAAGGAAATTAATTTATGAACAACTTAAACTTAAACTAAATCAAATGAAAATCTAATCAAACCTTAGGACAAATAAACTCATAATCAAATTAATTAAATCAAACATAAAGAATAAAGAATAAAATAATTCAACTAAATGAAATAAAAAAAATATGAACAATTAAACATATAACTTAAACTAAATTAAGTGAAAATAACATAAATATTGAAAAAACACAAATGAAAGAATATAATCACATACATAAGAACTAATGAACTTAATACATGAGTTCATAATTAATCAATTTGAATTAAGGTAAATTAATGAAAGATAAAATTTAACTTAAACATTTTTCAAGTAATCATAAATCAAATTAAATGAAATTAATATAACTAAACTTAATGTAAAGTTAAGACAAAAGCATAATCAAATTAAATGAAATTAACATAAACATTGAATAATGAATCAAGTAATCATAGATCAAATTAAATGAAATTAATATAATCAAACTTAAAGTTAAGACATAAGTCAAACTTTAACCTAAACATTTTCAAGTAAGCATAAATCAAATTAAATAAAATTGACATAACCAAACCTAATGTAAAGTTAAGACATAAGTCAAACAAAAGAAATGAATCAATCTAAATAAAATAAAATTGAACTAATCAAAGTAAAAGTGAACCAACTTAAAGAAATGAAATGAAATAAGTTAAGCTAAAACCTTATTTAAACTTCATGCTAATAAAATTATAACTCAAACAAATGAGACAAATTATCATTAAAGAAAAGAAAATATTAAATACCTTAAGTTAAAGAACTTAAAGGTTGATGAAACATTAAGAATAATTCAACTTTAATTTTATAAACTCATTAAATAATTGGAATCAAACAATTAAGATTAAATAAAACAAAGTCAACATAAACCTAAACTAAAGTAAACCAAATCAAATGAAACAAGATGAATCATATTAAAAGAACAAACTAAATGAATCTAAATTGCAAAAGAAAAGAAAAGAAATGAAAATCAATCTAAACATAAATAACATCAAATGGATTAATTAAGATACTTAAGGATCTTAGTTAGACTTTTGGAAACTTTATTAGGATTTAGAATGTGGAATAAAGTGAGTTTCACCTAAAAATGAAATTGATTATATTTCTCATTCTTGAAAACCTAAACATTACTTCAACCAAATAAAATGAACAAAATATGGGAATTAAATCACTAAACCATTGAATTGAAACCAATCAAAGGTAAAAATCAAATAAATTTATATCTTAAATTGTAACATGAACTTAAAGGAGCCTAGCAAAGCTTTGCCACACAAACCCCTCCTTACACACACTAGATCATTTAGGTCACAGACTCTAGATCTAGGTTAGATCATTATGTGATTTTCTTTAATTTTATGTGATATGTTGTGTTGTGCTTCACATGTCTGTGTGGTGTATTACTTTAGACTAGATGCCTAGGCTTGTTTGCTCATTAGACTGGATGGTAGGGCTTTATTTTTAGAACTAACACTATTTTTTGTGGGAATGTGTTAAAGGGATAGCTGTCATAAATCAAAATTATAAAATTACTGTTTGCTTGCAGGTGCTGAAATATCTTTTAACATAGTCCATAGGACAGGTGGGTTTAGCAAACAACTAATGCTAAACCCATATGTTTGTGAAATATAACTGTTGTGTGCTGTTTGTATTTCCTAACATATATTTTGCAAGACTTAGAATTTCCTTTTTAAATTTTAAAATGTAAATTTGAGCTTAGAATTAGGTTAGGATCTATGGGGTCTAGAATTGTGACGACCATACCGGAGATGGTGCAGTGGTCCCCTGGAGCTTGATGGATGTCCCCAAGAAGGAGACTTTCCTAGAAAAAGACCCATAGATCTAAACTTGTAGTTATCTTTGAGTTGTATAAGAACTAGACCCATTTTTCTTTCTCCCGGGGTGTACACCAATACCTGGCCATATTGGCTTGTATTTATTAATTTAATTTGGTTTGATTTATTTTTGGTGCGTAATATAAATAACATGTTTTTTAGGTTTCTTTCTATGATTGTGTTTGTGCTGTGAATGTATGCTTGGACGTAGACTCATAGGATAAACTAAATTTTCTACCCAACTAAATCAATCGAAACATAAAAATAAATGAAACTCAAAATATCACATAAACTAAAGCCTTAGGCATAACACAACATAAAATCAATTAGAAATAATTAAGTTTGAAATCATATTATATTATATTCCTTAAATTGGGCAACTTCACCCATTGCACATAAGAGGCATCTATCAGGATGACCACCTTCTTGGGGAAGCCTACCTTCTAATATTGATTCACCCCATAACCATTTCTAATTGCATGACATTATGCATAAACTGCATACATATGGCCTAAAATGAATCTTGAGTCAATATTTATAAAAAAGTTGAGAATATGCATTAGTTAGATGCATCTTCATACCCTACATGATCTTAAGGATTAGCGAGTGAGTCTAGGTTCATAGATTCCTTTCTTAAAAATGCAACAGCCCAGCCACTTTGTATTCATGTGACTTGACTTCATGAATTTAAAATGCACTTAAGTGGTGTTAGCTAGTAGCCTTCTTCATGGCATGCAAGTTGTAAGTATAAAAGAGTCGGGGATAGTTTAGTTTCGTCAAGTGAGGCAAATGACCAATAATTCCCAAGGATAGAATTAGGTCGAGCATCTGACATGTGTTAGAAGCTCCATTTAGGTTCTGAAGCATCATTTTTAGGAGTAAGTCTTAAACCCCAGGCATTTCGGCAGTCTCGTCTTCTAGAATCTAAGTCCTAGATTTCTAAGAAAATGATAACTTGAAATCTAAAATTAAATCCCAAATTTGAAGCCCAATCATAGGATAGATGAAATGTCTAGGTATCCCTAGTATCAATAGGCATTTCCTACTTTCTCCCATTTGACTCTTGAAAATAATTCTCTCCAATTCGAATTTCTCCCAATTGAATTTCCAAAAATTAATTTTTTGAACCTACCTTAGAAGTCCTTAGAAATGACCACTTATTTCTTTAATTGAGAGTATTCTTAGGAAGAGACCCTTCCTAAGATGTAATTAACTATAGAGGCTTGCCTTTATAGGGAACCATGATCCCAGGTTAAAATAAACCCTGTTCTACTTTTCCATGTAATTTAGTAGAAAATTCTCTGATACACGAAAGACCCATTAGCCTTAGGAGTATTTTATTGAAATGATCAAATCCATTATAGGAAAGCATGTTTATCTTTCGAGATAATAGGTTATTCCTTAATATCGTATTTGGTCATCTAAATAAAATATTTCTAAACTCTATGTGGTGTCATATTTTCCTCCATTCCAAAGCTCCACACTTCCTATGCAAGCTACCAACATTGTCATCCATGGAAGTGCACTTAGGATGATCTAAGGTATATACCAACTTTGGTCGATCGGCCACCATAGGAGAAGGGCTGAGGCGGGGTTGTTACGTAAACTAAAAAAACTGCCATGAACTCCTCTACCCTCATCTCCATCCTATTTATCTTGTCATCCTTTTGCCTGAGCTGGTGGAGGAGGTGTTGAGTTGAGTGAGAGGTGTCACCTTCCTCAACTACAACACCCTCCTAGCTATGTTGTTCCCTCTTCAGGGATCCTCGGGTGTCAACCATGTGGACTTTAGCTAAGTCGTCCAACATTTATCCTCATCGGGGTCAAATCCAACTCTACCCTCTTCTTGATCAGAATGGTTGCTCCCAACTATCTGCTTAATAGCTACACTATAGTCTTCTATAACGTCATCCAAAAAATGATCATTTACTCTGCCCTGCTCTATCAGAACATAGACTGATGGATGAATGACCTCTAGATTAAGGTTTACAGACTGTATGCACTGAATACTTTGAGCTAGTGGGGTGCACTCCTAGTTGGCTCAACTATCATGGGGACTATGTCGGTATTTCCTCCCCTCTTTTCCTCCGGGGTTGTGAAGGTGGAACAACCATGTTGCTTTTGGGTCACCACTCCCTCTTTTCCACAGTTGAAGTGGAAGGTCGAGTAGGGGAGCTTGACCTCACCTCAACAGGTGGAATAGATGGAATGAAATTCTTGGGCCATAGCCGGATCACCAAAGGAGAGGGTCTCTCTCCATACTGAGGCTTATGTAGCTTGGCAGGGACTGTGGATGCTGGAATATAAACTGGTGAAGGTGGACTGCGAGTTGAGTGGTGTGATGATGGAGCCACCGACTGCCTCTCCACTAGAGATCTTCTTCTATGACTGACGGTGCCAGTGAGAACTATGATCGTTCGCTCACAATAGCTCATCGAAAGTACATCAAAGCGGTGCATTTGCTGCATACCTCCTCCTCTCTTTCTTGCTCGCTCAGGCAGTGACCCTAACCTTAGTGGTTCTCTCTCTATATATCTGATCCCTAACACTCCTAGGGATTAGGCTCCTCAATTCATGTAACATGTTAAACTCTAAGCGTCTGTGGGATCTGTTAACTCTATAAAGACTGGCATAGGCCTTCCTCCTGTCCCTAGCTGGTGTCTCAAATTCTGCAAGCAATGAGGGTGATGCGGTGATCCTATAGTAATCTTCCTCTCCTTCTGAAGCTAAGAAGGTTGGAACCTACTACCACTTAGGAGGGGAGAGGTCTTACGAGGGGAACCCTCCTCAGCAATATGAGAGCCATCATTTATCTTCCTCACCTCACACCCGTATTATCGCTCAACCTTGTGATTCTTATTGCGGCATTGTGTCTTAGTGAGTGAGGTGGAATGAGAGCTAGTACCAACCTCGAAGGTGGAAGATACTATCTTAGAAGCTAAGATAGCCTTCCCCTTTAGAGCAGGGTGAACAATAGAGGAGGTGCTAGCCCTCGCTGGAACTACAATAGGGGCAACAAACTATACTAACACTGACATTGATGCTAGTGACACTAATAAGAGTGTTTGAACCACAATGGCCTTCCTCTTTAAAGAGAGAAACTTGAAACCAGACTGCACATTGAAATGAAGAAGTGGCTTCTTGCTTGCTACCTCCTCCTTGCTAACAGTGGTGAGGGTTGGTCCCTAACTTAAGACTAGAAGTGATGGCTTAATTCTAATGTGTGCTAAGGGTTTGTGTAGCATATCTTAACTAAGCATTAGAGTTATGATTTTCTAATAGTGTAAGAATTTAATTTATCATAAATGTTGATTTCATTTCAAGTTGTTTAATTGATTTGTAATTTTTTTAATGCTTTATTTTATTTTATTTTATTTACAATTAGCATTTTAGTGTTATAAAGAGAGGAAAGGGGATTACCCACTTTCATCCCTACCTTAAACCACTGTCTAAAGCACATTTTTATGACTTGATTCCCTTTAGTGAATCACTTACTACATATTTTTATTAATCCTAAGTTTAGATTAACTTTAAATGATTATATTCAATGTGAAAGGCATCTTAGGATTAATATAATTGAATTACTATCACATGATATATATTAAATCATTCATTTCCATCGTATACAGCATGCATATGACTTCAATACTTAATATAGCTATACATACCATGTCTTAGCACACTTGAATGATGAATGTACACATTCAAAATTTGTATTTAATTTGATTGAATTATTTAATACATGTTAATTTAAAGCTCTATCCAAATTCTTATATAAAGTTACATAAGAATGAAATCAAATAAGTATGTGCCTTTGTTAATGGGAAGTGAGGTAATCAAATGACCTCCTTGGGGCTACTTAAAGCCTCATATTCTCGGGATGTCTAGAATATATACTTATTAACATTCAAATTTATGTAAATCTATATATGAATCACAAGAAAGAAGCACTATCTTACATGTAATGTATGTTAATGACTTAGGTGGTTATAGGTGCATGTATTTTTAATAGAAAAGGGATTTTCATCTTTTAATAAAGCATATATACACATGTATAAAAGATGTAAGCAAGTACATGCCATTACTAACTAGGGGGGTGAGGTAATCAAATGATCTCCTTGGGGCTACTTAAAGCCTCATATTCCTAGAATGTCTTGACTAAACACTTTTTATCTTAAATACATATGAATGTATACACAACTATAAGGATGAAAACCATGCAATAATTGTATTTTCTTTAGTTGAATTATTTAGGCATAAAGCTCTATCCAAATTCTAATGCCAAAATACATAGGAATGAAACTAAATGAATATGTGCCATTATTAAACCAGGGAAGTGAGGTAATCAAATGGCCTCCTTTGGGTTACTTAAAGCCTCGTATTCTCGAGATATCCAGACTATATACCAATTATTGTTCAATCTTATATAAATCTATATATGAATCATAAGAAAGAGAGCTTCATTTAATATGCTTAAGCTATAAAGACATGCAAATCTTATATGTATTCATAATCACTATCACTCTACATATTATTATCAATTTATAAAATTTGATAAATAGATTTGGATTTAATAGTGATAATAGCCACACATATATTAAGTTAAGTCAACACATGCAACCTTACATAAATAAATTCATTTGATTCATTTAGATTTGGAATTATGAATGTGAAACCATATGGCATACAATATTTAAAGTGATTGGAAAGGAATAGCTAAATATAAACACATGCTTCATTCAACTAAACTAATTCTAAGGACAATCATATTAAATAAACTCATTTAAAGAAAACCAAAGATCATTATTAATTTATGATTTAGGATTTTGATCAATTTGAAAGAGGAGGACATTTATTTGTTGTTTTAATCCCATTCCCATAATGGTGAACTAAATTGGTTTAAGAAGAGGTATTTAAGTAGATTTAATGAATTTATTAAGTTGGATCCATAATTAAATCAATTAATTACCCTTACCCATGCTTCTTTAATTTGATTAACCACTTAATTATGAGTTACAAATGACATGAACATGTGAGAAAATAAAATTGTAGTACTCTTAAAAGGACCTAATGCAAATGGCTCCTAATTAAAGGTTAATTAAATTACATAATTTAATTAAGTACTTTTATGATTTTCCCACACTTATGGGCTAATCATAATTTCCTTAAGGGTCTTTATGTTATTAAACACATAAAGAGGAACCCTTAATCTTATGGTAAATTATCTGATGTGATTATGAATTCAATTTGATTAATTCATTGATTATTTGATTAATTAACCTCTTAATTAAATTTTAAATTAATTTCCTTCTTAATGGAATGAGCTTGGGAGAGTGATTAGGAAAGAAGCCTAACCATTTTCCCTTCATTGCTGATTAGTAATTAGTGGACTTAATTTAATTAGTATTTACTATTTGGGAGGTTAATTAATCAATTAGATTAATTAGGAGAGTAATTAAGGATTGAATGGTCAATTTGCCTAAGTACATAAACAATAAATTCCAAGAAAATCATGGGAGGCATAAGTCTTCCCATGAAATTAATTCCCCAAGTTTGGAATTAATTGCCCAAGTGATTAGGGCTTAATTAATATAATTAATTTTACTTTCAAAAGGCCTTAACTATTGCTCAAAATTAATTTTAATTATTTTTAATTGAATCTCCTCTGAATTACCTTTAAAATGAGTATTTATTCACATTTTTTTATTTTTCTATAATTTGTTCTAATTTTCTAAAGTTTTAGCCATTAAAATAATTAATTAAACTTTAATTAAGCCTAATTCTATCTACACCATGCGGAGCACTTATGTGGCACACTTTTCATGTGACACTATGGGAATGGTTATTTAACTGTGTTCGAGTCAGCGCTGACGTGGCTGGCGGTGGATGCGGTTTCATCTCCACCATCCAATTTAAGATCAAACACTAGAGATTAAACATGTGGTTCTTAAGGAATAAAATTAGATTAATCTAATAGATTAAACACGATCGTCCATTTCGATCATGTGAAATAAATAGTGCATGATCTATCATCCCCTGAGCAATGAGAGGTAGACACCGTCTGACTTTCCTCTTGAGCTCACCAGAGCTCGGATGATGCTGAAATTGGACCCACACCATCACTTGGAGAATCTGAAGGGATCCACCGATCATATTCACACGACATACAATTTCCTTCAAAAAGGCCTAGAAAATTTTGCATATAGCTCAGTTTACTGAAAATTATCTCATTGAAGCTCAAGATCAGTGGTGCAATGCTTGAGATAGCTTCGCGTGGATGAGGTGAAGCCCTGTTGAGTATCATGTGCTATCTCATTGCCGCTTGTTCTATAGACCAAGAACCGATGATTTGCATGCCGATGTTGATCAAAGTAGCACCTCCGGTGGTGAAAAGCTCGAGAGAAGATTCATTCTCACTTGACGGAGGTAGGGGAAGGTGTGGGTGAAGTTAATTAGAGTTTGGTTGAGTTGAGGAAGTTGGGGCAAGTGGTGCCTTGCCCTATTTCTGGTTGAGGGAGTCCAAGTCGAGAAGGCTCGAGAGGCTTGGAGAGTGCTCTAGGGATTTCCAAAGAGGTCTCTGAAGCTCTCTGAGGGTGTGTGTGCATGTGAATTAGGTCAAAATTAGGGCGGTATATCCCCCCTCCCTTGGATCAGATTGCTTGGATCGAAGCCTTGATTTTGGCTGATCAACTATTGTAGGTGGCCAGAGGTGATGGGTGTAGGCTGTGGTGGCTCATTTTGTTGGCCAAGAGGTTGGGTTGGTGGCTCAAGGTAGCTCCCTCTTTTTTTTGTCCATTGGGTTTGGTTGATGTGGGGAGGTGAGTTAACTCACCTCCCCTTGGTCCATGGGAGACCTAGCCCATGTGGGTTGGGTTAACCATGTAAGTAGAGTGTCATTTTAGGTATGGGGTGGTTGCCAATTGAAAAGAGGGGGAGTTGACTTATCAATTTGGGTATAATCCCATGTGGGGGAGCTTTAACCATTGGATAATATCAAATCAGGCTCATTTTGGGTGGGTTGGTTTTAAACTGACCCAAAGTGAGTCTAGGATGGGTTGGCTAGATTTCATTGGGTTTGGCTTGATTTGAGTGGGTTTGGCTCAATATAAACTATGTAGGCCAAATTGGGCTAGGTTGAGTCAAGTTGACCAATTGGTCAAATTAGGTCAAACTAAGGCTTAAGTTAAGTTCAAATAATGATTTGAAGTGTTTTGGTTCAATTAGTTTTATTCAATTTGGCTTGGATTTGATTTTGGCTCATTTGAATTCATATGGGACCTTTGTCAAGTTGTCCAATTTGACCAAATTGGCCAAATTGGCTTAGGTTAGTGGTTGATTTGGATTTAACTGATCAATTGAAGATGACTATAGGCTTCAATTTCAATTAATTTGGATTTGGGTTTGATTTAGGCCAATTTGGGCTAAGTGGGTCAATTGGGTTCAATTGAGGCTTTAGTCAAGTTCAACAATCAATTTAGAATGAACTTGAGCCATTGGTTACAATCAATATAGGTTAGATATTAATTTGACCCAATTAGGCCTTTTAGGTCAAATTAGGCTAACTTGGGTCAAAAGGCTAATTAGGTTAGGTTTGGTTCAATTGATGGTCAAGTCATGTTCAGGATTTATCTTAAGTTGATGTGGATCATATGCTTCAATCAATTTGGCTTGGGTTGAGATTTGGCTAGTTTGATTTATGTAGTTTAGGTGGGTTGACATGGCTAAATGACCAAGTTGGCTTGGTTTGATGTAATTGATGATAATTGATCAATCAAGGATGATTCATGATCAACATAGGAGGTGTTGATAGGTTTGATTCAATCCAATTTGGGTAAGATTGGGATTTGGGTCAAATAGGTCAAATTAGTCACTTAGGGTTAGGTGGATCAATTAGGCTTAATTGGATCGATTTTAGGTTGAATTGAGTTTAGTTGGATTTATATATGGATTTAAGATTGATTTATATCTTTGATTACAATTGATTTGGGTTCAAATGGGTTTTGGATCATTTGGGTATTTCAAGTCAAATGGGTTTGGTTTGATTGAATTGATTTTAGGTTTAGTTCAGTTAATTATATAGATTTGATTTATATTTGGGATGATGATTGGGGAAATAACTGATTCATGAGAAAATCAATTGAGTTTGACTTAGGTTGATAAATTTGGCTAAGTCCATGGGATTGAGTCATGTGGCTTAGGAAGGATTAATTTGATATTTGGTTTAGTTAATTTGAATTTGATTATGGATTTGATTTAGGTTTGGGATGGTGATTGAAGAATTAATTGCTCATGAGAAAATCAATTGAGTTTCATTTAGGTTGAAGAAATTTTGGCTAAGTCCATGGGGTCAAATCATATAGATTAAAAAGGATTGATTTGATTAGATATTTGGTTTAGTTGATTTGAATTTGATTATGGATTTGATTTAGGTCGGGATGATGATTGAAGAATTAATTGATTCATGAAAAAAAATCAGGAGTTTGATTTAGGTTGAAGGAATTCGGCTAAGTCCCTAGGGTCAAATCATATGGCTTAGGAAGGATTGATTTGATTTCATATTTGGTTTAGTTTATTTGAATTTGATTGTGAATTTGATTTGGATTGGAATTTGGTTTAGTTTAAGAAGGCAAGTATGGATTTGGTTAGACTATAGGCTAGGTAAATTTCCTAATTCTAAGGCATACCATAATCCATGATTAATCCTTCTAAGTCTCTAAGCTTAAGTTAGGTGTTCACCTAATCACTCGAAGTGTTTTATGACTAAGGATAATCTAGTGTCTAGAAGACTCCTATATCTAAGAAGAGGAGATTGAGTCCTAAGTATAAAAGTAGGAACTTGGGGGATTAGCTTTGGTTGTGAAGATGGTGTCTGCTCGATTTGAGGTGGGGGCGAGAGGGGAGGTGTATACCCTCCTCTCCATGTGAACCAACCAAAATAGTTGGGGTGGTTTGCCATGAAGTGGACATCTCATGGTGAGTGAACTAAGGTTTAGCAAGGTGAGAGGGACCACCTTGGCCAATGGCTAAGCCAACAGCTTTGAGTCAGGCTTAATCAGCATGGGAGAGCTTAAGGCATGATAAAGTGGTTATCCATGGTAAAGGGAGGTGTTGGATCTTTTTTTTTAATTTGTATCCTATTTGGAACCCTTAGTTCACTTGGTTTGGGTTGAATGAGTTCACCTTGGATTGGTTCCATTTGGGCAGGTCAATGGGGACTTAAGGATGAGTCATCTCAAGTCTGATTTGGTTTGGACTTGATTTGGTTAGGTTTGACATAATTTGATCCATATAAGTTAATTTAGGTTCAAATGGGCTAGGTTAACCAATTGACCAATTGGGTTAAGAGAGCTATTGTATTATGTTCAATTGTTAATTTGGAATATATTAGCACAATCAATTTGATTCAATTTGAAGTTGATTTGAATTTGACTCATATTGGTCAAATGGGTTAAGTTGGCCAATTTGTTCAAATTGAGTTAGATGGGGGTTCAGTCATGTTTGATTGGTTATTTAAAAATGATTGAAGGCTTTGATTTATTTATTTATTTTTTGGTTTAGAATGAGTTTTAGTTCAATTTGACCCTTTAGGTCAAATTTGGTAAATAGGTCAATTGAGTTAGGTTGATCAAATTGCCTTCAATTAATGGTTGAAGAGTGTTCAATAATTAATTTGAGGTTGATTGAAGGCATTGGTTCAATTCACTCTAGTATAGAATGAGCTTTGGCTCAATTTGGCCTTTTAGGCCAAATTAGGTCAACTTAGGTCAAATGGCCAAATCAGTTCAATTGGGTTGGATTGATTGTATTAGGCCAAGTGGGTCATTTAGCTTGATTAAGTTCAATTTGGATCAATTGAGTGTTGGAACATGTTCAATGATAGAGTTAGAGTTGATGGTAGCTTTGATTGTAGTCAATTTGAGTTGGATTGGACTTTAACTTATTTGATCTTTTAGGCCAAATTGGTTAAGTTTGGTTATTTGACCAATTAGTGAAATTGGGTGGGTTAGAATGAATTGAAATATTTAATGGAGTTTTTGGAATGCTCATGAAGTTTGGATAGATTCAATTTGGCTTAAATCATATTGAATTGAATTTTGGATCAATAAGGTTTAAATGGGTCAACTTGGGCTAAGGGCCAATTTGATTCAATTGAATTGCAATCAAAGTTCAATTAAGTTAAAATGGAATTAAAATGAGTTTAGGTCAATTCAATTTCAATTGGATTGGGTTAACTTTGGATTTAGCCCTCTTAATCCAAAATAGTTCAAATTTCTTTAGCTTAATCACTTGGCCAAATTGAACCTTAATAGGTTGGATTAGTTTTGAAATCATTTAGTCCAAGTTGGGGTTTGATTTGTAATCAATTGGTTTGATATTGAGGAGTTGATTTGGTATATGATTTTGTATGGGTTGTCCATAGGGTTGAACCCTATGAGTCAAATAGGCTTAGGGTTAATGTTCTCATAGAGAAGCATTTTATTTTTAGAAATACCTTAGTGCCAAGATGGACCTAGGTCCTTGGAGATGATCATCAACCTCACTCCAAAAGTGAGGTCAACAAGTGCAAGTCCTCTGATGAGCAATGTTAGTTATTTGTAACCTGAAAGTCAAACTTGATAGCTTGCATTATGGTAATTCTTGATAGGCTTTTTAGCACGATTCTCACTCCTATGCTTTGCTCACCTGAAGAGTTGTCCATGTTCAAGTGCCATAGGGACTCTAAGCTGGTGGGGACATCGCATTGATTCCTGAAATCTATGAGAAATTTTGCGAGTACTTGTGCCTTGATAGCCATCCTCAGCAAGTATGATATGTCGAGCATGTTGAGTTCTGCTGACCACTTTAATAATCTTCCTATGTAATATGATTTGGTGATTTCAAATTTGAGTGAGTTTTTCATAATAATATGAATAAAATGGGCTTAAAATTATGGATAGAGTCGAGCTAAGATGATTAGTGCGAGTGTGAGTTTCTCCATGATAGGTTGATACAACTCAACACTCAGCAATGTCTCACTCACATAATACACTGGGCACTCTCTTTAGTTTTATTCTTGAACTGGAACAGATGACTAAATCATCTCCAACACATAGATATAATTGCAAAGTTTCTCCTTTCTTTAGGCTTTTAATAATTAGCAACACAAGTACATTTTTAAGGTCACCAAAAGCCTTTCGCATTTGGGGGTCTATTCAAATCTCTTAGTGCCTTTGAGCACCTTAAAAATGGTTAACAATGTTCCCCTGCTTCTTGAGATGAATTGATTTAACCCTATGATTGCCTAATGAGTCACTAGACCTCCATTGTGATCCTTGGAGAGGGCATGTTGATTATGGCGCTCACTTTATGAGGATTGATCCTTTTGCTTTTTGGGGTGATCAGGAATCTTAGAAATTTTTCTAGCTCTAATTATGCTTCTAGAGGATTTAGATGCATGTAGTACCTCCTTAGAGTGGTGAATGATTCTTTTAGGACTTTGATATGCTACTCGGCCAACTTTCTTTTGTCCAACAAGTCATTTACATAGAATTCCATATTTCTACCTTTTATTTCTTAAAAACTCAATTCACCATCCTCTTGTAAGTTGCTCCAGCATTGTTTGATCGAAAAAAATCACTATATAATAATAAAGCCCTTCTGCTGAGATCAAAGATGTTTTTTTTTTAAGTTGGTCAAGTGCATGTGTATTTGGTGGTGTCCAAAAAAAGGCATATAGGAAACTCATTATCGAATAACCCTCCATGGAATTGATAAGTGCATCTATGTAGGGAAGTGGGTACCAATCTTTTGGACACATCAAGTTTCGATTTGTGAAGTTCACACTCATCTTCCATTTTGTGCTAGATTTTGTACCATCACCATGTTTAATATCCACTCGGGGTACTAAACTTGTCTAAAGAAGTCAACCTCTAGTAGCTTGGAAAATTTTTCTTATTTTTTGCTTAATAAGTTGAGCATCCTTTTAAATGTTGAATCTCTGACAAGTGACATTGTTGTCGATGCCTAGTATTTTGGCTATGATTTAAGCAATGAAGTCCTCCTAAAGAGTCTTAAGAAGAACTTACTTGTGCATGGTCTTAAAAGTTAGCTAATAGAATTCTAAGCAATCCTCATTTCCTCAATTTCTTCAATGATTTTTACTCCAATTTGAGTGACTTCTAGTTGTAGTTTCTTTTGGCTTGCTTGAATCACCCACTACTCGCAAGTACCAGGCCCTATATTAGCTTAGGTTCTCTCTAACATTAGTCTTCTTTCCACTTGTCTAGAAATTTAACACCACATGGTAGGTCAACACCACTTCTCTAAATGTATTAAGTAGCAGTCAACCAAAGATGGTGTTATATGTGGCAGGTGCCTCTATGATGATGAAATCAATCACAACCGTGAATCTCTTCTCGCCTTTTCCCTTGGTTACATGTAGAGTGATAAGTCCTTATGTTTCTCTCCTTTCACTAGAAAATCTGAACAATGGTCCTTTGGTAAGGGTAAGTTTAGAACTAGCTATCACTAATCTATTGAATACATATTTGAAAATAATATTGATCAAGCTCTCAGTATCGTTCAATATATCATCAATTTGGTAATTTATGATAAGTGTGAAGCGATAACAACATTTTATGGATTGTTAACTTGCATATAATCCATCTTCGAAAAGCTTATGCAGACTATTAAAGTACTCAATGTCTTAAGCTTGACTTCTCTTGATCATAATCACTTGAGGTTGACTCATCTCGAGGAGTCACCATCTCCTCCGTGGATAGCGGGTATGACTTCTACAATAGGAGTTGCATGAGATGGGATAGGTTTATTAGCTGTCTTGAATGACTTTTTTTAATTATCTCCTGGTAAATTCCTTGAACTTTCTAGCTCTACTAAGCTCATCCACCAAACTCTGGTGGTGACTTGCTTTAGTGTCATGTTCATGATTGAGATGATAGGCACAATACTTGAATTGATCATGAACCCATCCAACCTCAAGGGTGGTGGCTGCTTGAAGTATTCTATGATTTGGATTGCCTCCACTAACTCAGTCAATGATACTTCTGAGGGTGATACAATGGTGGGCAATGGATACTCATCATGCTAACGATGAGTGGGATGCTTGGCCTCTTATAATGCATTGATCCTTCCTCCCTTCGCATGGGCCTTCTTCCTTGGTCACATTTTCTTACTCAGAGTTTGTTCCTTGAAGTTGCTTTAAGTAGGGCTTTTTCATGGGATCACCTCCGCAAGTTATTGTGGGAGGCTAAGTGACCTCATTATATTATTTAGCATTGATGTGGCTATTAGCCAATTCCAAAAATTTGGCTAGGTGCTTAGGTTTTTGTAATATGAGCACATATCTAAAATGACTCCCTTTGAGACCTTGAGCAAGTGTGGCTTATGGGACCGCATGCTTTAGATCATTAATTTACAACATCTCCCATGAAAATGAGTGATGAACTTCTTGAGATATTCAACGAGCTCTTGCCTCATTTGTAATAGAGATTCTAAGAACTAGAGAACTAAGTTGCAAATATTCTTTTAAATTCAATAAAATTATGGTTCTAGGCAGCTGCGAGAATTATATGAGAGCTGACTCCTTAAAGGTGGTGACAAAGAGTCATACCTCATGTAATTATCTAGATCCAATAGTGATATCATCGACTCAAAGTAGGCTATATGGTTGGCAAGGTCAGTGTGACCTTGTGGTGTTTATTTTTGGAGAGATATGGGGGGGGGGTTGGACACAATGTAGATCTCTAGATGTACTCATTAGGGTGATCAAGTATGACATTGAGGAATGATGTACTATCTCAAGACAGAAGTCACCATCCTACAATGGACTTGATCACCTAATAAGGACTCCTAAGGACAATGGGTCTTCGAATGTACCAGAGATCTTTTCCCTACTTTACATGGAAAAGTAAAGTAGGATTTATTTTAAATAGGATTCGTTAAGTTCCCTATAGAGGTAAGCCTCCAAAGTTGATTACATCCTAAGGAATGAGATTCTTTAAGAATACTCTTGATTAAGGTAAATGATCGTTGTCTTCAAAGATTTCAAAGATAAGACTATCAATCAATTGGTTATTTTTAGAACAATCAAGTGGGATTTGGGCAAAAGGAAAGAGTTATTATCAAAAATAAAGGGAGATGAGTAGGAGATGCTCATGATACTAAGAAATCTAGTGAGCATCCCAAACTATCCTATGGTTGGGTCTTATATTTTTGAAATTGAGGGGAATTATATGTTTGAGCTGAATTTTTATTAGAAATCTAGGGCTTACAATTCCATAATACAAGATTATAGAAATGCCTAAGAGGTTAAGATTTATGCTTGTAGCCAGCAAAAGGAAACAACAACCTCAGATCCTAAATCTAGGGAACTTTGGTGAGGGCCAAAGCATGACCTAAATCTAAGGCAAAAAAATGGGTATATGGTTTACCTCCACAAGAGAGAATGAACCACCAAACTATTGGACTTACAACCACCTAGGGGTGGCCACCAACTAACTCCCCCTATGATTTTAAATACATATAGAAAAATCTTATACTTTGCAAGATGGCTAAGCTGTTGTTTATTTATAAAGGAGACTAAGTCCTTAAACACACTCCCTAAGAGACTAGATCATGAAGGGCATCAAAAATAACCTAATCTAATGCAAATTTTGTTAAGTTTTATTTTGATTTTTGGACATTTTTTCTAACACATGCTATGAGATTTTATATGCCTAATGCATGAGAGAATTGGTTATGGGCCAAAATTAGAAAGAAGGAGGTATGTTTCCACCATGGCTCTTAAAGGTCAAGCCATTTTCTTGCAAAGGTGGAAGCCCTCCATTAGCAAGAGTGAAGCAATATGATTTATGCATTATGTGAGACATACAACATCCAGCTAAGGGGTTGCTAAATCTTTTATTATCTTGATTTATCTCCTAGGCTTTAGGTGAGGTTATGAGTTTTTTAATTTAATTTTGAGTTGTTTAATTGGATAAAAAAATTATTTTTTCCTAAGAGCCTAATCACATCCAGGACATTCATCAAACAATAAAAAAACTAG
Source organism: Cymbidium sinense (assembly GCA_021442155.1). Taxonomy (NCBI): domain Eukaryota; kingdom Viridiplantae; phylum Streptophyta; class Magnoliopsida; order Asparagales; family Orchidaceae; genus Cymbidium; species Cymbidium sinense. Next base: position 69,607,964 of record CM038224.1, on the reverse strand, counting down.
AAAAATTATGCCATCTTGATTGCACAATCATAAACAAAACATCAATCAATTTATAAAATTGGCGCAAGATAATAAGAGGTCGATGTGGTCGGGCTCCACCGCACAAACCTGAAAGAGAAATGAGTAGCCGAGCTCTACCCCTATACAACACGGAATTATAAATGAATAATTATAATTAAAAGGAATTCATGTTATGGGGGTCTTCATTCTTCATTCTTCATTTTGATTTTCTTCTTTTCTTTCTCTTTTTTGCTTGATTGGAATATGGTTGCTAAAGGCATCACATGGTGCATAAGATTTCATCTTATGACCAATGTTCATCCTAATTCCCTATAACATTCATTCCAAATTTAATTACAAAATTTATATTAAAATAAGAAAAGTAAATCTAACTAAACCTGCAAAACAAAGGTTAGCTAGACATACCACATAACCCAAGCAATTATATAAATAATTTGGACTTAGCACCCCACACATGGGTAACCGAACCCACCTTTCCTAGTTTGGATTATGCTTAGGGGTATAAGCAACCTGCATATCAAAACATTTATATTTTTATTATTATGCCCCTTAAGCATAATCCCCTATAGAAGACATGATTAGGCTAAGATCATCCTATCATCAAGTCTACGCACATATACCCTAACATTTAGTCTAAAAACATTACAACATAAAATAAAATTAGGTATAAAACCATGCACCGCCCTAACATAGAGCTGGAAATGATGACTTAGCCTAATGTGTATGCTATTTAAGGCTTGTGTGGCATGTCTTAGCTAGGCTTTAATGTTGGAATTTTCTAAGTGTGAAAGATTTAATTTAGATGGCGTTTTGGTGGATTTAGTTATCAATTTTAGTTGGTGATTTGATTTGGTTTAAATGAACTACACTTAGCAACTAAATGTTATAAAGAGAAGAAAGAGAGGAGGACTCTCTTTCATCCCTACCTTAAAGTGTTTCTAAGGTAGATTCATTAATGGATTTTCTTTTGTGAATGTTTTATTATGTATTTTTGTTAGTCCTAAGTTTAGATTTACTCTAAATAGTCATATTCAACAAGAAAGGCCTCCTAGGATTAGTTAGGGTGAATTACTATCACATAACACACAACCATTCATTTCTTTCCACCATGTATACCATGCATATGAATAATTATAAGCATAGCTATACATGCAATGCAAATCCTAGCACAACTTGATGATGGATGCAAAGAGATATGATTTGAAAATTTGGGCATTCCATGAGTGCATGTCTTTATTATGTAGAAAAGAGGAATTTCTCATTTATTAATCAAATGCACATCCACATGTATAAAAGATATAAGTGAGTACGACATCATTATTTCTACACCAGGGGCGTAAGGTACAAGACCTGCTTTAGGCTACTTAAAGCCTCATGATGTCCAAAATTTAATATCACTTTTCTTAAATACATGTAAATGTACAAAAAGAAATAAATGGATGAAGAATCATGCAAAAGATTGTGTTTGATTTGGTTGTATAATTTACATGTGTAAATGTGAAGATCTTTCTTAAGTCATAACATAGAAATGCATAGGAATAGATTTAAGCAAGTGTTGTGTTCTTTTCAATTGAACTATACACTTTGCAAATCCTATTCAAATCCATGTTAAGAGAAGAGAAGAAAATAACATAATACACATCTTTTGCTATAATCACATGCAAGCTTATAAATACTTGTAAGTAGCATCACTTCACTCATAATTTTATTTATAGGTTTTAAAAATAATTTTTGGCTTAATACTGATAATAGTCACTCATATTCTTAACTTTAGCCAAAACATGCAATTTAACATAAAAGGAAACATTTGTTTAGTTGATTTTTCAAAAGAAATGAGTGCATGATTTCATATGGAAAACAATATTTAACATGCTTGGAAAGAAATAAAGAATGCAAACATAAGACATCTATCACCTTAATTACTTCCTAAAGACAATCATTTAGTTTAATTTTAGAACAATTAAGTTGATTTTATATTTTGATTAGGTTAAGGTATGAATTAAGTTCATTAATTACTCTTACCTATACCACTTTAACATAATAATTCAAGTTATTATGAGCCAACACATGATATTCAACCACATGAAATTTAAACTAGCAAATGCACCTAAAAAATAAATGGGTCTAATGTAATTGCCTCACAATTATTGATTAATTAAGCTAAAGGGTTTAATTAAGTACTTTCATAACCATCCTACACATGTAGTTTGATTATCATTTCTTTTAGAGTCTCCTAAGTCATTGAACACCTAAGAGTCTACCCAAGATTAAGTGATTAAGTTCTATATGATTTTGTTTTAAATTTGATTAATTGAATTAATTGATGAAGTGATTAATCCATTAATTAATTTGAAAATTAATTAAGTGTTAATCCAAATGAAATAAACTTAGGGGAAAATATTGAAAAAAGAAGTTTTAGACTCATTCCCGAAGCCCATTCACTATTTCATGATGATTAGCAAGATTAATTGGTGAATTTATCACTATTTAATGGGTTAATTAATCATTTAATTAATTAAGTGATTAGTGGTGAATCAAGTAATTCATCTAATTAATCCAACAATAAATTCTAAGAAAATCATGGAAGATAGAGATCATCCCACTAATCAACCTTAGGAAGTTTGGAATTAATTGTTGAAGTAATTAAGGTGTAATTAGCCTAATTACATTTCTAATAAAACCTAAATTGAGTTAAAATCACTATTCAAAATTAATTAATTTTAATTTTTTATTATTCCTCTCTAAAATATCTTTAAAATGAACTTGAGTTTGTATTATTTAGATTTTTCTATAATTAATTATGAATTTTAGAAGTTTTAGCATTAAAAATGAATTAATTAAGCCTAATTAACCCATCAGGCCATGTGGCAACTAACACGGCGCGCTTTCCACGTGGCACAACGGGATAGGTTATTTAAGTTTTCACATACATTGTTGAGTCAGCTGGTGGCGGACACGCTTTCTCCATGGGCCGTCCGATCTAAGATCGAATGGTCAGGATTAATCCTACAATTTAAGCTTAAATTGGAGGGGCTATCACATGATATAATCATAGTAGTCCATTCCAATCATGCATAATGGATGGCGAATGATCCTTCTCCTTTGCGAGCGATGACCGTTTGTCTCTCCCCATTCAATTCGACCCGAGCTCGGATTGGGATCAAAATGATCCCACACCTTCGGAAGGAGGGGGATCCAATGGTCAAGATCTCAAGGGATGACACTTTTCTTCAAAAAGGACCCAACTATTTTTTTGGCTACTGGAGCAATACCTCACTGGAGGATATCACCGATGCTTCCAACTGAGGAGGTAGCTTCGTCTAGTAGGAGATGAAGCCATGTTAAAGGTATTGGGTCTTGATTTGAAGTGGATGACTCAGTTGACCAAGCTCCCCTTAAATGGTGATCGGCTTTGATCAAAGTCCTCCTTCCTGTGGCTTGGTGACTTCAGAAATAACTTGATTGAGTTTGACGAAGTCCCTTGATGGTGCTTGAGAAGTTAATTTGGTTTTGATGGAGAATAGATGAGTTTGGCTTTGGATTGACCTCCCTTATTTTGACTTTAGGTAAAATAGAGAAAGAGAAATCAAGGGAGCTTGGAATTGGCTTTGGGATGCTTGGTTTGATTTTAGAGCTCAGTCAAATTGAGTGCCTCTAGTTTGAGTGGGAATGAGGGGGAGTATATCTCCCCCTCCTTGGATCGAACGACTAAGAGCTGAGTTGCCATTTTAGCTCAATTGATGAGATTAGTTGACCATTTTGGGCTATTTAACATCCCATGTAAGTCATTTTAGGTAGAGGAGTGGAGGAGAGTGAGTGCCCATGTGCTAGGTGAGCATATTTGGTGATCCAAGTGCCCAATTCCCATTGGAGGGTTTGGACTTGGGTTAGGTCATGGCTGACTCAAGCCCATTGGGTCATGTTCACCACCCTCCTTGTTGTCCAACTGGACCACTAGAAGGATGCCAAGTGGCCTTGAGATAGAATTGGCCAAATTCTAAGTGAATTTGGCCATGGATACCCTTTGACCTAAGGGCAAAATGGTCATTTGGCCATGATTTTGGTTTGTACATATTTGAAATGATTCAAAAATAGGTTAGACAAAATTTCAAGTGATTTGGAGTTCGTTTGATTTGATTTAGTTCAATTTGATTCATTTAGGTCAAGTTTGGTCAAATTGGGTTAGGTTGATCAATTAGTCAAATTGGGTCAAACCATGGGCTAAGTCAAGTTTCAAATGATCATTTGGATCCCATGGGTGTCATTGGTTTGGTTCGATTTGGTTTAGATTTGATTTTGGTTCATTTGAGTTCATTTAGGTCAAATGGGTCAAGTTGCCCAATTTGACCCATTTGATCTAATTAGGTTAGGTCATGGTTTGGTTTAGGCTTGGTTGATCATTTGAATTGTATTACAAGCTTTGGTTTCAATCAAATTTGATATGGTTTTATTTCAAGATGATTTGACCTTTAAGGTCAAGTTAGGTTCATGGTCAATTGGGCTAGGCTGGGTCTAATTGGTAAATTGAATGGTCAAGTTCAACAAGTGATTTGGAATGGGATTTGACCCATTGGTTGCAATCTATTGTTAGATCAATATTTGACCCATTTTGACTTTTTATGTCAATTTAGGTCAACTTAGGTCAAGTGGACAACTTAGTTTAGCTCAATTGATGGCTTGATCATGTTCAATTATTGATTATTAATTGGTTTAGATCAATGGTTTCAATCAATTTGGCTTACAGTGAATTTTGGCTTGCTTAGGTTTCTTTTGATCTAAGTGTTGACTTGGCCAAATGCTAGGTTTGACTTGGTTTGACCCAATTTGAGTGATTGATCATCTTAAGATGATTGTTGCTCATAATGTGAGGCTTAGATGGGCTTAGTTCAATCTAATTTGGGTTAGATTAGAATTTGGCTCAAAAAAGTCCTTTAGGTCACTTTGGGTTAAGTGAGCCTAAATGGGTTAGTTGGCTTGATCAAGGCTTGATTCAAGTTTGGTTGAACTCACATATGGACTTATGATAGAAATATAAATCAAATTACAAGTGATTTGGAGTCAAATGGGTTTTGGTTCATTTGACAATTTCAAGTCAAAAGGGTGAGCATGGTTTTACTTGGGTTAGTTTGATTTTGGTTAGGTGATTGTAGTTCATATTTATGTTTGGGCATGTGATTGAAGGAGTGATTGTTTGAAGAGAAAATCCAAAGGTTTGGATTGATTTGAGAATGATTTGGCTAAATTCAAGGATTTGACTTGAAAGAGTATAAGTTGGATTTTTCATTAGATTTAGGGTTTAGATTTGGATTGATTTTGGTTATTTGAATTTATACTTAATTTATATTTATGAATATAAATGAGAATATAAATGGTTATGAAAAAATCTTTTGAGTTTGGAATGATTTAGATTTGGTTAAGTCCATAAGGTGAAATCAAAAGGGCTTAGGAAAGAATTTAGGATTTGGATCCAATTAGGGTTTTAATCATTTGATTTGGAATTTGATTCATGATTTGGATTTTGGAATTAATTTATGATTTGAGAAAATCAATTGAGTTGGAATTGATTTGAATTTAATTTATTTAAATGTAAAATTGATTTGAATTTTGAATTGATTTGAATGAAGGAAGCAAGGATTTGGTTTAAGCTATAGGGTAGGCAAGTCCTCCTAATACCCCTAAGGCATAACCTATTCTCATGGATAACTCTTCTAAGTCTCTAGGCTTAGGTTAAGTGTTCACCTAATCACTAGAAGTGTCTTAAGACTTTGGAACTCTTAGTATTTAGAGGAGTCTTATGTCTAAGATGGAGAATTTGAAAGCTCACTCTAAAAGTGAGGTCAACAAAGGCCCATAGGTGTGTGGTGACATATACATGCATGTATTGGTGTTGACCGAGATGATCAATGATGTTCAAAGGATTGCAAGCACTAATGGAAATGATCTACTCCAAACCTGAGGTGTAGAAGGAAGCAAGAGCTTAGTGCAATTAAACTATTTATGTCAAAACATGAGAGAGTGAAGGGGAATCCATTAGGGATTGAGTATATGAGCCTTCCACTATAGGGCAAGGTTCAATTTATTCATTGAGGATAAAGGGTGGTAAAATCTAGTAGAGGATTTGAATTTGGAATCTACTAGGGATGAAAATGTGAACCCTCCACTAGGGGAGCAAGTTCAGGTAGGATTGAATTGATTCTACAAGGGAATTGAAAAGATTTGTATCTCATTAAGGAGAAGTTGATTGATTTGATTGTTTGATTTGACTCCACTAAGGAGGTTGGAAAAATTTGCATCTCAAAAGAAATGAATTGATTTATTTTAGATTTTAAATTTTAATTTTTTGTGATAAACCCTGTCGGTTTGTGATGGATCATACTGAGAAGGAGCTTATTTCATCCCAAATCTATCTCAGCTTTACCAATCCAAAGGGGTAGTCTACCAACCACATGGTAGGACTATCCAACCAAAGTGGTTACCTTTTAGTGTGTAGTAGTTATACTAGGAAGAAAGCGTAGCAGACTCACATCTTCCAAAGTAGGGATCAATCGATGGGGTGATCAGTTGGAGACACAATGAATCGAACCCAACCCAAGGCTGACTATAGAGTGAATGTCATTGGGGGACTTAAATCAGCTCAAAGATAGTCAAAATTAATTTCATTTTTAATTATATTTTATGGATCCCATTAGTTTGCAATGGATTGCACTGAGTAGGGGCCGTGTTGGCCTTAGCCTAACTTCAAATTTACCAATCCAAAAGGAGTAGTTTTCCAGCCAAGGGGAGAACTATCTGACCAAAGGGGTGCCTTTCAGTTTGCATTGACCAATTCAGGAAAGAATGAATGGGGACTCACATCTTTCTTGAATGAAAGACCATTGGGGCAACATATTAACCCGGCCTAGGGCTGCCCATCAATTTGCTACAATCATGCTAAAAAGAATGCATAGTAGACTTATATCTTCTAGAGAGAAATGACCGCCGAGATAACCTATTTGTGGCAAAATAGATTGAACCCGATCTAAGGGAGAATACTGAGAGAGTGCCGACCCGGGGAATTATCTCTACTCAAGAGTAGTCAGACAATTTCTATCAGGATTCTGTTGACATTGCCCTAAAGATAAGATGCTTCCTTGGAAAGGGATCGCTGGGGGCTTGAATTCCTAATCCACAAGTGAATAAATTTGTTTATTTGTTTATTTATCATGGACCCTGCTGGTTTGCAAGGGATCACACTGAGAAGGAGCTTATATCAACCTAGACCTATCTCAGAAGTATTGAACCAAGGGAAAATTCGTGCATTCGTTGAATAAATTTTCCAACCACAGGGGTGGCTACTAGAAAGGACGATCTGTCCAATCCAATAGTAGCTTGGGTAGTGTCTAAATGGGGTCATAAAGGATGTAATTCAAGTAGAGTGCCCATAGGAAAGGGGCCGCTAAGGGCTTTATTCAAAACCCTAGAGAAGTTGATGTTATAGGTATTCGGTGGCCAACTCAAGGAGAAAGTGTAGAGACTCATATCTGTTAAGAGTGGTGTATCCACTTGGTGAGTCACTGTCAGCATAGCAAACATCAACCAACATAAGGTGTCTGTCAGTTTGTAGTAATTAGTTTAGGAAGAAAGCATCAGAGACTCACATCCTCCTACAGCAGAGCTAATTGTCGGGATAGTCTATCTTCGGCTCGACAGGTGCTATCCGACCCAGGGTGACTATTGAGTGAATGCCACTAAGGGACTTATATCAACTCAAAAGTAGTCAAGAGAAAAGGACCCACTAGGGGTCTTATCCTAAACCTCAAAATATACTCAACCTAGTTAGTGCATGATGGCTAGCTCAAGAAGAAAGCATGTAGGCTTACATCTTCTTAAATAAAGTCAACATGAGGTAGTTTACTGGATGTACAGTGAGGTCTACCAAACTAATGGGATGCTCATCAATTTGTAATGGTCAAGTTAGAAAGAAAGCATGGGGACTCACATCCACAGGACAAGTGACCACTGGGATGACAGACTAGCATGTCGAACAAGAAAGACTAATAAGTGAGTTGCACAGGCCTTGCTCCCACATCAAAAATAGCTCGAGACAAAATATATATGTTTGTGTTTGTGGTTGTGGTTCTATTAAAGGAGGACAGGATGCTGCTTGGATTTTCTCTTACACCTATCCTAAAACTCACTTGAGAGTTGATTAAATGGTGCCACGAATGATAGTTGTGATCCCACAAAGAAATGATGTCACTTGGGTTCTCTTACACCTAACTTTATCATGCTAGTCAAAATAGGATGCCTCTTGGGTTCTCTCACACCTATTCTAGTAGCGTCAGGGAGTCGTGTTTAATTTGTGTTCATGTTATGAAAAAATGATAGGATGCCTCTCGGGTTTTCTTACACCTACCCTAAAACACGTCGTGGCGTATTCACAAACAAGCAAACAATGCTTTGAATGAAGAGAATATTTTGATGAATTGGAATAGAATTTTTGAAGATAATTCTTTTCAAACAAGATTTCTATGGGCAGTATTTCTTTAAATAGAGCCCATTAATTGGAAGCATCGATATTCGCCTTTACAATCAATAAGCTGATAAGATCCTCCTTAGTAGGCCTTCTTTATGACAAAAGGGCCTTCCCAAGTGGGTTCAAACTTCCCTCCCATCTTTGAAGAGTAATAATTGGTCTTCTTAGAACTAAGACAAGCTCTCCTACTTCAAAAGCTCTAGGGCACCAGCTTGTTGTGAGCTTGAATCATCTTGGCTTTGTATAACTAGAGATTTTGGCACACCCGTTGGCATCTCTCCTCCAAACCTTTGAGCTTTTCTAACCGCAACTTGGCATTCTACTCTATAGTGATTTTACTACCCATCTTATCCTTAGTGATGGTAGATGCACTTCTAATGGTAGAACAGCTTTGAATCCATACCCTAAAAAGAATAGATTAAGTTGGAGTTATGTATGTGGTGTGGTATGCCCATAGGGATTCAACTAGTTGCTCATTCCACTGTCACTTATTATCATCGAGTGTCTTCTTTAGTATCTGGATGAGAGTTTTGTTGAATGTTTCTACTAGGCCATTTGCCCTGAGATAGTAGATAGTGGAGTATCTCCAATCTAAACCGTGCCTTCTGGTGAAGCTATTGATTTTAGTGCTCTTGAATGCAGTGCCATTATCGAATATAATTCATCAAAGCACCCAAACCTATATACATATGATTCAAAAAAGAGCACATACATGAGTTGTGACCTCTGAGGATTGCCTCCACCCACTTGGAAAAGTTGGTGGCTAAGATGAACATGACCCTTGGAAGAAGGAGGATCAATAGGACCCACTATGTCAGTACCCCAACACTCAAATGGCCATGAGGCCAATGTAGGATGTAAAATATCGGTGGTTGATGTAGGACCACACCGTACGCATTAATGATGGCATCTCTACATTCATGCTTGTAATCATCGCGTGAGTATCCTAGTCTCTTGATATTTGCTTTCATCTTCGGACTAGATTGATGCACTCTGCATAGACATGAATGTACCTCGATCACAATCTTATGGGCTTCGTGTTTGTTTAAATAGCATAACCATATTTGATCAAAAGACTGTCGGTATAAGGTGCCATCCATGAGAGCATAGGAGAGAGCTCTCTTCTTCATCTGATGGACTTGTGATTTCTCTTGAGGTAGTTTACCTGTGTTCAAGTAATCTATGAATGGTTGCCTCCAATCTAGTTCCTTGTCCTTTTCATCAACGACAACCTCCTCTTCAATAGAACGTCTCTCGATGAATTCAACGTCAATAAGGGATATGACTTGTCTATTTTGGACCCTTATTAGAATGGACTCATCTTTTGGACATGTCAATTCTTGAAGTTTGGCCAAAGCATTTGCTACTACGTTCTCTCCTCAAGGTACCTTGTAGATGGTGACCTCAGGGATTTGGGCCAACAGCTTCATGATGTACTCGTGGTAGTGATGAAGCTTAAGTTTTAGAACCTTATAGGACCCAACAATCTAGTTGATGACCAATTAAGAATCCTCGTAGATGTTGATGCTTTTGACACACACTGTAATGACTAACTCTAGATTGGCAATCAAAGCCTCATACTATGCTTTGTTGTTGGTGTAAGGATTGGAGAGATAGTATGAGAATCTCATCACATCATGGTCTGGAGTTAGAAGAACTATTCCTACCCCTACCTTTCCTAAAGAGTAGATCGTGGTTCTTCTCCTTTTTGAAAGGAAGACACACCATCAAAATACATCTACCAACAATGATTGCTAGTGTCCCCTAAGTTCATGATTTGTTCATCGGGGAGGTCATCACTAAGTGGGGAATCAGCAAGAAATGGGTGTGCTGCTAAGAAATCTGTTAGTGACTATCCTTTCACCGCATGGAAGGGTATGAATGTGATATCAAACTACGAGAGAATCATGGACCAACATACCAACCATCCAAATAACATCGGCCGGGTCATGAGATACTGTAGTGGATTGATTCTTGAAATCAAATTTACTTTACAAGAAAGCATGTAGTGCCGTAGCTTTTGAGATGCAAAGATTAAAGCTAGACAATGTTTCTCAATAGGTGGGTAGTTTGCTTCAGTAGGAATTAGACAATGGTCAAGGTAGTAGAGAGCATTTCTTTCCCTTCATCATTGGTTTGAGCCAACAAAGTGCCAAGGGAGTCATCTAATGCAATAGTGTAGAGGATCAATGGCTTGCCCGGATAGGGGCTGCTAGAAATAGTGACTTCACCAAATACTACTTGATGTCTTTAAAATCATGCTAGCACTTGTCATCCCACTTGAACTTAGCATCCTTTTTGATAAGTGCTAAAAATGGCTTGCATCTCCCTGATAGATTGGAGATAAAGTGCTTAGATACCAATCGCCCTTGGAAAGATCTGAGTTGAGTTAGGCTTTTAGGGGTGGCATTTTCAAGATAGCTATAATCTTTTTTGGGTCTATCTCTATTCCCTAGTGTCATACAACAAACCCAAGGAACTTCCATGAAGCTACTCAAATGCACACTTCAGGGGGTTCATTTTGAGGTTAAATTATCTTAATCGTTCAAAAACTATTCTGAAGTCAAAGAAAATGTCTTCTTTTTCTTTGCTTTTGACTACTAAATCATCAACATAGCATTCAATTTTATGATGAATGAGTTTGTTGAAGATCAGTCATGGCCGGTATGTAGCCAACATTTTAAGGCAAAGGCATGACCTTATAATAATAGATTTCGATCGGGGATCAAAAGTATATTTCTTTCATCCTGGGGCCATCTTGAATTTGGTTGTAGCTAGACCCATCCATAAAGGAGAATACTGCATGAGATGAGGCGATGTCCACCATTAATTTTGGTATATGAATCATCCTTAGGACATGCCTTATTTAAGTCCCTAAAATTGAAGCATATGTGAATTTGGCCATTATTTTTCTTAATTAGCATGACATTGGCTAACCATGTAGGGTATTTTTCTTCCCTGATAAACCCAAAGATCGAATTTCAAAATGAGTCTTCGATTTCTAATCGCATGCATCTAATAACTTGTTTGATATGGCTAGCATTAAGGTCTATTGCTAGTTTGTGGACTACTATGCCATGAGATAATCCGGACATCTCTTTATAGCTCCATGCAAAGCAGTCCTTAAACTCAGTCAATCGCCTAACTAAGTCATTGGTTTCTTCTTCATTCAATAGAGAACAGATGTATGTAGGGTGTGGATCTTCTTCCATCCTAAGGTTGATTTCTTTGATCTTGTCGATAGTTGAATGGATTTTCTCTTCAAATTCTAAAGGTGCATCTTCGATTTGAAGATTATCAAGATCATCTAAAGTTTCTAAACACACATCCTCATAAGAGTTAGTGTAGTTTGAGAAGATTCTATCAGATTCTATGATTGGTGACAACTAAGCAGTAACCATCATCGTCGACTGGACCCACTGTATCAAATCCTAATCCTAGTCTTGATTATGCACCCCTACCTTTGTTATTTCATAGTTTCTAGAAATACTCCGACCTATGCCTAGACCATGTATAATGAATCAAACCTTTCTTTGCAAGATTATGAACACAAGGCGAGTATCCAATCAAAAGGTAATTCCATTAAATCTTTATATGAATTATCCTCAAGTTCTACATTAGCTTCGGGACTTGAGGATGATGATCCCAATAGGAATCTCTTTGGATTGACATCCATGGAAGAGCTAGGGGCTTCCTTAACTACTAAACCTTCAACTTTTTGAGAAGAAAGTGAGGTTAGAGCTAAAGTTCCCACTTAACAATTTTACATAATCATGATTCGAATACATTCATGCTTTGCTTGGAGGTCTGGTCTTCATCACTGTCTAGCTTGAGTGTCACCTTCAATGAAACCCACTGATAGGGGTTGGCTAGTGTGCTAATCACATGAGAGTCATCCTCCAAGCTAGATTCAAAATCTATGTAAATAGTTGGAATACACCTGTGGATGGGAACATAACCCCTGCTATGGTCACCGGGGGTCTTCTCCCTCCTAGAATTGCCTCTACCCCTCTACCTAGTGGAGGTTGAGTCATTTTAACCATGTGTTGTATGGTGGAATGAACTGTGGGTGGAATGTAACATGCAGCTCTACCTCTACCTCGGTGTTCTTTTCTCGTGTACTTGTATTTTTCTTTTTCTTTTCTTATTTTTTTTCTTTTTCTATTTCTTCTCTTTCTTTTCTTTTGTATTTGAATTTTGACCAGGTTTGTAAGAATAGATATTTTGATTTTGAGGAAGATAGTAGGTTGCATCTTCATATATCTCAACCTCTTTAACTGAAAATGGCTTTTCATCTCCTTTGACATAGTATTCGATTCCATCTTTTTGAAACTTGATGCACTGATGAAGGGAGGATGAATCATCTTATTCTGGTGTATCCAAGGCCTACCAAGCAAAGTAGTGAATGATGTATTTGAGTCAATTATATAGAACATGGCTTCAATCTTCCCTATTTCCAAAGGTAACACTATGGAGCCTAAAGCCCTCTCACCTTGTTCATTGAATCCTCTCAACATCATTCGATCTCCTTAGAGTGCAGAGATGTCAATCTTCAAATAGGCAAGGGTTTTTAGGCACATAATGTTCACCGATGTACCTAGATCAACCAAAATTCTAGAAAGTTTGAATTTTCCATATCCAATGTGATGTAGAGGGGACGGTGCTCCATATCCTTTAGAAGAAGGTCCTCGTCAATAAATGTGACTCATTGGGCTTCTCTTGAATAATGTGCCTCTTCTTCAGCGATCATCTGAGCTAAGCATATCTCTAGATCAAGAAGAGCCTTGATTAATGATTCCCTCATCTCTTTGAATAAGACAAGGGCATCATATATGCTTAACTTAGCTAACAATTTTTTTAGGTGAGCGAGAATATTATAATCAACTTTGAGCTGATCCTACACAAACATATCCATGGGTGAAGCATCCTGTGGAGGAGCTTCTTGCTTACTGGTACCAATGACTTGTTTTCCCTTATCTTGGGTGCTGCTCTAGAAGGTAGAACCTTGCCACTATGGAGGTTAACTTCGGTGACCGCTTATAGAGGGTTAGTCGTGGATTCTACCTGCTCGTCAAGTATACCTACAGCTTCTCCTATAGGACCCTCAGAATCAGATGATTCCAAGTCTATCTCAGGAGGTGAACCCATATTATTCAGAGAAGGAAAGTCCATCTCTAAATCAGAAAGAGGATGATCAAAGTTGTTATAATTATTAAGACTTGAAGAGTATTATAAAAGAGTAGAAGCAGAAAACCCATCAGAAGTGACATAGATGTAATTCAAACTAGCTTTATTCCTCGATTTCTTAGAATTAAAATGAGGTACATAGTAGAAATCTAGTAAAGTAATTGGGGTGAGGGATTTGATTCCCTCATCCATTGATACAAGCTATCTACTAGAAGAAGAACTAGTAGAAATGTCAAAGAATGAACTGTGGAAGGAGGCTGGACTCGGGTGCTACTTTGGCTATCCCAGAAAGTATGGTCACGCTATTGAGCTCCTACTTTAAGTTATCTTTAAAAGCAAACCTTCCTTGATGTTGGAGGTTGAGTTGCCTCAGCCCTATAAGAAAAGTTTCTTGATTTTAGAAATAATCTTTGAGAGATAAAGAGATATCCCAACCTTCTTTTATTTTGAGAGGATCACATGTATCCCCAAGGATTACCCTAACAGAACTGAATAGTTGTTCCACTAAATATTCTTTCAGAATAATTATAGTGCCAGACTTGTATCTATGCTCAAGCTAGTCCTTAAATGTGAAACAATCCTCCAAAACATGGCCTAGCATGTGGTGGTATGGGAAAAAGTTAGGATCATTACTCCTACCCACTTCCTCTAGCTTCCTAGGCTTGGGTAGATGAAAATCAAGTTTCTTTAAGAGGTTCCTAAAGATTTTCTTGACTACTTCCCTCTTAAATGAATAAATTTTGTTTAATTTATCCAAAAGAGTAGGTGGATAATAGCTACTTGGGGGGCGAATATGTATACCACTACTGAGAATATGGATGAGGAGGAAGCGGCGAAGGTCGTGGAGGCTGCTGCAGTGGCCAATAAAATGGCCTAGGCGGTGGTAAAGGAGGTGGAAGCAATGGATGTGGAGCTTGAGGTCTCTCAAACTGATCTCTGGCCGGTTGCTTTCCCTTATCCAATGCTGATACTACCCCTGGCTTCTTTTCATAGGCTTTCTGCAGCTTTGGCTTTAATGACTGATCTTGAAAAGGCAACTATTTAGCCTCTCCTTGTTAATTAGCTTCTCAAATGTCTTGATGGTGAAACCTTTAAGCATGAAGGCGATCGGGCCATGAATATTCTTTAATAGAATTTCAATAGCATGTTGTTCAGACAGCTACAGTTCATATTTTATACTCAAATTACACCATCAAAAAATATAATCAATAAGGGACTCACCAGGGAGTTATTATGCTACAAGATTGCCCACAGTCACACTTTGTTGAGCTTCAGCAAACCTCTTAATAAAGAGTTACTCTAACAGTAAAAGCCTTCACTAAATCGTTGGGGAGTTTAGCGTACCAATCAAAGGCTATGCCCACTAAACTATTGACAAAGAGATGGAACAATAGTGCATCGTTGCTACCAACATTACAATAGCCCTAAAGTGTGCTATATGCTGGCAAGGGTTCCTGTTGTCATCAAAGCTCTTGAAAGAAGGAGACACAAAACCCTTAGGATATTGGATAACATCAAATTCCTCTATGTAGGGTCTACCCTTTGGAATTGATGAACCACCTCGGGCTTGCGCCAGCGCTTCCCTTACTTGTTGTTCAACCATGAGTTTTATGTCTTTTTCTTGTATGGAGGTACTTTCCACTATCTTCCTATACAAACTAGTGCTGCCCTACTCTACTAGAGGCAAACTCTTGAGTTGATCCAGGACATGTAACAAGTCAAACTGACCAGTCTCCACAATGGTAGGATGTGCTCTTGGGGCTTGATTCTGAAGTGCTAGGACTACCACTAACTAAATCTTCAAGTCTCTTTCCATCTTATCAATCTACTCATCCTTTTATTTGAGTTATTGAAGGAGGTATTATGTCGAATAGGTTGTATCATCCTATTTGGTCGCAACACCTTCCAAACTCTAGTGATCTTGAAGGAAAGAACCTCTAGTGTCAACCATATGCACTTCTATTGAGTCTTCAAACAAATCATCTTCATTGGGGTCAAAGATAACCTTCTCCTCTTCAAGGTGACCACCGCATTCCTAGGATTTCTCTTCAAATACTATGTTATGATATCATCCATGGAGTGGTCCAACTATGCAGGCACAAATGATCACGGCTAATCGGTGGTGGGATAATGTTCATGAATAGAGATACATCTTACCTCCCTACCGGTGTTAACCTTGTGAGGGCTACGCTCACTGGAGGACACATGCTCAAGACTGCCATTTGATATGGATGGAGTGCTGCTCCTGGGAGGATCTACTACCATGGGCACAATAAAACTATCTCCTTCTCCCTCCGCTATTGCTATGTCCATGATCTATTGCGATGGTGGTGGTGATGGAATGACTACGATGCTACGAGGTCACCACTCCCTCTTCACCATAATTGAAGTAGGAGGTCGAGCAGGAGAGCTCGGCCTCACCTCAGTCGGCGATGTAGATGAAATGGGATCCCTTGGCCATAGCCGGATCACCAGTAGGGCTTTCATTTCTCTCGATGCTTTTATGGCTTTAGATAGAACTGTAGAAGATGGAACTTGCATTGGTGATGGGAGGTGGAGTAAAGCAGTGTGATGGAGACAACACCGACTCTCTTTGTGCAGGAACTCTCCTCCCATTATGGGTAGTACTGATCAATACAATGCTATCAACATGACTGGTACGGGTAGCATGTCGATCGAGGAAATCTATGAGGGAAGAGGCTACTGACTACCTGGCATACCTTCACCTTTCTCTGCTAATAACATGAGCCAATACTCAAGCTTCTCTAGCCTTCTCCTGACGGATATGCTCGCCTATGCTACGAGGAATGACTAAGTGTAGATCAAATTTGGCTTTGGACTCTGACCATCCAGAAGCCCTACCAACTTGGCGCAGAACTGTCCTAAGGCCAGCATATGACCCCCTTGTATCTCTGGTAGGTGCTTCATAATGAACTACATGTGGAGGTGATACTGTAATCCTCCTAACATCTTCCTCTCCATCAGAACCGAAAGAGGATGGAACTTGTTCTAAGTTGGCAAAGGGGAGACTACTCTAGGTGGCTCCTCTACTACAGTGTGAGACAATGTCTCCATCCCCTTAGCAATGCGCTCGTGGTGCTTCTTGATCTTGTGGCTCTTATTACAGTGCTGAGTTTGACTTAGTGGAGTAGTACGAGAGCTAGACCCTATCTTATAAGAAGGGGATACTAAGAGTGAGTCATGTCAAGTCTGATTTGGTTTGGGCTTGATTTGGTTAGGTTTAACTCAATTTGATCCATTTAAGTCAATTTAGGTTCAAATGGGATAGGTTAACAAATTGACCAAATTGGGATAAGAGAGCTATTGTATTATGTTCAATTGATAATTTGGAATTTATTACTGCAATCAATTTGAAGTTGATTTGAAATTGACTCATATGGGTCAAATGGGTTAAGTTGGCCAATTTGGTCAAATTGAGTTAGATGGTGGTTGAGTCATGTTTGATTGGTTATTTGAAAATGATTGAAGGCTTTGATTTAAATCTCTTTGGTTTAGATTGAGTTTTAGTTCAATTTGACCCTTTAGGTCAAATTGGGATAAATAGGTCAATTGAGTTAGGTTGATCAAATTGCTTTAATTAGTAGTTGAAGAGTGTTCAATAATTAATTTGAGATTTATTGAAGGCATTGGTTCAATTCACTCTAGTTTAGAATGAGCTTTGACTCAATTTGGCCTTTTAGGCCAAATTAGGTCAACTAGGTCAAATGGCCAAATTAGTTCATTTGGGTTGGATTGATTGTATTAGGCCACATGGGTCATTTAGCTTGATTAAGTTCAATTTCGATCAATTGAGTGTTGGAGGATGTTCAATGATAGAGTTAGAGTTGATGGTAGCTTTGATTGTAGTCAATTTGAGTTGGATTGGATTTTAACTTATTTTGATCTTTTAGGCCAAATTGGTTAAGTTTGGTTAATTAGACCAATTAGTGAAATTGGGTGGGTTGGAATGAATTGGAATATTTAATTGAGTTTTTGGAATGCTCATGAAGCTTGGATTGATTCAAATTGGCTTAAATCATATTGAATTGAATTTTGGATCAATAGGGTTTAAATGGTTCAACATGGGCTAAGGGATAATTTGATTCAATTGAATTGCAATCAAAGTTCAATTAAGTTAAAATGGAATTAAAATGAGTTTAGGTAAATTCAATTTCAATTGGATTGGGTTAACTTTAGATTTATCCCTCTTAATCCAAAATAGCTCAAATTTGTTCAACTTAATCACTTGGCCAAATTGAACCTTAATAAGTTGGATTAGTTTTGAAATCATTTGGTCCAAGTTTGGGTTTGATTTGTAATCAATTGGTTTAATTTTAAGGAGTTGATTTGGTATATGGTTTTGTATGGGTTGCCCTTAGGGTTGAACCCTATGAGTCAAATAAGCTTAGGCTTAATGTTCTCATAGCCACTAGAAGTATTTTATATTTAGAAATACCTTAGTGCCAAGATGGATCCTATGTATTTGGAGATGATCGTCAACCTCACTCTAAAAGTGAGTCAATAAGTGCAAGTCCTCTGACGAGAAGTGTTAGTTATTTGTGACTTGAAAGTCAAACTTGATAGCTTGCATTATGGTAATTCTTAATAGAATTTTTAGCACGATTCTCTCTCCATGCTTTGCTCACCTGAAGAGCTATCCATGTTCAAGTGTCATAGGGACTCTAAGCAAGTGGGGACATGAACTGGCTACTAAAATCTATAAGAAAGTCTGCGAGTACTTGTGCTTTGATAGCCATCCTTGCAAGCAAGATATGTCGAGCTTGTTGAGATCCACTGACCACTTTAATAATCTTCCTAAGTAATATGATTTGGTGATTGCGAATTTAAGTGAGTTTTGTAACAATATGAATAAAATAGCTTAGAATTATGGTTAGAGTCATAAGATGATGCTAAGTGCAAGTGTGAGTTTCTTCATGATAGTTAATACAACTCACCACTCTGGCTCGCTCACATAATACACTAACCATTATCTTTTGTTATATTTTTGAACTGGAACATAGCTAATTAAATCATCTACAACTCATAGATATAATGGCAAGGTTTCTCCTTTCTTTAGGCATTTTAATAATGGGAGCAACACAAGTTCATTTTTAAGGTCATCAAAAGCCTTTCGTATTCAAGGGTCCATTCAAATCTCTTAATGCCTTTGAGCACCTTAAAAATGGTGAACAATGTTCCCCTGCTTGAGATGAATTGATTTAACCCTATGATTTTCTTGATGAGTCACTGGACCTCCTTTGTAGTCCTTGGAGAGGGCATGTCGATTATGGTGTTCACTTTATCAAGATTGATCCTTACTTTTGAGGTGATCAGGAAACTTAGAAATTTACCTAATCCAGCTCCAATTGTGATTTCTAGGGGACTCAGATGCATGTAGTACCTCCTTAGAGTGGCGAATGATTCTTTTAAGACTTTGATATGCTGTTCGGCCAACTTTCTTTTGTCCAACAAGTTGTCTACATATTCCATATTTCTACCTTTCTATTTCTTGAAAACTCGATTCACCATCCTTTTGTAAGTTGCTCCAGCATTGTTTGATCGAATAAAATCACTATATAATAATAAAGCCCTTCTATTGTGAGAAAGATGTTTTTTTTAAGTTGGACAGGTGCATATGTATTTGGTGGTGTCCCAAAAAGGCATCTAGGAAACTCATTACCGAATAACCCTCCATGGAATAGATAAGTGCATCTATGCAGGGAAGTGGACACCAATCTTTTGGACACATCAAGTTCAAATTTGTGAAGTTCACACTCATCTTCCATTTTGTGTTAGATTTCATGCCATCTCCACGTTTAATATCCACTCAAGGTACTAAACTTCTCTAAAGAAGTCAACCTCTAGCAGCTTGGCAAATTTTTCTTTGATCAACTTGGTGAGTAGAGTTATGATTTTTTTTCTTAATAAGCTAAGAATACTTTTGAACATTGAGTCTGTGACAAGTGACATTGACATTGATGCCTAGTATTTTGGTGATTTAGGTGTTGAAGTCCTCCTAGAGAGTCTTGAGAAGAACTTACTTGTGCATGGTCCTAAAAGTTGAGCTAATAATTCTAAGCAATCCCCATTTCCTCAATTTCTTCAATGATTTTTACTCAATTTGAGTGAATTCTAGTTGTAGTTTCTCTTTTGGCTTTCTTGAGTCGCCCACTACTCCCAAGTACCAGGCCCTATATTAGCTTAAATTCTCTCTGATGGTAGTCTCCTTTCCACTTGTTGAGAAATTTAACACCACATGGTAGGTCGACACCACTTCTCTAAATGTATTAAGTGGCGGTCAACCAAAGATGGCATTATATGTGGAAGGTGCCTCTATGATGATGAAATCAATCACAACCATGAATCTCTTCTCGCCTTCTCCCTAGGTTATGTGTAGAGTGATAAGTCCTTATGTTTCTCTGCTTTCACTAGAAAATTTGAACAATGGTCCTTTGGTAAGGGTAAGTTTAGAACTAGCTATCACTAATCTATTGAATACATATTTGAAAATAATATTGATCAAGCTCTCAGTACCGTTCAATATAACGTTGATTTGGTAATTTATGATAAGTGTTGTGACGATGATAGAATCATTTTATTGATTGCCAACTGGATGATCCCTCTTTGAAAAGCTTATGGGGACTATTAAAGTACTCAATGCCTTAAGCTTGACTTCTCTTTATCATAATCACTTAAGGTTGACTCATCTCGAGGAGTCACCATCTCCTCCGTGGATAGAGGGTATGACTTCTACAATGGGAGTTGCATGAGATGGGATAGGTTCATTAACTATCTCGATGCTTTTTTTAATAGTTTCCTGGTAAACTCCTTGGGCTTTCTGGCTTGACTAAGCTCATACACCAAACTCCATAGGTGGTGACATGCTTTAGTGTCATGTCCATGATTGCAATGATAGGCACAATACTTAGATTGATCATAACTGGTCCAACCTCAAGGGTGGTGGCTGCTTAAAGTATTCTTTGATTTGTATTGCCTCCACTAACTCAGTCATTGATACTTCTCAGGGTGATACAATGGCGGGCAATGGATACTCATCATGCTAACGATGAGTGGGTTGATGCTTGGTCTCTTGTTAATGCATTGATCCTTCCTCCTTAGTGGGCCTTCTTCCTTGGTCAAATTTTCTTACTCAGAGTTTATTCTTTGAGAGTTGCTTTAAGCAGGGCTTTTTCATGGGATCACCTATTGTGGGTGGCTGAGCGACCTGATTATATTATTTAGCATTGATGTGGCTATTAGCCAATTCCAAAAATTTGGCTAGGGTTTTACGTTTTTGTAGTCTGAGGGTATATCTAAAGGGCCCTCTGTGAGACCTTGAGCAAGTGCGGCTTATGGGACTGTAGGCATTAGATTATTAATTTCCAACATCTCCCATTGAAAATGAGTGATGAACTTCTTGAGAGATTCGAGCTCTTGCCTCATTTGTAATAAAGCTTCTAAGCACTAGTGAACTAAGTTGTAAATATTCTTTTAAATTCAATATAGTTATGGTTGACACATCGAGAACTATATGAGAGCTAACTCCTTAAAGGTGGTGATGAAGAGTCGGTACCTCATGGCATCTTCTAGATCTAATAGTGATATCATCGACTCGAAGTATGTTATATGGTTAGTAAGGTCAGTTTGACTTTATGGTGTTTATTTTTGGAGAGATATGAGGGGTTGAACACCATGTAGATCCGTAGATGTATTCATTAGGGTGATCGAGTATGACATTGAGAAATTATGTACTATCATAAGAGATAGAAGTGGTCATCCTACAATTGACTTGATCACCTAATAAGGACTCCTAAGGATAATGAGTCTTCAAATGTACTAGAGATCTTTCCCCTACTTTACATGGAAAAGTAAAATAGGATTTATTTTAAACTGGGTTCATTAAGTTCTCTATAGAGGTAAGCCTCCATAGTTAATTACATCCTAAGGAATGAGATTCCATAGGAATACTCTTAATTAAGGTAAATGATCATTGTCTCCAAAGATTTCAAAGATAGGACTATCAATCAATTGGTTATTTTTAGAACAATCAAGTGAGATTTGAGCAAAAGGAAAGAGTTATTATCAAAACCAAAGGGAGATGAGTAGTAGATGTTCATGATACTAGGAAACCTAGTGAGCATACTATCCCATGGTTGGGCTTTATATTTTGAAATTAGAGGAATTATATGTTTGAGTTGAATTTTTATTAGAAATCTGTACAATTCCACAATACAAGATTGTAGGAATGCCTAAGAGGTAAGGATTTATACTTGTAGCCCACAAAGGAAAAAAACAACCTTTGATCCTAAATCTAAGGAGTTTTGGCGAGGGCCAAAGCATGACCTAAATCTAAGAAAAAATGGGTATATGATTTACCTCCATAAGAGAGAATAAACCACCTGACTGTTGAACTTATAACCCACCTGGGGGTGACCGCCAACTAACTCCCCGTACGATTTTAAATACATGTAGGCAAGTCTTATGCTTTGCAAGATGTACAAGCCATTGTTTATTTAGAAAAGAAACTAAGTCCTTAAACACACTCCCTAAGAGACTAGATCATGAAGGGCATGAATAATGACCTAATCTAATGCAAATTTTATTAAGTTTTATTTTAATTTTTGGATATTTTTATTGACACAGGCTATGGGATTTCATATGCCTAATGCATGAGAGAATTGGTTATAAGTCAAAATTAGAAATAAGGAGGTGTGTTTCCACCATGGCTCTCAAAGGTCAAGCCATTTTCTCTGACAAATGTGGAAGCCCTCCATTAGCAAGAGTGAAGCAATATGATTTATGAATGATGTGAGACATACAACATCTAGCTAGGGGGTTGCTAAATCTTTTATTATTTTGATTTATATCTTAGGCTTTAGCTAAGGTTATGAGTTGTTTAATTTAATTTTAAGTTGATTAATTGGATAGAAAATTTATTTTTCCTAAGAGAATCACATAAAGCCATTCACATCATATTAATCATAGCAAATCAATTATTACAAAAAAAATTACATATAAAATAAATCAACACAAAAATCAATTATAAATATACATATAATAAAGAAATTGATGTGGTCGGCTCCACGCACAAACCCAAATGAAAAATGAAGCTCTACCTTATATAACCCGGATTACAAATGAATAATTACAATTAAAAAGAATTCATGTTATGGGGGTCTTCATTCTTCATTTTGATTTGCTTCTTTTCTTTCTTCTTTTTGGCTTGATTGGAATATGGTTTCTCCAAAGACATCACATGGTGCATAAGACTTGGTCTTATGACCAATGTTCATCCTAATTTCCCATAACATTCATTCCAAAACTTAATTACAAAATTTACATCAAAATGGGAAAAGTAAATCTAACTAAACCTACAAAATAAAGGTTAGCTAAACATACCACACAACCCAAACAGCTATATGAATAATTTAGACTTAACACCCCACACATGGGTAACCAAGTCCACTTGTCCTGGTTTGAATTATGATTAGGGGTATAAGCAACCTGTACATCAAAAGCTTTTATATTTTTATTACAATGCCCCTTAAGCACAATCTCCTACAGAAGACATGATTAGGCTAATATCATCCTATCATCCAGTCTATGCACATACACCCTAACATCCAGTCTAAAAATATTACATCAAAAATAATATCAGGCATCAAACCATGTATTGCCCTAACATAGAGCTAGAAATGATAACTTAGCCTAATGTGTGTGCCATTTAAGGCTTGTGTGGCATGTCTTAGCTAGGCTTTAAGGTTGGAATTTTCTAAGTGTGAAAGATTCAATTTAGATGGTGGTTTTGATTTAAGTGATTTAGTTGATTTGTCAATTTTAGTTGGTGATTTGATTTGGTTTAAATGAACCTACATTTAGTAACTAAATGTTATAAAGAGAAGAAAGAGAGGAGGACTCTCTTTCATCCTACCTTAAAGTGTTTCTAAGGTAGATTCATTAATGGATTTCTTTTTTTGAATATTTTATTATGTATTTTTGTTAATCCTAAGTTTAGATTTACTCTAAATAGTCCTATTCAACAAGAAAGGCCTCTTAGGATTAGTTACGGTGAATTACTATCACATAACACACACCCATTCATTTCTTTCCATCATGTATATCATACATATGAATAATTTTAAGCATAGCTATACATGCAATGCAAATCATAGCACATCTTGATGATGGATGTGAAGAGATATGGTTTGAAATTTTGGGCATTCCATGAGTGCATGTCTTTATCATGTAGAAAAGAGGAATTTCTCATTCATAATCAAATGCACATCCACATGTATAAAATATATAAGTGAGTATGGTGCATTATTTTCTTCACCGGGCATAAGGTACAAGACCTAGGCTACTTAAAGCCTCACCTGGATGTCTGACTAATATATAATTTTTTTTAAATACATATAAATGTACAAAAAGAAACAAATGGATGAAGAATCATGCAAAAGATTGTGTTTGATTTGGTTGTATAATTTACATGTGTAAATGTGAATATCTTTCTTAAGTCATAACATAAAAATGCATAGGAATAGATTTAAGCAAGTGTTGTATTTTTTTCAAATGAACTATACACTTTGAAAATCCTACTCAAATCCATGTTAAGAGAAGAGAAGAAAATAACATAATACACATCTTATGCCATAATCACATGCAAGCTTAGAAGTACTTGTAAGTAGCATCACTTCATTCATAATTTTTGATTCATAGGTTTTAAAAATAATTTTTGACTTAATAGTGATAATAGCCACTCATATTCTTAACTTTAGCCAAAACATGCAATTTGACATAAAAGGAAATATTTTATTTAATTTAATTTTCAAAAGAAATGAGTACATGGTTTCATATGGCAAATAATATTTAACATGCTTAGAAAGAAATAAAGGAATGTAAACACATGACTTATGTCACCCTAATTACTTCCTAAGGACAATCATATAAAAAATGGGATTATTTAAAATGAAAAAATTCTTTAAAGAGATTTTTTTATTTTTGGATTTGATTTTACTTAGGAAATATGATAAAGGTTTGCGGGTCCTAATCCATTTCCCCCATGTGTGAATTGGTATAGTTTGATTTTAGAACAATTAGGTTGATTTTATATTTTGATTAGGTTAAGGTATGAATTAAGTCCATTAATTACTCCTTACCTATACCACTTTAACATAATTATTCAAGTAATTATGAGCCAACACATGTGAATTAAGTCCATTAATTACTCCTTACCTATACCACTTTAACATAATTATTCAAGTGATTATGAGCCAACACATGATATGCAACCACATGGAATTTAAACCAGCAAATGCACCTAAGAAATAAAGGGGTCGAATACAATTGGCTCACAATTATTGATTAATTAAGCTAAAGGTTTAATTAAGTTTTTCTAGCCATCCTTCATATGTAGTTTGATTATAATTTCCTTTGGAGTCTCTTGGTTATTGAACACCCAAGAATCTACCCAAGATTAAGTGATTCGGAATGATTTGGTTTTAAATTTGATTAATTGAATTAATTGATGAAGTGATTAATCCATTAATTAATTTGTAAATTAATTAAGTGTTTATCCAAATGTAATAAACTTAGGGGAAAAGATTGAAAAAGAAGTCCTAATCTCATTCCCTAAGCCCATTCACTATTTCATGATGATTAGCAAGCTTAATTGGTTAATTTATCACTATTTAATAGGTTAATTAATCATTTAATTAATTAAGAAAGTGATTAGGTGAATCAAGTAATTAATTAATCCAACAATAAATTCCATGAAAATCATGGGAGCCAGAGATCATCCCATTACTCAACCTTAGGAAGTTTGAAATTAATTGTTGAAGTAATTAAGGAGTAATTAGTATAATTATATTTCTAATAAAACCCAAATTGAGTTAAAATTACTATTCAAAATTAATTAATTTTAATTTTTTATTATTCCTCTCTGAATTATCTTTAAAATGAATATGAGTTTGTATTTTTAAAATTTTTCTGTTATGAATTTTGAAAGTTTCAATAAAATGAATTAATTAAGCCTAATTAACCCCTAATCGTGCCATGTACCGATGCGGCTTTCCATGTGGCAATAGGTTATTTAAGTTGTCACATCCATCTGAGTCAAGGCACCAATGCGCTTTCCACGCCGCTTGATCTAAGATTGGATGACCGGATTAATCTCAATTTAGGCTTAAATGGGAGATGATATCACATGATTTAATCACATCCGTCTGTTCCAATCATGGATGGCGTGTGATCCTTCCTTATGAAGAGAGTTCATCTCTCCTTGTTCAATTCGAGCTTACCCGTGCTTAGATTGGGATCAAAATGATCCCACACCTTTGGCAGGAGGGGGATGCACATCCAACGGTCAAGATCTCAATGGATGACACTTTTCTTCAAAAAGGACCAAGCTATTTTTCCTGTGGCTATGGTTTTGAGCAATACCTCGCTGGAGGCTATCTCCGACGCTTCCAACTGAGGAGGTAACTTCATCTAGTAGAAAACCTGAAGGTGTTTGGGTCTTGATTTGAAGTGGATGGCTTGGTTGACCAAGCTCCCCTTCAATGGTGATCGGCTTGATCAAAGTCCTTCCCGTGGCTTGGTACTTGGGAAATAACTTGATTGAGGTCAAGTCCCTTGATGGTGCTTGAGAGGTTAATTTGTGTTTGATGGAGAATTGGATGAGTTTAGATTTGGATTGACCTCCCTTATTTCAACTTTGGGTAAAATTGATAAAGAAAAAATCAAGGGAGCTTGGAAATGGCTTTGGGATGCATGGTTTTGATTCCTAGAGCTCAGTCAAATTGAGTGCCTCTAGTTTGAGTGGGAGTGAGGGGGAGTATATCTCCCCCTCATTGGATCGGATGATCGAGAGCTGA
The DNA here is from genome assembly GCA_021442155.1 of Cymbidium sinense. NCBI lineage: Eukaryota > Viridiplantae > Streptophyta > Magnoliopsida > Asparagales > Orchidaceae > Cymbidium > Cymbidium sinense. The sequence goes on along the minus strand of CM038224.1, from coordinate 69,581,369 downwards.
GTTACCATTTTAGCTCAATCAGATTGAGATTGGTTTGGGTTGTTTAACATCCATGTGAGTCATTTTAGGGGATGGAGAGTGAGTGCCCATGTACTGTGGAGTGTATTTGGTGATCACCCACGGAGGGGTCACTTGTCCGGTTGGCTCATGGTACCCAAGCCCATCATGTTCACCACCCTCCTTGGTGTCCAAGTGGACCATTAGAAGGATGCCAAGTGGCCTTGAGATAGAATTGGCCAAATTCCAAGTGAATTTGGCCATGGGATACCCTTTGACCTAAGAGCAAAATGGTCATTTGACCATGATTTTGATTTGGGCAGATTTGAAATGATTCAAAAATGGGTTGGGCCAAATTTTAAGTGATTTGGAGTTCATTTAATTTGATTTGGTTCAATTTGATCCATTTAGGTCAAGTTGGGTCAATTGGTAATTGACCAATTGGTCAAATTGGGTCAAACCATGGGTTATGTCAAGTTCAAATGATCATTTGGAGCCTATGAGTGTCATTGGTTTAGTTTAGTTTGGTTTAGATTTGATTTTGGTTCATTTAAGTTCATTTAGGTCAAATGGGTCAAGTTGACCAATTTGACCCATTTGACCCAAGTTAGGTCATGGGTTTTAGGCTTGGTTGATCAATTGAAATGTATTGCAATCTTTGGTTTCAATCAATTTTGATTTGGTTTGATTTCAAGTTGATTTGACTTTTAGGTCAAGTTAGGTTCATGATCAATTGCTAGGTCTAATTGGTCAATTGAAGCTTTGGTCAAGTTCAACAAGTGATTTGGAATGAGTTTGACCCATTGGTTGCAATCAATTTAGCTTAGATCAAGATTTGACCCATTTTGACTTTTAGGTCAATTTGGGTCAACTTAGTGGCCAATTAGGCTTGTTTGGCTCAATTGATGGCTTGATCATGTTCAATTATTGATTATGGATTGGTTTAGATCAATGGTTTCAATCAATTTAGCTTACAATGAATTTTGGCTTGTTTAGGTTTCATTTTGCTGGTGTTGACTTGGTCAAAGCTGGTTTGACTTGGTTTGACCCAATTGGTGATTGATCACCCTAGGATGATTGTTGCACAATGTGAGGCTTAGATGGCTTAGTTCAATCTAATTTGGGTTGGATTAGAGTTTGGCTCAAAAAGGTCCTTTAGGTCACTTTGGGTTAAGTGTGCCTAAATGAGTTAGTTGGCTTGATCAAGGCTTGATTCAAGTTTGGTTGAACTCACATATGGACTTATGATGGAAATATAAATCCAATTGCAAGTGATTTAGAGTCAAATCGGTTTTGGTTCATTTGATAATTTCAAGTCAAAAGGGTGAACATGGGTTTGACTTGGGTTAGTTTGATTTTGGTTTGGTGATTGTAGTTCATGTTTATGTTTGGGCATGCAATTGAAGGAGTGATTTTTTGAAGAGAAAATCCAAAGGTTTGGATTGATTTGAGAATGATTTGGCTAAGTTCAAGGATTTGACTTGAAAGAGTATAAGTTGGATTTTTGGTTAGATTTAGGGTTTATATTTGGATTGATTTTATTATTTGAATTTATACTTCATTTATATTTGTGAAGATAAATGAGAATATAAATGGGTTACGAGAAAATCTTTTGAGTTTGGAATAATTTAGATTTGGTTAAGCTAAGTCCATAAGGTGAAATCAAAAGAGCTTAGGAAAGATTTTGGGATTTGGATCCAATCATGAGTTTCATTGATTTAGAATTTGATTCATGATTTGGTTTTAAAATTGATTTATGATTTGAGAAAATCAATTGAGTTGGAATTAATTTGAGATTTGGAATTGATTTTAATTTGAAATTGATTTGAATTTAGAATTGATTTGAATGAAGGAAGCAAGGATTTGGTTCAAGCTATAGGGTAGGCAAGTCCTCCTAATACCCCTAAGGCATAACCTATTCCTATGGCTAACTCTTCTAAGTCTCTAGGATTAGGTTATGTGTTCACCTAATCACTAGAAGTGTCTTAAGACTAAGGAACTCTTAGGGTTTAGAGGAGTCCTCTGTCTAAGATGGAGAATTTGAAAGCTCACTCCAAAAGTGAGGTCAACAAACCTCTATGGGGACTCCAAGTGTGGGATCTTGAACTTGTGCAAGGGAAAGCTGATTTTTTTGGAGAAACATTAGAATTGTACACTACCTCAGGGTTTCTTCATCTTCACACACCTTATAGGACTCATCATTGAGGCTAGGCATTTTGGACAGCTCTCTGCACTATTGGTGAGCTTGGTGGGTAGCCTTTGAGGAGCCTTCCTTTTCCATGGTCAATTGTTCATTGGTTCTTGACTTTTCCATAGCAGTTTGCAATAGGCATGCGATTCAATCCTTTATTTTTTAGGTCTTATGGAATAACAATTAGTTGAATATTCAGCTATATTCCTACTTGATTGTCTCGCACCAAGGGACTTACTTGTTCTATGCTAGGCTTCTAGTTCTTATCCTCGATCTATGCTCACCACACTTGAAAAGATGTTGAATACAATTTTATTTATGGTTGAGGAAGAACCTACTTAGACACTTGAGAAATAGGATCTGAGTTAGTGGGATAGTAAAGAGAAAGTAAGAAGATGTAAGAGAATCTTAATATGTTTAAAGAACTTACAAAGAGCTTTACATTTGCTTTGGGGGGTACTATTGTATAATAGGTGGAAGGAGGAAGTAAGAGAGAACATGAACCAAATAAAATTTTCTCTTGAAAAGAGAAACTCTAAAATGATAAAGAAAAGTTTACTTTATTCCTTCCTTTCTTCTGTTCAAAGTCCACCTATGGTGTTTATTTTTGGAAAGTATGGGGGGACACCACGCATATTGTAGGGGGATACTTATTAAAGTGATTGGGTATGACATTGAGATATAATGCACTATCTTAAATGATAGAGGCATCACCCTTCAATGGACCTAATCACCTAATAAGGACTCTTAAGGTAAGATGCATCTTCGAATATACTAGATATTTTTTTCCCTACTTTACATAGATGAATAAAGCAGAGTTTATATTAAATCGGGTTCTAAAGTTTCCTATGGAGGCAAGCCTCCATAGTTAATTACTTCCTAAGGAATGTGAATTCCTTAGGAATACTCTTGATTAAAGTAGACAATTATCATCTCCAAAGATTTCAAGGTTACTCAAAGTTGGTTGTATTTGGAAAATCAATTGGGAAAGTTCAAGGAGAAGACTTATTTTGGAATCTAAAGGGTGGAAGTGGGAATGCTCATTCTAGAAAATCTAGTGAGCATTCCAATCTATCTATGATTGGGCTATATACATTTGAAAGTGAAGAGATTTATTTAATTGAGTTAAATTTTATTAGATTGCTAGGGCTTATAATCCAATAACATAAGGTTGTGGGAATGCCTAAGAGGTGAATATTTATGCTTGTAGCCCAAAGAAAACAACTACCTCGGATCCTAAGTCTAGGGGGCTTTAACATAAGCTAAAGTATGACCTAAATCTAAGCGAAGATTGGCATAAAGTTTACCTCCACAAGAGAGGATAAATCACCTGACTTCTAGATTTATAATCGCATGGAGTGGCTGCCAGCTAACTCCTCCTATAGTTGTAAAATTATGCAGTCCAATCTTATAAAATTACAAGATAGTTAGGCTATTACTAATTTAGGAAAAGACTAAAGTCCTTAAACATAATCCCTAAGAGACTAGAGCATAAGTGGTATGAATGATGACTTAGTCTAGTGCAAAAAAAATCTTTTTAAGTTTAATTTAATTTTTGATGCTTCATTGGCTTTAGGATTTTGATGCCTAAATGCATAATAAAATGGATTATTGGCCAAATGAAAAGAGAAAGAGGGCGAAGCTCCATCAGTAAGGGTTGCTCTCATGGGTCAATCGGTCCCTATGCGTGTAAGGATGGAGGCCCTCATTTTTTTAGGAGAGATTAAAGATGCATGCACGATGTGATACATATAACACTCAGCTAAGGAGTTGTTAAATCTTTTAATTATCTTATTTAATACTTAGGCATTATGGTGAGGTTATGAAATATTTAAAATTTGGTTATGAGTGATTAATTGGGGTAAAATTTTAATTTTTCCTAAGAGCCTAATGGCATCTAAGCCACATTAAAGCATCAATCATTTGAGAAACTAAGAAATGCATGCCATTTTTAGTGCACAAACTAAACAAATCATCAAACATTTTTATAAAACTATCATGAAAGAATAATAGGCCAATTTAGTCGGGTGCCGCCGTACAACCCAAAAAGATGAGATGGGTAGCCGAGCTCTACCCTTATGCAACCTAGAATTAAAAATAATAATAATAATAACAATTTATTAATACTATGGGGGGTCTTATTTCTTCATTTCTCATGTCTTCATTTTTTTCCTCCTTGCTTCTTTGATTTGATAGGTTTCAAGGCACCCCAGGACAAAGCCTTCTAGCCAATGCTCATCCTAAACTCACATAGCACTAATCCTAATTCCTAATGCAAAATTATATTAAAAGTGAGAAAAGTAAATCTAACTACACCTATAAATTAAAGATTATCTAAATATACATATATTTCCAAGCAGTTATATTTATAATTTGGACTTAGCACCCTACACATAGGTAACCAAGCCCACCTATCCTAACTTGGATTATGCTTCAGGGTTTAAGCAACATGCAAATGGAGCATTCACATTTATTTTAAGCATCCCCTTAAGCATAATACCTTGCAAAAAATATGATTAGGTGAATATCGGCCTGACATCTAGTCTACGAGACATTCACCCTAACATCTAGTCTAAAATAATACATCACAAAATAAAATATACATCACATCATGCACAGTCCTAATATAGAACTAGAAGTGATGACTTAATTTTAATGTGTGTATTAAGGCTTGTGTGGTAAATCTTGCTAGGCATTAGTGGTATAATTTTCTAAATGTAGAAGGATTTAATTTCACGAGAAAGGGGAATTTCACTTGAAGTGCTTTAATTGATTTGTAGATTTTACTTTATGTTTTATTTTATTTCATTTGATTTACACTTAGCAATTAAGTGTTGTAAAGAGAAGAAAAGAGGATTTCCCTCTTTTATCCCTAACTTAAGCCACTTTCTAAATTATATTAATTTGATTTAGTTCTCTTTAGTGAATGGCTTATTACACATTTTTAAATTAATCCTAAGTTTAGGTTCACTTTAAATAACTCCATTCAATATAAAAGGCATCTTAAGATTAATCTAACTGAATTACTATCACATGATGTATGTTAACTCATTCCTTTCCATCACATGTAACATGCATATAATTTGTAATCCTAAGTATATCTATACATGCAACATGTTTTAGCACACTTATATGATGAATGTATATGTATTTAAAGTTTATATTCTTTTATATGATTGAATTATTTAATCATATTAGTTTAAATCTCTATCTAAATCTTATACAAAATACATGGGATGAAATTAAATAGGTATGTGCCATTGTTAACTGAAGTGAGGTAATCAAATGGCCTCCTTGGGGATAGTTAATGTATCATATTCCTCGGATGTCCAAACTATGTACCCATTTGCATTCAAACATATGTAAATTTATATACATGAATATGAGAAAGAAAGCTCCAAATCACATGACTAATTAATCCAAACACTTGGTCAATTATGAATGCATGCATTTTTAGTAGAAAAGATGGATTTTATCCTTTACACATACATATGCATGTAAAGAGAAATAAACTAGTACGTGCCTTTGTTAACTAGGGAAGTGAGGTAATAAAATGACCTCCTTGGGGCTAGCTAAAGCCTCGTATTCTCAGGATGTCCAAACTATATACTTTGTTATCTCACTACACATGAATGTATATGCAAATAAGAGGAAGAAAACCATGTAAAAATTGCATTTTTTATTTAAATGAAATATTTATGTATGTGAAACAAGATCCTATCTAAATTCTAATGTAGAAATACATGTAAATGAAATCAAATAAGTATGTGTCAATTTAAATCAGGGAAGTGAGGTAATCAAATGACCTCCTTGGGGCTAGCTAAAGCCTCGTATTTTTAGGATGTCTAGACTATATACTTATTAACATTCAAACACATGAAACTACAAATGAACTATGGAAAATAAAGCTTTACTTCACATACCTAGGCTATAAGCAAATACAAATCTATATGTATTCATTACTACTATCACTCTAATCAATGTAATTAATTTAAGCTTTTTTGAAAAATAATTTGAATTTACTAGTGATAATAGCCACACATATTATAAAATTAATCCAACACATGGAAGCTTCACATAAAAGAAAAATATTTGATTTAGTTGATTTTGAAAAGATGAATGTATGATTTCAAATGACAAACAACATTTAACATGATTGAAAAGAAATAAATAAACATAAACACATGATTTCATTCAATCAAACTAATTCTTAAGAATAATTAATTAACCAATAAATCCCAAGAAAATCAAGGGAGGCAAATGTCACCCCTTAAACAATCTTAGAAAGCTTGTGGTTAATTAATAAATTAATTAGGGAGTAATGAAGCTAATTAATTTTCTAATTAAATCCTAATTAAGCCTTAATTACTATTCAAAATTAATTAAGGATAGTTTTTAATAAATTCCTCTCTGAAATACCTTTAAAATAAGTATTTATTTATATTATTTAGGATTTTTCTATGATTTGTTATAATTATTTGAAGTTTCAGCCATTAAAAATAGATAATTAGGCCTAATTAAAGCTTAATCTCATCGGCCCCACGTGGCCTGCTAATGCAGCACACTTTTCACGTGGTGCCATGAGATTCGCTATTAAAGTGTGTCCGAGTCAACGCTGACATGACTGACGGCAGACGAGCTTTTGATCTCAGCCGTTCAATCTTAGATCGAACGGCGCAGATCGATCTCATGGTTAATAAAGGATGAAATCATCTCGATCTAAAGGATCTAATAACGGCCATCCGTTCTGATCATGCAGAATGGACGATGTGTGATCTATCATCTCACAGGCGACGAAGGACGAAAGTCGTTTGCCATTACCCACACAATTCGAGCTCACCCGAGCTTAGATGCACTCCAAATGGATCCCACACTTTCACGACAATGATCAGATGGGATCCAACAGTCAAGATCACGCAGCATTCAACTTTCCTTAGAAAAGCTCAATGAATTTTACAAAATCTTGATTTCAATGGCATACTTCACGCTAATGACGATGGTTCGCATGCTTAGGCCATCCGTCAAAAAACCTGTTGAGTTACAATTGAATTAATTTCATGTTGTTTGCTCGGAGACCAAGTTTTGTCCCTCGGAGGCTTGGCTTTGGTCGAAGTGCTCCCAGGGGCTTGGAGCTCGGGGAAGGATTGAGTTACGGGTGTAGTAAAGGTGTGGAAGGAAGAATTTAGTTTAAGTGGGGGAATTAAGGAAGTTAGGATCGAGAGAGGCTTGTCCTATTTCGAGTGCTGCGGGAAGAATAAATACATCAAGGGGAAGCTCAGGGAAGGCTCGAGAGCTCACTAGGGACTCAAAAACTCTCTTAGAAGCTCAAGGATCGAATGTGTGAGAATGGGCTGAGAATTGGGGAGGGGTATACCCCTCTCTAATTGAAATGGATGGATGGGATTGACTTCCATTTTTGGCCGACGAGCCACCGTCAAGCCATCGAAGTGGTCGCCATAACCTCCACATGGCACAACTTAAGTGGTGGAAGAGTTGGGAGGAGGCTCAAGGCAATTTCCCTCCCTTTTGGGTCCAATGGATTTTAGGCATGGAGGGAGGTGAGTTAGGTCACCTCCCCTTGATCCATGGTAAACCTAGCCCACTTGGGCTGGGTTTAGGGGTGTAGGACAGACCCCAAATTGGGTCTTGGAGACTTGCTAATTTTAGCAAAGTCCCATGTGGGGGAAGCAAATCAAGGGGATTGTCTTGGGTTTGACTCCAAACTAGGTTGGGTTAGTTTTGGGCTAACCTAAGGTGATTTTGGGTCGAGTTAGGTCAGGTCCCAAGGGGCCATTATTGGTTCCAAAGGATTTGGCTCAATTTGGGTCATGTTGGGTTAGGTTGACCAATTGGTCGAATTGGGTCAAACCAAGGATTGGGTTAGGTTCAAATAATAATTTGAAGTTTTTTCATTCCAGTGGTTTCAATCAATTTAGCTTAAGTTGATTTTGGCACATTTGGATTCATATAGGCTAAATGGGTCAAGTTCAACATTCAATTTGGAATGAACTTGAGCCAATGGTTGCAGTCAATTTGAGTTAGATCATGAGTTGACCCAATTTTGCCTTTTAGGTCAATTTAGGTCAACTTGAGTCAAAGGACCAATTAGGTTTGGTTTTGCTCAATTGATGGTCAAGTCATGCTCAATCACTGATCATGGGTTGGTGTGAAGCCATGGTTTCAATTGATTTGGTTTAGGATGAATTTTTGACTAGTTTGGGTTCATATGGGTTAAGAATTTGACTTGGTCAAATGACCAAGTTGACTTGGTTTAACCCAATTTATGATAATTGATCATCTAAGGTGATCATCAATCATGGGAGGTTTGGTTCAATCCAATTTGGGTTGGATTGGAACTTTGCTCAAAAGATCCTTTAGGTCACTTTAGATAAAGTGAATCTAAATGGGTCAATTTTTGATTTTAGTTTGATTAAGGATTAGTTGAATTTATATATGAGTTTAGGATTGAAATATAAATTCAATTGCAATCAATTTGAATTCTAATAGGCTTTGGTTCATTTGAAAATTTCAAGTCAAAAGGGCTAAGTTGGGTTTGACTTGGGTTGATCTTGGTTTGGTTTGATGATTTTAGATTTTATTTATATTTGGATAGGTGGTTAGAGTAATGATAGATTCAAGAGAAAATCTATTAGTTTTGGCTTGATTTAGATGGGATTTGGTTAAGTCCAAGGAATTGGTTCAAAGGATCTTGGATTGAATTTTGATTTTATTTTGGATTTAGTTATGGCTATTTGAATGTATATTTCATTTATATTTGGGAAGATAATTGAAGGTATAATTGATTTATAAAAAAATCAATTGAGTTTGAAGTGTTTTGAAGGAAAATTTGGCTAAGCTCATGAAGGTAGGTCCAAAGGGCTTAGAAGGAAATTTGATTTAGTTTGATTTAATTTTGATCATTAGAGTGTAGATTTCATTTATATTTATGAAGATGATTGAATATATGATTGATTCATAAAGAAATCAGTTAAATTTAGATTGAATTGGGTAGAGATTTGGTTAAGTTTATAGAATCATATCATACGACTTAAGAGGGATTTTGGAGCTTGGATTTGATCTTGGGTTTCAATCATTTGGAGTTGGATTTAGATTTAAATTTGATATATTGATTGGAGGATTGAATTGATCTTTGAGAAAATCAATTGAGTTTAGATTGAATTGGATTTAGTTAGGGCTACATCCATGGGTATCAATCATAAGGCTTAAGAAGAATTTTGAGCTTGGATTTGAGGTTGAGATTGATTGTAAATTTTGGAATTTAAATTTGAATTCAGATTTTGAATTTGGGTTTTGAGAAGATGAACATGGATTGGGTTTAGGCCATATGGTAGGTAAATCTCCTAAGTCCCTAAGGCATAGCCTACTCCTATGACTAGCCATTCTAAGTCTTTAGGCTTAGGTTAAACATTCACCTGTGTCTTAAGACTAAGGAGCTCTTAATGTCTAGAAGAGTCATAGATCTATGATGAGGAGATTGAGAACTCACTCCAAAAGTGAGGTCAACATCCCCCTCCCCATAAAGTTTTAGAAGAGAGGTACTTTAGGTGCAGTCGGCACAACTATCGAGTCAAATGTTAAAAATAATTTGCTTGCTTATGATTGATGAGTTTCTTCTTGGCGAAGTTTCTTATGCTAGTGATTTCAACCTTGTTGTGGTGTCTTGCTTATCATGCCATTACATGTGAAGTAGCGAGGTGGATAACTTAAACTTGAGATGAGATCTTGAACATTTATCTACCGGATGTAACTCCATTCCTCATGCATTTCTTTTATAGTCTTCATGTCTAGGATGAGTCTTAGTGTTGTGTTGGCTCGATTGAGGTAATCATATGGCTACCCAACTCATGGGGCTTTCATGGATATACAATAAGGGCCTTCCTAATTTGATTTAGATTTACCATCACTTTTGTGATGAGGAATAATTAGTCTCTCAACATAAGACCAATTTTGCTTTTTAAAATGTCGGGGGACATACTGTGTCATCAAAAGCCTTAGACATCCTTGTTTGATAAATTCATAAATTTTTTGGGCTTGGATTCTAACTTCATCGAGTGCATCCAACTCTTCCATTCATAGATGAGAATTCTTATCTTGAGTGAGATTAAATTGTACAGCTATTTGAAGTGATGGAAACTCAACTTCTAATGGCAACATTGCTTCAACTCTGAATAGCAAAGCATAAAGAGTGGTGGTTCGATATACCCACAATCTTTCTATCATTTTAGTATGCGACTCTCATTGTTTTTGATAAGAATCCTCTTGAATAACTTCACTAATATTTTATTGAAATCCTATGTTAAACCATTGGCCCTTAGATTATATATTGATGAGTATCATCAATCTACTTTGTGTTGATCAATGAATCTTTAGATTTTACACTTTTGAATGTTGGGTCGTTGACTGAGCTAATCTGGTGTGACACATCGAATATATAGACAACATTATTATTGAAAAGTTGATCACTAAATTAGCAATGACTTCTTTAAATGTAACAATTTTGGCTCATTTGGAGAAATAATCCATTGCTACTAAGATGAAATGGTGGCTAGCTAATGATGGTGGACTAATGGGTCTAATTATATTTATGCCCCAACATTTGAACGGCCAGGATGCTATTGTTAGAGGCATAGATTTAGAGGTTAATGAATGATATCACCATGGATATGACATTCATGGTACATTTTGGCATGATTGAGACAATCTTTTGCCAACACAGCTAATAATAGTCTATTCTCTTTTTTCACCACCATCTTAGGACCTAATTGATGTGTGCCACAAGTGAATTTTAATCATCGCCTTATTGTCTTAATCTTTCCGAAGACATCACAACCACATTTATTCAAAGGATCTTAGGTATAAAGTGTCATTGACATAAGCAGATCATAGGTATTTTCTAATCTATACAACTAGTGATTTAGTACTTGGCAACTTGGCTTCCTTGAAATAGTCGATGAAAGATTATCTTCAATCATCTAGATCTTCCAACATAAAGGCTTCTTATTGATCTTCCAAGGATTCTTTAGGCTTACACTTTCTTGTTGGTCTTGAAATTTTACTCATAACAGAGTGTCAAGACAAACCATAATTGCATCCTATTAGCTTACACTTGACGACCCCTCTAGTGGGTGGTATTTATTTATTGGTCGTAGAACTCGATGATTAAAAACTTCTATCATTATGAAATCATCATCCTTCTTGCCATCTCCTAACCAATTTCGTTAAGAAATTTTCTTTGTTGTTCTCCAAAAGAGAAACTTGAGTCAATGTGATGCTTAGAATATATTTCATGAGCTCGAGTACTTGCTTGTGATAATAAGCTAATTTTAAAATATTAATTTTGTAGATGCTTAAAACTTGATTGATGACAAATTGAGAATCTCCAAAAATTTACAAGTTTTGGATGTCGATAATAATGGCTTCTTTAATGCACGCTATCAATGCCTCATGGTCGACCTTATTATTGGTTCTTAGCTCAGTTAGTTTGTATGGCCATCTCATTATGCCACCTTCGGGAGTTATGAAGATGACACCAATGCTAGCTCTTTCCATTAGGAGATTTAGAGGTTAAGTAAGCCTGATTGATGAAGTTATATTAAAGTACATTTCCCAAATCTATATATTTTCTCTTTATTGAATGAGTAGAATCTATTCATTAGGTATATCATCATTAAGCGGTGAATCTATTAGGATAGGATGCCCAATAAGAAAGTTTGTCAGGATCTATCCTTTCAACATCATTTGAGGAACGTATGTTATGCCAAACTATAGAAACAGAGCTGCCCATCTAGCCAATTGACCTGTCAACACTGATCTTGTCACCAAGAACTTAAGCAGATCGATCTTAGAGATAAGCATTATTTTATGAGATAACATGTAATAGCAGAGCTTTTGTACAACAAATATTAGTGCCAGACAATTCTTCTCAAATCAGAAAATATCTTGTTCCAGCTCTTATTAACCTCCAACTAATATAATAGAAGGTGTTCTCCTTACCTTCTTCATTATATTGCAGCTATAATTCTCCCACTGATTCTCCTAATGTAGCTATATACAAAATAAGAGGCTTCCCTAGAATTGGTGCTACATGGATTGGTGGATTTAATAGGTACTTCTTGATATTGTCAAAGACTTATTGGCACTCTTTATCCCATTTGAATGTGACATTCTTCTTCATCAATTTTACAAAAGGTTGACATCACCCTAACAGATTTGATATAAATCATCAGATAAATGCAAATTGTCCTTGTAAAGAATAAAGCAAACACAAACTTTTCAGTGTAAGCATTTCAATAATTGTCTTAATTTTAGTTGGATTATATCCATTCCTCTATGGCATACAATGTATCAAAAAAAATTTTAGAAGTTACCCTAAAAGCACATTTGAAGGGATTTATCTTGATATTATATTTTCTTATTATTTCAAGGATAATCCTCAAATTATTAAGATAATCTTTATAATTCACATTTTTAACGATGAGGTCATCAACATAACACTCCACCTACTGATGAATTAAGTCATCAAAGATGCACGTTATGGCTCTCGATATTTAACTCTTGCATTCTTTAGACCAAATGATATGATTGTGTAATAATACATGTCGATTTGTGCTAAAGGGAGGCAGGGATCTTATGCTCTTCTTTGTCTCTTAAGTACTTCATACATTGATGCAGAGTGTATAAAATCATTTCATACTCATGGAGCCACGAGTGACCCTGAATGAAGTATCAGCATCAATAATGTGAAATTTTATTTTTGTACAAAGCTAAATGAATATGAGATGCAGAATGAAAGATCTAAGAGTCTTTTGTCTCTTTTTATTGAAGAAGTTGTCTCACCCAAGGTGTTAGATATTGAAGGATTGACTTATGAGATTGAGTGATGAGCCTAGGTCAACTAGAATTCGATTGACTATAGCACCATCACTCTCAAACATATAGTAGATTATGTTATGATGTTTCGAGCATGAGATCTCTTCCAAGAAAGTTATTGTCGGGAGATCTTAAGATTGTAATACTTCAATCATACACCGCTTGATAAAGTATGATTCATATTTTTCTGGATCCTTAAGAATCTGTATTAAGGTTTCACGAAAATCATTTGACATCAAAAGAGCTTGGTATACACTAAGTTGTGAGATCTTTCTCAGATGTGATAAGATATTGTAATTATTATTATTTTTTACCTAGATTGAATTTATTTTTAAGATCTGTAGGAATGGTATTCTCATTGACTTCAATATTTTATCTTTGTCTTTATTTGATGGTCCCTTCTTCAGTGTAGGTGGTAGCAAATTTTCACTCCTTAGTTACTCTTGGATTGCTCTATCTAGCTCAGACTCTTCTAAGAAGGTAACACCTTAAAAGCCACCATTTATCCCTAAGGATTAGATGGAAGCTTTGGAATCACTGCCCAACTTCATGCCCTTCATTTTTGATGTCAATAAAGACTCTGACTCATCTTTATTAGAGAAGAACAAGAACAAGTCCTCTTATGAACCGTCATCTGCTCATCACACTATCAAGCAAGACTTAAATATTGCATTTTTAGCAACCCTTCTCCTTACAGAGGTAGACTTTTTTTTAGTATAGATACTCAAGCATTTTGTATTTATCAGAGATGCTTGAGTGCAATTATCATGAGGATGTGAGCTTTGTCATGAAGCATCCGATGACACTGAGATAAACCGACATGTTTCTCTAGGAAGTGACTCCTTATCATTATCTCCTTCTTTATTTGATTCAGCAATCAAGAGTTTAGTCATGAAGTTGGCAAGCTTGATGGATTGTCTCATTGGTTGGTGATATCTGTCTATAGATTATTAATAATTTTTTGGGTTGTGGTTTTCTTCTTAACTTTCTTCCATTTAGCTAGCCTCCTAAATCTACTTGGTAAACATTGGATGGGTTACTTCTCACACTGTGATGTGCTATCCTTATTAAGATGTCTCTGTGGAGTTGAGGTACTCGATCTTGGTATTTCTTTTAACTCAAAAACTAATTCAAGTGGTGATTTCTAGTTGACACCGAGGATGCTTTCTAGCTGCTTCAACACCTTAGTAGTTTTCTTTGAGACTATAATCTCTCATCATTCATCTTCAGCTGATTTTTCTTTCACCTCAATCTCAGTTAGGGTATGGAGGACATGACTACTATGATAGACTCTCTTTCTTGATGAACAAGAACACTGTTTAATAGTGTTAATTCACCATTTATGTATTTTCTTTCAACCAATCTTTGAATACATAGCAATCTTTAATGGAAGCCATGCACATATATGATGATATTTTATCAGTGTGTTATGTACTTGGAAACTGACTAGTCTTTTCTTCTCTTCTCTATGGCAAGATCAACAATAATTATCTTCTTGACTACACTAGCAAACCCTTGATGAACATTATTTTTAACTCAAAGAAATGTCTTGGCAAGTCATTAGGCAACTCAGTGCCCCATTCGAAAGTAGTTGAGATTAGATTGCTAATGAATTGACAAAAAAGTAGTGCATCATTGGACACCATATCACACCTTATATTTTTCCATAATGATTTCTTTTTTAAGCTTCGGCCTCCAAATTTGCTTGCCTTTCTGTCAGAACCTTTCGATAGCGAATTCCCAGATGTATAGTCCAGGTGTCATGCTCCAATGCTCACCATGTAGGGCTTACATTGGTTGATCTTAAGTCACCACCATTGATGGTAACTTTCTTAATGAGTTTTTCTCATTATCTCTAATCAACTTGTGGTGTTTTCTATTTGGAGTCGTAGGGACATCACACAGATCTTATGAGGGTACCTATTGAAATGACTGGTATGACATCTAAGGAATGATGTATTATCTCAAAAGATAGAAATATCACCCTACAATGGACTCAATCACCTAATAAGGACTCTTAAAGCAGGTGAGTCTACATATATACTAGAGATCTTTCCCTACTTTAAATAAATAAGTAAAGTAGAGTTTATTTTATGTTGGATTCTTTAGTTCCCTATGGAAGTAAGCTTCTATAGTTAATTACATCCTAGAAAATGAGAATTTTCTAAGAATACTCTCAATTAAAGTAGTTAATTAATGTCTTCAAAGATTTCGAAGCTAGACTATCAAAGAATTTTTTTTGTTATGGGAAATCAAATGAGATTGTTTGAATAGGAAGACTTCTTCATGGGTTCCAAAGGAGAATAAGTAAGAAGCATTCAAGATTTTATGAAGCCTAGTGGATACTTCAGCCTACCCTATGGTGAGGCTTTACATTTTTGAAAGAGAGAATTTATTTTCATTCGAGTTGAAATTTTTTTAGAAAACTAATACTCACATTCCAACAACATAATATTATGAAAATGCCTAAGAGGTGAGGACTTATACTCGTAGCAAGAGAGAAACAAGCCACCTCAAAACCTAAATCTAGAGTGCTCTAGCATAAGCTAAGAGCTCGACCTAATTCTACTCGGGGGAATGGGATATATTGATTCACTTCCGCTAGGGAGACTAGATTGATCCTGACTCTTTTGGACTTATAATTTCCTAGAGTGGCTTCCAACTAACACATCCTATGATTGAAAATCATGTAGGCTAGTCATAAGTAAATGCAAGATAGCTAGGTCATTGTAAATTAGGAAAGAGTTTATAATACTAAACTCACTCCCTAAGAGACTAGAACATGATTGGTGTGCAAATTATTATCTAAGCTATTACAATAAAATTTATATATTTTTATTTCATTTTTGACTCATCATTTCAGACTCAGGCTTGAGAGAGTTTATGCCTATATGCATGATGAAAAATGGATATGGGCTAAATCAAAGAGAAAGGGTGTTCTCCACTACAAGTGACTGCTCTCACAAGTGACTATAGCACCATCACTCTCTACAGAAACATATAGTAAGCGATTATGTTATGATGTTTCGAGCATGAGATCTCTTCCAAGAAAGTTATTGTCGGGAGATCTTAAGATTGTAATACTTCAATCATACACCGCTCGATAAAGTATGATTCATATTTCTCTGGATCCTTAAGAATCAGATTAAGGTTTCAGAAAATCATTTGACATCAAAAGAGCTTGGTATACACTAAGTTGAGATCTTTCTATGTGATAAGATATTGTAATTATTATTATTTTTACCTAGATTGAATTTATTTTTAAGATCTGTAGGAATGGTATTCTCATTGACTTCAATATTTTATCTTTGTCTTTATTTGATGGTCCCTTCTTCAGTGGAGGTGGTAGCAAATTGTCACTCCTTAGTTACTCTTGGATTGCTCTATCTAGCTCAGACTCTTCTAAGAAGGAAACACCTTAAAAGCCACCATTTATCCCTAAGGATTAGATGGAAGCTTTGGAATCACCGCCAACTTCATGCCCTTCATTTTTGATGTCAACAAAGACTCTGACTCATCTTTATTAGAGAAGAACAAGAACAAGTCCTTTTATGAACCGTCATCTGCTCATCACACTATCAAGCAAGACTTAAATATTGCATTTTTAGCAACCCTTCTCCTTACAGAGGTAGACTTTTTTTAGTCTAGATACTCAAGCATTTTGTATTTATCAGAGATGCTTGAGTGCAATTATCATGAGGATGTGAGCTTTGTCATGAAGCATCCGATGACACCGAGATAAATCAAGACATGTTTCTTTAGGAAGTGACTCCTTATCATTATCTCCTTCTTTATTTGATTCAGCAATCAAGAGTTTAGTCATGAAGTTGGCAAGCTTGATGGATTGTCTCATTAGTTGGTGATATCTGTTTATAGATTATTAATAATTTTTTGGGTTGTGATTTTCTTCTTAACTTTCTTCCATTTAGCTAGCCTCCTAAATCTACTTGGTAAACATTGGATGGGTTACTTCTCACACTGTGATGTGCTATCCTTATTAAGATGTCTCTGTGGAGTTGAGGTACTCGATCTTGGTATTTCTTTTAACTCAAAAACTAATTCAAGTGGTGATTTCTAGTTGACACCGAGGACGCTTTCTAGCTGCTTCAGCACCTTAGTAGTTTTCTTTGAGACTATAATCTCTCATCATTCATCTTCAGCTAATTTTTCTTTCACCTCAATCTCAGTTAGGGTATGGAGGACATCACTACTGTGATAGACTCTCTTTCTTGATGAACAAGAACACTGTTTAATAGTGTTAATTCACCATTTATGTATTTTCTTTCAACCAATATTTGAATACATAGCAATCTTTAATGGAAGCCATGCACATATATGATGATATTTTATCGGTGTTATGTACTTGGAAACTGACTAGTCTTTTCTTCTCTTCTCTATGGCAAGATCAACAATAATTATCTTCTTGACTACACTAGCAAACCCCTTGATGAACATTATTTCTAACTCAAAGAAATGTCTTTAAGTCATTAGGCAACTCGTGCCCCATTCAAAAGTAGTTGAGATTAGATTAATGAATTGACAAAAAAGTAGTGCATCATTGGACACCATATGTCAAACCTTATCTTTCTCCATAATGATTTCTTTTTTAAGCTTCGGCCTCCAAATTTATTTGCCTTTCTGTTAGAACCTTTCGACAGCGAATTCCTGGATGTATAGTCCAGGTGTCATGCTCCAATGCTCACCATGGGGTTTACGGTTGATCTTAAGTCACCACCATTGATGGTAACTTTCTTAATGAGTTTTTCTCATTATCTCTAATTAGCTTGTGTTTTCTATTTGGAGTCGTAGGGACATCACATCTTATGAGGGTACCTATTGAAATGACCGGTGACATCTAAGGAATGATGTATTATCTCAAAAGATAGAAATATCACCCTACAATGGACTCAATCACCTAATAAGGACTCTTAAAGCAGATGGGTCTACATATATACTAGAGATCTTTCCCCTACTTTACATAGATAAGTAAAGTAGAGTTTATTTTATGTTGGATTCTTTAGTTCCCTATGGAAGTAAGCTTCTATAGTTAATTACATCCTAGAAAATGAGAATTTTCTAAGAATACTCTCGATTAAAGTAGTTAATTAATGTCTTCAAAGATTTCGAAGCTAGACTATCAAAGAATTTTTTTTGTTATGGGAAATCAAATGAGATTATTTGAATAGGAAGACTTCTTCATGGGTTCCAAAGGAGAATAAGTAAGAAGCATTCAAGATTTTATGAAGCCTAGTGGATACTTCAGCCTACCCTATGGTGAGGCTTTACATTTTTGAAAGAGAGAATTTATTTTCATTCGAGTTGAAATTTTTTTTAGAAAACTAATACTCACATTCCAACAACATAATATTATGAAAATGCCTAAGATGTGAGGACTTATACTCCTAGCAAGAGAGAAACAAGCCACCTCAGAACCTAAATCTAGAGTGCTCTAGCATAAGTTAAGAGCTCGACCTAATTCTACTCGGGGGAATGGGATATATTGATTCACTTCCGCTAGGGAGACTAGATTGATCCTGACTCTTTTGGACTTACAATTGCCTAGAGTGGCTGCCAACTAACACATCCTATGATTTAAAATCATGTAGGCTAGTCATAAGTAAATGCAAGATAGCTAGGTCATTGTAAATTATGAAAGAGTTTATAATACTAAACTCACTCCCTAAGAGACTAAAATATGATTGGTGTGCAAATTATTATCTAAGCTATTACAACAAAATTTATATATTTTTATTTCATTTTGACTCATCATTTCAGACTCAGGCTTGAGAGAGTTTATGCTTATATGCATGATGAAAAATGGATATGGGCTAAATCAAAGAGAAAGGGTGTTCTCCACTACAAGTGACTGCTCTCACAGGTGAAGCATATCCTCTATCATGCAAAAGTGGAGATCCCCTACTATAAGAGTGAAACAATATGCATGCATGCTGTTGTAACATACAACCATACAACTAAGAGGTTACTAAATCTTTTATTCTCTTGATTAACTTCCTAAGCTTTAAGATGAGGTTGTGAGTTGCATAAAATTTTTTTTATTTGAGTTATTAAATTAGGGTAAAAAATTAATTTTTTTTTAACAAACTTACCGTATCCAGGCCACATAGCAAATAATCACACTTTAATAAACTTATAGAAAGCATGCAATTTCTATTACGCAATCAATATAAACACAAGAGTCAAATATTAAGTATGTAAAAGAATAAAAGGCCAGTGTAGCCTGCACCGATTACACCGGAATAGAAAAGAAATTGGGTAGCCGAGCTCTACCCTTATACAGTTCGGATTATAATTCATAATAAAAATAGAGCTATGGGAGTCTTCAATTCTTTTTTGTCCACTTCTTGGGTTGGAGTACTCAAGGCTTCACAGGGCCTGCCAAGTTTATGTCTTCTAACAACTGCTCATCCTAAACCCATAGTATTAATCATAATCCTATTATAAAATTATATTTTGTAAAAGGAAAATCTATCTACCCTTGTAAAATAAAGATTAGCTTAACAAGCATGTAAACCAAGCAATTATATTTCATACATTTGGACTTAGCACCCTGCCTAATGGTAACTAAGCCCGCCTATCCTAATGGATCATGCATAGGGACTTAAGCAGCACCTATAAGCAAAAGTATTTATATTTTATTATTATTACAGCGGTCTCTTAAGCATAATCCCTTGTAGAAGACATCATTAGTCTAATATCGCCCTAACATCTAGTCTACGCACAAGCAATCCTAGCATTCAGTCTAAAATATTACATCACTAAATAAAATACATCACCACAACAATCATCAGCCAAACTTAATACTAAGATCAGTGACTTAATATTCTAATGTGTGTGCTAAGGTCAATTGTAGTATGTCTTAATTGGACTTTAGAGTTAGGATTTTTTAATGATTGAATGTTCAAATTCCTTATCAATGGTGGTTATACTTTAAGTTGTTTAAATTTTAGATAAGATTTTTAAATTATATATTTTTTGTTTGTTTCTTAATTATAATTTAATATTATAAAGAGAAGAAAGAGAGTTGATTCTCTTTAATCCCTACCTTAAGTTGGTTCTAAAGAATGAATTTTCATAACTTTTAAGTCTTTTAATGAAACATTCATGAATTTTATTAGACTTATATTTGGATTTGACTTAATAAGTGTTATTTAAACATAAAAAGCATCTTAAGGTTAATGAAGCCAAGTCACCATCAAATGCATGATGCTTTGTCATTTTAACTTCATCATCAATAATATTGCAATCTTGTTTTATTTTATTTTCTTTTAATTTAATACCTATACATGCATCTTATACATGTTTTAAGCACACTTAAGCATGAATATACATGAATTTTATAACAAAAGAGATTTCATTTCACATCCAAACATATGAACAAAAGTGTATAAGAAGGACTATGCAAGTACTTGCCTTTGTTAAACTACAAAATTGAGATATCTCGACATCTTTGGGCCTACTTAAAGGCTCATGTTCCTAGGTATCCAAAATATATACTTGCAATTTCAAATACACATGCATACATACATAAACATAAAGATGAAATAATGAAAAGTTGTAAGTTATTATCATTTAGCAAGTGAAAATCTATTTGAATTACATTACTTACAATAAGGCTTACAAATATGAAGATTCATTTTCAATTCATTTAACTAATAATTAGTATATAAGACTTAATAAAAGCTAAAAATAATTTGAGATTTGCATAGTGGTAATAGCCACACCATATAACTTACTTTTCACATCATGCAACTTAAATGCAACATTTTCTTTCAAATTTAAAGCATGAATATTGAAGCACATGTATGAAAATTTAAGATAATTGAAATAAAATAATTAAACATCATCAAATGACATACTTTGCTTCATCAAAATCTAAGGACAATTATGTTAAATAAACACACCTTAAGCTTTTCTTTAAGATTTAAATTCTAAGTTTTAAACTATTTAATTCTAAAGAAGAGAAGCAAGTTTAGATTTTTTTTTAACCCTTACCCATGTTGATTAATTAATGAGTTTACAGAGGAGTTAAGTAAATTTTATAGTTTGATTAAAATTTGATTCATTAATAAATAAATCAATTACCTTACCAATACTCTTTGATTTAATTAATCATTAAACAATGGCCTAAACAATATGATGATGCGATTGAAAATAAAATTAGCAATGCTCTAAGGGTTCTAATGCAATTAAGCTCATGACTAATGATTAACTAAGTTAAGAGAGCTAAATTAATTACTTTCATAATTTCCCAAATCTATGGAAAATCATGATTTCATTAAGACCCTTATGTTAGCTAATCACATGAGAAGGATTCATTAGATTTTTTTTACAGATTGATTGTTTCAAAGTTTGAGTTTATTTAACCTCCTATATTTTGATTAATGATATTGACTTGGGATTCATTAGATTTTAGTTTGATTTGATTAAATTTTGATAATTCAATATCCTTTGAATCAATGTCTGTTCCTTTTCTTTTGAGTCTCAATTTTAATTATATGTGATTAGTATTGATTAATTTATTTTGACATTGTTTAAGTTTATTAATCTTATCATTTCATTTAAACTTAATTTGAATTGGTGAATATATTTCAATTTAATTGCCTTATGATTTGATTGAGGTTTGTTGTGATCTTTCACTTGGGTCCCAATTAGGTGTTTAATTATTTATTAAGTTTAATAATGTGTTCATGTGTTAATTGTCTTAGTCTAATAACTATTTAGTTTAGTTTGATCTTCATTTAGTTGATATGACTAATTTAATTCATTTGACTAACTTGATTTATTCAAATTTTATGTAAATTGATTTACTTTGATGTTGTTTGTAATTGATAGTAACTTAATATAATTTAATAACTTTGAAGTTTATATTTAATCTTAGCTACATTTGATTATGGTTTATTTATTGATTGGTTTGATTGAATTAAATGATTAATTAATTTTCAATTGAGTTTAAGTGACTAATTCAAATAGGGTATGTTTAGTTAGCTATATTAATTAGTTTCAATAGCTTAATAATTAATTAGTATTTATTTGGATCGTTTTTGGTGACTTAATTATCTTAGTTAAGAAGTGAAAGTTATAAATGCTATTGGTTAAGTTTTTAGTATTGTTTAAAGCTTACTTAATTGGATTATATGATTGATATTACTAGGGTTTAGTTCTTAATGATTTGAATGCTATAACCCACATAAGGATGTTCGTAATTATCTTGTTCAATTAGTTTAGACAAACATAATTTGGTGGCTAACTTAGTCCATTCTATTTAGATTTGTTTATTCAAATTGAGTATAACTTAGTTAAGTATTTGATTTTCCTAATTAAATTAAGGGTAATTTAATTTAAGTTTAGCATAATTAATTTGATTTAATGATTTAATTTTATTGAAGGGTTTAATTAATTTGATTAAAGAGTTTAATTAATTTATTTAAATGGTTTAATTAACTTGATCAAAAAGTTTAATTAGTTTGTTTAAAGAGTTTAATTGACTTGATTAAAGAGCTTAATTAGTTTGTTTAAAGGGTTTAATTAATTTGTTTAAAGAGTTTAATTAGTTTGATTAAGGAGTTTAATTAATTTGTTTAAAGAGTTTAATTGATTTGATTAAGGAGTTTAATTAATTGATTAAAGAGTTTAAATGATTTTATTAAAGAGTTTCATTAATTTGATTAAAAAGTTTAATTAATTTGATTAAAGGGTTTAATTAACCTGATCAAAAAGTTTACTTAATTTGTTTAAAGAGTTTGATTAGTTTGATTAAAGAGTTTAATTAATTTATTTAATAAGTTTAATTGATTTGATTAAATAGTTTAATTAACTTGATTAGTGAGTCTAATTAATTTGTTTATAGAGTTTAATTAATTTGGTTATGGTAGGGTTAACCAAAGTTTAATTATAAGTTAATCGTAGTTTCTTGTCAATTTAATTAGAGTTTGAGCTTTTAATTTGATTATATATATTCAGATTAATGATATAATTAACTATTTGATGATTTATGTTCATTCAGTCAAAGTTCAATGTGAAATTTAACTAATGTTTAGTTGAGTTTCATTTGTTAATTTAATTAAGTACAAGTTTATGTTGGGTTTAAGTTTAATTTTGTTTAAATCAAAGATTTTGGGATATTTATTTGACTTAATTAAAGTGATTTTTTTCTTAGTTTATCAAGCTTCAAAGGATTTTTCTTATTTTTTTAAGGTTCTTTGATGTTAATTAAAGTGATTTAACTTATTTTAATGATTTCTATGTTTTTTTTAGACTTTTAAATTAATTATTTTATGAAATTAGATATTTGAACTTTGAAATTTGATAACTTTTAATCTATTCATCATGTTGGCTTGAAATTTTTATGGTACATATGGTTCTACTCCGATTTCATCTCCTAAAGTTTTATCATGATCAAGGTGTAATTTGGGGTTAATTAAGATTTTGATGTTTCCAATAAAAGTCAAATAAAACCTAATATATTAAGAACTAATTAGGGCTTTTAATTTTTCTTGATTCCTCTTTGAAAGAAAATTTTAAAGAGGGTTTATTTGAAAAAAAATTTAGACTGTTAGTTGATTTATTATGATTTTTCAAAGTTCATGTCAATTAATTGATTTATTTAACTCAATTAATCCCTTAATTAGGTCATTTTACGGTTTAATGAATTTTAGAGGATTCTAATTATTTTATGAGGGTCAATGGAGTCATTTATAATGGTCTGAATTACTTTGATCATTTTTCTTAATTTTCTTCATTTTTAATTAATTATTTGACAAAAATAGTTCTTTGAATTTTAAAATCCAATAACATTTAATATACTCATTATTTAGACCTGAAATTTTTGTCGTAGGAATTTCCTGAAAATTTTAAATCAATTTGATTAGTATTTTGAGATTAATTAAGAAAATTCTATTTTTACTGAAATATAAATTAAGCCCAAAATACATAATAAAAATTAAGACTTTTAGATTCATTAGCTTCCTCTTGAAAAGAAGAATCCAACGACCCCTCATTTATAAATTTTTTAATAAGTATTTTTTTATGAATTTTTAAACTTTTAGGTACTTTTGAGCAATTTTTAAATTCAAAAAATATAGGATTTTCTTACTTGACCTAGTCAATGATGAGTCAACGCTAACTAGGCCGCATTTCCATGTGTTGTGGCTTGATTGGTCAAACGACACTGACATGGTCCATTTGAGTGGGAAAATCCAATTTGATCGAACAGATATAGACTGTCCGATTATAGATTGGACGGTCCAAATTGAACTCGGCGATCTAAGGGTTCAAATCAAGCAGATCTAACATTTTAACCAAGGTCGTCCATATCTATTAAAGGATATCAGATGGCCAAGGGGCCTTCTTCCTCCCAGCCAACGAGAAGAAGACTGGATGAACGGATTACTTCACGGGGCCATTCAAGCCTGATTTTCTAGAACTCCAAATCGTGTATTTGCACCGTATGACTAGGAGAAAGTAAAAGCAAGGAAATCGGAAAAAAAAATTCTAGAATCGTGTGAGTATTTGCACAAACAAAGAACCTATGAATTTTCTAAAGTTTTTGAGGAAATTACCTCACCGGAGCTAAGGTTCGACGAATTTCTCGATTAGGATATGCTCCTAGACATTAGATGAAGCTCAGGGATGAATACACCCTCTTGCCTCCTAGTCGTTTTCCTTCTCCGCCGATGGCCACCTCCTCTTCACAGAAATTTGACAGGCAGAGGAGCTCCAGGGACTATTTTTAGCCAAGCAAGAGAGAGCTAATGCTCTCTTTCCCCCTTCTTTTTAATGGTGGTCGAAAATCACCATTAATAATGGTTGGGGGAGGTGATGGCCAACTGGGAGGAAACTTGGAGAAGTCAAATTAGGTGGTTTAGCAACTACAAAGCATGGAGATATGGCTTGTGTTTAAGTGGATCTTGAATTTTGGCACCTTGCCATTGATTCCTTTCTCTCCTATGACCTCCATTGTTGACTTGAAGGAATGTGTTGAAGTCTTAGCCTCCATGTAACAGGTTTTGGATGTGGTTTGAGTCCACTTAAGCTAGGTTGGTTTGGTTTAAACTTCTCTGGACTCATTTGGCTTAAATGAGTCAAATTGGATTCAATGTATTTATTTAGCTCTATTGAGTTCAAATTGGGTAATAATTATGTTTGACTTGACATTTAGAATGATTTAGAGCAATTAATTTTGATTGATTTGGAGTTAGTTTTGATTCGAATCCGTTTCAACCCAAATTAGGTTGAATGAGCCAGATTGAGTTCGTTCGAATCAAATGATCGATATGATTCAAATTGAAGTGTGTTTAAGATTCAATTATATTTGATTAAGTATTTGAAGTAATTTGGAGCACTTGATTTTAATTAATTTGGATTTAGACCCATTTCGGCCTAAATTGGGCTTAATGGGTCAAATTGGCCCATCAAATTGGGCCAAGTAGCCAATTCGACCAAATCAAGCTTAAGGAATAGTTAGATTAAATTCAATTAGTTTGACTCTTGACTTATTGGGGCCCACATGGGTCAAATCTATGTTAGACAACCTGATTGGCCATTTTAACCCCATATGGAATTACCTTTGGATTCATTTATACTCATGTATTGATTCTATGCTTTTGGTTTGGTTTGATTTAATTTAGTTTTGATTTTTCAGGATTTTCTTAAACTTAGATGACTTTGAGCCCTAATGGGTTAATTGAGTTAATCAAACTCAATTACTTTAATCCAGGTTTAGTTTAATTTAAATTTTATTCTAATTTATTATTTTCTTTCTTGCTTTATTTCAGGTTGTGCACTTGACCACTAATCACAGTATCTTAAGTGCCTAATTAGGATGCTCTTTAATCTAAGGTTGGAGATCTTAATCTACTGATTATGGTGATTGTTAATCTCACTTGATGTTAACAGAATCTTAGTTCCTAGATTAAATCATAGGTCTAAAGGAAGGTTGTCAACCTCACTAAAAGTGAGGACAACACGGCTGTGATACTACCTCTTTATAAGGCCTTTCTCTTTGACAATATTTAGAACCATGTGCACTCTAGCAGATAGAGTTTTAGGTTGCTTCCTCTAGGAAGTTAGAACTTGTTGTTGTTAGTTCTATAAATATTATTTAATATTGCCAGTAAAGCTATTCCTCTTCATCCACTTAAGATTTTCAAACTTATTGTAGATGACAACACTCACTTCCAACATCATAATCAATGGCTTAGGTAGTAGTTGTTGAGCTCACAACTCAATATTTATTCTTCTCCTCTAATTCATAGTTAATTTTTCTCTAGATGTGAAAACTTCAGCATCATGTTTTCCTAGTGTGAAAGGCTTAATTTGCAGCGAGGTAGAGTTGATAAACATTATTGAAACTTTTTTGCTTAACAACAATCCACTTCACATATGGGGCTTAGGATGGCTCAGCCTTTAAAATATGAAGGCCCTCTTCTAGAGAGCCTCGACCATAATTGCTACTTTGGTTAACTTCCTTTTATTACATGGACCGATGTGCACGATGTGCTTGAATTTCAATAGATTGAGGCCCTCCAACAGTATCTTGGGTGGGTGTACCATGGACAAGTATGATAGAATTCTTGGTTGAAATTATTGGAAAGCCTACACGCCAAAATTGAATGATAGCTCCAACATCTAAGGTGCCTATCATAACATTAGCTAAGCAAATGTAAGCACATTGCCTGAGCTTCACAATAAAATGAGTGCTCTAAAGATCTATTATTTGCTTAAATGAAAGATGGGGATCAATAGTCAATGACTATAATGCATTCCACACTTTCATAATGCAGAATTACAATAGAATGAAAAATAATATAATAAAATAATAGATTTTATAAGAAATCTTAAATGACTTAGAATCGTGCTTAAAATATAATTAAAATTATTAAGAGTTTCAATTTGACAATTGATTTTAGTTTTTACTTAGTTTCCATTTATACTAAGTTTCAATTTAATCATACTACACTACTACTATAACTCAGATTTGACTACCCAAAGATGGAATGAGAAACATGTCATCAGCGGAGTTACTAGAAATCTGTGAGAGAGACGAATGAGAGATTGGGGAGGTGAGTGGTGTGTGTGTGTGTGTGTGTGTGTGTGTGTGTGTGAGAGAGAGAGAGAGAGAGAGAGAGGATGGAGACAGGGCTTAGATTTGAAGGAAGAGAACAGTGTGGGGATGGATGTGCATGGTATGGACTTCAGGTGGCTCGAGACGAGTGGCAATAGTAGGATTTGATAGAGATTAGGTTAATTTTCTTGAAATTTTTCATGCGACAATATTAAGCAATATGGGTATCTATTTTAGAAAATTGACATTACATATGCAATGGCACTATCCATTTCATGATCAATTGTTATTTGAGTGATGCAAAGGTTGATCGAGGTAATTTTGATCTTACTTCATGCATTATCACAATCCACAGCTCGCCACTCGAGCCTCGACTAAATCGATTGCAAGATGTCTTGTTTGATAGGTTTCAATATTTTGATGATGTTGGCATGATCAATTTCACAAATGGATGTCATTTTGATATTAACAAGGCCTCCTGACTCTGATATGTGCAAAAGTACACCAACTGCTCATCTTATCCATCCATCGACTATCAGATAATGAGAAATATATATTTTAATCAATTTCAACATTTCGAATGTATTAGCAGAGTCTGTTTTGCAATTAGAGGATAATTTGATCAATTTTGAAGACTCTCCTTAGCCCATCAATTTTTCCACTTTTGTCTGATTTGACTTGTTAAATGCATGTAAAGGTCAACAACATGAAATACCATCTAGAAGACTCTCTTTAGCTAGACGAGTAACATCAAGAAACTATCCTCACTTAGACAATAATAGAACTATCAGGTGACCACATCAAATTACTTGGCATTACAGCTCCCCACTTGGAATACAACACTTGTCCAACCTCCACAAGCATGGGCGAGTCTCCTTATGTATGTAATTGACATATAGCTTCTACAAATTTACTCAATGTTTTCTTTTGTAATCGCACCTAGATACTATAAAAAGTGAAGATTTCAAGAGGTGAGAGGCCTTTTTTCTGGCTTATTTACTATTCCTGAGAGGGAGAAAGCCGATTTTTATACTTAGATTCCCTAGTTGTACAAATATTCTAAGATAGTGAAATTTTGAATACTTTTTACATTTTTTATTTCCAATCCTATCTGATTTAGCGCTATTTCCCACATACCTAAGATCCTACATTACTTCATAGACAAATTTGGATTCAACATCTTCTTTGGTATGAACATAGACAATGCTAAGAAGAAGTCAAGCGTCTAATAGAGAAGGATAGCCCACTCAAGATAACTCAACAACTACGAGACCAAGTACACAACAATTCACTACTATGAAAGAAATCAAAGAATTAAAATACCACATCACTCTCCTAGCCCAGAAAATAATGAAGAGAATGCAGATTGAGAAACCTCAAACCAAAGGGTCTAAAAGATCCGCAAGGTTAGCTAATCACTATGATCAATCATTAATGACAAGACCAAGTATTGATGATGACTCATATCAAGCTAGCACAAATGAAGTCATCAAAAGGCAAGTTGTGAACATCATATTTACCTATGCATTTTCAA
The DNA here is from genome assembly GCA_021442155.1 of Cymbidium sinense. NCBI lineage: Eukaryota > Viridiplantae > Streptophyta > Magnoliopsida > Asparagales > Orchidaceae > Cymbidium > Cymbidium sinense. Next base: position 69,552,674 of record CM038224.1, on the reverse strand, counting down.
GGAAAATCGTCGAAGCTCACGTCAACTGAAATTTAAAATTTCACACTTGGGATCTTATATGGGTTGGACTGATCTCGTCGATCATGTGGTGTACTTTAAATCAACTACATTTCCATTGGATCTGAATGATGCAATGAAATGCCAACTCTTCTTTTCTACCTTCAATGAATCAAATTTAAGATGGTTCTCTTGCTTCCCATTAGGGGACACCACATCCTTCGTTGAGTTCAAAAAGATGTTTATCGCTTAATTTGCTAGCACCCAAAAATCTCTAAAGAGTTTTCAAGCTTTGCTTCAACTGAGATAAGAATCAAGTGAGTCATAAAGAAGATTCATAACTCATTTTCCATAAAGAAGTACTAGAAGTCAAAGACCTAGAGTTAGTGGTAATGCGAGCTGCACTTACCCAAGGTCTATGCGAAGGACTATTCAGGTAAGGTCTCGCCTTCAATAACCAAAGAAATTAGGAGAGCTACTATAACTCACAAATAGTAATGTTAATGCTGAAGAATATAATGAAGCCATCCATTTCCTATGCAACAACGAGCAAGAGGAGCTCTACAACAAAGTCATCATTTGAACGATATTGTGTTGAGGAGTAGCGAGTAGGAAGAGCTGACGAAAGAGCAAGAATGTGACAAGAATGTCATACGACCAAGTTTACTCTGATAAAGATGAGCGTTAATTTGAACATTCACGAGAAATGACATCTTTGTGAGTATCAATGATAGAGTTAGTGAAAGCCATCCAGAATAAAGAATACTTCAAATAGTCAACACCCCTCAAGAATGTTGCAAGTAAGACGTCAAGGTATTGCACTTATCATACGAAATATGACCACAATATTGAAAAAAGTGTCAACACCTCAAGAGCATGGTTGAGGAGTTGATAAAAGCAAGAAAACTAGGAAAAGAGATAATTCTCAAGCAAAACAATGAACTGACACCTTCTCATGTGGTCCATATCATCGAAGTACTGCCTTAAGGAAAGTCCCAATCTGTATTCTTAATTTTGTTACTTTGATCCCATGACAAGAATTACATTCTCACCCATGAAATTATTAAAGTCAAAACTCTCATTATAATCCAAATATACACATCAATTTTTTATTATACTCACAATAAAATGTGATCATCATAAAGAGATTTGTGTTTAACTCGTTCATGAAATAAATGCACCCACCTCAACTTAATGAAGGGGAGCTTGTCGATTGAATATAGTAAATGACTTGGGCAATTAAAGTTGTGAATGATGAAAGTGAGGCAATCATATTTTAAATAAAAGTTTGTTAACTCACTAAGCAGATTAGCTTGACTACAAAGTGATGGGAATACTCCCTATAGGAGAGCTACAACCCCCAAGAAAAGGAAAGTCTACATAGACTAAAATCATTCAAACCCACTTGCCCTCAATTCATTATGAATATCTTTAATCACCATATATCATTTATTAAAGACAAGTTACACCCAGGGAGGTCGTTGATAAATAATCTAATAAAAATATTTATACAGTGGAAAAAATTTTGATAAGCTAAGTTATAAGTGAAAAGTCATTTACTCAACATGCCTACTAAGATTGGCTTTTGATAAGCTAAGTTATAAGTGAAAAGTCATTTACTCAACATGCCTACTAAGATTGGCTTGTTACGAAGTGATGAGACTACCTATAGGGAGAGCTATGGTCCCTAGGAGAACAAAAGTTCATGCTAACCCCAACCACTCTAACTTGTGCTTTAAACTCATCAATATTCTTTCAATTGCAACATCATCACCTTCCATGCACCAAGTGTGCATAAGGCGAGTCAAATAAATAAGAACTACCAAAAGCAACAAAGGCAAGGTAAGATGAGGGAAGCGCCTTCAACGCCCCAAGAGTGTATTAGGCGACTAGCTAGGAAGGACCTTTGGTACACCCTAAAGGGCTTAAGATGCTTATTCGAAAATTACAAATATAAAGCCAACACTATAGTTGATAATTTTAATGTCGTTATACTAATAATGTGCGATTGAAAACTACAAAGATCAACATTTCATGTGATTGGTGACTACAAGATTAACACCTTGTCTTTGGTAACTCATTTCCCCTCAAAGCACTAAGACTCGCCATGCCAATTAATCAAGACAACGAGTATAAATTAACAAGACATTCATAACAAGTGAGTACCATTATACAATAATTATAAAAAAAAAAAAAATGGTGGCAAGTTCTAAAACAAACATTGCTATAAACAAACACCATATATGTGTGTGGTGAATAATATAAAGGAATTTCATTCCATTAAAAAGCCATAATACATACTGTAAATGTCAAGTACAAAGATGTACACAAAATTACTCTTTTCTTTTCTCACTAGCCAGAACATATATATATATATATATATGAAAAGACAACCTTGCCAGAGTTTAGGCGTTCATGTTTAACTGACTTCTAGGTTATGTGTTCGACATCTTCTTTATCCTCAGCATGTCCTCATACCCCGACTCAATGACATCCTCTCCTGTCAAACGAGAGAAGACTGTCCTTGACGAAAAGCTTGGAACAACCAAACTAGGAGTCATGCCAATGCCATCTGAGACGAGAGCAAGAGTTCTAATCGAGCTCCCTTAGTGAGACTCATTGTTAAGGATGAACTACTCATTTCAAAAAATATTTTGAACACTCATCACCACCAATGCAACAAATCTAGCAGCGGCAATCAAAAGCAATGAATTCACGAGCTTTTCCTACACCCCCTCCAGCACAACACTGGTTTCAAAAATCTTCGACGCACTCCCATTAAAAATATCATTCCCTCCATCTAGAGCGGCCTTGACAACCACAAACACCATGATCAAGCTAAAAGCACTCGTCTCAATAGGAGGCAACGGGGCTCCTCTTTCATGGCACGATGAAGAAATGTTGACCAACTCTAAAGCTTAGCAACCCGATATATAGCCATAAATAGTAGAAAACACCAAAAAAGAAGTAAATAATTGATGATGTGACATGACCACTCATTGGATACCAGTCAGAGCAATGATCATGTATAACAATAATTACACAGCACCATTAATTTTATAATAATCTTATCCTCTTTTGTCTTTTTTGCGAGTCAACTCTCCAGAAGTAGAAGAGTTGGGACGCTAAACATATTACCAAAATGTGCACACATAAACCTTAAAGATGGACAAACACTAAAAGCACTCATCGATAAGTAATAGAACCCAAAGAAGAACTCACTTGCCATCCATAAGAACTCACATCACTTACGTGACCACATAAGAGAACTTGTCAAATTCTCAAGAGAACTCGTCTAAATGAAATGAAAGACCGACTAGAAGCCTTGCCTTAACTAGGTGACTGGCATAAAAAAAACTCACCTCACTTGAACAACAATATAACTTGTCAAGTGACCACATTAGATGACTTGTAATACAACTCACCACTCAGAATACAATACTCGCCCAACCTTCAGAAGCATGAGCAAATTCATTTATACATATAACCGACATCAAACTTCTAAAAACCAATATTTTTATATTTATTCTGCATTGATTGTTATGTTCATATTAAAATTTTATTTGAAGAAAGTCATGTAATTATCAAGAAAAGTTAGCTGAGTGTAGCACAATTATCACTACCAACAACACAAGTTTTCACCTTAAAAAGGAAGAAATGGCAAGTAAACCTACAAGGCCATGAAAAGGGAGAGGTCGCCCTAATATATGGCATGCATTATGCTTTAAGTGTTTTTGTTTGACATTGAAAAAGAAATCCATGATAAGAAGTATTTTCATCAATCTTCATTAAGATGAAAAACACCAAGTTATTATGATCAAACAAAGTATTATTCCTTAAATAAAGCTTTTTGTTAGGATGTGGAGGATTATCATCACTTGCAAGTCTTGGTTGAGGAGCATTCACCAACAAATTGAGGAATTCATCCTTATTGATCCATGATAACACATTGTTATGGCACCATTTGAGTGGAATAAGAATAAGTATGTCCTAGCATAGGCATTGCATATAACATCGAACATCTTGGTGATTCTCAAATCAAATGAGGCTAAGGCATCTAAGCAAGTCAACCCCAGTGTTGTAACTTTGCTCAGTCAAGGTGTATGTTGACTTCAATTTATGAACTTCTTTTGATGTTCCAATAACCTTCATCTAAGTTGATAGGCTAGGAACCATAAATTCCAACAATGATGCAATAGTCATTATGATATTGATTGATAACTATCATATGAGTATCATTTTGGTCGACAAAGTGAGTTATATTAATATCATCTTCAAACATGTTTTTGATGAGCAACATTTAGATCAATAAAGTTTGGCATATATGATTAGGCCATTTTATGATTTTTTAGCATGCATGGAAAGATCAAAGATCAAATTACTCTATTAATAATATGGGTGAAGGTGGCCATTAATACACTATCATTGCTTCATTATAATAAATGCCTAAATAACCTACAGTGCCATGTTTGTTCGCTACTACCAAATTCCTTTGAGGAGTTCATTATATTTTGTCATGTGATAGTTAAGTTTGTTATAAGAGTTCAAAGCCTTACTTTCCAAAAAAATTTGTTGCAATTTCAGGCATGTTGCATTAAGGCAGTCAAATTTGTCCAAGATAAAATGTTGCTACTTAATGCCTAAAATTAGTTGGTCTTGAGACCTCCAAAATGATAAAAGAACTCATAATATTAAACATCAACCTAACTTGCACTTTTTGATTAATAAATCTTTTAATCCAAAGTATCAAATAAAACAAACTAATTGCCACTAGTAACTATTTGCACTAGTTGCTTTTAAAATTATATAATTGCATAAATTTTATACCACAAAATAACATTAACTTAATAATTTGATGATCAAAGAGATAAAATTTCACTAAAGATTATATTTGTAATTCTAATGGGTCTTTAGAGTCGTTAGATTTTTAATTAAAAATATTTAATTTTAAATACAAGTAGGAATTATTTTAAATTATCAAATATACATTATAATTTTATTAAAATTACTTAAGTCATTTATAAATATTCATAAATTGAAGTGATTCTAATTTTTTTTATGCTCTCACAATTTTATTTATGTTATTTATATATAAATTAGTTCATTATTCTCTTAATTAAACATTATAAGTTTAATTCGAACATCAATAATTTTTTAAATTAAGTATTCTTGTGTTGATAAGTGGACATTGTTTTATAATTCATATAAAATATAATTTATCAAAATAAGTTAAGTATCTATCTTGTAACAGCTTTTTAACATATTTGTGTTTTTATGTAAAATATTTTTCATTATTTAGTGCTTTGTTGATATATTTAAATTATATATAATAATTTAAAAATTAATATTTATAGATATATTAATTAACAATTAATTAATTTAGACTTTAATGTTATTATATTGGATTCACTAATTTTTCCAATGTGATTTCTTATGCTATATGTCATTATTTTAATTAAAATTAAATTATTATTAAATTTAACTAAATATGGTTACCTATTGGTGAATCTTTGACTAGTGATTTTATAATCATTTTACTATATAATACCATAAACACCTATAGCATATAGGTCTATCATAAAAGCTATAATATGAGAAAAGTAATAAATAGTCTTATGTGATTTAGATAAAAAAAAAAAGTTAATTTTCATGATATCAAAGATTATCATCATAGCATTAATTTTTAGTTTTTTTATTAATATTTAAGCTTGAAAGAGAGAATAAATATATGTATGCATGTGACAAAATATTACCACCATTTTACTTAAGAATTTAGCCATCTTATAGAGGAATCATCCAATCTTGCTTGGTTAAGCTTCCTCATCTATAAAATGGATATTTGGAGCAAGCTAGGGTTAGTAAAAAGGAGGGAATTTGATATGAAAGATGAAAGTTTCTCTTTGAATATTTGGAGTGATCTTAAGCAATCTTAAAACACTCTTTGGCAACAAACTCATGTTAACTCATGCATTTTCTAACATTATATTCCTTTTTGTAAAATATTGTATTGATCTTCATCAAGAAGTGAGCCAACAAATAAAAAATATATATCTATAAAAATGATGAACATATTAACTCAAATAGATTTGCTAGAGAATTTAATGAGCATAATTTTTTATTAACAAATATTTGATCTAAATAATTGTTCTTATATAGCTTCTAAAAATTTCAAGTAAGTGCTTATATTTTTTTTTTAAATTAATAGAAAGACTAGACCAAAATATTATTATCTAGAATTCCATCAGGCATATAAACTTGATCAATTTTTAATATATAAAATTTAATATTATATAAGGGCACTCCGCAACCTCAATCCTTATATACTAATAGTGTCATAAGTCAACGTTCTAGCCAAGATCAAGCATATTATTCTCTAATCATCTTTGAGATGGTCCATGCATATTTAATGAAGCACCCACTTTATGGTATTGATCAACATAGAAACTTCTTATTAGTTAAAAATGTTATCTTGCATTAAAAGATATTTGGTTAATTATTAAGGAGTTATAGTGCTTTGTTCTTAGTATAATGGAAAATTATCTTGACTTATCTCTTTAGAAAAGAGTTATTTTGAGTCCAAGGGAGTTGATATAGCATCATCAACACTAGCGCATAGACCTATCACAAGAGCTATAATAATAATAATAAATTAATATATATCATTACATGATTTAAATAAAGAAGCTTAAAATTAAAATTTGGAGCAAATGAAGGCTAATCATGATGGTAAAATGTGATTTTGAAGCTTTTCCTTAAAAATTTAGAAATTTTTGGGGTGATCTTTTATAATCCTACAAAGGTCTCTTAACATTGTACATATGCTAACTCATGCATTATCTGACATAGTAATCATTTTTGCAAGAGAATTTATCGACCTTCAATAATAAGTTAGGTAATAAGTAAAAAAAATATGCTAAATATGCTAAACAACTTAACTTAAACAGATCCACTAGATAATTTAATAATGTGATTTTATATAAGTTTACACTAAATTTGAATGATACCTCTCACATAGATTCAAAAAGTTTCACACAAGGGCTTATGATTAAATCAAAATTATTTATCATCTAGACTTATTATTAGAATTGCATATTAGCCAAATTTTTAACATAAAAGACTTGTACTAGATAAAGAAACTTTGTAACCAAGATCTTTAGATACTAACATTATTATGAGAACATTCTTCAGAAGATAAACTATATCACCAACTATCTTCTTTAAAGTAAAATATGTTTATATTAGAAGAAAGACCCATTGATGACAATGATCACCTCAATTGTTTTTGTTAAACAAAAAGAATAATTTACTTTAAAAGACAATTTATTACAACCAAGGAGCTAGAGCAAATAGTTTCTAATCTAGTGGACAAAATGTATGCTTCAACTCTATTTAAAAGAGTTTTTTAAGGTCCAAAAATCTTTATGCAACATCATGAACACTTAAAGCACATAGGTCTATCAAAGAGAAATAATATATAGGCTTGCATACTTAAAATAAATAAACTTATTATCATGATTTAAGCTTAATAAAAAAGTTTAAAATGAGAAAATAAATGTATATATGTCAATATAAATTATTACCACCTTGAATGAGAATTTAGCCATTTTTATGTGAATCATGCACTCTTAGTATGTAGGCCCCCTTATGAACAAAATGGGTATTTGGGGTAAGCCAAATGTAGTCATGAAAATGGGCATATGATGTGGAAGTTTTTTTGTTAAATACTTAAAATAGAACATACAAATTCATTCCCTTAGATCTAGCATATAATTTGATTAGTTGTAAGTGGATTTTTCATAATAGATATTTGTCTACCAAATCAATTGAAAAGCAAAAGGTTTGACTAGTTATGAAGGGATTCATCGACACATTGAAATTAATTATCATGATACTTTCAATTCAACAATCAAACTTACTATTTCTCAATTCATTCTTAGCCTTATCATTATTCACAGTTTGTCAATTCAATAACTTGATGCTTAAAATTCCATTATTTAGGATACCTTTTATGAGGCATCCATAAGGCTTCATTGATTATAACATCTTCATCATGTTCCAAACTTTGTAAGAAAATCTTTCTTCTTAAATGTGACAACTAGTTCTATAGTATTTGAACCTGGTAAGGTTTACATATTTATTTTATATTCACAATTTTTTTTTAGTTTTGGAGTTAATTTTATATATAATTTATTCAAAGAATTTTGGTAATTATGATGGGATAAAATTTGATTCATCAAATTTTACCTCTAATTAGTTTTTTGAGATGTGTTTTGTGCCCAATTCACAACCCATTTTTACCACATTCTAAAGCACTCTTTATGCTATTTTAAGTATATTTTTATCTCTTTTATGAGCATTACAAGTACAAAAATAAAAGGTTCTTAAGAGAATTATCCTCACTAAGAAATTAGCACATCTTTATTAAAGAAAAATTTTTAGAACCATATGGTGTCTATTTTTGCCAACCATTTTGACAACTGTATTTTAGACATCATGTTTTATTTATTAATTATTTTCATAATTTTTGGAGTTAGGGGTTTCAAGATTTAAATGAATTTATATTAAAAATGTTAATAAAAATAAAATATTTTAGATAATTGCTAATATGTCCTTTTCAAAAAATAATAGAAATATTTAATCTCACATAAAAATTTTATTTTTTTATTTTCCTAACCCCTGAGCCATCTTAGAGAGAGAAAGGGTGAGAAAGAGAGAAAAAGGAGAGAAACATGATTTTTATTTATAACAACCCCCAAATTTTATAAAAAAATAGATATTTTTTCTGACTTTTTTATTATTCTTGAGAGGGAGAGAGCTAATTTTTATACTCTATTTTTTTGCTTGTACTCACTTTCTAAGAAAGTGAAATTTTATAAACTTTTAACATTTTTTAAAGTCCAATCATGTCTAATTTAGTCCTGCTTTCCACATGTCTAAGTAATGTTTTACATCACTCCATTGACAAATTTAGATTCAATAATCATAGAGTAAATAGTGTGCTCAAGGGTTGTTGAAATTAAGGCCCTTCAAGGAAATAATAAAACACCATAAAATTCTATTATTGGAAATTTCACCTTCTTTGGAGCATTCAAAAAATCAATTCTCAATTCAACTAACTGAGCAAGTAAAATCTTTGTGAAAACTAAGTCTACACTTTCAATTTGTCAGCATTATCCTGTCAATAAATAGATGGATCGATAGATAGAGAGAGAGAGAGAGAGAGAGAGAGAGAGAGAGAGAGAGAGAGATGAAGTATGCCTGGGAAATAATAGAGGAAGTCATCCATGGTAGCCCAAAAATATGTAGCAAATCTAATAGACAGCAATTCCATCTATGTAATGTCATATATGATAAAAAAGCAGGCCACCAAATCAAATTATAAAGAAAAATAAACAGAATAATGAGAAAAATCAATAAAAAAACATCAAACCCATATACAAACAGTTCCATTCCTATCAGCAGAAGCCAAAGGTCTACCAAAGGCATTCCATGCGCAGGAAAGAACAGGTGAAGTATGACCATCAAGAACGCTCACCTTATCAGACATCAATCTTGACCAAATATTAACAGAACCATCAGCAGAACCAGCCGCCACACAATTTTCATCGCCACTGATGCATGAGCGGCTCCAGTTGGTTGCAACTCGGTTTCCTGTCATCCTGTAAGTACCACAAACCTCCAAGGTTCTTACATCAAACAAATTATGTACATTATCCCTTCCACTTGTTAAGACTAAGCTACCACCACGAGAAACACAGACAGATGTGACTGCCTGCAGTGAGCCGCAACCTCACTGATCAGCTTCCCGGACTGAATATCCCACAATCGCAGGTTACCATCAACATGGCCTGAGCATATGGTGAGCCCATCAGAACCATAGGCGAGTGCATTGCAATTACTAATTGAAATAATAGTGTGTGAACAGTAACCCTTTTGCAGATCCCAGATTTTGATGGTATGATCATAAGCTGCGCTGACTACATTGGCGGCCGGAGTATCTGGTGGCATCAACACCACACACTTTGTCCGTGTGGCCTGTAAGCGTGTGACGAATACGGCCGGAGGATAATTCCCACACACACAGATTGTTGGAACTGCTTGCCCCAATCACAAATTTGTTATCATGGGTTATGGCAATGTCAAGAATGGAACCAACGCTGCCTCTTAAAGTGTTGCTTAAGATTCCAGTGTTGGCATCCCAAATCTTCACTGTGCGATCCTGGCCGCCAGTGATAAGCCTGTTTGAATTGTGCTCGAATAATATGGAACCACACCCACCATCATGACAATGTATGACATGCTTGCAGGAGGAAGGAAGCACTGACTCTACAAAATCATCATAACCTGCTTCACTTTGTCGAACCACGCCATCTACCTGCTGTCGGGCAAGCTGTTCAATGCTGCTTACCTTTAACTGTTGCATCATCTCCTCATACAGTGCATTAACCTTTGTGAACATATATGAATGCACAGTATTAGTCCTCCTTTTTTTTTCTTTTTTTTCTTTTTTTTTTTTTGAAGTGTCACTTTACATTCGTCAGTTCAAAATATTGCTTCAGCAGGGCGAATATATTGTTGATGTACAAGCAGGATGTGACTGCAGTAACAACTCGTGTAATTGAAAACAAGAAATGCTCGGTAGTTACAGGAGATACATATATGTAAAAGGGCCCTTTTTTTCCCGTTAGAGCGTGTTACTCATGCATATGAATGTAATTGTGTATATATGTGAAAGTTTTCATCTTAGAATAAAGTAGTCAGCTGTGAAGAATTTCACTTAATATAGCATCATAAAAATAACACTAGGCCATCTTCAATTTAGCCTAAAGTGGAATCATTGCCTTCCAATGCTTCTATGAAAATCTTATTCTTAAAGACACTAGTGCTTTTCTTCAACTCATTTAATAGGCAGATAATCGCCATTTTCTAGTTCCATGAGGTTGAAAAAAAAAGATTACTTCACATTGAATGTGATCCACTCAGAGAGGGATTGGACTATCAACTCTCTGGTCTAATATGGTTTGAACAGGAATAAAAACTAAATATCCACGTAACTTATGAGCTAACAACCTGCAAATAAATACTAATATGTTATTGTCAACATCCAAGACTAAAACTACTAATAGGGTATTTAGGGTCTTATACATTAAGACTAAGTTGAATTACTCCATCCAAAGAAATAACAATAACAACAAGCCTCTATCCCACTACGTGGGGTCGGCTACATAAATCATTTTTCTCCATTGTGTCCTATTAAGTATTATATTATCATTTAATCCTAATAAATTAAGGTCGTTTTTTATACTTCCTAACTAAATCTTTTTAGGTCTACTTCTACCTTTCTTAAAATATAGGCCGAATCTAATACATCTAATCTCAAGTAATCGGATGGCTAGTATTTTATGTGGCCAAATCATCTAATGCTCTCTCTCTAATCTTATCTACCACTAGAGATACTCCAATCTTATCACATATATATTTGTTTCTCATTTTGTCTTTAAGTATAAAGCCACTCATCTAGTTGAGGAATGTCATCCCAACAACACAATTTTATGCTTCTCTTTTATTGGCCAACATTCTACGCCATTACGCAATATAAGTCTTACCACCATCTTATAAAATTTTCCTTTGAATCTAAGAGGTACTTTCCTATAGCACAACAATCCTAATGCATTTCTTGATTTCAACCATCCAGCATGAATTCTACTAATAATATCCCCATCTATATCACTATCATTTTGAATAACAAACTCAAGATATCTAAAATGTTCACTCTTTTAATGACTTGATCACTCCTTATCACTACTCGCCACTAGATCTTCTACAACTAAAATTATACTCCAAATATTTAGTTTTAAATCTACTCAAACGAAAGCCTTTAGACGCTAAGGTTGACCTCCTTAATTCAAGTTTTTTCTTGAACTCCCTCTCTAGTATCATCAACAAGAAAAATATCATCAACAAAAAAACATACACTAAGGTACATCCTCCTATACATGTCTAGTAAGAACATCCATAACAAAAGCAAAAAGATAAGGGCTTAATGCCGATCCTTGACATAATCCAAATGAGATAAGAAAACACTTGGTTAATCTTCCTTATGTTTGAACACAAGTGACAACTCTAGTATACATATCCTTAATGACTTGAATATAAGCAATATTAACTCCTTTTCTAAAACTCTCCAAAGCACTTCTCTTGAAACTTTATCATATGGTTTCTCTAAATCAACAAATATTACATCCACCTTTCTCTATATTTCTCTGTCAAACCTCTCAACAAATGTAAAGCATCATAATAGACCGACCGGCATTATTCCAAACTGATTTTGAGAAACTTTTGAATCACGTCGTAATCTATGCTCAATTACTCTCTCCCATAATTATAATGTATAACACAATAATTTAATTCCTTAATAATTTGCATTCTTGTGCATCAACTTTAATCTTAAAAATCAAAACCAACAAACTCTTTCTCTACTAATCTGACATCTTTTTAATCTTTAAAATAATATTAAAAAAATTTGTAAGCAAATAAATTCATTGATATCATAAACATATTCACACTTCTATTGAAATATCATCAAATCTTATTACTTTTTCACATTTCATTTTCTTTAAGGCCTCTCCAACTTCTATTTTACTAATACATTAATAAAAATAAAATTCTTTATTTTTATTTTGCGTACTAAGATCACTAAAGTCAATCATATTCTCACAACATTGAAAAGTCTATCAAAATATCTCATGCACTTATGTTAAATGTCCTCTTTTAAAAAAAGCATTTTATGATCCTTATCCTTAATACATTTCACTTAAATTAAATCTTTCCTTCTCCTATCTCTTTACTTGGCTAACTTATCATACATCATTCTCCTTCTTTATTATCTAATTTATTATATAAATCATTAAATCTTGAATTCTTTACATCACATATTACTCTTTTAGAATCTCTAAGGGACAATTTAAATCTTTCCCAATTCTTGAACTTTTAAATCTCAACTAATTTTTATGAAAAAATTTGTTAGTTTTGATCTTTTCTTACACATGTTGACTATACCACCAATTACTTTTATTAATAGGAGTTGTTCCTTTTAATTCTCCAAACATAATTTTTCAACTTCTTAATCTCACTTATTATTTTTTTTTACATAATATTAACATCCTCATAAATATCTCAAATCTTAAGTTCTTATAGCTTACACTTTAAAATATTTTTATTAGTATTCTTTAAATGCCCTCATTTAATCCTAAGACAATAATTCAATTTATTTTTATCTTTCAACAATTTTTCTTAAAATTCAAAACTACTGATCGATGTTGTGTACTTAAACTTTCACCTAAAAAGATCTTACAATCTTTACAATATAAATGATCAATTTTTCTTATAATAAAATAATCAATCTACATTTTACTAGGTCCATTCTTCTAAGTAATAACATATTTATCTCTTTTCTTAAATAAAGTATTAACAATTACAAAATCAAAAGCTAAAGCAAAATCCAATATAATCATACATTCTTCATTAGTCACTCGATACTTATAACCACTATGAATGCTTTTAAAATCTTCTACTAATCTACCAACATGTCAATTTAAATCTCTTCAATAAATATTCTATCTTCAAGAGATATCATTTGTATTAATTTGTCTAGCTCTACTTCATCCAAAAAAACATTCAACTTACAAAGTTGTGCCTATTTCACACATAAAAATGTGCAGGGAAGGACTTCCCTCCTACTAAGAGAATCACCATTATTCTTTAATTTAGAGTTTAATATCATGACTTCCAAATTTAAGATCAAAATAGTCAATTTTCATCAACACAACAAATGATTTCAATCACTTTTAAGATTGATTAGCTATCAATCTAAACCATCAAAATTTTCTACATAAATGGCATTGATTGCATGAAAAAAAATAATTTTAGTAATGAAGTATAGAGGCATCCAAATGACTTGGAATCAAATAGATGAGTGGTTGATGATATTTAGAATGTTTTTGATGATTTTTCTTGATAAAATACATGGGTGGAACTAAGCATTCAAGATGGCTTATATACCATCCAATCACTCGTGTTGTTTCACAACCTTATTAAAATTATTACAAAAATTGAAATAACTCAATTCATAAGTAAATTTCATGCTAAAGATATTAGGTTTGATTTGACTATATAGTATGATGCAAAACAATGATGAGAAAGGTCCTTATCTTTCAAGGATGGAAGTTCATTTCATATATAAATACTAAGTCAATCGGTAAAAATATTTTGAAGTTATTACCTAGGTTTGAAGATCATGAGCACACAGTGAAAGCGCATGCATACGTATGTGTCGGAAACAGCATGCATGTGTGAGACTGTATGTGGGGGGTTTGTGTATCAGAGTGAGCATGGGCATGGGAATGTTTATGTCCATGCATGTGTATGAGTGTGCATGTGCAAAAGTGCTAGTTTTTTATGCACATTTGTGCATGTAAGAAGAGGACATTTGATTAATAAACAATAATTTCATATTATATTTTTGTTTTCAATATTCCTCAATCTTTAAGATCCCAAATATAAATCAAAATCACTCATATTCAAATACACAATTAAATCTAAGAACCAATCATTCTTGCACTTCTTAATGCTTTGGTTGTAGTGATGGAAAATTGAGATTCTTATTATGAATGGTCCAAAACATTGCACGGCATTTTTTATAAATAATAAATTGATAAATTAAATCAAATTTAATATCAATACCTAACTTTTATTTATATTAAGACAAATGGTTTTAATCTTCAAGAAATGATTTAAAATAACTTTTAAAATCAATAATTAAATGACAAATGACATTCATATCTTTTTTATTCTCCATGATTACACAATCTACAATTGTTTCTCATAATATGCGGTGTGTTTAACTACTTAGCTATAATAGATCCATGTCAATGGTCTTGATTTTCCTTGCTATTTTTTTCATATGTTTTCAATTTAACTGTTGCTATAAAAGATGTTTCTAGGGCTTGCCCCAAAGCATGGTTGGTAAAATTTCCTGAAGAAAAATAAGGAGGCATGCTTATGCCTCAAAAGGCAAGAAGTCACTATGAGGACCCAAAACTTGCCATTTGTACCCCATAAGTTGGGTGATTAAAATTAAATTATCAAAAAATCCTATTTTTATCCATTAATCATTTAAATAAATAACTTACTAATTACTAAATCATGTAAAAACTAGAAACAAAAACTCTAAGCTCGTTCAAACAACTATCATTGCCATCACCGACTTATATTGCTTAACTCATCTCCTTTTGTTCCTCTCGCTATTTGCCAAGACATTGTCTATGATCTGTTGCTTCATAGGCTCCTCACTAACTCAATTTGATCCCTTTCCAAGTTCACTATGCTCATCACCTCTAGCTCATAATTGCTTGCATGCACACTCTTCAATGTCGAATGAAGAAAAAGTTACAAGTCTTCAGACTCGACTCTTTGTAGTAAGCTTTGGGGGCCTATTTGTGGCTGTTCAATGGATCTTTACATCCTACTAGGCACAATAAAAGTTATGGTGTTTTGTATTTTACTTCTAGTTTTAAAGTTCAAATTTGAGCTTTTGAGATTTTAGGGATCTATATATAAATGTACTGTTTTTTACAATTGAGTGTTTATACAACATATTTTTGTTTAGCACTCTAAAAATTATTATGTACAACTAACAAAAAATTTAAAAAATGGATTGTGCACAATAAGTAAAAATAAGGATTTTGCATAGCAATATAAAAAAAAAAATCAATGAAAAAATATTTGTTATGAAAGTTTAGCAATACAATATGAAAGAAACAAATAATAAGTGAAACATCTAACAGATACTTGAAAGTTAATAAAATACGGTACTAAAATCCTTACTGATGATCAAGAAAAAAGCAACAAAATATCAAAAGATCCTAAATATAAAATTGCATTGTAATAAGGTGAAAAATGAGATTAGAAAAAAAAAATACTAGTGCAATTACATCAACAAAATTTATGAAAAACAGAAATTTAAGTTAGGCAACTTACCTATGCAGCAACTAAGAACAAGATGTCCAATGGATAGTTTTGCTACTGCACAAGCTTGACAATTCATCTTAATTACAGATAGAAAGAAGAAATGAAAGACAGGTAGAGTAATTGGTTTTTTTGTTACTCAATGGGATTGGCCTTTAATGCTACTGATGTGACCCTTTTTATCTACCAATGTTTGAAACAGTTGTTAGCTATGGAACCACTTTTGTGCCTCCTACAATGCATGAGTTACTAACATGGATGCTTGAGGATGAAGTTGCTAGCATCAACAAGATGTTAGACATTAAAAAGTATGGAAGCACGTCCATAATATCAAATAGTTGATAGTGGAAAATGTATAACTTTGATTAATTTTCATGTTAATAGCTCTTTTAATACATTATTGATAACGTTAGTTGATGTTGTTAACATTTGCAAAATCATGGATTATTATTCAATTATTTGGATAAGGTGATTAGGGAAGTAGGGGATAAAATGTTAAGAAAATAACAAATAATTGTTCAAATAATGTGATGTCGATAAAAGATTGATGGAAAAAAGGAAGCATCTTTATTGAACACCATGAGGAGCTCAGGATATTGGAAAACTTAAGATATAAAAAGAAAACACTAACAAATGCTAAGGGGTCATTTGGGATCACTTTTATTTCTTATTTTTTGTTTCAATTTTTATATTGTTTTGTTTATGTTTTGACTTGAAACAAAACATGCTTGGTGATGATAATTGTTTTTAAAAACACTAAAAACATCCAAAGATTATTTTGAGTGTTTTTAAAACCAACCTGATTAGTTTTAAAAAACAAAAAATAAAAACACTCAAAAAATAAATTAAACAAACATATTTTTAAAAATAACATAAAAACAAAACATAAAATATAGAATAAAATTGATCCCAAATAGGCCCTAAACAAATGGTGAGTTCTTCTATGGGCACAAATGGGTTCAACATTTGATTACATCATTTATAAAGCATTGAGAGCTCATTCAAGTTTAAACTAACAATCAATTGATTTGCCACAATTTTTTTTACTCTCCCAATAATCAGAAATAAAAGCAACCCCTTCAATCTATATTTTCATCTAAAGTAGAGTCAAATGCCTGATGAAAAAAATGAAAGGACGAGCCACTATTATGCTTGATCAATCCATCAACCCAAATAGAGCGATTTTATCTTATTCACTTTTCCTCAACAACCAACAATCAATCAAAACATAAAGCAATGCTCTTCAAACTCCAATTCAAAAAACACACATTTTATTTGTAGTAATAAAGATTTTATTTCGTTTGATTGCTAGTTTAATAAAAGATCCCAATGTCAATAACATTATGGCATACTCCCTAGGTTATCTTGACAAAACATCAAGATTGCATACAAAAAAAATACTAGAAACCCATCCATATCTTTGTTACAAAATGAACTACTAGTTTGGAACAAAGAAAGAACATATCCTACATGCTTAAACAAAGTAATTGAAAAACATTCACCATGACTCATTTAATGCATCAAATTTTTTTACTAGGCACATTAAAGCAAAATGAAAATGAAATACCTCATTTAGTTTTTCAGCATCCTTCATTTTTTCTAGCATCCAACGATCAATCAAGTTCTTGCTTTCAGCCTCTGCTTCTTTTAGTTTCTGCATCACATCTTCTAACTGTGCTTTAAGTGCCTGGTTCTCAGACAGGGCCAAATCTAAGGCTTTAGTTTTCACATCTAGACTCTCCCTAAGTTCTGAATTCTCTTCCCTGAAATGTTTGTCAACAAGAGGTTAGCATATTATTTTTTTATCATAAAAGGTTTTGAACTGGACAGTTAAAACCTTGCTTGCGTCACTTCATCTTGTAGAGTGGTGATTAATGATTCCTTCTCTTGAACAATAGCTTTTGAGCTTCTACACTCGGCTACCTCTACCACAAGCTGTTCAGATAATCGTGATTGAGCTCTGTAACATTGTTGCAGTTCCAATTCAAGTTTTTCAGCTCTCTCTTTCCATTCTAATCCCTATATAATGTTATTTAATAAAATAGTTAAGGTCAAATTTGAGGTGAATTGTAAGAAATAGAGCATAGAGTATGGAGAACAGCAAGTTGATATACAACTATTGTATCGCATTATTTAATTCTAATGATAAAAAATCTTATTTAGTGTCATCCAATTATTTGTTAGGTGTTCTTTATAGGTTCATCATTTAGAACCAGTCATGGAGATGATCAAGATGTGTTTGAAGCATGCTTAGACTATTTACCACTTGGAAAATGAAGAATAGACTGTACAATAAGTGAAGAATTCAAATGGACCATTGCAACAAGTTCAAGATCCAAAGTGTATAAGCATTAGTGTTTAGCTTTTGCGTAAATGATTGAGTTATATCATTACCAACGCCTCAATGATCATCAACTCGAAAATCTCTTTGAAATCATTAAAGACGTAGGATGCAAATTCACAAATTAAATTTAGCTCAAGGTAATCAAAATTTGCATTTTGAGAAAACTTAATTTCATTTTAGTTAAAATCCAGGCAACGTATTATTCAACATGATTTTTATGCTAAAATATTCAATAAATTTATAACAATTATAAATACTCAAAATTATGTCTCAGAAAACATCATCATTGAATCTGGAATATTACTTATATTCAAAAGTAAATATGGATTCATCAAATTGGTTTAGCTTATGCAAAATTACATTTACAATCAATTTTCCAAAATCAACTGTAAGCATATTCAGAATTTATTATTCAAGTCATGATCTTTAGGTTTTACTATTCATTATGCTCGTTTCGTGGAATGTCCCTAATGAAATTTAAGCTTCTCCATAAATACAATGTGAATTCTAAGGAAAAAACTAACGAAAAAATTTCTCAAAAATTTCTCTCCCCTCAGCATTCTAATAAATTTACTTGGGAGATTTGTGAATGGAGAACAGCTCACTAAGTGTCAATCAAATTCAAAAGTTCCTTGAAGCTAAATCACTTTGGTAATATCTTTCTTAAACCGTAAGAATAAGTAGTTCTTTTTATGTTCGACTTTGTTCCTTTATTGTTTTGAGTTTTCATGTATTAACATGATCAAAGAGTAGATCTTATGCAGATGAAGAAGTACAAGGTGAACTTGTCCAAGTTAACCCCGAAAGTTTCATAATACTTGTAAACGAGAAGGTTATGTGTGGGTGAGAAAGTACCAAATGAACCCATTCAATTTACCTCCAAATTATCGCATCCTATGATACTTGAGTCACATATTTATAAGTTTATGATTAACAAAACTTTTCATTTGGAAACTATTGAATGTTCCATAAAGCATAAAAGCTAAATTTGTAGTTCCTTGATTACTAGCTTCTGATCTGATAATTTATGAGATCTTGTCACAATATATGGAAATAAGTTCTTTAACAAATGTAGAGGTCTCCAAAAAACATCACATAGTTGCATCTTGTTTTACTTTTTTCTTGCATTAAAAAAAAAACTATAAAGGCGCTTCTCATTCTTTCCTATTTGATATCATGCCTTCTAAATCAGTATCTTAAACGCATAAATAACCAATGATGATAAGTTCTAAGCTTACCAAACCTTAATATGAAATCTAATCAGGAGATTTTACAACAAATGATAATGAAGTTGAAAAAGCTAGAACCATTGACAGTTAGGACACAGGCCCTACCTATTGAACCTCCTCACCATATATGAATACCCTCAAAGAATGTTCGTTTAAATACACCAGTCTAGACCTGACATTAGGACTCTTGATAACACAATAACAAAATTAAAATTGAAACTGAAATTTTATAGTGTTCACAATCATAATAAGTTCTTCTTACTCGATGATTTGTTTGATTAGTATAGCATGGATGACTATTTAATAACTAATATTGCCAAATTGAAATTGTTAAGGCATACTAAGATATATAGGCATAGTTTAATGGTCAAAGAGCAAAGAGATAAAGAGATGTACTAACTTGGGTGGAAATGATGAAGATATTAAAATCTGAATATTACCTAAACATCAAAAGAAACACCTTCACATCATCTCCTCACTTAAGGCAAAAAAAAATGCTGGGTATTCAAATACTTTTAAGGATCTATTAGCTATTATAAATTGTATTGATTAAGATTGGCATAACAAACAAGTTTGTGATAGGCCTTCCTTTCACAATGCGATCATGTTAGAGAAATAGAAAAAAAAATGATTTCTAGATCAGAACTTAATGGTTCTATTATCTTTATACCCACCTCTAAGTCTTTTGATCAACTCTCAACATTGCATCCACTTCTGCCCATACTAGTGTATTACCCATTGTAGGACACCAACTAAGACATCACCTTGGAGCATTAAAGAGATTGTTTGAAATCAACAAAAGGAGCAAATTCTTTTATAGGGTGAGATTGAGATATCCAAGGATAATGCATTAGAAGAAATTAAGTATGATATATTGTTATTTGATGATGAGTTTCCTCTTGCTCTTTTGGTTCTCATATGATATTTTTCAAAATCTGATTTTGAGAAATGGAAACATAAGATTATTTTCCAAATGTACCACATAAAATGAGAATAGGTATAGATTACTTACTGAGTGGCAATCAATGAATGTCATGTATACGTAAGAACTTATAAGAACCAACCTACAGCTTGAGCCACATCCTACACAATTCCATCTTAGCAATGTAAATAACATTTTCCTACTTATGACCAATGGATGCCTAGTCCCTATCAAACTAGATAGTTATAAAGAATAGATTTGGCATAATGTCATGCCCATTAGCATTTAACATAGTATACATCCTTTTAAGTAGAATATGGCTAAATGACATGGATGATATTCATCATGATCATAAATTATACTTATGTATTCAAACACTTTCCCTACCAAACCAATAGATAAAACAGCCCGGTTTACACCATATGAATCTAGCTTTCACTTCAAAACTTATCTCAAGTCAAAAATAATAATAATTATAATAATAATGATAATAAATGCACCACTCCAATTGATTGTGATTGATTCACCTACTATTTGTTTGCCTTACCTCTTGTGATGACCTCATTTACCATTTGACTCATTTCTTAGTTATTTGCTAGAGTTTCCTTCCTGAGAAGGATTCCACAACTTTACCTCTTAAAATATGCATACCAAATGTAGCATTAGGATCTTCAATTAGACTTAGATCTTACCCATATCTCCAGCACCTAATGAATTTTACTCCACTACCAAAGCTATACATAGTATGGCATTAATTACTTTTTTAGGCCTTTTGATATAACTGATTTGTCATAATATATTTTTTTATATGATGCTATGTGTTTATTAGCACTACATTTTCAGATCTTCAATCAAATGTACTACAATGAATTAAAATGAAAGAGATAAATTTGATGAAGCTATATTTCAAAGGCATTTATCATGGGACATAATGATAATGTTTATGTTTTATTTTAAATTTTTTACCACTCTATGCAATGAAAAAAAATCCACATGTTGCATAAGAACCTTATAGTGCTTGCATATTTTTAATATTGCCTTCTTATATGATCTATAGTCATGTTTTCATTGCAATTATCTAAAAGAATTATAGAGCATTAGGACTTACAAACTAACCCACTTGTAGGAGATAAAGATCCATTTTTACAAGAATCCACACACAAGTCCCTTAATAGCAATATTTATCCTACTAGAAGATGCTTTTATAGCCACAAGTAACCACCACTCATGCCAATACATGGATGCACTTACAGACATAAAGTGGATTTCTTTTTATCCATTGCATGACTACATCAATTTTAACTTCATAAGTTTTTAAATGTATCACAAAATTGATGCAGCATATCAAATCCTAACACCTTGCATATTTTTGAATTTTTTATTTTAAAAATGAGTTTAAATGGTGGTTGTAAGTTAATTAAAATTAGCCAAAAGTTGTTTGAAAGTTAGTTGAAATAAGGTTGGGATAAGGCTGGTTGCCTTTCTCATCCAAGCTCAATGTAACCAGCCAATTTAACTTTAGACAACTTTAAATTCTAGTGGTGGCATCATTAATACGTGATTTAAGGCTTCAGTAACAAATCAAGTTCAAATCCACATGAATCAAGAAAGGATATAACAAATCCCATGCTAGATCCAAGGAAGGGTGACTAAACTCTCTCACTTTTTATTTTGAATTTGAGTTTGTTTATTTTTAGCTTCGTTTAAACATTCTGTGCAAATAAACTTTTAATTGTATTAATGAAGAATTTTTGACCTTGATTATTTTGAGAATTGTTCTTACTTTTTTAGAAGTTCGGTGACAAAGAATCCTAATCCTTCAGTAAGATTTAGATATCTTATATTAATTTTCTTATTTATTTTATTGTGCATGTCTCCTTATATCTCTTTCAGTCTTTCACAAACCCTAGAATCCATCTACAAGGGTTATCCCCTCCAAAAAAGCAAGTTTTAAAACCTAGTTGTTCTCAATTTCCAGCCCTCTAAACCCTACACCTAAATCCTCCTTCAAGATTCCTCCCTACCTCTATAACATCTTACAACTTTCAAGGACTCAATCAAACCCAACCCATCATTAACCAAGCCTAGATAAACTTAAATCCCACCAAATAATTCCCTAAGCTACCACAACTCTTGGCTAGCCACCCAAAAAAAAATATAATCCTCTCAAACCTAACCCTAGCCACACCCCAACTCTTCTAAAATCTTTGCCACATCCTTACCACATCATATCAAGGGTAAGCCTAACTTATGCAAAATTTCACCACCAACACTCCACCACTTTCCAACCATCAGTAATACGAACATCAATCTATTCCCATCATTATTCAACATCAAATAGATAATTATGATGACGGATTGCCTTGTTATTCAAAAGTGGCCCTTATTTAATTAGCTTTGATTTTCTAATACAAATCACTTATCTCATTTAAAGTTATCACCCAAAATGCTTTAAGGTCAACTTATTTTGATGAAAATTTTGAAAATGATTAATCTCAATTTTAGAACTGAGTATACATGTTTGATAGAAAATGAATAAAAGTGAATTTCTATTTCTTGAAGCTCATCTTCATAATAGGAGAAGATAATTCTAATTATGCAATTAAGAAAGACACCTAATTTTACTTTTGCATACCATAATAATAATAACACATCATGTTAGGGTTAAAATATCATTTCTACTCAACAATAATATTTATATAGCAAATGTTGATGGGAGGAAAAAGTGAAACTCATTATAAGCTAAATAAACTCGAGTTTGCAAGAAATGAGCTCAAGCAAAAAAAAAATCTCACTTAAATTCATTTTTGATAAAACTCAAGTCTATAACACAGTCGCAGATACTCTCATGTTTTATAAAAAATTAGCCTTAATTGAAACTGACACCATAAGAAGAAATAACAATGAAAGAGAAGAGAGGTGAGGTGATTCCTTAGCATTTGCAAACTTCTAAATTTATATTATCATGCTAGGTTCTTGTGGGTGAAATTGGACTAAAATGATACTATGATACACTATTTTCTATACTCTATCAAGGGTTGTCCCAATTTGGCCATCTGCAACAAAGAAGCTTGGATTGTTTTATTGCTATAAGGAGAGAAGAAAACACCTACAAAATAAGGCTAGGAAGGTGGAATAAGTTAGGAGAGGTTAGAATAGAGATCAACAAATAGAGAAGGGATATATAAGACTTACACCAAGTAAAACCCAAAGAAAGGGAGTCAGCCACCAAGCATTCAACCATAGAATTATCACTCTCAATATTGTCAAAACACCTAAAAATACATTCTTCATTCATTCAAGCAAACATTTATATTCTAATATCAACTCTTAACATTTGAAATTTAAAGAAACTAAGACAAGAGAAAATTAAAACCTACGATAGCCAATATAAAACTATTGCAAAACCACTCCAATTTAAGCCACATAATGGAGTGGTCACCAACCCTCCAAAGTATGATTAAAGAACATATAAACATGGGTGATTAATAATAAAGAGCCTCCCACCTTGAGCTAAAAGATTTAAAATTTGAAAATTCAAATTTTAAAATTTCAAAAAATTTAAATTTTTAATTTTAATCATGATTATAATTTTAAATATTTCTAAATCATAACTTCTTTAATTATGCACGAGTGATGAAGCTCTCTTAATCCTTAATCTTGATCTTGTGATGGGGCAATCATGACAATCATTTGAATTCTACTTCATATAGTTGAAACTATGTATTATTCAACAACTTTGCTACTAGCTTCTCTAAGTCTTCTTTAATTACTTATGTGTCCTCAATAGATAACTTACTCTTTCATCCAATCAAGAAAATGTGATGCTTAAATTAATTTCCTCTTCTACAATGGAAGTCCACTTCAAAGAGATTTAACGGTGAGAGTACCTGCACTTGGTTAAAAAGACTTCCTGCAAAATGATTAGTTGTATTAATTAGAAGTTGTTAACTCCTTTAAATGAAATAATATCTTTGTAATAAAAATTGGACTGGTTAACAAGTCAAATGGTAAATCAAAATGATGTCTTAAGTTCAAGTTTCCTAATAATTTTGAATAAGGCATAAGCTAAGCTCTAACTTGCAGTTTCTTATATTTTGAGGATAGAGATCTCTTAAGACTACAACAAACTATCATATAATCACTTCTTCATATTCTTTGAGGCAATAATTATAATTTTCCTTTACAACATACTTTGCAATCCTTTTAAACATTTATTCCCTTGCCTCATTATGAAGGGTTTAAAAATCATTTATAAATAAGTAAAATAAAAAAATGCATTAGTTGGGATGGCAACCTTATCAATAGGTTTTTTTTTTTTAAATTTTGTCCATAAACTAGCTCAAATATTGATTTTTTTGGTGATGGTAAAGATAATGTTGTTATTGTTCAATTCAAATTTGTCTATGAAGTAATGCAAGACTTCACTTAGACATGTGAGAAGCAGGATAAGAAAAGACAGGATTAAAATTAGACAAAAATAAAAATAAAAATTTGAGCACAAGTAGGGCAAAGTACAAAATTAGCTCTCCTTTACAAATAATAATAAAGTTGAGTTGAAAAGTCCTCCATCCCTCGAAATTCTCACTTTTAAAGGAGTTGTAGGTTGCAATATGAAGAGACCTGCTTGTACTCCGGAAGTTAGGTGTGTGTCATATATCGAGTGATGAGTCCTCTGGTGTAATCTCTAGTGTGAGAAAGAGAGCATAATGTCGATTGCTTAGGCTAAGGCAAACTTCTTTAAGTACTCACCTAAGTGATGGCAAGTCCTCCTGGTGCCAGTGACTAAGTTGGTAGCTTGTGTGAGAGTTCTTTAGAAGGGTTAATCTTTTTCGTGCACACTACTAAGTGTTTTTAATATTGGTTCATCTGATAAAACCCACATATTAGAAATACATTTAGCTCCCGATCTTACGCTCATTATAAACATGACTCACAAAAGAAGCGGAGAATGAAAACAAATAAAGTAGAAAGTTCAACTAAAATTATCTTAAGAATTTATGTCACATCACCTCGATTTGACTTCCTCACATCTTGTGGCTATAAATAAGCCTATGTTTATATTTTTATGTTCTTGTTCCTTTGTGTTCTTTGATGAGCATATCTTGGACTATGCCTAGCTTCTTTTTTCCGATTTATTGAGTATTCAAAATGGCTTCAAAATGACCCTGAGATGACATTGATGCTACCAAACTTTGATTGGGTTTCCAAAAGAAGAAGAAAGCCAAAAAAAGTGCTTGAAGGGGAAGTCATCGTAGCCCTTCTTATTGAGGTGAGTTTCTCAACCCGAGCAAAACCAAATTTGGTTGTTAGGGATAGTGCAGTGAGGGAGGTGGCGTGGACTCGCATATTGAAATGAGTGCTCTTAATCTTGCTAGGGTGAATGCTTTAAAGGAGGAGGTAGTGAATGTCTCGCCTCTTATTAGAGCAACTCCAAGAGTATCGAATATCTTTGAGGAGGATAAAGAGGGATGCTCTACTCTTATTTGGCAGAGAAAAGTTTTAATGAATAGGTTGGTGAGGACTCCATCTCAGAAGAACCTCGTTGAAGACTATCTCGTCATAGTATGCCACTATTTTATTCTACAATTTTGTTAGTTTTAAAAAAAATTAAGTTTCTTTGTCCTTACAGTTTAGCGTGATGAGTGTTCACAAATCCGATAAGAGGGACAACGGGTAGTCGCCAACTTGTGCTGGTGGTTCTTTTGGAACCATAAGTAAATTCGAGCTGAGTATTCATCTCACTGTTGGCGAGTTACTAGGACATCATCCTAACGAAGAGGAAGTGGACTTTGCCAATGGCTACCTTCCGCCCATATGATCCCTTCAAGTAATCACCTTATAGTGGTTTTTTTACTCATAATTTATGTTATTTGCTTTCAGAAATGATTCCTGCAGCTGTTGATCCTCAAGTAATTCCTGGTGACTTGACCATTCCAAGCTTCTCTCTAAGAGTTGACCTCCCTATGCTAGAAAAGGGCTTGGCGACGCCAACACTTTCAACTGTCGAGGTGACCAATTTTACCTCAACAATCGAATGAGATGCTGGCGGGCTTTCCTTCTTCGACACGCCGTTAGAACAGCAAGTCAAAGATAGATAAGTCAATGCCTCCAAAGAGATAAATGCAATAAAGGAACCTCAACCCCCCTGCTTTTTTTGCCAACTTGTTGTAGAGGCAAATAGCTCTTCTTAAGGAAGGCATAAGCTCAGCAGAACGAGTGACAACCGAGGTGCAGAGAAGACTAGCGACCATGGAAGTCGAGTTGACTTTGTTGTGTCATCGAGACGAGTTAAGCGAGTATTCTCATTTCATCGTGGGGGCCAATTTTATGTTTGGCTACCTATCAAGCAAAAAGCGATCAATGTCGAGTGGCTTGTCAATCTCATGGTTAGTTAATTTAAAAAATAATGGTAATGTAATGAGTGAAGTACTTGTGAACTTATATTTAAATATTAAAAAAAAAAGATATTTCTTCTTTAGTCACTTGTCAAGTTTATTTTGTATTGTACCATAGTTTCACCTCTATGCCAAGTTTATTAGATTTCACCTTATCGGCAAGTGAGCATATTACCTGTTTTGTCATTTTGTGTGACACTTAGACTTTCCGCAAAGTTTGATGATGATTTATTGGATCCTATGCATTAAATGCTTGACGCCATACTCGCATTTATGAAAATTTTTACATACCTATAAATATTTTTGCTTGTAGTTAAGTGAGGTTTTATTACTTCGATTTCGTTTCAAGTAAGCGATTATTCCTTTGTGTGAGGCTTCCTTTTTTCGTTTTTGTGAGTTCTTCTCTGGCAAGTTCTTTTTCCTAATCATGGTCATGATGCTTTTGAAGAAAGTTTCCACTAACTTATTGGCGAGCGAGTCATTCACTCTTGACCCCAAGATAAAGGCTTTCATCCTTCATGGATTTTGCCATGGTAATTAATTCCAACTTCTGGGTGATAGAGCTATTGAACATTGTGAAGGATACTTAGCGCATCCCATTTGATCACTTCCAATGCAGTCCTCACTTTCCTCTATGCACCGAGTTGGTGGAGATCCTAAGTTTTATGGCTTAATGCTCGCCGAAGTTTTGTCGAACTCAATATTAAGTATTATACCCTCGTGTTGTATCTGTAGCAAGAAAGGTTGTATTGATGTTTGACTCTCTTTCTCCATGCCTTCCCAGTGAAGGGGTATAAGAATGGGAACTTGCAGTTCTCAATGGTCCATCTTAGGATAATCACTCAACATTTGACTTGTCCTTAAAAGCCAACATCTAATGAACAAATCTACCATAAGAACTCGCTTGCTTAGAACTCATCATTTTTTATTCTTTCCTTTTGTAATTGTGTTTGCATTTTGTAGGGCACGACATCTCTACCTCCTTCTCGACCAGTCCTAAAGTACTGCAATTCCTAAGTGAGTCTAGGGAAGGAGAGAAAGCAAGGAAAGAGAAGAAGGTGAGGGCGAGCCTCCACCTATAGAAGCCAGCCCTGAGAGGTAGACTAAGGAAGCATGTGCGGTAGGGCCAAGCACAATAGCACCAAAACAATCCAAGAAGAGATAGGTGAATGCAGCAACTATGCAAGCTCCTTGAGCCTCTAAGAAGTGAAGAAAGGGAAAGGAGCCTGTCGATGACCCTTTGTATGTTTATCCCCAGGACAATTATTCTCCCAACATTGTTGATATGACGAGTCAAGCTTTCGCTCTGAGTCATCACATCTTCTCAATCAAGATGGAAATATTCTAGGCGAGATGCATAAAAATTATATAATTAATTAATATTTTTAGGATTTAGGGGTCGGGCTTCCCTTTCCATCCTCTTTTCAAATAGACAGGAAACCCATCTTTTCCTCTCTTTTTCCTTTCCTTTTTAACTAAGGGACTTGTTTGGAATTATATTTTTTATTGTTGGTTGATGGAAGAATGGCAGATTTGAGCAAAAAACTTTGAAAATTCATTTAAGATTTAAAGGCTTGGTGGCTGGCTAAGGAGGTAGGAATTTCCTTATTGCATTGGTGGTGGTAGATCTAATTACCTCATTTTTTTTATTTTTTTCCCTGTTGTGAAAGATTAAAAAAAAAAAAAAATTTGTGAGAATGTCCACCTACAAAATTCCACCTCTAAATCTCTCACAAAATCCCATCCAAATCTCACCTTAAAGGATCGGCCAAGACTAAGCTGAAGCCTAACTTAGTCTTGTTCTTCTGGTCATTTGATCTCTTTAAACTTTTTGAAATTTAATAAAAAGCTTTAGAATTAACCTAGACATATCTTGTAATCACTAAGAAAAGTTTTGATAAGTTTTATCAAGCCCCGAACCCTTCCATCAAGGCTAAACATCCATCCAAAGCTTACTACTAGATTTAGTTTCTATATAACCTAATTTTCAAATCAAATATGAAAAAAATGTCAAATCTTCATAAAATCTTATGAAAAATTATAGATCTCATCTAAACATCTCTTATAGATTTAGTTTCTATATATTCTCCACATTAAAAGCTTAAACTCAAATCTAGAGTTTTTTTATTTTAGGGGCCGATCATTAAGTTATATTTTTTATTTGATCCCACCACTCAAACCTTAATTCCTTTCTTCAACACATCCCTTACCATCTTTTTTAAGCCTCCTAATTTAAAGAGACTCATCACTCCCAAGCAAACTCAAGATACCTCCACCATAAAGTGCCCAAACATATTGACAAGTTTGAGGCATAGTGCTCATGCACCAAATCTTATTTGTAGAATATTTAATAAAGAGGAGGACACACAAGATCCCAAATCCAATTCCCAAGCATTGACCCGAGGCATAGGCACCCAAGTGTGGCCCAAGTGTTAATTATAGTTGACATAGATGTCCTAGCTAGGTGCCAACCTTAGCCCAAACACCTAAAAGTTGGATTAGGCATCGCAATGCCATTCCTAGAACAAAAAATTATAACTTCTGAGGCAATCCAAGCACACACAGATAATAAGCTAGAATTTGTGGTGGAGTTATCAACTTGGAGCTAGGCATAGAATATCAAGCTTGCCACAAACATACAATAATCACTAAGTTTATTCTTAATTTTATTAAATCACAAATAAAAAAAAATCAACCAAATCTAAAGTCAAGGATTACCCCTCGGTAGATGATAGATCTGTTAAATACAGAACACTAATAGTTGAAGCTCAAAAAGAAATGTTCCTTGTGCTTAAATTACCAAAGTTCAGATTTAGACTTTGAGACTAAAGATGACCTAGTCTTGAAAGGATTGATCCAAAGCTTGTACTTGTTGTAAGAGGGTGTTCTCGATGTAAGAATAAACCTAGAGGTGTTTGGAGAATATCGGTTGATAAAGAAACCCACAGGAGAGGCCAATCTTTGGTGGTAAGCTAAGCCTTAAAGTTACCCTTTTGTCATATTAGGGTTGTAGTATGAAGGGAGATTTAGGACATGAATCCACTTGAAGTAATAAGAAAATGTTGAGAGATGTGTTCTGAAGGTTTTGGTGGAGATCCAAAAGGTTTAGGGTTGTGTAAGAGAAGCTAGATCAAGTTTAGGTCAAAATGACTAATTTGGCTGATTTTGACTAGCCTTAGGATATTTGGTTGAGGAAAGTCATAATGGTGCATGTAAGTGCTGACAAGGCTTGAAAGTATTGGAGGAATGTAAGCAGATCAGATTTAAAATTTTTGGTGGGAATCCAAAGGTTTTGAACGGTAGTGAAAGAGAGAGAATAAAACTAGATCCACCATTGCCATTGTTTGGCAAACAATTACAAGGAGGCTTGGGGATTTTATTTTTATTTTTTATTATTACTATAAAGTGGAGAGAAAACCTGTAAAAAGATTCTAAGAAGGTATGAGAAGTTATGAGAAGTTGGAAAAGAGATCAACATGCAAAGAAGAAATATCTAGTCTTCCATAAAGAAGAACCCAAAAAGAGGTTGGCTATGAAACACCCAAAAAGCCTAGTTTTCACTCTCAATCACATAATTGGTTGAATAAATGAAGAAGGGTTTTTTGGCTATGAAACACCCAATCACAAGTTTTCACTCTCAATTTTCTTAAACACCCAAAAAGACCACCTTCATTTATTCAACCAATTATTTTAACTATCACATCAAGTTCAAATGCTTCAAATTCAAAAAATTAAAACCTATAAAAGTGTGGAAGTAGAGTGCAACCACTCTAATTGAAGCACAACAATGGAGTGGCCAACCGTTTCCATAGTAAGATTAAAGCAAATAAAATATAAATAAATTAATAAATAAAATAGCCTCCCAAATTGAGAAAAAGATTTAAAGCTCAAAAATTCAATTTTCAAGATGTAAAAATTTAAAATTTTAACTTTAATTGTGAATATAATTTAAATGTTTTCAAACCAAGACTTCTTTAATTATGCATGGTTGATGAAGCTCTCTTGGCCCTTGATTTTAATCTTGTGATAGGGTCATCGTCACTTTTATCTCTTAAAAATCTACTTTTTGATGTCCTGCATCAACCTGCAACCGACTCTTCAAAAAACTTGCACCAGTTCATCAAAAACACATTGGTTAAAGAACTAGTACCAGTTCACTTCATAATAATTAATAATGAAACAATGATCATCTCCAAAAGACAAACCATGCAAAGTTTCGGAATGGTTAGATTGGTTAAAGAAGAAGAGAAACGGAAGGATAGTAGTGTTAGAAAGCTGAAAAAGTAATTCACAATCCATTAGAAAACACATTCAATGAAAAGAAATGACAAAGCAAGATAGCACATTCAGTGTTCTGATTTTTAATATATAAACCATGCTAATTCTCATATAAAATATGCAACACATTTCAATTACTTCAATAATTTAGGTAATAAGATTTAAGGAATATCTACTTTAAACTCATCACCATCATTATAAGTAAAAAAAAAAAATTCTACTACATTATTTATTAATTTCATATTTCTTTATAATTGTTAAAAGTTAAAAGCAAAATTAAAGATGACTTCCTAGCTCTCAAGATTGTAACTCACTTCTCACCTTTCTGAATGCGAGTTTCAAGAATGAGAATTCAATTCCATTCATTTTAAATCAAGAAACTACTTAAACTCACTTCAAAAAGTGAGACCTAATCACTTACAAACACTTAAAATTAAAACAAAGTAGCCCTAAGCGTGATGCTAAACCTCCATAAGGCATGCTGCATGCAGAATGTTATAAATCCATTAGCTTATGAGGGTGCTAAAGGAGCTATAAATTAAAATTTTCATATATAGGATCTCAACAACAATTAGCTTTACATACTAATGACATTTTGGACATCTCCAGCGTTCTATTAATATTCTAGTTATAAAAGAAAGACTTCACTCTTAAATTTGTTTATAATAATAAAATAATTCTTACAATATTATTCTCACTTCAAAAGGCATCAATTTTTCTGAAGCCTTCATTTTAAAGAAAATAATGTCATGCCTTTCTCCTTCTCTTACACGTGCTTAATAGGCACCCTGTAAAGTTTACTGAGGGATGTAGCACAATCTTAAAAAACAAATATCTAACGATGTACTCCAATCCAAAGTATCCTCTACATTGCTTGCTTCCTAAAGGCTATTTTCTCATGTTTTAACAAAAAAAATAAAGAAATAGTAACAGTAACTTGATTGTATAAAAGCACCCTTTTTTTGTTATGGCATATTTTTTGTTATGAAGGTTGATAGAACTGATTTTAAAAGCAATTTAGCTAGCAATTGAGAACAAAGAGTTTTGCAAACTAAGAATAGCATCACAGTGTTTTCAAAATACAAAGCGCAATGCGATGCGCAAAAGTTTAATTTTTCTTCAAAGCACAAAGTACAAAGCACAAAGCAAACAAAGGTGATAACAACAATATCCCATCTTTACTCATCATGTGTTGTAACTACTTTAGCCAATAGGACAAATAAGATTCCAACAGATTCTGACACAGCCTAACTAACTGGCTGTATAAATACACCATACCACATCCTTGAATTATGGGATTCCACTATATGCAATATTGTTATATTAATTATGTCTGTCTATTACTCCTTCGTTCTCATGGTATCAAAGCCACAGGCCCCACAGCATCTCTTCTTTCAAGAACCCCTCCCTCTCATGGACTCTCCCAATTCATCCATTACCATCTCTTCATCCTAAATGGGAGATATCTCCATCCACACCCAACTCAAATTCCTCATCTCCAACATCAAAAATCTCATTCCCTCACTAAAAATGACCCCACATGGAGATCACAGGTCCTCAAGATCTTCAAAGCCAACGGCTACAATGGTCATCTCACAGACATCAACTCCTTTCCACCAAAACTCCTCACAAATGTAGAAGGATCAGACAATTCAACCCATAGTATAGTCTCTCGGTGACTATCGAACAAAATCTTGCCTCCACTCTCTACTCTCTCAACTCGCCTTCCTTACTTTCCTATGTTATAAACCTTGATACCTGCATAGAAATTTAGATCACATTAGAAAAGCATCTTCAATCAACCAATTGGTCAAGGATACTCTAGCTCAAAAACGTACTGCACAACCTCACAATGCAGGACAAAACGATGACTCAATATCTCGCTGACAAAAGTTGATGCTATTTCAATAGCCTGACACCTCTCTAGATCTTGAGGATGTCATTTTCTACACTCTAAACAAACTACCACTCTCCTATCAAGCCTTCAAAACAGTTATTCGAACCAACCTTCAACAAATCAACTTAGATGATCTCCACTCATGACTATGCAGAAATCAACCTTGTCAATGAAGCTGCCAAATAAACTTCCAATCACACTACTTTAGTCTCTTTTCGAGGACAACACAATAGAGCCTCTTTTTGTCGAGGAAGGAACCAGTCTCATCAAGGCATATCTGCTTCTCAATTCATAGGGAACAAAACCACATTCACAATGGAATATCAAATCTATCTCAAATTCAGTCATTCAACAGCCCAATGCTGGTTCCAATCTGATCACAACTACAAACCTACTTCCTCTATTAGCATAGCTCTTCTCACCAATTCTTCAACACTCTCACCTGATTAGTTTCTACCAAAGTCTTAGCACACCTCACAACTGGCCTCACTCATCTCACCAATCTGCAGTCATACTAGGGGGGACAACAAGTAGTCATAGGCAATGGACAAACTCTTTCAATATCAAACATCGGATAGGGACTCCTACCTTCACCACCTCGTAAGCTTTTCCTTCAAAATCTCCTCTATGTCCCTCAACTCTCCCACAATCTTCTTTCTGTAAGAATTATCCTCTAACAATTTTTGTTATGTTGTTTTTGATGATCACGATTACACAATCAAGGATTGAAAGACCAATGCCACCCCCTCCTACAGGGGCCTAGTCGCCAAGGTATCTTCACACTTCAACTTCCATAAACGACCACTTTAGCTCAACCTATTAAAGCTCTACTTACAAATTCCCTCCAACTCACTCTCTGGCACTCTCATCTCAAATATCCTACTGCCTCAACAATGTGTCTTCTCTCTACAACAATCCCATAACTCCCTAAATCTGAACTACATCATCATTGTGTATCATGTAATATTAGTAAGAGTCATAAATTACATTTTTCCTATCCATTACTAAAAGCTCTATCTCCCTATAGCCAATTCACAGTGATGTATAGAGTCCATACCCACTTCTATTGAAACAAGAATACCTATTATATTTTGTATGTGGATGACTTTTCTTGCTACTCATGGCTATATCTGATGCATACAAAATCTCAAACTCCCAACATATTCATTAAACTCAAAACTCTAGTTGAAAATCAATACAATCATAAAATCAAAATCCTACGAACAAATGGTGGTACTAAATACTACAACACTCAACTTCAGTCTATCCTGAATTCATCAGGCATTATTCATCAGCAAAGTTGTCCATACACACCTAAGCAAAATGGCATTGCTGAAAGAAAACATAGACATAATATCAAAACTGTTTGAACCCTTATGACAGCAGTAAAACTTCCTCACTCTGTATGGGTAGATATCCTAAAACAGCCATCTATCTAATAAATTGACTTCCCTCACCCAACACTAACAATATCTCCCCCTATGAGTTACTACATAATACTCCTCCATCCTACACTCATCTTCACACCATTGGTTATTTATGTTATCCCTCGCTTTGACCCTACTCCCCAACCAAACTACCGCTACATCTATCACCTATGTGTTCCTAGAATACGCCACCAACTCCAAACAATATAAATGGCTTAACCCCCTGAACACTAAATCTACATCTCTTGCCATGTCACCTTCTATGAATACATCTTTTCCATCTTTTCCCTTCAAAACTCTCCACCCTTGCACAATACTAAAACATATCTACCTTATACTCCCCCTCTCCCTCTTGTGTCCTTCATACCACAATCTCCTTCTTCTTCAAACTATACATCCACCAACACCCCAACTTCATCATCCTAACCCCATTCTCCTCCATCCCCCCTCTCTTACTCTATCAATCTATCTGTTACCAATCCACCAACCACTACAAATCCTCAACCACCCAAATATCCCAGGCTCGTACAGTTTAAAACCGACAACCTTAAACCCAGACAACAACTTGATCTACAGCACTCCCTATCCCCCAAACCAAATCCCCTCACCTTCTTAGAAGCTATCAAATCTGATCGATGGAGACAAACCATGGAATCTGAATTCCAAACTCTTTAAAATCAGATAACCTAGATACTAGTCCCTCCACCATCAAATCACAACATTATTGGTTGTAAATGGACCTATAAAACCAAAAATCACTATGATGGTCTCATTGCCCATTACAAAGCACACCTTGTTGCTCAAAGATACAAGCAAGAACATGGAATTGACTACACCGACGCTTTCAGCCTAGTTGTTAAGATGCTCACCATACGCATACTCACCACTCTCACTATTACCGCAACCGGGACATTACACAAATTGAAGTCTCCAATGCTTTCTTCCTGGTATTCTTCGTGCAAAGGTCTATATGAAACAACCCCTACCTTTCTTGATTGAAGTCACCCTCATCATGTGTGTCTACTCTAAAAAGTGATCTATGGCCTCAAACAAGCTCCACGACAATGGTTCTCCACACTAATTGAACATCTTCAACATCTTGGCATTCAACAAAGCACTACTGACCCATCTCTTCTATTCTAAAAACACAATAATTCCCTTACCTACATTCTCATCTATGTTGAGGACATCCTATTGATAGGAAATAATCCTATATCTCCACTATCCTTCAACACCTTGAATGCAAATTTTCTACAAAAATATCAGAAATCTATCCTATTTCCTGGACATACAAACCCAACATACTGCAACAGGTCTCCTACTCCACCAAACACAATACATCATGTCTATCCTAGCAAAAGCTGCCCAAGTCTTTTCCCAATCCCAATCCTCAAAAATCACCTCCCTCTAATTCACTGAACTCCCAACCTATCTCCTCCCTAAAACTCTACTGTCACTTAGTTGGCTCTCTCCGGTATCTCACCATCACTTAATCAGACATCACTTATAGACTCAAACTCAAACTCAGACTAGGCTAGTGATCTCATGGATTGGAAATCTACCATAAGATACTATGTCATCCTCGGCTCAACCCCTATCTCATGGTGTGCAAAAAAACAAACCACCATCAAACACTCCTCCACTGAAGCTGAATACCGCTCACTCTCCACGGCCACAAGTGACATTCTCTGGCTTAATAGACTGCTTAATGATTTCAACCTTAATTTACAATCACTAACACCTATATTGTGCGACAATCTTTCCACTATTACTCTTGCCAAAAACCCTATCCTTCATGCTCGCACAAAACACATCAAGGTTGACTACTTTATTCGCCAAGCATCAACACGAACCAAGTTGAAGTTCAACATGTTCCCTCCTCAAATCAACTAGCATATCTCCTAACTAAATCCCTATCAACACTCAGATTTCAAATGCTCCGAGACAAGTCGATGATCTATGCAACTCTTCAACTTAAGGGGCAGTGATAACAGCACTATCCCATGTTTACTCATCATGTGTTGTAACTAGGGGCATAAGTGAGTCAAGCCGGCTTAAGCTCGACTTGATAAATAGCTCGTGAGTCGAGCGCGATGAGTTAACAAGTCAAGCTCAAGTCAACCCCGACTGAACTCGTTAGCTCGCGAGCCAACTTGTTTAATAAATATAAATATAAAAAACTTAAAATATATAAAAATAAATAATTTAGCATACAATTGTAATAATTATTTTATCTTTGTCATACTAAATAACCCTCCAAACTCAGAAACAAAGTTTCAACTCGATAAATTAATCAAGCTCAACCTCAAGCTAAGGGTGGCTCACACTCGACTCAACTAGTTTATACCCATAATTGTAACCACCTAAGCCAAAAGACAAATAATATCCTAATAGATTATAACACAACCTAACTAACTAGTTGTATAAATACATCATATCACACCATTGTATTATGGGATTCCACTATATGCAATATTGTTATATCAATTCTATATATTACTCCTTCATTCTCACACTCATAACTTATATACGACAATAATTGTATTGATGTACTACCATAAAATTTGACTTTATATATTTATTATTACATCTTGCAAATGCTCCACTTCAATCTCTTATGGCATGTTGACCTATTTTATAGCTAAGATGATTGATTGATTTAAATTTTATTTTCTAATAGTGTTAGTTTTGAAATTTAATCTTGACAAATGAATGCACCTAAAAAATTAAATTTTGCAAGAAAGCATATTAGTTTTACTATAACATATTCCAGAGATTAGTTCTTATTAAGTCTCATTTATTAAGATAATTGAACAAACATTTAAAAAATATTTATGGTTTGAATAGCTCCAGTGGCGTATACGTTAGAGAACATAAACTTATAGTTATTAATTTAGGTATTGAGAGGATAGAGAGTTAATAGAAATGGGGAAGATATTTTATACATTAGAGAATATTACTAATCTCGAGACCATTGAGTCGATAAGGGTTGATCTCAAGACTAGACGAAACGACTATCTATTGCATCAACTCAAGGGTCGAGACTAGCAATTGTGTCGACGAGATTAGAGTCGAGACGCACTGCAATCGACGATCGGGTCGAGACACATTTTGAAATGCGAGGTCAAGATAAGATGCTCAGTCCCTCCTCAACACCGCTAGTCGCTTGGGAGAGTATATCACAAATTTACTACCCTAATAGCTAAATAGTATGAAATTGACCCACACAATCTCTTCAACAACCCGAACCACTCTCTACAAATCCCAATCTAGCCGATCGCATGGGACATCATCGAAGCGGCCTATCTTGGCTTCACTTCGCTCCAAAAGAGAAGCTCGCTTCAAAATTTGCTTTTAATTTCATTGGCATCACATATACCAATCAACTTAAACAACTGAAGAAGAAGAATTCATTAAGCTAACCCCATGATAATAAGTCTAATGATGAGCTATCTTATAAATATTACTGTTCATTTATTCCTATGAGTATCATCTGAAGTGTTAAATATGTTCTTCACATATCAGTTTGAACAATATCTATCCAAGCTACCTTAGGTCTACCCCTTCTCCTTCCTAGTTGCTTGACATTAAGTTTATTTACTCATCTAATAGCTATAATTTTTACTATTTGTTGCAAATGTTCAAACCAACAACAACAACAACAACAAGCCTTTATCCCAATAAGTGGGGTCGGCTATATGAATCCTTCGTCTCCATTGTGTCCTATTATGTGTCAAATTCTCATTTAATTCAAGTATACTAAAGTCATTTTTTATACATCTTAACCAAGTCTTTTAGGTCTACCTCTAACTTTCTTAACATAAGAAATCTAATGCATCTACTCTCCTAACCGTCATCTGGACAACGATTATGTGGCCAAACCATCTAAGGCGACTCTCTCTAATCTTATCTGCCACCGGAGCTACTCCAACTTTTTCCTGAAGATACTCATTTCGCATTTTATCTCTAAGAGTAAAGCCACTCATCCACCTAAGCATCCTCATCTCTGTAACACTTAACTTAGTCTTGTGCTTCTTTATCGCCAACATTCTCGCACTATAAGTCATTGCAGTCTTACCATCATCTTATAAAATTTTCCTTAAGTTTAAGGAATTTTTCTATCACAGGCCATATGCATTCCTCCACTTCAACCATCCAACTTGAATTCTACTAATAACATCTCCATCTATTTCACCATCATTTTGAACAATAGAGCCTAAATATCTGAATCGCTTAACTCTTATTAATGACTTGTTCATCTAATATCACAACACTACCACTAACTTCTACAACTAAAATTACACTCCATATATTCGCTTTAGATCTACTTAAACGAAAACCTTTAGACTCTAATGTTGACCTCCATAATTCAAGTTTATCTTGGACTCTCTCTAGTCTTATCAACAAGAAGAATGTCATCAACAAAAGCATACACAAGGTACATCTTCTGTAAATGCCTAGTAAGAACATCCATAACAAAAGCAAAAAAGATAAGGGCTTAAAGTGATCCTTGATGTAATCCAATTGAAATGGGAAAATATTTTGTCAATCCTCCTTGTGTTTGGACACAAGTAACATCTAGTATACATATCCTTAATGACTTGAATATAACCAAATATTAACTTTTCGTCTAGAACTCTCCAAAGAACATCTCTTGAAACTTTATCATAAGCTTTCTAAATCAATAAATATCATATGTAAATCCTCCTTACTTTCTATGCTTCTCCATCAAACCTCTTAACAAATGTATAGATCCATAGTAGATCTACGAATGAAACAACTGACAGGAGAAGCTTTGTATCACATCATAACCTATGCTCAATTACTTTCTCCCATAATTTTAATGTATGACACATTAACTTAATCCTCTATAATTTGCACACTCTGTGCATCACCTTTATTCTTAAATATAGAACCAACAAACTCTTTCTCCACTCATCGACATCTTTTAGTCTTAAAATAACATTAAAAGATTTGTAAGCCAAGAAATTCGATCTCCTAAACATTTTCACACTTCTATTGAAATATCATCAAGTCCTAGCTTTTTCCACATTTCATTTTCTTTAAAGCTTCTAACTTCAAATTTACTAATAATGACGATAAAAAATAAAATTCTCTATTTTGTTTAGATTAAGGTTTAAAATCAATCGCATTCGATCCTTCATCAAAAGTTTATCAAAATATCTCATCCACCTATTTTCAATATCCTTTTCTAAGAAAAGACTTTATTATCTTCATCCTTAATACACCCACTTAACCAGTCTTTACTTCTCCTATCTCTTTTGCTAACTTATACATATATCTTTCACCTTCTTTCAGATCTAATCTATCAGATAAATCACTAAATTAGATCATATATTACTTTCTTAGAATCTCTAGCCACTTTATATCTTTCCCAATTCTCCAAATTTTACATCTAAATCAAATTTTATAACAACGCTTCTTATTTTTATCTTTTCTTTCACTCACTCCACCACCAACTATTTTATTAAAAGAAACTTTTCCTTTGATTCTCCAAGCATATTTTTTAGAACTTTAATTTCACTTTACTTTTCTCACATAATATTGTTCTTTATGAACATCCCAAATTCTTTCTCTTGAAGTTTCTTAAAAATATTTTATTTATGTTTTAAATGCCCCTCATCTAATCCCAGACAATAATTTGATTTATTTTTCTCTTACAACTTTCATCTTAAAATCTAAAACTAACAATCGATGTGATTTAAACTTT
Source organism: Cymbidium sinense (assembly GCA_021442155.1). Taxonomy (NCBI): domain Eukaryota; kingdom Viridiplantae; phylum Streptophyta; class Magnoliopsida; order Asparagales; family Orchidaceae; genus Cymbidium; species Cymbidium sinense. Next base: position 69,512,425 of record CM038224.1, on the reverse strand, counting down.
CACTGAATTTACAATCTTCTTACAATCTAACGATCTATTTTTCATTAAAATAATCAATCTGTTTTACTAGATCCATTTTATAAGTAATAATATATTCTTCTCTTTTCTTAAATAAAGATAAGAACTACAAAATCATGTTTAAAGAAAATCTAATATAATCATACCTTCTTCATTACTACCCAAATCCATAACCACTCAACACTTTTAAAATCTTCTACCACTCTACCAACACGCCCATTTAAATCTCCTCCAATAAATACTTTTCTTCAAGAGATATTTTGTATTAATCCTCTAATTCATTCCAAAATTTTTCTTTAGCTTACATCCAAACTTTGGTAAGATAAACACTTATAACATTGATAATCTAGATCAATAATAATCTTTAAAGCTATAATTCTATCTCCACATCTATTAATATTTATAACATTATCCTTCAAACTTTTATCTATAATCATACCTACATCATTTCTAGACTTCTACCTCGAATACCAAAGTTTAAAACCTAAACTATCAATCTCCTCTTCTCCCAACCCATTTAGTTTCAACACATAAAATATTTATTTTCCTATAAACCATAATATCTATTAATTCCATTAATTGTAAGAGTACATATATTCCAAGATCCTAATCTAATTCTAATTTCATACTAACTTTGCCCGCATCCGCCCATAATGGGAACTGCTTATTTAACACCGCACTCGGCCGACACGCGTGCTCGCACATTTTCATCAGAGTCATACAATGCTCTGGGACACCCAAGATTAACACAATGATTTAAGGATTCATGTCATGATTATTTCGACAAGTTTTACGTCTTTACTATATCGCAACCTCCACTTTTCACATCCCACTTGGACCAAATGGTAGTGTTTGTAAATGTTCAAACCACCTAAGTCAACTTTTATTTACCTTATCTTCAATATATATCACTTTAATTGTTCTTCTAGTAATCATTCTTTAATATATTCTTCTTAATTTTACTACATATCCATCTTAACATTCTCCATTATGTTATGCTCAAATTAGATATCAATATTTTTTCCTATCAAACCCTCATACTCAAAAAACATTGTAAGCCAAATTAAACGTTTATAATTTTACCTCAAAGTCATGATAATATTTGCTTATCACATAATATTTGGTAAAGCACATCCTTATTTTACTTACCCAATCTTAACTCAGAAATTATATTCTCATTCATTTACATAATAAATTCAATATATTTAAACATCTCATGCCTAAATATCACTTTATCTTTAAATATTATCAACTGATAGTTATTAATATTGCAATTACTAAAATTGCAAATCATATGCTCAATTTTTATTCTACTAATTCTAAGCACTTAATTTGTTATATATTTTCTCTACTATTCTAACTTTTCACTTATTTCAATGGATATAATATAAATTAGAACTATCATTTGGAAAGAAAAAAAAAACATACACTAGGACTCCTCATTTTGAATATCCATTTTAAGAACTCCATTAATAGATATAAAAAATGATTATATTTTGAACCTTGATGTAATATTATTGTAATTAGGAACTCTCGAGTCATTCGATAACTACTTTAATAGTAGACAATGCTCTATTATACATATTTTAATAACTTCAACATATTTTTGACATAAATTTTTATACCTTAATAAGCACCAAATTAATTTTTGAAGCAGGCATATAAGACTATGTTAGGTTATCCCTTCAATAAATGAACTCAGAGCACTTCCATGTCCAATTTCGAGTACGATGAAAGTAAGTTTCATACATACGAAACAAACAAAGGCGTCAGATTTAATGAAAACAGTGCAAACTCATCTGCTATGAGTCAAAAGTAACTGAGAGCTCATATAGCATATAAGGAGAAAATTATTACAATAAGCAAGCAAAATCGAGGGTTTCGTGTGGGAGATGATCAAACAGGTTGCACCTAACCCGATCTATGCTTCCCGGTATGAACATACAGAGGAAACCATAGAAGCCTAGTTTTCGAAAAGTAAGATTCCTACACAACATAGTTCAAGCAGAAGAGAACTAGATAACCTGAGCAGCAAACGGCCTGGCTAGAGCGGTAATAGCCGGCGCGTGCGCACCTTCCTCGAGCAAATGCCTCCTGTGTAGAGCTTTGATGGCCCGCTTGATGGCCTTCCTCGAGATTTCGTCGGAGCTCCTGCGAGTCGGAGGAAAAATGCGGTGAAAGCAGAGGAGCAGGTGAAAAAACCCCATTCAATTACGAGGTCAGGCTTTGCTTACATCGATCTCTACTGAAGATTTGGCAAAGAACCATAGAGAGAGAACTGCGATTCAGATTTGTTCTACAATCTCCCAGATGCCTCTGTCCCCGTCGCCGGCTGTCTACGTCGACAACGGGCTTCGCATCAATGGCTTGCCGTTGGACACTAATTTTACTTGTCGGGCACGGATTTTGCCGTGCGAGTTGACCATATAGTTTCTTCAAACACCACCTGATTTTAAAGTAATGTTAGTAAAATTTGATTTTTCTGTTTTTATTATAATGATAATAATAAGGGGATTTACGTGATTAGTACTTAAAACTCAAGTATTTAAATATCTCACATCCAATTCTTATCATTTACATGTATAGTATCTTTATTCTTTTAAATACCTCAAAAATAGACTATCATTAATGTCGCTCATCTCTCTACTTAATCAACGCAAGAATTGTTCCTTCTCTTTTGAGTTTGCATGAGAGACTACTCCATTCAATTTCGTATATGCCGACCTAGGTGCTCCATTTGATGCTAAATCTCAGTGATGGAAAGAATATTTGGTAAAAATTTGTTAAAATCATTGCAAACTTAGGATAATATTGAATTGCTAAGACTAAATTCCAATGGGAAATGAAACTAGTTAATAGAATTGAAAAGCAAAGTATCCCATTGTAACTTTAATACAGAGTTTAATCCTTCGTGTATTTTTTTCTTTGTTATGAGTAATATTACATAAAGTGTAAAAGTGCATTTGATTTGAGTGTAATAGCGCATTGGATCACCATATATGTTAATTTATGCAGGAATAAGTGGATTTTAAAGCAGTAACAAGAAGTGCCCTCTACTATTCTATTAATCATCAAAGTTTTAAAGTTGCAAAATTCCAATTTCAAGGTGACTAAAAGATTCAACTTTTGGAATGGATTTAATGGTTGATTAGGGAATATTTGTTTGACACATTTAAATATGGAGGATATTAGACTTAAGTTAAGAATCAAGTAAAAAAGAAATATGATGTTGGAAGCAAATAACTAATAAGTTTCAAAAAGATATTATATGTTTAGATGTGTTGAAGAAAGAGATTGAGGTAATTTATCCATGGCTTAGAGACATAAATTTGAGTTATATTACCACATATGTGGAACATCATTAGAGGACTATATGGCTATCACTAATGATGTTGAAATAATGCAAATGGTTATACAGTTCAATAGAAGTGGGTGTGTTGAGGTGGTAGTCATAACACATGATGACAAAGAAGCTAATATATGTTCACAAGGTCAAGAAGTTAAGGATTGTAATAACATGTTAGATTGGCAGCATTCAAAGTTTAGTTACATATGTAATGATTATGTTGACCAAGAGCCTTGTAATGATGGATTTTTAATCACGCAAGCTAGGGATGTTGAAGATCTAGTAGTTTGTGCATGTTTTCATGACCCTCAAAGCTTCAAACAAGCTCTCAAATCAAATTCTATTATGAAAAACTTTAGTGTGAAGATCTAAGCTAGCAATAAATCTTGAGTCGTTATTATTTGTTCACATCGAGGATGCCCTTGAAGAGTACAAGCAATAATATGTGCAAATGGTGAATATTTTGAAGTGCATAAATTAGAACCTATAAATTTATTCCCAAGTGTAAATAGAGCATGTAACAAACAAGCAACTTCTTCATGGGTAGCTCAACAGATTGAAAATTTTGTTAAAAAGAATCCTAACATCACTCTAAAGGAGATAAAAGATAACTTAAAGAGTTTGTATGAGTTATCTCTACCATATATGAATTTATGACGGTCAAGGGAACAAGCTTGTGAGACCATTTTTGGATCTATTGATGATAATTAGAGATGTGTACCTACATTGCAAGGAAATTCTATTAATAGAAACTCAGGCTCTCATATTTTATATACTTGTAGTAATCATGATTCATCTTTTAAGAGGTTCTATGTTTGCTTCAAGGTTTTCATTGATGGCTTATTAACATGTCGAGACAGTTAATTGGTCTTGAGGCTTGCCATTTAAAGTCAAAATACCTAAGTAATTTTTATCTAAAAATTCATTGGATAGTAATAATTGACTATTCATAGTAACATTTATAGTTACTAAATCTATGTCAAAGAAATCCTGATAATAGTTTTTAGAAAATTTGGCAGAATCAATTGGCTTTGGGATGCATCATTTAGCATTTATATCAGACGTGGAGAAGGGGCTTGGAGATACAATCAAACTAGTATTTTTAGATGCAGAACACATGGTTTGTCTACATCACCAATAGAAGAACTTGAATAAGTTCTTTCATTGTAGTGGTAGTCAAAGGTTCAAAATCTAGTGTGGTCAGTAGCTAATGCATATGCTAAACATGAATTTGATTATAGGATAGCTAAGTTATGCAATATGTGCCCATAAGTTTGTTCTTACTTGTCAGCTTTACCTTATAAGTGGTTAAGGAGTGATTTTTCTCCTGAGATTAAAAATTATTATAACACAAATACCATGGTGGAGACATTTAATACATGGATTTGAGAAGCAAGGAATATGCTAGTAGTTGACTTGATTGATATAATAAAGGGTAGAAAGAAAGTTGAACTCATTTAAATGGAATGGGGAGCTAGTGTCATATGCAAAGGATTACTTAAGAGAAATAACTAATATAAAGGAGCAATTTATTATACAACAATCAACACCACACTAGGGTTGAAGGCTATTATGAAAGATATGATGTTGATATAGAAAATAGGGATTGTAATTATAGAGTGTGGCAAGTAACTAGACTATGTATTCACATAATTTCTTTTATTTGAACTAAAGAATACCTATTGTGCATACTTATGTTCATGAAAGCTATTATGTTTGGTTGGTGTTGTGTAACATCATTCAATACTACTTTAGTATATATTAACATTTTTATTTTGCTTGTAGGTATGAAATGACATATGAAGACATTATTTCTACTCTACCAGGAAAGGAGCAATGAAGTGCAATTGATGATGGCATTCTTGTTGGCGTATCTAATAATTTGAGGCTTGAAGGAAGACCTAAAAAAGGCGCATAAAAATTTTTATGGAGAATAATGCTAAAAAAAGCAAAATTATTCACAAATATGATTGTTGCGAGTTAATGCTAAAAAAACAAAATAACTTGAAAAGCCAATTAGGCTAGGCAAATTCAAAATTATCAAAAATTTGGTAGTGGCACATGCTATGCTGAACAAACAAGCTACCTATGGATCCAAATTGAAATTGTGTATTATGAGGAAAGAAATGCAGTAAGGTAGACAAGTCATGTTGTGAAAGGTTAGCATTTAGGCAAAATTTTTATATTTTCTCAAATATTTTGTTTGTATTTTATACATGATTTGTTTCATGTAGTGAAGTTTATTTTTTTTATTGCTCATATGATGTCAATATATTGTGGGGTAAGACAACTATAATTTACATCCTGCCAACTATAATTGTTTGTCACAATCAACTCTTATTTTACATTACTTCAATTATTTTTTTTGTAAGAGCCTCTCACTTACAAGTGTACAACTTTTTTTTTTAGCATTCCAACTGCATTTGTGAATCTAAACTATATATATAAGAATTTTGTTAGTATTGTCTTTTTAAAACTTTGCATTTAAATCAACTTGATTTGATTGAAAGTTGATTTACAAGAATTATGCAATGGAAGGTTATACCATGCATTAGAAACCTCCAATTTGCATCAGGAACTAGCAAACTAATTTTTGATTGCATTAAGAACCAGTGATAACTCATTGTGGTGGAGAACTAACGAGACTGATGAGATCCCCAATGGTCTACTCTTTCAAGAATTCAATCAAGGTGACTAACATAATGATGGAATGAAACAAATATCAATTGCAAATTTTATTTTGGATTATGTTCATGTAATTACTATATTCATGTAAAAAATTCAGGTTATGTTGTGTTCAAGTAATTATTGTATAATGCTACAGATATCTTCTCTATATGGGAAAGCAAAGAATGCTAGAAGTAGTTCTTTTTATTTAATTTGAAAAAAGTTTTTGTAATAGATGTAACTTGATGTTATCAGCTTCTTATTCAAGCACTTGTAAATTTGCAGCAACAAATTATTAATTTTTATTAAAGCACTTGTATCTTGCAATTCATAGTCATTATTCATGTTCTTGTTTAACTATAATTTACAAGGGAGTTAAGTTTGATCTTTAATTCAGATAGATTACCATTCAAAACTTTAAAAATGAATTCCTTCTTATCATTAATATGATAAAAACTGCTTATGGTAACAAAGATATTACAATCATAGAATAACAATTCGTTATCAAAAATGAAAAACCAAATAAATCCAACATCAAATTCTTAAGTAACATAACAATAGATATCTTAATGAAGTTTACTCGATGGGAATGGAAAAAAGTCATAATTTATCAAAAAGAGTTGTGATTACAATTAACATTAAAATCTTATGTAACATAACAATTAGATGGCTACTAAGCATGGAATTGCAACAACTCCATGCTATGAAATACATTAATATCTTTAAAATTAGATAGACTCAAAAGAAAATTAACTTTATGACTACAATTGCAACTAGTGCAAACATAACCCTATTGTGAAATTGTAGAAACTCAAAATTTCTCCTAGTATATTTTCAAATTCTACTCTTTTTTCATAGTCTATACCAAAATAATGCATCATTAGTTTCATCAATCCATTTAAAATAATTACAATCCTTTTCGATTGATTTTTCAGACATCTGTAAAATTGCCTTCCCCAATTCTAGCCTTTGTAAGAAGTAAATATCACGCATTATAAATTACAGCTATAATAAAAGACATGATCTTTGACACCTCTTGAAGTTGATGAAATACTTGAACTTATCTTTTGAAATATATTATCTCATGAAATAAATCCTAATTATTAAGCATTAAAATAAAATAATATTTGATAATAAATTAAAAAATAAGTATTCTATTTGTGTTGGCAAGAAGTAAGCAATTTAATCATAGAAAATTATTTTCCAAATCTATTTGAGTTGGGTATTTCTTCTACAAATTATTTTATTATTTGTAGTTTGATTGGTTCCTTTTTCTTTCTCAAGTATTGACTTGTTTCTGTGTTACAATACTATTGTTTACCTAAACAATCTAATGCCAGGTCCATCAAACTGATCATGGAAATCAATTTCTATGATACAGTACTATTGTTTACCTAAACATTCTATAATTCAATTTGAACGATTTTAGTTTTTAAAAGCTTGAGATAATGGAAAAAACTCAAAAAAAATGAAGGAATTTTTTTAAGATTTACTTAACATTTCAATTATGCTACTATCAATGAAACCCTATAACACAAAAAATGCATTATTTACTTGACGTGGATTGACAACAGTGAGTTTGGGGAGAGAACGAAATGACCTCATGAAGGTGGGTGCTTCCATGCGAACAAAGTTGTTGATTTAATTCTCTGAAGATTTCAATTATGTTTGCTTTCAATGAAACCCTAAAACACAAAAAATGCACATTCACTTATGGCAAAATCGACAATAGCATGTTTCGGGAGATAAAGGAATGACCCCAAGTAGGTGCTTTCATGTGAATGAAGGTGAAGTTACTAGCAACAAAAGTGACAATACCTCCAATGATCAATGAGGAAATGAGTTCCCTCAACATGTAGTGATGAGTTTGTGGACAAAGCGAGTGACGGAGAGAAGCGTAGTGATATTTTAGTATTTTTTAGAAGAATTTTGGTGCTAATTTTGTAAATATAGAAGTTTTGGTGTGAGATATGTAAATACCTAAATTTTATGTGTTATGTATTTAAATTCTCTTAATAATAATTAAAAAATAAAGACATTTGCATACATAGCACATAATTCTTATATTTTTATATATCTAATATATCACATCAAATATAATACTATTATTAATTTATTTAAAGTGAAGTGCACCTTTCAAACAAAAGAAAAGTGTTATATTTGTGAATATCAAATTTTAGTTGTTAGATATGTAAATACATAAGAATTGTGTGTTAGGTATGTAAATCTTCCTAAAAAATATCTATTTCATTAGAATTTATCCATAGATTAATTAAAATCTTACTAAAAATATTAACGAAAGTGGTTATATGATTCAAGAGAAAAAGAAAGAATAAAAAAAGTGAAGCTCAGGAATTTCAATATAATAAATCTCATTACAAGAAATTACCTCTCCTCCTAAGCTCTCTCTAGGATTCTATATTTATAAGTTTGGATTGAGATCTAAACACTATAAAAAAGATTATATATTGAGCCACATTAATACTAATTGTTGACTAATTAGACTAAAGCCTTTAGAAAATCAGGTTGTCATCTTATGGGCCAATATTAACTAGACTTAAACATACTAACCCAAGATCAAGTGAACTTGTTCAAGTCTAGGAGTTACTCACCATCACTTACTCGCTTATAAACTTTATAAGATTTATAATAATTATAATTGGCAAAACATCTCTGTTGTTTGTTAACTTAGAGAAATATATTTGAAAATTCATTTTGGATGAAATTATACTTATCCCTATATCCCCATTCCAATGTATTCTCCAATAAAAACATTAATCTATAATGTTCCTCCCTTTCTAGCTCTTTTGTACACTACTAGACGTTATCCATTGCCAGTTTGATCATCATTTCATTAAGATTTTTTCATTTAGTAGAATAAGAAGAATACAATTGTCACATCAAATTGGATGAAGTAGTTTAACTTTCGTAGTTATAGATTAGTACTTTTAATGTTTGAATGATGTTAATCATGTGATCCAAGTGATTGTGAAATATTTGAATAATCAAACCAATTGTGTATTGATGTAATTTTGATGGAGACTTAGTGCTTGCTTGAGTTTAAACCATATGAGGTTTGAATGATGCTCAAAGTCTTGTCCAAACATGTTAAAACATGGTTCAAAAATATGTTTGAATCTTGTTTGAACTATGATCAATCATAATTCCAACATTTTCAAAGATGGTTTGAACATGTGCTTGAATAATGTTTGAATTAAATCATGTTTGAACAATTGTTGAACCTCGTTTGAAACTTTTTAAGCTTGTTAGAGTAAGGTTTGGACAATTTTCAAATGATATTTAAACATATTCAAACAATGTTTGGTTGTAGTTCAAATGAGGTTTAAATATATGTTCATTAAAAAAGTTCAAATAAGATTCAAATTTTGCCTAAATATGGTTCAAACACATGTTATTGTGGTCTTATCCATATTTTTGAGCAATTTTTTTAAAGGAGAATTAATTATCAACATTCATATGATATATGAAGAAGAATGAAAAGAAGACAATCAAGTCAATTGAACATTATTAGAAATGCAACAAAAAATTGATGATTCAAAAAAATATTTTCCTAGAAGATCTCTTAAATTTTTGATACAAAGTTAAAATGACTAAAAGTGCAACTCTCACAACAGAGGCATTCATTTCCTTTGTGTGGTACTAGAACCCATTCATAACAGACAAGAAAATATTATCTTTGAAGGTTTGGGTGCGAAGCACTATGAGAATAAATGCTTGTTGCATGGAGAAGCTTGCAGTGACTTAGCCTCGTTTGTTTCAGCTTTTAGCCTGCGTTGCATTTTTTAAAACGGCGTTTATAAATTTTAAAACCCGTTTGAATTTTCTGCACTTTTTACAAAACGTCATTTTCCTCTCTTTATAAAAAACTGTCTATATACGACATTTTAAAGTAGCGTTTATAAAACCTACTTCAAAATAAACTTTTTTAAAAGTAAAAGCTTACCCAAACGAAGCCTTAATCTTTAGCTTCCTAACTCTACCGACGAGCACAACTGTTATGCTACTTTGTAACAACTACACATTCATCATTACTTAAGAGAAATAGTTCCTAGTTCATTAGTGAATGACGACTTCCATATCACACTATCTTCCTTGTTACAGTAATAAGATATACTGAAAGAGTTGGGTGATAAAGTCGTAGATTTCTTGGAGAAGATATTAGAATTAAAAAAAAAAGAGGTATATAATTTATTTTTCAAAATATTTAAAAAATTTCATCTATATATAGAATTATTCAGGTTTTGACTGTATTTACAAAATGATTGTGATAAATATTAATTTGTCTTAGATTATTCGAATACATTTCGACAGATATTTTTCTTATTTTATTTCATTTTCAGGTCTTAATTTGCTCAAGGATTTCTTTGCTAGAAAGGAAGTGCTAAAAATATATGTTTTATTGATTTGCGCATTTGATGCACCATGCTTGGAAGTAAAGATAGGATGGATGTGAAAAGATCTAAAAGTAAAGGCTATGCAGTCTTTAAAATGGTGAAGATGTAGATCACACTCATTATGAATAGAATTAATAACAAGGTGGTCTGTGCAAAGATAGATTACGAGTTTGCAGATCAATTCTATAGCTTCCTCACATTTTCACTTGGCTCCGTGCTGAATCTCTTCAGCTATTCCAATTCATTGGGATGCATGGCTAACTTGTACATATGTATTCAAGAAATGAAATTTAACCGTTTCAAGTCAGAGGAAGAAAAAAAGAATGCTGATTTCACCACAGCTTGCTCCCTTTTTGATGCATCAACCAAAAGATTTATACAGAGGTGTCTCTTTTGTTGAGGCCCCAAATACTGCGATGAGAATTTTAATTTATGGCTTTTATGATACTATCAAGTGCAAGTATGAAGTAGAATCGTCATGCTTAATAGAACTTGATTGAAGATAATAAAGGACGATAATTGTGCATGTGAAGAATTTGTTAAAGGCTCAAAATTTTTACGGATTTGGATGAAGGGAGCATGAAAGCAGTGGCTTTACTAATCATTCATGGCTGATAGCCATTTCAGCTCTCATGGCAGTGGAAAAGATGAACCCCACACTGGAAATGCTGAAGGGAGCTTATGTACAGAGATAAAAGGAAGGAGAACGGAGGCAGACAAAAGTATTATTTTGATTATATTAATGAATTTGGGGTGTTATAAATGTAAATATTTAATTTTATAGGTGTTAGACATGCAATATTTAAAGTTTTGAATGTTATGTATTTAAATTCCCCTTATTAAATGCTTAACTAGCATAATATAAAGTATAAATATTACATATCAATAGAAACAAGATGTAATGTGATAGTATAGGATAATATTTACATACTTTTACTTATATAAATAAATGCAATAATAATAACCTAAATTATTCAAAAAAATCATAAGCAAAATAATAAGTTATGAAACATAATTTTTTTTTCATAAAACATTATTATTACACACGAGTATAGTTACAAATAATTTTTATCTCCAGTCCTTTTTAAAGATAACTAAAAATATAAGGAACAACAATAAAATATATATTAATAATAATACTTAGTAGCATGAAATAAAAATTAGACATTTATAGTATGCCAAAAGGTCCCCCCCCACTCAACACACACACACACACTTAAGTTATGCATTTTCCTTTATGTGTGTAATAAAAATGATAAAAGATAATTAAGGATAGAGATCTTTCATGTGTGTGATGTGAAACTTATTCTCCTTAATATGGAAACTAGTACACAACTTTGATGCTTTAAGTTGCCAAAAAGTACTTCTTTCTTATTCATAAAAATTTAATTAACAAAATAAAATATTAAATAATCAAACAAACTATAATTTGTAAAAATATTGGATTGACTCTTAACTAGTATTTAGTTTCATTTCCTTAGTCTAACTTAATTCTTCCTAGTCTAAAATTTTCTGTAGCAAAATATTATACTTCTTCTGTCTTTCATGAATTACTTTGACTTGAACATCATCTACATCAGCATTAGCATATGGTTGATGAAAAATGCCCCCAATTGTGAAGCTAAAAAGTGAAGAAAAACAAAATTCCTTCAAATGGGAAAATATAGTAGCACAATGTAGGTGTAATTGATGATGGTTAAAATGTTATAACTAAGTTACTTGTAGGGTAAGTACTTATCACTTTGGTGATAGATTTTGTTATTTTTTCTATCATAATTCCATAGCTATAATTATATTTGATAGATTTTCTCACATTATGATGATCTGTATATGCTTTATATAAATGATAATTTAAGAGTTCCTTATACATATATACACGCATTAGTATGTTAAATCTATGCAAGTATATGTCATTGTTAAACTAAGGAAGTGAGATAATCTAAGACCCCCTTAGGACTACTTATAGTCTCACGCTCTCGTGATGTCCAAATTATATACTTATTAATCACATACATATGCTCATGTATAAGTATAAAGATGAATTATAAAAAATAAGTGTAGATTCATGCTTTAGCTATCATAATTAATTTAGATCTATACAAAATGGATACTTAAGCTTATTAAAGAAAAATAATTTGGGATTTAATAGTGATAATAACCACACTATTAGTTCAAAGCATGCAATTAATGAAATCCTTTATTTTTAAAATATGAATGCATGAAACATATGGAGCATACTTTTATAAAGTGATTGAAGTAAAGCAATTAAACATCACTAATCAACCTATTTAAAGCTATTAAGTCTTAAGGTTTTTCATATGAATATATAATCACACTGAAGCTTAAATTAAATTTATTAAGCATTAATATTGAAATCTAAGTTATTCAAGCCTAATCAAAAGATAAAAAGTCTAAGGTTATCCCTTAACCAACTTCTTTTCATTAAGTGATTTAAAATTAATTTAAGTAATTTTATGGATTAAATAAGGTTAATTAATTAAGCCCAAAAAAGCCTAAAAATTCAATTATATCTTAAACATAAGCAAAAAATTTATGAGAAATTTACCAAACATAAATGAGCAAGAAATAAACATGTCCTTAAGTTTTCATGCAATTGTGATTATATTTAATGACTAATTGAAGAAATGGGAAAAATTCAAAATTGTCAACTACACTCAAAATACCCAAGAGCTAATTAGGGATTTTGATTTCATTGAAAACCTCTTTCCTAATTGAACACAAAGAGGGGTTGATCATAATTTTTAAGGATCTAGATAATTAGTTATAAATTTTCTAAGTCCCGTGGCAATTAATGATTTAATTAATTAATAAAAGCCATCTCAATAGTGATTTTGAGAAATAATTAGAATTGATGGCCCTAATTAATTTCTTTAGTCATAGTTAACATTCAAAAATGTATTTAAGGTTCCACAATAATTTTTATGATTTTTTTAAATATACAAATTTATTAACTTCACAAAATGACCCTTTAAGGTTCTCAATTCGTTTTGTCTCGTCTGAGCTAGGGGAAGATGTGTGAAGAGTTAATTTGGGTTTAGTGAACTTTCGGCGGAGTTGGGCATGAGAAGCATTTAGGTTGAGAGAGAGCTCAAACTCACCAACGATGGGGTGCATAAGGAGCTCAAGAAACTTAAGGGACTTTTCCTAGGATTTTGAAGAATGCGTGTGTTGGGTTTGAATAGGGGAGGAGGTGTAATCCCTCCTCCCCAAGTGAACCAACCAAAGGGGTTGGTTTAGGCCTTGTCAACCTGTCGGGCAGTAAGAGTGGCCGAAAATGGCATGGTACTAATGTGTTGGACATCTTCTAGTTGCTGGAGGAGTTTGATGGCCTGACATAAAGTGGACATCCCATTGGGGATAAACCAACACTCAGTCATGGTGAGAGGGACCTTACTTGGGTCAATGGTTGGTAAAGCTAGCTTGGGTTTGTGGGTCTATGCTCAATGAGTGTTAAGAGTTGTCATGGTCAAAAGAGGTTGGTGGACCTTCCAAATGAGGATTTTATCTTATTTGGAACCCTTGGTTTGATTGGTTTGCGATCAACTATATTTACCTTGGGTGGGGTTCACTTGGGCTGGTCAAGGGGGGGTCCAAGGATGAGTCATGTCAAGTTTGGTTAGGTTAGTTTTGGCTCAATTGGACCTATATATGTCAATTTGGGTCTAATTGGGTTAGTTTAACCAATTGACCAAATTGGGTCAAAAGGGCTATTGAACTAGGTTCAAATGATAATTTAGAATTTATTGGTGCAATTGATTTAGTTTGATTTGGGTTGGATTTGAGTTTGGCTCATATGAGTTGGTTGACCTCACTTTTGGAGTGAGTTCTCAACTTTCTCATCATAGATCAAGGACTCTTATAGATACTAAGAGCTTCTTAGTCATAAGACACTTCTAGTGATTAGGTGAACATTTAAACTAAGCCTAGAGACTTAGGAGGGTTAGCCATAGGAATAGGTTATGCCTTAGGGACTTAGAAAAACTTGTCTGCCCTATAGCCTAAACCCAATCTATGCTTTCCTTCTCAAACCAAATCTCAAATTCATACCAAACCCAAACCAAATTTTTAAAACTCATAATCAATCCCACAACCAAATTCAAGCTCAAAATTCTTCATAACATCTTATGATTGATTCAAGACCCTTTCTAAGCCCTTTGATCTCATCTTATAGACTTAGCCTTAACTAAGTTCAACTCAATCCCAATTCAATTGATTTTCTCAAAGATCAATTCAATCTTTCAATCATTTATCAAATTCCAATTCAAATCTAACTCCAAATAATTCAATCCCAAAAGCAAATCCAAGTTCCAAAATTCCTTCCTAAGCCATATAACCCATTCTCATAAACCTAGCTAAATCTTCACTAAATTATCCCAAACTTGATTGATTTCTTTATAAATCAATTATTCCTTCATTTATATTCTTATATATATATATATATATATATAACTCATACTCAAATGACCAAGATCAAATCAAACTAAATCAAAGTAAGCTAAATCTCTTCTTAAGCCCTATGGACCTACCGCCATAAGCTTAATCAAATCATAACCCAAATCAACCAAAAATTAATTGATTTCTTTATAAATTACTTATTCCTTCATTTATATTCACAAATAGAAATAAAACCCACCTTCCAATGACCAAAAATAAATCAAACTAAATTGATTTCCTCCCTAGCCCTTTTGACATACATCCTTTAGCTTGGTCAAATTTGCTTCCAAATCACTCCAAACTCAAGAGATTTTCTCATGAATCATTCATATCTTCATTTATATTCTCAAATATAAATGAAATATTAATTCAAATATCCAAAACCAAATCCAAAATCATACCAAAATCCAAGTCAAGCCTTTTAAGCCAATTTCTTGAACTTAACCCAAAATCTACCTAAACTAAGCCAAAATCAATGAATTTTCTCTTGAATCAATCATTTATCCAAATATAAATGAAACCTATAATTATCAAACCAAACTCAAGTCAACCCAAGTCAAGCCCAAGTTAGCCTTTTAGCTTGAAAACTTCAAATGAGCCAAAATGCATTGGACTCCAAATTGATTACAATTGGATTTATATTTCAATCCTAGGCTCATATATAAATTCAACTAAACTTGAATTAAGTCAAAACTAAACCAATTGGCCTATTTAGGTCCACTTGACCTAAAGTGGCCTAATGGACCTTTTTGAGCTAAGTTCTAATCCAACCCAATTTGGATTGAACCAAGCTCATCCAAGCCTCATATCATGATCAACAATCACCCTAGGATGATCAACCACCTTGAATTGGGTCAAACCAAGTCAACTTGGTTCTTTGACCAAGTCAACCTTTAGCCCAAATGAAACCTAAACTAGCCAAAATCCACCATACACTAAATTGATTGAAACCATTGACTCACACCAACCCATGATCAATGATTGAACTTGACTTGGCCTCAACCAGTCCAATTGGCCATTTGATTGACTTGAAATTGACTTAAAAGGCCAAAATAGGTCAAATCATGATAACCCAAATTGATTGCAACCAATGGCTAAGTTCATTCCAAATTGATTATTGAACTTGACCAAAGCCATAATTGACCCCAATTTAACCAATTGGTGAACTTGTCCCAACCTAGCCCAAATTGACCTAAAGGGTTAAATTGGCTAAAATTTAAATTAAATCCAAATTGATTCAAATCAAAACCTACAATTATTTTTAATTGATTAATTGAACTTGAACCAACACCTAACCCAACCCAATTTGGTCAAATTAATTGACTTAACTGATTTATATTATGGTGAACCAAAATTAAACCTAAGCCAAATTGATTTAAACCACTTGAACTAAAACTCTTTAAATCATTATTTGAACCTAACCCAAGCCTTGGTTTGACCCAATTTGATCAATTGGTCAACCTAACCCAACATGAACCCATTTGACCAAATGAAGCCAAACCCCATAAAACCAACCCATGAGACCTTGGTGGTTGACCAAACGTGATCCAAACTCAACCTAGATCAGCCCAAAATCAACCCAACCCCATTTCGAGCCAATCCCAATGCAAATCCTCCATGGATCCTCTTCCTCATGTGAGATTTTACCAAATATGGCAAGTCCACCCTCCTTTCACCTTGGCAGCCATCCAACTTCCAAATGAGGGATCCCTAAGCCTCTTAGCCCACCCTAGAGGGAGTAGGACTTGCAAGATAAGCAACCAAAGGACCCAAGCAAGGAGACCCCACATGCCATGAGCCATGTCTCCTCTTGGCGGCGCCTAAATGGGAAGCCATTCCATCCGTCCACCTCAACAAACCAAGGGGTATACCCCCTCAATTCAAAAGAGAAACACACCACTTTGATTCGTGAGAGATTCCTAACATGATTTAGAGCCTCCTTGCAATGCTCAGAGCAATCCCAAGCTTCCCATTTTTGGCATTCCCTCTTCACATGTGGACCCAAAATTGGGGAGGCTAGTTTCGATCCTAACTTCACCAATACTTTATCTCAATCTAATACCTCTTACATGCACCCTCCACCTGCATCGTCAAAACCATCCAAGCCATTTCCCAAGCTCTAAAGCCACCAAAGGAGGGACTTTGATTAAGATCGAAGGTCCAAATATCGATCCTTGGCCTTCCAAGCAATCCACTTGGAACAAACTCAATTGCTGCTCAACATAGCTTCATCTCAACTAGACGAAGCTACTTTAAGTGTGCGAGCCATCGATCTTAGCTCCGGTGATATATTTCCATGAAAATTGATCTCTAACTTAAGTGGTGTTGGTCTTTTTTGAAAAAAATTTGTATGTGAGTTGATCTTCACCGTTGGATGTGCTCACATTCCTTCCCTGATGGTGTGGGTTGATTTTGAAGTTCATCCAAGCTCGGGTGAGCTCGGATCGAACGATCTATGGCGGATGAATGTTATTGTTTATCACTCACAGGAAGGAGGATCACGGGTCATCTATTCCGTGTGATTGGAATGAACGACTCTGATCAAATCATGTTAGACTTCTCCTATTTTCTCCCTTTTATTGTATGGGTTTGATATGCGCTGTCCGATCTGACAGCGAAGATCAATACCGCATCGATCGCGTCGACGTGATAACTTAAATAACCAATCCCGCGATGCCACGTGGAAAGTGCACCATGTGGCACTGATGGGATTATGCTTAATTAGGGTTATTTAATGTGTTTTCAAGGTTGAAACTTACATAACTCATAACTAATGGTAGAAAAATTCAAAAGAATACAAATATTGGCACATTTTAAAGGTATTTTAGAGGAGAATTTAATAAAATATTATTTTCAATTGGTTTTGAATAGTAAATATAGCATAATTAGGATTTAATTAAAAATCTAATTAGCTTAATTACTCTCTAATCATTCAAGTGGTTGATCTCAAAATTTTTGAGATTGTTTAAGAGGATGACCTTTGCCTCCTCTAATTTTCTTGAAATTTATTGCTTGCCAAATTAGAAGAATTGATTAATTAAGCCCTAATTACTCTCTTAATCTAATTAATATTCAATTAATCATGTGAACAGTAATGGATTAATTAATTAAGTGGTTAAATGTTCCTTAATAGTGGGTGAACTTAGGAAATAAGATTAGGGACTCTTTCCTAATTTATTTCCCTAAGTTCATTTTCATTAATTAATCAAAGCTTAATAAATTAATCTAATTGCTTAATTAATCAAGTTGAAAATGTAATAATATGGAATCTTAATTAATTGAAACCTTGGGTTGAGCTTTAGGTGTTTAATAACCTAAAGAGAGATTAATGAAATTATGGTTATCTCACATGTGTAAGAAAATTTTAAAAGTAATTAAGTGAGTATCTTAAGCTTAATTAATTAATGATTGTGTGCTAATTGCATTAGGCCCTTTTCATTTCATAGGAGCATTGTTATTTACTTTTTAATTAATTTACATATTACATTAGCTCATAATCATTTAATTAATTATCTTAAGATAACATAGGTAAGGGTTTAATTAATTGATTTAATTCACACCTTAACCTAATTAATCCATAAAATCAATCTAATTGCTTTTCATTAAATCAAATTAACGCACACATGGGGAATAGGATTAGGATTAGCAAATTTTTCTCACATTTTCTAAATTAAATCAAATATAAAATTAAAAATGACATTAAGAAACTTTGGTTTATTTTAAATGAGTTTATTTAGTATGATTGTCCTTAGGAATTAGTTGGATTGAATGAAATCATGTGCTTATGTCCTTTTATTTCTTTCCAATCATATTAAATGTTGTATGCCACTTGATATTCATCTTTTTTAAAAAAAATTAATTAAATCAAATAATTTCCTTTATGTCAAGCTTGCATGGTTGGTTTAAATTAATGTATGCATGGCTATTATCACTATTAAATCTAAATCTATTTTTCAAAACTTATAAATGAATAATTATATATATGATATAAATGCTAGTTATAAATACATAGGAGATGTATGTGATTTATAGCTTAAGTGTATGAAGTGAAGTTTCTTTTTTTTCATTCATGTTTTTATTTATATAAGTAAGAATGTTAATGGGTATATAGCATGGATATCCCGAAAATACGAGACTTTAGTTAGCCCCAAGGAGGTCATTTAATTACCTCACTCTGGTTTAACAACTACGCATCCATTTGATTTCATTCTTATGTATTTCAATATTAGAATTTGGATAAGACTTCACCCCATATGCATAAATATTTTAATCAAATAAAATATAACTTTTGCATGGTTTTCTTTCCTTTTATGTATGTATACATCCATATATATTTGAGAAAAGAAAATATTTAGTCTGAACATCCCGGGAATACGAGGCTTTAGTTAATCCCAAGGAAGTCATTTGATTACCTCACTTCTCTGGTTAACAATGACATGTACTAGCTTATGTCTCTTATACATGTGTGTGTGTACTTAATTATAAAATTAGAACCCATTATCTTTTATCAAAAATCCATGCATTCATGAATGATTGAGTTGTTGGATTAAGTAATCATATGACTTGGAGCTCTCTTTCTTATGTTCATGTATGCAAATTTACATATGCTTGAATGTAATGAGTATATAGTTTGGACATCCCGGGAACATGAAGCTTTAGTTAGCTCCAAGGAGGTCATTTGATTACCTCACTTTGCTGGTTAACAATGCCATGTACCTATTTAATTTCATTCCTATGTATTTTTGTATAAGAATTTAGATAAAGCTTTAAATTAATACGATGAAATAATTCAATCAAAAGAAACACTTAAATTCAAAAAAATACATTTTTACATCCATCATTTAAGTGTGCTAAGACATAATGCATGTATAGGTATGCTTAAGGTTTGATCATATACATGTTACATATGATGGAAAGAAATGAATGAATATGTGTCATGTGATAATAATTAATTCCAATTAATCTTAAGATGCCTTTCTTATTGAATGAGTTTATTTAAAGTGAACCTAAACTTAGGATTAATTTAAAATATGTAATAAGCCATTCATTAAATAGAATTGATTAATTAATATGCTTTAGATGTGGCTTAAGATAGGGATAAAAGAGAGTGATCCTCTCTTCTCTTCTCTTTATAACACTTGGTTGCTAAGCGTAAACTAAATGGAATAAAAAAAATATTAAGTAGAATTAGAAAATTAATTTAGTCACTTAAAGTGAAACCATCCTTTATAATTATTGACCTCATTTTTATGATGAGCTCTCAACCCCTCCATCTTAGACATAGGACTCCTCTTAGATATTAAAAGATTCTTAGTCTTAAGACACATCTAGTGATTAGGTGGACACACAACCTAGCCTTAAAGAATTAGAAGGGTCAGCCATAGGAATAGGTCATGCCTTAAAGGTGTTAGGAAAATTTGCCCACCCTTAGCTTGAACCATTCCTCAATCCAAACTCAAAATCAGTACCATATGATTGAAGTCTATGATTGAAACCCATGATTGAAATTCCAAGTTCAAAAATCTTTTCTAAGTCCTTTGGTTCGCTTCTTATGGACTTAGCCTAAATCAAATCTAAATCAATTCAAATTCATAAAATTTTCTCATAACTCATTTATATTCTCATTTATATTCATATATATATATATATATATATATATATATATATATATATATATATATATATATATATATATATATATATATATATATATATATATATATATATATATATATATATAAATGAAATATAAATTCAAATCAATCAAATCAAATTCCAAAATCCAAATCTTGCCTAAGTTCTTTGATTTCCCTTCATGGACTTAACCTAAATCAAATCTAAATCAATTCAAATTAATGAAATTTTATCATAACTCATTTATATTCACATATATAAATGAAATATAAATTCAAATCAATCAAATCAAGTTCAAAATTGAAATTCCAAAATCTGAATATTGTCTAAGTCCTTTGATTTCCCTTCAAGGACTTAGCCTAAATCAAATCTAAATCAATTCAAATTCATGAAATTTTCTCATAACTCATTTATATTCTCATTTATATTTACATATATAAATGAAATATAAACTCAAATCAATCAAACTGAATCCAAAATTCTAAATATTTCCTAAGTCCTTTAATTCCCTCTTAAGGACTTAGCTCAAATCAACTTCAAATCACTTCAAATTCCTAAACTATTCTCATAACTCATTTATATTCTCATTTATATTCACATATATAAATGAAATATAAATTCAAACAAACAAAACCAATTTCAAAAAATCAAACTCAAACTAACATGTTTTCAAGTCAAAATCTTGAACTTAGCTAAATTCAAATTAAGTCAAACTTTAATTTTTTCTTCATGATTCAATCAATCCTCAATATGAATCCAAATATAAATACAAACTTATTCACTTAATCAAAACTCAATTCAAAATCAAAATCCAACTCATGTTCACCCTTTGAACTCAAATTGTCAAATGAATCAAAACCCATTTGACTTCAAACCACTTGAAAATGGATTTATATTTCAATCATAAGTCCATATGTGAGTTCAATCAAACTCAAATCAAGCTTTGACCAAGCTATTTGACCCACTTAGGCTCACTTGACCCAAAGTGACCTAAAGTACCCTTATGAGCCAAATTCTAATCCTAACCAAATTGGATTGAATCAAGCTCAATCTAAACCTCTCATGATCATCAATCAATCATCATAAGATGATCAATCACCTTAGGTCAAACCAAGTCAAACCTATTGACCAAGTCAACACTTAGCCAAAATGAAACCCAACATAGCCAAAATCCACCATAGGCCAAATTGATTGAAACCATTGATCTAAGTTCATTCATGACCAATGTTTGAACTTGACCAAGTCAACATTTGAGCCTAACCAACCTAATTGGACTTGACCCAAGTTGACCCAACTTGACCTAAAAAGTCAAAATGTGCCCAAACTTGATCTAAGCTAAATTGATTGAAACCAATGGGTCAAGTTCATTCCAAATCACTTGTTGCTTGACCAAAGCCTCAATTGGCCAACTAGACCTAACATTGCCCAATTGACCATGAACCCAACTTGACCTAAAAGGTCAAATTGAGCCAAATTCAAACTTAACCAAAATTGATTGGAAAAAAAGATACCAATCCATTTCATATGACAACCAAACCTAAACCTACCCATGACCCATCAAATAACAAATGGGTCAAATTGGTCAACTTGACCCATTTGACCTAAATGAAATCAAATGAACCAAATTCAAACTAAACCAAATTGAATCAAACCAAAGCCACCAAAACATTTCAAATGGTCATATGAACTTGACCCAACCCTTGGTTTGACCCAATTTGACCAATTGGTCAACTTGATTTTTGACCCATTTTGACCTAAATGGGTCAACATGAGCCAAATCACATCAAACAACTCCAAATTCAATGAAACTTGGCCAAACCTATTTTCTCAACATACTAAATATACCCAAATTCAAAAATCAATCAAATGACCATTTTACCTCTAGGCCATAGGGTAAATTTTGGCCAATTTCACTTGGAATTTGTTCAAATCCTCTTCATACCTACTTGGCACTCTCTTAGAGGATCAAGTGAACACTAGGGAGTGTAGTGCACCTAACCTAATGGGTTTGGGTCAGCCCAACCTAGCCCAATGACCAAACTGACCATGTGCATGGAAATGGCCACATGGCAAACCTCTTCCCACTCAATTAAAGCACATGGCCACTTCATCATTCCACTCCTTGGCTAAAATTGAACTCAAGGACACTCCTAACAGCCTAACAAACCCACTCCTTATGGGCAATTAGATCAAAATGGCAAAGAGAAGCTAGGTCATCCGATTGCCAAAGGGGGGGATATACTCCCCCTAATTCATTTGAATTTTCACTTCCCCTATGTCGATTGAATCATAGGAACTCAAAGCAAGCTTTAGAGAGTCTTCCCAAGCATCCTAGAGAGGATTTGAAATCTCATTATTGGTTTTCATCACTTAAAATATGGGAGCTTGAAATTCCAACTTGCTCTACACATCAAACCAACTTAATTCCTTCTTTAAGCATCATAAGAGGACCAAGTCGAGCTCACTCTTTCCCAAGCTCCAAAGGAAGGGGTGTCCTAGACCAAAGCCGAGCTCAAGGCAAAGGGAGGGGTACATAGCATCCACTCAACCTCAAGAGCTCAAACTTTCAAAGAAAGCTTCATCCTCAACCAAACGAAGCTTCTCCAAGAATCGAGCATCACCTCTGAGGTTAGCCATTTTTGAGCAATTCAATGGTTTGGAGCTTTGTGAAAGAAATTTTCATGGCATGGGATTTTGGCGTTAGATGATTTAGGATGCATGATGAAGGTGTGGGAAGTTCTAGCTCAATCCAAGCTCAATCGAATCATCTAACATGGATGGATCCTTCTCAGAGAAATACATGGATGGATCTCTGGCCATCCATTCGTACATTTTGGATGGACAGTTGAGAATAAAATGCAAAATATTTTTATTTTTCCCCCTCTGATCCGCGACTTTAATCTCAGCCATCCGATCCTTGATCAGACGGCTCAGGAGAAAGTGTGTAGTGCCACCGCCATGCGGTGCTATGATGTGATGGGTTAAATACCCAACCAAGCAACAGGTGTAAAGTGCATGTCAGCATGCATACATGTAATTAATAATATGATTGGGATTATTTAATTCTAATTAATCACCTAAACTTCTAAAATTTATATCTCAACATAGAAAAATAAAAAAAATATGAAATAAATTGCATTAGAAAGATAATTGAACATATAATATTCTAAAATTCATTTTGATTAATTTCTTTGAATTTAGGTTTTGTTGGGAATGTTAATTTATTAATTACTCTCTAATTAATCCACTGATTATTTCTAAATTTCTTGGGTGTAATTAGAGGGATGACTTCTACCTCCCCTAATTTTCTTGGGATTTATTGGTGGCTTAATTAGGGGAATTGCTAATTCCTTAATCACTCCTTAATGTCTGTTTAATTAAGGTCATAATTAGTGGTTTAACCCTTTGATTGAGTCAATTAAGTTTTAATTAAGTGAATTTGAGATTTAAAGAATAATTTTGGGATACTTTCCTTAAGATATTCCCTAAATCTCCTTTTCTTCTTTAATCCATCCTTAATTAAGAGTTAATTCACTAATTATCTCGTTAATTAATTTCATAAATTTCTAAAATTTTCTAGAACTCAATTAATTCTTCTTGGGTAGATGTTTAGGTGTTGAAGAGCCTAAGTATAATTAAGGAAATCAAAATTCAACTCATATGTGTGAGGGGTGTTTTGAAATTACTTAAGTTAAACCCCTTAGTTTAATTAATCATTAATCATGAGCCAAATTATATTAAGCCCTTTTCTTCCTGTGCATTGTTGATTTAAATTCTTGTGTTATTTTATGTCATCTCATTGGCTCATAATTATTTGATTAACTATGCTAAGGTGGTGGGTAAGGTAATAACATGCTTAATTCCTTAACCTAATCAAAATATAAAATGAATCTAATCACCTAAAAATTGAACAAAAATATCAAACATATGTGGGAATGGGTTAAGAATAGCAAACTCACCTCACATTTTCTAAATTAAATCAAACTCAAAATCAAATAAAAATTATAAACAAATAATTTGATTTACTTTAAGCTTTTTTATTTCATAAGATTGTCTTTAGGAATTAATTAAGGTGAATGTGTTTATATGCTTTCATTAATTTAGTTCTTTCCCAACATGCTAAATATGCATGTCATATGATTTCATACATTCATGCTTTTCAAAAATCAAACTTAAAATGAAAATGTTTCTTTATGTCAAATTGCATGTTTTGGCTAAAGTAAGAATATGAGTGCTATTATCAATTAAATCCAAATTATTTTCAAAATATATGAATCAATTATCAAACTGAAAGTGTATACTTATATCTTACTTATAAGCTTGCATGTGGGTAAAATATAAGGATGTGCTCAGTGTAATTTTCCTTCTCCTCTCTTTTGGTGTAATTTTGAATAGGATTTGGTAAAGTGTATAGTTCATTCGAAAAGAACACAATACTTGCCTAATTCCATTTCCTATTCACTCCTATGCTATGACTTAAGAGGGACACCTACACTTACATATATAAATTGCATAAACAAACCAAAATAAAATAAATATAAACTTTTCCATCTTTATTTTTCATTCATTTTTTTGTACGCATGCTTGTATTTAAGGAAAGTAGTATATTAGTTTGGTCAACCCCAAGATTGTGAGGCTTTAAGTAGCCCCAAGTAGGTCTTGTACCTTACACCCTTGGTACTAACAATGGCACCATACTCACTTATGACTTTCATACATTCATATGTGTATGTGAAAATTAGATAAAAAACCCCTTTCCTACTTAATTTAAATCACACATCATAAATATTCAAATTTTTTAAGTAACTTATTTAGCATGCATCATAAAATGTGCTAAACATTCCAATTTATTATGTATAGATATGCTTAGCATTCATTCATATGCATGTTATACATGTTGGAAAAGAAATGAAGTGATGTGTGTTTTGTGATCTTAACTCACTTTATTTAATCTTAAAATGCCTTTTTTAATAGGTTTGTTTAGAGTTCATATAAACTTAGGATTAATTAAAACACATAATAAAACATTCACTAAATAAAACTAAAACATGAATTCACTTTAGAAATTACTTAGGTTAGGGAAGGAAAGAGAAGTTCTCTTCTCTTTCCCTCTCTTTACAATTTAGTAATTAATTGAAGGATTCATTTGAACCTAATCAAAACATAAAATAAAATCAACCCAAAATAACTAAATCACTTAAATGAAACCCTCCTCTAAGTTGAATATTCTTCACACTTAGAAAATTCTAACTTAAAGCCATAGCTAAGCATACCACACAAACCTTAAAAGCACACACATTAGGCTAAGTCACCACTTCTAACTTTAGATTATGACGATGCATGATTTGATATTTGCTTTTGCTTTGTGATGTAATATTAGACTGAATGTTAGGGTGCATGTGTGTAGACTGAATGGTAGGGCGATCTTAGTATAACCATTATCTTCTCCAGGGAATTGTGCTTAAGGGGTGCTGTAATAAATAAAAATATAAATACTTTTTGATGTGCAGGTGCTTATACCCCTAAGCATAATCTAATAGGCGTGGACTTAGTCACCCATGTGTGGGTGTTAAGTCCAATATACATGCTTTAGTGGTTTATTTTAGCTAATCTCTATTTTGTAGGTGTTAGTTAGATTTCTATTTTTCCCTTTTCATGTAATTTTTATAATTAAGATTTTGGAATGATTGTTATGAGAATTAGGATGAGCATTGGTTATAAGGCCTTGCCTTATGTACCATGTGAAGCCTTTTGGAGCATCCACCTTCCAACCATCTAAAAGGAACCAAAGAAGAAAGAAGAAAAGAATAATGAAGAAATGAAGCTTGAAGACCCCCATAACAATAAATTTCTTACTTAATTGTGCTTAATTCATTTGTAATCCAGGTTGTATAAGGGTAGAGCTTATTTCCCAATTTGTTTGAGTGGTGGTGCCCGACCACAAATGGCCTTTTATTCTTTTACATTAGCTTTACAAATTGATTGATGATTTGTTTAGCTTGCGCATTAAGGTGGCATGCTTTTCCTAATTTCTTCCTTGCTTGATGTATGGCCTGTATGACGATTATGCTCTTAGAAAAAAATAAATCTTCTACTAAATTTAACAATTCAAAATTAAAAAAAGAACTCATAACCTCACCTAAAGCTTAGGCTAAAATTAAGATAAAATAATTAACAACTCCTTAGTTGAATGAGTATTTCTTTTATAACATCATGGACAAATGCATATTATTTTCACTCTTGATTGGAGGGCTTCCACCTTTGCCAGAGAAACTTGGCTTGACCTTTGAGAGCTATGGTGGAAACACACATCCTCCATTCTCACTGATTTTGGCCAACAACCATATTTCTCGTGCATTAGGCATATGAATCTTATAAGCCTGAGTAAAATGATTATCCAAAAATAAAAATAAAATGTAATATGATTTGCATTAGATTTATATCATTTGAAGCATACCCTTACATGATCTAGTCTCTTTAGGGAGTGAGTTTAAGGACTTAGTCTCTTTCTAAATAAATAATAGTCAAGCTATCTTGCCTAAAGCATATGACTTACCTACATGAATTTAAAATCATAAGAGGAGTAAGTTAGCCCACCCCGTGCAGTTGTAAGTCCAAGTAGGGTGTGTCCTCTCTGGAAAACCAAATACCCATTTTCACCTTAGATTTAGGTTATGGTTTTAGCCCTCACTAAAGCTCCCTAGATTTAAGTTCTGAGATTGCTTCTCCCTTTTATGGGCCATAAGCATAAATGCTTACCTCTTAGGCATTTTCATAATCTTGTGTTGTGGAATAATAAACCCTAAATTTTTAATGAAAAATTCAACTCAAACAAAATTAAATCAATTTCAAAAATGTAAAGCCCAATCATAGGATAGTTTGAGATGCTTGCTAGGTTTCTTAGCATCGTGAGCATCTCATATTTATCTTTATTTAGCTTTGATAACAACTCTCTCTTTGATCAATCCCATTTGATCTTCAAAAATAAATTAATTGATTGATAGTCCTACCCTATTAAATTCTTTAGAGACAATGATCATTTACTTAATCGAGAGTTTTCCTAAGGAATCCCCATTCCTTAGGATGTAATTAACTATGGGGGTTTTCCCCTGTAGGGAACTTAACGAACTCGATTTAAAATAAACCCTATTTTACTTTTCCATGTAAAGAATGGGAAGAATCTCTGTACACCTCGAAGACCCAACGTCTTTAGGAGTCCTTATTTTGGTGATTAGGTCCATTGTATGGTTGTGATTTCTATCTTTCAAGATAGTACACCTCTCCTCAATGTCTTACTCAATCACCCTAATAAGTACATCTTCGGATCTGCATGGCGTCCAACCAAGTCATTATATTCTTGTTTTCATTTATCTTCTTTCCTAAAAAGAAGGATAAATGAAGGCAGGAATATAAATTTTCCACCCCAATAATTAAATCCTTTCATACTTAGAAAATCACGATAAAGCCTAGTTAAGGTATACCACACAAGCCTTAATACATACCTTAGAATTAAGTCACCACTTTTAGCTTGATGTTAGGATGGTGTATGGAGTGATGTATATTTAGTTTTATGATGTATTATTATAGAAGTATTCAGACTGATGTTAGTCCATTAAATTTAATCATATTTTTGTAAGAGATTATGCTTAAGAGTGCTTAAAATAAATATAAATGCTCTTGTAGGTTGCTTAACCCAAAGCACCCAATTGAGACAAAGACTTGGTTACCCATGTTGCTAAGTCCAAATTATTCATATAACTACTTGGGTTGTATGGTGTGTTTAGCTAACACTTATTTTATAGGTGTAGTTTGATATACTTTTTCTATTTTTAATGTAATTTTACATTAGGAATTAGGATTAGTATTATGGGAGATTAGGATGAGCAGTGACTAAAAGGTTTTGTCCTAAGAGGCCCTGTGATGCTTTTAAAGTAAATACATCCAAATGGAGAAATGAAGGGGACATGAAGAATGAAGATAAGAAGACCCCCATAACATTTATTTATTTATAAAATTATAATTATTCTTTCATATATTTTCATATGGTGGAGCTCTACTCATTTCTTTTTCAAGTTGTATTAAGCAAACCGACCTTTTATTCTTTTATTTAGATTTATAAAATGCTTGATGTTATGTTTAAAATAGAAACATCATGCCTCTTCTTAGTTTCTTACTTATATGGTGATTTAATGTGTGACTTAGATCCGACATTCTTGGAAAATAATTTTTTACCCAACTACAACTCATAACCAAATTTTCTAAATAACTCATAACCTCACATAAAGCCTAGGCATTAAATCAAGATAATTAAAAGATTTAGCAACCCTTTAACTGAATCTTGTATGTTTAATATCATGCATCTATATTGTTTCACTCTTGCTGAGAGAGGGTTTCCATCCTTGCACGATAACGAAAGACTTAACTTTTGAGGGTCTCCTCTATGGTGGAAAACACCTCTTTCTCTTTGATTTAGCCATAACCTAATTTCATCATGCATTTAGGCATATAAAAATCCTATGGCCTTTATCAAAATGAAGAGTCAAAAGCAAATAAAAATTGAAAAGATTTGCATTAGACTAAGTCATGGCTCATACCACTTATGCTCTAGTCTCTTAGGGAGTAGGTTTAAAGATTTTAGTTTCTTTCTAAATAATAACAACTTAACTATCTTGCAAAATTATATGACTTGTCTACATAGTTTTAAAACATAAGAGGAATTAACTGGTTACCACTCCAGGCGGTTATAAGTCTAGTAGTCAGGTGGTTTACTCTCTCTTGTGGCGGTAAACCATATACTCATATTCACATAGATTTAGAATGCGCTTTGGCCCTCGCTAAAGCTCCCTAGATTTAGGATCTGAGGTTGCTATTTTCTTTGGGCTATAAGCATAAATCCTCACCTCTTAAGCATTTTCATAATCTTCTATTATGAGATTATAAGTCCTACCTTTCTAATAAAATTTCAACTCAAATACATAATTCTCCTCAATTTTAAACATATAAAGCCCAATCATAGGATAGGTTGGAATGCTCACTAGGCTTCCTAGTATCATGAGCATTCCCTATTCATCTTCTTTGGCTTCAATAATAAGTCTCTTCTTTTGATCTGTCCCATTTGATTTTCTAGTATAACTAATTTATTAATAATCTTATCTTCGAAATCTTTGAAGACAATAATTATTTTCTTTAATTGAGAGTATTCCTAAGGGATTCACCTTCCTTAGGATGTAATTAACTTTAGGGGCTTGCCCTTAATATAAATCCTACTTTATTCATCCATGTAAAGTAGGAAAAAAAATCTCTAGTATATTTGAAGACACATCATGCCTTAGGAGTCCTTATTAGGTGATTAGGTCCATTATAGGGAGGTGATTTCTATCTTTTGAGATAGTGCATCATTCATTGATGTCATACCCAATCACCTCAATAAGTATACCCTCATATCCTCGTGGTGTCCCCCATACACACATATCAAAAATAAACACCACAAAGTTCATATGGGTCAAATGGGTTAAGTGATCAATGTGATCAAATTAACTAAACTAGGTTGAATGAGAGGTTAGGTCATGTATGGTTGATCATTTGATTGAAGGCTTTAATTTAAATTGATTGATTCAATTTGACCTTTTAGGCCAAGTTAGGCTAAATGGGTCAATTTAGGTTGGGTTGATTAAATTAGCTTTAATTGATGATTTAAAAGTGTTCAACCATCAATTTGGGAATGATTGTAGGCAATGGTTCAATCTAATTTGGCCTAAATCAAGTTTTTTCTTAATTTGGCCCTTTAGGTCAATTTGGGTCAAGTGGCCACATTAGCTCAATTGGGTTCCGTTATTTGCAATTAGATGATTGGTCATGATCAATAATCATTTTGAAATTGATTGGAGTGATTGATTTGGTCTAATTAGGGTTGAATTAAGATTTGACTCAATTTGGACTTTCAGGTCAAATTAGGTCAAGTGAGCGAATTGGGTTAATTGAATCAATTGGAGTCAATTGAGAGTTAGATATGATCAATCATTGATAAAGATGTGATTGATAGCTTTGATTGGATCTAATTTGGATTGAATTGGATTTTAACTAAAATTTGGCTTTTAGGCCAATTTGGGTTAAATTAGGTTAAGTGAGTCAATTGGGTTAGTTGGATTATTATTGGCCTTCAATCAAGTTTAATTAAGGTTTAAAAGAGTTTGGGTAAGCTCAATTTTAAATGGATTTGATAAATTTTTGGTTTCGCACCTTTTAGCCCTAATGGGTCATATCAAGCCAGCCAAACCAATTGGCCAGATATGTTTGGCTTGAAATTAACTGTCCTTGGTTCAGGTTTGATTTGTACTCAATTGGTTTTGGTTTGAAGGATTGGTTAAGGTTTGATAGGTTTTGAATCTGAGATAGGTATGCCTAACCTAGCCTAAGTCATGGTCTAACCTTAAGGTTGATCCTCATAAGTCTTCTAGGCTTGGGGAATTAGTGTTCACCTTGCCATTAGAGGTGTCTTAGTTCTAAAAGAGCTTTAGTTCCTAGATTTAATCTTAGTTCCAAAGAGGTGATTGTCAACCTCATCCAAAAGTGAGGTCAACAGAAAGACTCATAACATGTGCGGTGTAACTGATAAGGCACACCACACATATTGACATTGACCATGATGGCAATACATGTCCAAGATATAGCAAGAAAAAGGTGCTTGCACCAGTTCAAAGGAGTAAGCAAATTTAGTGGAAGCCACCATACAGATTCACTTAATAGATTAGAATCTCAAAATTTCTGGGACTCTGGAGAAAGTATCGAAGATACTTAATGTGGGTTATGGGTTGGGAGGGATTTATGATCTGAATTCTTCAAAGCCCAATTGAGAGAGAAACCCCTAATAGAAGAAAATTGTTGTTTGATTTGTTTAGTTTATTTTGTTTCATGCTAAGGGCACACAGAGAGGAACCCTTTGAGAATTGAGCTGGTTTGGTTTAATTAGTTAGGAATTGATTTCATGAGTAGGAATCTAGTGATTGAATTTGGAATGAATGGTTGAATCCAAGGGAATGAATGGGAATCCAATTGAATTGATCTTACTTTGATTTAATTTTGTTAATTAGTTTTAAATATATATTAATTTATTTATTTGATGGATGTGGACCCTGTTGGTTTGCTATAGACCATACTAAGGAGAGCAACAAAAGCCTTTAATTTTGCAAAAAGGGTAAGCATCACTCTATCCAACCTAAAGGAGCAACTACAAGGAGTGGGGCAGTAATAGATGGATCCAAACATGGAGTAGTCACTTGGGAAATGGGCCTTAAGAGAATGATCCTAACCCTAAATACATAAATATGGACCTAGTCAGTTTGCAATGACTCACACTAAGGAAGGCTACAAGAACTAGGACTTACCTTAGGTTCACTAGCTGAAAGGAACAATCTACTAGCTGCATTGTATAAATTATTCAATCTAAGGGTTGTCCATCGATTTGCGATGGTTGAACTTGGAAGAAAGTGCAGGGACTCATATCTTTCTAAACTGAATCAACCATCTGGGTGGCCTAACGAATGCGCAGTAAGCTGAACCTGACCTAGGGTGACTACTAAGTGAGGGCCATTGGGGGTCTTAACACTGTCCAAAAATAGAATGCCTATTCAATGGCGCAGCTGACGGTCTTATCCTAATCCTTGAGATAAATTGTGTTTGTTTGTTTGTTTGTTTGTTTAACTTGGACCCTATTGATTTTCAATAGGCCATCCTAAGGAAGAGTCAAGGAGGCTTGGACCTACTTTAAATTTACTAACCCAAAGGGGTAGCTTGTACATCAGCAAAATGATGTTATCCAACCAAAGAAATGTCTACTAGGAAAGTGGGACTGTTTAATTTGATACTAACCTAGGTCATGTCTAAATGGGATCATAAAGATATAATCTAATTAGAATGCCCCCAAAAAGAGGTGCCTCTAGGGGTATTATCCTAATCCCTAAACATTTAAATCCTGCCAGTGTATGGTGACCAATTTAGGGAAAAAGCATCGAGACTCATATTTACCTACACGGTATTATCCATTGGGCTGGTTGCTATCAACAAAGCAACACCAGTCAACCTAAGGTGCCCATCAATTTATGATGATCAATCTAGGAAGAAAGTATCAGGGACTCACATCTTCCTATGCAGAATTGATCACTAAGAAAGTTTATCATCAGCTAAATAGATACTATCTGGCCTAAGGCGATTACCAAGTGGGAGGACACAAGGGGCTTAGTCCTACTTGAAGTAGTTAGAGAAAAAAGAGCCACTAAGGGTACGATTGATGGCTTAAGGACATACATCCTCTTAAGCAATATCAAGCATTGGGGTAGCCTATCGACTATGTAATAGGTTGTACCTAACTGGAAGGGTGCCCATCAATTTGTAGTAATTAAGCTAGGAAGAAAGCATAATGACTCACATCTTTACAAAAAAGAATAACAGTTGAAGCAACTTACTAGCAACAACAAATCAAAGCCGACCTAGGCAACTACTAAGTAAACAACATTGGGGGTCTTATCTCAATTTAAAGTAGTTTGAAGCAAATGTGTTTGTGCTTATGTTTTTGTGTTAGGTATTTATGTTTGTGTCATGCTAACCAGAATAGGATGCCACTTGGGTTATCTTATACTTATCATAATTGCACCAAGAACAGACTTTGGAGATGACTACATGGTTTAAGTGTAATAAAGTTGGAAATACATGACTTTTGAGAGAGAATATAATTTGATAAGTAAAAAAAAAAGAAAAAAATGTATTTTATTGATAAAAGTTTAATTTAGATAGAATTATGCATAGTACATTTCAGGCAAAGCCCAGTGATTGGAAGCATTAGGTGTTCACCTTTATGATTAATCAATTGATATGACCAACCCTGGTAGGCCTTTTCTATGACAAAAGGGTATTATTCTCATGATGGTTCAAACTTGCCTCCCATCTTGTGATGGACAATAATTGGCCTCTTAAGAATTAAAATGAGACATCTAACCCAAAAAGTTCTCATACAGACTAACTTGTTATGAGCTTGAACCATTTATGCTTTATATAACTCAAGGTTTTAACATGCTTAGAGGTGCCTCTCCTCAAGACCTTTGAGTTCTTCCAACCGTAACCTAGCATTATGTTTGGTTATGATCTTGCTTCTCACAATGATCCTTAGTGATGGGAGTTGGACTTTTAGGAGAAGAACAACTTTAGACCTATACTCTAAGGAGAGGGAGTGGACTATGTTAGATTCCTATGCATGGTATGATAAGCCCATGTGGCTTCAATTAACTGTTAATGACACTATCGTTTGTTATTATCAAGTGTCTTCTTTAAGATTTGAATGAGGGTTTTGTTGAAGGCCTCAGCTAATCCATTCACCCGAAGGTAGTAAATGGTAGAGTATCTTCAATCTATGATATGTCATATGGAGAAGTTATTGATCTTTGTACTCTTACATGAAGTATCATTATCAGATATAATCCATCGAAGTACACCAAATCTATAAATGAGACGATTCCTAAAGAATATGGTGGACTTTAACCTCTCTTAATCTACCCACTTGGGGAGAAATAGTAGAAGTAGTAAATCGATGACCCTTAGAAAAAGGAGGGTTGATAGGACCCACTATGTCTATACCCCAACACTCAAATCACTAGGAAGCTATAGTTTGATGGAGAATGTTGGGTGGCTGGTATAAGACCACTCCATGCACCTAACATTGATGGAAATGATGTGCTACATCTATGCAATCTGTGATCATCATAGCCAATAGCATCCAAGTCTTTCAATGTTGGCCTTCATCTTTGGACCGGGTTGGTGGGATCTACATAGTCCTGAATGTACCTCAATCATAATTTTTTAGGCTTTGTGTTTGCCAAAATAACGTAACTAAATGTGATTATAGGACCACCATTATAGACTGCCATCAAAGAGAACATAGGATAATGCACTTTGTTTGACTTGATGGACTTGAGACTTCTCTTGAGATAGTTTGCCTCCACTCAAATAATTGATGAAAGGTTATCTCCAATCTATCTCCTCATCTTTTTTTTTACGATGGAAACCTCCACTTCAAGATCTCATCTAATGATGAGTTCAATATCATGAGAGAGAGAACTTGATGGTTACATACCTCTATTAATATATACACATCGTTCGGACATGCCATCTCTTTAGCAAACTTAACTATGGAATTTCCTCCCAAAGGAATCTTATAAATGGTAACTTAAAAAATTTGCACCAACAACACCATAGTTTAGTTATGGTAATGATGGAGTTTAGATTTGAGAACTTTATGACATTCGACAATCTGATTTACAACTGGTTGTGAATCTCAAAATATGTTGATGTCTCGAATGCCTATCGAGATGGCTAACTCTAGATTGGTGATTAGAGCCTCAAGTTTAGCTTAGTTGTTTATGCATGGCTCTAATAGATGATATGAGAACCTGAACATTATGTAGTCTAAAGTTAGGAAAATTAATCCTATCCCTTCTTTGCTTGGTAGAATAAACTATGGATCTTCTCCTCTTATAGAGGAAGCCACACCATCAAAGTATATTTCCCACCAGCAGTTGCTTGTATCCCCTAAATTCATGATTTGTTAACCAAGGAGGTCATCATTTAATAGGTAATTAATAAAGAGAGGATGCACCGTTAAAAATCTACATGTACTTAATCTTTCATAGCACGAAGGGACAGGAAGGTGATGTTGAACTGTGATAAAATCATGGACCATCGTGCCAACCATATGGATAGCGTTAGCCATGTCATGATATATTATAGTAGGTTGACTCTTGAAATCAAGTTGACTTTATAAGAAAGCATGTAATGTTATAGCTTTTATGTGACAAAGAGGAGAACTAGGCAATGCATCTCAATGGATGGATAGTTTGCTTCTGTAGGGTTAGATGAAGGCTTAAGTAATAGAGTGTATTCTTTTTTCCTTTGTCTTGGCTTGATCCAAAAAAAGTGCTAGGGAAATCTTTTAATACAACCGTATATAGTATGAGAGGTTTACCCGATATATGGGTGACAAAGATTAGCAATGTCATGAGGTATTGCTTGATGCTTTCAAACACTTGTTGGCACTTGTCTTCCCATTTGATTTTGGTATCTTCTTGGTAAGTGTTGTGAACAGATGTCATCAACCAAATAGGTTTGATATAAGGCATCTTAGATACAACAACCTTTCTTGGAATGATCTAAATTGAGTTAAACTTTTAGGAGGTGATATTTCTAATATAGCTTTGATCTTCTTGAGATAAATTTCAATCCTGTGGTGTCGTATGAAAAACCATAGAAATCCTTGAAGTTACCTCAAATGCACACTTCAAAGGGTTCATCTTGAGATTATATCACCTCAATCACTTGAAAACTACTCTCAAGTCATATAGATGGTCTTTCTTTTCTTTGCTTTTTTACCATGAGTTCATCAACGTAGTATTTGACTTGTTGATGAACGAGTTCATTGAAGATTCTAGTCACGGTCTGTTAATATGTAGCGTCAGCATTTTTGAGGTCAAAAGACATGACCTTATAACAAAAGATTCTGATTGGGTTTCTAAGTATAGTATTTATCTTATCTTTATGCATAATTTTAATTTAATTTTAATAAGATGAGCCATTAATGAATGAAAAGACTGCATGAGATGAGGTGTTCACCATTAATTTTGGTATATGAAATGAGAACTCAACTTTGGGGCATGCCTTGTTAAGATCCCTAAAATTAATGCATATGTGAATTTACCATTCTTCTTTTTAACTAGAACAACTCTGGATAACCAGGTGGGGTATTTTTCTTGTCAAATAAAATCAGCATCGATCAATTTCTTAACTTCTAAATTCACATGTTGTTTAATGTCTACATGTTATTCTCAAAAATCTAAGGTCACCCTAGTAAAGAATTGAAAGATGTATCTGAATCTATTATATAAAATTTGGCCTCAATCTTAAATCATATATATCCATTGGTAGTGTAATGGAGCTTAAAGCCCTTTGCCTTGCTCATTGAATCATTTCAACATCATTTTTTAGATTAAATTTTAATGATGTAAATCCTCAAGAAAGTGAGGGTTCTTAGACTCATGCTGTTAATTGATGCACTCAAGTTAACTATCACCCTGTATCACATGAACTTGCTCTCATTCTCTATATTGTATAGCAGACAGCTATGCTTAGGGGTGTGCATTATTTGGTTTTAACCAAAAAACCAAACCGAACAAAAGTTTTTGAGTAATTTGGTCGGTTTTGAACTTAGTAATTTGGATTTTGGTTTTAATTAATGAAAACTTTGGTTTTGGTTTTGATCGATTTATTAATAAAATTTTGGATGGAACCAAATAAATCAAAGTAATTATATGTAATATATTATTAATTTATGTATAATAGGCTTATCTATTATACACTTATTTTTATTTATTTTGAATACTTAGTAGATGCTTTTGGAGGACCATTATTCAATTTTCTAAAATATTTTGGTCTCATAATATGGTAAATATGGTTCCATCAACTTCTAAGTTGAAAACATCCTTCGTGTAAGTAAAATTAGTTTTAAATATTTTTAGCATGAGTAGTCAATTGCATTTTGATTATATTTATATTATTTTGCTTATAGCTTATTCATTATATAATAAAAAATTATGCAAATAATTTTTTAAATGTAGCCAACTTCGGTTTATCCAAAACCAAACCAAAATAATCAAACCAAATTATTATTCGATTTATTTGATTTTGCATTTTATTTGGCCGATTTGGTTCAATATTTTTAGGAATCTAAGACCAATCGATTTTAAAAATTTATCATCCAATCCATCCAAATCAACCAAACCTACACCCCTAGCTATGATCTTTATCTAAAAATATGACTCCCAAAACCTCCTTCGAGAAACATGCCTCTTCTTCAATTGGGCTCATAGCGACCAATTGAACTAAGCAAATTTCAAGATCAAGCAAAGCTTTGATTATAGACTCTCTCATCTTTTTGGATAAGATGATGGAATTGTATATACTTAACTTAGCTGACAACTTTCTTAGATGTGCCAAGATGTTGTAGTTGACTTTAGGCTAATCCTTTAGAAGTATATCTCATGATGGAGCATCTTGTGGAGGGGCTATTTGTTCAATGAAAGGAATGACTTGTTTACCCTTATTTTGAGGTGCCGCCCTATAAGTTAGAACTTTGCCACTATGAAGGTTAACTTCAATGATCACTTCTATTGGAGGGTTCATAGTGTGATCTACCTGCTCGTCGGGTACACTTACATCTTCACCTATAGGATCTTTGGAGTCAGATAACTCTAACTCTATCTTAAGAGGGGAACCCTAAAGATAGAAAAAAAGTCCATTTCTAAATCAAAAAAAGAGTGACCATAATAGTTTAGACTATTATTGTGACTTGGAGAGCTATCTATTGGAATTAATTTAATAAGATCATCAAAAAGAGAGAAAATATAAGTGGAATTCTTCTTTTTCATTGATTTATTGGATCTTAGAGGTACAAAATAAAAGTCATATAGAGTAAGCGACACGAGTGGTTTGATGCCCTCATTCGTAGAGACAATGCTCTTAGAAATAGT
This sequence comes from Cymbidium sinense, assembly GCA_021442155.1. NCBI lineage: Eukaryota > Viridiplantae > Streptophyta > Magnoliopsida > Asparagales > Orchidaceae > Cymbidium > Cymbidium sinense. The sequence continues at coordinate 69,474,323 of CM038224.1, read as the reverse complement.
GGAGGAGGTAATAGAAGTGGTAGCAATACTGGCTGAGGCAAAGATGATAGGCTCAAATGGTGGCTGTGTTGGTGGACTATCCCAGGCATATAATGGTTGATGTTGCTAGGCTTCTACCCTCTCTGAGTTATCCCTCACAACTAGTAAACCTACTGATGTGATGGAGGCCTAAGTTAGTTTAGACAGCTGCGGAGAAAGTTATTTTTATATTAGAGACTATCTTTTAGAGGTTCAAGACAAGCAATTTTCCCAACTTTCTTTGATCTTAAGAAGATCGAGTGATTCCCCAGAAATTACTTTAACAAAACTAGAAAGATGTTTTATTAAGTATTCTTTGGGTATCATAATGGATCCGAATTTGAAGCTGTATTTAAGCCAATCTTTAAAGATAAAATAAATCTCTAAGACATGACCCAACATGTGCTGTTAGAGGCAAAAGTTAGGATCATCACTCATGCTTGCTTTCTTTGGATTTTTAAATTATGGTAGATAAAAGTTAGGTTTTTAAACGAGGTTCATAACAATTTTCCTAACTACCTCCCTCTTGAAAGAATAAAATTTATTGAGTTTATCTACAAGAGTAAGTGGGAAATAACTACTTAGTTGTGGATACTAGTACTTGTGTTATTGAGGCTACTGTAGTGGCCATGGAGGTGGAAAAGGTAGTGGGAGTTGAGGCTGCTGAGATCTGGGCTTCTTAGAGTGAACTCTCACTAGCTTCTTTCCCATTTTATAGCTGACTCTATCCATGCTTCTTCTCAAATATCTTCCAGGGCTTGGGCTTGCAAACTATTATGAGAAGGGTAATTGTTTGGCTTTCTCTTGTAGGTTGGTCGTCTTGCTGATTAGTTTCTCCAATATCTTGATTATGAAACCCTTAAGCATGTAAGTGATCAGGCCATGAATGTTCTTTAAAAGAAATTTAATAGCGTGTTGTTCTTGGAGCTGTGGTTCGTATTTCATACTTAAGGTACACCATCTGAGATAATTAGATAGGGACTAATAAGGCTTTTATTTCTCCGCTATGAGGTTCTCAACTTTTACCCTTTCTTGAGATCTTATGAATCTCTTGATGAAAAGTTGATTTAGCTCTGTAAAGAACTTGATCGAATTATTGGTCAGCTCAACATACTAATCAAAGGCAACTCTAGAAAGACTACTCATAAATTGCCTAACGAGTAGGGCACCGTTGCCACCTACATTGAAGCAACTATCCTTAAAGTGTACAATGTGCTGCCTATGGTTTCCACTACCATTGAACAACTTGAAGGATAGTGGTATAAAACCCTTGGGATATTGGACTACATCAAATTTCTTCTAGTAGGGTCTACCCTTTGGAACTGATGATGCCTTTTGAATTTTCCTCCAATGCCTCTTTTGTTTATTGTTCCACCATTCATTTAATGCCCCTTTCTTGGAGAACTACATTGTTAGTAACTTTCCTATGCATACTTCATGTATCCTTTTAGAGTGGAGTGGTGTTTTATGCATCAACTCGAGCTTATCTGTCTCCAAAGGTGTAGTTTGTGGTACTAGTATCTACCCCTAAAGAGCTAACAAAATTGACATTAACTCTTCTCCCCTTTTCTCCATACAGTCAATCTAAATATCATTTAGTTTGAGCTAATGTAAGAGTCACCAAGTTGAGTCTGATGCCTTACCTTATTCAACTACAACTCTTTAGATATCAGTATTATGGTGTTGCTCCCTATAAGAGGAAGTCCTAGTCTCTACCATATGGACCTCTAATATATCATCGAATATGTCATCTTCTTCTATATCAAAGCTGACTCTCTCATCATCACTCCCTTTCTTCTTCATATCCTTGATCATCACCTTATATCATGCAAAATATTTTTCAAGAAATGACTATATATGTTCGTTGAATCTATGAGGATGTACCTAGGGTGGCAATCCTCTACCATATAATCCTCTATGGAAAGGGTGCACTAGACATTCTGGATTGACGATGTGTTGACCACAATATACTTTACTGACATGGGAAGCTCTCCTCTATCCTCTTTCTTCTCTTCTTCACATTGTTGAGTTGGTGAAGCAATGAAAACACTCTTAGGCCACCATTCCTTCTTCTCCAGTAATGGTACAGGAGACCAAATTGGGGAGCTCAGCCTCATACCATTAGTATGAGAAGATGAAGGGTGTCCTTTGGTTTGTAAGCGAATCACCAAGGATGAAAATTTCTCCCCATACGCTCTCTTATGATACTTGGTGGGGATGTTAGAGGGTGACACATGAATGAGTGATGACGAATAGTGAGTTAAGCAACTTTGTAGTGATGAAACTGGGTGTGCCTTTATCAAGGACTTTCTCTTTTGGCTAGAACTAAAAAGAACTATGTTGTCAAAATGATTAACTCTATCAACATACTGATCAGGCTACTAGTCTATTAAAGTGGATGTCATCGATTGTCTGGCAAACCTCCTTCTGATCTCTTTCTTACTTGGGTTACTATCTTGGCCTCTGTAACCCTCTCTCTAGATCTAATCCCTAACACTTATGGGGATAATCTTTCTCAAGTCATGGAATAAGGTGGACTCTGAGTGTTTGTGAGCTCTCTTTACTCTCCTAAGCATAGACCTCAGACCAAAACAGGGCTTCCTCTTCTCCCTACCTGGTGTCTCATACTTTATGGGTTATGGGGATGATGTAGTTATCTTCTTCACAACCTCCTCTCCCTCTATAGTTGAAAGTGGGTGAAACCTATTACCACCAAGGAGAGGAGAGGTCTCACATGAAGAACCATCCTCAACTACATGGGATGTAGACTCTATCTTCCTAGACATCCTCTCATAATGTCTCTTTAGCTTGTGATTCTTATTCCTACGCTGAGTCTTGGTAAGAGGGATATGGAAGGAGCTAGAATCGACCTCAAAAGAAAACAAGACAACCTCTGATAACTCGCTTTCTCTTTGGCCACTATCCAGAGGCTGATTAATCTTAACTACCTTAGTGGTAGGAACAATATATGCTCTTGGCAGAGAAACCGCTATAGCCTTCCTCTTTAAAAAGGGGAACTCAGCATCAAATAGCAGGTTGAACTGAAGAAGTGGCTTCTTGTTTACCACATCCTTGTTAATAGTGGTAAGTGAAGCCTAAACCAAACTTGATGATGGGAGTAGAGGTGAGGATGGCATGATCCATGGCCAAGTCCATACCCGAGGTGAATGAGAAGATGAGCTTCCCAAACGACATGGTTGTTGTTGTTGCTATTGATGGAGACGGTGCTTTGCTTCTACTATAGAAAACAAAGAATTAATTATTATAAAAATTCTATTGACTTATTTTGATTAGATTTTGAATTTAAACTCTCATCTGACCTCACTTTAGGAGTGAGCTTTCAAATTCTCCATTTTAGACATAGGATTCCTCTAAACACTAAGAGTTTCTTAGTCTTAAGATACTTCTAGTGATTAGATGAACACTTAACCTAACCCTAGAGACTTAAAGGAGTTAGCCATAGGAATAGGTTATGGCTTAGGGGAATTAGGAGGACTTGCCTACCTATAGTTTGAACCTAATCCTTGCCTCTCTCCTTCAAACCAATCCAAATAAAATCTTGAATCAATTTTAACTCAATTGACTTTCTCAAATCATAAATCAATTCTAAAATCCAAATCATGAATCAATTCCAAATCAAATGATTGAAACCCATGATTGAATTCAAATCCCAAGATCTTTTCTAAGCCCTTTGATTTCAACTTATAGACTTAGCTCAAACCAAATCCAAATTACTCCAAACTCAAAATATTTTCTCATAACCCATTTATATTCTCATTTATATTCATAAATATAAATGAAATATAAATTCAAATAACCAAAATCAATTCAAACTCAAATCCAAATCCAAAAAAACTATACTATTCCAAGTCAAATCTTGAACTTAGCTCAAATCAAACCAAAACTCAAATTTTCTATATAAATCCATTTATATTCTCATTTATACTCAAAATATAAATGAAATATAAATTCAAATAACTCAAACCAAATCAACTTTACCAAGTCAAATTTGAACTTAGTAAATCATTCTCAAATCAAACCTTTGGATTTTCTCTTCAAACAATCCTTTAATACATATACATAAATATAAACCAAAATTCAAAATCAAGTCAAACCCATATTCACCCTTTAGACTTGAAATTGTCAAATGAATCAAAATCTATTTGACTCCAAATCACTTACAATTGGATTTATATTTCCATCATAAGTCCATATGTGATTTAAATCAAACTTAAATCAAGCCTTGATCAAGCCAATTGACTCATTTAGGCTCACTTGATCCAAAGTGACCTAAAGGACCTTTTTGAGCCAAATTCTAATCCAACCTAAATTGGATTGAACTAAGACCATCTAAGCCTTACATTGTGAGCAACAATCATCTTAGGATGATCAATCACTCAAATCGGGTCAAACCAAGTCAAACCTAGCCTTCAACCAAGTCAACACTTAGCCCAAATGAAATCTAAATAAGCCAAAATTCACTATAAGATAAATTGATTGAAACTATTGATATAAACTAATCCATAATCAATGATTGAACATGATCAAGCCATCAATTGAGCCAAATCAAGCCTAATTGGCCACTTGACCTAAGTTGACCCAAATTGACCTAAAAAGTCAAAATGGGTCAAATCTTGATCTAAGCCAAATTGATTGCAACCAATGGGTCAAATTCATTCCAAATCACTTGTTGAACTTGACCAAAGCTTCAATTGACCAATTAGACCCAACCTAACCCAATTGACCATGAACCCAACTTGACCTGAAAGGTCAAATCAACTTGAAATCAAATTAAATCAAAATTGATTGAAACCAAAGCTTGCAATATATTTTAAATGATCAACCAAGCCTAAACCAACCCATGACCTAACAAATGGGTCAAAAATTGGTCAACTTGACCCATTTGACCCAAATGAACCTAAATGAACCAAAACCAAATCTAAACCAAATTGAACCAAACCAATGATACCCATAGGATCCAAATGACCATTTAAACTTGACCTAACTCATGGTTTGACCCAATTTGACCAATTGGTCAACCCAACCCAATTTGACCAAACTTGACCTAAATGGATCAAATTGAACCAAATAAAATCAAATGAACTCCAAATCACTTGAAATTTGGCCCAACCCATTTTGAATCATTTCAAATCTGTCCAAATCAAAATCATGGCCAAATGACCACTTTGCCCTTAGGTCAAAGGGTATCCTATGACCAAATTCACTTGGAATTTGGTCATTTCTCTTTCAAGGCCACTTGGCATCCTCCCATTGGTCCACATGGGCACCAAGGGAGGTGGTTAAAATCACTCAATGAGCTTGGGTCAGACATGACCCAAGCCAAGGCCAAACCAACCCCTCCAATGGAAATTGGACACTTGGATCACCAAATGCACTCACCTAGCACATAGGCACTCACTCTCCTTCCCTCAACTACTCAAAACGAGCCACATGGGGTGTTTTGCAGCTCAAACTATGAACCTAATCCTAACCATTGATCAAAAATGGCAATTCAGCTCATCACCATCCAATCTAAGGAGGGGGGAGATATACTCTCCCTCATTCTCACTGGAACCAGAAGCATTCATTTCCACAAAGCCAAGGAGGTTGAGGTGAAGCTTCTCCAAGCCTTTGCAAGCCATTCCCGAGCTCCCCCATTTGGCTTCTTGATTTTGCTCAAAGCCAAAATAGGGGAGGTCAATTGAAGATCCAACTCACTCAATTCTCCATCAAAACCAAATTAACCTTGCACACACCATCAATGACTTCGTCGAGCTCAACCAAGTCATTTCCCAAGTCTCAAGCCACAGGAAGCATCACCTTGATCAAGGTCGATCACCATTGAAGGGGAGCTTGGTCAACCAAGCAATCCACTCCAAACAAAGATCTAATTCCTTCAAGAGGGTTTCGTCTCTACTAGACGAAGCTACCTCCTCCGTTGGAAGCGCTGGTGATAGCCTCCGGCGAGGTAATTACTTAAAATCATAGCCTTAGAAAATTTTGCTTGGTCCTTTTTGAAGAAAAATGTCACCCCATTGGATCTTTATCGTTGGATGTGCATCCTCCCTCCTTTCGAAGGTGTAGGATCATTTTGATCCCAATCCGAGCTCGGGTGAGCTCGAATTGAACGGGGAGACATGAATGGTGTTCGTCTCTCATCGCTCATGAAGGAGAAGAATCACACACCGTTCCTTCCGCATGATTGGAACAGACGGCTGTGATTAGATCACACTAGATCCCCATTGATTTAAGCCTAAACTATGAGATTAATCTCAGCCATTCTATCTTAATAACATGGAGAAAGCGCCCCACGTCGGTGACTCAAGAGGATGTGACAACTTTAATAACCCATCTTGTTATGCCATGTAGAAAGTGCGCCGCGTCAGCCGCCACATGGCCTAACGGGATTAGGGGTTAATTAAGCCTAATTAATCCAATTTTAATGTTAAAACTTCCAAAATTCATAACTAATTATAAGAAAATCTAAAAAATTACAAACTCAAGTTCATTTTAAAGATAATTCAGAGAGGAATAATAAAAAATTAATTAATTTTGAATAGTGATTTTAACACAATTTAGGTTTTATTGAAAATATAATTAAGCTAATTTCTCCTTAATTAATCTATCAATTAATCCCAAATTTTTTTAAGATTAATTAATGAGATGATCTCTGCCTCCAATGATTTTCTTGGAATTTATTGGTTTACTAATTAGAAAAATTGCTTATTTCATCCCTAATCACTTTCTTAATTAATTAAATGATTAATTAACATGCTAAATAGTGATAAATTCACTAATTAAGTTTGCTAACCATCATGAAATAGTGAATGGATTTAGGAATGAGATTAGGACTTCTTTTCTAATCTTTTCCCCTAAGTTTATTTCATTTGGAAAATATTTAATCAAGTTGTAATTAATTAATGGCTTAATCACTTCATTAATTAATTCAATTAATCAAACTCCAAACCAAATCATTCCAGAACTTAATAATTTAATCTTTGGGTAGATTCTTAGGTGTTCATTAACCTAAGAAAATTCTAAAGAAAATTATAATCAAACTACATATGTAAGAGGGTTATAAAAGTACTTAATTAAACCCTTTAGCTTAATTAACCAATAATTGTGAGCCAATTGCATTAGGCCCATTTATTTCTTAGGTGCATTATTGATTTAATTTTCATGTGATTGCATATCATATGTTGGCTCATAATTACTTAGATAATTATGTTAAAGTGGTATTGGTAAGGGATAATTAATAGATTTAATTCATACCTTAACCTAATCAAAATATAAAATCAACCTAATTATTCTAAATTAAGCTAAACCAATTCACACATGGGGGAATGGGTTAGGATTATCAAACCTTTCTCACTTTTTCTAAGTCAAATCAAATTCAAAAATAAAAATCTCTTTGAAGAATTTTGATTCATTTTAAATGATTTTATTTCATAAGATTGTCCTTAGGAATTAATTAGGGTGAATAAAGTCATGTGCTTACATTCCTTTATTTCTTTTCAATCATGCTGAATATTGCTTGCCATATGAAATTATGCATTCATTTATTTTAAAAATCAATTAAAGAAAATGTTTCATTTATGTCAAATTGCATGTGTTCGCTAAAATTAAGAATATGAGTGGCCATCATCATTATTAAACCAAAAATTACTTTTCAAAATTTATAAATAAAAAATTATAAATAGAGTGATGCTTGCTATGAATAATTATAAGCTTGCATGTGATGATAGCATAAGATGTGTAGTATGGAGTTCTTTCCTCTTCTCTTAATATGGAATCACATAGGATTTGCAAGTGTATAGCTCATTTGAAAAGAACATAACGCTTGCTTAAATCTATTCCTGTGCATCTCTATCTTAAGACTTAGGAAACACCTTCACACTATACATATAAATCTTACAATCAAGTCAAACATAAATCTCTTGCATGATTCTTCATTTATTTGGTTCTTTTTGTACATTTACATGTATTTAAGAAAAATGGTATATTAGTTTGGACATCCCATGGCTGTGAGGCTTTAAGTATCCCCAAGTAGGTCTTGTACCTGATGAAAGAGAGTTCTCCTCTTTTCTTCTTCTTCATAACATTTAGTTACTAAGTGTAGCTTCATTTAAACCAAATCAAATCACTAACTAAAATTGACAAATCAACTAAATCATTTAAACCAAAACCATCATCTAAATTGAATATTTCACACTTAGAAAACTCCAACCTTAAATTTTAGCTAAGACATGCCACACAAGCCTTAAATGACACACACATTAGGCTAAGTCATCATTTTTAGCTCTATGTTAGGGCGATGCATGATTTGATGCCTGATTTTATTTTGTGATGTAATGTTTTTAGATTGGATGTTGGGGTGTATGTGCATAGACTAGATGATAGGATAATCTTAGCTTAATCATGTTTTCTGCAGGGGATTGTGCTTAAGGAGCGCTGTAATAAAAATATAAATGCTTTAGCTGTGTAGGTCACTTATACCCCTTAAGCATAATCCAAACTACCCATGTGTGGGATACTAAGTCCAACTTATTCATATAACTGCTTAGGTTGTGTGGTATGTTTAACTAACCTTTGTTTTATAGGTTTAGTTAGATTTACCTTTCCTATTTTGATGTAAATTTTATAATTAAGATTTGGAATGAATGTTATGGGGGATTAGGATGAATATTAGTAATAAGACCAAGTATTATGCACCATGTGATGTCTTTGGAGCAACTATATTCCAATCAAGATAAAAGGAAGAAAGAAAAGAAGTAAATCAAAATAAAGAATGAAGACCCCCATAATATGAATTCCTTTTAATTGTAATTGTTCATTTATAATCTCGGTTGTATAAGGGTGGAGCTCGGCTACCCATTTTTCTTTTCGGGTTTATGCGGTGGAGCCCGACCACATTGGCCTCTTACTCTTTTGTGCCAATTTTATAAATTGATTGATGTTTTATTTATGATTGCCCAATTAGGATGATATGATTTTCCTAGCTTCTTCATTATTTAATGAATGGTTTGGATGCAATTAGGCTCTTAGGAAAAAATAAATTTTCTATCTAATTAATTAACAAAAATTAAATCAAATAACTCATAACCTCACCTAAAGCCTAGAACATAAATCAAGACAATAAAAGATTTAGCAACCATTTAGTTGGATGTTGTATGTCTCACATCATGCATAAATCATATTGCTTCACTCTTGCTAATGGAGGGCTTCCACCTTTGCCAGAGAAAATGACTTGACCTTTGAGAGCCATGGTGGAAACACACCTCATTCTTTCTGATTTTGGCCCATAACCAATCTTCTCATGCATTAGGCATATGTAATTCCATAGACTGTGTCAAATAACATTATCCAAAAATCAAAATAAAACTTAATAAAATTTATATTAGATTAAGTCATTATTCATGCCCTTCATGATCTAGTCTCTTAGGGAGTGAGTATAAGAACTTAGTCTCCTTTCTAAATAAATAATAGCATATCTATATTACAAAGCATAAGACTTCCCTACATATATTTAAAATCATAGGAGTTATTTGGTGGCCACCCCTAGGCAATTGTAAGTCCAATAGTCGAGTGGTTTATTCTCTTTTGTGGAGGTAAACCATATACTCATTTTTTTCTTTAGATTTAGGTTGTTCTTTGGCCCTCACCAAAGCTCTCTACATTTAAGATTTGAGATTGATGTTTTCTTTCATAGGCTATAAGCATAAATCCTCACCTCTTAGGCATTTCTACAATCTTGTGCTATGGAATTGTAAGCCCTAGATTTCTAATAAAAATTCAACTCAAACATATAATTCTCCTCAATTTCAAAAATAAAAAACCTAACCATAAGATAGTTTGGGGTGCTCACTAGATTTCCTAGTATCATGAGCATCCTCTACTCATCTCCCTTTAGTTTCAATAAGAACTCTTTCCTTTTGTTCAAATCCCACTTGATTTTTTACAAATAACCAATTGATTGATAGTCCTATCTTTGAAATATTTTGAAATAATGATCATTTATCTTAATCAAGAGTATTCCTAAAGAATCTTATTTCTTAGGATGTAATTAACTATGGGGGCTTGCCTCCATAGGGAACTTAATGAACCCGACTTAAAATAAACCCTTCTTTACTTTTTTATGTAAAGTAGGGGAAACATCTCTGCTACATTCGAAGACCCATTGTCCTTAGGAGTCCTTATTAGGTGATTAGGTCCATTATAGAATGGTGACTTTTGTCTCTCGAGATAGTACATCATTCCTCAATGTTGTACTTGATTACCCTAATAAGTACATCTGCAAATCTACGTGGTGTCCAACCCAAACCCTCTTCTCAACCAAAATAAAACACCACACCATCCAATAAATTTAGTTGTACTAGGTGGGATTTATGATTTGAAGAGATTTATAATTAATTTTGGAGGGATTTTGAATTTGAACCACACTATGAGGTGGGTTTAAAAATTTTAGAGGATCAATGAACTTGATTTGTCAAGTTCGTGTAGGACAATAGGTTCAAAGATATGACTTTTGGATTTTTTTTCAAGAATTTGAAAACTTTTAGCATGATCAAACTAAATTTATTTAATTTACCCATTAGGGATCCAACGGGGTTCTAGAACCTATTCATGATAGGTCCTAGAACCAAAGAGATGTTGGTAACAGTTGTCCAAAGATAAAATGAATAAGGAATCCAACAGAATGGCTGGTGGTCTCAAACTCATGAGAAACATAAGTCCACTACCAATGCTTACAGATAATAATTGACTACTAGAGAAGGAGGTCAGAACTTTCCCTAGCAAAGTCATTCAAAACATTTATGGAGTTTAAAAATTAGGATGAGAAGGGCACCACATAAATCTTAGGGGGGAGGGGGGGTACTTAATGAAATGATCGAGTATGACATCAAGGAATGATATATTACTTTGAAATGCAAAGATATCACTTTACGATGAACTCAGTCACTTAGTAAGGACTCCTAAACCTGATAGGCATGCTTATACCAGAGATTTTTTTTCTCTTAGTTTATATGGGTAGAGTGAAGCAAGATTTATTAAGGGTCCTTAAGTTCTCTATAAGGGAATGGCCCCATAGTTAATAGCATCTTAGTAAATGAGGCTTTTCTAGGAACACTCTTGATTAAAGTAGTCATGTAGTGTCTCTAAAGATTTTGATCATAGGATTGGTGTAAATTCGGATAATCAAATGGGAGAGCTTGAATGAGAACAAGTTTTTTTAGAGTCCAAAGAGGATTAATATGAAGCATTCATGATATTAGGAAGTCCAATGACTGTTTTAGTCTATCTTATAGTGAGGCTTTATATTTTTGTGATAGAGAATTATAACTATTTGAGTTGATATTTTATTAGAAAGCTAGGATTTATATTCTAATAATATAAGATTATGAAAATGCCTAAGATGTGGGACTTACACTTGTAGCAAATGAGAAACAAATGATTTATAAACCTACGTCTAAAGTGCTCTGACATAAGCTGAGCTTGACCTAATTCTACTTGAAAAAAATGGGATATATATTGGTTCACTTCCACTAAAGAGAGTGAGCCAATCGAGACTCATTTGAACTTACAACCATCTAAAGTGGTTACTAGTTAACATCTCCTATGATTTAAAATCATGTGAGTTGGTCATATGTAAATGATGTCTACCCTTATACAACCAAGATTATAATTACAATTAAATGAAACTATGGGGGTCTTCAATTTTCATCATCTTTATGAGTTGGGAACTTTAGGCATCACAGACCGTCCCAAGTCAAGGCCTTCTAGCCACTGCGTATCTTAAACTCTATAGTTCTAACCCTAAACTTTTACAAAATTATATTTTTTATAAAAATTAAAATCTAACTACACCTATAACATAGATGTTAGATGAACATAGATACACACCAAGCAGTTATATTCCATACATTGGGCTTAACACCCTGCTTTGGGTCACCAAGCCCACCAACTCTAATAGATTATGCTAAGGGACTTAAACAACACCTACAACCAAAGACACTTATAACTTTTATTATAGTAGTCCCTTAAACATAATCCCCTACAAAAAAAAGAGTGTTAGCCTAATATTGTCCTATCATCTAGTCCACACACTCACACCCTAAATATAGCTTAAAATATTACATTACAAAATAAAACATCAATCCATAATAAGGCATCATCATAACTTAATTATAGTATTGGTGATCTATCATTCTAGAGTGTGTTGGAGTTCAAGTGGTTTGACAAAACTAGGCTTCAATATTTAAGTTATGATTGAAGATGAGTGTTTAACTTTACCATTCAGGAGTGATTACAATTTAAGTGATTAATTTCTCAAAATGAATTTTAGATTTCATTTTCTCTCTTTTAATTTCACTTGAATTTAAAGTTTTAAAAGAGTAAGAAGAGGAGTAGAGTCCACTTCAAATCCTAACCTTAGGTTGAACCTAAAGATGAATTTTATAATTTCTAAGCATCTTAATGAAATATTAAAAAAAATCTTATTAAATCCTATGTTTGGATTTGACTTAAATGTTATTATAGAAATATGAAATTTATCTTAAGATTAATGGATTTAAACTATACTGGATTTAGTGGTATCTTTTTGACTTTGCTTCATGAGAATGGCTTATTTAAAACAATGATTAGATTTAATTTATATACTTGTCATTTAACAAATATATATATTAAATCTAATCATTGAATATATACATACACTTAAGCCTAATCAAATTCAACAACAATAACAACAAGCCTTTATCCCACTTAGTGGGGTCGGCTACATGAATCTTTCGTCTCCATTGTTTCTTATTATGTGTCAAATTCTCATTTAATTCAAGTATACTAAGGTTATTTTATACATATTAACCATGTCTTTTTAAGTCTACCTCTACCTTTCTTAAAATAAGGCAAATCTAATACATCTACTCTCCTAACCGGGTTATTGGACGGTTGACGTTTTATGTGGCCAAACCATCTAAGGCGACTCACTCTAATTTTATCTGCCACTGGAGCTACTCCAACTTCATTAAGCATTAATTTTGAAATCTAAGTTATTCAAGCCAAATGAGGAGACAAAAAGTCTAAGGTTATCCCTTAATCCACTTTTGTTCATTAAGTGATTTAAAATTAATTTAAATAATTTTTATAGATTAATTAAGAATAATTAATTATTTTAATTAATTAAGTCCAAAAGGGAATAAAAATTTTATTATACCTTAAACATAAGTCAAAAAATTATGAAAAAAACTATCATATATAAATGAGCACGAAATAAACATGTCTTAAAAGTTCTAATTCAATTGGGTTTATGTTTAAAGACTAATTGAAGAAATGGAAAAACTCAAAATCATTAATTGTTGACCTCATTTTTGGATTAGGTTAATTTGAACTTTGAAATCAGAAATTAGGATGTCCTAATCTCAAATATGAACCTCCTAATTCAATGCTTAAGATAATATACTTAGTGACCTAGTGCACCTTCCTTGGGTTTGATCTAACCTAATTGGCTTAGATTGACTCAACCTAATTTTCAAATTTGGATTAAATCAAATAAAATCTAAATAAATCAAAATGAAATCAAATCAAACAAAGAAAACAAATCCAAAGTAAAATCTAGTCAACCCATTTGACATAAATTTGATTTATGTGGGACCCACCAAGTCAGAGTCAACCCACCATGAATTGGACCAAATTAAATCATTTCAAATGTCTCAAATGATCAAATAAATATGTTTGATCATGAATCTAAATAAATTCAAATTCATTTAGGCCTTAATTGGGTTCATTAGACCACTTAGGCTAAATAACCCTAAATAAGTCAATGGTTTCAAACCCAAATCAAATTGAAATCAACTCAATTTGAATATTCAAAATTATTTGGAAATAATAATCAAACACAATTTAATCTATCATTGAGTCTAATTTGGTCAAATTGGTCATTTGACCCAAATGAAACCTAAGCTTAACCCATTAAGCTCACTTTGGGTCAAATGATTTCAAATTAAAATTTAATTGAAATTAAATGAAATCAATCATTTCAAATCATCTCACTCATGTGATCAAGAATGATTGGAGTCTAAACTCAATCCAATTAAGTCAAATTGGTCATTTGAACCCAATTGGAATCAAACTTAACCCATTTAGGTTCAAATGGGTTAAAATGAAATGAAATTTAAAATTAATTCAAAATTAAATGAATTAATCAAATCAAAACTCAATCAATCATCAATTAAAGATGATTGAATCCAAAACTACAAGAATTAAATTAAAACTAAGTACTTTGAATCCAAATACTTGGTTTGGATTCAAATTCCCAATCCAAGTCAAATTAAGTTTAGACTTGAACTCAAATTCATTTGAGTTTGATGTAGGTAGCCACATATTAGTTCTAAAAACTTTGATAGTAATGCCTAAAGCCAAAGCCAAAGGGAATAAATGGAAACCATTGAACAAATAGAAACGTTTTTGGTAAATTCCTCCCCCTTCCATCATGAAAATGATTTGGCTTTATCGAAATAAACTTGGGCCTTTGAACACCTTTTAAGAGCATGGTTCCAAGGGCAGAAAAGGCAAGAAGAGAAGTCTCCAGCAGAAATTAACTTGGCTTCCTCCAAGGAAAAGCCAAGGAGAAAAGGAAGAAGAAAAAGAGAAAGGAGGGCTTGGCAAAAAGAAAGCAAGGTAGATGCCATCCTCTCTTCTATGTGACCATTCAAGCATGTTCACAAGGCCAAGGGGGATTGAATCCACCCCTTGGTCGGCCTTGTCACCCCAATGGACAGATTCTGGCCACCTAAAATCATATAAATGAGGCTCTTTGCTAACTATGGAAAGAGGGGAGGGAGAGCCAATTCCCTCCCACTTTTATTCCAAAATGTCTACCAAGGCAAGAGATGAAGGAGGGGACCCTTTCCCCGACCTCTCACCGCCAACACGTTGGTGAGCAGATGAAAATCAAGCCTCTCTAATGGTGAAATCCAAGAGGGAGTCTCTTTCATCAAATTGAATGTTCCAATAAGTTCTAGAGGTCAATGCGACCTCAAACAAATCGCCACCCCAACCCCTCACTGCCAGTGATCCAGAAAATGATCGAGACCACCAAAAAATTGAATTAGTGTTGGTCTAGGAAGCAATCCACAGGGAGGCAAATCGCCAAACTTTACCCATGCCTTCATGGAGTCAAAATGAAGCTAATAGAGTCAATCAACATCGGTGATCGCCTAAAATGAGGTACGCTCCACCACCAAGCCTTTAGATGTTTGGTTTTGGTCCTTTTCAAAATGAAATTGATCCCAAGTGGATCAAACTATATGGATGGGTTGTAAATCAAACAATGATCATTTTGCAATCAAATTTGTGATGAAAATCATTGGCAGCGGCAAAGAATTGGGCAAAAATGATGGACTGTGTCCATCTCTCACCGGCGGATTGAGGGATCTAATCCCCGCCATCCAATCCTCCTATTAGGAATGGACGGTCATGATTTAGGTGGATGGTTTGATTTAATCCCTTAAGGAAAGCTTGTAATTGATCGGGACCGTCTGATCTTTGATCAGACTGTCGAGGATCTTCCCGCATAGCACCGCTTTTGACGCTGATGCCACACGAGATCTGTGTGACCAAATGGCACTGCGCCACATGGCGGCGACACCACAACGGCTGCCACATCAACTTGCCATTAGAAAATGGTAATCCCCTTTGAAAATTAATTAAAAATTAATTAAAATAATAGAAAATTCAAAAAAATCATAAAACAAAAAATATAAATTTAAAAATTATGAACTTGGGCTCTATAGATTCATCTTGATAAGAGGAATCCATTAAAATTAAAATTCTTAATTAATTTTGGGTAATTTAACCTTAATTTGGGTTTAAATGAAATCAATTAACCCTTAATTAATATCCATTAATTAAATTAAAATGAAACTTTGGGAACTAAAATTGATGTTAAAACACAACTTAAGAAAAAATTTCATGAATTATTGCATTGTAATTCATCGAAAATTAAATTCCAAATCCTAAAGCTTTATTTTAATTAAATAAATTAATATAAAATGAAATAATTAATGAAAATAATTTAAATATCCTTAAATCAATTTAATGAACTTTAATGAAATTAAAAACACCTATGAAACTCATTGGAACTTAATAAATCATAAATTGACTTAATTAAGCAATTAAATGAATTAAATAATTCAAATAATTAACCAAAATTTAATTAAACCATAATAAATCAATCAAATGTCCAAAAATAATGAATGAACCTCTTTGGAAACATCTTTTAATGAGGAATTAATGAAAAATGAAACCTAAATAATTTTTATTAAATTAGGCTTAACTTGGGTTTTAATGAAATAATTTAAATCTTAATTACACCATAATTATGATTCTAATCAAGATGAAACTTTGGAAACATGAAATTGGCATGTAACCCAACTTGCCAAAAAAATTTCAAATTTAATTGATTTTTGGATTGGGAATTGTTGAATTTCCAAATCCTTAAGTCAATATTAATCAAATAATGAATAAGAAAATCAATAAATTTATTAAAGTCATAAAATAACTTGAACTAATCTCAATTAAAATAAAAAATACTTAAGATAGTTCTCCAAATATCTTAAGTCAAAGAACTTAATCATTTTCTATACTTAAGGGTTAAGAAAAGTGATAAAATATATTAAGGCTTAATTAAATTCTAAGCTATGAACTCTTAATCAAACCAATGCAAACTTAAGTACACAATCAATCTAACCTAAGAATGAATTCAAACTTTAACGTAAGTGTCTTAAGTTAACATAAATCAAACTAAATGAAATGAACATAGCTTAAAACCTAAATATAATTCAAATCAAATCAAATGAAACAAATTAAATGAAATAATTCAAAACAAATTAAATTAAAAGAACAAACTAAACCAAGAATGAAAATCAAATTGAAATATAAGAAATGAAATTGAAAATCAAATTTCCAAAGAAAAGAATTAATACAAAAATCCAAACTAAATTCAAATTCAAATCATCTAAATGAAATCAAAAGAATTAATAAAGATACTTAAGGATCTTAGTTAGACCTTTAGGATGGATCATCATCTTGGGATGAAGATTTCATTTCATTAGAACTTAAGATGTAGAGAATAGATTCCATCCAAAAGTGGAATTCATTTTACTCTCATTCCTGAAAACCTAAACTTCACTTTAACCAAGTAAAAGCGGAAATAAAAATGAAAATAAATCAATAAATCATTTGAATTGAAATCATCCAAAGGTAACTTTCAAACAAACTCAAATTCCAAATGGAAACTGAAACTAGGAAGCCCTAGCAAAGTATTGCTACTCAAGCTTATTTTCTTCACATACTATATCATTAGGTCACGGACCCTGGACTTAGGTTAGGTCATTCTGTGATTCTTTTATGATTCCTTGTGATGTGTTGTGATATGATGTGGTTTACATGTATTTATGGTGTGCTATTTTGTACTGCATGTCTAGGATTGTTTACCCGTTAGACTAGATGATAGGGCATTCTTTTTAGATCTAACATTATCTTCTACAGGAGGTTATGCTAGAAATGACTGTTGTCATAAATAAAAATTAAAATGTTATTTCTTACAGGACTTAAGCATAACCCACAAGATAGCTGGGCTTGGCAAGTAGCTAATGTTACACCCTTATATTTGTGAAATATAACTATTGTGTGTTATATATTTTATTAACATTTCTTCTATAGGGCTTAGGAATTAATTTTGAAAATCAAAATGTAAATTTGAGCTTAGGATTAGATTAGAATCCATGGGGTCTAAGAGGAACTAGAAGATAGGTGTAGTGGTCCCATGTGAATCCCAATGGATGTCCCAAAAGAAAGAGATTATCATGAAAAGAAGACCCATAGATCTAAACTTATAGTTCTAGGTTGGGTTGTATAAGGGCAGAGCTCGACTGGCCATTTTCCTTTTTTGTTGGGGTGTACAACGGTACCCGGTCAAATTGGCCTTTTTCTTAAATTAAATTGGCTTCATTTATTTTGGGTGCGTAATAGAATCAACCTGCTTTTTTATGTTTCTTTTTGTGTTGTACTTTTTTGTGATTGAATGCCTAGACAATTAGGCTCATAAGAAAAATTAAAATTTATACCCAACTTAAATCTAAACAATTGAATCAAAACTAAAGAAAAATAAAATCTCATTTAAATTAAATCTTAGGAAAAATAATCTAATTGAAAGTGTTCCATCATAAAGATAACCACATTCTTGAAACCCTTCTAATGACCAATTGATTTACATAATCAATTCTATATGGCATTAGGCATAAATACTTGACCTTAAATAAATCTTGAATCAAAATGAATAAAAATTCTAAAATGTGTATTAGTTAGATGCATTTCATACCCTACATGATTATAGGGATTAGGGAATGAGTCTATATTCATAGATTTCTTTTTCTAAAAATGCAAGAGCCCAGCCATCTTGTATTCATGAGACTTAGCGTTATGAATTTAAAATGTGCTTAGGTAGTGTTTGCTGGTAGCCCCTCTAGGTGGGTTGTAAGTCCAGAAGAGTTAGGGATAAATTAGTTCCCTCAAGTGTGAGGAATAGCCTATAATTCTCAAAATAGAATTAGGTCGAGCATCTAAAATGTGTTAGAAGCATCTATAGACTAGGTTCAGAAGCATCCTTTTTGGAATAAGCCTTCAATCCTAGACGTTTCTGTAGTCTTGTGCTGCTAGAATCTAAGTCATAGGCTTCTAAGAAAATGCAAAATCTAAAATTAAATTTCAAAATTTAAAGCCCAATTACAGGATAGTTGAAATATCTACTATGGATTCTAGTATCAATAGGCATTTCCTACTTTATCATGTTTGACCTCTGAAATAACTCTCTCCAATTTGAATCATTCCCAATTGAAAATTCTAAAAAATTAATCCTTTGAAAACTAACTTTAAAATCCTTAAAAATAATAACTCATTTTTTTAATCAATAGTATTCTTAGGAAGATACCCTTCTTAAGATGTAATTAACTATAAGAGTCTGCCTCTATAGAGAACTATGAACCCAATTTAAAATAAGCCCTATTATACCTTCTATGTAGTTCATGAGAAAAATCTCTAGTACATGAAAGACCCAATTAGCTTTAGGAGTCTTTTATTAAATGATTGAATCCATTATAGGATAACATATTTATCTTTCAAGAGAATATGTTTATTCCTTAATGACACATTTGATCTTCCAAATAAGAAATTCCTAAACTCTATGTGGCATCATAAAATTTCTGCTCATATATATTTTTTGGTGACTCCACTGGAGATTGGTTCCTCACTCCATCTTTAGAAATAAGTTATTATTTCTATATATCGATGTGTACTAGTGTCACTCATAGTCAAAACTATCTTTCTTTCTATTAGATACCTCTCCATTTTATCCTTGGTTGAGTGTAACCAACATCCTGAACTAAGATCTAGAACTCTTCATTTGCCACAGTCAAACAATTGTCCTAGAACAAAATCCCAAAATAAAAAAGGGGAGAAGAATAAATGAAAATCAAGACATTTTTGTTAGACATAAATTTGGTCAAGACTAATTTGAAAACCATTCCAATGTGAAAAAGAAATGTTAAAAAATGTTTAAAAAATACTTCAAAATTTGAAAAGTAAATATCAAGCATAAAATCTCAAAGTTAAACTTGTCATTGATCTTACTTAGCTTTGTATTAAAACTAAAGAGAATAAGGATAGTGTCCTAAGTTGATATCCTTTATGCTAATACATTGAAAGGTAGTAAATACCTAAGGATGTATATTGAAATAAAGGAGTTCCTTCAAATCTTGAGAAAATCCAAATCAAAGGAAGGAGGCATAGTTGTGCCTATTGCCCCTTACCAATATGATTGAAGCTTAAATTACATTTAAAGAAAGAATCAACATAAAACAAAATTGAAAAAAGAGAGATATATATAAAAATAATATCATCCCAAAAGAACACCTTATTGATCTTAGGCAGAGGTTGATTAAGAAATTAAATGTTAACCTTTTATCTTCATAGAAGGAAATTTATTTGAATGCAAATTAGCTTTAATCTTGATTCATCTCCATATGTCCACTAGGATTTTGGAAAATTAGTTGTTCAACCTAATTAGCCAATTCTAAAGATTGACTTGGAGGTAACCTTCTTTTAGACCTTTCCAAAACCTTGGATCATTAAGAGTAAAGGGGAGAGTCAAAAGAAGAAAATGACATGATATTAAAAATAATAAAGTCAGAAGATTCACTTTTGCTCCTAATCAATAAAAGAAAAGAGATGGCAGCGAAAGAGAATTATGAATCTCCTGATAAGGTTGAAATGAATAAAATTTAAACCTAATAAATTTAAATAAACTTCCTTAATGGGAGTCTTCTCCCATTGAGTCATTGATATTTCATAAATGGCCTTACTTAATTTTAAGGACAAACCCTAAAAAATAAAATAAATGAAGATTTTAATCCTTCTAAAGAAATCATGACCTTAGGATTGGTCTTAAGGTTGATATTTTTATCTCTCAGAGTGAAACTATGAAACCTCTATCTTTGGTAAGTTGATAGATATATCACATAGGACTTTGTCAGTCCAAATTAATGAAGAAAGCCTTAGTTTTCCCGTTCAAAGACTATTATATGTTTTCAATATAAATATATAAGGTAAATCCTTTGCAATGTTTTATGACCCATTTGACATTGTGTTAATGTCTAACATGGTGATAAAAGATTTCATTGCAAGTTGAGATTACCTTTAATTTTATTTTTGCTATAAAAAGTACAAGTCATACTTGACTTTCTAATAGCACATCATCTTACCTGAGGGTCCTCTTTAAATGATGATCTTCCAAATAAATTGATAATGAGGTTTATTAATCCATTAAGTATAGAGTTAGACCCACCTTCCCTCCATTTCAAAAGGAAAATTCTTAAATCAAATTCAAAATGGCAGATTAATACCGCCTCAAATGACATTGAAAATAAATGGAAAATAAGTCATCTTCAAAATATGATGTTTTGTGCATCTTAGAGAAGTTGCTTGTAAAATCAAGTATCATAATGCTCTATAAAAAAAGAAAATAAAATGAAAAGAAATAAAAAATAAATTACCATTAATCAAGGCATTACATAATCATATAATTTATTTTATTTAATTATAAGAAATTACCTGATGTGGCATTCCACTATAAAGAAGTTCTAGGGTTATCTTCTATGATGAAAATAAAATACTAAGAACTCATCCACATCTTAGTCAATGTGAAAAACTCAAAATAAGAAAATATCCAAAATGCTTGTTGATCGAGGTGCATCAGTCAACATCAGTTATAAACATGAAAGTGAATTTATCTAGGCCCAATTCTAATCGAGCTTTGATAAGATGGTGCCATAAAAATTCAATCAAGTAAATAAATGAATTTTGAATTCAATGAAAATTTAATCTTGAAAAGACAACTTAAAAGAAAAACTTTATCTCAATCACATAGTTGGTTGAAGAGGTAAAAATTTAAACATTGGAAAAAGAAACTTAGGAATTCAGGAACATCTTTAAGAAATTCCTAAACTCTATGTGGTGTCCGATTTTCCCCACATCAACTACACTAAAAAATCCCAAAATAAATTGGGGATTTTGATTTATTGAAACCCTCTTTGGTAACTAAGCACAAAGAAGGGTTGATCATAATTTTTAGAAATCTAGATAATTAATTTTAAAATTTTTAATTCCTAGGTCAATCAATGATTTAATTAAATAATAAAAGTCCCTTCAATGGTGATTTTGAGAAATAATTAGAATTAGTGGCCCTAATTAATTTCTATAGATACCATTAAATTTCTAAAAAAATATTTAAGGTTCCATAATTGTTTTATTATTTTTATAATTATACAAATTAATTAAATCAACAAAATGCCCTTTAGGGTTTTAAAATTTGGATTTCTAAATTACATAACCAACTAACTTGAAATTTAGGTAGAGGTCATCCTATGGGACAATCACCCAAAATTTCAAGTTAATTAGCCAAATAATTAGGTATTAATTTCACTAATTAGAAAAAATTTCAAATCCTAATTAATCACTATACACTTAATAAAAATTAGGTTTTTATTTTTCCAATATTCTCCATAGAGGATTTATTTATATTTTTTAGATTTTTCTATAACTAGTTATAAATTTTTTAAATTTTTGGTCATTTAATTAGATTTTGAAACTTAATTAGTCCATTTACACAGTCGATGATGTGTCAATGCTGATGTGGCAGTGCTTTACACATGGTGTCGTGCAGTTCATTACTTAAAATACTCTCCATGGCACACTAGCTCAGCGGTGGCATATGTGGTTTCATCTCAACCATGATTAATCTAACTACTTAAATAGATAAATTTGAAAAATCTAACGTGGTGAAACATAGCCATTCTATCTAATCATGTGGAATGAATGACTGATGATTCATCATCAACCTCCGGTAAGAGATGCATATTTTCCATCTTTCGTCGATTGATTTGAGCTCATAAGAGCTCATTTAATGGCATATTTGATTCCAAAATAATTCTAAGGGAGATTTGATGGATCAATTCATGTCAAATGCAAAATCACTTCATAAAGGACCTCTATAGTATTCCACAGTGTGGAGAAATTTATCTTTTCAAAGCTAATGACAAGCGGTTCAACGATTGAGGTAGCTTCATCTAGTAAAGATAAAGTTGCACATTGCCTCTCCACTAATCGGTCCCTAGATCAAACGCCACCATAAACTTTGTTAGAGTTGGTTTAAGACCACCTTCTCGTGTTCAAATCGAGCAGTTCTTGATTCATTTTGACTCTCCAGAGCTTGGAGAATGTGTGGGAAGAGTTAATTTATGTTTGATAAAGTTTTGGTGGAGTTGTGTGTGAGAAATTGAGGAGAGCTTCGGTCTCATGATGATGGGGGAGCTTTAAGAATGAGGGGGATTAAGAGGAGCGTGTGTGTTGGGGTTGAATGGGGGAGATGGAGTATACCCCTCTCCCCAAATGAACCAACCAAAGGGGTTAGTTCAAGCCTTGTCAGCAGTTGGGTAGCGTGGTGGACAAAAATAGCATAGGACTAATGTGCTAGATCTATCCTAGTGGCTGGAGGAGTTTGGTGGCCTAAAATGAAGTGGACAGTCCATATGGGATAAACCAAGGCTCAACCATGGTGAGAGGGATCTCACCTTGGTCAGTAGCTAAGCAAGGTTGTCTTAGGTCAGCTTGGATCAATGGGTCTAGGCTTAATGAGTGCTAAGAGAGGTTGCCATGGTCAAACAAGGTCGGTGGATCTTCCAAATTAGAATTTTTGCCTTATTTGAAACCCTTAGTTCACTTGGTTTTAGTTGAGCCGAGTTCACCTTGGGTTGGGTTCATTAGGCTAATCAATGGGGGGGGGGGGGGGTCTAAAAATAAATCATGAGGGTTGGCTCAATTGGACCTATATAGGTCAATTTAGGTTTAATTAAGTTAGGCTGATCAATTTACCAAACTAAGTGAAGGGGTTATTGGATTATGTTTAAATGATGATTTAAAATTTATTGGTGCAATTGATTTAGTTTGATTTGAGTTGGATTTCAATTTGGCTCATATGAGTTTATATGGCTTAAAATGAGTTGACCAAATTTGGTCAAATTGACCAAATTGGACTTTATGGGAGGTTGGGTCATATTTGATTGATCATTTGAAGATGATTGAAGGCTTTGATTTGAATTGATTTGATTTAAATTGAGTTTTGATTCAATTTGGCCTTTAAGTCAAATTGGGCTAAATGAGTCAATTGGGTTAATTGGATTGTAGTTGGGCTTTATAAAGTTCAATCGAGGTTTAGAAGAGTTTGGGTGAGCTCAATTTCAAATGAATCTGATCAATTTTTGGTTTACCCCTTTTAACCCAAATGGGTCATATTGGGTCAACCTAACCAATTTTGCCAAATTGAGCTCCAATGGATATGTTTGGTTTGAAAGTAATTGGCATGGGTTTAGGTTTGATTTGTACTAATTGGTTTTGGTTTGAAAGATGGTTAGGGTTTGATAAGTTTTGGATTTGGGATAAGTAGGCCTCACCTAGCCTAAGTCATGGTATAACCCTAGGGTTGAACCTCATGAGTCTTCTAGGCTTAGGGAATTAGTGTTCACCTAGCCACTAGAAGTGTCTTAGTTCTAGGAGAGTTTTAGTGCCTAGATTGAATCCTAGGTCTAAAGAGGTGATTGTCACCTCACTTATAAGTGAGGTCAACAAAGCCACATAAAATCTTGATGAATTATCCATATTTGTAGTAAACATTCATATCTTTCATAATCAAGTATTAATTTGTGTTCATCCTCGCTATTTCCCTATGTTTTATCAACTCAAGTTTCATTTCAACTTATCATCCAAAAGGTTTCCCCTGACCAATCTTGGGATGAATTCCAAAATAAAAAACTACACCCATAAAATTTAATAAAACTTTTTATATCATAAATAAATTTTATTATGTACAATTTTCTTTTATTTGAAGAGATTTGGAGTTCTAGTTGTTTGAAGTTTGGTATCTAGATTTGGTTATATTCTTTATTTGGGTTTCGACCTAATTATTCATATAACTCAAAAACTACTCTAAATTAACCATTATCCCTTCCTCGCACTACTAGGCATCTTAAAAGAGTCCTCATCTAACTATTTAATATCAGAGCTTAGGTTTGGTGGACATATTTGAAGGTGATCTACAAGTAGATTAGAGTGCGGACAACCAACAAAAAGAATTTTTGTGAACCAATTCTTCACTGACTTCAGACCAAGTCAATCATCATTTCCCATCAAGGGAAAATTATTAATTGGATGAACAAGATCTATTGAAAATGAAAACTTGGGACAGGTGCTAAGGTATAGGCCAACCAAAGTGCTTATAAGGGTGAAGTTGACATTCTAAGAAAGAAAATCCTAAATTGTGAGAAGTTTTCATGTTTGGTGGTATGAAATTATTCATTAAGTTTATATCATTTATTTTTCATATTAGCATTTGACCATTCAACATTTTCATAAACTTAATTATAAGATATGAAAAATGCTTCCATTTGATACCTCATTATTATAAGATATTATAGTTCAATTGCATGATATAATAAAAGTGATTGTTGATGAAATAGATGATAAATTTTAAATTTTATGAGAAAACTAGAAATTTTAGAAATACATTGAATACTGAAAGAAAGGGACAAAGTTATAGTTCTTGTGAGTTGCTTAAAATTAATACTACTTCTAAGCCACAAACAGGATGTTAAATTGATATTATTACCATTACCCACTATGTCTCCACCATATAACTCTAATGGCCTTGCACTTACCTTTAATTAATTTTTAATAATTTCAAATGGTCAATATACTATTATGAAAATAGAAAACATTAAATATATCATCAAATGGTTTCAAGACAATCCATTTGGAGGAAGTACAACACATCTTTTACATGTGGTAACACATAATGATCTTCCAATATCAAGACACTCCACCACTATTACAAACCACTGCAACTTTTTAGAGAAGAGTTTGTTGGGTCCCAAGAAAAATGGTGTGCATAAGGTGCACAAGGATGTCCAATCACAAGATCTAAAGTAAGAAAATTAGAGATCAAGCATAGAAGTTTAATCACAAGAAGTTTGAAAGTGAAGACATGAAGACACTAGAAAACTATTGTTATGTTAACTTTAATTTATTACATGTTGAGTATATGTTGTATTGTTTGTATTAAATCTGATGTAATGTTTGGTCTGTATTATTTGTGTTAAATTTGATGTAATGTATTGCATTAATAATATGAATGGATTAAATGATGAGCTAAAATTTTAATCAATTAATGACCAAATTAATTAATTATCTTACATAAGTGGTTCAAAACTTTTTTTCTTGCTGTAATGAAAAAATAGTGATGTTTTGAATAAATTTTGGAGGTACATTTTCATGGTGATGGGGCTTAGTGGTTAGCCAACTTTGAAGGAGGATTTGGTGATCATTATTGTGAAGCTTACTTTGGTAAGTAGCTTAATATTTATTTGTTGAATTATCTAGGATCTTTTTTTTATCATGTGTTCTTAGTGAAATATACTTTCTATAAAAATTATTTTTTTATAAAATTCCCCCATTAAAATGGCTTAAATTGGGTCTTTATTATAGTTAGCCAATGCTAGGACAAAATTGACCTAGTTTAGTTATTATTGATGTTTGGTATATATAAACCTCATAAAATCTTACGAAGTTATCTATATTTACAATGACATTCTTTTATTTTATTTTCTAGTTGTAATTTATGTTCATCCCCACTAATTCCTTGAGTTTTATCTAGAAGGGTTTATCTTGGGATAAATTCCAAAATAAATATCTACACCTTATAAAATTTAATGAACATTTTTAGCTTATAAATAGACTAAAATATCTACATTTTTTATTTGAAGTGATTTAGTGTACTTAAAGGGAGTTGTAGTTGCTTGAAGTTGGGTATCTATATTTGGTTATATTCTCTTTAAGGTAGGCAACCCTAATTACTTGTATAACTCAAAACCATTCCAAATTAAAACCAATCCCTTCCTCACTCTCTTAGGTATCTTAAGAGATCCCTTATCCACTAAAATTTTTAGCCCAAGTAATCCAACCACTAGTTTGATACCAAATGGTGATATGGGCATTATACTACTTCAACTATATGATGATCTCCCTACACCTTCAAAAACTCCCCACCTATTGCATGTCATGACAACAAATCAAGAAAGAGTTCCTTAAGGCTCAGAGATATTGATGCAATAATAGATCATATGAAGGAAAAATTGACCCAATAATGATAGTATATAATAAGAAGAAAGTTATAACAAAAAGGCCATTATAATGACTAAAATAAAAATATTAAAGTAGTATTTATATGTTAATCATTGTATGATTGTTAAGTAAGTCAATGTTAATATACTCTCCAACTTTTGAATCTTTTTAAATGTTAAAATTCAATTTTTTGAAATTCAAAATTTTGAATTTTAAAAGTTCAAGTTTTTAAAAATAGAGGGATTTCTATGCAATTTCAATATAAATTATTTATTTAACTTAAAAATGTTTAAATAATCAATTTCTAACTTAACAAGATTGGCCACCATTTATTTGGAGAAATAGTTACAAATTAGATGATGATCTAATCAATAAACATACATAGCTCCCCTAAGCTCAACTCTCTCTTCCTCTATTTATTTAAGGTTTAAATTAATATAAATATTTTAATAATAATAATAATAATAACTAACAATGATATTTTTACAAAAAATTTGAGTCTTTACCATTTGGAAATATGCTTGGTGGGCAATTTTTTTATTATATCTTGTTTGGTAATATTATCTAGCTTTTAGATCTTTAACACTACCTTTGTGGGTCCCAAGTCCAGATGTGAAAAGTGGAGGGTTGCGATAAGTAGTCGACAACCAGCATAAAACTTGTCGAAATAATCATGACATGAATCCATTAAATCATTGTGTTAATGCTAGGACATCTCCTGGAAGTGATGCCCTGTATGGCTTGAATCTTGAAAAATGTGTTACTGACGGGCGCCCGAAAGTGCGGTTGAATAAATAAGGGTTCCCACATTATGGACGGATGTGCGCAAAGAAGTTACTCCATGAAACTAGAATTAGGTTAGGATCTTGGAATATAGGTACTCTTACATGTAAATTAATGGAATTAATAGATATTATGGTTCATAGAAAGATAAATATTTTATGTGTTCAAGAAACTAAATGAGTTTGGGAGAAGGCCAAGGAGATTGATAGTTTAGGTTTTAAACTTTGGTATTCAGCTAGAAGTCGAACTAGAAATGGTGTAGGTGTGATTATAGATAAAAGTTTGAAGAAAAATATTATAAATATTAATAGATGTGGAGATAGAATTATAGCTTTAAAGATTATTATTGATGCTAAGATTATCAATGTTACAAGTGTTTATGCTCCTCAAGTAGGTTTAGATGTAAGCTCAAAAGAAAAAAAAATGGAATGAATTAGAGGGATTAATACAAAAGATACCTCTTGAAGAAAAAGTATTTATTGGAGGAGATTTAAATGGACATGTTGGTAGAGTGGTAGAAGATTTTAAAAGTATTCATGGTGGTTATGAATTTAGAGTGACTAATGAAGAAGGTAGGACTATATTAGATTTTGCCTTAGCTTATGATTTGGTAGTTGCTAATACTTTATTTATAAAAAGAGATGAACATATTATTACTAAAAAATGGATCTAGTAAAACAGATTGATTATTTTCTGATAAGAAAAATAGATCGTTTAGATTGTAAAGATTGTAAGGTTATTCCAAGTGAAAATTTAAGTACCCAACTTTGATTGTTAGTTTTAGATTTTAAGATGAAAGGTTGTAAGAGGAAAAATAAATCAAATTATTATCTTAGGATTAGATAGGAACACTTAAAGAATATAAATAAAAATATTTTTAAGAGCAAGCTACAAGAGATTAGAATTTGGGATGTTCATAAGGAAGCTAATGTTATGTGGGAAAATATAGCAAGTGAAATTAAGTAAGTTGCTAAAGATGTGCTTGGAGAATCAAAAGAAAAAGCGTCTTTTAATAAGAATAGTTGGTGGTAGAGTCAGAGTGTGTAAGAAAATATAAGAAATAAGAAGCATTGTTATAAAACTTGGTTTAGATATATAAACTCAAAGAATTGGGAAAGATATAAAGTGACCTATAGAGATTCTAAGAAAGTAATATATGATGCAAAAAATTTAGCTTTTAATGATTTATACAATAGATTAGATACGAAAGAAGGTGAAAGATGTATGTATAAGTTAGCCAACCAAAGAGATAGGAGAAGTAAAGACATAGTTCAAGTGAGGTGTATTAAGGATGAAAATAATAAAGTGCTTTTCTTAGAAAAGGATATTGAAAATAGGTGGATGAGGTATTTTGATAAACTTTTCAATGAAGGATCTGAAAATATGATTGATTTTAGCAACCTTAATACCCTAAAAAAATAAAGAATTTCATTTTTTATCATCGTATTAGTAAATCTGAAGTTAGAGAAGCTTTAAAGAAAATGAAATGTGGAAAAATAGTATGACCTGATAATATTCCAATAGAAGTGTGGAAATGTTTAGGAGATCAAGGAATTTCTTGGCTTACAAATCTTTTTATTGTTATTTTAAAGATTAAAAGATGTCGATAAGTGGAGAAAGAGTTTGTTGGTTCTATATTTAAGAATAAAGGTGATGCACAAGAGTGTGCAAATTATAGAATTAAGTTAATGTGTCATACATTAAAATTATGGGAGAGAGTAATTGAGCATAGGTTACGATGTGATACAAAAGTTTCTCACAATCAGTTTGGTTTCATTCCAGATAGATCTACTATGGATGCTATACATTTGTTAAGAGGTTTGATGGTGAAGCAAAGAGAAAGTAAGGAGGATCTACATATGATATTTATTGATTTAGAGAAAGCTTATGATAAAGTTTCAAGAGATGTTATTTGGAGAGTTCTAGAACAGAAAGGAGTTAATATTGGTTATATTAAAGTCATTAAGGATATGTATACTAGAGTTGTTACTTGTGTCCAAATACAAGGAGAATTGATGAAATATTTTCCTATTTCAGTTGGATTACATCAAGGATCAGCTTTAAGCCCTTATCTTTTTTACTTTAGTTAGGGATGTTCATACTAGGCATTTACAGGAAGATGTACCTTGGTGTATGCTTTTTGCTGATGACATTCTTCTTGTTGATAAGACTAGAGAGGGAATCCAAGAGAAACTTGAATTATGGAGGTCAACTTTAGAGTCTAAAGGTTTTCATTTAAGTAGATCTAAAACTGAATATATGGAGTGTAATTTTAGTTGTAGAAGTTCTAATGGTAGTGTTGTGACATTAGGTAAAGAAGTCATTAATAAGAGTGAGCGATTCAGATATTTAGGCTCTATTGTCCAAAATGATGGTGAAATAGATGGAGATGTTATTAGTAGAATTCAAGTTGGATGGTTGAAGTGGAGGAATGCATCTGGCCTATTGTGTGATAGCAAAGTTCCACTTAAACTTAAGAAAAAATTTTATAAGATGGTAGTAAGACCTGCGATGACTTATGGTGGAGAATGTTGGCCAATAAAAGAGAAGCATAAGACTAAGTTAAGTGTTATAGAGATGAGTTAGGATGATTGGCTTTACTCTTAGAGATAAAATTCAAAATGAGTATGTTTAGGAAAAAGTTGGAGTAGCTCCAGTGGCAAATAAGATTAGAGAGAGTCGCCTTAGATGGTTTGGCCACATAAAGCGTTGGTCGTCCGATGACCCGGTTAGAAGAGTAGATGCATTAGATTTGCCTTATGTTAAGTAAGGTAGAGGTAGACCTAAAAGACTTGGTTAAGATGTATAAAAAATGACCTTAGTATACTTGAATTAAATGAGAATTTGACACATAATATGACACAATGGAGATGAAGGATTCATGTAGCCGACCCCACGTAGTGGGATTAAGGCTTCTTGTTGTTGTTGTTGTTGTTGTTTTAGATCTTTACTATGTTGCATATTTTTAATCACAAAAATCCTAATCCTCTTTCACTGTAGAACTTTCTTCTACATCTTTTTTAACATTTTATGGTCAAACCCTACTATTTTACTTGAAAAGAGAAATATAAGATATGCTTTCCTTTTCAAAATTAGCCAAATTATGACAACATTAAACTAATTTTGATGTTATTTATTATAGAATTCCAAATTCTTAAAAACTCTTATATATTTTAGAATATATTTAAATTATCTTTCTTTTAACTCTATGAGTTTTTATCCACTAAGTAGGCCTAAAGGGCCTATGATAAATTTCACACAGTTGAAAAAAATTGCTCTCAAGTTGGTTTTATCCAAGTGTTATCTAACCATCATTTTTGGTCTACACTTCCAGACTCATAAGTCTAGACTTCCTAAGTATTTTAATTATAATGATGGCCATCTTATACTCAATTTCAAGTCTTAGTGCTCTCCATTTCATTAAGATTATATGCAAATCTCTTCCATTAACTTCACATGACCAAGCATTTTTCTCTAATGGATAATGGAATTTTGATGTACAACATTTTAAAAACATCCAAGAAGTTAAAAAAACTACTTATCTAAACTTTGCTTCTAAAATCTTGTGGGGACAATAATGGTGGAATGGAAAGAAGATTATTTTGAAAGAGTTTAGATTTGGGCTTCTCTTCATGTTGAGAATTTTTTTATCTTTAGGCTTAGCATGCTCATCACCCTTTAATTTTTCAAATTTAAAATTCTCCTCATCTTAATACTATAACATTTGCTTGTTCTCTTGGATTAATCTTAGAGTTACTTAGAGGAGAACCTAACTATTGTAATAATAATTAGTATGATACTTGACTAATTTAAACTTCAATATCTCTAATAGTAGCTTCTTGCCTCTAAATAGATGTCTCTCACTTTTGAGTTATCTCATCAATCCATGCTTTGAATTAAGAAGTAGGGAAGGTAAGCTACCTAAGGGCATCCCTTAATGAAGCATCCACATCCTTTATCTATCATTAATAAATAATAAAAAAGGCTAACAAAAATTTGGAGGATGTTAAACCATATTTTGATTCTTCTTTAGCAAATTTGTATAATTGCACCATCCCATGTCATAAATATTAAGGGATGGATTTTGATGCTATTGATTTTGAATCCCCATAAATTTAATTTACTCACCTTAAGATTATAAAAAAAGTATTATTTACTTAGTATTACCTTTATGGGCACTATCATACAGCTTATAGCTCATTAATGGAGTAAAAATTACCTTTGTTGTGAATAACTTAATTATTTTGTTACTAAATTGTTAGCTTGAAAGAATTTATCCATGTCATAAACCCCATAGTGATCTTCCTTAGTAAACCTCTTTTAACTGACCATTAGTAACTATTACAATAACTCGAATGCAAGTAAGAAAAAAGAGAAAGATGATGGAAAGGGATAGCCCTCTTTTTGAAGGAGGGAAGGTGATGGACAATCCCTTAACGTTCAAAAATCCTAAGAAATTATTAAACTAATTAATTAATTATATAATTTTATGTGATTAATGAATAACTACTCTTATGATGAAAATTAAGCCCTCCCCCACTTTAAAATTTAAAATTTTAAACTCCAATGAAATTTAAAAATTTTAAACTTTTCATAAAAGCCAAAACATTAAACATAAGCATAGTCTAAGTGATAGAATTTTCCTTTGCTATTATTTTTATTTTGTGTTTTGCATCATTTTTCAATTAATAATCTTCTATATGTATTTTTAACCTTAAGACTATTTACAAATATCAATTATTGATTGAGTGTATTATATGATCCAAATTAGATTATAATTAAATTAATATGATCGTATTATCCATTGAGGTAATCATTTGATTTAATTAGATTTAAAATAGAAAATAGATCATACAATATGATGACATTATACAATATAATTATTTTAAATTGAAATATATTTAATTAATGCAAATTGATTTTATAGATTTGATTAAAGTAATGAAGTATGCTATATAGTATGATGTCCATTATATATAATTATTAATTCAAATATTGAATAATCTCATTAGAAACAGTTTAATCATATTAATATATATTTATATTAAAATGGATTGTCCAATATATGTATCATATGGTATGATTTTAAGATCCATTTTCATTGATTGCATTATCTTTTAATATTAATAAATTTTATTAATTATTTAATTTAAAATGGAGTCTAATAATATATTATGATAAATGATCATATAATCTGATTAGCTCTTAAAATTTTATTATTAGCTAATCATTATATGATTAATTCTAAAATTCTTAATTTTATTTTACTCTTGGTTTATTTAATGTTCATATAGAGCATTAGTTTACCTAGCATCTATAATACTTTAATATAAAACTAAGAAAGTAAATAAATTAATTTTAAATTTTAAAGATTTGATATTTATTTCAGAGAAGCAAACTTAAATGAATCATAAATTATCCTATCTTAGCTAAAACTATAAATTACAAGGACAAATTTAAAGTGAAATAATACTGAAGTAACTATTGAGTATAATGAGATCACTTAAAATGAATGTTAACGGATCACTATAGTTGAAGGTGATGCGATGATAAAAAAAAATTATCATAAACAATTCTATGAGGCTCTCTGCTATCAATAAATTTTTAATATTGAATATATTATTTTATGGATGAAACTTTTTTTAGTTATTGTAATATTAAGAAAATTTACACAGATTTTAAAAAATACAATTTCAATAATGATGAGTAATGATAAATAATCAATGTCATCATGACAATGATGTTGGGAAATGCAAAATTTATGAAAGAAAAATTATTTGATGTTCTACATTTGGATAATATTGATTGCACTCTTTCTTTTATTGAGCCTATGTCATGTTCATATTCAAACAGATAATTCTTGTTTCCATCTGATTTAAAAGATATGAGATTCAATGATATTTAAAATGAAGAAAGTGATTTATAGAATAATAGATGCTGATACGCGTAATCTGCACTGAACACTAAGAACAGGAAAACCTCAATTTGTTGCTGTCGAGAAGAACCACCAACATTGATTGCGTTGCCTACACAATTTATGGCTTATTTGGTGTTAATGAAAATAAAATAAAATTTTAAAAATTTAAGGCTTGATTGTTGTTTGTAGCCCTTAATTTGAGCTTTTCAACCGTACATTTCTTTCCTCTTCTCTCAAAACAAAACCATGTTCTTATAGTCTAAAACACCTCATCTGTGACGGCAAGAGTAAAAAAGTATGATGATCTCATTCAAAGAACTTTGACAGAGAAGAACTTTGAAGATGACGACCTTCTGGTTCGCGTAGATAGATCTTATCTTCCAAATATTGCTCCAATTTCATAACAATGTCGTGCACAGCTTCACCCCGTTGCTTAAGAGCAGGCAGAAATCTTCTAGAAATGACATTCAGCACTTTCATGAATTGAGATTTATATTTTCTAAGCAGTGCAAATCCTGCCATCTGATGACATATAAAACAGCTTCAAATAGGAGCTTTAAGTTAAGTTTTTAAAAATAGTATAATATATGCGTATCAGAAAAGAAATGGATGACTAAGTTTAACCTTTAGAAAGGCTTCCAACGCAACAGCAGTGGTTCTATTAGCTGGTAGTGCATTGAGGAACATTGCAAGCCATGCCCACCCATATTTCAAGCCATGGGGATTTTTAACACCATCGATCTCTGTCTGCCAATGAAATTATGGTTTACTATAACATGCTATGTTGAGTGTGAATAGTAAAGTATAACTGTTCAGTCAGCCTCTTGTGATGCTTATATAAGTTTTATTTCCATATATGATAGTTAGAAACAATTATGACAGATGGAAGTGTTATGAATAAAGTTCCAGTAAAATAAGATATAATCATAAAGAACCTGAATCAAAGCAGCATATAATTTCATGCAAGACTCAACACGATTCAAGAATTCATTCGTGCTTTCAATCTTCCCATCTTCTTCTCGGTAACCCAACATTTTCCAATAGTCATTAGTTTGTGAAGCTACCTGCAACAATTGTATCAAAGATTTGTTATGAAGAAATCCAAGTCTATCCAAAAGACCATATCAAGTTTTAGAAGTAGAATTAAACATCAATATTTATGTTATCCGACATCAAATAGTAGTGCTATGCTCTAACAAAAAAGGAAAAAGAAAAGAAAAGAAAAGTTCAACGCGAGCCAATGTTAGGTCTTCTCACAATGCATCAAAATAGCTGCGAAGTACAACTAAACAAAATGACTTCTTGGTAGCAAAGAGAAATTTCATGCTAAAGTTAACATAAGCACATTGCAAGGGCCGACAGATATTTTAGTTGGGTTTATTTGAAATAAGAAAAGCATAGCTAGCCAAACACATCAATTATCAAATGACCGAGTTCTAGTAAGAAATTAATTGAAGAATAGCTGTCATCATCAACATCATTAGTCTCATCCCAACTATTTTGGGCCATATTTATTAATTCTCATTCTTCTTATATTGCTATTGAGCATTGCATGAGATATTTAGATATTTCATACAAATTTATTTGCATCAATCCCTATCACGTTTGCTCTATCTAATTTCTTTCTTAATCTTTTAACATTATTTTTATCCACCAACTTAAAATAGTATCTTCAATCTTTGGTTGTGCATTCCATTGATGCATGCTTTGCTCATCGGTAAGCTAGTACGCACTGATGAGATATCAAGCCTGCTAATAAATGGCAACATCTGCTGCTGTTGGTGTTGTTGAAAGTAAGCTTGCTGGTGGGAAGAAAGTTGTGGAAGCGAATGAAGTTTTAGAATTAGCAGTATGTTTAATTTTTTTATTAATTAAATTAAGTTTACAAATCTGAAGAAGATACAAAACATGTAGTATCTTCACCAGAGCTTAAAACTTGTGTCCGTCTCTACTAAAAGAATAAAGCAAAAAGAGTTTTAAACATGTTTTCCTTAAATCTAATTATTAAATATATGTCTGCACCTGACAAACTATATTATTATAAATATCCTACTAAACTGCATTGTGCTAATAACTCTTCCAACAAAATCACATTCATTACGTGAAAAATCTTATTATAAATGACAAGAAATAAAACTTCAGAGTTGCTAGACGTAAGAAAACGACATTATTAGGCAACCTTCTTTCAAATAAGTACTTGAAATCAACTGTAAAACCTTTTGAAATAACATGAATAAAAGCACTGAATTTAGTAGTTTACAAATAGAAAAAGGTTAATAACTCACATCTGAAGCTTGCAGATGCTTCGGAACAGTGTAAATGCAAGCTCTATGGAACTCCGCTAGGACGAAATCCATCACATTTGGGACCTATAAAAGCATGAATTAATAAGGTAAACGTTCAAGAAAAAGCCAGTAGGATTTTTTACAGACCTAGTATGACAATAAAGGAATAAAAAAATGGAAACTTAAATAATAATCATCTTAAGGCTCCGTTATCAAAGTAAGAATGAGAACATTTCCCAACACTCTTTCCCCACCATCTCCTACTCCCCTAATCTACCCACACACACACATTGTGAGGGCCAATGAGCTGACGACTAAGCTTAATTAGTTGACTTTAGAGGGGATAAAGGTTACATATTCTCCCTCTCATTTAACCATTTAGATTGTAGGGTTTTATAATGTTTATCAATGTGCTGCAGCGCAAACATTTGTTTTACACTACCATCAATAACATGTATTATCAAATATCTTATTGAAGAAATTATAATCCAAAAAATTATTTTAATGGATGATTAGAAATCAGTATGTTTTATAGAATGATTCAACAAGTAAATCCAAATATGCACCAAAATCAATTCAAACAAGCGAATCTTAAATTGAACAAAAGTTAGAACATGAATCCAAACCTAAATTGAGTAAGAGATCGTATATGAATCAAACCTAAATTAGAATTTAAAGATACTCCTAATTTTAAATCTAAACAAATCTCAACGTGAATAGATAAATTAGAATTTAAAAATACTCCTAGTTTTAGATTAAAATAAATCTTACTAGCAGCAATTCTTCAATCATGTAAAAATATGATAAACTTCTCAAAAACTATTGTATAAAATTATCTTTATGTTGATCAGTCAAATCAAACTTGACTTTATTTTTTATTTCTTGATTTTTCATCTTGAATTAAGTCAAAATCTCCATAGATTTATTTATGAAATTAATTTCAAGAAAACTTGAATTTGAAGACTTGTCTATATATACATAATTCATGATATTTTTTTATACTATTCGGATTATTCATTATGTTATATACATCCTATTTGAATCAAATCAACATGTGCAGACAAGTTAAAAGACAGATTTTATGAAATCTTATAAATATTTATTTAATTTTCTTCATCTTTTCCCACTTAGAATTTTCAAAACCCAACTATTATAAAACTTAAAGAATTTCATTATACCTATTTGTGGAAGCTATAAAAGAAATTTTATAGAATCTTAAAAATATTCATTTTTTACTCTTTTTTATCATTTCTCATTTGGAATCATCTATAACCTACATGTTATAAAGCTTAAAAGATCATACCTATTTGTGTGAACTGTGAGTTATCAAAAAAACCTTAATGGAATCTTAAAAACATTCAATTTTTTTAATTTTCATCTTTTCTCACTTGAAAATGTATGTGACCTAGATATAAAGCTAGTAAGAATTTCATCATTATCAGAATCACTTTTATCTATGTCTATATCTATATCTACATACATACATACATACATACATACCATTTTAGGATTTTCTCTCAACCATTAGTCATTAGTTCTTAATGTTCAATTGTCAACACCCTTCGGTGCGCTGTCCCTAGTCTGCCTTTTATTATGATGGCATTATGCATTAGTATTACCTCTAATATTCAACGTGTATTTTGACTCCACATTATGAACCATCAAGCAAAATCTTGAATTTGTGCCAACTATTAATTTCAAATACGAAAGGCACCTTGTGAAGTGGAGTTAACATGAAGATCTTAAAATGACCTCCCTTTCTTAATATTAACCACATACCACCACCTAGATCCCGTTTCATTAACCACAGTGCAATAACCACTACTAATAGAATTTTTGGAAATCTGCTCTAAGTTGACACTATAATGAATGATGTATGTTAACACTCCCAAATTTAGTTGACATAGATGTCTCCAAACATCTTGACAATAAATATTAGCTTGGCTCACTGGTTACTACTGATGTCAAAGTAAAAAATATTTCCCATTATTACTCTCACTTCAAAGTCATGAAATAGACTTCACAC
Source organism: Cymbidium sinense (assembly GCA_021442155.1). Taxonomy (NCBI): domain Eukaryota; kingdom Viridiplantae; phylum Streptophyta; class Magnoliopsida; order Asparagales; family Orchidaceae; genus Cymbidium; species Cymbidium sinense. Next base: position 69,436,513 of record CM038224.1, on the reverse strand, counting down.
CTTCAGAGCACATCATGCAAAAGATCTCTGACCTATAGAGCTCGTCGAGTAATATACCTCTCACCTTCAAAGCACATTGTCAGTTCTCCCTCTCACAAACATTCCTTTTGTCATGATGTGTCTGTGTACTCAAAATGCATTCACAACCTCTCCTCCAAACATCTCACTTGAGACACCCACAACAACCTCATGCATCGCCCGCGACTAGTACCCAAACATCTCCTAGCTTACAGCGGATTCTTGATCCTAGCTCCCTTTACATGCTTTATGATCCTCTATGCTTACCTACTAGTGAGCCTCTCAAACCAAACTCTCCCTTAAGCCCAATGAGAAAACTCTTAATGACACCTCCTTTCCATTTTCCCATCATCAATCACTTCCTCCCTCTAAGCTCCAACAACCCCAATAGATGCAAGCAATTGCATTGTTGTCCCAGACCTCTCCAATGCTAGCAATACCTTTGTCACCTCTTGCATGCAAATTTTGAGCCCATGATCAACCACCCTCCACCTCATACAACTTATAGCAACCAACTACAGCCTACAATAACAAAACTACTTTGTCATGATCTAGAATCTGGACTACATTGAAAATATAATATGATCTATAGATTTTACGTGGAAATGTCATCCCCATCTTCCTGTTATTTTCAAGGATGTGATAAGTGTCTCAACTTCCAAAATGAGCATTAATTTCAACCTATAGGCATTGACAGCATAGAATCCACATGATAATATTGTTGTGGACGCTAGTGTCCCAAATTTGAAGAAGTACATGCTTTTGATGCTAATATTCATAGCATTAAAAGCCCAAGTAGATAAAAGATCTCAAATCCTATTTTCTAGATATGACAAGAATAGAAGAAAAGTATTTCATCGTTCCTTCAAATTTATTAGGCTTCAAACAAAATGTAATAAACGAATTTAATATTTTCAATTTATGAGGAGTTATTGGAGCTACTATACATCTTCGAATAGATAATCTCCTTTTTTTGTTCTCGTATCTTTTCTTCTAATTGTTATATACAATTGATCATTTATACCATTTTCAAATATTTATAATAAATTCCTTTTATAGGAAAAAAAACTCTACCAAAAATGTATTTAGTAAAAAGATTACTCAACTATGAATTATTTTGGCGTCCCTTTTTAAGCTTATAATAATAATGCCCTATAAGATGAAATTTTCTAAATAATTCATGATAAAATTATCAAACAGAAACATTCACTCTTGTCTCCAAGTGTAGACTAATTTTGGCCAAGCATGTTCTTAACACTATTCTTATAATACTTGTCCTCCCCAAAAATTCCTCAATCATCTAAATATAACCTTCAATAATTTTGGCTATGTGAAAGAAGTAAATCATAACCAATTGAAAGTTAATTTATTTTCTTGAGAGTGAAAATGGGTTTCATGCTAAAGCATTTGGTGACCTTATAAAAATATCTTCACTAAAGCAAGGATGGAATTTTAAGAAGAATCACAAAAAATAATTCTATAAGGTTAAAATCTTCCTACCAAGTATCATATTAAATAGGGCACCTCAAATTTGCAAACCTCTATCCTATTCATGCTCATAATGAATTGGCTACGCATTATTTCCTCAATAATGATTGAAAAACAGCCTCATTGATTTTAATTTTGTCTACTTTTTTTATTTCTCAAATTACTACCCTTCATTGCAATCATAATGCTAGTGGCACTATTTACTTTATTTAGTGATTTTACATTTATCTTTAAACTATGGAGACTTCTCATGAGCATCATCTCTGTGGATATTATTCAATAAATGAGCAATATCCACATGGCCTCCAAATGTCAATGTCCCAATCATTATGATGCTATCACCAGACAGTTCTTTTTTAATAAGATAAGTAGGTTAACTTAAAACCACTTCATTAGCCATTTTTGATATAAATCTTATTAATAATGATAATATCAATTCTTAGAATGAACTGGGTAAATTTTACTAAGCAGCACAAAAGGCCCATATTACTAGTATAGTATCTTGTGTCCTATCTGTTGGTGTGTTTGGAAGAGTAAAAACTTTGTCAAGTACAATAATAGCAAACTTGATTGGTTTGGCACTGCCAATATTAAGATATTTCACTCCTAAAAGATATTAAGATGGCCCTTGCTGATTTACACAAGATTTCACATGCCCCGTGTAACATTGGTTAAAGCATAAGCTAATGTTGCTTTTGACTACTATACTCTTGTCATCTAAAGTGTAACACTGGACCACCTAGCTTAGCAACATGGCACTTAAACTGGTCAGCAGCAATCCCGTTTAAACCTACTCCTATTTTGCTCACCGCTAGTACGAGAATCACTATTGCCTTCTTTCACTCGCTTGTGTGGTATCTCTATATTGTTTACTTATGATATTGCTAGCTTGCATGGCTAATGTAGTAACTTCATAAAGTGGTATTGTTGTAATTTCAAGAATGCTAATCAAGGTATATTTGTTCCTCTATCTTTTTCGCATGGTTTCAAGTTTTCTTTCTCTATATTTTAAACTTGTGGTGCTAGTTTGGTTCCTCCTCCTATATACTTTCCTTGGGATGAATTTTTATGATTTGGAGCAATAAGTTAATTAACAAAATTTATTTTCAAAGTACATACTGCTTCATCCTTGTTATGAATCATTAATTACAACAACAACAACAACAAGCCTTTATCCCATTATGTGAGGTCAGCTACATAAATCCTCCTTCTCCATTATGTCCTATTATGTCAAATTCTCATTTAATTCAAGTATACTAAGGTCATTTTTTATACATCTTAACTAAGTCTTTTTAGGTCTACCTCTACCTTTCTTAACATAAGGCAAATCTAATACATCTACTCTCTTAATCGGGTCATCAGACGATCGACGCTTTATGTGATCAAACCATCTAAGGCGACTTTCTCTAATCTTATCTTCCACTGGAGCTAGTCCAACTTTTTTCCAAACATACTCATTTCACATTTTATCTCTAAGAGTAAAGCTACTCATCCACGAGCATCCTCATCTCAACACTTAACTTAGTCTTATGCTTTTTATTGGCCAACATTCTCGCCATAAATCATTGCAGTCTTACCACCATCTTATAAAATTTTCCTTAAGTTTAAGTAAGATTTTTTCTATCAACACAAGGCGGATGCATTCCTCCACTTCAACCATCCAACTTGAATTCTACTAATAACAATTCCATCTATTTCACCATCATTTTGAACAATAAAGCCTAGATATCTGAATCGCTCACTCTTTTTAATGACTTGTTCACCCAATATTATGAATCATTATTTGCTCTAATCAATTGCTTTTTGCCACTATCCTTCTAGTTGGCATGGTAGCAAAGGGGTTTGCAAGGCTATGATCTCATATCCTTTCTCCAGTTGTCTCCTTATCAGATGGGGAAGTTGGTATGTGCTTCATTTCTTCCTTACTCTATAGATGAGGACGTTAGTATGTGCTTCAATCCTTAGTCCATAATACTCATTGACAGTCTCTCTTTTGTTTAATGTAGATTGAGTACTGAATAATATCATGTTTTTGCATATAATATGACTTTGAACAGGCTTCAAACTTTTTAGGTGACATGATAAGCAATGCACGTGTCTAATATGATTCATGAACGTCAATATAAAAAATCCAATAACAATGTTGGAAGATTATTAACTCAACATTCATTAGAATTGAAATTTTAAACTGTGGAGAAAGTTGATGGGAACTCAAAAATATACAGTCATTACAAGCATAAAATACTTATTTTATTGACCATTATTTTACCATTTTGAATTTAAAATTTAAAATTTGCATTATTTAATTGTAATATATTTGTTGACTTCCTGTTTACATGTATAAAATGTATGCACTCTATATGCTGATTTAGGCACATATGACATCTTACAGGCAGATCATTATATGCAGTTGCCAGACTTCTAACAGGCTTCTCTATTACACATGCCACTGTATTGGTTAGTTTCTGTTCAACCTAGTATTCTAATGCATAAAAGAGTATTTTTGTGATTGGTTGTAATTATATTCCAGTAATATCATCTCATACTATCATGTGTTTCATGAGATTTATAAATATAGATTCTAAGACATGAAAAAATAATAATAGGTATGTGACTCAAAGTTAAGTTGCTTTTGGATGTGTAAAACATTCCTTTTCTTTTGAAAATCTAATCATGGATCAAGTGTGAAATTTGAAACATTATAGAAGAAACAATCTACTTGTTCAAGGAGGCTTGCCAACTAGTTAATAATTTTACTCTTCTCCTTTGTCTCTTTTTCCTCTCCCTTTTCTCTTTTCTTATTTTGATTGTAAGTGCAATTGGTTACCTTACAAATCTAGTACAATTTGGTTTGTTTTTTGTGCACATAACTTAAAGGCTAAGATCTTTGAATTAACATTAAATTTTATGAATTTTCTAGTTTTGTTGACTGTAATAAATAGTTGTCTAAAATTAACAACTTACAATCCAGCAAAATGGTCATGTTTCTTGCATAAATTTATTGCAACAAACTCTCTTATCAACTTATAGATCCTAAAATGCCCTACATCATAAAATCAATGCAATATTTTTCATGATTTTTGAATGTAGCATCTTAGGAAGAAAAAATAAAGAATCATAAAAAATAACTATGGGAAGAAAAAACGTACATAGATTTCATCAAGTTAGCTTATTTGCAATGAAGATAATGCTATTTTTTGAAACATAAAGACAATGATAAAAGAGAAAAAAGAAAATGTTATTTTAATAAATTATTAAATGATATTTTAATAAGGATATTTTTTACTAAAAAAATTATATATCTATATATATATATATATATATATATATATATATATATATATATATATATAGTATGCAATCTCCACATCACAACTCCCTTTCATTTTCTGCCCCATAATATATATATATACACACACATATATATGTAACATACTTGTGTACATGCCCACATGACCTGCTCACATTATACACATCAACCCCTAGTATGCAATCTCCACATCACAACTCCCTTTCATTTTCTGCCCCATAATAGCCTTATCACATTGGCATAACCTCCTCTCCTCACATGTGCACTCCCACTCCCTATTTCTTGATCTCACAAGCACATTCAACATCTTCACACTCATCCCATACCCTCATATGTGAAGTTACTTTTTCTTTCTCATCGATTTCTTGCACATCTACATTTCCTAATGACTTCTAGTCTAGTGAATTCATCATGCACAAAAACAAGTATAATTTTGGTTCACTGTCATAGAAATTCCCTAAAGTGGAAGTACATATGAATAATTGAAAACCGTTGATCCTTACTTCAGGTAAAATGAAAGATCTCATGTTGTCAATCTTTCGTCAAGCCAAGTTAACCATGAAAGAGCCATTGATCATTGATCTAGTTAGATTAAAGCCATGTAATTAATCTTTGATCTAACAAGGCTTTGAATAATGCCTCTTTGTCGATGATCTATGATCCGGAAAAAAATAGTGATGGCTTTTTCTCCAACAACTATGCATGATGAAAAATTTGACAGTACTTCTCAAATGATTGTTGGGTGATAGTCATTGTGGTTATTGAACAAATCTATGCTTGTTGACATAATTCTATTTCTCCAATAGCACATTGAGAGGATTTGGATATCTCTAAAAATAATAATAAAAGCAAGAAAATTAATCGAAAATAGAAAACAGATTTAAAATAATACTAATTTTTTTGTAGAATTTAAAAAAAAAAGGCAAGTGGAGTCATTGAAGAGTCATCTATCATTGGTCTAGCTTGCTTGGCATCCTAATATTCCTTTCTTGAGAAATCATCATCAACAACTTGATAAAATGTTATTTGGAAGCAATTTTTTTAATGCTTTCTTCCTATTCCTTTATTATTTCAAAAAATGTCAAAGTGACCCTAGAAAAATTAATTCTAAGCATTTTATTGATTTGCTTGTAATAACCACAGAAAAACAATTTATATTTTTCAAACTGCCACGGAATCGATGAATCAAAGGGAATCGGTTCGGTTTGTCAAACGAACTTCCAAAGCCGAGAGAGAGAGAGAGAGAGAGAGAGAAGAGCGCCGAACGCGCCGGCGAACCTCGCGTCGGGGTAAGCCTTCACCGCCACGAGCCACCAAGCCACCGCAAGCCTCAAGAGAAGTCACTTCATCCTCCAGACGAATGCGCCAAGAGGATGAATTGAAATAAACTTCTGATTTAATCATGCTCTATGTAACACAAGAAACCCTAATTTAATTTTAAAATAATTATTATTAAGTTGATAAAAGATGAAATGAAAGATAAAGATTTAGTGAGGAATAACAAATTTTGCAAACTTACAGGTGAGATTTTACAATTTTATTTCTACATTACTTACATTTTAATTATGCCAAAAATTATGTAGAGAATATTTGCAAGACTCATCTAAATTGAGGTTTATGAATGAGAGAGATGTAGTAAGAACACGATTGATTTTACTAATAGAAAGAGTGCATAATTTCACCTTTCTCTTTGGTATAGTATAGATCAAATTCAATTATTTAAACATTAAATATTTACATATAAAATATCATCTTAAATATTGACTTCACATTTAGCTTAATAAATGTAAATAAATATACTATATATTATAGTTTATAATAATATAAAAACTACTTTTCTTATGGATTTAAAAGTATAAATTTATGAGGTGGATAAAAAAAGATGAGTTAATTTAAATAATTAATTAATAAATTAAGAAGAAAATAGATAGAACTTCTTACAAATAATTATGTTACGCGTATTAGTAGAACCATAATTTAAATTTAATAATGAATAAAGTGAATATAATAATTAATAAAAGAATTAGATAAATTAAAATATTTTAGATGTAAATAGCAATCATTTAAATAAGAATATGAAATTTATATAGAAAATTTAATGTCTCTAATGAACTAGTACAGAAATAGAATTATAGATGTTATCATAAGAGAGATAATTATATTTCAATAGTATACACTTAGATAGTTATGAGTCTTGATCAAATTAATATTTCTAATCATAGGAACTTCAATTAAAGAAATACTTTTCAAAGGGAATGAGATTCAATAAGCAACTTCACACTAATGTGGGTAATTATATTCTTACATTTATGGTAAATGCTTACTTATTTTTTATATAATAGAATGCATTGATACATAATTATAAATTGTCCCCGTATTTCAAATTGTGATATATTTTTCATCTTCTCCATATTGAATAAATACGAATGTTAGATCAACATATTATTACGTAATTAATCGATTTTTTGATTTTGAGCTAATATGAATAGCTTTATAAATATTATCTTATGAATGTGTATGCCTAATAACGTTTCACTCATAGTTTTAGACTAATATACCCGATCTGATAAATAAAATGGTACTTATCCTTTGGATGACTTTTGGAAAAGATTTCTTTCTAAAAAAGATTTTAGACGATAACTCCTAAAATGATTGATGAATTATATGTTAGATTGTTTAAACATTTTTTACATAATATTTATATTTATAGTAGATCGGTCGTGCATATTATTTTGATTTTCTTGTTTTACTATAGTGTACAAATATAATTTATTCACTGATAATATTATTCATTTGCAAGTTATTTTATATTTTTTAAAGTAATCTTCCTAACTAAATAGATGATAGAAAGAATCGTTACAAATAGAGGAACTCATAGATAGTTATATATTTTAGAATATGTTTTTTACATGTTTGGTGGATAATTTATATGTGTAGATAAATTTGTTAAATATTTGGATTTATAGTGGCTCTTATATAATTTAAAAAATATTGTGTAGTTTATATTTCCATTGGATATGTTTAAGTAAAGTTTTCTTTTGTTATCCGTCCAACAGTCCGTTCTCGCCTTGACATTCCAAACTTCCAGGCCGGGTCGTGACAAGAGTGATATCAGAGCAAATTTTATATTTAGAGATATAAATATGATCATAATCAAAGAAGTTGAAGATAATAAATTTTACATAGATTGATTAATCGATATAATGGTTATAAATAAATTGGGTTTCTTAAGCCTATAGAATCAATTCAAGAAGATGCTATAGGTAATAATAGAGAGGCACAAATTACTGAGCAACAGAATTTGGTATAACTCCCTTCACTTGCTATAGATGCATTTGCTCAAATGATGGAAATCTTATGGACAAATACCTTAAATTATTTCAAGATTTGAGAACACCTCTTTTCTCAAGAACAGGAGGACCTATAGAAACAGAAAACTAGTTGATGCGGGTAGAAAATTTTTTAAAAAATATGTCATGCCCTCCAAAAGAAAAGTTGCATTAGTTTCTTTTGCTTATGAGGGCGAAGCTGAGAGATGGTGGTGAGGATAGTTGCAAGAAAAGTTTGAAGTAAGACCTTGCAATCTTGTTTCATTGGAGGATTTTGTGAAAGCCTTTAGAGATTGGTTTGCACCCCTCTCAACTAGAAGACAAATGCAAGACAAGTTGATCCAATTAGTACAAGGAGATCGATCTATCATGCAGTATGAAGTTGAATTCATAATGCTTTCAAGTATGCACCCAATTGATACCAAATGCAGAGGAGAAATGTCATAGGTTTCTATCTGGACTAAAGGATGTAATCAAACAGTCTTTGATCCTTTTGGGTATTGATGACTATTTTGTACTGGTAGAGAGAGCTAGAAGGTTAGAGTTGGATTTACAAGCTACTCAGAGGATGAGAGGTATTCAGAAAAGGAAGAATGATGATAGGTCAAAATCTGGACAAAATGTTCAAATTGAAAAATCAAACTAAAAAAAGCTTAAGTCTAATAATATTGTCAGCAATAATAATATTACTACATGCCCAAATTGTGTAAGAGCGTATAAAGGAGAGTCTCTTAGACACAATTACTTGCTTTTGGTGCCATCAACCATGACATATGGTAAAATCTTGTCCTACCTTGAGGGTCAGAAATTTTCAATTAATACTAGGACAAATGTTCAGCCTCCTCAAAGAACTGTTGGCAGACAAAGGATGATTGAATCAACTGCATCAGTTCCATCTCAAAATCAAAACTGACAAAATACACAGCCTCGAGTATATGCACTCACAAAATAGGAAGCAAAAAACTCGCCTGACGTCATTACATGCATGTCTTTATTTAAATAACATTGCTAAAATTTTTATGTTGTTATATATATATATATATATATATATATATATATATATATATATATATATATATATATATATATATACACACACACATTTATAAGTATTAACTCTATTAAAAATAAATCAATTAAAATTTTATTTGATATTGAAGCATCATATTCATTCATATCTGAGGAATATGTGAGAATTATAAGGATTGAAAGTTATAAAAATGCTTGTAGTAATATCAGTTGCAATGCCAAATAAGTCTCATATGAATGCTAGAAATTTTGCAATGTAAACTTGAATATCTGAAAGAAAGTTGGATGATTTAATAGACTGCTATATGAATTTGATGTGATTTTAGAATGAATTTATCTAAATATTATGTACTTATAGATTGTTGCAAAAGATAGTCAAATTCAATATCCTGAGAAGAACACAAATTTAAGTATAATGGAGTATTATCTATGATGGTCTTACTTAAAAGTTCAAAAAATCTAAAGAAAAGATTAAAGATTTTCTCACAAGTTACTAATTATACTAAAGTAATGAAGTTAAGATATCCAAGAAGGAGAGTATCTAAAAATTTTTTTGGATGATTTACCAAGTTTACCTCCAATCAGAGAGATAGATTTCTTTATTGATTTAATTCAAGACGTAGAACCTATAGCAGAAGTACCATATAGAATGGCGATCAAGAAATTATAAGAGTTGAATAATCAGTTGCAACAATCATTGGAGAAAAGTTTTATCAGATCTAACACATCCCCTTAGAGAGCTTCTTTATTATTTGTAAAGAAAAAAATGGAGCTTAAGGCTATGCATAAATTATAAAGAATTTAATAAACTCACTTTGAAGAATAAATATCATTTGCCAAGAATTGATGATCTTTTCAATCAACTAGAAGGAGCTTCAGTATTTTCAAAAAATGATTTAAGATTAAGTTATCATCAGCTTAGAATCAAGGAAGATGTATCAAAGACTGCATTTATTACAAGATATAGACATTATGAATTTGTGACGATGCCTTTTGGCTTAACCAACACTCCAGTTGTATTTATGGATATTATGAATAGAAACTTTAAATCATTTTTGGATTCATTTGTGATTGTATTCATAGATGATATTCTACTATATTATAGAGATGAAACAGCTCAAACTAATTATCATCACATTGTTTTGCAAACTCTAAAAGAAAATGAATTATATGAAAAAATTAAATATGAATTTGGGTTAAATAACATCATATTTTTTGAATAAAATCGAATATAATAAATATCCATCCGTCAAGTAAGTTAAGTTTAGGATTGGAAAAATATCATAAAAGATTTGTTGAAAGATTTTCACAGATTATCATGCCATTATCCAGCACAGAAGTTTATCCCAAATCAATGTAAAGAGGCTTCAAAAATTGAAGAATTATTTAATGACTGCATCAGTATTAACTATTCCAGCAGGGACAGAAGGATTTCAGATTTATAATGCTGCTTCATTAAGAGATTTGTGATGTATACTTATGCAAAATGGAAGAGTGGTTGCTTATACCTCAAGACAATTTAAAAATCATGAAAAAAATATCCAACCAATGATTTAGAGTTAGCAGTAGTGATTTTTGTATTAAAAATTTGGAAATTATTTATAAGTAGTGAGGTGTGAAATTTTTATTGATCATCAAAGCTTAAAATACATCTTTACTTAGAAGGAGTTAAATTTAAGGCAAAAAAAGATTTCATTAATTATGATTTGATATTCAATATATCCCTGTGTAGTGTAATGCTTTAAGCAAAAAAATATATGATAGTGCAAATTGATTGATCTCTCAACAGGAGAAGTTGATTCAAGATCTAGAAAAATTAAAAAATTCAATTAATAAATCCATAGATGATCGTATTTTATTGTTAAATCAAATGGTTATACAATCAAATTTAAATTATACAATATGAGATACTTTACCTCAAAATGTTGAATTTCAAAAAATTTAAATTTAAAAGTAAGTCATATAGAAGATTTTGAAGTTGATGGGAGGGATTACTGAAATATAAGGGCAAAGTTTGCATTCCAAATATTGGAGATTTAAGAAGAAATATTTTACATAAAACACATCACTCTAATTATACAATTCATCCAAGAGAAATGTATCAAAATCTTAAAAAATATTTTGGCTACAGAAAAGAAGAGAAATGAATTTATTTATGTCTATGCAGATGATTGACCAAAGCAGTGAATTTTACAACCCTTACCAATATCTGAATGAAAATGGGATGATATTATCATGGATTTTGTGATTTGACTTACGTAAATCTAAAAAAAGTTGTGATGCTATTTGGATTATTATTGATAATTAAACGCATTTATACCTATTAAACAATGATGTTATTGAAGAATTAGAAAAAAAGTATGTTGATGAAATTATGAAGTTATGTCCAAAAAATTTATAGTGTCGACGGATTCATTCATTCAAATTGTAAAAAAAAAATTCAAGAGCTTTTGTATTAAGCACTTTCGACAACATTTCATTCTCAAACTAATATTCGAAAAGAACAATAATTGACACTTGAAGATCTGCTTAGACTTTGTACCCTTGATTTTGGAAAAAATTGGGAATTACACTTGACTTTGATTGAGTTTGCCTATAATAATAATTTTCAAATAAGTATTGGTATGGCTCCCTATGAAATAATGTATGGAATGAAGGGTAGAACACCCCTTTGTTGGATAGAAATGTGTGAAAGAAAAATCATTGGTGCAAATGTAGTAGATGAAGCCACTAAAAAGATTCAATTAATTCGTGATAGATTAAAAGTTGTTCAAGATAGGTAGAAAAAATATTAAGATGCTAGACATCAGCCAGTAGAGTTTGAAGTGAAAGAGTTTGTGATCTTTAAATTCAACCCCATGAAAGGTATTAAACATTTTGGCAAGATTGGGAAGTTAAGTCCCCGCTATATTAGTCCATATGAAATCTTGAAAAGAATTGGGAAAGTAGCTCGTAGACTGATTTTACCTTCTTATATGCAAGGAGTGCATAATCTGTTTCATATTTTTCTCTTGCAAAAATATACTACTGATGAAGCCAACAAAACTATTGTTGATCTTATTTATTTTCAACTTGATCTCACATTTATGGAGGAACAAAAAAAAAAATTATAGACTATAATGTTAAGCATCTCAGGAATAAATAAATTCCATTTGTCTAGATACTGTAAAAACATGTATCAGAACAAGAAGCTATATAGGAGAAGGAATAAAAAATGTGAGGACTTTATCCTCATCTGTTTGATCAAATGTATGTTTATTTATTATTATCATTAAATTTTGAGGACGAAATTTTTATAAAAGGGAGAGATTGTAATAACCACAAAAAAAAATTAATATTTTCCAAACCCATACGAATTGAGAATCGGCTAAGTTTAATCAAACCAAACTTCCAAAGCCGAGAAAGAGAGAGAGAGAGGCTTTCGGCGCGTTCTAGTCGGTTTCACTAATGCCACCATCGAGCCGCCGCACGCCTTCGTCGAGACCAAGTCACTTCATCCTCCCGTACGCGTGCATGCGTCCAAGAGGAAGCCATAATGAACGAGCATCAAGAAGGGGAGAGAATCGAGTTTGCGACTGGACTGGGTGATGTGCATGTTTAAGGCAACCGAGATAACCAAGAGGTAAGATCTATTTATGAATTGAAATAAACTTTTGATTTAATCATGCTCTATGTAACACAAGAAATCCTAATTTAATTTTTAAATAATTATTATTAAGTTGATAAGGGCAATGAAACAAAAGAAAAAGATTCGATGAAGAATAACAAATTTCGCAAATTTATAAGTGAGATTTTACAATTTTATTTCTACATTGCTTACATTTTAATTATTCCTAAAATTATGTAGAGAATATTTGCAAGACTCATCTAAATTAAGGTTTATGAATAAGAAGGATGTAGTAAGAATAAGATTGATTTTATTAAAAAAAAGAGAGCATAATTCCACCTTTCCCTTGGGTATAATATAGATCAAATTCAATTATTTAAACATTAAATATTTACATATAAAATATAATCTTAAATATTGAATTCACATTTAGTTTAATAAATGTAAATAAATATATCATATATTATAGTTATAATAATATAAAAACTACTTTTCTTATGAATTTAAAAGTATAAATTTATGAGGTGGATAAAAAAAAGAGGAGTTAATTTAAATAATTAATTGGGAAATTAAAAAGAAAATAGATAGAACTTCTTAAAAATAATTATATTACACGCATATTATTAGAACCATAATTTAAATTTAATAATGAATAAAGTAAAAATAATAATTGATAAAAGAATTAAGTAAATTAAAATATTTTAGATATAAATAGCAATCATTTAAATAAGAATGAGAAATTTATTTAGAAAATTTAATATCTCTAATGAACTAATGTAGAAATAGAATTATAGATGTTATCATAAGAGAGATATTTTTGTTTCAATAATGTATACATTTAGATAGTTATGAGTATTGATCAAGTTAATATTTCTAATCATAAACTTGATATTTTTAAGGGAAAAAGATTCAAGTACTAATGTGAATAATTATATTCTTACATTTATGATAAAAATTTACTTATTTTTCATATAAAATAACGATCATACATAGTTATAAATTGTCCTAGATTTCAAATTGTGATTTATTTCTCATCTTCTCCATATGAATCAATATAGATCATATTATTACTTATGTTATGTATGTAATTAGCGATTTTATTTGAGCTAATATACCATAAATATATAATGTTATGAATGTGTCGAGAATTTCACCCTTTATGGTATTAGAGAAGTAATATACCCGCACTAAATGAAATAATTACTTATCTTTTGGATGAGTTTTAGGAAATATTTCTTCTGGAAAAGGTTTTTAGATGATTACTCCTAAAATAATTGATGAATTATATGTTAGATTGTTTAAACACTTTTTACATAATGTTTATATTTATAGTAGATTGATCATGCATATTATTTTTATTTTCTTATTTTACTATAATGTAAAAATATAATTTATCCACTGATAATATTATTCATTTGCAAATTATTTTATATTTTTTTAAAGTAATCTTCCTGACTAAATGGAGGATAGAAAGGAGAAATATGTTTACAGTCGTAAAAGAACTTCAAGAGATAGGTATTATGTTAACTTATGTTATAGAATATGTTTTTACATGACTTCAATTGATGGATAATTTGTATGTGATAAAATTTGTTAAATATGATTTTGATTTGTAGTAGTTCTTATATGATTTAAAAAATAGTGTAAGTTTATATTCCATTGGATATGTTTAAGTACATTTTTTTTTCTTATCCGTCCGACCGTCCATTCCCACTTTGGTATTCCAAACTTCTGGACTGGGTCAAGTCGTGATATTGCTTCCTCTTCATGAACTAACCATTTGACAACTTGGAATAGGTGCATTCCCTGTGCATGTAATTGATTATATTATAGCATTGTGTGTTGATCCTTTGCATAAATTACATAATAAATTTCAAATAAATTTTATTATACATGATAAAAATAATATGATTATTATGTAAACTTATTCTAATGTTCAAAATAGTTCCCGTGAAGATCTATGATTTAGTTTATCCATCTTTTTACACATAATTTGCACTAGTAAGCCTTAGTATATTAATAAATATCAAAGATCTATTATGTTTGTACATGCCACCTTTCAACATCAATATTGATCCTCCCTTTAGCATATTAATCCTAAACAAGTATTTGATTATTTTGTGGAATTTTGTTTTGAGCATTTTTATGAATTGCATATTGCTATTCAAATGAATATTATTATACATGATTATCATACAAGCATTTTGTGCTTGAAAAGTTTCCAATAAAAGCTGACTTTCTCCGCCTATCTTTGATCTACACTCTACATATCTATATTTACCCATCAAAGCCAAAAAAAATCTTATTATCTAATAGTCATTAAAAGATTTAATGTTTTTGCACATGTTTATATTTTAAATGGTCCTTGTAATAATAAAACTTTGTTACCTAATCTATGCACCTTTAAATTGACAATAATTGTTTCTATAATTGGAGTTAAAGGTCTATGTGTGCATGCGTTTTTGCCCTTAATCCTTCTACTAGTATATCTGAAAATGCTACAAATGTTCACACAAGTTGAAAATAACACCTTTAACATATTCCATCAATCCACTCTTCAAAGGAGAACTCATTCTCACAGTGATGGAAACGATGTAGTCCATGTAACTAAACGTGTCAATAATAGACCTAAAATGAAAACATGATTTGAACCTAACATGAAAATTTCAAATTTGGATCAGCCAACATAAGATTCAACCTTAGTAGCTCAAAAAAAATCAATTCAAGTCAACTAAAAAAATTATTTTATTATTTGATTATATGGAAACTCATTCAATTATTTTTTATAATTTCTTGTTCAAGTAGGATAATCATGTCCATTTTGAGTTAAGTTGACACTAACCCATAACAACTAAAGTATTTTACATATAAGTCACCCGTTTAATAAACAGGTCAGTTCAACTTAATTATATTTGTGCTAGGTCATTTTTAATTCAAACTCAAACCCAACCAATGACCTAAATTGACACACTATAGATTAATTCATACAAATTCAATTTCTTAAGGCCAAACCCAACAAGTCAAACCAAACAACAAAAAAGCTATGTTAGATCAATTTTCGAGCTTTCAATAGTCCATAATAATTTTTAACTAAGTTTCATTTTTATTATTTTAAAAAATAACTTGAAAGTCATAAAAATAAAAAATAAGGATTTTTTATACTTTAAAAGGTCTAATTTCTTCATAAATAAGACCAAATGTATGACCTTTGAAAGATGACCTTGGATTATAAAAATTATCAGCCCTTACTTTGCTTAATAATAATCTTGCCATGAGAATAAAACATCATCACTTCAGGATTTATTTTTGGAATCAGTTTGTTTGTGTTTTCTTTCTATTCCTACTGTTATTTCATAATTTCCTTGAGTAACTCACATCACATATGCACATGCATATAGTTACAATTCCATAGAATGATAATCCACAAAGAAAGTTTATAGGTCAATCGCTCAAACATTCAAAGTAAATATCACAATTGTGAAGTTAATCCATTCGGATATCTCCAAAAGAAATTTCCTGGGTTCAACATACTCTTCACATACATATACCTATCTCAGGACAAACATGTAGAATACACATATTAGGTATAAATAGAATGTAAATGAGCACAAAAATTTGAATCAAATAGAGTTAACACTACATATAGTAATAATGAATAGAGGAGGATTCGTTGTGTTGACCGCAAAAAGCAGGCAAAAAGCAAATGACGGTTAAGAATGCCCAATCAATTTATTCAACAAGCAAACCATCCTCCTAAACATCGTGGCTTTCAACTTTCTACCATCCAATTCTAATAATCAACACATAAATAGTAATCCATACCTATTCAGATGACTTCAAAACAATTTTCATTCATATTATAAAGCAATTAATGCACCAAAGTAAAATAAAGTGGAAAAGAAAATCAAGATCCGTGACACTTCCTCCAAATTGGAACTTTCTAAATGAAGATGTTCTAGCATCAATGTTCAAAAAGGAATTCATTGTACTTAATATTCAAATTATGGTCAAACTTGTTTCATTGCTGACTCAAAATAATTAAAACTTTGTGGAACACTCACTTCCCATACCATAACATCATTAAATCCTTAATTAAAGAATCCTTTATACTAGGGTTCATGATTTTGATTTTTCAAGGTTCTCTTGCAAGATGAAGTTTTGAAATAAAAATATTCATTTCTTTAAAATGTAAGTAGGGAAAGAAGCCGTGAACTTTTGAAATTTAGCACGCAAGTATTGTATAAGAATGCATAGAGGTCTTAGATGATGCATAGTGTTATTATGGGTGACCTTGATGAGACTCATATGTGGACTCTTGATGATGGAAAATGAATTAGGATGGATGAAAAAGCTGCTATGATTGTTTGCATCATATATCCCATAATGAATGAAGCAGTAAAAACATTCTTAGAGGAAAAGGAACAAGAATTACCTGTGAAGCAATGAGGAGAATTACCCAACCACAGGCAAAGGCACTCTTATCAAAACTTCCGCTAGGGTTTTCACTAAGAGATACAACCTAACAATAATAGAAGCCATGAATGAGATCTATTAGAGAATACCAACTATAATATAGACTAAAAAAACCATGCATGATTAGATGGCTGAATAACTAAACAAGCATACAAAATGCAAAATACTAACAGAAAAGCAGTCCATGCAAAATATATTCAATAAATAAATAATGAAAGTAGTTGGCCAAAATGAAAGCTAGCCATTTTCTCAGAATTTCACAAAAATGCTTTCCATGTTTGTTGCTTAAAAAGTCAAACAGATGTGTCATCACATTAAACAGTGAGAAAGAATTAGATAACCACTGAATTTCAAAATTTTAAGTTCAAGCAAAAAAAGATATGATAGCTTGAAATGTTATCCTCTTCCTTATGGAAGAAAAGAGTAATTGCATCTAGTATGTTTAAAAAAAAAATCATAGGACCTTATGTCAACAACAATTATTACAAAACAAACCCAACAAATTTATGATATTTGATAGGCATTTACAAGATTCTAATTTTTCAAAATGTAAAAGTCCGAAAAGCCCAATTAATTCATTGCTAGGTGACAGTCGGATTATACTAAAAGCTACAATATCAATATGAATGATGCTCTTCTAAGAACTGGATGATCTCTCGATGTTCTCCTAAGACCAACAGGAATATGAGATTCTACATCATGACATGTTTCATACAGAAATATTAATATGCTATTGACCAGATTGAACTCAAGGCACACGTAGATCATATCAAGCTGACACAAAAAATAGGAACGCAGAAAATAGCACTTGAAAGGCAAGAAAAAAAAACAAAAGTGTGAACAAGAAAATGGGAATTACCTTGTTTGCAAAAATGAAAATTGAGACTGGAAGAGGTAACGTTGGATCATTAATAAGTTGCACTAACGCATGCGCTTTTGCTCTGTGTTTAAGCAAATAAAAAAAAATGTCTCAGCAAAGAAATTTAGCAAGCAGTTGCACATACAAAGCTGTCCCATTAAGAGTTTTGAATTCCTACGGATGACAAGACATTTTCCTTATCCCTAAGCTAATGCATATTCACAGAAGTGCAAGCTTTGAAGAATACATTCACGATGTTATCAGAAGTTAATAACTGCTATTTGGGGTCAAATACGTGAATCCTTCAGCATGCATTACTAACAAAAGCTGCAGTCTGTGCGACTCTGAGTAATTAATTATTTCTTAAACCAGATCTACTAACAAGTTTGACAGATTATAATGCGACTTCATAAATTTTAAGTTCATAGTTATAGCTCAAATGATCTGGAAGTCTCAGATTTGAAAAACGGAAACAACCTATCTACAAAATATAAGGTTAGGGCTGCATAACTTAAGCAACCACCTCCTAGACCATTCTTTGGCAAGACCTTCATGCAGTGGCCCTTTTAGTTATAGCTTAAGCATAGGATGGCTACATAACTAAAACCATTTTTTGTCAGGTTTAAAATCGATACCTAGTAATTGAAAATTAAATTTACATATAAAACCTACTCTATTTGAGAATATTTTTGATTAGAGATTCTCAAAGTCAACAAAACTGTAAGCATCTTTCCAATTCTAATAAGACTTTTTTAATTGCAATGCAATTATCTATTCTTCTGAGACAAACAGTATAACACAAGTAGATTCATATAACCCCACATCTTCCTTCTACATGAAAACCTTTTTCAATGGATTCATCAATTTTCCATTTTGTTGCATGGTTACACTAATCCAACATTTATCAGAATGCACAGTACCTTGTGCAGGAGTAAAGTGTCAATATGGATACAACTGATTGTGCTTTTGCTATTGTAATAGGAAATCCATTTTTTCAAATCCACATCCTAATAAGCCATGGAACTTTATAATTGAGGCACAAAAACCTGAAAAGTCGTAGCAATGTAGCTCAAATGGAAGGATGATAAATTGTAAATATAAACTAACACTAGTAGAAAAAATACAATTGGTGTAAGTCAAACCTGACATTTTCCACAGTGCCTCCTATTTGTTTAATATATTTATACATCTGCCTTCCATGTTTATCAATATCCTGACAAGAAAAATAGAACCAGTTAAACAGAATAACTATGTCCATTGACAGAAGATTTATGATTTTTTTAAGAAAATTGCAACACTTTTATTCGCATGAAAATCATAAAATTTAAAGTTTAAAAATGAATAAAAAATACTTGAGAGAAATAAGAGAAAGAGAAGCAAACAATAAAGAAAGTAAGTTTTATGATACTACAACTAAATATAGAAAATATGGCATGCCAATTTAAATTCCAGGAATAATCCATCAGCACAATAGGTAAATGTCTTTTTTGGCAAACTACCCTAGTTTTATCTTTTCACAAAATTCATAATAATACAGTTTACAATAAATGATAACCTTCTGAGCAATAGCATTGATCCTTCCAGCCACTCCATTGTATATGCAAGGCGGTTAGACTCATCTTTAAGTGCAGCCTTAGAAGCAATAATCCTGATGCCTGTCAAAACAAATTATCTGTAAAATAAATTACATTTATGCAGTAGAATCATTCCTCTTTTTCAACCATAATTCTTGGAAGCAACAAACCTAGTTGCTTAGTAACAGAGTCTCCTTGCTTAATGTTTCTTGGTGTTCGAGTATTTTCTTCTCGTTTTGGTTTGGTAAATTCTTTTTTAGAAGCATCCTCCGCAGCTGTCTCTGTTATTTGAGCAGCTTGTTTTTCAGCCGCCTCTTTAGTTGCTCTTCTTTCAGCTTCCAGGGCTAATTTTTGTGCTTCAGCTTGTTTAATAGCATTCAATCTAACCTGCAGAAAATATATAGAGAAAGCACTTAAAAAAGTTTAAAATAGAGCAAAATTAAGAAATAACACAAAAGCTGACAACAGTAACAGCATAACAAGCTTTTATTATTCTAGGAAATAGAAAGTGCACTAATGATTATATAATACTAAAGACGTCATGAGGAAAAAAACACGTACTGACATGAAATCTATCATGTATTCTGAATACTCCTTTAGAGAAGTAAAACTGTTGTTGCATCCAAGCCAAACTTTGACATTGAGCAAAGCAGTACAAAGCCAAAGATGAAACCATGACGTGCGTATCAAAATTTTATAACTCTCTTAAGAGATTTCCTATTTATCCTCCCTATGAAGTATCTTATAACACTAACCAACTCTGTTCTGTGTTTTCCAAATTATTAACAACTTTATAAATAAGGCTAACAAGATAAAGCAAATGTATGTTCTTGAAAACTTCAAGTAATATAAAGGGCTTTGATAGTGTTGGATTACTAATTTGCACATTCTTGTTTCTAAATATGGCAGATAAGATTATGGCCTGCCATAATCCAGAAAAAGTACAGTATAAATGATGAGAACCTCCAGCAGAATCTTCACAAGGGGTTAATTTCTGAGCAAATATGAATCAATTAGATAACATCATGTTAGAGAGTAAGAACTTTAATACAAACACACCCAGTAGTAACATACTGGTGCTGAGCTTCCATGATAACAACCATAATCATATTATAAGCAAACTAACTAAAGCTTGCAGTGATTAATCAGTTCATCTGTAATTCTGCAGTTAAAACATCTAACTAAATCTCCTTATGATATCATTATACTCATGAATATTCTCAAAATCCAGTTATACAAGCAGTCTTACATGTCCAATCCAGATAACAAGCATGCATGACTTTCCTGTACCTACTATACCAGTATGGACAATGGTCCTTCTTTCCTACCATACCTGCAAATCATATTAAAACATCTCAATCAGACGTTAAGCTGCTTTAGATTACTGTGCCATAATATTATCCGCATTAATTTCATCTTTTCATAAGCAAACACTATGATCCATGAGAATCTCAAAAAAAAAAGTAGAATTAATCTTGAAATGATAAATTTATAAATATGAATTGAGAGGCTAAATTGTAAAATTTACAGTTCATGAATCAGAAAAAGAATTAGTGGCCAAAATATGGCATGAGATTTGTGCGGAGGAAATCAAGGAAACTATCTTGATATCACAACACAAAATCATCCTCCTTATTTCGAGTGGCCAACAACCTTTATTAGACCAGAATAAATAATCTTCCTATTTCTAAGCTATGATTACCTTCTTGTTTAAACATTGAGATGACAGTGTGATAGATCCATTAGCTTAATTAATTTTCAAGACTATAATTAATTTAAATGAATTTATGGATATGAAGGATAGAATTACCTAAATTTGTGCAATTAGTTGAATTTTGGATAAATTTGATTGGTTCATATTTTTTAATAAATAAGATGATTTATTCCTATAAGTTGTGAGTGATCCAAATTAATTCCTCCACGATATCTTTAACTCTCCCTCTCCAATTTTTAAAAATACTTTTACTTGAATTTTTTTTCTCTCTACTCCTATGGCACACCATTTAAGGTAGAGGAAAAACCTAGGACCAGTGTTTCCAACTAGCATTCAGCCAGCTCCATCTATCCTCCCAAGTAGGCTAGGAAACATCTTATTATCTTCACATTTCTTCATAGAAGGCCTAATCCTTTTCCTTGGTAATTTCCTATCAATTTTGTAAGTCTTCCACAATCTAAATTTCAATCACACCATTGTTTAAAAAAATTTTGAAACCTGTGCCTCGGATCCAGTTTCATTTCAAGTCGCTAGGAAAATAATTCAAAACTTACACTCTCTCTTAATCTTTCAAAACGGCCACAAATGATCGAGACGTAGTATTTGAATCTTAATGTTTCAAAACTCTTTAAGGTGTTTTGAATTGCAATCGTCTACAAAGTCTATTTGATTCTATTATGATTTTTTTTAAATATTTTAATTGGGTCTTTATTCCTATTTTAGTTGGATTACATCAAGGATCAGCTTTAAGCCCTTATCTCTTTGTTTTAGTTATGGATGTTCTTACTAGGCATTTACAAGAAGATGTACCTTGGTGTATGCTTTTTGTTGATGACATTCTTCTTGTTGGTAAGACTAGAGAGGGAGTCCAAGAGAAATTTGAATTATGGAGGTCAACCTTAAGAGTCTAAAGATTTTCATTTAAGTAGATCTAAAACTGAATATATGGAGTGTAGTTTTAGTTGTAGAAGTTATAGTAGTAGTGTTGTGATATTGGGTGAACAAGTCATTAAAAAGAGTGAGCGATTCAGTTATCTAGGCTCTATTGTTCAAAATGATGGTGAAATAGATGGAGATGTTATTAGTAGAATTCAAGTTAGATGATTGAAGTGGAGGAAAACATCTGGCCTGTTGTGTGATAGAAAAGTACCGCTTAAACTTAAGGAAAAATTGTATAAGACGATGGTAAGACCTACAATAATTTATGGTGCAGAATGTTGGCCAACAAAAGAGAAGCATAAGATTAAGTTAAGTGTTGCAGAGATGAGGATGCTCAAGTGGAAGACTGGCTTTACTCTTAGAAATAAAATGCAAAATGAGTATGTTCGGGAAAAAGTTGGAGTAGCTCCAGCGGCAGATAAGATTAGAGAGAACCGCCTTAGATGGTTTGACCACATAAAGTGTCGACCGTCCAATGACTTGGTTAAGAGAGTAGATGCATTAGATTTGTCTTATGTTAAGAAATGTAGAGGTAGACCTAAAAAGACTTGGTCAAGATGAATAAAAAATGACCTTAGTATACTTGAATTAAATGAGAATTTGACACATAATATGACAATGGAGAAGAAGGATTCATATAGCCGACCCCACAATAGGATAAAGGCTTGTTGTTGTTGGGTCTTTAATAATTAATTATTTCATAATGAAGGGTTATTAATGAAATTTCAATTAATGTTAAATAGGCCACTCCATTGTTGTATTCATTCATTCCAATTCATTCTCTAATTCCTAAGGAATTCCTTCTTTCTCCTTTCTGATTTTTCTTGTTGGCTTTCAAGTTCAGCTCAAGTACATCAAGAGATCCAGAGGCACTCGTTCAAGGAAGGTGGCAACACTGAAGCTCAGAAGATTGAAGAGCCCGTTCTCAAAAGGTTGCTGCTCTAAAGTTAGAAGTTTGAAGTGTTGTAACCATGGCATGAAGGTTTCATTCATGATAGAGGTGGAGTTGTCTTTGGCACGGAAAACAAAGGGGCTTTAGAGCAGCAGGTTATAGCTTTTGTTGCGGATTAAATAAACCAGAAACATCACTTGACAAATAGGAGTCAAATTTTGACGGTTTATCTTCTTCCTGATCTAACTCTTGTGTGTTTATCAAATTAGAATCAGTTTTTCTTTCTACAGTTAAATCCTTATTTTATTGTAGACAATGGATAACTAGAATTAGATTTTTTTTAATGCTTCACCACAATTATAGGACTTCTACTATAATAGTGAAAGTTAGTGTTAAGAGAAAAGCTATTGCTTGAAAGTATAGGACATTGGTTGAATTAGAAATAGAGAAGAATAAATATATTAAATATAATTTTTACAACAAAATTACCAAAAGATGTGTTACAAGACTAAAGGATTATCTGGTTCAAATTCAAAAAAATGTAGAACCATGCAAAAAAGTTTTAGATATAATCAAACAAGTAATATGAAATATGAATGCCTTTATGCTCTTAGTGTGTTATGAATAGTTGATAGTATCTGGCAATGAGCTTTATTTATGGTGTCTTAAAAAGTATAGTGAAAAAAAAAACCATCTTATAAAGAGAGAAAATTTATTGATTAGAAATCGGATAACAAATTGCATCATGATTAGTATTATGCTAGTATTTTCTAAATCCTCTATTTCATACTAATGGTAGATTCTCGGAATATCAGAGGTTAAAATTGATTTGTATAAATATATAGAGTGATAAGATCATTAGAAAATTTTGAGAGGGTTGATAGACAACATGAAAAATCCATTACAAAAAAAGAGAATGTTTGGCATGAGAGCTCCCCAATTATCATGAAAAACATGATACTTAGTAAGAATCCAATCAACTTTACTTAATATTGAATATATGATTAAGTTTGTTAAACCTATAATTAATACTATTTTAATTTTATTTTTTTAACTCGTGATTTAGAACATTAGTGGATGAACTTTGGAGATGAAACACAAGAATTAAAAGTATTTGCAGTAAGAGTCCTAACATGTTTAGCTTCCACATGTGAACAAAATTAGAGCCCATTCAACCAAGTGCATGCAAAGATAAAAAAAAATCATTTGATTATAACTAAGATGAATAAATTGGTTTACATCACACAATAAAAAATTAGAACATGGAGACTTCAAGTTAACTTCATGCAAAGATGATGATATTCCTTTAATTCTTGAAGATTTACCATATGATAAATGGATGATTAACCAAGATTAAGAAGGCGAAGAAGAAACAGTTGATGGATCAAATGATGATCAAGATATTGATATTTGTGCTGCTAATATAGCATAAATTAATGGAATTCACAAAGATCAACTAAATACAAATGAGGTCAAACATCAAATATCTTGAATAGTCAGTAAAGTATATTCATTATGAAATGTGTACAAATTATTATTTAATATTTCTTTATTATGTGTGTGCTTATATAATAATATCAATGCGGTAAATAAGAGAGTGATAGGAAAAAGATGAACGAAATGACTCAAATGAGAGTGACAAGGAGGACAATAAAGCTATTAAATGTCATGACATTTTTAGAAGACATTACTAGTGAATCTAATTCCATCTTAGAGTATTAATTATTACATTTTTTGACCTCATAATTTCTCTTCAATTTTTGAACTTTGTTTACTTATGTGTCTTTTATGAATAAAGATTATGCTTTTTGATGAACTTGTGAGTTTTCAATTTTTTAATAATTTTATGACATTTTGCATTATTAATTCAAACAATGTCTTATTTGATTTAGGGTCTATATAGGATAACTTTCTTATTATTTTGCTTTTTAGACCGCTACCACATGTTTTTTGTGAATGCTTTTTGGTTGATTTTCAAAAACCTCTATTGTAAGAAGCTGCTTTTTACAATCAGATCTACTAAAGTATAGTATATGTAGAAACTATTGTCTGAATTTTTTTAAGAAAATATTTAATTTATAACTCATCAATTTCAAAAAAATAATTTTCTCCACAACAGCATTACAACCACCCCAAATAGACCCTCAATTGAGGAAATCAATTTCCAATATATTTTTTAAAACCTCGAATCACTCTATGACACATTAAGAAAATCTAAAGTTGCAATTCACTAAGATGTTTAGTTGCTTGGATACAACAAAATAATAATGAACTTACACTTTGCTTTTTTTAAGAATATTCCTACAATATTTTGTCACACTTTAATCACCTGCATTAGTCCTAGTCATTGATAAGAAGCAACTATTTGTTAAATCCCTCACTCTAAATAGAGATATATATCAAGCTTACCCAATTTAAGTGAGAATGTTATTATAAAAAACCAATAGTTGTAGAAAAGAACTTGCTATAAAGTCTAAAAAACTATAGTCGACAAGATACAAACTATTATTGTAGAGAGAATAGTTAGCATAATTTTGTAAGAGGTAATGTAACTACCAAACATGAGAATGAATTCCTCATAATTGGTAGAAATAATTATAACTCTATAAAGATGAAAAAATAGAGTGGTTATTTTTTCCTTCCACTATGGAAGTCAATTTTTTTGCTACCTTGCAATGCATAATATATTTCTTTTCTCAGCCTTGTTAGGCTATCTAATTTTATCTAATATTATTAAGGTATCAATAATAGAGTAGTTACTTTTAGCTTGGTTAGACTAATTTCTTCCTACTTAAGAGGTTGTTAGTTCTCTAGATTACTCTTTGGCTTCTTGGTAAGTGAGTATTTATGCAAAGCAAATCGAGATCATCTAAGTCAATGTAGGCAACCTAAGTGCACAACAAGTAAATAGTTTTTAAATTCAAATTGTGGCCTTTTAGATAAAGAAGGCAAATCTAACCATTGCTCTATATAACACACTGAAACCATATCCCAAAATAATTTTGTCATTAAAACTTTTTTTTCATTTTCGTTTCCCTCATTATCATTTTATCCCACTATTTTACCATTGCATGTACTTCTAAATTATGCATTTAATAATGATCATGAATGCTTTTATATTTTTGTATGTATTAGCAATTTGGGTTATTATAATATCAAATTATGTCCAATGCATCACCATTGTTATATTTCTAAGATACAGCAAATCATGTTCACACTTTTATTAATATCCATGTTTTTAACTTTTCAAATGGAAAGAAAATATGTTGAATGTTATTGTGGAGGTTATATTACTTGCTCTTATATTAAGTGCAGTCTGCCATATAATTTTATTGTTTTAGCCAAATTTGTAATAAGCTCATAACTTCTCAGATCCCCATATATGATTATATTTTTGTCCATCCAACATTCAACTCCATTTTATTGACTTTTGTTAATGTTTGCTGAAGTCTTCATGCATCGCTCTCACAAGACACTAATGAAATTTTCTTGCAAAAACAACTGATAACTATATATGAAAAGTTGCACATTTCTTCCAAATCATTTTAGCCATTGTGCATTCTATTGGTCCGATCTCTCATGCATCAACAAGGCTGTACAAAAAGGCCAAAACCCTGTATGATCAAACGAAATTTTTGCACTGACTGTCCAACTTTTGAATTATATTCTCAAATATACTATTTATGACACTCTTAGTCACAAACTGATTCAATGTAACAACTAGCGAACTCAAGATCTTCGCTTGAAGATATTGTAGATAGCTAGCTGCCTCACTACAAATTCTCACCACCAAAGAAATATTATAATTAGCAAAAAGAAAGAGGATAAGCAGTGATGATGAACACAAACAAAGCAACATTCATACCACTCCATGCAGTATAGGATGAGAGCAACGAGGAATAATTTAAAGCAGAGGTTTAATGGAATTGATGCAGTAATAAAGTAGCCTCCAAAGAGAGACAAATTAGAGCAATGAAAGAGGACATCCACATGGGGAATGAATACTACCAAGTGATGGTTTAGGTAGTTCAAAGGAGAATTCAAGGGAGTGGGAAACTTCAACAACACAAAAAATTCAAAATGGAATATTCTAGAAAGATTTAGTTTCAAATACTTCGCTAAGAAGATTTATTTCATAAAAAATTTATAATGAACTAACATGTTTCCTAATATGAGACATTGTAATAGAATAAGAGATTCTAGAGGATTCCTTAATAATTAGCATATTTGATTTGTTACAAAATTCATCTAGGTGATGATTTAGATATATATGGTTGTCTAAGAAATCAAAGACATTAAAAGCCATTCAATTCTTCCCTCTTCTAGCCCGGCCAACTTCTCTTATAGTTCAAAGCTCAGCCTACAACTCTAAGATTACCCAACTATTCTCTCCTAGCCATCAGTTTAGAATACCATCTCTAAACTTCAATTTAAAATACCCTAATGCGACTCTTTATTGACCTTTATTGTAGCTCTTATTACCAACACATACATGAACAGTCCATGAAATATTAAAACTTGCAAATAACATCACAATTAAAATTATAAACAATTGTCTACCACATTACAAAGAGCCACTAAACACAAATATAACTCTTAAATTTCTTAAACTAATATAACCACTCAAATCCAAGAATCCATAATACACTGGTTTAACACATCACCACTTTAGCTAAGATAAATATAAACTTCCTAAATTATGGAGGTCTAGATGTTTCTCTTCTTTGGTATGCTAATCTTTTCTATCACCCATTAACAATTAAAGAACTTTTGTTGAAAAATAGTACATGTAAATGGGGTTGAGTTATGCAATAAACTCAATGAATAATTATAGTTTTTGCTATAAAAATTACAAAATATAAAGAAACATGCATGTATGATTCCTAAATGAAAGACAACATATCCTTTCATTTTTTAACTGAAATATTTTATGAAAGACAATATAAATATAATTTAATAATAATCCACATATAAATAATATTTAATTTATAATACACCTCAATAATTTTCTTGCAATAGAAGTATCATCTAACATAGTACGATAAGAGTACTTTCTTTTCAAGTTTCCTTTTCATTCCATTTTCACTGGTACTTTAGAGTCCTTAGTGAATACCATAAGGGAGTGAACACATAAGTAACATGCACATATATTTCTTTTCGATACATTTATGCTTATGTATGTATGTATGTTACAAATATATTCAATATGATACATGCATATAAGGTTCAAGGGCATACGTTTACATTGACTATCTTGTTAATCTAAATACAATGATGTATGAAAAATAATATAATCATCAATATCCATATTTTATTCCCATAAAAAAACTACAATTGTTATAATTATAATAACTCACCTCAATATCAATGCTTATTATTAAGCAAGGCTCTAAGCTCCAACTATTTTGAGTCAATACCTCCAATTATACACCAAAGATATTTGGATTAATTATCTATATTAGTTAATTATATCTCTTTTATCAAAATTTATTTATATTGGTTATTAATCATCTTATTTTATCTTAATATATAATAATATTACAATACTTTTTTACTTCAAAATTTAAGTTTTCAATTTCTAGATTCCTTTATTTACTAAGACTTAAATTAATGTTTACTTAATTGCTTAATTTAATAAATATATTAATAATTTTAGCATCTGATTTCAAATTTAATTAACTTAAATTAATTAAATATTTTCCCATAAACTTCCATTTTCTCTCTCAATTAAAGGGAGAGGCAAGCCGAGGAAAAAGAAGATAAAAGAAAAAATTTAAAAAAAGGAGAGAATGAGAGAAACAGAGAGATGAGAAAGGAGAGGACAAGTTGGATCGAGAATTATGTGAGAGGCGACAAATCGATAAATTGATTTCATGAGCTCAAGAGAGAAATGTAGAAGACAAACAATCAAATTTAAGAGGCATGTCTTATGCAAATGACAAATTTCAAATAAAATTTTTTTTCCTTTCTTATTTTGATCAAAGTTTAAATGAAACTTTAAGCAAAAGTTTTAATGAAAAGTTATATGAGAATTGTTTTGAAAGAAATAGATCAATATAATTAACATTAAAAAATTGCAACAACAAAAAAACAGAGAATAAAGCACGTGTATGAAACCTAAATTTTCATTTGATATAATTAGATAAAATAAATTTAGAATTTATTGTTTCATATTAGTAAATCCTAGATTTATATTTCAACTACAAGGAAAAGCTTTTGTTCGAATTTAGGAGTAATAGAAAGGAAAAGAACATACTAAGAGAAGAAAAAGAGGGAGATTTATAGAAAAATATTTAATTAATTAAAGTTAATTAAACTTAAAATCTTATGCTAAAAATTAATAATATGTTTGTCAATTAAGTAAATAATAAAGTATAAATTTAAGTCTTAGTAAGGACATTTAGGAATACAAGAATCTAAAAATTGAGAACTTAGATCCTAAAGTAAGAAATAGGGTAATAAGTTTATAAATTAGGATAAAATAAAATGATTAGTAAGCAATATGAATAAATTTCAATAAAAGATGAATAAGTAACCAAAATATCATAGGTGTATATTTAGAGGTGTCAAATTAAAAGAGTTGAGACTTAACAACAAACATTAAAGCTGAGCTGAGTTATTACAATTTTAATTATAACAATTACATTTCTTTTTTTTATGGTAATGAATGTTTATATTAATGATCATATTCTTTTTCACACATCATTGCATTCACATTACCAAAATAGTCAATATAAACACATGCTCTTGAACATTATTGCATATATTCATAAAATACACACACATACATATAAATGCAACGAAAAAATATTTGTGCATGTTAAATATAGTAGTTGACCTCCTCATGACACTACCTTGAAATGTTGTATTTGCATTAATAAAGCAAAAGGTTACAAAATAAAATCCAAAAAGAGGGAAACTAAAAAAAATTAGATTTTTGCTATCATCCTTCAAAGTGACAAAAGAGTGGAGAAATAATATGCCTATCCATATCACTATTATTTCATAAGTACAATTTTGAGTATGCTTGGTGCTAAAATCTGCTAATTTGTTACCTTCCCTTGAAATGTTGTGCAAAATGACTTGCTTGAATTGGAGGAAAACGATGGTTGTGAAGCCCACTTGCAGCTTTCATGGTTTGTTGGAGTTCCATCACTGCTTTATTGCCTCCTTCAATGATGACTTTGTTAGCCTCTAACATCCAATTTTCATGCAATCCTTGATGAAATACACAGCTTATAATTCTAACTTGGGAGCTATCCCAGTGCTCCATCTGCTTGCCAACAACTTTTACAAATTCCCCTCTATCATTTCTGATAGCAATGCACGTGCACATAAAATAGAAAAAAATTGAAAAGAAATTAATAATTACTTTTATAATGCTATATTAGATGATGCCCCTATAGCAAAAAAAAACTATTGAGATGTGTTGTAAATTAAATAGCATTCATGTGATGGCTATTACAAAATCATAATTAATATTGTCCTTCTTCATAAGATATTTTAGTTAAAAATGAAGGAATATTATTGTCTTTCATTTATGAATCAAATATGCATGTTTATTTATATTTTATAACTTCTATAACAAAAATTATAATAATTCATTGAGTTTAATATATAATTTGACCTTGTATGCATGTACTATTTTCAAGAATGGTTCCTTGACTGTGAATGGATGATAGAGAAAAAACTATAGTACCATAGGAGAGGAACATCTAGCCCTTGATAATTTAGAAAGTTGTTTATATTATCTTCATTGAAATAGTGACTTGAAACAAATGTATTATATGAATTATTGGATTAAAGTGATTATGTTAGTTTAATGAACTTAAATAATTATGTTTATGTTTAGTGACTCTCTATAATGTGGCAGACAATAGTTAATATTTAGTTTTAATATTTTATCTATCTGTATAAATCTCAATAATTGAGCAACTAGCCCAAGTCCTGACAGAGCCTCCACACCCATGTTTCCTTAACCAACATAAGGACTAGAGGGATAAAAGAAAGAGGAAGAGCAAGTCACCAAATGAGATATACTAAGAAGATATGAGAGAAAAACAAAATAAAAAATTTTAAGAGCCAAAAAGGGGCTAAAATGACTATTTCGACATCCATGTTTAAGGGAATAAACATCTAAAGTTTAAGGCTCCACCTAAAACTTAGATCAAGAAAAAAAATTATATGGTAGAATATATTTTCCTATAAAAATAATTAATTCTATAAATGAGAATAAATTAAGCTTAAGCCATTAAGACATTAAACGTAATTCATATACACATTTTAAAATAAAATCCTCCATTTTGATCCCTCAAGCCTTCTATTGATAGATAAAATATCAATCTTAATAGGAGTCTTTTTTAGCTAATGATGTTTATTTTTTGTGTTAATTACATGTTGCAAATAATGACAATTTTGAACACATTTTTCTCCTTAATAGCATTTTATTGTTTTCAAGAAAAAAGTTTATTTTAAATTATGCACCAACAAGACCATCAACTTAAGTTCCATAGGATTTGTCACACATAAAGGATCTTCATCACAATGATGATGGTTGACCACTAATGCCACTTAATTCTTTCAACCATCATTAGCATCTATACAACTTCTTTGGCTTATGTCAATGTCACCCTTTACACCACCTGCTCCATCATTCAGACCAAAATCTATTATTTCCAACATTCCATCATCCAATAGGATCATCTTGCCTATGTCATTAGTAAAAAAATAAGATATATATATATATAAGAAGACACGTTCATATTCTGATTGATTTTCTTATCGACCACTTTTTTTTTTAGGAACAACCACAAAAAGTAAAACAAAGAATGAGAAAATTATTGTTTTTAAGTAAAAAAGCCAAAAAAATGAAAAAAAATAATGGACTTAAAATTTTTTTAAGTGATTCTAGAAGAATACCATTTAATCTACTTTGTTGTCCTCTCAAAATTTTTGGAGCTTGATTATTTTGCCAATAAGATGGAAGAAGAAGAAAAAGAAGAAGTGAGCTATTTTTTGGGAAAAGTATAGCTTTTAATCATAATTATAGGAGTTCTTTCATTCCATTATACAAGTTCCTTAACCACTATAGTCAGTGACCTCGTATATGCACATAATAGATATGGTGATGTTTAATACTTGTTACAATTTGGTAATATAGATGCTTATTCCAAAGATTATGTGACTAGATGTAAGGGTCTAACTGAACCTTGCTTGAACCAGACTGGCCCCATCCTTTAAGCCTTTCACAAAGAACCATGCAGGACTTGTCTTCGATTTGACCCCCTTCTCATCTCATCTTAATCCCACTCAAGAGATATAGTGATTCCACTTAACCACCAATCATTACAAAAATCTCACTCTATGTCATCATCTCTACTCATGATTTGAGAGAGATCAAGAGCTAGGGTATCAGGTACCCTTCTCTCCCTTACAGGAGCAAATCTCTTTCCTAAGCTGCCAATCCTTCTTTGTACCCAACCACGAGTGAACCATAGAATTTTCCCATCTAGTGCAATTGACTAGACTCAATTTTAACTATGCTCTTGATAGCAAAACAATAAACTTCTTATCTCTCCCTTCTCCATATTCCTCCTCTTCTTCTTCTTCTTCTTCTTTCATATTTCCCTTAACTACCATCTTTTTTATTTTATTTGCAATTTTCCCCCATCCTATTCCCTTTAATGAGTGGTTGAATGGTTATTTTTTTTGTAGTAAATTTTTAAGTATTATTAGTTAATAATGAGGTTAAACTAAGTTAGAAGAAATTTTAGTTGAATCTACAAATTTTGCTTATTTAATACTACTGATTTAGTGAAGTATAATTCTATTTTAATGTTGATTTTCTTTTGTAAACATCATAGGATGTTGATAGGGAAACAATTAAGTTGTGCTAAGTCAATAATCATTTCATTTTAATTGATTATAAGTATTTATGATTGGTTCAAATTTTATGTAGTGTAAGACCCTTCAGTTGAGTTCCACTTGGCATTGTTGATGGAATACCAAATAATTTATACTTATGTTTTGCTTGAAGTGAAATAAATATTTGTCATTTATTAAAGGATAAATGTACCCTTTTTATTATGGGTGTAATTCTTCTTGCTCGTATTAGGCTCTTAAATATTTTGTATAATTATCAATTCTGCCATGGATATCTCATTATTTGTGATACATATGTTAATACATCTTCCTCTCATATTCATAATAAAATAGTGAATTTCAAAGATGATTGTATCTTGCTTTATTTTTGCATAACTACTATATATTAGATTCCTTTATGTAAATCATGTATATTACTTCAATTAAATGTCATATATTTTATTCCGATAATTCATATTTTGAAATATAAATAATTCCAATAATATCAATAATTATACTCTTGCAAATCACTTGTTAATGATGTGTAGAATGTGCTTTATATTATAACAATAATTATGTCAATATTAAACTCTTTTATTATCGCTTGCCAAGCAATGGGTCTTAGAGAAATCACTAGATTTCTATAGGATTAGCGTCTACCTTTATCTTGTTCAAAGTGTTGTAGAAAATTGACATATATATATATATATATATATATATATATATATATATATATATATATATAAATACCTATATATGCACTCTTACACTAAAATGTTACCAGATAATAACAAATAGGTATGTTTGAGTATACTTGATGTGTTTGCATATAATTATGATAAGGATGTGTGCTTGTAAATCTCTCAAGCACATTATAATAAGCATATGGATAGTATAGATTTAATAAGTACATGACATTCTTTTATTGATTCAATGTTGTTGTCGTTTTAATAATTTAATGACATTAATTTACATGCTTGTTATAATCATTTGATACCTTTTATTATTAATATTGCATGCTCTAATATCTTGTCATTTATGTTTTAATAAATAATGATTATTTGCTAAATTTGATTCATCAAACTCATTCGTTATAATTTTATTCATAATAGATTTTATCGGTGTACCAAGAGGACCTTCACCTTAAGAGTCTCTACTAGTAATAGTGCATTGAGAATTTTTGAGTTTCTATGACTATTTAATTTATATTTATGTTGTTGGGTTTGGAAAAAATTATTTTTATTTGATATTGCTTATTTAAATTCTCTATTATTGGATGTAATTTTGTTCTATTATTAAATGTTATTCTATTTCTTTAATAAACCGATATATGTATTCTATTAATGAAATAAAATATCATGTATTTTCTCTATTATTATTAGTTTATTATTACTATTCTTGTGTGTGAATTTTTATTGTAAATACAAAATGGATTTTCCTATTCCTCTAAGCAATCCACATATTGTCAGGGTGGATTGCCTCTTGGATCCGAGGTGCAACACTAAGCCACCGTTTGAGATCATTTTTATTTTTTATTTTTTATTTTGTGTTTTTATTTTGTTTTGTTTATGTTTTGCTTAAAATAAAACTTGTTTAATTGTACTATTTATTTTTAAAAACACTCAAAACATCTTTTAGTTGTTTTGAGTGTTTTTAAAAGCAATGTTATTTATTTTTTAAAATAAAAAATAAAATCACATAAAAACACTCTAAACAAACATATTTTCAAAAATAATATAAAAACAAAAATAAAAAATAGAAAATAAAATTGATCCCAAACTGCCCCTAAAACTACAAATTAGGGAAGAGAAAAAGAAAAATATGAGAGCACTTTTGATAATTTAATCTCTAGTGTGTTAACAGAAGGATCTTCATTGAAGAAAACAAAACCTAACATGTTAGGGATCTAAATGATGTGTTTTTTACAATCTAAACCAGCATGTGTAATACCCAAAAGAAATGTTACAAAGATGAGACCAAAATTCCAT
This sequence comes from Cymbidium sinense, assembly GCA_021442155.1. Taxonomy (NCBI): domain Eukaryota; kingdom Viridiplantae; phylum Streptophyta; class Magnoliopsida; order Asparagales; family Orchidaceae; genus Cymbidium; species Cymbidium sinense. The sequence goes on along the minus strand of CM038224.1, from coordinate 69,401,432 downwards.
TACCCAAAAGAAATGTTACAAAGATGAGACCAAAATTCCACTAAATTTTACTACAATAATTTCTGCTTAAAGAATATTTAGTTATGTGTATTTATATAATTATATATAATCAAAGCATTTTAGTTCTCATAACCATTAGCTGCAAGTAGACAAAGAGTGAACATGGAGCCAACCATGATGGAAGCAAGCAGAGAAAGGAGAGCGAGGAATTAAAGGTAAAAATTCAATTTTTTATAATTTCTTCTGAGAATTAAGTTAGGCTTAAGGTTGATAAGCATAAAGGCTTGTAAAAAGAGAAACTATTTTGAGGTGTTTTTAATAGTAAATTTATAGTATTAAATTATAAATTTAATAAATTAAGGAAATTATTGTTTTTATTAGGTTGTTTATAAAAGTTAAGATTGTGAGAATACAACAACAACAACAACAACAACAACAACAAGAAGCCTTAATCCCACTAGGTGGGGTTGGCTACATGAATCCTTCGTCTCTATTGTGTCCTATTATGTGTCAAATTCTCATTTAATTCAAGTATACTAAGATCATTTTTTATACATCTTAACCAAGTCTTTTATCTACCTCTACCTTTCTTAACATAAGGCAAATCTAATGCATCTACTCTCCTAATCTCATCGACTGACGCTTTATGTGGCCAAACCATCTAAGACTCTCCCTAATCTTATCTACCACTGAGCTACTCCAACTTTTTCCAAACATACCATTTTGCATTCTATCTCTAAGAGTAAAGCCACTCATCCACCTAAGCATCCTCATCTCAGAACACTTAACTTAGTGCTTCTCTTTATTGGCCATTCTCGCACTATAAGTCATTGCGTCTTACCACCATCTTATAAAATTTTCCTTAAGTTTAAGTGGAACTTTTCTATCACATAATAGCCGATGCATTCCTCCACTTCAACCATCCAACTTGAATTCTACTAATAACATCTCCATCTATTTCACCATCATTTTGAACAATAAAGCCTAAATATTTGAATCGCCACTCTTATTAATGACTTGATCACCTAAAGTCACAACACTACCACTAAAAACTTCTACAACTAAAATTACACTCCATATATTCAATTTTAGATCTACTTAAACTAAAACCTTTAGACTCTAAAGTTGACCTCCATAATTCAAGTTTCGTTGGACTCCTCTAGTCTTATCAACAAGAAGAATGTCAAAGAAAAGCATACACCAAGGTACATCTTCTTGTAAATGCCTCGTAAGAACATCCATAACTAAAGTAAAAAGATAAGGGCTTAATGTTGATCCTTGATGTAATCCAACAAATAGGAAAATATTTTGTCAATCCTCCTTGTGTTTGGACACAAGGAAACTCTAGTATACATATCCTTAATGACTTGAATATAACCAATATTAACTCCTTTCTCGTTCTAGAACTCCAAAGAACATCTCTTGAGACTTTATCATAAGCTTTCTAAATCAATAAATATCATATGTAGATCCTTCTTACTTTCTCTATGCTTCTCCATCAAACCTCTTAACAAATGTATAAGATCCATAATAGATCTACCGGCATGAAACCAAACTGACAGGAGAAACTTCTATATCACATCGTAACCTATGCTCAATTACTCTCCCATAATTTTAATGTATGACACATTAACTTAATTCCTCTATAATTTGCACACTCTTGCATCACCTTTATTCTTAAATATAGAACCAACAAACTTTTCTCCACTCATCTCGCATCTTTTAGTCTTTAAAATAACATTAAAAGATTTGTAACCAAGAAATTCCTTGATCTCCTAAACATTTCCACACTCTATTGGAATATTATCCTGGCCCTACTGCTTTTCCACATTTCATTTTCTTTAAAGCTTCACTAACTTCGATTTACTAATACGATAAAAAATGAAATTCTATTTTTTAGTAGGTTGCTAAAATCAATCATTTCGGATCCTTCATTGAAAAGTTTATCAAAATACCTCATCCACCTATTTTCAATATCTTTTCTAAGAAAAGACTTTATTATTTTCATCACACCTCTCACTTGAACATTTCTTTCTCCTATCTCTTGGCTAACTTATACATACATCTTTCACCTTCTTTGATCTAATCTATTGTATAAATCACTAAAAGTTTAAATTTTTGCATCATATATCGCTTTCTTAGAATCTCTACATATCATTTTATATCTTTCCCAATTCTCCGAGTTTTTACATCTAAACCAAGTTTTATAACAATGCTTCTTATTTCTTATCTTTTTTTGCACACTCTGACTCCACCACCAACTATTCTTATTAAAAGAAGTTTTTCCTTTTGATTCTCCAAACACATCTTTAACAACTTGCTTAATTTCACTTGATATTTTTCCCACATAACGTTATTCCTTATGAACATCCCCAAATTCTAATTTCTAGCTTGCTCTTAAAAATATTTTATTTGTTTCTTTAAGCCCCATCTAATCCTAGACAATAATTTAGTTTATTTTTTTATCTCTAACCTTTCATCTTAAAATCTAAAACTAATAATCGAGGCTTAAAATTTACTTGGAATGACCTTACAATTTTTACAATCTAAACGATCTATTTTTCTTATCAAAATAATCAATCTGTTTTACTAGATCCATTTTATATAATAATATGTTCATCTCTTTTCTTAAATAAAGTAAGAACTACAAAATCATAAGCAAAAAAATCTAATATATTTTCTTTCATTAATACCCAAATCCATAACCACCATGAATACTTTTAAAATCTTCTACCACTCTACCAACATATCCATTTAAATCCCCCAATAAATATTTTTTTTCTTCAAGTATTTCAGTATTAATCCCTCTAATTCATTCCAAAATTTTTCTTTTCAGCTTACCTCCAAACCTACTTGAGGAGCATAGACACTTATAACATTGATAATCTTAGTCAACATAATCTTTAAAGCTATAATTCTATCTCCACATCTATTAATACTTATAACATTATCCTTCAAACTTTTATCTATAATCACACCTACACCATTTCTAGCTCGACTTTTACTAATACCAAAGTTTTAAAACCTAAACTATCAATCTCCTCCTTTCACCAACCCATTTAGTTTCTAATACATAAAATATTTATCTTTCTATGAACCATAATATCTATTAATTCCATTAATTTACCCGTAAGAGTACTATATTCCAAGATCTTAACCTAATTCTAATTTCATGGACTAACTTTGCATCCGCCCATAATGGGAACCCTTATTTAACATGGCGCCAGCAATGTAGACATTTTCTTTTTCATCAGATTCAAGTCATAAAGGCCGCTTCCATAAATTTCAAATGATTTAACATTAAGATAAATGATTCATCATTATTATACAATTTTACTACGACTACCTAACAACCCTCCACTTTTTGCATCCCGACTGATAATGGTAGAAAAAAATCCTTCTAAAGAAAATTCATTATTGGTGGTAAGATAATCTCTAATATCAAAAATAAATTGTTCATAGACAATGTTTGTGAATTCCTATAATTCTATTTGACTTTTATGTGTATTCTTGTAGATGTTTCTTTATATTGAGCATGTTTCTAGTAACTAATATTATCAGAAAGTTTTACACATTCCACATGTTCCCCTATTAAAATATTAACTTGTTTTTTTTTCATATTGTACAAACCTTATGGCCTACCATTGCATATTCAGGAGTTCATATGTTACTAAATTAGTTGCATATTTATGTCACAATTATTGATTGATTCAAAATGATAATAGCATGTATATAAATGCTAATTGTATTTTAAATGATTGTGATATTGATGCTAAAAGAGAGTTTATGAATGATCATATCATATGGGATAGGTAGATAGATCATAATGACCTATGCAGAGAAGGATGAAAATTCTTTAAAATTAGCCAATACCAAAAGAACATTCCTAACTCTTGATATTACTATGATGGAGCAATACAACCTTTATCAAGTCATATCATTATCAATAATGATCATAGGCCGAGAGGCTAGGTGATAACCATATCAATTTAAATATGTCAAAACCTAGCAAACATTACAGGACACTTTCAAGGATATGATAAGTAAAAAAATAAGAACAAAAAATAAAAGTAAACAAGTATTTTGATACTAACATATGGCAGGCATCGTAAAATGAATGTTTAGACATTGGACAATTTTATTTCATTTCCTTGCAAATATTCATGCTTACTGCCTATGATTGTGTCCTTTACTTATTTAGTTATCAAAGCATATCTTAAATTAAGATTTATTACACTAAGCTAGTTATGTCTTTGATTATTGAAAGAGTATTTTATTATCTTTTTCTTATATTAGAGTTAATTATCTCACTAAATTGCATAGCTTATCCAGTATTACTACAATTGTTGTTTCAAATAAGGATATAAGATGATCAATTTCTGTTCCTCACCTTAGTAGTTTAATTTACAGCTTTTGATATATAGAAAAAAAAGAAAAATCTTTATAATATATTAAAGATAGTTGGGATGCATTAATTATCTATCAATGATGTTAATTAGAAGCACTATAAGTTATTTTAATGAATTTAATAGTGTATGCTTCTGTATAAATAAATAAGTTGGAACTATTAGATTATGAAAAAAAGTAATGCATGTCTTGTGAAAGTCGAGGCAGACTAGTTTCTATCGGCTTATTCTTGATTGGTAAAAATCTGAATGGATATTGGTAGAAAATATACCTGGCTAAATTGCCCACCACTACTATATCTCATATTTGATCGATAGGAGGTCAAAATGGGGCATAACATTATATAGCTACATAAGCCCAACACATGCATATAATGTATTAACCAAGTAACTAAATTGACAAAATAATCTTCTAAGAAGTGGGATGTAATACAGAGAGCTTCACTAAATCATGGCTATAATTGCTATCATGTGAAAGATAATAGGACCAAGTTTTAAAATATCCATAAATTAAATGTAAGATGTTTCATGAACAAATATATGTAAAAGAAAAGCTTATTTGAGAATACATGGATTCTAACAACAAAAGGATTGCTGCACTACTTTACGCTTAACTAAATAAGAAGGTAAATGGTTAATTATTAAAAAGATAGTCCATACTATGTTTAATTTAACACCATAAGACACCACAACACAATTGTGTCCCAGTACAAATCCATACGGGTGACTTTAATGAACTTTGCATAAATCAAAAGGAAAAAACTTTAACTCAATTGATTTTAATGTTAATATGTGGAAAAAAAAGTACTTAATATCACAAATAAAACATTTTTTTTTGAAAGGTGGTTATTTCTAAATATCACCATTAAATGATATACCAATAATAAACTTAACAGCCAATATCGTATTACATTATCATAAAGTCATTAAATATAAGTTATCTTAGAAAACATAGTTTGGAAAATAAGCAGTGCGCTTAAATGATGAAAAACAGCAAGGGAAAAAAGGATAAATTGTAATAATTTTCATAAATTTGCATTTGAAGCTACACAAAAAAATGTTCCACACAATATCACTTGCTACATATCTTTACAATCCAATATCAAGCTAAGGATCAATAAAACAGTCAAAAAATGTAAATCTCATCATCTTAAACCATTAAATTAAAAATATATCAAAAAATCATATATTTACAAAAATATTTTATACAACTTTCATTCTAAAAAAATGTATCATGTTCAGATCATTCAACTTACTTTTGTTTCAATGTTAACACATGAAATACTAACCTCTGCTTCTGCTTTAGCTTTCTCTTGACGCAATCTCTCGTCAATTAGAGCTTTCTCCTTCCTCTTAGCTTCCTCAAGCGTTGCATCATCTCTAATTCTTCTTTCTTCTATTTGTGATCTTTGTTCGTGATTTCTTTGCAAGATGGACAAGTGATTATCAAGTATTTCAGCTCTGTAGTGGGGGCAAAATGTTAATGCATGTTATGCAAACATATAAAACAATAATCACAGCAAGCTACAACACTATCTCATGACAGGGGATAAGGTGCCTCCCCTTAAAGAAAAAAATTACAAAAATAAAAGACAACTAAAGAGATAAATCATATGCTTAAGCAATAAGAATCAATCACCTATTTACTGTCTAACATATAGGATGGTGGTTAACAATGTCAAGAAGTTGGGAAGCCTTATGCAATGTCTTACAAAGGGCACTACTAAAAAGACCTACAAAATGAATCACATATATTTTTACAAAATGTCAAAATCTTGAAAACACTAATTTTGTTTTACTTTGATACTCCAAAGCTTCTCAACTCTCGAAGAAAACATTGCTTAAGTAACATGTAATCCCATAAGACATTCTTATAGAGATTATTTAAAAAGGATGATTGTTAAAATTATGAAGTCATTTTTTTTTTCATCAAATATTTACAATATATAATGAAGATCTCCTATTTATTGTAAAAGGAGTTGAGATGTTCAAAGATATGATAAAATACTTTTGCAGGCAATGAGATGATGAGATCTTTTATTGACTTTAAGAGATCTTATCATTTTTGTAATTAATTTTGTCTCCAAACTCATGCCTTGCTACCACAAAAAAGAGAGAGAGAGAGAGAGAGAGAGAGAGAGAGAGTGATATATGGACTTTAGGATCTTGATGGTGAAGGCAACAGCTTGATCGGTCACCCTTTGAAATTGTGGAGGACGGGTTATGTGGGTAAATGAGGAAAATGAGATTTTGAACAGATTTGAAGATGAAATTTTTAAGCTTTGAAAAAATAATTTTTCTATGGAGTAAAAAAGTTGAGGAACTTCATATATACCCAGGGTATGTCTCAAACCAAACAACTCGTCGCAAAACACAATTTGAAACAAGCCGGTAACTCAATTAAGCCAGCCCAACACATAGCTCGTCCCATACTAAGTCGCCACTCACTCGGTGACTAAAGGAATATGCCCAATAGGGTGTAGACTCTAGTAATTCACTCACCATCTCTTCTAATGGGCTTACCACAGCTCTCCCGTAAACTCACCGAACATACCAAACAGATGATCTTGATGGGCAAACTCACTAACAAGTTGTCCAAGGTACAAATCAGCAAGGACTTGTTCGATAAACTTGCCCTACATTCAAAACCTGGCAAATTGCCATGGGAGACCATATCATCCAACAACAATGCTTCTCACTACACCAAGCTATTCTACACATGCCCATGATAGAACAATCCTTGGTGTCGATACTTTTCTTTTATTATTTTATGTGTGTAGTGTAACCATTCATGTAGCCCTCAAACCCTATAAATAAAAGGTTTAAAGACATGCCTAAGAACATTTGAGTTCTTTCTAGAGATCTTTTTGAGCCTCTAAATCTTTCAATTCTCTTATTTCTCTAGGACTTATTGGACTTAGATTGGCTCGACCTCCAATGAACTTTTTTCCACTATAAATGACATATATATATTTACTTTTTCAAGCAAATCTCACGAGTAAAGTTTGGTATATCTCCATGGATTGATCATGATTCAATACTTCATATAAAAGATTCGAAATGTTAAGGAATTAATGGAGATATTTTGAGAGTTTTAGATCATTGGTTAGGGAGTTGCTTTTTTTTTATTTTGTTATTTACAACAATAAATTGTCTCCCAACATTTAGATTTTTTATTGAGTATATTGATGTTTTAATGGGGAGATAAAGTCATAAGAAGTTGTAGGGGTTCTAATAGAATATATAGGAGCAACTTAAAAGTGGTCATAGGTGTATTGAGGAAGACCCTATCTAAGATTGGTCAAGTATATCTTGAAAGAGAGGAAATAATGTTGGGTGATAAGAGTAGGAGAGTGAAAAGATAATTAAGGACTGACCAATGCTCGAAAGGATCAGTTACCAAGCTTCACTAAGAGTAGACAAACCACAAAGCCTTTCTGCACAAAATTTGCATTAACAAAAGATAATTTTACAAAGGATAATTTTATTCAATTATCTCTAGAATACAATGTATAGCCATATTTATAGTCCATTTCTAAGCCTATGGCCCAACCTAGCCACGCTTGGAATTTTTTAGAGGCTAATAAAATACAATTTTATATATTAATAACTTGCCCTAATGTTCAAGGAAAGAAAATAAGCAAAAGATCATATTCTAGAAGCTTCCATAAATAAGAAAATTCAACCAAACTAAATAAAATAGGTGGAGTGATCATAAGAGTAAACAATCTTTGAAGAATTTCACTTCTTGCTTGATGTGATAGGCATTCACATCAAAAGATCCTAAAGTAAACTTTTAAATTATTCTCCATTGATTTTGGAGGGAATAAGGGTCAGCCATGCATTTTCTTGGAGGGTTGTACATGACAATAAATGCAAATCTTGATGCAATGGATTTTGTAATATTATTCTTGACCTTTTGTTTTGGTGCAATGTCAATTCTAGTAGACCTTAAAAATTATTCTCTACAGGGTTAAAGTCTAGATATTCCTTAAAAAGTTCAGACACAAGCTTGTCTTGGTCTACTTTGGTCATCTAAGCATCCTCAAGCTAAGGTTAGTTTTATTTCATATGATAAACAATCTAAGTAGCATGCCTGTTATTGGGGGAGCTATTCTAAAATGATGGGATTAAAGTCAAAAGTTAATAAATCAGGAAAAGTAAAACATAAATGACAAACAAGCTATAGGTGTCATTCGCCCATCCCTTACCATAAATGTAGCCGTTAATAATTTAAAATGCGATGAAAAGACATTCACAATCAACAAGCGCGTATAATCCACAAGTTTTTCAACTCACAATGTCAAAAGGAGTTTCAATTATCAATCAAATCAACAAGTTCAACTTAATCACTAGACAATTGAACTTCATAAACATCAACTTTGATGACAAGATTGATGCCTTAAGATTGCTTTCATCATCGCCTATGAGCAAAAATGCCATTATAACAACCACTAATAGTTCATATAGATTATCCATTATAATGCTCAATGATAGTAGAGACATCATCCTAAGCGAGAATATTATATGGCATAACAAAAATCAAGATATATCATCTTCTATTTTAAATGCATATCACACAATTCTTATGTATTTATATATCTAACACTTAAACTTCAATTTTACATATATAACACCCCAATATTTAATATAACATCAAAAATACTATCATCGCTCACTTTTTAAAAATGAAATAAACCTCTTTAAGCATAAAAAAGTGTTAGATAAGTAAGGCAAAGGAAACAATAAAATACGATGATGAATGAAATCTCATGGTAAAACCAACAATCAAACCACAATAGAAACAAGTATCAAGATCATCCAAGTAAATATTAGCCACATAATGAAAGTCTACAGGAAGAACCATAAGCAAAGTCAAAAGCTAAAGGATAAGATAATAAATACATCATGGAAACATTCAAGATGCACGAATACTTAAAAGCTTACAAAGTTAGCCACATCCTCAACTTAAGGAAAAACTTGATCTCCTTCGAACAACTAGCTACGGAAGGATATTATGCTGCTTTTAATGCTAATACTTGAAAAGCAATAAAAAGTATCTTGGTGATTACTCAGAGAAACAAGAAAGGACCTTCTACACCATCATTAGCACAAGAATAGCAAGAGCCACCAATAATGAAGAGAAAAATTCAAATCTCGACATCAAACGCAAGATTAATGAGCTTGAAAAGTCCAATGATTCTCTATGTTAAAAGTAAATTTTAAATTTTGAAGTCTAATAATTCCACCTCATATGAAGATTTTTTTTAAGCAAATGAAAATAGGATAGTTTCTTCAATTCTTGGAAAAAAAAACTAATAGATAGGGCAATAGCTAGCACACAAATGTGCAGGGTCATCTCCTGACACTTGACAAGATTATTTTACTAGATCATCTTCAATAACAATATCATTTAAAAGAATGAGTTTATTATATAAAAATAAATATGATCTTTTCTCAAAATAAAAAGCTTAATAGAGAATGAAACTGAAGACAAAAAAAAGTATCTGCAATCAAAAAATGGTGGGAAGTATGACTCCATAAAATTAAAAAATAATTACATTATTCACAAAATTCATATGGAGAGATAGTCCTCAACACTCCATTAACATAATTCTCAATGAATGTGGAAGAAGCATGACAATACATGTAGGTCATCCCAAGACCTTTTGGGTGGATGCAATAAATACAATAGCACATCTGATCAACTAAGGACTACTAGTTTTACTCAACTTTGAGCTTCATGAAGAACCATGGACATACGAGGCAGTAGGTATGCTTGTAACACTGAATGTTTTAGCAGCTTATTATATGTTTACGTTGATCATATCGTTAAATACAAGCTTAACCCAAAATCTAAAGAGTGTCTCTTCATTGGATATGGCGGAGCTGAGCTCAATTAAAATTTTAGATAATAAGGCAAAGAATTATAAGAAGGGAGGAGTTTTCAAGTGCTTGCAATAGAGATTTTTAGATATTGATAATTTTTGCTGCATCAAAAAATCGAAGCTTTCAACCATAATATATAGAAACTATTGCAGCAAAAAAAATAGTATGATAGCAACAACAACAATGTCTTTTTTACATTCAAGCCATGCCTTCATAATAGGTGTCTATATTCTTTCTTAATCATTGACACAAAGAAAGTGATATATCTATCCTATTCTTCAACTTGTATAAAGAGAAATCCTTGTCGTACCCATGTTTTGAAGCTTAATGGAATATTTAGGGGCTATTTGGAATGAAGTAAAATAAGTACTGCATTTACTTTACATGTATTTTATATATAACATTGATTGGTATGAGTATATTAATAGCATGATTTAATAGAGGCATTTCAAAAATCTCAAATAAGAGTTTTATCATGACTTTCAATTCCAGCAAATTTGGAATACGCAGAGGCTGCTCTTCTTCTCGCAACATCAACACAGTGCACGACCCTGCTCCCCTCAATCGTTCATTGCGACATTTGGAGATTGCTCGACCCACCCAACTCTCTCAACCATTCCTCACAACATCGGTACACTGCTCGACACCACTCCCTCAACAATTCCTTGCATCAACCCTTCAACATTACATTATATTTGCAAGTTCTCTGCATTTCATCATCGATCCTAGCAGCATCTTCGCAGTCGATCAGAGCCCCACTGTCATTCATCCTTGCCGCAAGTTGCAACCACTTCACCTGCCATTTGAGGGGATGTCTCTCGGACAAAACCCTTACCCCTCTCTTATCTTTCTGTCGAGCAAATTTAAGTTGTTTCATTGCTTAAATATTTTTTTCAAAAATTATCAAAATGATATATTAATCAAATAATGTATTATAAAGCAGAGAAATGATTCCTTTTTTGTTACAAGCTCGGCATTGTTATATATATTTTTTCCTGAATAATTCGATCTCACTTGAGCCATGATTGATTGTAGGATTCTAGTTCATCGAAAAGTAGTCTTTAAGGTTTTTTTGTGATGAGCTTATCTTCATAAATTATTAGTTCTTTTAAGAAGAATATAAGTATTCATTTTCACTTTTCTCATTTTTACATTTATATGTGTTTTTTAGAAAGATTAGCATTTTGTCAATTTCATGAATGAGCTTCTCTTTGCATTTGCTTTTTTTTTACGTATTGGTTTTAATTACCCTATTTCATGACAAGAAATATATTTCACTTTTAAGTTCTGCCTTTAAAGAATTAAAAGCTCAACTGATTAGTTTGATTCAATACAAATTCTTCATCTACTCCTTTCTCCTAACAAAAAAAAAAATGAAAAGTGCTAGATTGATTTATCTTTCTTAAAGATGATTAGGATCATATATAATAGTTTGTAGAAATCACATTTGCTTATTTTGTGAACAAGTTTTAAATTTTAAGGGCTTATATTGAAGATTGATGCACTCAAAAGTCAAGTAATTTATTTATTTATACTAAGAATTTTTCCTTTTTTTTGTAAGGGGAATAGAGGTTAATGTAATCTTTACAAAGGCCATATATAAATAACATTAGTTAGCATGGAAAGTGTTTAGCCTTATATTCTCTGTTATAGAAGAAAAATCTTGCAATAGACCACATGTATTACCATTTACTAGTAAAAAAAAATCATAGAACTAACATTGCTACAATTGTTGATTCAATTCAACCTCGTGGTTGATTATCAAGCGTGAGAGAATCTCAATTAGTTGCACCTCCCCATTTCACATGTCATGCTATCATCCACTCCACCAATCTACAATCGCTATCTAATGCCCATCCACCCCACCATTCATCAAGACTTGTATATTCAGCTCTCGTAATGCACACTCAAATATTCAGCCTAATTATCCCTTCTTTAGTTTAGATCCATTCTAGATAAGTCATTCAGGATGTCCATCATCAAATCCCTTAAGTGTTTGTAAGTATAGGAAGATAATCATTATTTATATTTTGTTATTCTTCTCGTTGACTATGGAGACAAGATGCTGCCTTACTAAACAATTAGTTTCAAACGTAAAATGAATGTGAATTTGTTTAGCTTTTGTTTTCTTGAACTAAACTTCAAACACAAGTACTTGTAAGTTGCAATTACTGTTTGAAATGCAAAATATGTGTGCATGATTTAGACCACATTTCTAAACTTTCGATTACAAAAACTTGAGTGTCGGTCCTAGTTGTTATATATCAAGCCCTATTAATACTTTCACCACCAAATTGGTCTGATCTAACCTCTACCAATGGTTATCATCTTAGTTCCTCTACATGAGTCAAGAAAACATAATAGCATATTGAACAAAGTTGATAGAAAACAATGCCTTTAGGAATTTTAACTAAGCAGCAACATCTTACTTGGCATAAATGGCAAGCAATTCAAACAATCAATGTTGGATTACATTACTACTATCTTAAAAAATAAAAAATAAAATCATTTGTCTTTTACATGTTAACAATTATTGATAATATAAAATAAGCTAAAAGTTATATTACCAATAATTTTATAACTACTTTAAATCCTAGCTAATCAAAATTTGTGATTGAGAATGATAGAATGCAAAAATAATTGGCTCAATAAATTTTATTCCAATGACTAGAATTTAGTGAACTATGTATGCACATTCTCAACATTCACTATTCATTCACCTGAATATTTTTTAAAACTATAGCATATCCAGTTAAAACTAAATAAAGTGGTTAACATAGAAGTTGGCTTTTCAATGAAATCAAATTCATCTAGTTCCATTGAAGAATGAGTTGAGTTATGTCAAAAATAACATCATGGAGTCGAATTTCATCATTTATATTTTGTGATTGGCTATTTTTTTAAAATTATAGTGTATCCAATCAAAATTAGCTTAAGTGGTTAACATAAAATTTGAAGAGAATTTTAGTAGCTTTCCAACAAGATCAAATTCATCTAATTTCACCGAAAACGAATGAGTTATATCCGAAACAACATAATGGGATCAAATTTTCAGCATTTACTCTTCGTTTGATTGAATATTCATAAAAACTACAGCTTTTTTATCCAAATTAGCTAATAAAAATAAATATACAAAAAATAATTAATTTTATTTATTATAATATAATTTACTAATTTTAATATGCCTTTAATATATAAATTATCAAAAGGTTATTTTGTTGTAAAATAAATATAAAATTTTTTAATTAAAATATATTATTGCAAAATATTTTCTTTAACATGTAATATATATATATATATGCTTTTTTTATAATTTGATAATTATATTAGCACAAAAAAAATTTTCTACAATTATTTTATATACAATGATACAGCTCTAATATATTATAAATACACTATTTTTACACTATGCATGCACTCAATCAAACAAAAAAATTTGTTTCACTATTTTTACTATACAACAACCCAACAACTATAAATTAGTCAAAATATATTGTATTTACTTTACACAACATTTTCTTTTCCGGGCAATCAAATAGCCACTTAATGTTTATGTGGTTATGAGTATAGGTAGATATAACTAAATCATGAGAACTTATGTGTCTTATATTTATAATCTCTAGTGCATTTACTCTCTCATCTTCATTTGAATTTTTTGTTTAAAATTTTTATCACTATCCTAATAGTGATTTGATTCCTTGCACATAAAACCAAGCCACCTCACTCATAACTAGATAAAAAATAAAGAGCCTTCCACTCTAGGATAAGAAAATCACGGCAATAGTTGCAAAGAACATTGAACCTGAGTATGGTCTCTTGCTAAAATGTGGCCAACTTGGCTATTGTGCTTTAAAGTGGCTATAAAAAACTTCTATTATAGTAAAAAACAGACAAAATATCAACCAATTTTTAGTTTGTTTTAAGATCCATTAACATTAACCTAAACAGCACATAAAGAAAGTAGCCTTATATGAGCAACGATAAACATGAACTCATAATAAAAGGATGCCTTATTTAAATAGTTCAACACAATCTTCATATGCCCAACTCCTGCTACATGCTAGACAAATTACTGGACAACAGCTGAAACAACTTCAAAGAATCCTTTGTGATGTCAAGTTCTGTATTAAAGGGAACATCTCATCTAAATTTTAAGCAATTATAAGTGCCCATCAACAAATAACAACAATTATAACAACAAACCTTTATCCAACTATATGAGATCAGCTACATGAATCCTTTTTCTCCATTTTGGCCTATTACTATCATATTCTCATTTAATTCATTTGTTATACTTCATAACCAGGCCTTTTAGGTCTACCTCTACTTTTCTTAACATAAGTCAAACATAATACATCTACTCTCCTAAATAAGTCCGTTTGTGACCAAACCACCTAAGGCAACTCTCTCTAATCTTACCTACCACTAGAGCTACTCCAACCTTTTCATGGATATATATGTTTCACATTTTGTCCCTAAGTGAAAAGCCACTCATGCACCTGAGCATCCGCATATCTACAACACTTGATTTTATGTTTCTCTTTTAATGGCCAATATTCTACATTATAAAGCATTATAAGTCTCACCACCATTTTATAAAATTTTCCCTTAAGTCTAAGAGATACTTTTCTATCACACTACAGGCCCGATGTATTCATCCACTTCAACCATCCAGCTTGAAATCCATTAATAACCTCCCCATCTATTTCACCATCATTTTGATTAATAATTGAGATATCTAAAACATTCACTATTTTTAATGACTTAATCACCCATTGTCACAACCCCACCCTAGATCTATTACTACTAAAATTATACTCCATATATTTAATTTTATGGTCTACGCAAACAAAAGCCTTTAAACTTTAAAGTTGACTTACATAATTCAAGTTTTCTTGAACTTCCCCTCTAGTCTTATCAAGAAGAAGAATATCATCGGAAAAAATATACACTAAGGTACATCATCCTATAAATGTCTAGTAAGAACATCCATAACTAAAGCAAAATGATATGAGCTTAAAGCCTCCTTACTGAAATAGGAAAATACTTGGTCAATTCTTCTTATGTTTAAACATGAGTATCAGTTCCAATACATATCTTTAATGATTTGAATAAAAGTAATATTAGCTCATTTATTTTCTAGAACTCTCCAAAGCACTTCTGTTAGAACTTTATCATATGCATTCTCTAAATCAATAAATGTATGACATTCATAATAGACCTACTCAATATGAATCCCAACAAATTTTAAGAAACTTTTGTATCATGTCATAACCTATGCTCAATTACTCTCTCCCATAATTTTAATGTGCGACACCTTAATTTATCTATAATTTGCATACTCTTGAGCTACCCTTTATTCTTATAAAAAAAAAGAACCAACAAACTATTTCTCCACACATCTAACATCCTTTTAGTCTTTAAAATAATATTTAAAAGTTAGTAAGCATAGAAATTCATTGATCTCCTAAGCATTTTCACACTTTCATTGGAATATCATCAGGTCCTACTGCCTTTCTACACTTCAATTTCCTTAAAACCTCTCCAATATCAATTTTACTAATACGACAATAGAAATAAAAAATTTTATTTTCATTTAGGACATTAAAGTCACTAAAGTTAATCATAATCTCATAACTTTCATTGAAAAAATTTATCAAAATATTTCATCCATCTATTTTGATATATTCTTCTAAAAAAAGTATATTGTCATCTTCATCCTTAATACACTTCACTTGAACAAAAATCAGTACTTCTCTTATTTCTTTGTTTTGCTAACTTAGATATACATCTTTTAGCATTTAATTTATTATATAGATCACTATATATTAAATTTTTTGCATCACAAATTACTTTTCTAGAATCCTTATAGATCACTCTATATCTTTCCCAATTCACTGAGCTTTTATATCTAAACTAATTTTTATAATAAAATTTTTTTTCTTGTACATTTTAACTCAACCACCAACTATTTTTACTAATAGGATATTTTTCTTTTGATTCTTTAAGTATATTTTTAGCAAGTTGATTAATATCACTTGCTATTTTTTCCCGTATAACATAGCTTCTTCATGCACATCTCAAATTTTAAAATCTTATAGCTTAATTTTAAAAAAATTGTAGTATTCTTTAAGCACCCACATATAATCGTAAGATAATACTTCATTTTAACTTTAACTTCCTACCCTTTATCTTAAAATCTAAAACCATAAAATACATATGTTTTAAACTGAGATACTTTAAAAATTTATAATCTAGACGATCAATTTTTCTTATAAAACATATTTAATCTAGGTTTTACTAAGTCTATTCTTATAAGTGAAAATACACTCCTCATTGTTTTAAATAAAATATTACAATTATAAAATTATAAGCTAAAATAAAATTTAATATAATTTCACCTTCTTCATTAGTCACACAAAATTCATATTCACTATGAATGCTTTTAAAATCTTATACAGCTCTACTAACATGTCTATTTAAATCTCTTCTAATAAATACTCTTTCTTCAAGAGGTATACTTTAGATTAATTCTTTTAGATCATTTTAAAACTTTCTTTTAAACATACATTCAAATCTACATGAGGATTAAAAAAATAAAATAAAATAAAATAAAATTAAAAAAATAAATAAATAAAAAATAAAAAAAAAAATCTACATGAGGATAATAAACACTTATAACATTAATAATCATAACATCAACAACAATCTTTAAAGCTATAATTCTATTTTCAATTTTATTAATTTTCACAATATTATCATTCAAACTCTTATCTATAATCACATCTATACTATTTCTAGTACGACTATTACTTGAATACTTAGTATAAAACATAAAATATCAATCTCCTTAGTCTTTTTCCTAACTCATTTAGGTTCTTTAATACATAAGATATTTATCTTCTTATGAACCATAATATCAATTAATTCTATTAATTTATCTGTCAGAGTATCTATATTCTAATTTTCTACTTAATTCTAGTTTCATTGACTAAAGAACCCATAAGCGTCCACAAGATATCAACAAAATGTCAAAATTTCTTGGTAGGTTCATAATGTAAAACAACTAGGAGAAGATGACAAGAATGAGGATATTGATAAAATAAAATAAAATAAATTTTTGAATCTTCTGAGCACGATCCCACCAGTTCTCTGTAAGTTGCATAGTAGGAATCAAAGGACTCAACATTTATTAATCCTACGGAACTTTTTAATAAAGTTGTGTCCTCAGTATCAAAAAAATAAACTCAATAATAAATTCCTAAAACAAGCATGACATTAATTAAATAGTGTATTCACCCCTGGTCTAACACTAATAATCAGAGCACCTATGGATTAAAAAGTGAGTGATACTTCTAAGTTCTAACGACTTGCTGGAAGTAGTGTTTACAAGAAGTATTAGCAATCTCATTTAGAAGGTTGGAATAAAGAATGCAAGGATTGGCATTGGGGATGGCCTCGGAAAACAAAAAGTCCACTAGCATAAGCATCAACACAAAACCCTGGAACCTTAAAACTATTGAGCCAGGTGACAAATCCTCAAAATATCATATCTAGTGCACACACGGTAAACTGAACTTTATAATAGTTTGATAAGATATTAATACACTGGCAAGTAGCTTATTGTAGGTTGGTATTATAAATCATATGGTAAAAATTATGATTAAAATTTATATATTTCTTCACTGTAAGCCCGAGCACTATCAAGAACAATGGCTGCAGCTATAAAATCATAATCATGAATGGTAATTAGTTTATTGAAACCAGCTAGAAAAATGTGAGAATGATAATGAGCATTGAGCATGTAATAAAATAGGGTGAACGTATGGTTAATAAACAATATCCCACAAGTATTACATAAATGCAGCGATAAAATCATCCTGATCTTCATATGTCCTTCATATCAAGCTTTACATAATGATTGCCTGAGTCAATCCTTGCACATGAAGACGCATGCTTATCCATGCAACAACCTCAGCTGACTTACTAATTTTCATTCAAAATTATCGGATTACACTAATCAAGATTCTCTAGCAGATCTCTCTCTATGCAACTCCATGTAAACTAATCAATTTCTTCACTTGACTTGAGCTTCAATCTATGTATCAGTTACTTAAATGGAAAAGGTCGTTCAGCTCTAAAGATAACAATTGTCGAATTGTTTTCCGCACCAGTCATTCAAAAAAAAGGAATGCCATTGAAATTCCTTTTTCTACCATAAATGCACGCAGTTTCCAAAGCCTAAATGGTAACAGCTTAAGGAAAACGGCAATCAAAATATTGTTGAATGCATTTGAGAAATTTGGATTGAAAAATGATTGCTAGCCACATGTTCTCACAATTATAGGGTTAAACTAACTTAAAGAAGTAAGAATTAGAGAACACTGCAATTTTGAACAAAATTTTCTTGATATTGTGTGAGATTCAATTAGCATCGAGCATTGACACTGCTTGATTAAAAAAAGGAAAATTTACATACATATCACACCATTCTTATGCATTTATATATCTAACAACTAAAGTTTGATATTTACACAATATTTTTTCTATGCATGAAAATGTATATTTTACTTAATTATGGTGGCATTTTTAATGTGATATTAAAGATTAAACTTTAAGTGTTAGATATGTAAGTATATAAGAATTGTGTGATATGTATATAAATGTCCAAAAAAATTGAGAGAAAGCTTACATCCTTCTTTGATACTGTTTATCTAGTCTCCTATCCGATTCTCGTTTTGCTTCAGCTTGTTTCTCAAGACGGTGCATGGCAAAAGATGATTTCTCACTTTCAATTTTCTGAGACAGCTCCAAAGAGGACAGCTTCCTCCTAAGTTGATCCTAAAGTTTAGAAAAAAAAACAATAGAACAACGGTGTTAGCCATATACATGCAACTACCATGCATATTCAGTTGAAATAAAAAAATAAATAAATTGCAACAATAAAAAACACCATTATCCAATGAAAAACAAGGTAACTTATTGCATAAAAAATTATGCATGGTGGTAACGTATATATAAATAACTTACTGATGAATAATATCCTAATGGCAGCCATATATTAGCTCAACAATCCAAAGTAAATAGTTTTCAATAACATAAGCAGCTCATCTGTGGTTGTGCTTCAACAGAACGCCTTTTCTGTTTTTGAGCTTGATAATTAACTAATTGTTCTAACTACTAAAAGAACAGAAGATCTGTTATGGCTCCTCATTTTAATTGCCAGGTTGGCGTAAAGCAAGAGCAATCAGGCGTGCCAAAAAATTCATTGGGTAATATCACTTTTGTTCCTTCCTGATGCCATGATAGAAGCACCACTACTACGTTCAGAGAAAACATTTTGGTGATTAAAAGTTTTATCAATAAGAAGGTATCGCTATATAACAGAACTAAAAGCAAGTCCCAAGGTGCTTTAAGTTTTCATTGGCACACAAGCGCATATGCATTCACATACAGTGCATACGTCTAAGCATTTTACACATGGATGATAATTCATGAATGCAGTATATATCCGCAACATGCTGATGCAAATAGATATATTTAAATATTGAATATTAACAATTATAAGTTGGAAAATAAATTTTCTAATTATTGGTGAATAACTTGAGAATTCTGTACATTTTTGAATTTGTGATGTGTCACAAAATATCTTTGAAAAAAGTTACTCATAAATTGTTTTCATTTAAGCATGGGTAATTACTTGCCAAGCCTTATGAATGAATTAAGAGCAAAATGTTTCCAGAGATGTGCCAATAAATGCATCTAGAAAAATATCAAGCCACTATGTGGAAAATAATTAATGTAATTTATGATGAAGTAGAAAGAAATTTGAGATGCAGCATAAATAAATTTAGTAAGACCAATGGCAGAATAACCAAAACTGAGAAAAAAAAAGTTCCATAAAAACTGCAATAGCAGAATCAATCAACTTTTCCAATGTATCAAACACACCTTAACCATAAGTTGATGCTCACTTTCTAGCTCAAAAAGAGCCTCTTCTTCCAAACTTTTCTTTTCCATGAGATGAGATGGAGTTGATTTCTCATGCATTTCATCATCAGATTCATCAGTCTCGCTAAACATAGAAGTTAAAGAAAAAGTTTAAAAGCTTATTTACATAAAAAGACACATAATCCTGAATACATGCATATAAACAGAGTAATATATTTTTATGCATGTGATAATCCAAACATCTTACTTAACACGGCCAATGTTTAGAAAGGATTGAGGTCACACCTCAAGTAAACATCAGGACAGGTAAATCTTGTTCCAGTAGTTAGGCCATGACTGGTACTTTCATTCTCACTATCTGACTCGTCCACATCATTGTCAGTAA
The DNA here is from genome assembly GCA_021442155.1 of Cymbidium sinense. Classification (NCBI taxonomy): domain Eukaryota; kingdom Viridiplantae; phylum Streptophyta; class Magnoliopsida; order Asparagales; family Orchidaceae; genus Cymbidium; species Cymbidium sinense. The sequence continues at coordinate 69,380,801 of CM038224.1, read as the reverse complement.
TGCACATGACATAAGGCTTATTACTTCCTTTAGCTATCTCTTTCATTTCAGAAAAGAACCTGGAATAAAGCTAACTCATAAGATGTAAGCTAACTAAAAAAATGCCAAAATAAGTAAAGGGATTGCAAATTTAATGGGTGCTACATTCATACATCAAGTCTTTCTTTAGAGGGGAGGAGTCTAAATTATGAGCTCCAAGTTGCTTCTCTAAGGAATTCAGCTCTGATAAAAGATCATTCAATGTCCAAAGAGGCTCTGGATCAGCTGAAGTTACCATAGCTACATTCTTTGGGCACCGGAGTTCTAATTTAAGATATCCCCTGCAAGAAAAAGAAAGAGTGAATGGGTAACTATGGCATAGTTGAAAGTAGATGATAATAAAATTATTCATAAATGAAAGACAAATGTGGCTTACATTGCTGAATTATAACTTATAACTATGGTTCTGTCTCCGTATGTATTCAAGTTCTTTCTCACTCTTTCTGACCTCCAACAACGTGACAGAACCTAGAAGTGCTCTGAAAACAACAATACAACAAAAATTTACAATGGGCGTCTCATAAAGCATTCACAGCACACAATGATACTCATATAAAGGAATCCTCACAAAATCATCTAAAACTTTCACATCCTACACATTAACATTTTAGAATTTTCACTGCTGCTCTCCTACTTTTTTCCCCCTCTTCTTTGCTCGGGCAGATCCCCACCACCAATTCCTTCCATCTCTTTCTCACATCTCTGATCACAGCCACCTAACTCTATGTTCTCACTTAAACTTAAGCTCCTTCCTCACAGTAGCAACCAAGAAAATAAAGCATTTTGCAAGAAAGCCACAGCTATTGCAGAGTACTTGGTTGCAGAATTTAACTGAGATTTAGTCAAGACAAGTTAAATCATGCCAAACATTTTTCTGGAGAAAGTATATCTCACAGTTGTGCTACATCCCGCTTCTCCCGTTTCAACATCTAAGGGGCTGTTTGGTTGCAGGATTTGAGAGGATTTAAGCCGGATCTAAATTAAATCCAACCCAACCGTATTTTTGGACAAGTTAAATTCACGGTTTTGTGTAATCCGCTAAAGCGGCTTTCGCATGGTTAAATCCGGATTTACTGATCCTGTTGGTAGGCGGATTACGGGATTTAGATAAGCAGAAGCGCACAAAGTGGGTGGGAGGAAAGACGAGGGTTACCTGCGCGACGTCTCCCTTCACTTTCTCCGGCAGCGGCGGAGCGAGAGAAGGACGAGGGTTTCGAATGCCGCAATCCCCGGGACAGTGCAATTGCGTGGAAGAAGAGAGTAGAGGAAGAAATTAATCAAATTATTATTATATTGATTTTGATTTATTTAAGAAAATCGTATTTTATTAATTTTTAATTTATTAATTATTAGATAAAAACTGATGAAGATATCATTAAATTAAAATTATTTTATAAAATTATTTAGATAATAATTCATTAATATGTAATCTTAGATTATTTATAATTTAATGGAAGTAAAAGTAATTGATAAAAGTTTATAATTTATGATTAAGTAATAGATTCTTAAATAATATTTAGTTAATATATTATTTTATGATAAATATATATTAAATAATTTAATTATAATTGATTTTAACTAAATAAAAAATAACTCAAGCAAAATAATATTACTTATATATAAATTGACTAAATAAAGTATTATTTAATTTACATATTAGATTATAAATTAATGATTAACTAAGATAATCAATTATAAGAATATGATAACTAATGATGACCAAAAAATAGAGATAATTGTGAGAACCATTAGTTTGCTCCTTAATGATCGCATAGGAGGCCATGGAAACAAATTTTAAGAGAAAGTACGGGGCAAGGGCTATCATCTTCTTATCTTCTACTAGCGCATCCTTTCTCTTTGCTAGTACAAAGTACAACATCATTCGAAGCCCTATCATAGTCACTTTTTTTTTTGGAAAAGGTAAGGGGAGAATCCCAATTTCATTCCAAATGAGTTTTATAAAGAAAAAAAGCATACAGTAATCCAAGAAGGATTGAAGAACAAAATATTAGATAATATAGTTTAACTATTGGACTCAAATCACAAAAATCATCCAAGCTAAGGATGAAGGGCAGCTAAAAAAATAATCGCTGGTTGTCAAAGTTGCCATCCATGGGGTCCTTTGAAAGAATATTGGCATAATCATTAGAGCAAATAAAACCTGAGAAAGGAAGGAAGGTCCAAGTTGCAACATGGCCTTCAGTAGCGATTCCAATCGAAAGCCTCTAGAAACCTCAAAAAATTGCCTAAGGTATCATCATCGTCCAAACCAGAAAAATATAGAGAAAGTTTATATCTTGTTGAAAGTTTATCCTTAAATTTCATTATATTTATAATCTCATTTTACTTACATTATTGTTTATATTCAGATTTTCAAGAATACTAAGTGGGTTGGACTTAACTTGCACTCAGGATTTAATTTTGAAACTCTCTCATCTTCTCCTCTTTAAAATAAGTTTTAAATGAAATATTGTATCCCAATCCTTGTATCATTTTTCAGGTTTTATTGTTATAATTTTTAAATTTAAAAAAATATATTATTGCAGGAAAAAGAAGTCTCAAAACTTTAAAGAAATAAAATGAAAATTTCAATGATAGATAATGGAAAATATTACTGAAGCAATGAAAAATAATACAATGGTTAAAAGATGATCAATAATAGATAAAAACAATGGTTGTAAGGCTATAGTAGACTAGTAGTGAAGCAATCATAATTAGATGATATAGATTAAGAAATGCTTGCTAAATTGTTAATGATCAGGTGAATGATGGTCATGTGAAGGAGAATGGGTAATGGAGATTGCATGTAATAATCATAGATATTGATCTTCATGTAGAACTATTAAAATATTTAAAATATTTAAGCTCTCATCCAGGATTTTAAAGACATTATAATTAAATGTTATTTTTGATTTCTCTCATGAAGATGCTTGATTTAAGTATAAGCACATAAGATTTAGAGATCATTTACTCTCTTACATAGTATTTTTAAGTTTTTAATTATGTTTTAACTAAATGTTTTAAGCTTATTTGGGCTCAGGTCAAAATGCTTTTACTATAATTATGCTTGTCTAATCAAAATATTTATTGTGATTATGAATTTATTTAAATCAAAGTTCTAATAGTCCAAAACTTAGTTCCAAAAATGTTTAATATAAGAAACATCTCTTAGGGATATGAATCAAGCAATGTTTCCACACTCATAATTTCACCATCCCTTAAATTTAGTTCAACAAATTAAGCACAAATTATTTACAAATTTTATTTTGAACTATTTAAAATTATTCAAAATTTATTGTGGGCATTATTGGGCTTTAAGAAAGCCAAAATTGAGCATAAAATGGCATAAATTAGTTCAATAATTCATAAAATGCAAAAAAAAAATATTTTTGACTCTTAACAACTAACGGTGTTGATTCGGGTCGGCAGGTCGGGTTCGGGTTTAATCCGAAAATGACCCGACACAAATAGGTTTGACTTGAACCCGACCCATTTATTAAACGAGTCAAATATCTTAACCTGAACCCGACCCGCCTTCAACCCGATTGACCCAAAGATGACCTGAATGATCAATATATCATATATTAAGTCAAAATCGGATTAAAATCGAGTCAAATTAGGGTTCACAAGTAAAAAAATTTGGTCAATTTCGATGTTTGTGGATAAAAAATGAGTCAAATCCTAGTTATCGTCAAAATCAATTAAAGTTAGGTCAACTAACCAACGAATAATTAAACATGTTAATTTCTCTGACCTAAACCCAACCCGAAAATTATTAGAGTCAATCCAAACCCAGATTTTTCAAGTCAGGTTGTCATGTCGGGTCAACTTTGACACCCCTAATAATAACACTATTATTATTAATTAAAAAAATAGAATTTACATTCCTTTTAATAAAATCTATATATTTAAAATTTATAAAGAGTCAATAATGCTTTTAGAAACTTAAAAAAAATCCTTAAAATTTTAAAAAATTGAAAATATTTTCTAATTCCTAAACTTATAAATACCCCACATGATTTTAGAGAAGACTCGCACTAAGACTTACAATATTTTTCAAAGGGTAATGCTCTCCAACAAATATGTTGATTTGTTGTCATTTGGATGGCCTAAATTTGAGATATTTAAGATTCTCAATCTCTATAAGGGAGAACCATAATGACTAAAAAAACGATTGATTATCAACATTTAGATGAATTAAATCTAAGATGGATAGATTTTTCATCTTATTTTAAGGTTTTAATTTTCTTCTTCATAAGAATCATTGTCCTCAGAAATTGGTATAACCCTTTTTAAGAGATAGAGATTAATGTAGTGGCATGTCTTAAGTGTGGTGAAGTAGAGATGATGGTCAAAGTTATGGGGCAAACTAAGAGAAGAGTGATTTGATGTCCTTTTAAAATAATTGATTTCAAATTAAATAATTTTCTTCCTTGAAAAATAAAAAATATTGAAAGTGATTTTTTTTATTTAAAAAAACCTAAAGTTTTGTCTTTAAAAACTTTTCTCATCTCACTTATCACAAGTAATCATATTTCATAATATTTTTATATTTCAATACAAAAAATATATATTAAGCAAAAAGACTTAAAAAGTAAAGGTTCTTTAAAGAATATGCAAATTGATGTATGGAGGTTTAGCCAAAATCAACATACACTCTCTTAGTCCCCATCTTATGATTTTCCACTATTGCATGCTAGAAAATCAGTTGTAGTAGAATAAAAATTTACGCCTTAGCCTTGTTGTGAAATCCACTCACAATGTGATATTTAAAGAGAAGAAAACCCGTGGATTTTATGTGAAAACTCCGAAAAGAGTTGAAAACTACTGGCAGCCCAAGAAAATTTTCACTATATATTTGCTTCGGAGTACAAAGTTTAAGTTTTCTCGATAACGGGATTACAAAATTGTATGTAAGAAACCGACAAAAAATTAATTATTATCAAGAGTAATTCTGAATATGTCGATAGAAATACGATATGATGAAGCAATGGTGATAGCGATCACGGTGGTGGTGATAATCAGGCTGTAGCGATATGATCGCGGGTTGATGATGACAATGATCGATGGTGGTAGCACGGATGGTGGTCGGCATGGGTGATGACGGTATGCGGTGGTGATCGCCGATTCAATTATGCTTGAAAGATCTTCAAACCATAGAGCTCTCTCTTCTCTTTAGCTTGGGCTCCCATCATGTAAAAAATGAGGGACTATTTATAGATTAGAGGAACGATATTTTTGTAAATATGTGAAAATCAAACCACTTCATGGCTCAAAATGATTCTGATCATTTGATGTATTTTAAGTATTTGAATGCTCAAATAAAATCAAAATTAGAAGATAGGTCATTAGCTCTGCCAAGATGCTGATTTGACTATAAACACTTTTATTTAGAGCAATATCGCAAAAAATTTTCATTATATTTAAGCTTGATCAAACAGGGGCTAAGGGTAATAATTTTTTTTTCCTTTTATCAAAGAAGCTTTGACATTTTTCTTAAAAGAAGGTCATTTGCTTTGTCTGATCAAGACCCGTAGTTCATACGGCGATACTCTGATTTTCCCTTGAGAAAGCTGTCAACTGTCCTCTTCGAACCGTTGGATTTGGAGGGATCAAGGCATGTAGTTCATACTGACTGTTTTCCTGAGAGGCATCAATTGTCGCCAACAGTGGAGGCATCAAGGCGTAGTTCATACGGCGAGGCTCCAATTTTCTCTCTCGAGAGGTGTCAACTATCCTTGTCGACGAGTTTGGAGGCATCAAGGCTCAGTTCATATGGCGAGACTCCGATTTTCCCTCGAGAGAGGTATCAACTATCCTTATCGGACCGACTGGGTTTGGAGGTGATCAAGGCCCGTAATTTATAGAAAATTGATTTTCTTGAAATTCTAATAGTTGACAATTGTCAAGGTGGTGGGGAAGCACTGATTAGGAACCAATCCTCCAAAAACTCAGAAATTTTTGGTAGATAATTTCAGAGTATTATTTTTCATGATGTTACTTGCTGCCATTGACTTGTATGGAATGGGTAGAATCGAATCCGCTGAGAATTTTTTACCCATCGGAGGTTGTTTATCAAAGTGTTACTTGATGACATTAATCTATATGGAAGAGATCGAATCGAATCTGCCAAGGATTTTTGACCCATCCGAAGTTGTTTGTCAAAGTATTACTGACACAAATTTATATGGAAGAGGTTTGAATCGAATCCATCGAGATTTTGACCCATCCAAGATTGTTTGTAAAGTGTTACGATGACAACTTATGGAAGAGGTCAATCACCGCCAAAGATTTTGACCCATCCAGGTTTGTCAAAGTTTTACTTGATAATGTTAACTTGTATGGAAGATGTCGAATCAATCAGAATTTTGACCCATCCGAGGTTGTTTATCAACGTGTTACTTGATGAACCTGTATAGAATAGGTTGAATCGAATCTCCTGAGGATTTTTGACCCATCCAAAGTTATTTATCAAAGTGTTACTTGATGACGTCAACCTGTATAGAAGAGGTCGAATCGAATTCGTTGAGAATTTTTGAACCATCTGAGGTTGTTTGTCAGAGTGTTGTTCGATTATGTTATCCTGTGTGGAGTAGATACAAAGTTATGACCTATCTGAGGTTGTTTGTTAGAGTGTTACACAATGACGTTAACCTGTGTGAAAGATGTCTGATCAAATTCCTTTGGGATTGATCATGTCCCGACCGAGACACAACATGAGTTGTGCATTCCTCAAGTGGTAGGATTAAATGAAGGAGATTGTTTATATGCAACATGTTTGAAAGAAAAAAGTCATAAACTCATTACTTTGATAAGGTCGATGATACAAATGTATGAGTTGAAGAGGAAATGACAAATGAGACAAAATAAAAATTACAATATTTAAGAATCACTGATAATACTTTCGGAGAGTCTCCGTGTTCTAAGTTCGAGGTAAGATTTTTTCCTCTGGATTCTTGAGCTTAAATGTTCTTGGCTTGACCATAGTTGTAACTACATAAGAGTCATCCCAAAGATGTGAGAGCTTATTGAGTTAAGGGCCTTTACCAACACTTAAAGACTTCGCAGGACCAAATCACAAACAGAGATGAGATGGGGTTTCACTCTTCTGTTGAAGTGATGAGCTACTCTTTGGTGGTAGGAAACAGTCCAAAGTAGGGTCATGTCACGAGTTTCAGGGAGTAGGACCATGTTCTGTCAGAGTTTTTCTTCATTACTATTATGATTGAATGATTGAACTCTTAGACTTGGAGTCCATATTTCTACTAGTATAATAGCTTCTGTGCCAAAACATAAATTATATGATGTCTCACTAGTCGGAAACACAATATAGTGCGATAAGCCCAAAGAACATTAGAAAGCTCCTCAACCCATTACCCCCCAACATTCTCGAGGTGCTTTTTTAACCCTTTGAGTATAGTCCTGTTGGTAGCTTCAATCATGCATTAGTGAGGATGAGCATTGTATGTTGCTTGAATGTGAAGATCTTTAAAAAAAGACGTAAAGACTTTTCCAGTAAATTGGGTTCCATTGTCGGTTATGATCTATGCAAGAAGACCGAATCGACATATTATATTTTTTTCATACAAATTGCCTCCGTAATTTTAGCGAGTAGTTCATCTTTCACCCATTTAATGAAGTAGTCGATAGCTAAAATGATAAACTTTTGTTGCCCTGACGCTACTGGAAAAGGTCCCATGATATCAATTCCTTATTGAGCAAAAGGCCATGGGCTTTAAAGGGATGAGAGCTCTGTATCTAGTGTATGAGAGAGATTAGAGTGCAACTAACAACTTGCATATTTTTTGTGAAATCTAAGGCATCTTGCCTCATCGTAGGCCAATAAAACCCTTGCCTCATAATTTTAAGGGCTAGCGCCTTTCCTCTAAGGTGTTCTCCACATATCCCAAAGTGAACCTTTTTTAATGCATAATCGACCTCTGATGGTGAGAGGCATCTAAGATATGGCCTAGAAAAAGCTCATTTGTATAGTTCACCTTCGATAATAATAAAATTTGTAGCTTATCTTCGGAGACGAGTTGCAACAATTAGATCTTTAAGAAGGGTCCCTTCTTGTAAAAATGATAGGATGAGGTCCATCCACGAAGGTTCCTTCGTCTCATTAATTGATTGTATTACCCATGACCCTTGGATACTAGAAAAATATATTTTCTCAACACACCTTCTCTTAAATAGATCTCCAGTAGCAGAGGTAGCAAGCTTAGTGAGAGCATCAGCTCGAGTGTTCTTCTCTCGAAGTATGTGAATGATTTGATGTGCCTTAATATGGGCAAGAAGTTACCTCACTAAGCTGAGGTATTGTGCTAGCTAGGGATTATGAGCATTAAAGTCTCCCTCACTCTAGAAGGTGATAAGCTGAGAGTTAGTGTGAATCACTAAGTTTTGAGCTTCATAATCGATGGCAAGTCTCAACCCTATGATGAGAGCCTCATATTCAACCATATTATTAGTTGCAGAGAATTTTAGGTGAAGCCCATACTCTAAGGTATACTGTTGGGGAAAAATAAGTAAGATCCTGCTCCGACACCAGCATTTTTTGAAGCTCCATCAACATAAAAGGTCTATTGAGGAGATGAAAGGGGTGTTATAGATAACTCATTTGGAGCAAGGATAGTGCACTCAACTATAAAGTCTGCGAGTACTTGAGACTTTATGTCTTACATAGATAGAAAATGAATATAAAACTCTCCCAATTCTATGGACCATTTGATTAACCTTTCGGATGTCTCTAGTTTCTATAGAATAGCCCTTAATGGTAAATGGGTATAAACATCGATAGTGTGAGCTTAGAAGTATGGATGCAATTTTCGCACTGAAAAAACTAAAATCAAAGCCATCTTATCTAGTAGTGGATAACGACTTTCTATATCAGAGAGAATTTTGCTAACATAGTAAATTGGTCATTGTATCACATTTTTCTCTTACGCTAAAACCGAGCTTATTGTGGGAAGAGATCAAAAATATAAGTATAACATCTCCTTGATAGGCTTGGAAAGTACGAGTGGAGATGTTAAATATTCCATTAGTTGCTCAAAAGCAACTTGACATTCATCAGTTCATTGAAAATTATTATTTTTTGCTCTCTTTAATATTTTAAAGAATGACAAGCATTTATCTCCAGAATGGGCTAAGAAGTGGGATAACCCAGCAATTCATCCATTTAAGCGTTGAACTTCCTTGATATTCTTTGGAGGAGCCATATATCTGAGCGCTCTGATTTTCATGGGATTAAGTTCAATCTCGCGGTGGGTGACCATGAACCCAATAAATTTTCTCAACGTAACCCCAAAAGCACACTTGATTGGGTTGAGTCGCATGTTATAACGTCAAAGAAGGTTAAAGCATATTTCTAAGTCTGAAATATGTTATAATTCTTCCAAACTTTTTACTAACATGTCATCCACATATACCTCCATTGTATAGCCTAAGAGGTCTTTAAAAACCTTATTCATAAGACGTTGATAGGTAGCACCTGTATTTTTTTAATCCGAATGAAATAATTTGGTAACAATATAAACCTTTATATGTTTGAAAAGATGTGACTTCTTCATCCATCGAGTACATTTTTATTTGGTTGCAACCTGAGAAGCATCTAAAAAATTATGCATTTTATGTCCAGATGTAGCATCAATTAATTAATCAATTTGGGGAAGGGGAAAACTATATTTTGGGCAAGCTTTGTTGAGATTAGTGCAATCAATACACAATCTCTAAGTTTCATTTGCTTTCTTAACCATGAAAATATTTTCTAGCCATTTAGGGTAATATACTTATCGTATGAATCCCACTTCTAAGAGCTTGTTAACTTCTTGTTCAATAGCTTGGAGGAGATCAAGTGCAAAACTTTACTTCTTTTGGATGATCGATTTGAATGTTGGATTAAACTTGAGGGAGTGCATGATCACATTAGGGTCGACCCCAAGCATATCTGTCGAACTCTAAGCAAAGATGTCTTGATTTTTGCACAAGAAGTTTATATATTTTACACACTGTTCGTCTAAGAGCAGAGATCTGACTTGCACTATTCGTAAAGGTTGGCCATCTGATAATGAAATAGGGAGCAAGTCTTCTACAAGTGAAGCCCTCTAGGGTACCTCTTCATCTCAAAAATTATAATTCTTGATGTTAAAGGTCACCGAAGGGCGTGGTTGAGCTTATTTGAGATAACATGATTGTGTTATTTATTAATTTTCACAGACCACTCTAACCCCAATGGGGGTTGAAAATTTCATCTTAAGATGAGATATCGAAGTAACAACACTAAAGATTGATTAGAGGGGCCTTCCGAAGATAGCGGTGTATGCTGAATCTGACTTGACCACTATGAATTGAATTAAATGAGTCACTTCTAGAAGAAATTCTCTGAGGATAATAGGAAGGGTGATTGCCCCCTCCACTCACATAGGGTGATTATCAAACCCATATAATGGTCTTACAGTGGGTTAGAGCTTTTCCCTAACCAGGCCCATGCTAAGAAATGTGGAGTAAAATAAAACATCGATAGGACTCCCATTATCAATCAAAATTCTCTTAACATTATAACATGGGTCACCGATCCCTGCATGATGATAAGTGAATCTTGATGTGAAACTTGGACTCCTTCTAAGTTTGAGTCATTAAAAGTGATGGAATGATCAATATGAGATTTCTTTAACTCTGGGTCTTCGAAGGTGGTAATGAGGACTTGATTAGATAGTAGTGGTCCTCCTGCGATTATTTTAATTTCTTTAACTATTTAATGATAATTTTGTTATTTCTATGATGATTGTCCTGATTTCCCCCCAATTGGAGTTATGTTTGCATGAGTTGATTGATTTTACATAAATTAACGTAGATATCCTTGTTGAATGAGTCTTTGATCTCTTCTTTGAGTTATTTATATGCCTTAGTAAGATGTCCGACTTGATGAAGTGATAATATTACTCTGATTTCAATTTGTTTTGTGGATGTGACCATTTAATGGTCTCTTCATCGAATGGCCATCAAGATGTTAACACAAGATGTGTTAGGTGTGTATTTCTGGTCGTGATTCACGTCATTGATGTGAGGGTCATAGAGGGAGATCACGACTGTCTTGTTGCTTTTTTTGATGAGATTATTAATCTGTGTTTCATGGGGCACTCCTATATTTTCTTGTGGATTGTTTAAATTATTTACGATGGGCATTAATAGTGTCATCAATAGAAATATATATTTCTACATGATGAACCAAAAGAGCATGAGACCGTATCTCGCATTAATGATGAGTAAAAGGCATGATGGGAGCCTCCAAGAAAAACCCCTCTTAATAATGTGGTCTACTCCAAGTATTTGATGAGCCTCTAAGGAGAACCTCTGGAAGTACTCCTTAAGTGATTCACCCTCATTTTGATGAATACTTGAGAGATGAGAGAAATCTTTAATGATCATCTAGTTTGCAATGAACTGTTCTACAAAAATCTTGGTGAGTTCATCAAAGGTATGGATGGATCCCCTTGGAAGGGAGTAGAACCAGCGACCCTTGAGGGTGACTAGAAAGACCTAACAAAGCAGTGTGTCAGGAGCTCATTGGATATGCATGATGATTTTGTAATGGTCGATGTGTTCATATGGGTAGTTATCCCATCATAGGAGTTGATGCTCGAAAGCTTGAAACCTACGAAAATAGGATGTTGGAGAATAGCTTCTACCAAAGGTGAAGACTCCTGATAGCCGCGATGAGAGGGAAGATGATTTATATCTTTATAGTGAAATTCTTCTCGCACTAAGTATTGTAATTTCATATGTATAACATGACGGGTGGAATCAATAAGATGAGAATATGTCAACCTATTGACAATAATTGGTGGGTTAGCAATTGGTTGAGCTACAAGTGATGGATGAGCAGAACTAGCAGCGTTAAGGAGGTTAACATCATGGTCTGGAAGTGGAGGAACTTCAGCCTGATGGCGAGAAGGCCACGTATTAGCATTTTGACCTCCCATAGCTATCGATCGATCTCATGGGAGATGCATTTCTCATAGTAGTGGTTGTCGTGTTTCTCATAAAAGTCAAATTATTTTATTTTGAGACTCTTTCTTTCGACGAACATGATCTTCTAGAGAGGTTCCTGTTGCACCTTCACCGATAGGGTCATGTCTATCAGGGGGAAGTGAGACAAGAGCTTTTCATCCTTGGTTCAAGGATTTGTTTCAGCAGTGACAGGAGTTAGAGCGGGAGGCTCTGTTATTTCGAGTATTGCGCCTGTTGGCCATAATTTAGGTGTTACAGATATTATGATTGTGGGGTTTAATTCCCACAGACGGTGTCAAATTATTGTGTGCTAGAAAACTAGTTATGGTAGAATAAAAGTTTACACCTTAGCCTTGTTATGAAATCCAACACACACATACATATTTGAAGAGTGAACAAGAAACTCAAGTGTTTTTACATGAAAAAACCCTAAAAAGAGGGGGAAAATATCACGGGGCCTAGCACAGTAAATATTTTCCACTATATATCTGCTTCGGAGTACAAAATTTAAGTTTTCCCTATAATGAGATTACATAATTATATGTGAGAAAGCTTGAGAATGAGAATCCTAGAATCAGGCAACAATAGCTATGCAATAGTAGTTGGGCTGTAACAGTTGTTGGTGGTAGTAGGCGATGGTGAACACTGGTGGTCAATGGCCGGTGGCGGTGGCAGACGACGATGGTTGGCGATAGTCGGCAGTGGTGACCGACGACGGTGGTCGATGACGATGATGATCGATGGTGGTGGCCGACAGCGGCTGTGACCAGCAATGGTGGTAGGCGATGACTGGTGGCAGTGGTTGACAGTGATGATCGGCGGTGGTGGTTGGCGACCGTCAACTAGTGACTCGATTATGCTTGGAAGATCTTCAAGTCTTAGATCTCTCTCTTCTCTTTAGCTTGGGCTCTCCTCATGTGAAGAATGAGGGACTATTTATAAATTATAGGAATGACATATCTATAAATATGTGCAAAATTCCAAACCACTCCATCGGATGGCTCAAAATGATTCTCTTGATCATCTGATGTATTTTAAGTATTTAAATGCTCAAATGAAGTCAGAATCAGGAGATCTTGGGCCTGTTAGATCCGGCTTGTCAAGATGCTCGATTTGACTATAAACACTTTTATTTAAGAGCCGACTGATATCGCAAAGTTTTTAATTATATTTTAAGCGCTTGAACTGGGTTAATTTTGACTCAAAATCAGATTGCTTTTAATATCAAGATTTGTGCTTCGACTAGTGGAATTTTTAGTGTCATATCATCCACTATTCTCTCCTTTTGCTATCATAAGCCAAAGAAGTCTCTCTCCTTGACGAGTACTAATAAATTTTTATAATTAGCTTTAACTGAGAAGCCAACTACTCTTAACTGATAAGATCTCCCATAAGAAGAAAACATGGCTCTTAATCATCAAATATATAAAGGTCATACATAAAAGGTAATGATAAAAAAATATGGGCTCAACATATTTTCTCTTTCTCACTCTAGAAAAATTTCTCATAATAAATGAAAAAACTTAATAAAAATGTTGGAAATCTCTTCTTTTGTTAAATGGTTAACCCATCCCTCTTTTCCCTTAATTTTTTTCTCCAAAAGAAAACAAATCTCAAAGAGTTAATTTTTGTTCATAAATAAAAGCTGATATATAATGAGATTTTTTGTATTGAATAATATAGTTTTTACGGAGAATTAATATTTATTTGGTTGTATAAGTTAGCCTTTTTTTTAGCAAGATAAGGTAGCTGTTTACTTTTCCTGAAGTTTGTTGACCTTCTTCTCTAGACACTTGCTTTCAACCTTCCTCACACATTCTCCTTCATCCTAAGCATCATATAAGACTGAACAACACCCAACCCAATCCCCTAATCACTCTAAAAATCCATTATGGCTCTTAGACAAATAAGCTAAAATTAGGATATATTCTTGTCTCCTACATCTTGACATCTTTCTATACTATTAAATATAACAATCTACACTAGATCCTAAGTGCATATTCTACTCTTTTTAAAATGATCTTTTGATATAAACTTATATTAGTATTTCAACTATTATACCCTTCAAATCCCTTACCACCTCTAGATCACTTTTTAAAAATAAACTAAAGTTCTATTGTCTTTTATTGCCTTTAATTTTGCCAAAAAGGTCATGCATCACTATACCATTTTATATAGGAGCAAATCCAAGAAGGAAAAAAATTTCAATTACAACTTTTTTCAATAATAGAACATTTTTCTGGTTAATTTGTTTCAAAAGCTTATGAGTCACTTTCATAAATTTGAGATAAGTAAGGCCTTCTGTATGATATATTTATTACATGTTAATAGCATGGACATCTATTATATTCCTTATAAATATATAGTGAACATAATTTAATTAATTAACTCCACTTTATAACTTAACCAATATTGCTTGTGTAAACATATCTTAAAACTTTATCTTAAATAAAAATCTTGGCAAGGAGTCTCTACTTTAAAAAAAAAAGAGTTTATCTTGATGTAAAAAAGGTTTATATAACCAAGTTTATTTTTATGTCGATTATTTATGATAAAATTTGTCATTTATTTGTTAGAATTTGAATAAATTTGCAATCTTATGGGTAAGGATATAGATTTAAAAAAATAGTAGTTTAAAAAAGTGTATTAAAAGCGAGTATCTACTCACTTAAAACTTTTTAGTTCAAGATTTATTTTATCTATATTTTAGCTCTTTCAATATCATCATTCTCTTCATTTTTTTTAAAAAAAATCATATCATAGCACTTGAATTAGTTATCTAATATCAAATTGAAAAGTAGACCTAGATTGTTGACCTCAAGGTTTTTCAATATAACATTAATAGCAAAGATTATTTAAAGTAAATAGAACTCTAATGCAATAGTTAAAGCATTAAGTATAGGTTATCCTAAACCATCTTCAAAATAGAAAAAACTTCACCCCCTACATAAAAATATAATGCATCATTACAAGATAATGTTTCTTACTTAGACCTAAGAAAAGATAAACTTCAAAAAAGAAACATAACCTTAAAAATGGAGATAAAAGAAACTTCGTATATGAATGTTGATGCTTTTAATAATCCCTTTAATAGAGTTAAAGTTGAATCTCCCATCAATAATGACAACCATGACCCTAATAGCTTCATAGATTAAGTAGTCTAGATGGATAGCTTTTTTGAATGTAATAGAATGAATGAATACCAATGAGTTGCATTTGCCAAAATAAAGTTAATTAAATATATTAAAGTTATTTGAGTAAAATCTTAGCAAAAGAATAGAGGTTAAAAATCCACCATTATTATTTTTATTGAAATAAAAGAAATGTTAAGAACCAAATTCTATCTTAGGCATTATGACAAGATAATCTTCATGCAACTTAATATTTGAACACTTTTAAAGTCATAATTGCAATGACCAAGTTTGTTGGCAATAGTTAATAACTAGTCAATAAATTTATCTTTTGACATTTAGTGAACATTATTGTACATGTTTACTCGCCTTTAGATCATAAATTTTGTATTGGCTTTTGCTTAATTTTAAAAAATTTTCCACACTAGTTGATTCATTTTGATTATATAAGAAAGATCAGATTTTGGGCTAAGAGTAAACATGCAAAAACTAGCAATTGGACCAATCCAAGCACTTTATGGAGTAATCAACACTAGTTAGTAGTCTTTGGAGCCATAAGGCCCAACATGGCACCAAGGTCACAGCCCCCAGTGCCTAAGTACCCAAGCTAGACACCCAAGTTGTGCATGAAAAGTAGCAATTAATGAGTATAGTGCATAAGCACCAATCCACTAGACTTAGTCTTTGGTGCCCAATTTAGGTTGCAAGATTCTTAGTAGAAGAAATTTTAGGCTAGAAGATAAAGAAGCTACCGTCTAGGTGCTAAACAAGGCATCAACCTTGAAGTAGCCCTAATTAAGACACAAAAGCTACCTATTTTGAGAGTTGCTTGAGTCTTATTCAAACATTTTTTTAGAAAACTTTGAAGAAGATTTTCTCAACTTCTTTAGGTTTATAGCAACATTTCAAAAAAAATTTAGGAGAAAAAAAGATAAGGTGGAGCAGTGTGAGCTTTGTTCAGAAGTTTTTACACCTCCTTCCTTCTTTTTTATTTTTATATTGAGATTTATTACTTTTCATTATTTTTTATTATGAATTAAAATTTTTTAAGGATTGATGTAACCATTATTGAATTTTGATTTTACTATGTTAAAGAATCTTTGAGGAGTTTTAATTTTTTACTATATATTATCCTTATTATTATTACTAATAATGATTGGCCATCAATTAATAGTTTAAAATTTTTCTAAATCAATAGATACGTGACATACCCATTATGGGTAAAATAACACAATATATCATAATTTAGAGATGAATGTATTGAAATTATGTAGTCCTATTTTGACCCTTCATAATTTTAATAATTTATTATTGCATTAAATATATCATTAATAGGTAGAAATGTAATTTGATTAAAAAAAAGATCCTAAGATTTTAAGAGAAAGGTAGGTTACATTGGATTGTGTTATGGTAAACTTCTATTTAACTTCAATTTTATTATAAACAAACTAAATAAATCAACTTGATAAAATATAATTCTTACACATTAGTTGATTGTCGATAACTTAAATTTTTTTTTGTTTTCTATTAATTATCTATTTCTAAAATTAGTTTTATTTTTTAATTTTATATTGGATCATCACCCTATTTTTATCATTTGAATAATAAAAAATAAACCAAATTTTAAAAGATTGATCTTAATTTTAAACAAACAAATCAGGTGATTGCTAATTTGAGAGTTGAAATTAAAATTTTTTGCCATTTAAAAGTTTAGGTTATTTTCATAAGAACTTAATTTTATGTTTATGCTTTTTTTACTTTCTTTTATTTTAATTTATTTTACAAGTAATGTTAAAGTGCATAACCTTATATGGTAATCCACCACTTCAAAATCTAAAATTGAACATAATTTTCTAAGCTTTAGAGTAGTGTTAATCCACTAGTTTTAATATATGATGAACCATGATGATGATGATAGCCCATAATGAAGTTCAAGCTCTAAGAGATTGTATATTACTAATAGCACATGACATATCTCAGGCTAATATCAAGTCAAAGTGCAAGCAAATAACTTTTAAATCAAGCCCACAACACTTCAAATGATAAGAAACCTTTAAATTGACGGCATTACAACTAAAACCCTAACATCGATATCTTAAATTTTCTATATATTAATAATATATTTTACTAAAATAAAGTCCCTAACAATGCCATTATTTTCATTTTCTCTTTGGAACCATGTAAAGAGATGGTTTGACTCACTATTAGATTACTCCATTTTTAATTGGGATGACATAAATAAAAAATATTTGCGAAAGCACTTTCATTTAGCCAAGACAATAATAATAATGATGGAAACTACTTATTTTATTTAGATAGATGAAGAGACCTTCTTTGATGCTTATGAGAGAAAATGCCTCATCATAGGCTTCCCAAATGGATGTAAGTTCAAATATCTACAATGGATTGATTAGATGTACAAATATGTTATAGATGCCACGTGTGATGAAACTTTATGTCAAAAATAAAGAAGGTTGCTTATGATTTATTACAAGAGATAACTATGAATGATTATCAATGGGCTAATAAAAGGATAATGCTAAAGAAGCCAATAGTTTGTGGTATACGATTTGAATCCTATGGCAACACTAATTGCTCAAGTGGTTTCCTTAATAAAGCAACTAAATAGCTCCATTATAATCTACTGCAATTTTTATGAAGATTGACATGCAAATAAAATCAAGCAAATAATCATACTTGAATTAAATAACAGAGCATTGTTAGAAATAAATAATATTTAATCTATATGCAAGACATACAATATTAAAAGCTATCTAAAATTGTAATTAAAAAACATATAAATAAGTTAACAACCTAGTGATTTCTTACTACCAAGATTCTTTCACCAATTAATGTATTAACCATTGAAGAATAAAAATATCATTGAATAATATACAAGCACTGCTAATCATTACTATCATGACCTAACTTGATATAACCCCTACTTAGCATAATATTTTTAAATATGTATAAGAGTACCTAAGATAAGATCAACTTGGTAGAAATATGTTTTTTCTCATACACATACACACACACACACATATATACATATACAAATACTTTTTTATCTAAAATATTTACATACAATTATCATGGTGCTCAAATATCTCAAAAAAATATGACATGAATTCAATGATTACAAAGAGCATAAATAATAATAAAAATGTACCTTTACTACAAAGACCTATAACATCATTTATTAGTTTTAACCGTTCTTGAAAACATGTAAAATATAGTATGCATGAGCAAAATTAATTGGTTAAATGAATATAAAGAAATTAAAAAAAAAAATTTATATGATTATTGAATGTGTAGTATATTTAGTGCAATAATATACTAAAATGCATGTGATGAAAGCTTTAAAAATGAAAAGATGTCTTAGTTTATTAGTCTTTTACAAGTTCTGAGCAAATTAGAAATAGAGAAATCATAAATTAAGAAAATCATTAAAATTGAAGTAGAATAATGATAGCCTGCATGAAGTTGATCAACTTTCTTAACTAACTTGTCAAATGAAATTGACCTTAAGATCTCCAAATCCAAGCTTTCTTTCTACTCTCACTTTCTCTCCCTCTATTTCTTTTCTTCCCCCATGGCTTGGGAATGAAGAAATAAGCTAGTGGATAAGGATGAAGAAAATTTATAAGAAATAATAGTTTTTTGTTAATTTCTAATTTTATTGTTAATTTCTAATTTTATTGTTAATTTAATATAAATATTTTTATTTCCTTAAATCCAAAGCTTTTAAAATTCTAAGAAGCCTGACTTTATTCCTCACATTCTTCCTTGCACGACTTTTCTCCTCTGGCATCAAGATAACTTGGTGTACTACTCCTCAAATGCGTGGATTTCTCATATAAGATAAGTTTTTTTACTTATAGCTATTTATTTGTAATTTCATCCATTCATTCTTGAGAAATATGGATTTAAAGTTTTGAGAAATTTTTATAATTTAAGTTAGATTTTGTTCAAACTTGTTTGTAACTCATTAATTTCAAACTAAAATATTTATTTAGAGTTAGATATATGCTTTTATATGTTATGGTTTCTAAATTTTTTTGAAATTTTAGTTTGAGTTTTTCAAGTTATTCATTTCACAATTAATTTTAGGCAAAGCCCCTTTTTGATCTTTTTCATGTGAGTTGGGTGTATTATACCTCCTTACCCATCATAATTATGCATTATGCATATAGAAAGATAACTATAATGATTGTAATTACGGTGTTTGACCTCTTTTGAATGAGGTTAATATCATCTCTAAACTAGTAATTAGACACATAATCAGATTAATTAATTAGGCACTCAAGACACTTATAGAATCCTTCTTCCTAAGGTTTCACCTATCATAATAGGATTAAGTGAACCCAAACTAAACTCAAATCTAAATAAATGATTGAACCAAATACATTCTAATTGAAATTTGAATCCAATTGAGTTTAGATCAAGGAAATTAAGATGGTTAACTTAATTATCCTACTTAACCTAAAAATTAAGTAAACCCAAAGGAATTTAAATAAAATTAAAATAAATTGAAATTAAATCAAATAAAAAGAATAAAGTCACTACATGAACATGAATGAATTTAGACCTAAATGAGGACAAAGATGGTCAACTAGTTGACATAGTGTTAAATTATGTCGGTCCCATCATGTTAAAGGTCAACCCACCAAAATTTGACCAAATTAAGTCATTCCAAGGTCTTATAATCATCAAATGAATATGTTAAAACATGAATCTAAATAAATCTAAATCTAATAAGGCCTTAATTGGATTAATTAGACCACTTGATCTAAATAGGCCTAAATAGACCTTATTGTACCTAAACTCAAATTAAATTGAAATCAATTCAAAATGATGTCCAAAATCATTTGGAATCATCACTAAACATAATTCAATCAATTATGGGGTTTAATTTGACCAATTTGATCACTTAACCCAAGTTGACCCATTAACCCAATTTGAGTCAAAGTTGATTTGAATTGAAAATTAATCTCAAACAAAAAGAAATTAATTGACCTAAATCATCTCAAACACTTAACTAATATAATTGAAATCCAGATACATTCTAATTATGTTTGATTTTCCATTTGATCTAATTAGACTCAATTCAACCCATTTAGGCCAAAAGAGCTAAACCTAGCTCAAATCATATCAAACCCTTACCTAATATGGATTAATTGAACTCCAAATTGTCTATTGGACAATTAACATTAATTAAAACTCAAATTTAAAATCAATTAATCCATAAAAAAAATATATTCAAATCACTCAAATCAATTTAAATCAAAATGGCATTAAACTAAGCTCAATCATCAAATATAACCCAAATGAACTCAAGCTAACTTAAAGGTCACCCCTAACCTAATTAGAACTGATCATACTTCGGTTCAAATGAGGTGAACATGGTCAAAACCATATGTGGAGCAATGGAAGAAAGACATGCAAAATCAAAGGAATGAAGTCAAACCCATCTTTCCCTCCTCCATATTCTCTTATTTCTTCAGCAAATTGGATTGGATTTACTCCAATCAATTGATCACCCATTCTAGTAAGAATCCAAAGGTGCTAATCATTGTGACCAATTCCCACTTGAATTCTCCATTGGAGAGGCTTTCAACCATATAAGGAAAGAGGGTAAAGAGAACACCTATCAAGAATCTAAGTATTCACACACATTCCTGAGGTGAAACGAAAGAGGGCCGACCCCTTCCCTGATTCCCATGTCATCAGCAAGCTGGATTTTGACCAAACCCGCGGTGAATAAGTGGAGATTGGCCTCTATAGTGATTGGTGAGGATTCCAATTAATTCCTTTTTCCCAGAGGTTTGCCACATCCCAACGAACGTGTTCAAATCATCCCCACCATCGAGGATCGATGCCGACGATGTATGCCTCAAACTCGACCTCCCTTTTAGCTCAGTTTGGTACTTTATGACATGAATTTGATCTTTAAGTGAGTTAAAATTGTATGGATCGATTGCAAATCCATCGATGATCTTTTCATAATCGAAATCATGCATCCTTATTGCCTAGATAGCTGGAAATCAACTCCGGAGAAGTAACAATTCTCGTTCAAGGGTAGGAGGAGGATAAAATCTATATCTTTCGTTCCATCTATTTGGAACAGATGGCTGAGATCTAGAAGCATCGATGATTGAATCTCTTCATAGGATCACATATCAAATCTAAACTGCCTGATCGTTAATCGGACCACTCAAACTCATCTCGCATTATTTTGCTTGTCCATGTGTCATCCATGTGGCTATGCATGGACTAATCCACAATCAAAACTCAAAAAGGCCCGCCGCGTCAATTCCACATAGCATTGACTGGGTTAAATAGAAAATTCAAGATTTTTGAATTAAATAAAAGCCAAAAGATACCAAAAACTTTATAAATTTATAAAAAAGAAAATACTCAACAAAAAAAATATAATTAAGGGCTCTATGGATTCATCTAAGTGAGAGGAATTATTAAACCCAAAAAAAATCTCCAATTTTATTTGGTATTTTAGGTTAATTTGAGTTTGATTGAAAATAATCAATCCTAAATTCCACTTAAACTATTAATCCAATTATTTCAAACTTTAGGAGATTGAAATTAAGATTGAAATACATCTTAGACAAAAAATTGGAGATTTATTGGCAATTAAAATTAAAAATATTAAATTTTCAAGTCATAAGCCTTAATTTAATGAAATTAATTAATATTAATATAATAAAATTATGGAAAAATATAAAATCAACTTAAATCATTATAATAAACCTTAATGGATCTAAAAGCATGACTATAACTCTCTTGAACTCAATAAGCCTCAAAATGACCTCAATTTAGGATTAAATGAATTAATTATTTCAATTAATTGATCTAAAAGTTAAAAAATTATTATAAATCAACCAAAACTCTAGAAATTCTTAATGGACTCTTTATGAATTCATCTTCTATATAAGAATTAAATAAAATTAAAATCCCTGATTAATTATTTTAATCAAAGTTTAATTTAAATTTTATTAAAATAACTAATCCTTTAATTAGTCTTAAAATATGCATCTAATTAAGATAAAACTTTAGAAAAATTAAATTGATAAGGAACCCCACTTCCCATAAAAATTTCAAAGCCAAATAATCTCTAGAAAAAAATATAGAATTTTCAATCTCAATTTAAATGAAACAATAAATAAAAAATTATAGAAATTATAAAGTTTCTTGAAACCAATTCAAAATATTTTCATTAATGTCATAATAAATAATATTTTTTAACCCTCTAAAGATAAAGAATCTAATTAATTATGCATTTAAGGCTTATTGAATAATCAAGAATATAAAAAATTAATGAAATCTTGAATTATAAAATTAATAGATTATAATAAATCAATTATTTAATTGAAAATCAATGTTAGGCAACCTCTGAATTTCAAACCCAAATATAGAATTCATTAATATTGAAATTACTTAAATCCATTTAATATTTATGAATAATGTAATTCGAAATACAACTAAAAATAATTAATCAGATCAACTAAATCTAAATAATCGAGAAGTTTGAAATTGCCTAAGTTAGGTTTGGTGTGTGAGGTAGTTCATTTTCTAATGTTATGATTAATAAACAAACTTTGCTTTAAAAGATTCAATTAAATAATAAAACTTCAAAGAATAAAACCTAAATTAAGTATAAATTGAAGACCGACTTATATGGCCTTAAACATTAATGAAATAAATAAATAAAATCAACTCCGATCAAGTTGTTTCATTAATGCATACTTTATTTTGGAGTGCGTAATAAAAATGCATGCTTTTTCTAAACTTCTTTTTGTGATGTGCTCTATGATGAAATGACTAGCACGTTAGACTCCTAGGAAAATTAAATCTTTACCCCACTAGAACTTAAATAACTCAAACATGAAATAAAAGCTCATAACCTTGTTGACCTCATTTTTGGATGAGGTTAATATCATTTTTGAAATTAGTAATTAGGATACCTCCTCATCAAATACTTAGGACACTACACCTAGTGACCTAGTGCATCTTCCTTAGGTTTTATCTAACCTAATGAGTTTAGGTAAGCTCAACCCAAATTCCAAACTTGAATTAAATCAAAACAAATCGAAATAAATCAAAAGAATGAATCAAATTCTAAATCAAAGTCAAATCTAGTCAACCCTTTTGACATGGGTTTGACTTATGTGGTGCCACCAAGTCAAAGGTCAATCCATTAAAATTTGACAAAATGAAATCATTACTAATGATCCAAATGATAAAATAAATATATTTAATCATGAATTTAAAGAAATTTAAATTTATTTAGGCCTTACTTAGGTTAATTAGGACACTTAGTCTAAATGAACCTAAATGAGTCCTATTGGGTTCAAAACCAAATAAAATTGAAATCAAATCAATTTGATTGCTTAAAATAATTTAAAAATGATAATCAAATATAATATAACCCATCATTGGGTCTAATTTTGTCAAAGCAGTCATTTGACCCAAATGAACCCAAGCTTAACCCATTAAGACCACTTTGGGATAAATTTAAATTGAAATCAAATGAAATTAATCACTCCAAATCATCTCACACATGTGATTAGACATGATTGGAGTTCAACTAAAATTCAATTAAGCCAAATGGGTCATTTGAATCCAATTGAAATCAAGCTAAACCCATTTAAGCCTAAATGGGTTAAGGTGAATTGAAATCTAAAATTAATTCAAATCCTAAATGAATTAATTAAATCAAAACTTAATAAATCATTAATTAAATATAATTAAACCAAAAATTAAATGAATTAAATGAAAATAAATAAAATCAAAATACTTTGAATCCAAATGGTTTGAATTGGGTTCAAATGTCCAATGCAATTCAAATTGATTTGGACTCAACCTTAAATTCAAATTGGGATTGATTTGGGTAGCCAAACATTAGCCTAATGGTTGTGTTGGTGATGCCAAAAGCCATAAGTGAAGTGAAATGGAGATGAGTTGAGCTTTTGACCAAGTAAAGATGTTTGGTGGATTCTTCCTCCTCCCGTCATCCAAAATCCCTTGGATTTTATCCAAGCCATCTTTGGCCACCTCTTTGAGGAAAGGGGAAGAAATAACTTCCTCCCCTCAAATTTTTTATCCAAACACACTCACAAGGCAAAGAGGGACTAAACCCACCCTATGGTCAAGCTTCCCACCACTAATGATCGGCCACCTAGAAGGTTAAATACATGGCTCTCGGCAATGTATAGAATAACAAAAAGCAGAGAGCCCCTCTCCTTTCTCTCTTTTCATCTCAAATCATTCACAAGGTGAAGAGAAGAAGAAAGAGACCATTCCCCTGACCTCTTACCATTGGCAAGTTGGGATTTGGCCAAAATAGGAGGCCATCTCTCGACTTCTAATGGAAAAAAAATGACAGGGGAGCGTTTCACCTCAAATTGAACATCCTAACACATTCTAGAGGTCGAAGCATTCTCAATCAAATCTTCACCGAGGCTAGTCACCACCGGCGAGCCAGAGAACGATCAAGCTCGATGAAAAATGGCTGCAAGTTGGTCTTTGAGGCTTTTGGTGGGGAGGCAAGCCAACAAATCACATCCACAGCTTCGCCCCATTGAGGCGAAGGTGCTCGGAGCATAGTGACCACCGAGGATCACCATCGACGAGGTATACCAACAGGCCTCTATAGCATGTTGGTTTGGTTCTTTATGAAGGGAATTCGATTTCATGAGAATCAAATTGTATAGATCAATTGCAAATCAATCCTTGATCATTTTACAATCAAAATTGCATTAAAATTTGCCTCAGATCATCGAAAAATCCCAAATTTGATGCCGCGACTCCGCTTGAGACGAATGGGGAGCGATCTCCACTGTGTTCCATCTATTTGGAACGAGTGGTCGAGATCCATCATGTGTGGAACCACTTTTGATGTGGCCGCCATGTGGATTTCACGTGGCCCAATGACGTTGCGACACTTGGCAACAAAGCTACATCGGGGCCACCATTTAAAACGAGGTTTTTTCATTTTTAATTATTAAAAAATCATTAAAAAATTCTAGGAACTTCAAAAAATCATAAAAAAATTAAATATAAATCTTAAAAATACAAATGAGGGTCTATGTATTTATCTCAATGAGTAGAATCTATTAAACCCAAAATTCTCAATTAATTTTGGATAATTTTAGATTAATTTAACTTTAAATTAAATTAATTAAACTCAACTTAATCATAAATCATTAATCCTATTGAAATGAAACTTTGGAGAACTAAAATTGAAGTTAAAATGTATCTCAGGAAAAATTTTCATGTGTTATTGCTAAGTAATTTAAATGATTTCAAATTTCAAACTCTAAACTTCAATTTTAATGCAATAAATTAATATTAAATGAAATAAATCATTAAAATAGATAAAGTCACTTCAAATTGACATAATAAACATTAATAAACTTAAATACACCAATGAAGCTCATTGAAACTTAATAAACTAAAAATGACCTAATTTGGTAATTAATTGAATTAATTTATTCAAGTAATTAACTATAACTTAGGAAAATCATAATAAATCAATCAAGTTTCTAAAAATCATGGATTAACCCTCTATGGAAGCATCTTTCAGAGAGGAATCAAAGAAAAATAAAATTCCCAAATAATGTGGGGGGTATTTTGGCCTTAATTTGAATGAAACATTTCAAGCCTAAATTAATCTCAAACCATTGATCAAAATGATTTGAAACCTTGGATAGTTGAAATTGATGTTAAGATACACACTAAATAAATTTTTTATAATTTATTTAATAATAAATCTTAATATTTAAAATTTAAAACTCTAAACCCTAATATTCATAAAATAAATTAATATTAAATAAAATAAATATAAAAAATGATCAAATCTTTTTAAATCATCATAACACACTCTGATAAATATAAAGAAACTATTGAAACCCTCTAAAACCTAATGAATCATAAAATCACTTAATTTGGCCTTTAATTCAATTAATCAATCTCAACTTAAATAAATCATAATAAATCAATGAAAACTCCAATAATTATGAATAAACCCTCTTTATATGTATATTATCGAGGGGAATCAAGGAAAAATATAACTTCTAAATGATCCTTACCAAATTAGGCTTAATTTAGGTTTTAATAAAATAGTTAAAATCTTAATTAATCCCAAATTATACAATTTGATTAAAGTGAAATTTTAGAAAACTCAAATTAGTAAGAAACCCCACATGCCATAAAAATTTCAAACCCAATAGAGCTTTGGATTGGGACTTCTTGAATTTTCAAGTGTCCAGGTCATTTTAAAAGAAATAATAATTCAGAAAATCACAGAGATTATAAAACCCATAATACAAACTTAAAGTATCATATTTGATATCAGAACACTTAAATAAAAATTCCCAAGAAATTTGAAAGCAAAGGAACCTAATTAATCTTAAGTTAAGGGTTATGGATAAGTAAAAATGTGGAATTTAATTATATTCCAAAACTAATAACCCTTAAACCCTAATAAATTCATTAATAAACCCACATATAAAGTTCACTAATCTCAAACTTTATAAGCCATCAACATATAAATACATTAAGACTATTTAGATTAAGGAATAAAGTGGTCACAAATGCAAATATGAGAGATTAAGTATAGTTATCTAGGTAAGTTGATTTCAACTTGAAATGACATAAAGATGTAAAGTAACATAAAGCGTTTACACATGAAAATAACCTTATTTAAACTTATGGTGTTTATTTTGTGTGAATGTGGTGAGATACTACGCAGATCAGATGTACTCATTAGTGATCTTATGACATTAAGAAATAGTATACTATCTCGAGAGATAGAAGTCACTACCCTATAATGGACCTAATCACTAATCTATAAACTTTATAAGCCATCAACATATAAATACATTAAGACTATTTAGATTAAGGAATAAAGTGGTCACAAATGCAAATATGAGAGATTAAGTATAGTTGGACTTTAGGGTAAGTTGATTTCAACTTGAAATGACATAAAGATGTAAAGTAGCATAAAGCAGGTTTAATACACATGAAAATAACCTTATTTAAACTTATGGTGTTTATTTTTGTGTTGTGTATGTTTGTGTGAGGGGACACTATGCAGATTCGTAGATGTACTCATTAGGGTTATCGGGTATGACATTAAGAAATAGTATACTATCTCGAGAGATAGAAGTCATACCCTATAATGGACCTAATCACCTAATGGGGACTCTTAAGGCATGATGAGTTTTCAGATATACTAGAGATTTTTCTCCTACTTTACATGAAAAAGTAAAGCAGGGTTTATTTTAACTGGTTTGTTAAGTTTTTTATGGAGGCAAGTCTCTATAGTTAATTACATCATAAGGGAAATGAATCTCTTAAGAATACTCTTAATTAAAGTAAGCCATTGTTATCTCCAAATAATTCAAAGATTTGACTACCAAAGGATTAGTTGTATTTTTGAAAATTGAGCTGGGGAGATCTAAAGGGGAAGAGTTCTTATCGAAATCAGGGGAGATGAGTAGGGAGTGCTCATGATACTAGGAAGTCTTGTGAGCACTCTATGCTATCATATGGTTAGGCTTTACACATTTGAATTTGAGAAGATTTATTTATTTGAGTTAAATTTTTGTTAGAAGTCTAGCACTTATAATTCCACATACAATATTGTAAAAATGCCTAAGAGGTGAGGATTTATGCTTGTAGCCTGCAAAGGGAAACATCAACCTTAGATCCTAAATCTAGGGAGCTTTGGCAAAGACCAAAGCATGACCTAAATCTAAGGTAAAAATGGGTATATGGTTTACCTCCATAAGAGAGGATAAACCACTCGACTATTGGGCTTATTACCACCTAGAGTGGCAGCCAGCTAACTCCTCATACGCTTTAAATCTATGTAGGTAAGTCATATACTTTTCAAGATGGTTAGGCTGTTATTTACTTAGAAAAGAAACTAAGTTCTTAAACTTACTCCCTAAAAGAGTACATTATGAAGGGCATGAATAATGACTTAAATCTAATGCAAATTTTGCCAAGTTTTATTTAATTTCTGGATTTTTATTTTGACAGAGGCTATAGGATTTTATATGCCTAAATGCATGAGAAATTGATTATGGGCTAAATTAGGAGAGAAAGAGGTGTCCTTTCATCAAAGACTCTTACAAGTTAAGCCTTTATTCTCTCGCACAAATGGAAGCCCTCTCTTAGCAAGAGTGGAAGAATATGACATGCATGATATTATATATTCATTCATCCAGCTAAGGAATTGCTAAAAACTTTATCATCTTGATTTAATTCCTAAGCTTTTATGTGAGGTTATGAATTATTTAAAAATTTTAGTTCTGAGTTGTTAATGAGATAGAAAAAGTTATTTTCAAATTATTTTTTATCCTACAAAAAGTTTAGTTATGAGTTGCACTTTTCATGGTTTGGAAGCTTGGGAAATGATTCGATTGAGCTTGACGAGGTGTGATGAGGGTGTGGGTAAAAGGAATTTAGGTTTGGTGAAGTGAGGAGGGAGTATTGCTCAAAATGGGGATGCTCTATTTTGGCTTTTCACATAGAGGAGTAATGCCAATCGAGGGAGCTTGGGGAGGCATTGGGAAAGTTCTATGAGGATTCAAAATTACTCTAGGGAGTCTCACGAAGCTCTTTCATCTATTTTTTTTAATTGAGGGTGTATACCCCTCAATTGAGTATGATGGACATATGGGATTGGTCATCCATTTTCGAACTGTGCGCCTTTGTTGGCCTACCAGAGTTGTCACCTTTGACTTCACATGGCACGCCATGGTTGGGGGAGTGTGTGGTAGAGGCTCAAGGCTTGATTTGGAGAGTTGGGGTTGCCATTTTTTCCCTGAGAACCCGTGGGTTCGGCCATGAAGGTGAGGCGCGTGGGTTGGTTCCTTTGGTCCATGGGTGTTCTAGAGTGGCAGTTGGGCTATGCTAGGAGGCTCTCTTTGAGGAGTTTGATTGTTGCCATGGGGAGACAAGGGTGGACTTTGCCATTTTAGGCAAGAATCCAAGGTAAATGAGCTTGGAACCTTAGTTTATCTCTTTGGGTGGGGTCCACTAGGCTTTGGGTTGATTTGGGAATGGGTTATATCTAGTTTGGGTTGGGTCTAGCGAGCTCCTAAGGTCTCATGGGTTGGTTTGAAGTGATTTGGCTTCATTTGGTTAAATGGGTTCATTTGGATTAGGTTGGGTTGGGTTGACCAATTAGTCAAATTGGGTCAAACTAAGGATTGGGTTAGGTATAAATCATGATTTGGAATGTTTTGGTGTGATTAATTTGGTATGATTTGGCTTAGGTTTGAATTTGACTCATTTGGATTCAAAGGGGTCAAATTGGTCAAGTTGACTAATTTGACCAATTTGACCAAATTGGGTTGGGTTAGGTGTTGAGACAAGTTCAATTGGTTTATTGAAAATGATTGTAGGCTTTGGTTTGGTTTAATTTAGAATTAATTTGAATTCCGATCAATGTGATCTTTTAGGTTAATTTGGGCTAGGTTGGGTCAAGTTGACTAATTGGTCAACTTGGGCTCAATCATGACTTTGGTCAAGTTCAACAAGTGATTTGGAATGAGCTTGAGCTATTGATTTCAATCAATTTGGGTTGAATTATGATTTGACCCATTTTGACTTTTTAGGCCAATTTGGGCCAACTTATGTCAAGTGGCCAATTAGGTTTAGTTTGGCTCAATTGATAACTTGGTTATGTACAATCATTGACCATGAATGAGTTTGAATAAATGGTTTCAATCAATTTGGCACATTATAGATTTTGGCTAGTTTGGATTTCATTTGGGCTAAGTTTTGACTTGGTCGAAGGCTAGGTTTGACTTGGTTTGACCCAATTCAATGTGGTTGATCACCCCATGATGATTGTTGATCATGGTTAAGGTTCAGATGGGTTTAGTTCAATCCAATTTTGGTTGGATTAGAACTTGGCTCAAAAAGATCCTTTAGGTCACTTTGGGTCAAGTGGGCCTAAATGAGTTAATTGGCTTGATCAAGGCTTGATTTAAGTTTATTTTAGCTTACATATGGACTTAGGATTGAAATATAAATCTAATCGCAATTGGCTTGGAGCCAAGTGGGTTTTGACTCATATGATAATTTCAGATCATAAAGGTCAATTTAGGTTTGAATTGGGTTGACTTGGATTTGGTTTGGTTATGGTGGTTTATGTTTATATTTGGATCAATAATTATAGGAATAATTGAATCATGAAGAAATCCATGAGTTTTGAGTTGATTTGGGTTTCATTTAGCCAAGTTCAAAAAATTGGCTAAAAGGGGTAAAATTTGGAATTTGGTTTGATTTGAGTTTGGTTTTGGTCATTTAAATTTATATTTTATTTATATTTGTGAATATGAATGAAGATATAAATGGTTCATGAGAAAATCACTTGAGTTTGGAGTGATTTGAAAATAAATTTGATTAAGCTTAGAGATGAGGTTGGAAAGGGATAATTTGGATTTTGATTTGGTTTGATTTATTTTTAGTCATTGGAGGGTGGATTTCATTTATATTTATGAATATAAATGAAGGAATGATTGATTTATAAAGAAATCAACCAAGTTTGAGTTGATTTGAAGAAATTTTGGCTATGCACATGAAGGTGGTTCATATGACTTAGGAAGAGATATTTGGAATTTGGAATTTGGAGTTGATCATGTATTTCAATCATTTGGAATATGGAATTGACTTGTGATTTGGAATTTGATTTCAGATTTGATTTGATAATTGAGAAACTCAATTGGGTTGGGGTTGATTTGGATTTAGTTAAGTCTAAGTCCATAAGATAAAATCAAAAGGGCTTAGGAAGGGAATTGGAGTTTGAATTTAGTGATGAATTTCAATCATTGGATAGTTGGAGTTTATTTGGATTTGGTTAATTCTAAGTCCATAATATAAAATCAAAAGGGCTTAGGAGTTTGAATTTAGTGATGAATTTCAATCATTGGATAGTTGGATTTGATTTTGGAATTTGAATTTGAATTTAAGGTTTATTTTGAAAGAAGAAATCAAGGATTTGGTTTAGGCTATAGGGTAGGCAAGTCTTCCTAAATCCTTAAGGCACAACCTATTCCTATGGCTAACTCTTCCAAGTCTCTAGGGTTAGGTTAAGTGTTCACCTAATCACTAGAAGTGTCTTAAGACTAAGGAACTCTTAGTGTCTATAAGAGTCCTAGACCTAAGATGAGGATACCGAGAGCTCACTCCAAAAGTGAGGCCAACAAAGGGCACCCAATAGGTGTGGTGTGACTGATAAGGCACACGACACATATTGGTGTTGATTGAGACGATCAACAACGTTCGAAGGATTGCAAGCACTAACAAAATGATCTACTCCTAAACCTGAGGTGTAGAAGGAATCACGATCCTAGTGCAATGCAATTCCACTCATGCTAAAGACATAAGGGAGGAAGAAGGGATCCACCAAGGGATCAAGCATGTGAACCTTCCATTAGGAAAATAGGTTCAAGTTATCCACTAGGGATAAGGGTTTGATGAGATTTCTTTTAAGGGTGCACTAAATGCAAGTATAAATTGGGTTTGATTTACGCACTGTGTCAAATGATTGATGTCTCACTAGGGAGAAATTGATTTTATTTGTTGATTTATGATTTGGTGCTCCACCAGGAGAGGATATAATTTGATTTTGAGGGCACATCTCCTGGAGATGTGAGCTCAAATCGCTGGGATAAGATCGATTTGATTTGGACTCCACTAGAGAGAGGATGATAGATTTGATGAGATGGACCTTGTCGGTGTGCGATGGATCCACTACGAAGGGGCTAATATTAACCTAGACCAAACTTAAATTTTCAAATCTAAAGGGATAGTTTACAAGTCATCAGGTTGGACTATCCAAACTAAAAGATACCTTCTGTGTCAATGGTTAAGTCGAAAGAAAGCGGAAACTCACATCTTCCTACAAGAAACTATTGATTGGTTGATAGACAACAAATCGCACTCACCTAAGGCGACTATTCGAGCAAATGGCACTATGGAATCACATCGACTTAAGGATAGTCAGAATTAATTCAATTTGAAATGAACCCTATTGGTGTGTGATGGATCCACTAAGAAGGAGGGATTTCGATCAAAGTTTCAAGTCATTGTAGGGGAGCTTGGTCAACCAACACATCCACTTCAAATCAAGTCTTGGAACTTTCAAAAGAGCTTTGTCTCTAGTAGACGAAGCTACGTGCTCTGTTGGAAGCACCGGTGATAGCCTCCAGCGAGGTATGACTCAAAATCGATCCCCCATTGAAAATTGCTTGGTCTTTTATGAAGGGAATTGTAATCCTATTAGATCCTAGTCACTGGATGTTCTTCCCTACACCTTTTGATGGTGTGGGGTGAATCTCAGCCTAATCCGAGCTTAGGTGAGCTCAGATCAAGCCATGGTGGATGGATAGCCTTCGTCTCTCACGAGTGGATGAATCATGGGTCATCCATCTCGTGATATTTAGATGGACGACCCTGATTAAAATAAGTAGATCCTCTGATTTAAAGCCTTTAGAACCATGGGATTAACCCTGGTCATTTGATCCATGATCGAGGCCTGTGGGAAAGCATACGCCACATGACATGATGTGATAACTTAAATAATAAATCTTACGGGGCCACATGGAAACCGTGCCGTGTTAGTAGTCCACGTGGCACCGACCGGATTAGTTAATTAATTAGGCTATTTAATTACCTAATAATCACATAAACTTCATAAATTCATAACTAAATGTAGAAAAAACCAAAAAAAATACAAACTCAAGTTCATTTTAAAGATAATTTAAAGGGGAATCTAATAAAATTATTTCTAATTGATTTTGAACAGTGAATTTTCTTAATTAGGGTTTAATTAAGAAAGGAATTACCCTAATTACTCCTTAATTACCGTATTAATTAATTCTAATATTTTCAGACATATTTAGTGGGATGACTTCTGCCTCCCCTAATTTTCTTGGAATTTATTAATGAGTTAATTAGGAAAGTCAATTAATGAATCTCTAATCATCCCCTTAATGTAATTAAAAGTAATTAAGCATGTGAACAGTGACTTAATCCCTTAATTGAGATAATTAAACATTATATAAGTAAGTAAGAGGTTTATGGAATAGGTTTGAGATATTCTCCTTAAGTTATTCCCTAAACCCCCTTTCTTTCTTAATCAAAATATAATTAGGATTAATCCATTAATGATCTACTTAGTTAGCTTAATCAAACTTTCAAAACTTGGAATTAATGAATCTCTTGGGTAGATTTTAGGTGTTCAAAAGCCTAAAGTAATTTAGAAATCATTTCCAACCCACATGTGGGAAGGTTATGAAAGTACTTAATGAAAATCCTTTAGCTTAATTAATCAATAATTGTGAGCCAAATTAGGCCCTTTATTTCTGTGTGCATTTTAATTTAAATTCATATGTTGCTTCATATCATTTTGTTAATTATATTAAAGTGGTGTAGGTAAGGGTAATTAATAGATTTAATTCACACCTTAACCTAAATAAAATATAAAATCAATCTAATTATCTAAAATTAAACTAAATCCTCACACATGGGGAAATGGGTTAGGACTAGCAAACTCTTTTCACATTTCCTATATCAAGTCAAATCCAAAAGTAAAAATCTCATTTAGAAACTTTAATTCACTTTAAATGATCTTATTTCATTGAATTATATTTAGGAATTAATTAGGGTGAATGAAGTCATATGCTTACATCACTTTATTTCTTTCCAAGCATGTTAAATATTATATGCCATATGAAATCATGCATTCATATCTTTTCAAAAAATCAATTAAATGAAATGTTTTCTTTATGTCAAATTGCAAGTTTTGGCTAAAGTAAGAATATGAGTGGCTATTATCACTATTGAACCAAAAATTATTTTTAAAACTTATAAATCAAAGATTATAAATGAAGGTATGCTACATATAAATACTTATAAGCTTGCATGTGATTATAGCATAAAATGTATTTTGTGATTTTCTTCTTCTCCTATGGATTTGAATAGATTTGCAAAGTGTATAGTTCATTTGAAAAGAACATAACACTTGCTTAAATCATTTCTATGCACTCATGTTATGAATTAAGAAGGATCCTCACATTACACATGTAAATTATACAACCAAATCAAACAAATAGCACAAAATCTTTTCAATGATTCTTCATCTATTTACCTCTTTTTGTACATGCACATGCATTTAATAAAAGTGGTATATTAGTCTGGATATCCTAGGGTTGCGAGGCTTTAAGTCACCCCAAGTAGGTCTTGTGCCTTACACCCCTGGTGTAGAAAATAATGGCACCATACTTACTTATATCTTTTATACATGTAAATGTGCATTTGATCAATGGATAAAAGAGTCTCTCTTTTCTACTTAATAAAAACATGCATTCATGGAACATCTAATTTTTTTTAAATAATATCTCTTTGCATTCATCATTAAGGTGTGCTAAGATTTGCATTACATGTATAAATATGCTTAGGATTGTTCATATGCATGGTATACATGTTGAAAAAATAAATAGTTGTGTTATGTGATAGTAATTAATTATTCTTAAGATTCTTCTTGAAATTTATTTAGAGCAAATAAACTTAATTAAAACACATAATAAAATATTCACTAAAAAAATCATTAATGAATCTACCTTAAAAATTTCTTAAGGTAGGGATGAAAGAAGTTCTCTTCTCTTCTCTTTACAACATTTAAAAAACTAAGTGTAGTTTCAAATCAAATCAACCAAATCAAATCAAATCAAATCATCAAATAAAATTAAATAACCTAAATCACTTAAATGAAACCTAAGTTGAATCCTTCACACTTAGAAAATTCTAACCTTAAAGCTTAGCTAAGACATACCACACAAGCCTTAAATGACACACACATTAGCTAAGTCACCATTTCTAGCTAGAGGTGCATGGTTTGATGCTTGATTTTGTTTTATGATGTAATATTTTAGACTGGATGTTAGGATGTTTGTGCATAGACTGGATGATAGGATGACTTTAGTCTAATCAGGTCTTCTGTAGGGAATTGTGCTTAAGGGGCTTTATAATAAAAAAAATATAAATACTTTTGCTGTGCAGGTTGCTTATACCCCTAAGCATAATCCAAATTAGGACAGGTGGACTTGGTTACCCATGTGTGGGGTGCTAAGTCCAAATTATTCAAATAATGCGTTATGTGGTATGTTTAGCTAATCTATTTTATATGTTTAGATTTATCTTTCCCATTTTAATGTAATTTTTGCAATTAAGATTTGGAATGAATGTTATGGGGGAATTATGATGAACATTGGTACCATGTGAAGCCTTGGAGCAAACTACATCCCAAGTCCAAATGAAGATAGAAGAAATAAAGAAAGAAAGAAATGAAGAAATGAAGAATGAAGAATGAAGACCCCATAACATGAATTCCTTTTTGATTGTAATTATTCATTTATAATCTGGGTTGTATAAGGGTAGAGCTTCGCTACCACATTTCTTTTGGTATGGTGGTACACCACATCGCCTCTTATTCTTTTGCACTATAAAATTATTTGATGTTTGTTTAGCTTGTGCCTTAAGATGACATGATTTTTCTAATTTCTTCATTGATTCATGAATGGCCTTGATGCAATTAGGCTCTTAGGAAAAAATAAATTTTCTATCCAATTAATTAATTCAAAATTAAAATTAACAACTCATAATCTCACCTACAGGCTAGGACATAAATCAAGATAATAAAAGATTTAGCAACCCCTTAACTGGATGTTGTATGTCTCACATCATGCATAAAATTATCTTGCTTCACTCTTGCTAATGGAGGGCTTCCACCTTTGCAGAGAATATGGTTTCTTGACCTTGAGAGCCATGGTGAAACACACCTCCTTCTTCTCTGATTTTGGCCCATAACCAATTTCTCATGCATTAGGCATATGAAATCCCATACTGGGTCAAAAAATTATCCAAAAATAAAAAATAAAACTTAACTTTCATTAGATTATGTCATTATTCATGCCTTACATGATCTAGTCTCTTAGGAAGTGTGTTTAAGGACTTAGTCTCTTTCTAAATAAACAACAGCCAAGCCATCTTACAAAGCATAAGACATGCTTACATGTATTGAAAATTGTAGGAGAAGTTAGTTGGCAGCCACCCCCATGTGGTTGTAAGTCCAATAGTCAAGTGATTTATTCTCTCTTGTGGAGATAAACCATATACCCATTTTTGCCTTAAATTTAGGTCGTGCTTTGGCTCTCACCAAAGCTTCCT
Organism: Cymbidium sinense; assembly: GCA_021442155.1. Taxonomy (NCBI): domain Eukaryota; kingdom Viridiplantae; phylum Streptophyta; class Magnoliopsida; order Asparagales; family Orchidaceae; genus Cymbidium; species Cymbidium sinense. The sequence continues at coordinate 69,344,355 of CM038224.1, read as the reverse complement.
AGATTTAGGTTCTAAGGTTGTTGTTTTCCTTTGCGGGCTACAAGCATAAATCCTCACCTCTTAGGCATTTCCACGATCATGTATTGTGGAATTGTAAACCCAAAATTTCTAATAAAAATTCAACTCAAACATATAATTCTTCTTAAATTTTAAAAATATAAGTCCAACCATAGAATAGTTTGGGATACTCACAGGTTTCCTAGCATTGTGAACATCCCTTACTTATCTCCCTTTGGTTTCGATAATAACTCTCTCTTTTTGATCAATCCCACTTGATCTTTCAAAAATAACCAATTTGTTGATAGTCCTATCTTTGAAATCTTTGGAGTCAACAATCATGTACCTTAATAGAGAGTATTCTTAAGGAACTTCATTCCTTAAGATGTAATTAACTATGGGGGATTGCCTCGATAAGGAGCTTAACAAACCTGGTTTAAAATAAATCCTACTTTACTTTTTCATGTAAAGTAGGGAAGAATCTGGTACAAAGACCCATTGTCCTTAGAGTCCTCATTAGGTGATCCATTGTAGGATGGTGACTTATCTCTCGAGATAGTACATCATTCCTCAATGTTGAACCCACAAATGAGAATATCTGGATCATGTGGTGTCCAACATAAGAAGTATTTTATTTTTTACTTAACAAAATCTTTTATCTTTTTCCAACATGAAACATGCATATGAAATGATCCTGCATATTTATACATGCAAATGAAAATGTTTTGATCAATGGTTTCAATATCTCTATGGTGGATTCTAGTTTGGTTTTTTGTTGACTGGTCAAACCATTTGACTTTGATCCAATTTGATTTGATCATCTTATCATAATTATTGCTCACAATGTGAGGCTTAGATGAGCTTTCAATCCAATTTTAGGATTAATTTGGCTCAAAAGGTACTTTTTTCACTTTTTCAAGTGAGCCCAAATACATTTAACTTGATCAAAAGCTTGATTCAAGTTTGGTTAAACTCAAATATGGACTTATTGAAATATAACCATTTCAAGTGATTTGGAGTCAAATGGGTTTGATTCATTTGATAATTCAAGTTCAAAATGAACATTTTGATTTGGTTTTGAGTTTTGAATTTATTTTGGTTGATGATTGAAGTTAATGATTAAAATTGCTTTGATTGAATTGATTTTAAAAGAAAACCAAATTTGGATTGATTTGATTTTCAAGTAAGAATTTGACTAAAAGTTTAGATTGAATTTTCCAATTTATTTGAGTTTTGAATTTGGTTTTTATTTGAATTTATTTCATTTATATTTGTGAATGTAAATGAAATATAAAATAACATCAAAACATTGAATTTGAAGATTTCATTTCAAGTCAATAAGATGAAATCAAAATCTTAAATGATTTTTGATTTAGAATCAATAATCTTCATTCATTTGGAATTGATTCATAATTTGAGTAAATCAATTGGATGATTTGAATTTGAAAAATCAATAAGTTGAAATTGATTTAAGATTTTATTTAATGGATGTTGATTTGATTTGAAAATCAATTAAGTTGAACATTTGAGATTTGATTTGAGTCAAGTTGAGATTTCAAAAATAATTAATCAAAATTGATTTAAAATTTGATTGGAATTGATTTGGAGTTTAAGTTTTGAAATTTTTTAAGGAAAAGTGAGATTTGGTTCAAGCTATTAGGTAAGTTTCTTAACTCTCAAGACATGACCTTCTATGGCTAACTCTTTCAAGTCTCTCTTATAGTGTTCAAATCACTAAAGTGTCTTAAGACAAGAAACTCTTGTCTAAGAGGATCCTATGTATAAGATGGAATTGAGTGCTCATTCTAAGAATGAGGTCAACATTTAGTATACACAAATTTGCTAAGTAAAGATTCCATTTTCAAAGTCACACATGATTCACAACAAGCAAAAGAAGAAAATTATTTTCAAACAACTCATTTAGCATACCAAATTTTCTAAATGAGCAATCCTAAACAAAATCAATTGACCCTTTATTTTAACATACTCAAATTTGTTAAAAGGGTCCCCAAACACAAAAAATCAAATTCAAATATGAACCAATGGAAGCAAAAATCTTCAAAATATTTGAACCCATTTCCAACATACACAAATTTGTTGAAAATGGATTCTAACCTAAAAAAAATCTCTCCTTCAATTCATCTCAAAATCTCTCCTAAAATCAAAGAGCCCCACGTAGCATATTTAAATTGTTTAGTATGGGTTCAAATTCTAAATCAAATTTCAAAAAGGTAACAAAATACCAAAGCAAAATATGATTTGAGTTTGAAAAAATTGAAGTTCAACGCCAAAATTTTCTCAAGTTCAAGTTCCAAAATGATGCAAGTATGTCTTCACTTTTTCTTTTGGGATGGATTTGGCCTTGGATTGGGCCAGCCTCCCACAAACTAACTTTTCCCATATGATTCACTTCAGTCGAGGATTTGAGGGGGCTAGAATCACTTGTGAGGGGAAAACCCTCACAAATCACAAGAGTGTGGTGATTGGGAAACCAATCATCCATGTTGAGATGCCATCGATGAATTTCCCTTACTAAAGAGGAAGGCAGTAGTTTGTCACAAAAGCAGCTGCCCATTTTGTCGCTTATTCTTTCCGCCTAGCGCTAGCACTCACTGGCTTCTTCCAAGGGGAAGGTTGCCCTGTCTTCAAGGATAGTCTGCCCAACCTTTGAGATTGGGTCTAGTTCCTACATTGCTCCTCCTAGCGAACTGAAATAAACAAATGCCGCAAAGATCAAGCGCATCATGTGCATAGCAAGGAGATGGAGGCACTCTAGTAGGGAGTTACCCAAGATAGTTTCTCCACCGACACAGAACAAGTTTCATCCTCTCTCCGGATCTGATGGATAGAAAGATGTTATGAGGATCTCAGTGTCACATCCACCTATAGTTCACTTTGAGGCACCTATCAGAGATAGGAGGAGGTCCTATGCTTCGATAGTTTCACCAAGTCGATGCTAGATGATTAGATTCCAAAGCCTAATTTGATCTACCATTCTATCGTGGGTGAGCACATCAGTGAGAGGCCGGAGGCCCATGTATCTGCATGTGGCCGCGAGAGAGAGAAAAGGCAAGAGTCGCCCTCATGGATTTTCCATCATGCACTACCGCTTGTCATACCGACAACATTGTATTGGTACTACTACCATGGGAGAGAGCTCATGAGAGAGTTGGTGGTGCCTCTCCACCACTCTCCACGCCCACCATCACAAGTGCCCCATCTTCCCTAGTTCTATCAAAAGCCATGAAGGCAAAGACTGGGAAAAGAGATCCCCACTGATCCAACCATGGCCAAGAGATCTCTTCCATCTACACCGCCGACGAAGGAGGCTAGCTCTCCCGCCGACCTCTGCTTGTTGGTGAAGAGGGAGTGGCAACCATGTAGCATTGTAGTCATGCCATCACCACCACCACCTCAGTAGATCTTGGACATATAAGCAGTAGAGGGAGAAGGAGGTAGTTCAGTTATCTCCATGGTGATAGATCCTCCCAGGAGTTGTACTCCACCCATGGCAGATGATTGCCAGGAGCATGTATCTTCCAGTGAGCATAGCCATCACAAGATCAATTCTAGCAAGAGATCGATGTGTCTCTCATGAGCATGATCTACCAGTTAGCTGAGCTTTGTGCCCGCACAGTTAGATCGCTCCCTAGATGATATCATAGCATAGTATCTCATTGAGAAGAAGGAAATCCTAGGGTATTACTGGTCTGACCAAGAGGAAGAGAATGTTAGCTTTGATCTCAATGAAGATGATTTGTTGAAAGATTCAACTGAGGTGCATATGGTATACACCATGGGTTCTCTTGGATCGAGAGTTTGAAGGTGTTGTAGCCAAACAGATGACACAACTCATTTACCCAACATCTCCTTCAATAATTTAAAGAAGGATGAACATAAATAGATGGGAAAGATGCTTGAAGATTTGCTAGCATAGTTTGGCACATAATCGGCTCAGACATCCTACTATTATGGAGAGCACCGAGTTATGCATGTCTTGGATCACCAAGAGTTCACCTCCGAAAGGTAGCACTAGCTTATATAAAAGGTAGACAAGTACTCCATCAATAAAAAGATATTAAACTCATGGTTGAGGAGCAAGTGAGAGAAGCAAGCAAGCCCGGAGGTTCATCATCGCTCAAAGGGTAGACCCTACTGAGGAATTGATATCCAGTATCCTAAGGGTTTTGTGCCACCTTCTTTCAAGAGCTTTGATGGCAGGGAACCCACATAGTGCACTTAGTAATTTGTAACACTTATGATAGCGCATTACTATTTCATCTTTTGTTAGTTTAGAAGGCATAGCCTTTGATTGGTATCAACTCCCAATAGTTTAGAAAGACTTTTGTTGAGTTGGAGCAACTCTTCATTAAGAGTTTGCTGGAGCTCAATAAAAAGTGACTATGGGCAATCTCATTGTAGCACAACAACACCCCAGTGAGTCCCTTGCTGATTATATTCTTAGATGGCACAATTTGAGTATGAAATGAAAACCCCAGCTGTCTGAATAATATGCCATTGAAATTATACTAAAGAATATTCATGGCCCGGTCTCCTTCATGCTCAAAGGTTTTACTATCAAGATATTTGAGAAGCTAATCAATAAGGCAGCTAGTCTACAAGGAGAGGCCAAATAGTTACTTTTCAAGATCAGTCAACAAAGCCAACGCCGCAGAAAGCTTATAAGAAGAAGCCAGGGGCAGTAGTAGTATTGAACAAAGGGAAACAACCGCCAAAGATCAACATGAGAGACCTCCTGCTCCACAACCATCGCCACTTTTACCACCACATCCATCACCCACATAGCCTCTCCATGGCCTTCACGCCTCCTCTCGCCATACTCACAATGGTACACATACCCGCCACCAGGTAGCTACCATCCACCTACTCCTTTGGATAAACTAAATAAACCTTATTCATTTAAGAGGGAGGTAATCTAGAAAATCTTTAAGAACTTCTTAAAGAAACCCGATTTCACTACCGCCTAGAAGCCGAGGAAGTGGGCTGAGCAATGATCCTAACTTTGCCCTACCACATGCTAGCCATGTTTTGGAGGATTGCTTTACATTTAAGGACCGCTTGAACATAGCTACAAGAAAGCTAGTTATCCCAAAGAAATATCTAGTGGAACAACCATCCAGTTCCATTAGGGTAATCCTTGGGGATACACGTGATTCTCTCAAAATAAAAGAAGGTTGAGATATCTTCTTATCCCGAACCTCTGAAAAGATTGTTTCAAAAATCAAGAAACTTTCCTTACAGGTGCTTGAGGTAGCTCGAACCTCCAACATCAAGGAAAGATCCCAAGTTGCCAAAGACAACTTGAGGAAAGTGGGAGCTCACAGAGTGACATACCAGCCAGATAGCCAAGAACCACCGACCCGCCCCCTTCCACCATTATAACTACTATTTCAACCGACACTTCTACTTCAGCTAGCTCTTCTTCTAGTAGACATCTTGTACCAATGGATGAGGGCATCAATCCCTTACCCCACTTACTTTACTAGATTTCTACTATGTACCTCCTTCTAAATCCAAGAAATCAAGGAATAAAGCTAGTTTGAATTACATCCGTGTCACTTCTGATGGGTTATTTGACTCTTTTCTTTTTAGAAAACTCTTTAAGTCTAAATAATAATTATAACAACTCTCTTTTCTTCGATTGAGAGATGGACTTTCTTTCTCAATAATGGGTTCACCTCTTGAGATAGACTTGGAATCATCTAATCAGGGTCCCATAGGAGAAGCTGTAGGTGAGCTTGACGAGCAGATAAAATATTCCACTAACTTGCCACAAGAGATCAACGAAGTTAACCTTTGTAGTGGCGAGGTTCTACCTCCTAGGGTGGCACCCCGAGATAAGGGAAGATAAGTCATTGGTGCTAATGAGCCAGAAGCCCCTCTATAGGATACTCTACCCATGGATATGTTTGTGGAGGATCAACCTAGAGTTGATTACAATGTCTTCACTCACCAAAGAAAGTTGCCAGCTAAACTAAGCATATATGATGCCCTTGTCTTATCCAAAGAGATGAGGGAATCACTAATCAAGGCTCTTCCTAATCCAGAGATATGCTTAGCTCAGCTCGCCACTGTTGGAAAGGAGGCACATTATTCAAGAGAATCCCACAAAATCACATTCGTCGATGAAGACCTTTTTCTAGGGGACATGGAGCACAACCATCCATTCTACATCACAGTGGATATGGACATATTCAGACTTTCCAGGATTTTAGTTGATCCAAGTGCATTACTGAATATTATGAGTTTAAAGACCCTTGCCTACTTGAAGATTGACATCTCTACACTTCGAGGAGATCAAATGACGTTGAGAGTATTCAATGAACAAGGTGAGAGGGCTTTAGGTTCCATAGTGTTACCTTTAGAAATAGGTGACCGAAAGACTGAAGCCAATTTCTATATAATTGATTCAAATACATCATTCACTACTTTGCTCGAGGCCTTGGATACTAGAACAAGATGATTCCATCCTCCATTCATCGTGCATCAAGTTCGAAGGGATGGAATCAATCTGTGTCAAAGAGATGAAAAGCCATTTTCAGAGAGGTCGAGATATATGGATGTAACCTATTTTCTCAAAACACCTTTCTCAAACTTGGTCAAAATTCAAATGCAAAATAAAAAGAAAAAGAAGAAAAAGAAAAAGAGAAAGAAAAAGAGAAAGAAAAAGAAAAGAAAAAGGAAAATACAAGTGAGCGAGAAAAGGACATCAATTAAGAAGTAGAGCCGCATGTCACATTTCACCCATAGTTTGATCCACCATACACATATGGATGACTTGACCTCCACGCAGGCAAAGGCAGATAGAGATGTAGGTGGAAGACCCTCGCCAACCAACATGGGTTATGTTCTAGTTTGCAGGAGTACCCCTGCTATTCATGTAGACTTGGAATCTATGAGGATAAGTCTCATGTGATTAGCATACCAACCAACCCCTCTTAGTAGGTTTCATTGGAGGTGACACTCGAGCCAGATAGTGACTCCAAACTAAGCATGAATGTATTCAAATCAGGTTTATGTAAAACTATTAGAAAGCAGTTGGGAACTTTAGCTTTAACCTCACTTTCCTCTCAAAAAGCTGAAGGTTTAGTAGTTAAGGAAGCCCCTAAGTCTTCCATCAATGTCAAGTTGAAGAGATTCTATTGGGATCATCATCCTAAGTCACGATGTAAACTTGAGATAATTCATATAAAGAATTAATGAATTACCTTTGATTGGTACTCACCTTGTGTTCATAATCTTGCAAAGAAAGGTTTGATTCTTATACATGGTCCATGCATAGTAGTATTTCAAGAAGCTATGGAACAATAAAGGCGATGCACAATCAAGATCGACTAGATTTGGTACAATGGGTCCAAATATGATGATGCAAGTGACCAATCATCTGAATCGATTCTTCTTTCAAACCACACTAACTCTTATGAGGAGTGTGTTTAGAAACTTTAGATGATTGATGATCTCCAAATCAAAGATGCCTCCGAATTTGAAGAGGAGATCCATTCAATATTGACAAGCTCAAAGAAATCAACCTGATAGAAGAAAATCATGCAACATACATACACGCCTTGAATAAAGAAGAAACCAATGACTTAGTTAAGCTATTGATTAAAGTTTAAGGACCTTTGTATGGAGTTATGAAGAGCCGGATTATCTCTGTAGTCTACAAACTAGTAATAGACCCAAACACTAACCCTATCAAGCGAGCTCCTAGACACATGCAATTAGAAATCGAACAACAGGTCTTTTTTGAAATCAAGAAATTGATCGATGTTGGTTGCATCAGGGAAGAAAAATACTACCTGGTTAGCCAGTGTTGTCCCAATTAAGAAAAAGAATGGCCAAATTCACATATGCATCGATTTCATGGACTTAAATAACACATGTCTTAAGGATGAATTTCCTCTTCCTATACCGAATTAATGGTGGACATTGCCTCATCTCATGCATTCTCCTTTATGGATGGGTCATCCGCTACAACCAAATTAAGATGGCCTCGAGGATGAAAGAAACACTACTTTTGAACCCCAATCGAATCTATTGTTATAAGGTCATGCCTTTCGCCTTAAAATGCTGTTACATACCGCCATGACTCATCTTCAATGAACTCATTCATCATTAAGTTGAATGCTATGTTGATGATATAGTCAAAAGCAAAGAAAAGGAAGACCATCTCTTTGACTTGAGAGTAGTTTTGAATAGTTAAGACAATATAACCTCAAAATGAACAAGTGCATTTGAGTAGCTTCGTGGAAGTTCCTTGGTTTATTGTCCAACACGGGAATAGAAATAGACCCAAAAAAGATTAAAGCTATCTTAGAAATACCACATCCTAAAAGTTTAACTCAACTCGATCATTTCCAAGGGTTGTTGGTGTATCTAAGATGCTTTATCTCCAATCTATTAGGAGATGCAAGCCATTTTCAGCACTTGTCAAAAGGATGCCAAGTTCAAGTGGGATGACAAATGCCGATGCCTTTGAAGATACATCAAGATTTGGTGAAGCCTCAAATTCTAGTAGCCCTTTTCGTAAGCCACTTATCCTCTACGCTATGCATTGGATGACTCCTCTTTCAAGCCAATGATGAAGGGAAGGAGAGTGCTCTATATTACCTCACATCATATGATCCTCTAAGCAAACTACCCACCTATTGAGAAACATTGCCTAACTTTAATCTTTGCATCCCAAAAGCTACAACATTATATGCTTTCTCATAAGGTGAACTTGATTTCAAGAATCAATCCACTACAATATCTCATGACACCCACTTATCTATGGTTGACATTTGGTCCATGATTCTCTCAGTTGATATCATACATCTCGCGGTGAAAGGATAAGCACTAGAGAATTTCTAGGACACCCACTTCCTGCCCTTCGCTAGTGATGATCTCCGATGAACAAATCATGAACTTAGGGAGGTTGACAATCACCATTGGGAGATGTATTTTGATGGTGCTTCCTTATAAAAGGAGAAGAACTATGATTTACTCTTCCGAAAGATAGAGGTAAGAATAGTTCTCTTAACTGCATCACGATGTGATGAGATTCTCATACTATCTCCAATCCATGCACCAATAACAAAGTGAGTATGAGGATTTGATTGTCGGGAGTTAGCCATTATAGTGTGTCAAGAGCATCAACATTATGGGGATTTTAGTCATCAACCGACATTTTGATCCTAAGGTTCTGAAACCTAAGCTTCATCACTACCACGAGTAGACCATGAAGCTATTGGCCCAAATTCCTAAGGTCACCATCTACAAGGTTACTCAAGGAGAAAATGTAGTAGCAGATGTTTAGGCCAAACTTGCCAATGAATTGGCATGTCCAGAAGATGAATCCATTCTAATAAGTGTCCAAAATAGATAAGTCTTATCCCTTATTGGCGCTAAACTCATCGAAAGACTTTCTCTTAAAGGGGAGGTTATCATTGCCAATAAAGACGAGGAGCTAGATTGGAGGCAACCATTCATAGATTATTTGAACATTGGTAAACTACCTCAAGTGAAATCACATGCCCATCAGATGAAGTAGAGAGCTCTCTCCTATTCTCTCGTGGATGGCAGCTTATACCGATGGTCTTTCGATCAAATGTGGTTACGCTATTTGAAAAAACATGAAGCCCATAAGATTGTGATCGAGGTACATTCAGGTCTATGCGGAGCACATCAATTTGGTCTGAAGATGAAAGCAAAGATCAAGAGACTAGGATACTACTGACCTTCAATGATCATATCGCACATGAACGTAGCTAAGAGATGCCATCAATGTTGGTACATGCAACATTCTACATTACTTCCTACATTGGCCTCATGGCCATTTGAGTGTTGTACCACATAGTGGGTCCTATCACCTCCTTCCCCTTCTTCCAAGTGGGGAAGCAATCCCATTTAGAGAGAGATTTTCAAAAAATTGTATATATAGGTTCGGGTTCCTCGATGAATTATATATAATGGTACCCATTCAAGAGCACCAAGATTAATAGCTTCATCGGAGACATAGTATAGGGAGATACTCCACCATCTATTACCCTAGCAAATGGCCTAGTGGAAGCATTCAACAAAACTCTCATCCAAATATTAGAAGACACTGAATACAAGCAAGGTGGCATGAGTTAGTTGAAGCTTTGTGGGCACTACACCACATAGAACTCCAACCCAATCTATCCTTTTAGTGTATGGGTTCAGCCATTCTACCTTAGAAGTTCACTCCCATCACTAAGGATAGCAATGGTAGTAAAAATCACTAGAGTAGAACACCAAGTTATGGTTAGAAGAGCTCAAGGTTTGAGGAGATGCCTACGGCATCCATAACCTCGAGTTATATAAAGTCAAGATGGTTCAAGCTCACAACAAGCTAGTCCTAGAGCTTTTCAAGTAGAGAGCTTATTTTAGTTCTAAGAAACCAATTGTTGTCTCAAAGATGGGAGGCAAGTTTGAACCCACTTGGGAAGGCCCTTTTGTCATAGAAAAGGCCTACCAAGGAGGATCTTATCTACCATAAACTATAAGAGACACCCTATGCTTACAATCAATGGGCTCTATTAAAGAAATATTACCCATAAATCATGTTTGAAAATAATTATCAATAAAACTTCTTTCATATCAAATTCATCTCTATGTGTTAGAACATCCTTTGCTTAAATCCACCATGATGTGTTTAGGTGTAAGAGAACCCAGGGCATCTATCCCATCACAACACAAACATAACCCACAAACGATCCTCCAGTGCTATTAGGTTAGGTATGAGAGATTCCAAGAGGCATCCTATCTCGACTAGTACAACTAAGTTAGGTGTAAGAGAACCCAAGCGGTATCCTATTCCTTCTTTCACAAACATACAAATAAACACATATCTTTTCTCGAAGCTACTTTGATATGGTAGCAATCCCATGCATTCACTCAATGGATCGTCGATATACTACCTTGCTAATATATCACCTAGTGGTCACTTGTTCAGGATGTGAGTCCCCACACTTTCTTCCGACTTGACCACTACACAATGAGTGCCTTGTTAGTTTGGTGGTCTTACCACGCTTGGTAACCTACCCATGTTGAATTTGTTTAAGAGGATGTCCTACATGCTTTCTTCTTGAATTATCCATCATGCACTAACTAGGTTGAGTATATTTTGAGGCTAGGATAAGTCCCAGGCCCTTTCCTGACTACTTCAAGCTTTTTAGTCACATAGACCCCCCAGTGCCCCAGTCATAGCCCATTGAGTCAAGACTACCATCAAGTGATCCCACTTTAGAGATATAAGCCTTCTTTAGACTGAACCCATGAGCTCCTTTATTTGTATGCATCGACAAAGACACCTATGGATACACCACTCTGGTAGATGTGAGTCCTCATTCTCCTTGAGTCACCACCATATACCATATTTCTTTTGGTTTTGGATAATGCCCCTAATGGTACTTTCCCATGGGCACTCTATTTGGATCACTCCTTAGCACCCCATTTAGACACTACGGTACTTTTGGATTGGATAGTCCCTTCCTAGTAACCACCCCTGTGGTTGGATAATATCTCAGATATGCATTCTCCCTTAGTTCACAAAGATAGACTAGGTAAATATGATCTCCTTCTGAGATCCCTCATAAACTAATAGAGTCCATGATAACAAACCAAACAAAATATATCTGCTTGTGGATAAAGAATTCAAGCCTAGTGACCCCTTTCCCAAGCATCCTATCTTTAGGTAGTGTCAGAAAGCTCCTAGAATTACCCATTACTTTGAGTTAAGATAAGTCCCAGTCCACTCTCTCAAATCACCTTAGCTCTTCACTTTTGCCACCAACAAATATATCGCCTTTGCTTTGAAAGATATGTGTATTACCATTCTTTAAAGACGACCTCAAACTATGGTGTTTTATTTTCATCTTGAGTAAATGAAAATAAAATACCAGTTGGACACCAGATATCATTTTCATTATGATTATCATTGAGGAATGATGTACTATCTCAAGAGACTAAATTATCATCCAAAATGGACCTAATCACTTAATGAGGACTCCTAAGGATAATGGGTCTTCAAATGTACCATATTTCTTCTTTTTCATCTTGATTTTTCTTCATGATTCAATCAATCCAATCTTGAATCCAAATATAAACATAAACTTTAATCATCAAATCAAAACTAAATTCAAAAATCAAACCCAAGTCAAACTTATGTTCACCTTTTGAACTCAAAATTATCAAATGAATCAAAACCCATTTGACTCCAAACCACTTGCAAATGAATTTATATTTCAATCATAAGTTCATATGTGAGTTCAATCAAACTTGATTCAAGCGTTGATCAAGTCAATTGACCCACTTAGGCTCACTTGACTGAAAGTGACCTAAAGTACCCATTATGAGCCAAATTCTAATCCTACCCAAATTGGATTGAACTAAGCCCACCTAAGCCTCACATTGTGAGCAACAATCATCATGAGATGATCAATCACTCAATTTGGGTCAAACCAAGTCAAACCTAAGGGTTGACCAAGTCAACACTTAGCCAAAATAAACCAAACTATCCAAAATCCACCATAACCCAAATTGATTGAAACCATTGATCAAAACTCATTCATGATCAATGTTTGAACTTGACCAAGTCATCATTTGAGCTAACCTAGCCTAATTGGCCACTTGACCAAGTTGACCCAATTGACCAAAAGTCAAAATGTGTCAAAACTTGATCTAAGCCAAATTGATTGAAACCAATGGGTCAAGTTCATTCCAAATCACTTGTTGAACTTGACCAAAGCCTCAATTGGCCAACTAGACCCAACTTAATTGACCTTTGAACCCAACTTGACCTAAAATGTCAAATTGAGCCAAAATCAAATTAAATCAAAATTGATTGGAAGCAAAGACACCAACACATTTCATATGATCAATGAAATCTCAACCAACCCATGACCCAACCCAAATAGTTCAAATGGGTCAAATTGGTGAACTTGAACCATTTCACCTAAATGAAATCAAATGAACCAAAACCAAATAAACCAAATTGAATCAAACTAAAGTTACCAAAATATTTCAAATGGTCATATGAACTTGACCAACTTGGTTTGACCCAATTTGACCAATTGGTCATTTGACCCAAATTGACCCATTTTGACCTAAATGGGTCAACATGAGCCAAATCATATCAAACTTGCCCAACCCATTTTTCAATCATACCAAACATACTCAAACTAAAATCAATCCAAATGACCATTTTACCCTAGGTGAAAAGGTAATTTGGCCAAATTCACTTAGAATTTGGTCAAATCCTCTTCATGGCCACTTGACACTCTTAAGTGGACTGGACCAAAAGAGTGGTGCACATGACCCAATGGGTTTGGGTCAGCCAAACCAACCCAATGGCCAAAATGACCACCCATTTAGAAATGAGCACATATCATTCCTCCACCTTGTTTTGCACATGGCCTCTCCACTACCCTCCTGCCAAACCAAACCATGTGCAAGCTAAAACCTAACAAACCCATCATCCGATCAATTGATCAAAATGGATAGCTTGAGGCCATCCGATCCACCTGGGGAGGTATACTCCCCTAATTTTGATTTCAATTCAACACTCACTCATTGAAGCTAAGGAAGCCGGGAGTAATTCAAGCTCCTCAAGCTCCTAGCTACTTCCATTTCTCCATTTTTTCATATTCCTTCAAACCAAAAAATAAGGGAGGCTAAGGAAATTCCAACTTAGCCAATACCCAATTCAATCCAATTCCTTCAAGCACTGGGACTCAAACCAAAGCTTCTTCCAAGCTTCAAAGGCATGGAAGAGGGAGTTTGATCAAGGTCGTAAGCAATTGAAGCCCACCTTGGTCCATAAGAAGATCCCCTTCATCCCAAGGCTTGAAACTTTCAACAGAGCTTCCTCTCCACTAGACGAAGCTACTTCAACGATTGGGAGCACTGGTGATAGCCTTTGGCGAGGTATGCCTTCAAACTAAGCCAAGAATAGGAAGTGTTTGGTCCTTTGTGAAGAGAATTTTCACCCCATTGCAAATTTACCTTTGGATGTCTTGCCTCTTGCATGATGATGGTGTGGGTTGAATTTGTGCTCAATCCGAGTTCAATCGAGCTTGGATCTTGCCCTAAGTATTGGACAGATGCCCTCTCCCATAGGTGAGCTCAGTGATGGATCATGGACCATCCATCTACGTGTTTTGGATGGACAATCATGATCAAGCCACATAGGATCCACAGGTTTATCCCTTAAGAACTGCGGGATCGGTATCAATCATATGATCTTTGATCGACGATCCAGAGAAATGCATAGCACCGCCGCCGACGCCATTGATGTGACTACTTAAATAGAGAATCCCCGCACCATGTGGAAAGCGCGCGAGCCCACATGGCACCAAAATGGATTAACTATTTAATTAGCTATTTAATTAGGTTTTAATCATGGAATCTTCAAATATTCATAACTAAATGTAAAAAATAAAAAAATACAAAATAAAATGCATCAAGATAATTCAAAGGAATTCACTAAAATTATTTCTAATGGATTTTAGATATTATTTTCTTTAATTTTTAGGAAAACTTAATAATTAATTACTCTAATTACTTCATTAATTATTTTAAATTTTAGATACATTTAGTGGGATCTTGCCTCCCTAATTTTCTTTGGGATTTATTGATGAGTTAATTAGAAATAAACCAATGAACCTTAATCACTCTCTTTATATAATTAAGAATAATTAAACATGAATAGTGGTTTAGTCCTTTATTAAGTTAATTACCTTTTTAGTGAAGAAGAGGTTTATGGAATGGGTTTGAATTTTCCTTCCATTCCCTAAACCCATTTCCTTCCTTAATCCAAACTTAATTAAGGGCTAATCCACTAATCACCTACTTATTAACTTGATAAAAAATTTTCAAAACATTTTAGAACTTAATAATTCATCTTGGGTGCTTATGTGTTCAATAACCTATGGCTTAAGGAAATCAAAATCCAACCCATTTGTGGAAGGGTTATGAAAGTACTTAAATTAAACCCTTTAGATTAATTAATCACTAATTGTGAGCCAATTGCATTAGCCCTTTCCTAGGTGCATTGTTGATTTAAATTCCTTGTGTGGTTTTATGTCATACATTGCTCATAATTATTGATTAAATATGTTAAAGTGGTGTAAGGTAATAATGAACTTAATGTACACCTTAACCTAAACAAAATATAAAATCAATCTAATGATTCTAAAATTAAACTAAAACAACATACACATGTGGGAAATGGGTTAGGACTAGCAAACCTCTTCACATTTCTTAAATTCAAATCAAACTCAAACAAAAAAAAATCTCTTTAAAATAAATTTGATTTACTTTAAATAATCCTATTTCATAAGATTATCTTTAGGAATTAATTAGGGTAAAAGAATTTACATGCTTTCATCACTTTATTTATTTTCTAACATGCTAAATGTGTATGTTATATGAAAATCATGCATTCATGCCTTTAAAAAAATCAAATTAAAATGAAATATTTCCTTTATGTCAAATTGCATGTTTTGGCTAAAGTAAGAATATGAATGGCTATTATCACTATTAAATCTAAAATTATTTTCAAAACTTATAAATTAAGCATTATAATATGTTAATATGCTTATAAGCTTGCATATGAATATATAAAATGTGTTATGTGATTTTCCCTCTTTCTTAACATAGAATTGTATAGGATTTGTAAAGTGTATAGTCCATTTGAAAAGGATAACACTTGCAAAATCCATTCCTATACTCATATGTCATAAATTAAGAAGGAATTCCACATCACACATATAAACTAAACAATCAAACCAAAAAACAAACAAACATAAACTTTTGCATGATTCTCTTTTCCATGCATTTTTTTTGTACAGGCACATGTATTTAAGAAAAGTGGTATATTAGTAGACAATCCCGGGTTGAGGCTTTAAGTATCCCCAAGTAGGTCTTGTACCTTACACCAAACAATAATGGCACCATACTCACTTATATCTTTTATACTTGTATATGTGCATATGAAAAATGGATAAAAGAATCACTCTTTTTCTACTTAACAAAATCATGCATCATGAAGTATCCAAATTTTATTAAGTAATTCTTTAACATTCATCATTAAGGTGTGCTAAACACTTCCATTTTCATGTATAGATATGCTTAGGATTCATCCATATGCATGTTATATATGTTGGGAAAGAAATGAAGTGTTGTGTGTTTTGTGATAGTATTTCACTTTACTTAATCTTAAAATGCCTTTCTTTTTGAATAGGTTTATTTAGGGAAAATCTAAACTTAGGATTAATCAAAACACATAATAAAATATTCACTAAACAAAAATATTTAATGAATCTAACTTAGAAATTACTTAAGGTAGGGAGGAAAGAGAAGTTCTCTTCTTTTCCTCTCTTTTTTTAGTAATTAATTGTAGGATTCATTTAAAACCAAATACAAAATAAAATCAACCAAAGCAACTAAATAACTTAAATGAACCACACTAGCAAATACGTAAC